>CM035417.1:6738548-8068548 GCA_020310875.1 Ceratopteris richardii
GAAACTTCTGAAGAGCAAATACAATGGCCAAACCTTCCCTTTCGGTTGTACTATAGTTCCTTTCTGCCTTGTTGAGTAGTCTGCTGGCATAGGAGATAGGTCTATCAACCTTGTGTGATGATGGTTGAGCTAGAACTGCACCAAGATCATGAAGACTGGCATCTGTATGCACATGAAACTCCAATGACCAGTTAGGAACACTTAAAAGTGGAGCAGTACATAGCCTCAATTTTAGTTCACAAAATGCTTTCTCACGTTCAGCACTCCATGAGAACGGGACCTTTTTGCTGGTAAACCTTGACAAGGGCTTAGCTATTTCTGAATACATTCGTATGAATCTTCTATGGTATCCTGCATGGCCCAAAAAACTTTGCACTTCCTTTGGGCTTTGTGGAATAGGCATAGAAAGAATAGCAGTAACCTTTGCACGGACAACTGTTATCCCTTCAGCAGATACTATGTGACCAAGAAGAGTGCCCTTGGTGAACAAAAAATGACATTTAGCAGGATTAATTTCAAACCTGTTTTGAGACATTTCTCAAAGATTTCTTTTAGATTTTCCAAATGATCATAACTGCTTCTCTTCTATCTGTGCCTGAAAATACTGAAAAGTCATCCATGAAAATGCATAGAAAGGTTGTCAACCATTTGCCCAATATTAGATACATTGTTCTATTAAATGAAGCTGGTGCATTCTTCAAACCAAAAGCCATGCGGGTATAGACATAAGCGCCCCATGGAGTTACAAAGGCTGTTTTGTCCCTATCATCAAGATGGATCACTACCTGATTATAGCCACTAAAACCATCCAGGAATCTATACAAAGTGTGACCAGCTACTTCCTCAAGTACTTGCTTTGTGAAGGGCTAAGGAAATCCATCTTGAACAGTCACTTTATTCAAGGCACGAAAATCAACGCAGACTCTTATTTTCCACTATTTTTCTTGGGTAGAATAACCATAGAAGAGAGCCACCTAGAATGTTCTACTAGAATAATTATACCTGTTTCTTCTAGTTTTGTAATTTCCAACTTTACCGCTTCTGCATACTTTGGATTGAGTCGATACGGCCTACTTCTTGCAGGTGCTGCTCCCTCGACTAAGGGTATCCGGTGTAATCCAAGATCCTCTGTGATCTTTGTAAGACCATGCGAAGACATTTTTGTAAGAAAAAAGTAAAGAAGTTACCTTCTATAGTAATGGGGGATAATGCCATAGCCAAGAGGCCAAGTGGACTACTTGAGGGTTCTCTTCATCCCCTAGATTTACTTCTTGAACTAGTGTTTCAGGACTAGTCTTGTTTGAGAAATCATCTCCATTGTATGCAGGAGTGGACTTTAACTTATATTATGCAATATGTTCTCTAGTCCATCCTTGAGGTATATCTGAAAAAGGAAGATCTTCTCTATACTCGGGCTCATAACTTTCCATCCCGGATACTTCTATATTTGTTGCCTCTTGAAAGTTTGTATTCTCTTGCAAACTCCCATTCTCCAACTCCTTGTGAACTTCATGGCCTTTTCCTGCAACTTCTTTATCTGCCACTTCTTCCTCTATTTCATTGATTTCCACCGTGCAACGCTCTGCACTTTCCATCATCCAATTCAATAATGTATCTTCTTCTTGGGGTAGAGAGGGCATTATCTGAGTGTCCATAGTATACCCAGTAGTTTTCCCTGAGTCAGATCCTTCTTCCAAATTTAGCTGCAGTTGGCTATTGGTGCTTGTTGAAATCCATAGTTTGTTTTTCCCCCAATCTTGCAAAGCTTTCGCTTGCCTCAGCGAAGGTCTCCCTAGGAGTAAAGGATAAGAAGTCTCGTGTGGAAGTGCAATAACAACAAAATCTAGAATAAAGTGGCCACCCTATACTATCATCAGTACCTTTTCAATAATGCCAAGAGGCGTAACCCGATGTTGATCTGCTAGTGTAATTGTGAATGGTGCCACCTTACTGGGGTCCAAATTCAGTTTCTTCATTGTGAAATTCAGCATCAAATTGATACCACAGCCTCCATCTATGATCACTTCTAGGAGAGCTTCATCCTTTATACAAACAGATAATCTTGAGCTTTGGTAGTCTGCGAAGGGTGCAGGGGGAAAATCAACCATGAAACCATCTATACTAGGTGATTGGATCAAGTTGTTGGAACATCAAGCTTACACTATTCTTGACGTGGATTTGATCTACATCAAAGGCTATTGTGTCGAAAGAATATCCGTTGGAGAGTTCTTTTCATATACTCATTTATTGTGTATTTTTGAGAAATTTTTGATGGCTCATTTACCATTGTAAAAGCCTTGAGCTTTACACATGTAAAGGTAGAAAGATAGAGCCCAAATCCCACGAGTTTGTGATGGTTTAAGTTGCATTCAATCAAGCAAATCAAATCACCTAAACGTAGATCAAACTAGATCTTCACTTTTCCTAGATTGTAGGGAAGTGAATTGATTCCCTCCAACAACCATTCCCACCTTCATTTCAATTCAAATTCAATTTGTAAAAGTCGAGGAACACTCCTAGAGTCTATATAAAGACTTGTAATTACTTTTACATTACATGGAAGCAATATACATACACTTGTGACCATCATTGTCTTGCTCCTTCAATTCTCTGCATCATCTTCTTCGCCAACAGTAATCTTGCAGAGGCTGCTGCTCTCTCTCCAGAGCTCCAAATTGAGTGCACGACGACTCATTGGAAAGGTATTAGTGTCTAGTTTATGCTTATAATGTTGCATAGCATTTGGGTCAGCAGATTGGGAGCAATCCGAGGTTTTCTGTATAGGGGTCAATCTCTACGTATTCCTGAAAAATAGGAAGTACCACCGGTGAATGTCGCATTCATTCCTATAGCATATTTTGCTTATTCCTTATACTTTTGTGCATTCCATACACTCAACCCTATGTGTATCACTCCCATAAAAGGATGTTTTCTAATTGTAATCACGCTGGTCGCTATGGGCATTTGAAGTTCATTGTCTCTTCCATAGATAGTAAGTTTTCTGAGCTAGTCGACCCGTGAACCTATCTGTTTTGTATCGACTCATTCTCCTTGATGCTCCAAAGTACATAGTGTGTTTCTTTGCACTTATAGAATTCCTATAAGGTCTATTTGAGTCTCCATAAGCTCAAGGTCTGGTCTTGTGCCGGTTGGCTTAACCACACTTCATCGCTTCGAAACACACTTTTCCACCTTCTACAAGCTTCTCGAAGTTCTTTGAGTGGTATCAGAGCTAGATCAAGATGGGTAAAGGCTTTCCCTCAATGATTGAGAAGCTTGATGGACACAACTACGCAGCTTGGCAAATTAGGATGGAGGCCTATTTGCAAGGTAGAAATCTTTATGGAATTGTAGCAGGTGATGAAGCTATGCCTATTCCAAGATCCAAAGGAGGACCTACACAAGAGGAGACAGATAAGCTCACACTTTGGTGCGCAAGGGATGCTCAAGCAAGGTCGTACATACTGAACTCTATCTCTGTATTTCTATTACCACATATTAGAGGATGCAAGACATCTGAAGAGACTTGGGATGCCCTCGAGACTTTCTTTTCTGCTAGTACCAAAGCAAGAAAGAATCATCTTTGGAACGAGTTCAACCAAATGAAGAAGACGCCTAAACAAACCATCACAGAGTTTGTTACCAAGGTCAAGGAGGTTGCAGATCAATTAGCATCCATTGGAGAGCTAATTGAAGAAGAGGTCATCATGAGGCAAATTCTCAACAGCATTCGAAGTGATAAGCAATGGCAATCCTTCAAGAGGGCTTATGATCTCATCATGGATGTGCAAACTCCAGACTTCAACATCTTTCTTGGACAACTCTTGGCTCTTTACTTTTGAAGTAGGAGATACCAGGAACATAGCTCTATTCAACTTTGGGTCTCAAACCCTAAGTGAGCTTGAAGTGTGGCATAAGAGACTTGCTCATGTGAATGAAAGAACCTTGAAGGATATATGCAGGGATCAAAGTGTTCTAGGACTACCAAACATATCAAAGCAACACATGATCAACATGTGTGATGCATGTCAGATTGGGAAGGCACAAAGACAACCATTAAACCACAAAGGCTACATCCACAACAACTTATTGGACTTAGTACACACAGATGTATGGGGACCAAGTCAAGAACCTTCATTGGTAGGATCGAGGTATTACGTCTCATTTATTGACGACCATAGTAGATGGACTGTTCTATACTTTATCAAGAGTAAGAATGAAGTGTTTGATTACTTCAAGAAGTATCTTGCACATGTGGAGAATCATACAGGTAGATCACCGAAGTTCAGATATGATGGAGGGGGAGAATACTTCTCCAAAGACTTTGATGAGTTCTTGCAGGAAAAGGGTATCAAAAGGGAAGTGACTACTAGGTACTCTCCTCAACTAAATGGAATTGCAGAGAGGAGAAACAAGACATTGGTTGGATCAGTCCGAACAATGCTTGACGAGAAAAAGTTGCCACATTATGTATGGGTAGAAGCTATTTCAACTGCTATGTACCTTGTCAATAGACTACCATCCAAATCACTTCAAGGTATGACTCCTTATGAAGCATGGCATGGAAGAAAACCTAGTCTTGGACATTGCAAGGTTTTTGGTTGTTTAGCTTATGTTCATGTACCATCACAAATAAGAGGTAAGCTAGATGAAAGGGCAACAAAGGCAGTGTTTATTGGATATGATTCAACTCAAATGGGTTACAGGTTCTTCAATCCTTCAACCAAGTAATTCACTACAAGTAGAGATGGTGTGTTTGAAGAACACAGGTCTTGGTATGATGAAGACAAACAAAAGGTAACACTACCATATGATCTTGATTCTGACTCTCATCAATTAGGAAGCAAGCATGATACACAGGTCCAGGATCCAAGAAGTGATACCGACGATGACCAAGATGACAAAGAAAAGGATTACAAGCTATGGAAGTCAAGAGGCAAAGCAAAGATGCAAGAGGTTGGAGAATACTCCAAACAAGCACCTAGAATATCAGCAAGAGAGAAGAAACAACCAGAAAGGTATGGATATGATTCCACATTTGTTACAAAGCATTCAATCTACTTGGCAAAAGACTCTATTTGAGAGGAACCCTCAACCTATGAAGAGGCAAAAGGAAACCCTAATTGGGAAAAGGCCATGAACGAAGAGATAGATGCATTGAAGGAGATGAACACTTGGGATTTAGTTCCAATGTCACCGAATCAAAAGGTAATTGGTTGCAGATGGGTATATAAAGTTAAAAAAAATTCAAATGGATCGGTTTGCAAGTACAAGGCAAGATTAGTTGCCAAAGGATGCTCACAAACTCATGGTATGGACTATGAGGAAACATTCTCACGAGTTGCAAAGATGACTACAATCAGGACATTGATAAGTGTAGCTGCTGCAAGGAATTGGAGACTCCTCCAACTTGATGTGAAAAATGCATTCTTAAATGGTTGGATAAGTGAAGAGGTATGCATGTCACAACCACCAGGTTTTGAAAACCCTAATCATCCATCTTATGTTTGCAGACTTAAGAAAGCATTGTATGGATTGAAACAAGCTCTTAGAGCTTGGAATTACAGGTTGGTTACATATCTTTAAGATCAAGGGTTCAAAGCTAGCAGCTGAGATCCTTCTCTATTCATCAAAAGGGATCATGATGAGGTTATCTATCTATGTGTATATGTAGATGATATTATTGTGATAGGTGATGATCTAAATGGCATTCAAAGGATTAAGAGACACATGTAAGAGGAGTTCAAAATCAGTGACCTAGGTGAGCTCACATATTTCCTAGGTATGCAGGTGATATATATAGATGAAGGAATGTATTTGACTCAGAGAAGGTACATTCAGGATCTTCTTCTCAAGTTCAAAATGGAGAACACTAAACCTGCAGGTACACCTTTGGAGATGAATCATAAACTAAGTGTTTATGAAGGTGAGAAAATTGAAGACGTTAAAGAGTATCAAAGCTTGGTAGGTAGCTTGATATATGCTACTCATACAAGGGTAGACATCTCATATAGTGTGGGAGTGCTTAGTCAGTTCATGCACTCACGGAGAAGACCACACATGGATGCAGCTAAGAGAGTACTTAAGTATCTCAAAGGTACAATCAACGAAGGTATATTCTATCTTTACTCTTCAGATTTGGATATCTAAATCTACTCAGATGCAGATTGGGCAGGAGCTAAGGATGATAGAAAAAGTACATCTGGTTACTTAGCATTTGCAGGTTTGAGGCTAGTTTCATGGAGTTCCAAGAAGCAACCAACAGTTGCTTTATCCTCAACTGAAACAGAGTACAGAGGCTTGACCATAGCAACTCAAGAGGCAATATGGTTAAAAGCATTGTATACAGATTTGGGACTTGTGAGTTCCAAACTTCACATATTTGGAGATAATGTAAGTTCCATGCATCTAGCGACAAATCCTATTTTCCATGCGAGAACCAAGCACATAGAAGTTCATTACCACTTCATCAGGGAGAAGCTCATGGCAAAGGAGATTGACATTTCTTTTGTTCCGACTGAAAAGCAAGTAGCAGATATGATGACAAAGGCACGTGATGGAATAAAGCTTTGTAGATTCAAAGCTATGGCAGGTATTCAACCTATAAGAGAATGAAGACTCAATCATACTTTAGCTTGAGGGGGAGCTGTTGGAACATCAAGCTTACACTATGCTTGAGGTGGATTTGATCTACATCAAAGGCTATCGCATCGAAAGAATATCCGTTGGAGAGTTCTTTTCATATGCTCATTTGTTGTGTTTTTTTGAGAAATTTTTGATGGTTCATTTACCGTTGTAAAAGCCTTGAGCTTTACACATGTAAAAGTAGAAAGAGAGAGCCCAAATCCCACGAATTTGTGGTTGTTGAAATTGCATTCAATCAAGCAAATCAAATCACCTAAAAGTAGATCAAACTAGATCTTCAATTTTCCTAGATTGTAGGGAAGTGAATTGATTCCCTCCAACAACCATTCTCAACTTCATTTGAATTCAGATTCAACTTGTAAAAGTCATGGAACACTCCTAGAGTCTATATAAAGACTTGGATTTACTTCTACATTACATGAAAGCAATATACATACACTTGTGACCATCATTGTCTTGCTCCTTCAATTCTCTGCATCATCTTCTTCGCCAACAGTAATCTTGCAGAGGCTACTGCTCTCTCTTCAGAGCTCCAAATTGCGTGCAAGATGACTCATTGGAAAGGTATTAGTGTTTAGTGTATGCCTATACATTTGCATAGCATTTGATTCATCAGATTGGGAACAATCTGAGTTTTTCTATCTTGGGGTCAATCTCTGCGTATTCCTGAAAAATAGGAAGTACCACTGGTGAATGTCGCATTCATTCCTATAGAATATTTTGCTTATTCCTTATATTTTTGTGCATTCCATACACTCAACCCTATGTGTATCACTCCATAAAAGGATTTGTTCTAATTGTAATCACGCAAGTCTCTATGGGCATTTGAAGTTCATTGTCTCTTCCATAGATAGTAATTTTTTTGAGCTAGTCAACCCGTGAACCTATCTGTTTTGTATCGAGTCATTCTCCTTGATGCTCCAAAGTACATAGTGTGTTTCTTTGCACTTATAGCATGCCTATAAGGTCTATTTGAGTCTCCATAAGCTCAAGGGCTGGTCTTATGCCGGTTGGCTTGACCAAACTTTGTCGCTTTGAAACGCACTGTTCTACCTTCTACAAGCTTCTCCAAGTTCTTTCACAAGTGAGCAAGGTGTATAATCTTCAATAAGTCAGTTCTTATTTTTGAATCCATCCTTATAAGTTTGTACAGACTAGCCTTGTGATGAATGCCTTTCAAAACCTGCTGAATGTTTACCCCATGTGTGTTTGCTTGCAGACTTGTTGGTTGGTCCCTTAACGAAGTAGCCATCCTTTCATAAGCTCCTTTAATGTTTGCTTGGTCCTTCCACCCAACCTTCTTTTCCTCCTCTTTATCCTGGAGTCCTTCTTGTTCCTCTCTATGGATTGCTGCTGCTTGTTTGGCTCTAGTCATCATGGGCATTGCAGAGGATGAAACAGCATAAGACTAAGTGGTCATACCTTCTTCTTGTGGAGAGACTGCAATCATGTGGATTGGAGCAAGACGGCTTCTTGGGTAGTCTTTGGTATAGTGATCCTTAGCCTCTGGACAATGTTGACAAGAAGGTGCATCTTTTGGAAGGGAACACCTATTTTGCATATGGCCATACTCACCACAGTGATAACACATCAATGACCTATTATATCTAGGCTTTGTCGTACAATTTTCCTCTCTGTTAGGTGCATTTGAAGTACTAGCATAATATGAATCCAAAGCTTGAGGGTTCCCTCGTTGCTGTGTACCCTTGAGGTAGTAACACTCTCTAGCTTGATGCCCATCTTTTCCACAAAATTGACAGCTTACCTTGTTAGGACAATTAGCATTGGAATGTCCATTATTGTTACATATTGTACACCAAATCTACCTTCTTATATCCTGAGTGGTCCGCAAATCTTCTAACTTACGACAAAGTTGGGCTACTTGATCATCAATGTGACGTAGTGGTGGTAGGACCTTCTCTTCTTGTTGATTTTGTTGTATTTTCAACACCTCCAGTTCCTTCCTCAGTTGCCCAATATGGTCTAGTTCTGTAGCATAATTCCGTTGTGTATCCCCTTCAAAATTTTGTCTAGCTTCTTCAATGTGTGATGCTGCTGCAACAAAATCATTGAGGGTTGCATCCAATCTAAGAGACTCTCGTTTGTTCTAGTGTGAAGTTCATGAAAGGATTCACTTGATCTTAGCTTTAGGTTTTCTAGCTGATCTAGAGCTCTTTCCGAGGAATCACTAGGTCGAAATGTCTGTGAGAACGCCATCTTCAGAGCCTCCCATGTAGCAAAATGGCCATCTGCATATTGACTGTACCATTTGTCAGCAAGGCCTTCCAATGTGGATGGGAAGAGTACCAACATTGCATCCTCTCTATTCTGCTGACCTCATCCACGGCATAAGGAGATGAACCTCCTCACATGATCATCAGCATCCTCATAATCTTCTCCCTTGAAGGTAGGGACCTTGATATTGAGTCTGGAGAGTAAATGAGAGAGATCCTCCATTTGCACTAGTGTTTCTTCTGACATATCTGAGGAGAAGTCTAATGTTATCCTATGCTTCTCATTTGATAGTGGTGTCGCACCCAGATCAATAGATAAATTCAAGGAGAGTAGAAGGGAGGTAGGTTTACTAGTCAAAGATATAGCTGACTTGTTAAGTTTCCTTCATACACGAAGAGACTCCTTATCTGCTTGTTTATGGGTCATGTACCTACTTGCAAATGCAATAGCGCAAAAATACTGAAAAACAGGACTATTTACTATGCTTAGGGCCTCTCACAGAAATGCAAGGATCCCACTGGGCGTGCCAAACTGTAGAGGAGGTACTCGGGTATCCACTTTAATGAGAGTAGAAAATATGCACTTCGAGTACTTCGTCAACTCAAGGGAGGTTCTCCTCAGGTAAGTATACCCTTTAACATTTCTATGAGCAGCCAGATCGCAATAATTGTACAGTAAACATAGACACTCAGAGAGAAGATCAATGACAATGGGAATAGTAAAGGAAAAATCACTCCTTAGTTCACACAGATGATTACACTATAAGCAAAAGAAATGCTCAAAAGTTATGCTCTGTGCTAACATGCCACTCTAAACTAAACAGCATCAATACAAGAGATTCCGTCAATCCGTACAATGAACACAACTAGTTGCAGACTGGTACTGGTCACTACAAACTATGAAGACTTGCTCTAACGGAAAGAGCATGAAAATACCACTGACTCACACTGAATGACGAAACCAAGCCACTCTCTTCACACTATAGTGCTATTAACCCTCCACTGGGAAGCCCACGCTCTGTATCCTTGCCACAGAGTGACTTCCTATAGTAGGCTTGTAGCCACAGAGTGCAAAAAGAGGACCCCGATACGTATGTAGGTATATGTGTGTATCCCAAATGAACACAAGTCCATTGCTTTTATAGGCTCCAATAGGCCAAGAGGGCCTTACCGATTCCTCATGTCCACTGATCATGCGCCGATTGATTGCCCAAAATTGGAGGGGTAGATCAAATATGCCACTTGATTTGAATTGGATCCTCAAAAATAAGCAGTCATCATGAATGGTTGGTGGCAGCAGTCATTTCTTCACTTTCACTTTTACCATTTACACTTTTACTGACACTTTTGAATGTTCCTCCATTCGGTAGAAGTTGTATCCCGGTGCATATCTTCCACTATCTGTGACCATATCCAACCATGTTAGAGCTCCCACCAAGCCTATAGTGTGTTCCAAAGGTTTCTTCCATGTTCGCACTGTCGTATCCAATCGGCCCACTGCTTCAAAGGTTTCTACCAGGTGTAATTTTCCATATGCACCACCTGGGGGAGTACTGCCATAACCACTTCCATTTGCACTGTATATACTACTGGAGTTAAGAAAAGCATGGCTAGTGTTCTGACCAAAACTTTGAATTGCATCCCCATAACCATAAGGAATTTTTTTTAACCCACCATTTTCGATTCGGGCACCAAAAGAGCCTAGTGGGCTTGAGTTATGTGATCCATATCCACTCCCATAATGACCAACACCTCTGACTACAGATTCATATCCACTCCCAGTACTTCGAACAAGGGAAAGAGACATCTCCTTGGGGATTGCACGCTTGACTTCTACCATCTTTCCTTTTAGCTCTTGAAGGGAAGATTGCAGAGCTCTATCTACTGCATCTTCAGAATCGTAAGTGATAAAAACCAAATCCACGAGGTCTCTGAATGGCACTATATGCAAGGAATACAAGAAGAAAGCTGAAACTCAGAAGATGGAGGTTAATCAACCTTCTGCTCGTGCTTCTGCTTCCAGCACTGTTGGCTTTCTGGATGATTGGAGTATCACCAGCGATCAACGAGATCTTTTCCTGAGGATCCTCCAAATGATGAGGCTCATGATCCGCCATGCTTCCAAACTCACCACATCCACCAACTGAGGGAGAGAGATGGGGGCATGGAAGCTAGAGGTGCGGGGGGGGGGGGGATGCGGGGTGGAGAGGCGGGGGTTTGCGGGGCTTGGAGGTGCAGGGGGTGTGTGGGCTGGAGGTGCGGAGAAGTGCGGGGGGTGGAGGGGCGGAAGTTGGCGGGGTGGGGGTGCAAGGGTTGGAAAGGGAGGGAGGGAGAGAGAGAGAGAGAGAGAGAGAGAGAGAGAGAGAGAGAGAGAGAGAGAGAGAGAGAGAGAGAGAGAGGTGTAGCGCACGGGGGGCTGTGGAGTTCCTGAGGGGGCTACGGGGGGAGGGGCCTGAGGTGAGAGGCGGGGTTGGTGGAGTTGTTGTGGGGGGGAGGAGGGGGAAGAGAGAGAGAGAGAGAGAGAGAGAGAGAGAGAGAGAGAGAGAGAGAGAGAGAGAGAGAGAGAGAGAGAGAGAGAGAGAGAGAGAGAGAGAGAGAGAGAGAGAGAGAGAGAGACATAGAGAGAGAGAGAGACGCGAGGGCTGTGGAGTTCCTCAGGGAGCTGCGAGGGGAGGGGCGTGAGCAGAGAGGCGGGGGTGGTGGAGTTGTTGCGGGGGGCGGAGGGGGAAGAGAGAGGGAGAGAGAGGGAGAGACAGAGAGAGAGAGAGGGGTACAGGGATTGTCGAGTTCCTAAGGGGGCTACCGAGGGAGGGGCCTGAGGGGAGAGGCGGGGGTGGTGGAGTTGTTGCTGGGGGTGGAGGGGGAAGAGAGAGATAGAGAGAGAGAGAGAGAGAGAGAGAGAGAGAGAGAGAGAGAGAGAGAGAGAGAGAGAGAGAGAGAGAGAGAGAGAGAGAGGAGTAGCACACGGGGGGCTGTGGAGTTCTTGAGGGGGCTGCGGGGGGAGGGGCCTGAGGGGAGTGGCGGGTGTTGGAGATAGACATCTGCGGAAGCACGCGAACAGCACAAGGAAGAAGAAGAAGCTTGGAGCACAAACACACAATATTGAATGTATTACTAGAGAATGTACAAAGATAAGTAGCCCATTAGGGCAATAGGCGTATATACAAGCCGGGGGAAAAAAACCTCCTAAAGAGGGAAAAAAGTTCCCCGGAAGTCCTAGAGTGTTCACACACATCACTACCAAAATATATCAACAAATCCCCCCTCGGAGTGATGCGGTGAACAAGGAGCTGGCACTCATGTATATGGAAGTGCCAAGCTATGTGGAAATCACTCCACAAAAGGAAGTAAGCCCAAAGCTTTGCGGAAAGCTTCAAACTTCTCCCTGGGCAGAGCCTTCATGAAAAGGTCTGCAATGTTCTCCTGCGTGGGCACATATGCCAAGCTGATGTCCCCAACAGAGAACCTCTCCCTGACATAGTGATAATGCACCTCAATGTGCTTAGTGCGAGCATGGAACACAAGGTTCCTCGCAACTGCCAATGCGCTCTGACTGTCAGTGAAGATGGTGGTGGCAGAAGACTGGCCAACACCCAAATCAGCCATAAGGCGTCTGAGCCACACACACTCAACAGTCGCTGTGAAAGCTGCCCTATACTCAGCCTCACAACTGGAAGTGGCCACAGTAGGCTGCTTCTTGCTCAACCAAGATATACATGAGCTACCAAGCATGAAGTAAAAACCACTGGTGGACACACGAGTGTCATAGCAACCATCCCAATCTGAGTTAGAAAAAGCATGCAAATCTGGCGGTAGTGATCCCCCCTTGGGATAAAACAACCCAAGTAGCCGAGTACCACTCAAGTAGCGAAAGATGCGCTTAACCGCTTTCCAATGCGTGACTCCTCGGCAATGCATAAACGTGCTCATCTGGCATGCAAATCAGCCTTAAAATCAGCAATATGTGTCTCAATAGGACGAGTGAGCAACATGTCATCAACATAGACAACAATGATCAGAAGCACATCATTAGCACGTTTAACATATAAGGTGCTTTCAGTTGGACTGTTCTCAAAACCATGTGCAATCAGATAGGCATGTATCTTCTCATACCAAGCACGTGGTGCTTGCTTTAAACCATATAATGCCTTCTTTAACCTGCAAACCTGGTTTTCATGCCCTTTCTGCACAAAGCCACGGGGCTGAAAAACATACACTTCTTCATGCAAGTCACCATTCAAAAATGTTGTTTTAATGTCTAACTGATGTACATTCCAACCATGATGGGCTGCAAGTGCACAAATCCTCCGAACAGTAGTCATATGGCATGTAGGTGCAAAGGTCTCATCAAAATCAATGCCTCTTTCCTGTGCATAACCCTTTGCAACAAGCCTAGCCTTATACATGTCAACTGTACCATCAGGTTTACGCTTCAGCTTGTATACCCACTTAGTGCCAATGGCCTTCTTGCCAGGAGGCAAATCACATAAAGACCATGTACCATTCTTCATTATAGCATCATATTCAGATTGCATAGCAGCCATCCAATTTTCTGAATTTTGTGCTTCATCAAAAGAAATAGGCTCATTCTCATCACAGAGACTAGATGCAGCCATAGCATAGCAATCTGATGAAAAGGAGGCACTATGAGAGCCTGAACGAGTACGATATGACAAAGGTGCATCTAATTTGCTGTCACGCAAAGTCTGCACCACCCATTTTGGCATAGTTTTTCCCTGCTCAATATCAGCTCTCTCATCAACAAGTGCATCATGTAAATCTGCATCAGAAATGGAATGATGTGCATCATCATATGAAACATGCAAAGGCTGAGAAGTTGCCTCATTAGGACCAGCACTAGCCTGTCCACCTGTAAAAAGAGGCATCAAAGTATCATACATGTCTTTGGAGCTAACAGATGTCTCCTTAGTACATGAAAGCAATGGCTGAATAGCATCTTCCACAAAGACAACATCACGGCTAACCAGAATGCGTTTAGTCTGTGGATGATACAGACGATAGCCTTTAATTTCAGAACTGTACCCAACAAAAATCCATTTTACTGCCTTATCATCCAATTTTCTGCGATGTTGTTCAGGCACTAATGCATATGCCAAACAACCAAAAACACGCAGATGAGCAACAGATGGCTTGCGGTCATCCCAAGCCTCATATGGAGTGATAGACTGCAACGCTTTAGTGGGACACCTGTTCAGTACATATGCTGCACACATGACAGCCTCAAGCCAGAAACTATGTGGTAAAGCCTGACTTTTGACCATGCACCTCGCCATCTCCATGAGTGACCTGTTCTTTCATTTAGCAACTCCATTCTGTTGAGGTGTATACGGCACTGTACACTGGTGTTTTATCCCAGGTTCAGCCAGAAATGCATTAAATCTGAAGACATATATTCCCCCCCTCGATCAGAACGGAGGGTGCCCATTTTACATGCTGACAGATTTTCAACCAAAACCAAAAACTGTTTGAAGCACATGAACACTTCGTACTTTTCTTTGAGTGGATATACCCATGCATGCCTGGAAAAATCATCAATGAAAGTCACGGAGTAAAGGTAATTTCCAAAAGAGGGTGCCTGCATAGGACCACAGACATCACTATGTACAACCATCTTTTGGAAAGGAAGAACGCTGCATTTTGCCCAAAATACAGCCTTCACAAACATGTTTTCTAGGTGCCTCAAGTTTGGGCAAAGAGGACACCATTTCAGATTTCTACAGGCGTAACAAACTAGCAAAATTCAGATGACCAAAGCGTGCATGCCAAAGCTTTGCATCTGACATAGCCTGAGAATCATGAACTGCACATGCCAAATCATTCGCAGATCTTTCATAGTCTATGAGCTTATACAACCCACGACATAAAATGCCAGAAGCAATAATCACATCGCCATTTGAGAGATCATGGACTGTACACCTGTCATCAACGAATTTCACAACCAAGCGAATCTTGGCTAATGCAGAAACTGATAACAGGTTCTTTTTTATCCCTGGCACAAATAAAGCATCTGACAAAGTGAAAGAACTACCATCAGCAGTAGTCAGAATGATCTTACCAACTCCCATAACAGGATAAGAGGAGTTATTGGCGCATGTGACAGTATTCCCTTTAGGGGCAGGCTCGAGTGAAGAGAAGAAACTGCGCTGCGAGGTAATATGTTTGGTCGCCCCACTGTCAAAGTACCAAACATCTCAGTCTACTGCAGACATGCACTGATAATGAGAAGATGGGTCAAAACTGAACGCCCATTCTTCTTCCTGCACAAGAATCTGTTTTTGGTGCAGAGGCCTCTGCAACAACCATTCCAGCCTCTTTCTTCTTTGCCTCTTTAGCAGCCAGTTTTGGATAGTTCTTTATAATATGATAATTTCCTTTATAGTACTTGCAGAACAATTTCTGCTTTTCTAATTTCTTCTCATCTTTATCATGGTTCTTCGATTGTGCAGCATTTGCAGATTTCTGCTTACTAGTAGAAGAGCTCCATTTTCCTTTGCCCTTCTGACTAGCCAGGAAAGCTTGATCTGCAACATGCATAATGGACCTGTTCTGCCTGGACTGATCTTCGTGCAACAGAACAGAGACTAATTCCTCAAATGACAAGGCATTCGGATTGCCTTTCATCATCAACCGAAGAGTAGAGGCAAAACTCTGATATGAATCAGGAAGACCATTTAGAGCGGTCTGCACAAGTGAGCTATCTCGTATAACCTCATCAGCAGAAATCAATTCTTCCTTCAGGTCTTTGATCTTTGTAAGAAAATTGTCCATAGAATCACCTTCATTCATGTGCTCACTCTCCAACTGTTTTCGGAGGTAAGCAACACGAGCCTCATTCCTAGCCTGGTACAAAGTGGTAAGTGTATCCCAAGCATCCTTTGCTGTTCTGCAAGAGCAAATGTGAGGAATAATGGCACGTTTGACAGACAAAGCTATCAATGCATGTGCCTGGGCATCTCTGCCATCCCAACGAATCTGCTCTACAATAGGTGCAAGATAAACAACAGCACGAACACGAATCTGCGGAATATCATCTTCGACACCATCTTCATCAGCTCCAACACCTGTATTTGTAGTACCTGTCGTTACAGGTGTAACAGGACGTCTTTCAACACCCTGCACAATGTTCCACAATCCTTTTGCAACCAGTACATGTCGCATCATATAAGCCCATAATGGGTAGTTGGTACCATCCAACTTATCCTCAACAGCCAACATACGGAATACATCACTGCTTTCAGCCATGGCCGGTGATTAAAATACCTTGATGCAGAAATTTGACTGTATCTCAAAAAGTTGAACGGAACAACCCAGACGAGTTCTACTAGACCTGTAGCAGACTTTGAGACGCTTAAACTGGCGAACAGAAACTGGTATATACCTTTGGCACAAAAGGACGAAATAGCCTACACAAGCGCTGCGATAGTGCGTACGGAGGCCAAAACGAGCTAAAATCGCGATTTCAGCACCACAGAGCGAAGAAGTTTTTGATCTCGGAAACACCCTGAGTATGTTCACCAAATTTCGTGCGAATCTGAGACTGCAAACGGAGGAGTGTCAACGGCGCCCTAGAAGAAGCGACGACCTGCTCTGATACCAATTGTTGGAGATAGACGTCTTCGGAAGCACGTGAACAACACAAGGAAGAAGAAGAAGCTTGGAGCACAAACACACAATACTGAATGTATTACTAGAAAATGTACAAAGATAAGTAGCCCATTAGGGCGATAGGTGTACATACAAGCCGGGAGAAAAAAACCTCCTAAAGAGGGAAAAAAGTGCCCCGGCAGTCCTAGAGTGTTCACACACATCACTACCAAAATATATCAACATCGGGGGTGGTGGAGTTGTTGCGGGGGGTGGAGGGGGGAGAGAGAGAGAGAGAGAGAGAGAGAGAGAGAGAGAGAGAGAGAGAGAGAGAGAGAGAGAGAGAGAGAGAGAGAGAGAGAGAGAGAGAGAGAAAGAGAGAGAGAGAGAGAGGTGCAGGGGCTGGCGGGGCAGGGGGTGCAGGAACTGCGCAGGGGGAGAGAGAGAGAGAGAGAGAGAGAGAGAGAGAGAGAGAGAGAGAGAGAGAGAGAGAGAGAGAGAGAGAGAGAGAGAGAGAGAGAGAGAGAGAGAGAGAGAGAGAGAGAAACAGAGAGAGAGAGAGAGAGAGAGAGAGAGAGAGAGAGAGAGAGAGAGAGAGAGAGAGAGAGAGAGAAGAGAGAGAGAGAGAGGGAGAGAGAGGGGAATAGGGTTGGGTCGGTGGGGGAGGGAGGAGGTAGTGCCACGAGGAAGGTTGCAAGGTGGCGAGGAGAGGGGAGTCGGGGGGGAAGGGCTGTTGGGTGGGGAGGAGAGGGGGGTCGCGGGGGAAGGGCTGCGGGGTGGGGAGGAGAGGGGGGTCGCGGGGAAGGGCTGCGGGGTGGGGAGGAGAGGGGATCGCGGGGAAGGGCTGTGGGGTGGGGAGGAGAGGGGGCCATGGGGAAGGGCTGCAGGGTGGGGAGGGGAGGGGTCGTGGGGGAAAGGCTACGCGAGAGGAAGAGAGAGAGATAGAGAGACATAGAGAGAGAGGGAGAGGGCTGGGGTTGGTGGAGGAGGGAGGTGGTGGATGTGGAGAGGAGGGCTACGGGGTGGGGAGGGGAGGGGGGTTGCGGGGGAGGGAGGTGGCAGTTGCGGAGAGGAGGGCTGCGGGGTGAGGAGGGGAGGGGCCATTATGAGCTATACAACAAGAGCAAGGTCCACATTCTAGTGCCATCAACTTCCTCATCTTTTGTGACGTCGCTCTATGATCCTTATTGACACCGAATACTATTCTGTCTTGCAGTACTTTCCAAAGGAATTGCATTGGTGAAACTGCAATAAAGTGATACGGAGGATGACAAGCAAGCCTTTTGCACACACCTTGTCACTCTACTCTTAAAATATCTGCATCATTACATGTGCCTTTTATACATTCACAAAATAAGTGCAGCAAATGTTGGGTCCTATCAATCCCTATTTCTCTAATACAATAAATTTATGGTATACAAGGATCTGGAAATCTGTGGTGTGAAGCATACATCTTATAGATATAACATGCTTGTGAGGTTTTACGTTCAAAATGGTCTCCTTCAAGGCTGAACATTGAGCTCCACTACACTCGAGAAGCATTTGATGTTGTTCTCTATCAGCAAGTTGAAATATGCTTGATTTACTTATCAATAATGTGGCCAGTTGTTCATTTTCTTCTCCCTCAGATGAGTAGGTTTATGCATCTTTTGCAACTTGAGTGGTTTCGATTACTTCGATCATGTTATCCCAAGGCGGGATCACTACTCCCAGATTTACATGCTTTTTTGGACTCGGTGTCGTCGAGATTTTCTCTCCTCTCTCATTTATGAAGGCCTATAGGAAACACATTTGGTGAAGGAAGCAAGAATTCCCTGAGGAGTCCAAGGTGCATCAAGGATGTCAAAGGGAGTTCACATAAAAACTTTGGAAGAAATCAAGCAAATCCAGGGTAGCAGTCAAAGCTCATCAAACTTTGGAAATTAGGGCAAAAATTTCAATCTCTCCAAATCACATGAAAATTCATATACTTGTAAAGCCTATCAAAGGCACTCTATAGCCCGAATTTCACATGAAAATGGATTTTCTAGCACATTGATATGCCATGTGCATTTTGTAAAAAATGAAATTTTTCCACTTAGACCCTACAAAATGTTGTATAGGAATTTTTGGTAGCCATATGGTTTGACATGTATAAAGACCATATGTGGCTACATATTTGTATCTATTTTCAGGGCTATCGGAGCTTCCTAGACACCTTAATGCCACCTTGCAAACTTCCAAATGTAGTCACACTTGTATAAGGGGGATTCAGATGGGGTTTTTTTCTGCATATTCCTAAAGAGACCTTTCAAAACATAGCTCTACAAATGCTCATCTTCATCAAAGGATATTTGAAGGATCAAGGAGCACAAAAGCCAATCTTCAAGGTTACCATAATTTCTTAGAATAAGAAAATTGAAGGCTTGAAGGGGTACCACATGGCAAACAATGATTGAACCATGTTGTACGGTCAAGATGAGCTCACGTTCAAGGGTGGAGATGCACTAAAGCATAAAGAAGGAGGATCCAGGAGTTTTTTCATTGGATAAGCTGTAGCTCAATGATGAGTAGCACCTCCTTTAATGTCAATCCGGGAAGACGTGAGGATGGTATGAAGACCTCGAGCAAGTGGCGGCACAAGTGCGTGAGTGAGAAGCACACAAGCATGCACACACATACACACACACGCGCACACACGGCAAGACAAAGAGAGAGAATCAATGGAGTTCTTTAGATTACTTTCAAAAGCTCTTACAAGTTCGTTTCAGTTACAATCTAACCTCAAAAATGAGCTCTCTAGCTCTTTTTATAGTTTTTGACTAGCTTTTGGCCCTGTCCAGACCTAGTGTCCGGCCTAGTTAAAAATTAGGTTCCAGGGCTTATTTGAGGGCTCAAACGAAGTCTAAAAATTATGAAATTTGGTACGATGGTACTTCTAATACTCCTCAAGCTCGAGGACTCCTCGGCTTGCACAAAATGGAGTCTAATCTACCAAAAACGGGATTTACAATGTTTGTGTAGTGATTAAAATCACTTGGGTTGTACATAATCTATGGGAAAAAATGATCTGGCCTTGTTGCCGTATTGTGCATGACTCCTTTATTGCTTTGTATGCCAACACTCCCCCCTTCCTAGCGTCTGTCGCCCCTGACAGACCTTTGTTCGCGCGGGTGGTCGATGTAATATTGGATGACATTGGTGGCCAGTTCATGTTCTCCTATCCTTAAGCCTCTTGCTAGATCGGCTTCCAATGCCTCCCAATTTATTGCACCGGGGGTTTCTGGTTGCGGGGTGGTGTAGTACTCTGAATACATTGCTTGTTCACAAGCAAACAGTTGAAGTAGATGTGTCGGCTTTGGTGCGAAAATCTCCGAGTGGTACTCCTAGAAACCTGATCTGAACATTTCTTCGAAGGTCTGTTTGTAGCAGGCGGGGAGGTACTTGATGCGTGCATGCCAAGCGTAAGCCACACGGATACTGGGGGTGGTGCTCATGTCATACACCAAGTCGTAATTTCCATTGCTAAACCCCGGAAGACGTACCTGTGGTGCGGCTGCATTTCTAAAGGTCTTCAGCACTACTTGCATCATATCTAAGATTTTAAGCATCATTTGCGCTGCTACATCTTGCATGGGCTTCAAGCGCGGCATCCAGTGGCGAATGGTCCCCATCATATATGCTACCGATGGTGGTCCTTGTGGTGGCGCGATGTACGGGTAGTTCAGCCATTCCTTGCATTGCGCATTGTTCTGTACCTTGATATTAAATGCCTTCCACGACCTGCGGCGGGGGACTGGACCGTAGCATGGGTTGTACAGGAGGTGCAACGGCGCGTTGTTCCATGTGCGTAGCATTTCTGGATAAGTCTCTAAAAGTTTCTGCCGCCATATTGGTTGACGAATCTTGCCTTTTCGCACCTCTGGAGGAAGGTCTTCAGGTTGAAATTGGGTCGCAAAAGTAGGAATCTGACCCGTGACTCTTTGTATTTCTGCATTATAATCAGCCAAGATAATATAATATGGCCTGTACTGGAGTTCCGATGAGAGGATCAGGCGTCTCGATGACAAGTTCTTGAAGTAATCTGATTGTAAAACAGTCTCCTCTATGACCCTCATAGCCTGATTTTGCACTACGGTGCGCTCTTCATGCGAGGTCCCTATTTCCTCCACTTGTCGTAACCATGGCGGCCGTGGTGCCTCGAACGTGTCCTGCGCTTCTTCTGTTTGTTGGCCTCCTGGGAATGGTTGCGGATCATATTCTTCATCAAACGTTTGTTCCACAGGAATTTGCACAACTTCTTCGTCCGTGGGAGCCTCCGGAGGGGAAGATGGCCTCTCATATTGTAGTAGGCGTGTCTGCAATTCAGTTACCTGTTGCTGGAGATCTTTTATGGCCTCTGCGTCGGAGGGAAGCAAAGCTGCAGAGGGGGTGGTTGGAGGGGCAGCTGTTGGGCCTTGTTGGTGTTCCTGCTTCAGTTGTCCTAGCTCCTCCGATAGCTTATCATGTGCTTCGAGCAGCGTGGCATAATCTTCCAATATAATCTTGATATTATCGGGGGTCACTGCTTGAAACTTGGATGGGCTGATGGGTGCCCCCGGTGTGCTCTCAATAGCTGCCTCCAGGTTCTCTTGATTTTGTATTTGCAGACGTCTGTTCTCTTCCTGAGCAGCCGCAAGATGGCGTTTAAGTAGTGCCATATTTCGCTGAAGTTTTGAGTTGCGTTCCAGCTGTGTCCGTAGGTGACCTTCTACCACCTGCACTGCTTCCTGATCTACGTTCTGTAGCTGTACCTCCAATATATTGTGGGCTTCTTGGAGGGTGTGGAACTGTGTGTGGAGGCGAGTGTTCTCCTCTTCTAGTACCGCAAGGCGGAGCTGTAGTGTCGCTGAGTGCTCTTGCAGGCGTGCGTTTTGTTGCTGGAGCTGAATGTAATCTGTTCTTAAATTTGATATACAAGCCAACATGGTGTCCAATGCATTACCTATAGATGAGTGGGGGGTGTTTACTGTGGAAGATGCATGGGAAGGGAATTGGGGAAGGGAGACAGTGAATGATGTGTCTACGAAAGTTGTGTGTGTGGGTGAAATTGGTGGAGGGGGAATGGGAGGAGGTGAAACCGTGGGTGGAGGTGCCGTGGGTGGTGAAATGTCCATACCTTCAGGAGTGGGTGTTAGTGTGGGGCCTGCCATATACATTGGTATGGTAGGTGGTGTGTGTGTGGAAGTGGTGAATAGATGTGACGTGGGGTGGGGAGCTGAAAAGACAGGGAATGGTTGAGGGCCTGGTTGAAAAGCCCTAGCAAAGATGTCCTGGAGGGATTGTAGAAATGGAGAGAGGGATATCGGGGGTTGGGGTCGTAAATTTGAGGAGGGCTGAAAGGGTTGCGTGGTAGCAGGGAAGCCCATGAATGTGGATCTGGGGTCAGGATGACCGGTGGCTGAAGGCATTGGGGATGGTTGTCCTAGGGCAGGCTCGGGAATGGTTTCGGTGGGTGGTGTAGTGATGGGGTTTGCGTCAAAGACCGGGTTATCAGTGGTAGAGAATAGGGTGGCACTGGAGATCGGAGTACGGAAGGTGAAGGTGGGGTCGGTGGGTTGAGCAGTCGATGTGGTTTCCACTGTTTCTCTTCTAGGAGGTGATGGTGGGGGAGTGGATGGTAGTGGTTCGGTGGACTCCTCATGGGTGGCGGGGTGCTGTTGACTAGCTGTTTGGGAGGTTGGTGTAGTAGTGGGCTCTTCTGCAACTGTAACGGGAATTTGGATATTTTTACCTGAGCGAGGTCGTGTCTGGAACCTTCGTGGGTCATATTGAACTGAAGGCCTCTGAATGGCAGTGCGCACAGCTTCTACAACTCCATATGTTTCTGCCATCAATAAGAGACCTTCCCTGTACTCTGAGTCAACTCCCGCTTCTTCCAACAATTGAGTCATAAGTACTCTGCTGCTCTGTTCAGTGAGTAACTGCTGCGATCGCACTCTTTCCATAATCTGATACAGCCTTCGGAGTTCTGCTGTATATGCTGGGGCTTCAGTGGTCTCTTCTTCATATGCTTCTTCTTCTTCCGGGTGTCCGTGTTGTTGGCTTTGCTGAGCGTCACTCCAATGGACATGTCTACCGTCTGTAGACTTTCTTCTTCTCCGTGAGGATGTGCCCTGCTCCTCTGCCTCTGAATAAAACTCCACATCAGAGAATTGTGTGCTTTGTAGGAATGCTTCGAAATCCTGGGGGTCCAGTCCTTCAGCCTCTCCAGTGGCAGCAAACTCGAATTCAGGTGTAACCGGAGGAGCCGATGGGGTGGGTTGTGTCGTAGTGTCAGATTCCGACCTGGGTATCCTAATGGTAAAAGGAGGTACAGTGCCCTCTCTTAATGGTGATGCCTCAGGAGTAGTCAGGACTTCCCTTGTCTGGACACACGGAATCGCGCCCCTCATGCGCTTGGACTGATGTGTGGATGTCTTGAGCCTTTTAAACATTTGTAATTGTGCCCAAGTTAAGGCACGCTCAATGGGGACATCATATGCCAAGCATCGGTAAATGATGCGTGTGAGTGCACAGCATCCGTTCAGCACTAATTTCCTAGAAGCCCGTTTGTTCGCTTCATACAACTGATCTATAATCCACACTGGTAGCTTAATAGGTAGCGCACCTGCTTCCGCCAAGTAGAGAGCAAACCAGATCTTCTTGTGTGGTTGCGTGAATCGGTCTTGACCGGGGAAGGCGAAATGTTGCATGCACATGCGGAGAGGGATGGACACATTTGGGGTGAGGGCTGCCATGTCTTTCAGCTTCACTACTTTCCTGTCCTTCATGTTGTTGGGAACGAGAGCATCCTTTTCTGAGGGTACATGCGTGCCATGCATCTTTAAAGCATCACTCACTAGCTCCACAGTAAGTTCAAACCTCTTCAACTCGTTGTTGCCCAGCAATGAGGGGAGAACAAATGATCCGGGTTGGTCCTTATCTTCATGAGCTTGTAATGTAGAGACCAGATAGTAACATCGGAGGAGGTCGGGTTTAGGTAGTGGGGCTTCAAAATATTCCGCCAACCCTGCTCGTTGCCATATGGTCTGTAGATCTTCGGTGTTCTGTAAAGTCTCGAACTCCTTGGAGAAAAATTGGAATCGCACCCATGATCTGTCATACTCGCATTTAGACTCCCAGATATACTTGGCCTCACCTAATGGACCGGGCATGCCATTGAACCAATGAGAATTCGCATGAACTCTTTCCGTGATTCCTGTAGGGGGATCTGGCACCGGGAGTTGCTGGAGGTGTTGCATCTCCACTGGTCGTTCAGTCGGGGGCACATCCACAGGTAGGCTATCCACATCAATCCCTGCAGTGAGTATCCCTACTTGTGAGCCCGAACCTGTCGCTTCTGCCATTTTTCTTCTTGCTTTCTGATTCTGTGAGAATATAGAATCATGTGTTAACATCGTAATGGACAAAATAAATCCGTTGTTGTCCCCGTTACAACATTAACATGAGGTAGATGGTGAGTTAGTGGTTAGTAAGTGCACGAAGACAGTGAGTGTAGTTAACGTTTGTGTATTCCTAGGAGACTAATGCCGTTAGTAAGTGGGGTGAATTTACAAATCGGGGTCGGGGGGTTTATTACAGATCTTAGACTGCCAAATGCAGTGGATGGGCTTTGCTTTCGGTTTCGTAGAGACTCCAGGGAGCTGTGTCGGTGTCGCTGTTTGGGAGTGGGGCCTTTTAGGGACCCACTTATAAGTGATTACATGCATGCTCATGGGTCTTGGTGTGTTCCTAAGTGTTGAGCACGAGGGAATACTGGTTGTACTCGTAGATGGGTTATGCTGCATAGGTTGTGGCCTTGGTGTAACTACTTGTGCCCTCAAGCAAGCCTTAGGCACCCAAATTTGTCTAGATTGTGGGCTTGCCTTCATCGACTTCTTGGGCACCCAAATAGATTTTACTTTAGCAGAAGAATTTCTGACAGACTTCTTATTAGCGTCGTGTTGTTGGTTACTAATAAGAGGCTTTGCCCGTGTAGTTGACGGTGGTGCACCCGGTCGTTCGCCTTTCCGCACCCACACCTGGTTTATTTTCTGGGACATTCTGCTGCGCAGGTACTTTTGATCTCGGACATAGGTAGTACTCGGCTTCTTCTGCTTGTGATCCGCCTTTGGTTGCTGCCTCTTTCTGGCCTTTGGAAAAGAAGGGAGTTCCGTTGCATCCCTGACTCCTTTTTTGCAAATATCATTCCTCTGCAACACAGGGTTTTGAACAAGAACAGCATGGTCATCTTCATGTGTACCCCTGGAAGGACCAGGAGTCTGTGCCTTTCCTAGCTCCTTGAGTGCTCCATTGTCTAATTCTACTGTGACTCGACTATGATTGAGCCAAACCTGGAGAAGTCCACTTCTTAGGTTTAGATTGACTGCTTGGTCATAGATCCAATCCTGACCCAAGACGAGAGGTTCAGTGAGATCCTCATCTTGACACACTAGTACTTTAACGGTCATTGCCTCATCGTGAATGTAGAGGGGAAGTTCCACCTCGCCCATGCAAGGGGTTTCCACGCCTCCCAATCCTATGAGATATGCTTCCACAGGATTGACAGTCAATTGTAATTCTTGGCAGTAAGACAATTTAACAGCACTAGTGGCTGCACCTGAGTCAATCAAGGCTCTTACGGTCCTTGCACTCTTTCCTTGTCCTATATCTAAGGTTACGAAAGGACGTCTATCAATTATCCTATGCGAGCTTGTTCCTGCAACTTCACACATGGCCATAGGAAATCCTTGGTCTGCATAGTCATTCACTCCAGGCTGATCTCTACCTTGCCTTCGTAATTTCATCCTTCTGATGCGTTCTAAAGCTTCAGCTTGAGCTTCTTCTCTAACTCGCTTTTCTTCCTCTTTGCGTTTTTTAGCAGTGTTGAGTCGACTGAGCATTTCCTCCGTGAGGGGTTCTTGATACAACTTGACTCTGCATCCGCTAATATAGTTTGGGAGAACATCACCCTCTAACGTGGCTAGTTGTACTGCTCCGCTCGTGGAGATCCTATTGATGATCATAGGTCCGTAGCCTCTCTTTTCTAGCTTCCTGGCGTGTTGTTTTAGTGTATAAACTAAAACTAAATCTCCTGCTTTCAAGCCCTTATCCTTCACATGGGCATCAAAATATGCCTTCTGTCTCTTCTTGGCTGCATATATTCCTGCAGCGGCTCTCAGTCTTGTTTCCCCTAATCGTTCAAGGTCAAAGATCCTAGAGGAGAGCTCATGACCTGTCCATTCGTGCTCTTGTGCTACTTTCAATGTAGGGATCAAGAAGTCCAAAGGTAACACAGCGTTTTGACCGAATACCATCTGAAAGGGGGTGGCTTGGAGTACCGTTTTGTAGGCAACTCGGTATGCCCAAACAGCATGGTGTAGTTGTTTGTCCCAATCAGAGCGTTTAGTGTTCACTAATTTCGTCAGTACATTGCATAAAATCTTATTAGTGCTCTCAGCTTGTCCATTAGCTTGAGGGTGATAAGGGGCAGACTTCTTGTGTATTACCAAGAATTCTTGGAGTAGATTTTCAATCACTTCGTTCAAGAAATGAGTGCCTCTATCACTTACAAGCTCTATGGGTAGCCCATATCTCGTGAATACATTCTCAAACAAGAATTTGGCAGTTGTTTGAGCATCGTTCTTGGTTGTAGCTTTTACCTCAACCCACTTGGTGAGATAATCTGTTGCCACAATGATGTATTCCGCATGAGAACCCTTAGCTGGGGGATTAATAGGACCTACGAAGTCTATTCCCCACTTAGAGAATGCACGTCCACCCATCATAGGTTTCAGTGGCATCTCATCTTTGCGTATAGGATACTGAGTCCTCTGACAGACATCACACCGTTTCACATAGGTATGTGCATCCATGTGAAGGGTAGGCCACCAGAAGCCCGCAAATAATATCGCCTTGATCACCCGATCTGGTCCAAAGTGTCCTCCTGCTACACCTTGGTGAGCTGTTTCCAAGATCTTCAGATATTCACTTTCGTGGACACATAGTCTCAGGTAACCATCTTTACTGCGCTTATATAGATTATTACCGATGAGTGAGTAATCCTGGGCTTCTTGTTCTAAACTCCTTTTCCTAGCTAGAGTCATGTCTGGGGGAAATGTGTTTGTCCGCAAGAATGATACTAGAGGTTCACTCCAATCTGGCACAATGGATACTTGATAGAGAGTGGCATGTTCCACAGGTGGTTTAGTGCAACAGATTGGGCATTCCTTGCACAACTTTTGGACATCCGCTTCCATAGTTGGCCAATGTACTCCGAGTCTCTTTAAGGTCTGTAAAGTTCGTTGCTTTGAATGGTGTTGCTCTAATGCACCTACATGTGCTAATTGCAACCATTTAGCGTACTCCTCCTCTTCTACGCAACACGCCAAGATCCCTTGATCTGTGTGCTTGTACATGCTTCCTGCCATGATGTGGTATTTTTGGGCTTTGACAACCTCTCTGTTCCGTGTGTTTACCACTGGATGGTTAGGCCCGTATGTCAATACTGGTACTATTGGCTTGGCCCACTGCGGCACCACTTCCAAATTAAACAAGTACGCATCAGGAAGGTCATCTGACACTCCTTGTGGGGCTTCTCCTGATGTGAGCCTAGAGAGGTGATCTGCTCTCAAGTGAGTCCTACCCTTTCTTACCACAACCTCAAAATCATATTCCATTAGCAAGAGAAACCATCTTACTAATCTTCCTGTATTGCATGGCTTGTTTACAAGATATAACAATGCCTGATGATCAGTAAAAAATTTAAACTTATTTGCAAGCAAATAGTGTCTAAATTTCTTGACTGCATATACCATGCCTAATCCTTCGCGCTCTGTAGTGGTGTAATTCCGTTCAGCTGCATTCAATTGTCTACTGGCATAGGCAATTGGAAGATCCATATTACCTTCACCAGTAGGTTGTGCAAGCACACATCCTATAGCATAATTGGATGCATCAACATGAACATGGAATGGCTTATTCCAATCTGGTGTGGTCAAGATTGGTGCTGAACACAATCTTCGTTTAAGCTCCTGGAAGGAATTCTCGCATTCATCCGTCCACTCAAAGTTAGTCAGAAGTCCGTACATGGGCTTTGCAATGACAGCATACATGTGTATAAATCGTCGATAATAACCGCAATGCCCCATGAAAGCTTGTACTTCCTTGACATTCTTTGGCCTAGGTAGCTCTGCTATGGCTCTCACTTTCTCTTCGTCGGTAGATATGCCATTCTTTGACACTATGTGTCCTAGAATCTTGCCTTGCCTGACCATAAAAACGCACTTTTCTGGGTTTAGGCAGACTTGATATTCTCTACATTTGTCAAAGATTTGTCTGAGTTCAGGAATATGGGTTTGTCTAACGTTGGAATGAGCACAAAGATCATCAACATAGACTTCTAAACTCTTCCTTAGGAACTCCTTAAACACATGGCACATCAGTCTCTGGAAGGTAGCTGGTGCGTTGGTAAGCCCAAATGGCATTACTCTAAAAGCAAAAATGCCCCATTCTGTGGCAAAGGCTGTCTTATGCTGATCCTCTGGAGCTATGGCTACTTGATTGTAGCCAGAAAATCCATCAAGGAAGCTGTACACTTCCTTGCCTGCCACTCTTTCTAAGAGATGTTCTGTGATGGGAAGCGGATAGTTATCTCGAATCGTGGTGGCATTAACCTTTTTCAAGTTAATGCACACACGCAGCTTGCCATTCTTCTTGGGCACCACTACGATGGGGGACACCCATTCAGTGTGCTCAATTTCGTAGATAAATCCAGCTTCAACCAGTCTATCTATCTCTTCTTTGATCTTAGCAGCATAATTATCGTTATATGTATAAGGCTTTTGCTTCGAGGGTTTAGCATCTGAGGTCATGGGAATAGTGTGTGAGCATATGTCTGGGTCAACCCCTTTCAAATCCTTGTAACTCCAAGCGAATACATCTCTGTATTCTCTTAGCAAGGCAGTCAATTCATGCTCTTCTTCTTCTGTCAGGTCATGGCCTATATACGTGCATCTCTCCTCTCCTTCTTCTATGGCCACTACTATTTTCTTTGTGGTTTCTTTGTTATCATAGGCCTCTCCTGATTGTGCCTCTCGTTTAGGCATTCTTATCATGACTCTCCTGTCATCTATCTCATACTTCTTAAAATTTTCGGGGACCTCAAACAAAGATTCTTCCTCTTCTGGTGAGGCTTCTCTCTTCTTTCGTTTCTTTCCTTCTTCCTTTGGGGTCACATGCGTTGCTAATCTTACATCATTTGTAACCTCTCCATGCCTCTGGGTTTGAAATTCTACCTCATGGAAGTATTCTTCATCTGATGCAAATGGTGGATCCATAATGATTGACTCTAGATCGGAGTCACTTGCATCCTCAAATGCATCAGGGCTAGGTTCGCATTCTTCTAGAACTGCCTCTCCCATGATTGGCTCTATGGAGAAGACTGAAATGTCATAGCCATCCTCATCACAGTGAGGTGTCCATTGTTCTTCATTGATGGCTACGTCCATTGTTGCTAAGATTTCTGCCCAACCGTGAGGTTCAAATTCTTCGTCTGGAAAAACTACAGGTGCATAGGCTGGGTCTTGAATGGGTCTATGAGTTTCGTTCGCACCTACCTCTCTAGCTTTCTCTCTCTTCTCTTCTTCTACTGCTACCTTGCACATCCATAAGTGAGTATCTTCATGCATCCATGAGGATCCAGACCCTATGGAATGCACCGATTCTGTATCATCTTTGGCTCTATGGATGGGATTCCATTGGATAGGAGGGACATCTCTATGAGAATAATCCTTGAGATTGACTTTGGTTGTAACACCTAAGTGCTGCAGGTACAAAGAATTGGTCCCCCAATCCTGTACCACTTGCAACTGTCGCATGAATGGTCTTCCTAAAATCATCTCATAGGCATGATTTTTGCTGAAGTCACATATGGCAAAGGTATGTTCAAACTCGACACCACAAGTGGTGAGAGTTATTCCTTCCAGCAATCCTAGGGGTCTCTCTATGTGACCATCGGCCATTTGCAATTTCATCCTCGTTGGCCTGAGTGCTGGCTTGCCCCAACGCTTCCATAAGGAGGTGGTGCAATTGCAACTCCTGCACCTGAGTCCAAAATCGCTTTGGTGGTGTACTCCTGGTAGGTGATGGGAAGATAGGTGTTCCCTTCTTCACCTTCACACATATCTCCTATCTTATCCAAGGGAATTTCTGGCACTGTCCTATGGGATCCTACCTGGGAACGAGGTTTTGCTATCTCTGGTACTTGTTTGGCTACATGTTTCCATAATTCAGGTCTAACCTTGAGTAGCTCTTCTAACTTGAGATTACACTGCACGTTAGTGTTCTTCACTACCTCTGTGTTCCTAGGTATGACTGAGTCGTCGTTCCTTACCATGACTGTGGGTGCTCTCATACATGTGGACTTTTCTTCCCATGGACCTGTGAAGTGGGGTAGCTCCTGTATGGAATTAGACTCAAAGTCCAATCTCTCATGAGATTGAGTACTCTCATGTTCCCCATAAATAGATGGGATGTCTTGTGGGAATTGGTCGTGTGCATCATCCACAAGTTCAAAGGGAGGGTCGACTTCACTTTCGTTTTCCCATTTGTCTTCTTGAATCTCTCGTAGGAAGTCTGGTGCAAACCGATTCATAGAAGAAGAAGTGTCTGGCTCTGTAGAATTAGGTACATATGCTACCTGGGAAGGAGGGCTTATTCTATCGTTGGCTCTTTCCTCGTTCTCATAGATAGCTGGAGCACAAGCTTCTTGGGGAGGATTGCTTATGCTATTACTTTTCCGAACAGGCTCACACGCTCTTTGGGAAGGAATGTGGGTTACCTGTGGAGGTACATAAGCTTTCGAGGGAGGCTCCTGTGCCCTTTGGGGAGGAAGATAGGCTCCTTGAGGAGGCACATGGGCTTCCTGAAGAGGCTGGCTTTTCCGTGCTCTTACCCTTTCCTTTCTTTGAGGGGTAGGTTCCTTTTCTGATTGTGCGATTAGCCTCTCTATTCTTTCTGAGGAGGGAAAGTTGTTTGGTTTAGTGGAAGTCGCCACATATACTTCCGATGGGGAATGATTCATGTTTTTGCTTGCTTTATCTTTTTCTTGATTTTTTTCTTCCTTGGCAGATCTTGCAATTATTTCCTCTAACTTCTCTAGGAATCCATCCAAGTGTAATTGCGTTTTGGCTGAGCCTGAGTAATTGAAAAGGCGACTGGCTTCAAACATAGTCTGAGCCAATGCAACCATTTTCGCGCATAGTTTGGTTCTTTCTATCTCTAGGTCAGCTCTAGGATAGCACTTGTCATGATCCGTGACGTTTGGCCCTTCTTGGATTCTGGCCTGATATGCCTTAAGCATCATGTCTATGTCTTCGGGAGTGGGATCAGCTAATACTGATCCTGTTTGGGGTGGTGGGTGGGTTACGTGGGATGTCTTAGAGGGTGAAGGGATGGAAGGTGATGGGGATGGTAGAGGAGGGAATGTGTGAGAGTGCGGTTGAGATGTGATCTCTATGATTTTAGCCTTGGTTTCTCGTAGACTTTTCTCAAGTTCACTCATCTTCTTTGCCCATTGCCTTTTCATGCGTTCGCGGCTATCTTTCCAAGCTCTCGTTCTCTTTTTATTTTGGCTCTCCGTATCGTTAGCATCTGGGCTCTTTTCCTGGCCTACCCCTTGGTTTTGTTGCAATGCCTGAGCCCTAGTGACTACCTGTATTGGTGCAGTGGAAGTGACACTTCCTGAGGAGTCTACCACTAACCCAACAACGTTGATAGGGGTGATTTTTGGCATGCTATTGGGGTTCTTTGGGCAATCTCGTAAGAGATGCTCTTTTCCGCAATCTTGGCAAAAGCCTTGGATAGTCAAGGACTGAGGTTGTGTGGGCGGAGGCAAGGGACAATCACGAATGAGGTGATCTCCTTGGCATCTGTAGCACGGTCCTCTAGGAAATGGTGGTCGTACTTGCCTAGGTTGAGGTCTAGGGTTGGGGTTTGTATACATGACGTTCGTGTAATCTGACTCCCAACTAGGTTCGTTCGGCTCTTCACCATAGTAGGACTCACCATGCTCAGGAGACTGCATGTAGTAGGCCTGGGGGCTATCAACATGGGTAGAATCAAAGCTATGATCACTTGGGTCATTTTCAGAAATCAAGGGTGTTACTGGGACTATAGCTCTATTCAGGTTCTCTTCTGCAGCAGTATACTTTACCGGAATCACATTAGCTGGGGCTGGGGGTTGTTGTGTTAGCACAGGCTGAGGCCTTTGTTGGTTTTGATATTGAGGTTGGAAATTTTGTTGCGGCCTGCCATATGGTTGTGGAGGGTACTAGTTCTGGTATCTGCCTTGTTGGTAGTGCTGAGGGTAGGGTTGCCTAACAGCCTGCTTGTTGTATGGGCAATCTTGTGCGGTGTGGTTGGTGTATCTCCGTTCTATGGTGCAGTACTGGCTACTAGGGTTTACTTGGGGTTGAGCCATAATAGGGCAGACATTCGCCATGTGGTCACCACCGCATGTATAGCATCTTTTCACTGGGGCAAACCTTGGGATTTGTTTGCTAGTGACACCTAATTTCTGAGCTACTTTTTCGGCAAGTTCCTCAATTGATGTGGACTGCGTGGAAGAGTGGCTAGATGCACTATCTGAATCTTTGTAAATTTTGGACAACTCTAGCTCTTCTCCTAGGTTATCTTCAATGTCAATGCACATACGTACACATTCTTCTATAGTCCTAGGGTCTTTCAGATACACATAGGATCTCAATTTTGGGCTCAGCAATCCGTCAAGAAATAAGGCTACTTGTTTAGCAGATGTGGGTAGCTCCGAAATAGGGCACCTTTCAAGATATTGTCTAAATCTTCTTCCTGCAAGTCTCACAGTCTCTTGAGGGGTTTGCTTGAAGCTGTGAATCAGTGAGGAGGTGTTGTGTCTTATGCCGCTCTTAGAGAACTCTACAATGAATGCCTCTAGGAGTTGATCTATGCTCCTGAACTGGCGTTCATCTAATGGCTGAAACCACGTAAGTGCTGTGTTCCTAAGGGTTAGACCGAAGGCATTGTACTGCGTGAACAGATCCTCCACTTGTTCAGCTCTCAAGACTTGCTTGAACTCTGCCACATGATCATAGGGATCTCCTGTGCCGTCAAAGTAATTCTTCATGGACTTAACTAGCTGGGTGGGTCTCAAAGTTCTTGTGTGCTCTCTAGGCCTCGGCAGAGGGAATCCATCTACATTTCTTTGGTTCCTGTGGGCTCTATGCATCTCAGGTTCTACCCTATTCGTCTCCGTTCTCGTTCTTTCTCTGCCCACTGGATTGGCAAAACTTACCTCTGGTCTATCTTTACTTCTGTCTCTTTGCATACCATGAGCCTGGGATGTTCCAGCTCCAGGGTGACCATAGGCTACATTTGATCTTGGTTGGGGGAAAATGAATTCGCCCTTCCAAGTGTAAGCATGCCTATCATTTTCTGTCACCACAAAGATCCGTTCTGAAGCATGATCTAAGTAGGTCACTCTGCCTGGGCTATCCGGATCCTTAAACTCATAGATCATGATATTTCCTATGTCTGTTGGCTGATTAGACTTATACCTCCAAAAGGCTTCATCAGTTTCTCGATTAAGGAGCAACTCTATGCTCTTGTTGTCTTGAGGGACCCATTCACGCGTGATAAGCCTAGTGAGAACTGATTTACCTCGAGGGGTTCTAGGTTCCGCACCCATGTTCCCTTGTTCCAGGTCCCCTAAGTCCGCTTCTGAGATTACGTTCCCAAAGTCATCTGTCCTATCAGGGTGACTAGTGACTACATATATAGTTCCTTCTTTGTCCAGGTATGCACCATTTTCAAACTTGACAGCTGGGTGCTCTAGTCCAATGGATTGATCAGGGTTTTTAATCTGGACCACAGATCTTCCTAGGCCGTCCTCATAGATGCTAGCACCTAATCGGTTGGTCCTAAGGTACTCCAGCTGCGTTTTGTAAGGGCCTTCTACCCTGTACAGGTAAGGCACTCCTGAACTTCCCGTAGGTCTGTCCATGCCTTGAGACATTTCTGACTCACTGGTCTCAGAGCTAGGGTAGTATGAGTGGTGGCTCAAGTGCTGGGCCCAAGACCTTGCAGTGTGATTGACACTAGCCTCTGAAGACCTAAGGCTTTGTCTTTCCCTTGCTAAATGTCGTCCTGATCTAAGGTTCATATGCCTAACTGATTAGCCCAATTTTTTTTCAGAGTACAACCTCGTTGCCGATTAATTGGTACCAGTCACTTGATTCTTTTTAGTTATTTTATCACGTTTGAGTTCTTGTCTGATATCACGTCGTCAGGAATGTTTGAATGTTGTTTCGCACTTGCAATTGATCGTTCCACGTTAGGTTCTTTTCCTTTATGTTATCGGCAGTGCAGAGATTAAATTTTTAACTTGAACTTGAGTTTTTAGGTAGTCTTCAACTTGATAACTGCCTATCGTCGCCCTGACTTACTCCTACTTCTAATCGCTCTTAGCCTAGGCTAGGAATTGACGAAGAGGAGTTGAGAATATTCTGACCTTTATTGCCGAACCTTGCTCTTTAGTGCTCGAGAAGTTGATTCTCAAGCGTGTGCCACACCCTTGCTTGGATACTCTCAATTGCTTCTCAATAGGCCTGCATAAATCCCAAGATTAGCTCCAAGTAGACCTTTCAATTGACAGACAATTTATTTCAGACACTTTGTTAATGACCCTTGTTCCCCCTTTTGCATTGTTAGAAATTTACTCTGGAGCTCCCTTGGTGTTCCTGTCCCTCAGTGTGTCAACTTCCAAATATCCTATCTGAAAATCAACGCGTTATTCTTATAAAAAACAGTTGAGGGCGTGTAGTATATGTCACGAGCTTTCCGACAAGCCCTAGAGCTCAGAAAATGGATTTCGTATGAAAAAGTTATGACCGTTCAGGGTTTAGGGGGTTAACTAGACAAACAGAACCTTTCGGGGGTTTTAATGCATTTTCTAAGGCCTTCGTAAGTAGATGAGTACATGAAAGTGCAAATATGCCCAAAATTTAGCCTAAATTTCCAAAAATTCACTCCTTAATTTTTTGCCGAAAATGCCTGTCTATCGCGATAGACGGTGTCTGTCGCGATAGACACAATCTATCGTGGGGGCTGTCTGTCGCGATAGACGGTGTCTATCGTGGATTTCTGTCTGTCGCGATAGACGGTGTCTGTCGCGATAGACAGTGTCTGTCGCGATAGACGGTGTCTGTCGCGATAGACGGTGTCTGTCGCGGATTTCTGTCTGTCGCGATAGACGGTGTCTGTCGCGATAGACGGTGTCTGTCGCGATAGACGGTGTCTGTCGCGATAGACGGTGTCTGTCGCGATAGACGGTGTCTGTCGCGGATTTCTGTCTGTCGCGATAGACGGTGTCTGTCGCGATAGACGGTGTCTATCGTGGATTTCTGTCTGTCGCGATAGACGGTGTCTGTCGCGATAGACGGTGTCTGTCGCGATAGACAGAAAAAATGCAAATTTTTGAAAAACTTCTAGTGATCTAGAATGCCCTCAAGGTGTAGGTTACAGTGCTACTCATGCATTCACAAAATGTTAAGATTTTCTGTCTGTCGCGATAGACAGAGATCGTCGTCTCGGGAACTGTGCAGAGCCTGTCGTACCTGCGCACACTGCTGGGGATGATGGTACAGCAAAAAACCTGCAAAATAGCTCAAGAAACATGCAAAAACAGCGCATGCAAATTCGCTCTCTCGCTCTCTCTCACAAGTGAAATGAGGGAAATGAGGTGGAGATGGGGATATAGTCAAAAACTGAAATTTTTGCGATGATGGAGATGGAGGTGGGAGATGGGAATGATGATGATGGTGATGAAGATGGTGAAGAAAGTAAAAGAAATTCGATGAGAGTGAAGAAAATACCTACCACTCCAACGCGTCAACTCTACGTCTTACCATCACACGCTCGTCCTCAAAGCTCGATCCCCGGCAACGGCGCCAAAATTTGGTGTAGCTCAATGATGAGTAGCACCTCCTTTAATGTCAATCCGGGAAGACGTGAGGATGGTATGAAGACCTCGAGCAAGTGGCGGCACAAGTGCGTGAGTGAGAAGCACACAAGCATGCACACACATACACACACACGCGCACACACGGCAAGACAAAGAGAGAGAATCAATGGAGTTATTTAGATTACTTTCAAAAGCTCTTACAAGTTCGTTTCAGTTACAATCTAACCTCAAAAATGAGCTCTCTAGCTCTTTTTATAGTTTTTGACTAGCTTTTGGCCCTGTCCAGACCTAGTGTCCGGCCTAGTTAAAAATTAGGTTCCAGGGCTTATTTGAGGGCTCAAACGAAGTCTAAAAATTATGAAATTTGGTACGATGGTACTTCTAATACTCCTCAAGCTCGAGGACTCCTCGGCTTGCACAAAATGGAGTCTAATCTACCAAAAATGGGATTTACAATGTTTGTGTAGTGATTAAAATCACTTGGGTTGTACATAATCTATGGGAAAAAATGATCTGGCCTTGTTGCCGTATTGTGCATGACTCCTTTATTGCTTTGTATGCCAACATAAGCGATCAAAGATCAATAATGCAAAGTTTCTCCAAAAATAGTAGCTTATCTTATCCAAATTGATGTTGATCCGATGATCCTGATCAGCCCCAGATCCATGGTGGAGAATGAAGGAACCTATTTTTCCCCCTTTTCCCTAGATATGATGTAAAGAACCAATCTTAGCCATCCATTTGATAAATCCAATGGTTGTAATGAAAAGCAGTTGATCTTAGGGTTGAGAGTTGATTTCTCTAGATCCAAGGGCCCAAATTAATTCAAAAAACTATACAAACCCCCCTCCAAACTCCTAGAACATCATTGTTAGGTATCCATAGGGACCTTGCTAGAACATGGTTTCCTTGAGATGGTCACTCTCAGTTGAGCATGTGAGGATCCAAGGTGGGCTGGTAAAAGCATAGTTCCTAGATTCAATTTTTTGACTCCCTCTCTAGGATAGGCTCATAAACCTAGTGTCTGTTTCTTTGCTCACCCTCAGTGGAGTGTATGAGTTAGTTAGAGCTGGTTTTATGTGCCTTAGACTTCTTTAGAAACACATTACGATCCTAGAAAGACATAGGGTCAATGAAGTGGAACCTATCCTCTTACATGTGACATTCAGTTGAACTATCATGGTGAGAGGGTCGTATGGACCACCTTTGAACAGTAGAATGCTTAGCTTGACGTTTCACAACGTTCATGTATATGTATGTCATAACAATATCTTCTAAATCATGTCTCTTGTCCCTTGTCTCTTAGTCTCTTATATGTTTTTACATGTCTCCTTCTATCTTTTTCTATGTATGAGAAGGCTCTCTAGTCATGTGTTAGACCCATGAGGATGCTCCATTGAGGTTGAGAGAAACATTTTCTATTCATTTTTACATCATGACCCACATGTATTCATACCACCCAAAAAAATCCATGCTTATGAATTGATTTTCGAAAGTGTATAAGAAGCTCCGTTTGTGGACCATTCTTCCTTTCAAAAGTTGATTCATGTGTGTGTTTTTTGTTTTGTTCTCGTCATGCATACATCCACAAGAATCCATGATTATGAATTGATTTTCGAAAGTGTATAAGAAGCTCCATTCGTGGACCATTCTTCCTTTCAAAAGTTGATTCATGTGTGTGGTTTTCTTTTTTCCTCATCATGCATACATCCATATGTTCCCCTTTCATAAATAAATCATGAAATCTCTCCTCCCCATAACCGAATTCATATTCACCTTTGGGTTTTTATCCCAAAGACCTTCCAACACTCACTAGCTTCATACACTCTGCGTGTGCCGTGACAAGAACCGATCCACCCAGATTGCGATCACCTCCACATTTGAACCCAATGTGAAACGCTTCGTGGCATTTGTTTCTGATCTTGTTGGGAGGTTGTGATTCATATCCTTTGTTTCATATTTTACATCCTCATCATATCATCCTCATCATAACATCCTCATCATTCTTGATTGTTGCACTGGATTTCTCACAATATGGTGCACATCTTCGTCATGAAGTAAACGCATTTGTGAGAGATCTAGACTATCCTGCATCACTTACTTATTCACATAAGATGGAGGAAGGATTCAAATCCCTTATTGTTGAGAAACAAGGCCAAAGAATAGTCTCTTCTATGTTGAGAGAGAAGGGAAAATTCAATGGCATCACCATTACAAGCTACTTAGATTTGTTTGAAGAACAAGCTATGTTTTTTGGACTTCGTGAAGATCTCTTGATATCATTCTTTGAACGAATTGTTGATATATCTATCATGAACAGTGTCACTTAATATGATACTCTTCCTTGGAGTGATTTTAGAAAGGAGATGCTCAAAAAATTCTATCTTGAGGATTATAGCCAACATAATTGGGATGGATTCTTACGATGGGTCAATTCCCCAAAGCCAAGTTGCTCTATTACTCACTTAAAAAATGAGTATATTAGACGCTATGAAGAACTTCCTTATGAGGATAAGATAACTTTGGAACCTGGTCTTGTGATCAATTTTCTTAAGCTTCTTCATCCTAAAACTCCTAGGGATGTTGAACGGCAATTAGAAGAGCTAGATAAGTGCTATGGTCTTACTAAACATTGGAAAAAAGTGCATAAATTAGTAGAGGTTGTAGCCCATAGACATCAAAGATAATCTATGCTTTATGAGCAAACTAGTCTTCCTCAAGCTAGCCTTCCACAAACTAAGGAGCAAGTTAGAGAACAATCCCATGCTATGCTTTTTGACTCTACTCTTATTCCTCAAATGATGGAGCATAGTCAAGGTTTAAAAGTAGAGCCAAAGAAAAGTGTAGTTGAACAATCTCAAGGGGAAATTCTTACTAAGCAAATAGAAAGTCTTATTGTTACACAATCCAATTTGGCCAAGACTATAGATGCTTTTACAATCAAATTACATCAAAACTTTCCAAAATCAAATCAACCCAATGTCTTCTCAAGAGCCTAATCAACATGTTATAGCTCCCAATCAAGATCGACAAGTACCTCCTACTCAAGCATATCAAGTTCCTCCAATGCATAATGCTTCAATGCAAAATCCTCATCCTCATGTGAAAACTCCTCAAATGTATCAAAACATGTATCCTCAAGCTTCTCAAACAGCTTTTCAAAATCCTCAAAATCAAAAGTTTCAAAATCATCAACCATATACTATGGAAGCTCCTGTTGCACCTCAAGTACAACATGTTGCTCCCCAAGCTCCTAAATACATCAATTGCCTTATCAAAATCCTAATTATCCTATTCAAGCAATACCTTATCGACAAAATCCTCAATTTCAAAATTTCCCACCACAAGTTAATCAAAATTCTCAAAATCAAAATGGTTTTGTGTGTGGCCCTCATAGGTGTCCTTGGTGTGATTCATTAGAGCAGGTTTTGAGAGATTGTGAACTATTGAAGGCTGGTATGGAGCAATTACTAGTGATAGACATAGACAAGAAACTCTATGACTATCAATCTAGGCTACCTTTGCAAGGAAACTATGGTAAGGGAGGAATGAAAAAACACTATGAAAATATAACCATAACGGATGCAAGAACTAGAGGGGTGAAACTGGAAGCTCTTGATGAACAAGAAGTAGAATCAAGTAAACCCACAAAGAAAGTTGACTTTTCCATAGAGGCTTTAGTAAGAGCACGAGATGAGATTAGGAGAATAACAACTTGGGAGTCACCGATAGAAGATCAATCTCTTATTTCTCACATATCCAATGTAGAAGAAAAACAAAAAAGAAATGAAACTGAGCCTAGTGAAAGAAGATTGACTCGAAAACAAACCTCAAAGGGAATAGAAACAATGATAGAGCAAGGAGAAACATCACAACCCAAAGATAAAAAACAAGAATCACAACCCAATGAACAAAAAAAAGAGGAGAAACAAAAAGGGAAGAAGACAAAGCAAAGAAAAAGAGAACCGAAGCCTTTAGATAAACAAGAACAATAAAAAAACACTTAAGACCAAACACAAGAAAATGAACAAAAACAAGATCCTGAGCAAAAACAAAAGAAACCAAAGAGAAAAGCTAAAGCCATCTTGATTTCAGAAATTGAGAGTAAAATAGATCCTATGGAGATTTTAGATGACATTTTGCTTAAGAGTCAAGTGACTATGTCTTTAGAACAAGTTTTCTCTATTGCAAAGGCTCTTTTTAAAGATAACTTTATGGGCCTAATTAAAAGGAAAAGGTTTTCGCTTAATCTAGATAATGAGATGCAAGATTCTCTAGATCAAGATCAAGCTATGAATGAGGCCTTAGACTTTGATGAATCTGATGAAGAGGACCTTGACAATGATGAAGTAAATTTTAATAAAAATTCCTTAGGACCTATTCAACCTGACCATGAAAGTCATGAAAACAATCGTAAAAGTCACTTTCAAAGAAAACTTTGGTTTAGAGGTACATCAGAGATGCATGTTAAAATAGGAAAGGATAAGAATGCTATCACGATAAATGCATTAGTAGACTCCGGCTTTGAAATCAATGTGATTTCAAGAGAAGTCTATGATAAGTTTTGATGGCCCATAGATAAAGATTGTGGATGGCGTATGAGAACTACAATTAATGGTGTAGGTACCTTGTATGGAGCTTGTGCTAGTGTGCCCATATCCGTTGGAGGAATCACAGAAGAATTTCACTTTTTAAATCAAGATAATTGCTCCTATGAAGTTGTCTTAGGTCAGGCCTTTATTTGTGAGAGTTGTATGGAAACTAAAGCCATGGATGATGGGTCTACCTATGCTAGAATTGATTCTAAGGATGGAATGCAATCACTTCAAGTCATGATGGTAGGAGTGAATCATCCTAGGAATTGATTGTCAATTAGAAAGAAACCTATTGTTACTTAGGGTCATGAGCATGCTTCTAGTAATTGTGCACCTTGATTCATTTTTGGAGCTACATATAATCAAAATTTTGGATAGAATCCATTGTTGAGCAGGACAACAGTGGACATTGGTTTGGCATCTCATAACCAACCAACCTGTAAAATAATTTGTCACTTTGTTTTCCACATTCTGGATTAGATTTTCTTCATAAGAGTCAATTGTCCAAGTCTTTTATCCAAAAAACCCAAAAAAATTATAAAACCAACAAAATCATGGAACATGATGAAAACATTGAGCACGTGATTGAGACATCTCATTGTTTCTCTACTCTCGAGGAGTTAAAGTTATTTCTTCAGCAAAATTCTAATTCCCATATTATTCTTCTTTCTTCCCTTGATGAGTATGCTCTAATCCATGAGTATGCCCTCAATGTTGACAAGTGCTCAAAATTGATCCAAACCCATGATGCCTTAGTTGAAACAAAGTACAAAATTATAGACAAAAAATTCAAACCCATAGCTCAACCATTACCCCAAGGAAGTAACGAGAAAATCATTAATGTGAAAAATGATCCAATTCTTCAGGATAAGAAAAACATAGGACATACATTCATGGATGAGACAATCAAACAGGTGAAAATTTGTATAGATGATGACTTTCTTTTGCCAGCAGAGAGAGATAAATTTGAGAGACTTATACGTAGCCATGTAAAAGCCTTTACTATGTATCCTCATGAGATTGGTTGTGCAGATCCTAAGCTATTTGCACCCATGATAATATTTACTATTCCACATATTCCATTGATTTCTTGCCCTATAGCGGTTCCAAAGGCTCACTTACTTATGCTAATGAAACTACTTAAGGAGAAGATAAATATGAGAATTTTAGAGCCATCTTTTGCACGTTACTCAAACAGATGGTTCATTGTGCCTAAAGAGAATGGGAAACTACGTTTTATTCAAGATCTCCAACCTATCAATAAAGTCAAAATAAGGAATGTAAGAATTGGAACCATTGTAGATGAGTTTGCTCAATCATTTTCAAGATATTCTATCTATTCAATGGGTGATTTATATTCGGGATATGACCAATTCCAATTAGGAGTTGATAGTCATGACAAAACCACAATGAAAATCCCTTTAGGCTTAGTGCGAATGTGTACTTTACCTTAAGGAGCAACTAATTATGTGGCTCATATGATGAGTGCTATGAATATGGTCTTACACAATTTTATCCCTCATATAACCATGCCATTCATTGATGATATTCCAATTAAAGGGAGTGAGGAACGTGTAAAGGAAATTACTTTAGATTCATCTCGATGTCAAATTTGTTCTTAACCATATCTCTAATTGTGAATGGATATTTCAATGATTTGAAGTGGTAGGTCTCACATTTTCCATAGAAAATCTATTTTTGGTGTCAACGAGGTTCTTATTGTTGGACATTTATGTGGTCATTATGGTCGAAAGCCATACCCACAAAAAGTTGATGCCATTAGCAAGATTTTGAAAAATGTAACAAGGTGAGTGAGGTACATAGATTTCTTGATGCTTGCATCTTTTATGTTATTTGGATCCCACACTTTGCTCATGTTGTTGATTGTCTCTATGACTTGTTGAGGAAGAAATGAAAATTTATTTGGACTGACAAACACACACAAGCTATGCGTCAATTGAAGAAATTATTGCTTGAAGCTTCCATCCTTAAGCATGTAGACTATTCTGTTAACAAACCTATTATATTGACTGTTGATACTAGTCCTATTGGTATAGGTTGGGTCATAAGTCAAGATGATAGTGAAGGGAATATATATGCAATTAGGTTTGGGGCTAAAATTTTACATGAAGCACAACGAAAGTATCCGCAGATCAAACTAGAACTATGGGGTATGGTAAGAGATTTGAAAGCAGACAAATAATATTTCATAGGTGCAAATGTCAAAGTTGATACTGATTGTTTGCCTCTCATTGGAATGATAGGCAATTGTTCATCTCCTGATATAGCCATGATTGGATGGATCTCATATATTAAGTTCATAAATCCTGAGTTAGTTCATATTTAAGGTAAGTCAAATTCAATTGCTGATATGATATTGAGAGCTAGATTTGATGATGATCTTGAAAGTGATCTAATAAAGAATGTGAACTTAATTGACTATGTTCCACATATATACCGGTATGAGAAATTTCATGAGTCTAAGTACGAAGATGAATGGAGAGACATAGGAAAGTATCTGAGTACACTACAACCATTACCTAGTTGGACTACGAATAGATTATGTAACATTAGGAAACGAGCTTATAATGTTTTCCTATGTAACATTTATCTTTGGGGACATGCTAAGGGTAAGGTTAAGAGTCCACAACGAGTCCTAGGAAAACGAGATCGTCAGTTGCAAGTAATTAAGAAAATGCATGAGACATTATGGATAGGTCATAAAGGATTTTTTGGAACATATGAAAAAATTAGAAGTACCTATTATTGGCCTAGGATGTATGTTGACATTAGTAGCTATGTTTCTACATGTTCTACTGGTCAACTTCATTCGTCAATCAAACATAGAGATCCTTTGCATCCTACTTATCCACCTTGTATTCACTACAAGTGGGTAGTAGATCTTCTAACTATGCCTAAAGGTATTGACAAAATGTGTTACATTGTACTTGCAAGAGAGGACTTAACTAATCATGTAGAGGGACGTGCATTATGGTCTAATACCACATCTAATCTTTGCAAATTCTTGCTTGAAGATATCATACATCACTTTGGGTGCATAGAGAAAGTAGTTGTCGATCATGGAGAGTTAAATGCAAGAGAAGCTAAAGAGTTCTTTGAATATCACGGTATTCATTTGTCTCTCACTACTGCATATAATCTAGAGGCCAATGGTAAAATAGAGAGAGGGCATCCACCTTTTGTGAAAGCCATATCTAAAGCATGTAACGGTAACATTAAACAATGGCCTGAATTCTTACCTTTTGCACTTTGGGTAGATAGAATGATTTGCACACGTACTACTGGGTATATGCCTGCTAAACTCATGTACTCTCAAAAACCGTTGTTTCCAATTGTCTCATATTTCTGCATGGCCAAATTTGCCTTAGTCTGAAAACATCTCTAGTGATGATTTTTTGCGTTTGCACATTAAACAGTTAGAACAAGGTAAATTAAGACTTGATGATGCTGTTTAAAAATTAAGAGAATCTAGAATGAAGAACAAACATTATTTTGATAAAATGCATCGATTGCATCCTAAGCCGATTAAAGTAGGAGATTGGGTGCTCATTTATGATAGTACATTTGACTCTCAATATGATGCACACAAAAAGCTAACTCAATGGTGGTTTGGACCATAAATTATATCAAAAGTCAATAACAATGGTACGTATGCTCTTTGTGAATTAAATGGTGCTGCACTTAAAACTTTGATTGTAGGTAAAAGGATAAAGTTATTCAAGAAATGTGATAATGACAAAAACATTTTGGATGAGGACATTGAAGAAGATGATAACAATGAGGCTGATTCATAAACAAGAAAAAAAAGAAAAAAATAAAATAACAAAAAGTAAATATATATAAAAATAAAAATATCATTACTTTTTCAAGTTCATGTTGCTTAGTTTTTTTTCAAGTTCATTCCATTTTTTTTCCATTCCTGCTTGTTTGCAATTTCACTTCATGCATGTTTCTTTTCAGTCTTTGCATTGCATATCCACATCACTTGAGTCAAAAGGGCAAATGATGATTTCTCCACGTGTGTAAAATGGTACCTTAGGTAGTAATTTATCTAATAAGAAATCAATTATAATCTAGGACTATGGGAAGATAGGGCATGTAGATTTGGAGGTTTATTTTGGTGACAAGATTTTCATATATAAACATGCATATGTATCCTGTATTGAAAGCATAATTGTTGAAGTCCTAGCTCCTACTACTGCATGTTCTACATCCTTCGTCCACCTCACAACACTTGTATTGGAGTTTAAACGACAGTCCTCCATCATCAAAAATGGTTGTACCGTTGTATCGAGGTTTAATTTCTCCCCGTTATCAAAAAAAAAAATCTGCTACATGTTATCAGGAAGTTTACACTTTCTTCCACCCCAAAAAAGTGATCGTAACCATAAAGTCACAGAATCATCATTAAAAAAAAGAGAAGCTAAGGAGGCATAGTAGAATAAATCACAGGCTATATCGGCAGATTTATGCATTAGTGGAATTTAGTTAGATTTCCTTGCATACTATTAGAGAAAGAGCATATTCATATTTATGTAGGAAAGGATTTGATCTAAAATAAGCTAAAAATGAAAGATGTCTCTTAAAAATCTTAAATCTTTGTTTATAAATCGTATTTAAGGTAGATTGCTTTATGAAAAAGGTACAAATTTTTCTTCAAGATGAGAGGAACTGATGCATAAAACGACTCAATACATCCACTTCCACTTCATATTGATGCTTGTTTGTTTTCTTTCTTGTTGTCATTATTGCTTGTTCATTTGCATATATGTTGCCTAGTTGTTCATGCATATTCATGTTGCCTATTTCAATTCTTTCTTTCATGCAAATTTGGCTTCATGTCATACTGCCTAGTCATTTATGTATATGATCAATTTTTTTCTTCCATGTTTCTTATGATGTCTATAAAAGAATTTGACGCCTGGAACTTTTTGTTTTTCAAAAAGACTAGAGTGGTGCTTCCGGAGGAATCACAGGTTTAGTGGGGGGCAATGTCGTCGAGATTTTCTCTCCTCTCTCATTCATGAAGGCCTACAGGAAACACATTCGATGAAGGTAGTTAGAATGCCCTGAGAAATCCAAGATGCATCAAGGATGTCAAACGGAGTTCACATACAAACTTTGGAAGAAATCAAGCAAATCCAGGGTAGCGGTCAAAGCTGGTCAAACTTTGGGAATTAGGGTAAAAATTTCAATATCTCCAAATCACATGAAAATTCATATACTTGTAAAGCCTATCAAAGTCAGTCTATATCCCAAATTTCACATGAAAATGGATTTTCTAGCACATTGATATGCAATGTGCATTTTGTAATAAATGTAATTTTTTCACTTAGACCCTACAAAATGTTGTATAGGAATTTTTGTTAGCCATATGCTTTGACATGTATATAACGATCATATGTGGCCACATATTAGTATAAATTTTCAAGGCTATCAGAGCTTCTTAAACGCCCTAATGCCACCTTGCAAACTTCAAAATGTAGTCAAACTTGTATAAGGGAGATTCTGATAGGAGGTTTTTGTGCATATTCCTAAAGGAGACCCTTCAAAACATAGCCCTAAAAATTTTCATCTTCATCAAAGGATATTTGAAGGGTCAAAGAGCACAAAATCTAGTTTTCAAGGTCATCGTAGTTTCCTATAATAATAAAATTGAAGGCTTGAAGGGCTACCACATGGCAAACAATGATTGAACCATGTTGTATGGTCAGGATGAGCTCACATTCAAGGGTGGAGATGCACTAAAGCATAAAGCAAGGAGGATCCACGAGTTTTTTTCATCAGATAAGCGTTCTTGATGATCAAAGATCAATAATGCAAAATTTCTCCAAAAATAGTAGCTTATCTTATCCAAATTGATGTCAACACTCATCCGACGGTCTAGATCAGCCCCAGATCCAATGGTGGAGAATGAAGGCTTCTATTTTTCCACCTTTTCCCTTGATATCATGTAAAGAACCAATCTTAGCCATCCATTTGATAAATCCAATGGTTGTAATAAAAAGTAGTTGATCTTAGGGTTGAGAGTTGATTTCTCTAGATCCAAGGGCCTAAATTCATTCAAAAAACTATATAAATCCCCCTCCAAACTCCTACAACATCATTGCTATGCATCCATAGGACCCTTGCTCGCACATGGTTTCCTTGAGCCGATCACCCTCAGTTGAGCGTGTGAGGATCCAAAGTGGGCTAGTAAGAGCATAGTTCATAGATTCAATTTTTAGACTTCCTCTCTAGGATAGGCTCATAAACCTAGTTTCTCTTTCTTTGCTCACCCTCAGTGGACTGTGTGAGTGTGTTAGAGCTGGTTTTATGTTTCTTAAACTTCTTTAGAAACACATTATTGATCCTAGAAAGACATAGGGTCAATGAAGTGCAACCTATCCTCTTACGTGTGAAATTCGGTTGAAATGTCATGGTGAGAGGGTCCTACTAACCACCTTTGACCAGTAGAATGCTTAGCTTGACGTTTCACAACATTCATGTATATGTATGTCATAACAATATCTTCTAAATCATGTCTCTTGTCTCTTAGTCTCTTAAATGTTTTTACATGTCTCCTTCTATCTTTTTCTATGTGTGAGAAGGCTCCGCACTCATGCATTGAAGGAGTGAGGATGATCCATTGAGGCTGAGAGAAAACATTTCTATTCATTTTTACATCATGACCCACATGCATTCATACCACCCATAAAAACCCATGCTTATGAATTGATTTTCGAAAGTGTATATGAAGCTCCATTTGTGGACCATTCTTCCTTCCAAAAGTTGATTCATATGTGTGGTTTTCATTTTGTTCTCTTCATGCATACATCGACAAGAATCCATGCTTATGAATTGATTTTCGAAAGTGTATAAGAAGCTCCATTCATGGACCATTCTTCCTTTCAAAATTTGATTCATGTGTGTGGTTTTCTTTTTGTTCTCACCATGCATACATCCATATGTTCCCCTTTCATAATCAAATCATGACATCTCTCCTCCCCATAACCAACTTCATCTTCAGCTTCATATTTTTATCACAAAGAGCTTCCAACACTCACTAGCTTCATACACTCTACGTGTGCCGCGACCGGACCCCATCTACCTGGATTGCGATCACCTCCACATCAGCCTAGGCTAGTTGCTATGACACTCATGTGTCCACTATTGGTTTTTGCTTCATGCTTGGTAGCTCTTGTATATGTTGGTTGAGAAAGACGAAACCTATTGTGGCCACTTCTAGTTTGAGGCTAAGTATAAGGAAACTTTCATAGTGGCTATTGAGTGTGTGTGGGTCAAACACCTTTTGCCTAATTTGGGTATTTTTGAGTCTTTTGCCACCACCATCTTTACTAAAAGGGAGAGTGCATTGGTAGTTGTGAGGAACCCTTTGTGTCCTGCTCACACAAAGTACATTGACTTTCATTATCATTATGTCAAGGAGAGGTTCCATATACGGGAGATCAATTTGGCATATGTACCCACACAAGGGAACAATGCACACCATTTCACAAAGGCTCTACCCAGGGAGAATTTTGAAGCTTTCCATAAATCTTTGGGCTTGCTTCCTTTTGTGGATTTATCTCTTTCCACATAGCTTGGAACTTCTGTGTACATGAGTTTCAAATCCTTGGAACTTCGCAAATTGCACTTTGTTGACAGAATGGAGACCTAGCATGTGGATTGGGAGATGGAAAAGACAATATGTGGGTCATGATAACAACATATGGGGATTCGATGGATAGATGAGAGCGAGAGAGAGAGAGAAGAAATAAATGATGACATGCAGAGAATAGAGGAATAGAAGGTGACAAAAAAAAAATCCAACATAGAGAGTGATAGCATCTGTGCTGATTGTTGGCAAAAGCATGGATGCACACCTTTTTAGTGGAGGTGTGTGAGGTAGAGAGAGAGAGAGAGAGAGAGAGAGAGATTTAGAACTGCATACAGGATTCAAGCCTCATGGCCCATATAATGGCAGTTTGGCAATATAAGGGCAACTAGGGGAGAGAGAGAGAGAGAGAGAGAGGAAGGTGGAAGATCAGGGAAGGATAAGGAGTATGAGAGAGAGAGAGAATAAGGTGGATAGAGTTGAAGGATATGGAAGACGAGGGAGAACTCCCCACATGTGTTTGCGCATACGACCCTTTCTACGGTGTGGTGATGGTTATGTAAGCTTGGGTCATGACAGGAAAATGAATGGGGAAAGCTGAGTATGCATACATGTGTGTGAATGGAGTTAGGTGATGCATATAAAAGAGTGAGGCAAAAGAGATCAATGGAGCTTGATAAGTAGGGGGGGAGAAGTAGGGGGGGAGACCCAATGGAGATCAATGGAGAAGTAGGGGGGGAGACCCAATGGAAGATGGTGAAAAATGAGGGTACGTTGCGAGCCTGAAGTAAGGGATGAGGGAGTATGAGTACCCCTTCTTCTTTTTTTTTAATGGAGGTTCGGCAAGCGCCTATCCCTTTGAGCTTTAACTTTGAAAGAGCAATTATACAGGTGAATGGGTGTAGTACATGTGGGACCCTCGTATCTCACAAATCTAGGGTTTTAAAAGATTACAATTGGTTTCAATAGTTTTAGATGGCAATGCCATTACATGTCTAGCTCGGAGATTGAACTTTGAACCTCTGCCTCAAGAGATCAAAGGCTTAACCACTAGAACAACAGGACGTGGACGAGCCTTTGATCATTAGGACCATTGGGGTACGTTTTTCCCTCTTTAGGAGGTTTTTTTACCTCCGCTTGTATATATTCCTAGAAACCTAGTATTGTTTTACATTCAATTGGTATTACATTCAATATTGTGTTTAATGCCCCAAGGTTCTGCTTTTTCTTTTTTCTGCTATTTGTGTGCTTTCCTAGACCTCGAACTCCAATACCTTCTTTGTCACTTGAACTTGAGTTTGACCCTCCTCTCCATCTACATATGGATTTTTTTGCACCTCTTATACCCTTTGATTATGAACCCCCTTGGTTCATCTTCTTGATCACCATTAAATGTGACCAATTGATCAAATAGTGTTAGAGAATATCTCACATACACTGATGTGGTGAATGCTTTCCACATTGTATCCTCTCTGAAGACATTGCAGGTGTGAGAAAAAAGATCAATATCTTTTATTGGGATCCCAATTGAGTCTAGGGCATCCAAGCTCTTTACCTTCAAACTATACTCATTAATGTTTTTGATTGGTGCTTTCTTGAGATTATTTATCTCATTATTGAGCTGAATCTAGAGTAGAATCTTCCAAGGTCTCTGAAGCCTTCTTGGATGTGTCCAAGTCTTGTATATGCCCTATCATGCTAAGGTGTATGTGTTGGGATAGCATGAATATGACTCTCCCATCCCTTCCTATCCAAGCATTAAGGGCCTTGATATGTCCCTCCAGCAGTGGAACATGTACATGAGGCTTTGTCTCTATGCCATACATGATTCCCCAAAATCCTTCGCACACAAGGTAGTTACTAACTCTAAATTTCCATGGTTGATAGTTTTCTTTCTCTAAATTATCTTTTTCTAGACTATACTCTTCCACATTGAGCTCTAGGGTAATCATCTAGAGTTGTGAGAGCCATCTAGTTCAAGAAAAGCTATTTGTTTACAACACTCTCTACCTATGTGTAGAGATAAGTTTTGAATCAAGGCAAATGGATGTTTGAGCTGTGAGAACCATCTAGTTCAAGAAAAGTTATTTGTTTACAACACTCTCTGCCTATGTGTAGAGATATAGCTGCACAAACTTGGCAATTCCTCACAATTCATGCTTTGGAAGATTTTTCCAAACTATAAAAGAGACCAAATGAAGCTTGAATTAAACGAAATTGAGTACAATAAGAGATGAAACAATGATTTGAAATTTGGTACAAACTAAATTGTAAAAACCTAACAACATCTCTAAGTAGAGAGGAATTTACATGTGAGAATGCAATAAGGAAGCAAGCATGCTACTTTCTTGAGATTAGGGCTTCACTAAAATAAGTGTCAAATTTTCGGAACTCATGCAACTCAAGAAACAAAGGAAAAATGATGGTTATATAAAAGTTTACATTTCCTATAATTTAGCTAGTGCCCCACCAACTACTATAGGTATAGCTTTGGTAAATGATTAATGAGAATTTAATTTGATTGATTTTGGTGGAGGTTCTTAATTGATTCCATGACTTTGAGTCCTTGTTTCTATTGATCCACTTTGCAAAACTTGTGTATAACTCCTTTTGTGTGGTTAAGACTTGATTTTCAACATAACACTCGCTTCACTTTTGTACCTCTTATTAATCCATTAAGACCTTTAGATATGAGATAGGAGGCCAGTCAAAATTTCTTCAGAAGATTATTTTTCCCATTAGATAAAATTTCAATAAATGCACTCAAATTTTTCATGTTGAATTGTTGTAAACTCCAAGAAGGTAATCCAATAATTTTTATTAAAGATATGATACAAAAATACCTTTGATACCCCAATGTTACATTTACAAACTTTTAAACATCATAGTGAATGGCGAGAAGTGATCAAACCTCCCATGATCTTCAAACGATTAAACATATATTGTCAATCCTCTAAGATCAAATGCCTTTGCAATTTGTCAATAAAACAAAGAATGTTGATTGTAGAAAAAGAATCACCAAAACTTCTATGAGAAAAACTAATTAAATCGCCTTATATAGGATGAAAGAATAATCTCTCTAGCATAATTTAGAAAAACTATAATGAAAAGATCTAGAGGATAGCTCACAATAAACTATTTTGAAATCAAGGTATTAAATCCTCATCAAAACGTGCTACAAAATTCTGTTCAAAATTGAATGACGTGAAGATTGAACTATAGTAGATTATAACAAGTCCAAAGTTGATAGCAACATTTTATACAAACTAAATTTATGAGAGTTGAGGGATCCCCTCCAAGATAAATCATTAAAAAAGACCTCATATTTGTTGTGATATCTTTGCCATGTGTGCATTTGAAAAGAATCATGTTTTGAAGATGATATTGGGTAGGACATTCATGAAACAAAGTGCAAATAGTGCAAGATTCGGGAGCCAATTCTTTGTACTTACATCATTTAGGCATGACTACCAAGGTCAACCTCAAATACTATATGCACAGAGATGTACCACCCTTGATGTGGAACACTATCCATAAGACACAAGAAGATATCGAATTGATGCATAACATAGGATGAGACCCATCATGGATGCATGCAAACACCCACTTATGGATGTGTAGGGTTGCACGAGAAGAAGGGAAAAGATTAGAAGCCAAAGACATAGGAGCCTCAAGAGACCATAGATAACTTTAAGGCATAGCATATGCACCTATGATCTTCCCATATGGAGAGGTGGAGCCCTAGAGTTGGGCAAAAATCATGGGGCAAAAATCTTAGAAACAATGGATATAATAGTAAGCGGAGAAGAATGGATGCTTGATTGTGATGAGGATATCTATGAAATTTTATTTTTCATGTGTGAACCTATAATCAAATGATGCAAACGTACTGTAGACAGATTGAAGAGAAGAGTGATGAAGAATTAGAATCCATAATCATGCATCCCTTCTATGCCTCTGAAGAAGAGTACCTACATTTGATAGATGCTAATATTCACAAACATATGGAGTGCAAGAATGAAATAAAGTGAAAAGAACAAATAGACATAGAGTAAGAAGAAGAAACATAAAAAGGATCCCTCCACAAAAGAAGAATAGGAACAATTATTTGATGTATAAGTGAATTTTAAGAAATACAACAAGAGGATAGAAAAATCATGGTGAGAATACCAAGGAGATAAGCTCTCAGCATAGAAGCTTATGACATTAAATAAGGAACCAAGAACATTTTTGGGATAGTAAAAGACAGAGAAGAAAGAATCAATTACATATGAAATATCCTAAGTGAATAATAAGAAAGAGAATTGACAAATTTATTGAGAGAATATAGAGATGTATTCTCTTGGAATTAAAAGGATTTGAAAGGAATGGACATGAACATATGTTCTCAAAGGATCCCATGACTTTATAAGCCAAGCGAACAAAATAGAAGCCCTACATGAATAATGACACTTGCACAACAAAGATAAAGGAAGAAATAGATAGGTTGATAGAAGCTAGATCTCTAGTGTTGTTGTGCCCAAGAAGAATGGCAAATGATGTGAGATCATTGAATGACAACTTTTGCCATAGAATGGGGAATCTTTGTATTTTTTGTGATGTCATTTGGGCTCACAAATGCATATACTACCTTGCAAAAATGCATGTTTCATATACTTAAAGAGTTCTTAAAAAGAATTTTAAAGTTTAGGTGAATGATTTGTGTGGCCATTCCAACATAAGACAAACTCACATCCTAGAGCTCATGAGAATCTTTGACAAGAGTGGAGAATATCAAGTACCTTTGAACCCAAAAAAATGTCTTTTCATCGTCAAACGAGGTATGATCTTAGGTAACATTGTGTCAAAGAATGGGATATCAATGGATGAACAAAAAGTAATAGCTATAGTAAAATTGTCAAGATCTAGAAGAATCAAGGAAGTAAAACATTTTATGGGTTGTTTTGGATACTACCCAAAATTTATCCACATGTACACGATCATTGCAAAACTCTTTTACAACGTTTTGACAAATCTTGAGTGGAATGAAGATGGAAATATATAATTTAATGAGCAAAAAGAAATCACTCAGCCGTTTTTTTTACAACACGAGATTGGAATAAGCCATTATATGTCCATGTGAATGCCTCCAATTTTTCTATTGCATGCTTGCTAGTACAATCAACATGTCAACACAACATCCACCTTCCCTTAGCATATGCGAGTAGATAGTTGAAGGCAACAAAACTAGATTGTATAAGCACTCAAATAGACGGATTAGGCATGGTCTATGAAGTCAAAAAATTTATTCATTATTTGCTTACAAATCAATTTAAATTTTGTATAGACTATCGAGCCTTATTATATTTGTTGAACAAACTTTGCAATATAGGTAGGTTACTGTTAATTGCCTACTAGAATAACTCCACTACTAGGTTCTTGGGATGGTCAAGGGTCTGTATTATAGAGGCCCTATATTTATTTTCCCAAATAAAACATTCACTACACAGTATTATTCATTACTTTATTCTGACTGTCCACTAGCAAACTTGTAAATAGTAATTCCAACTTCACACTTTTAACATTAGGGGGATTACTTCACCGCGATAAAATATGTCATCCAACTACAGAGAATCACACGGACTTCTTCACTGCCAATCGACGCGCAACCACAATTAACTTATATCTTCACTAGCAAAGTATTACGTAGACAAGATCACCGAAATAACTTAATATACGAAGTAGTAAACGATCAACACATCAGGATAAGTAAAAACGTGCACTGAAAACAATGCACAGGTGCACTGCCCAGACCCACTATCCAGTGTCGTGCATCTTTGTGCCTCACTTCTACACGCTTTTTCATTATCAAAGGGTTATGTAGCTCAGTGATGAGTAGCACCTCCTTAAATGTCAATCCGGGAAGACGTGAGGATGGTATGATGACCTCGAGCAAGTGAAGGCACAAGTGCGTGAGTGAGAAGCACACTATCATGCACACACATACACACACGCGCACACAAGGTAAGGCAAAGAGAGAGAAGCAATGGAGTTCTTTTAGATTACTTCAAAAGTGCTCATACAAGTTCAATTCTATTACAAGCTACCTCAAAAATGAGATCTCTAGCTCTATTTATAGTTTTTGACTAAGTTTTGGCACTGTCCAGACCTAGTGTCCGGCCTAGTTAAAAATTAAGTTCTAGGGCCTATTTGAGGGCTCAAACGAAGTCTAAAAATTATGAAAACTGGCAGGTAGCTACTTCTAATGCTCCTCAAGCTCAAGGTCTCCTTGGCTTGCACAAAATGGAGCTACGAAAATATGAAAGGGTATTTACAATGATTTTTAGTGATGAAAATCACTATTTTTGTAGGGATTTCTTCTAATAGTTTGACATACATTTCTTTGAGCTCCCTACTTGCTCCTTCTCCTTGTGTGTCCACCTCTTTGATATGCTTTAGCTTCATGAAAAAATTAATGGCCTACTTGCCAGATCTTCGTTGACTACCTTGTCTGCTTATGCCTTCTCTCCGCTCTGGCTCCCTTCTTTGACTTCCTTGTCTTGTGAGTCCTTGGGTGCCTTGACTGCTGCCAACATCCCCCCCCCTCTCTCACATCTGTCGTCCCTGAGAGACCCTTGTCTAGATGAGCATTGAACATAATATTGAACCACATCTGAAGCAAGGTGGTGTTCTTCTAGTCGCAACCCCCGTGCTAGGTCTGTTAACAATGCATCCTTATTTACTGGACCAGGGACGTCTGGATGTGGTTCCCGCAATTGATCTGAATGAATGGTTCTCTCCACAGCGAATAAGTGGAGGAGATGTGAGGGCTTGGGTACAAATATTTCTGAGTGATATTCCCAGAACCCTGTTACGAACATCTCCTCGAAGGTCTGCTTGAAACAAGCTGGGAGGTATTTTATTCTGGCGTGCCAGGCATATATTACTTCTATTGAGGGGGTGGTGCTCATGTCATATACCAGATCTAGGTTGCCTGCAATGAAGCCAACTCCCAAGAAATATGGGTCTTTGATGTTTTTGAATGTCCTGAATGTGATCAACATTAATTCAAAGATCTTTATGCACATCTGTGCCATCACATCAGGGGTGTTCCGTAGTCGAAGGCTCCAATGACGGATGGTAGAAATCATATAAGCAACAGAAGGAGGGCCTTGTGGAGGTGCTAGATAGACGTAATTCAACCACCTTGCACAACCTTTGAAATTCTTGACGGCAATGGCAAACTCAGGCCAGGTTCGTCTACAGAGGACTAGAATGTAACAGGGATTATATTTGATAAATAGCGGCATGTTATTTCAGGTGCGAACCATTTTGGGATAGGTCTCCAGGAGACGGATCCTCCAGGTGGGTTGATGAACGGATCCTTTTTTCGCACTCTCAGGGATATCATCGGGCCCAAAATGTGTGGCAAGGGTGGGTGCCTTCCCACATTGTCGTTGAATCTCTGCGTTGTAATCTACCAATAGTACACAATACAACACATACTGGTCATCGTTGGTCCCTATCCATCTGTGATGAGACATACTGCGGAAATATTTTGATTTTATTATAGTGTCCTCCAATTTGGCTAGTGATTGGATTTGGATTGCCACCCGCTCTTCGTGGGTTTTAGCTGTCTTTTCTAGTGTCTGAAGCCATTCAGGCACTTCCACTTCCAATGTGTCCATTTCTTCTGAGGTTTGTTGCCCTCTTGGCATTGGCATAGGAACATATGGTTCCTCATAGGAATCATCCACTTCAATTGGCACCAATTCCTCTGGCTCTGGTTCTATAACCGGAGAGGGTTGCCTTTCATATTCCAGTAACTTCTTCTGCAATTTCTGCCACCTGCTCCATTAATGCCTTTACCTCTTCTGAAGTAGAGGTTGACTGTATGACCTTCGGTTGTTCTTCCTGTTCCCTGATCTGGCGGCGTAGTGCATCCCGTTCCTTTTCTAAATCATCATGGGCTTCTAACAGATCCGCATAGCTTTCTAAGATTATTTTCATTGTATCTGAGGGGACTGCTTTAAACTGTTCTGGGTCGATCTCGTGGGGAGAGCCTTCCATGGCGGCTTCCAGGTTTTCTTCGTTTTGCTTCTGCAGACGCTTTTTTTCTTCAAAGGCGGTAGCCATATGTTTTCTGAGTAGATTCAAGTTTCGCCAGACTCGTAGATTATCTGTTTGGTAAACTTCCAGCAAAGCCTCGAGTTGTTTGACACCAGGCAACTGTGATGGTTGGGGTGTCTCCAGAAGGGTTTGATGAGCCTGCTTGAGTGTGGTGTAGCGTTGATTGAGGTCCGCATTTTCATCTTCTATAGTTGTAAGCCGTCTCTGCAGTTGTTGGTGATTCGTAGTTAGTTGACTGTGACGGTCTTCGAGAGCTTGATACTCACTCTGAAGTTGATACACACATTGATGTAACGCCAAGAATATACTACTTACATTAAATGATGCAGGGAAAGATGAAGATGCAGGGGGAATGCAGAAGGGGAAGGGAGTCGTGAATGATGTGGAGTCAAGTGGTGATGTGGGTAGAGGGGGTATGGGAGATTGAGGATGCATAGGGGGAGGGGGTGGTGCTGTGGCAGGGTGATGTTTCCATGGTGTCAAATATGTGTGTGACCGTGTAGATGGGGACAGTGGGTGGGGTGGAAGTGATGTTCGTGAATAGTGTTGTGAAAGTGGGCCTAGAAACTCCTCCTATTTGGATGCTGGGAGAGAGAGGAATTCCCATGACAATTGTGGTGAAGGTGGAAGTGGGGTTGGTAGTGTCATGTGGTGAAGTGAGTTGTGTAGTGAGAGGTGTGGAGGGTGGTGAGAGTGGTGCCACCTGATGTTCTTCTATTTGTGTAGTGTCCTCTACTGCCAATACATTCATGTGAAGCTGCTTGCCGGAGCGCATAGAACGGGTAGGTACTCATTTTTCAAATCGGTGAATATAAGCCATAGCTGCGTGAATGGCTTCATCTAGCCCCACCGCATCTGCATGCAAGTTCATGGATTCAATGAACATATCATCTACACCTTCCTCTACCAACAGTTGGCTCATGAGCATCTTGCCTGATTCGAGTGACATTTTGTGTTGTTCCTGAACTAGCTTCATGGTTTGGTACAATCTTTTTATTTGTGCCGAATATGCTGGGGCACTTGCTAGCTCTGAAAGTTCGTCATATTCTTGATCATGTTCTTCATTTGCTTCTTCTTCTTCTATCTCTTGTTCATCCTCTTTGACTTCTACTACTTCCAGTTGGGTCAGGGCTGAAGTTGTGGTGGGTTGTGGTTCCTGGGTCCGCTCTGCTTCCGTTTTGAGATTAGATTCATAGATACACACATACACGCACACGTGCACACAAGGTAAGACAAAGAGAGAGAAGCAATGGAGTTCTTTTAGATTAATACAAAAGTGCTCATACAAGTTCAATTCTATTACAAGCTACCTCAAAAATGAGCTCTCTAGCTCTATTTATAGTTTTTGACTAGGTTTTGGCCCTGTCCAGACCTAGTGTCTGGCCTAGTTAAAAATTAGGTTCTAGGGCCTATTTGAGGGCTCAAACGAAGTCCAAAAACTATGAAAACTGGCAGGTAGCTACTTCTAATGCTCCTCAAGCTCAAGGACTCCTTGGCTTGCACAAAATGGAGCTACAAAAATATGAAAGGGTATTTACAATGATTTTTAGTGATGAAAATCACTATTTTTGTAGGGATTTCTTCTAATAGTTTGACATACATTTCTTTGAGCTCCCTACTTGCTCCTTCTCCTTGTGTGTCCACCTCTTTGATATGCTTTAGCTTCATGAAAAAATTAATGGCCTACTTGCCAGATCTTCGTTGACTACCTTGTCTACTTGTGCCTTCTCTTCGCTTTGGCTCCCTTCTTTGACTTCCTTCTCTTGTGAGTCCTTGGGTGTCTTGACTGCTGCAAACAGGTTACAAGTATTATGCTACATCCTTTCGATGTGCATCCTTCTCAATTACATTTTCTAATAATTTCAATTACATTTTGGTGGCCTAACAGTGGCATGCACGGTGGACTCAAACCAAGAATTGATGTATTACAAAAAAGAGCTAAGAATCATCAATGATGCCCTGAATATACATAGCATGGGCTAACTTAATAGTATGTGATATCTTTTGTTTCAAGGACTCTAACATCTCTTGGAGAACATGCTGTTCTACCAAATGAGCATCTCTCCACACCCAACTGGACACATTGGCCTGAGAAAGCAAAACTTCACTTTGATTCTACAAAAAAGCTTATTGTAGATAAAAGTCGTTGGAACAGGTTGTATCTCTACATAGCTTGGCATTAGTAATTTGTGCATCTATTCGGGAAAGGCAATCTTGATGAATACCAAGTTCCTTTTCTCTTTGATCCAACTCTTGCTGCTGAAACTCCATTGTCAAAAAAGTATGTTGGAGCTCCTTTTGTATCGCCTCGATTTCTTTCTTTGGCTTAACTGTACGACCAATCTCCTCATCTAATACTTGACCTTTGTGAAACAATTCTTTTGTAACTTTCTTCAGTTTTGCTTCCCCTTGTAGTCTGGGCTTCTTGATAAACAAGGGACCCAACAATCTTCTCTTGCATGATTGGATGGGTTGTGTTAGCAACCGTGTTAGGGTCCACCTCTTGTTGCTTGTCTCTCGTCTTGGTGTGTTGAGCTTCATCCATAAGAGTGTCTTCAACAATTGTATTCTTAGGTGAGGGTGGGGTTGAAGATGCATGCAAGGATGACACTATGTCCTAAAGGAGTTCCCTAGTGGAAGAGGCATGGACTTGACTCAGAGCTAACCTTCCTGTGTTTTTCCCAGAAGAATTGAAAAAGGTCTTCATTGTCATCATCAAATCGCATGACCTTCTCACACTCTTCGGGCAATAGGAGATTACCCATCGGAGGGTTCAAGACAGGGTGAACGATGGGGAGGAGGAAGGAAAGAAGGTGAGGCACATGGGTACGGGGACAATATCCTTTGGCTAACTATCGCATAATGGTTTGACACTCACAATGGATGTGCCAAAAAAAGAATAACACCCAATTGACAGGTTCACGGGTAGTAGCATCAATCAAGGAATAGAAAGGGCGAGATATACCCTAAGTGCATTTTTAGAGATTAAGGGAGTCACCAAAAATTGAAGTGCAGAACATTCACACTCCGGTCCGCACAAGATGGCGAACTCGTTGGACGATTTTTGTGGAAATAACTGCTTCATCATTTCCATTGGGAGCAGAGGAACGTCAATACGTCCGTCTTGGGGGAGATGAAACCTTTCGGCCACAGTGTTGAGGGTAACCACTATGTGCGGGTTCAGGCAAGTAAGAGGCCAACAAGGTTTTTGTCTGAGGGGTATCATTAATGGCCACAATCACATGAGCGAAATAGGGATGACATTCGACTGAATGCCAAGGCAACTCATTGAATGCGAGCAACCCACGAGGATGAAGGAATTTGACTAGGTCGGGGGAAAGGCGGGCACAAAAGGTTGTGATATTTGCAATAGCTTCCATAACACATAGAGTATGCAAGAGGCACAAGCTATAGAACGCACAATACACAGAGTGCAAGAACACAATAAAGGAAAAAAAGCATGAAGACAGCAGTTAAGTAGAAAATGCAAGGTGAAATCGTGAGTGTAGAATATAATCATCACAAGTGGAGGGAAACATGCGCCGATCATTACTATGAAAGTGCATTAAGAGATTTTTAATCATGGAGAATGGCGGCAAAACATGGGTAATTAATAAAAAACGGGAGGATTACAGTCAGGTGGTCAATCGAAAAGCACGTAGCATAGACAATGGTCAAAGATACCCAAACAAATGTGATCCTAATGAATGTAAATAAAATAGACACAAAGTTAAGACGAAGTAGACAACATGCAATATGAACGACGTTCAGATCCATTGATGGGTTTAAGGAGTAGAGTTCCAGTTAATGTAGATAATCAGAAAGTAGTCGGACCAACCTGTTCTGCAATAGGGTAGGGACCAAACCAATGAAGCTTAAACTTTCCAGCCTAATGATTAGACTTGGCATTGTAAAAAAGAACCAATTTCCCTGTTGTAAAGATAGGAGGTCTAAGGAACCGATCATGAGATTTAGCTTGCCGTAATTCAACTTCTTGAAGAGCCATAAAGTTTTCCAGATGCTCTTCATCCAAATATCTCAAAACATCCAATCGAAAAGGGAAAGAATCTTCGAGTAATAACTTGTGCTCCAATGCCACACGTAAGTTGGGTACAACCAACTCCATAGGTGCAATTGCCTCAAGACCATATGCGAGTTTAAAAGGGGTACTTCCAATAGAAACTTTATAAGTAATGCACTAAGCCCATAAGACCGAAGGAAGAAATTGATCCCATCTTTTCAGACACTCCAGAACTAGTTTCTTCAGCTATTTTATTAGTACTTTTGGCCAATCCATTTGCTCAAGGATAATAAGGGGAGCTGAATTTATGGACAATACTGAAGATTTGGGTGAGCACTTGCATTAATGTATTAGCAAAATGAGTGCCTTGATCAGAAACGATCTCCAAAGGGAGCCCATAACCAGGAAAAACATTACGAAGTAAACATTTGGCGACCAGTGGAGCAGCTGTTGACCATAATGCCCAAGCCGACGAGTAGTATAATAAGTATAGGTAAGGATATAATGATGATTGGTGACAATAGTAGGAGGCGTAATAGGACCAATAAAATCCAATCCCCACTTTTGAAAAGGCTCAAGGGGAAGGACAGGCTGAAGCGAAAAATGATGCTGGTGTAAGGGTTGCCTAGAATGTTGGCAAGCATCACACTATTGAAAATAAGTAGCAATATCGAGATGCATTGTGGGCCACCGTAATCCACTACGTAGAATTTTCTGATACGTAAGATCTACCAAAAAATGTCCATTGGACGGAGTGGAATGAGCCATATAATACAATTGTCCCACAATGATACAAAATAAGTGACTATACATAGCCAATTTACGGCGAGCGGACGTTGAAGTACTAGTTGGAGGACATCCACTAGTGAGAAAAATCATAAGGGTGTCAGAATACGAAGGTGACAGAGTTAACTGCCAGGGATCTGTTGAGAGTGATGGATGGATGCACTCAGGAAATCAGTTGGTGCTGCAAAACCTGCTTCACACCTGCCCTCTTTTCTCTTCAGATATGCTTAGTACACTTGCTTAGCTTCCAAATGACATAAAGAAACCATATATGTACTTTGGAAATGGTTTGGGAAATGATCAACCCAAAACAGATAACTTGGTACTTCAAAAATCAAGAGAAACCTTCTATTCCTGTAGTGATACCTGTTCAAACTTTTACTCAGTGTGTCCAGCACACTTAAAATTGGAACAATTCCTTTTGGGAGTATTAATGTACCTTAGTAAACTACCAATCACAAGTAGAATCACTTCAATTGATAAACTATGCACTGAGAAATAAGTTTAGCAAAATTATAATCACCCCTGACTTTTCAGGAACTCTGCAGACACAGACCAGTGTGCACTTCGAAGCGGATTTCTCCCAAATGGCGGAATGAAATCCTTTGAGATTTTGTGTGCTTGTATTAGACTTTGAGCTGGTTCCAATGAGCTATAGATCACTTGAGTTGGTTCAGTAGATCCAGAGATATGCTCCTTTGAAGTTGACAGACTTGGAGTAGGACACTCAGACAATACAGAGATGATGAATGTATACTTCTATTGATAAATATGTTTGCACAATCTCATTAGCTTGACAAGCATAGCTAAATGAGGTATTGTGGTGTTGGCTATGAGGTAGCACTCACACACAATGAGTTACAATGATCAAATGGCTCGGGGAGTGAGCTAGAATGAGAGAGTGAACCCGCGACTTTTCTTCTTCAACTTTTATAGGAGATTGTTTTTCATTTGAATTTGAAATTCAAACTTAGGCTCCCTTGAATCTCTCCTCTAAAAGTAGGGAGATATTCTCTCCATCTCAACATTCGAATTTCCACGACTAATGAGGTAGGTGGATGACTTCAAGTGATTACAAACACATGGCAAGTCACTTAGACTTTTACAAGGGGTAAAGAGATAAGAACATATAAGCATATGTTCATATGAGTTTTGCTTTAAGTGAAGCCTTGATAAACCTTTGTTCATGCTAATCTTCCATAAGTCCAAGGTTCCAAGCCAATGTGTGTAGGCTTGTCTTGCACCAACAGCTCCCCCTCAAGCCAAACACTTTGGCTTAAGTCTTCTTCTTCATTCTTCAATTACTTCTTGCAATCCAATCATAGATTTGAATCTGCATAACTTGTTTCCATCCAATGCCTTTGTAAGTAAATCTGCACATTGCATATTAGTAGATACATATGTCAATTGAATCTCTTTGCTAAGTAGCTTCTCTCTCACATAGTGGTAATGAACCTCTATGTGTTTTGTTCTGGCATGATAAATTGGGTTTGCTGCAAGGTGAAGAGAGCTAGTGTTGTCTCCAAATATAATAGGTGGTCTTGTGAATAGACCTAACTCTGTATATAGAAGCTTCAACCAGATAGCTTCTTGAGTTGCATTGGCAAGCCCTCTATACTCTGCTTCAGTGGATGACAATGCCACTGTAGGTTGCTTCTTAGCTGACCAAGAAATAGGCTTATCTCCTGCAAAACAAATATACCCTGAGGTGCTTCTCCTATCATCCTTGCATCCTGCCCAATCTGCATCTGAGTAAACTTTTATGTCAATATCTGATGTATAAGGAAAATACAAACCATGACTTTGTGTTCCCTTCAAATACTTCATGATCTTCTTTGCTGCCTCTAGGTGAGGTACCCTTGGTTTGTGCATGAATTGACTAAGCACACTTACTCCATATGCTATGTCAATTCTTGTCAAGGTAGCATAGTTCAAACTACCTACCATACTTTGATATCCTGTAATGTCCTTGATTTCTTCTCCTTCATGAGCACTTAGCTTTTGGTTAACCTCCATTGGAGTAGTAGATACCTTAGCATCCTGCAAACCAAACTTCTTGACCATATCCTGTACATACTTCTTTTGAGTGATGTAGATACCTGAATTTGTGTAGACCAATTCAAGACCTAGGAAATATTTTAGTAATCCAAGATCACTAATCTTGAATTCTTTCATCATCTGTCCTTTGATGTTTCTAATCCCATTGACATCATTACCTATAATGATGATGTCATCAACATAGACACATAAGTAGATTACCTCTGTACTACTTTTCTTTATGAATAGAGAAGTGTCTGCTTTGCTCATCACAAATCCTTGGTCTAGGAGGTAGGTGGTCAATCTGTAATTCCATGCTCTAGGTGCCTGCTTCAAACCATACAGAGCCTTTTTCAATTTACAAACATAATGTACCTTTTTAGGGTCTTCATAGCCAGGTGGTTGTGACATGTAGACTTCTTCAGATATCCATCCATTCAAGAATGCATTCTTCACATCCAATTGGTACATGTTCCAATTCTTGGATGCAGCTACACTCACCAAAACTCTGATAGTTGGCATCTTGGCCACAGGAGAAAATGTCTCCTCATAATCAATGCCTTGGGTTTGTGCAAAACCCTTGGCTACCAACCTAGCTTTGTACCTGTTAATTGTTCCATCTGAATTCTTCTTTAATTTGTAGATCCATCTGGATCCTATTACCTTCATAGAATCCTTCTTGGGCACCAAGTCCCAAGTATCACTTTCTTTGAGAGCTTCTATCTCTTCATCCATGGCTTCTCTCCATTCTGGCTTTGTAATTGCTTCTTCATAGGTACCTGGTTCTTCATTCAACAAGTCTTTTGCAAGATATATAGAATGTTTAGTTACAAGTGATGTGTCATACCCAAATCTGATAGGCTTCTTCTTCTCTCTCTGAGATCTTCTCATTGCTTGAGTAGAAGTTTCTGCCTTATCCTCTAATTGCTTCATCTTCATCTTTCCTTTGGATTTCCAAGCCTTGAACTCTTCAAGGTTTATTGTATCATCATCTGAGCTTGAATCTTCTTGCTGAGTTGGCTCTTCCTTGGCAAGCTTTGGAAAATCTTCTTCCATGTCATAGGGTAGACTTACTTTCTTGCATTCATTCTCATACCAAGAATCATTTTCATCAAATATGACATCTCTTCTTACCTTGAACCCTTTGTTTGTTGGGTTGTAGAATCTGTATCCCTTTTGGTTCAAATCATAACCAATGAAGATACATTTTTCAGCCTTAGGATCTAGCTTTCCCCTTACCTGTGAAGGAATATGCACATATGCTACACAACCAAAGATTTTGCAATGATCCAGAGAGGGTCTCTTACCATGCCATGCTTCATATGGTGTCATGCCATCAAGTGAATTGGATGGCAACCTATTGATGAGATAAGTGGCAGTGGATACACTCTCTGCCCATAGGTAATTTGGCAATTTTTTCTCATTAAGCATAGACCTACCTGTTTCTACTATAAGTCTATTCCTTCTTTCTGCTACCCCATTTTGTTCAGGTGAGTACCTTGTAGTGATCTCCCTTTTGATGCCTCTTTCCTGCAAGAAATCTTCAAACTCATTGGAGAAGTACTCTCCTCCACCATCTGACCTTAGTCTCTTCAAGCTTCTACCTGTTTGATTCTCAACAAGTGCAAGATACCTCTTGAAACAATTAAACACTTCATCCTTATGCTTCATAAAGTATAGAATGGTCCACCTGCTATAGTCATCAATGAAGGGCACATAATACCTTGAACCAGAAATAGAAGGGTCCTTGCTAGGTCCCCAAACATCTGTGTGCACCAAGTCTAGGTAGTCTTCATGCATGAAACCTTTCCTTGAGTAGGGTAATCTGTGAGACTTACCAAATTGACATGATCCACATTTGTAAATCATGTGTTGCTTGGATACATTCGGTATCCCAAGTACACATTGATCCCTGCACATTTGCTTTAGAGTTCTTTCTCCTATGTGCCCTAATCTCTTATGCCATATCTCTAACTCTGAAAGTGTCTGATCCTTGTAATTATACAAAGCAATATTTTTTGTATCTTCTAGCTCAAATGTAAATAATCTACCTGATTTCTCCCCTTTGGCTATCCTTCTGAATCCTTGTTTTGGATCCTCCACATATGCTCCATGTTGTGTGAATCTGACCTGCAAACCTTTCTCCACAATCTGACCAACACTCATTAAATTCTTAGTTATTGTTGGTACATAGAGTACCCTGCTTAATAGGTTCTGATTACCATCACATGTCTTCACATTTCCAATTTTGACAACAGAGTGTTTAGTGTCATCACCTGTTTGTACCTGATGTTTGCCCTTGGGCTCTTCCAAATCAGAAAGTAGTGCCACATTGCCAGCTACATGGTTAGAACATCCTGAGTCAATGTAAAATAAATGATCATCATTTGTACCTATCTTGGAGGTCATATTGATGATCAATAAGGAGTCATCTTGCTCCTCTGTGTAGTTGTTGTAGTCTCTTCTATTTCTGAATCCACCTTGGTAGTTTCCATTGTGGTTGTTGTTGTAGTTGTTGTTGTATTGGTTGTTGTATCCATTGTAGCTTTGATGTTGGTTGAATCTGCCTCTCCCTTGAGAGTATCCACCTCTTGAGTAGCCTCTTCCTCTCTGATTTTTGTAGTTCTTGTAGCATTCATCTGTGGTATGATTGGACAACCCACAGATGTTGCAAGGTGATGAGTTGTAGGGTCTCCCCCTACCTGACTTACCTCCTCTGCCTCTTCCTTTAGATGACCTACCTCTCCCTGCATAATTAGCTTGAGAGGTAGAGCCTTCTTCATCCTGTTTCTTCTTGCCTTTATCTTTAACTTTCTTATCAGTATAGAGAGCAGAGGGATTATTACCTTTTGATTGATCTCCAGCCTTTGTAAACTTTGCTTCATGTGTAAATAGTTGGCCCATGAGTGTTGTGAGATCAGGAGTATGCATGTCCATATAGAGGTCCATTGCAGTGGTGAAACTTTCCCACTTATCATCTGCCTTGAGTCCATTTGTCACTTGCCTGACTATTTGCTCCTCTTCAATTTCCTCTCCAATGCTTGCTAGTTGGTCTGCCACATCTTTGATCTTTGTCACATACTCTGAGACTGATTGCTTGGGCTGCTTCCTAAGGGTTGTGAACTCAATCCATAATTGATTCTTCCTAGCCCTTGTGTTGGAAGAAAAATAATTTGACAAGGTTTCCCAAGTCTCTTGGGAAGTCTTACAGTTCCTTACATGAGGTAAAAGAAAGTCAGATATAGAGTTTAAGAGATAAGACCTTGCCAAAGCATCCTTTGCACACCATTGGTTGAGCCTTTCATGTTCATCCTTTGTAGGTAGTCCTCTAGTCTTGAATGAGGGCAACTCCTCATCTCCTGATATGTATCCAAATAGACTTCTCCCTTGTAGATAGGTCTTCATTCTTAATGACCAAGCTTGATAATTGTTTCTGTCCAATTTGTCAATGAAGGAAGGGAAACCATCACCCATGTTTACCTTCTATGCTCTGATACCACTGTTGAGAGTGATGGATGGATGCACTCAGGAAATCAGTTGGTGCTGCAAAACCTGCTTCACACCTGCCCTCTTTTCTCTTCAGATATGCTTAGTACACTTGCTTAGCTTCCAAATGACATAAAGAAACCATATATGTACTTTGGAAATGGTTTGGGAAATGATCAACCCAAAACAGATAACTTGGTACTTCAAGAATCAAGAGAAACCTTCTATTCCTGTAGTGATACCTGTTCAAACTTTTACTCAGTGTGTCCAGCACACTTAAAATTGGAACAATTCCTTTTGGGAGTATTAATGTACCTTAGTAAACTACCAATCACAAGTGGAATCACTTCAATTGATAAACTATGCACTGAGAAATAAGTTTAGCAAAATTATAATCACCCCCGACTTTTCAGGAACTCTGCAGACACAGACCAGTGTGCACTTCGAAGCGGCTTTCTCCCAAATGGCTGAATGAAATCCTTTGAGCTTTTGTATGCTTGTAGTAGACTTTGAGCTGGCTCCAATGAGCTATAGATCACTTGATTTGGTTCAGTAGATCCAGAGATATGCTCCTTTGAAGTTGACAGACTTGGAGTAGGACACTCGGACAATACAGAGATGATGAATGTATACTTCTATTGATAAATATGTTTGTACAATCTCATTAGCTTGACAAGCATAGCTAAATGAGGTATTGTGGTGTTGGCTATGAGGTAGCACTCACACACAATGAGTTACAATGATCAAATGGCTCGGGGAGTGAGCTAGAATGAGAGAGTGAACCCGCGACTTTTCTTCTTCAACTTTTATAGGAGTTTGTTTTTCATTTGAATTTGAAATTCAAACTTAGGCTCCCTTGAATCTCTCCTCTAAAAGTAGGGAGATATTCTCTCCATCTCAACATTCGAATTTCCACGACTAATGAGGTAGGTGGATGACTTCAAGTGATTACAAACACATGGCAAGTCACTTAGACTTTTACAAGGGGTAAAGAGATAAGAACATATAAGCATATGTTCATATGAGTTTTGCTTTAAGTGAAGCCTTGATAAACCTTTGTTCATGCTAATCTTCCATAAGTCCAAGGTTCCAAGCCAATGTGTGTAGGCTTGTCTTGCACCAACAGGATCATTCTGAACTGAATCAGTCACATAGATTGCTAGAGTGGCATCATCAATGCCACCAAGAGGCTCACCGGAATCTAGTCAAGAAAGGAAATTTGCGAGAGCATGTGCAGATCATGGGCGATGTACAACCTCATAATCAAATTCTTGAAGTAGCAACACCCACCGAGCTAATTTGCCACCTAAATGTTGTTGGCGTACAAGATAAACCAAAGCCGCATGATCCACATGAAAGGTAAATTTGCGTCCCAGTAGATAGTGCTGAAAGTTTTTCACCAAATAGACTAGACCAAGGCATTTGCACTCAGTAATGGAATAATTACTAGTTGTCAAATGGCATAATAAACAGGATGGAACCACTTGTCATTTTGCTGCATTAACACACTGCAGATTGCAATATCAGAAGCATCCATGAAGACTGCCAATTAGGAGCTTGTAATTTCAGTCAATCAAAAGCGAGTTGACATTCCTGTGTCCAAAAACACTGGTGAGGCTTACTGGTAACCAAATGATTAAGCAGTATGGCCACATGAGCGAGCCACGTAGATGTCGATCATGCCATTGTATTTGTCCAAGGAATCGCATAACTTCCTTTTTATTCATAGGAGGGGGTGCTTTTAACACTCCAAAAATTTTATCAGGGTCCACTTGAATTCCTTGCTGTGAAATAACATGATCGAGTAGCTTGCCACAAGAAACTCAAAAGATGGATTTGTTGGGATTCAAACAAAGATGGAACTCCCAACACATGGAAAAGCAGCATCTTAGGTGGTAAAGGTTAGCCGATGTATCACTAGATAATGAAAAATTGTCCAAATACACCCCCATAAACATAGTTAAGTGGGGAGAAAAGATTTCCTGCATGCATCGCTGAAAGGTGCTTGGAGCATTGCAGAGACCAAACCACATCACCGTACAAGAATATACGCCCCAATTCATAATAAATGCGATCTTGAGAATATCCATCTCAGCCATGGATACCTGATTGTAGCCATTATAACCATCCAAGTAAGAGTACATTTCTCGTCGTGCAACATCATCTAGCATAGTGTCCAAGAAAGGTAGTGGAAAGGGATCGGGTATCGTCATCACATTCAATTTTTAGTAATCCACACAAATGCGTAATTGCTTGTCTTTCTTTGGGACGATGACAATAGGAGAGATCCATTCAACATGCTCAATGGGAACAATGAAACCTATTTTCAACAGCGGATCCAGTTCGGCTTTCACGTGCGCAACATAATCGGGATTCATCCGATAACTGTGTTGTTAAATTGGCTGAGCATCCAGTTTCAGCATCACATGATGTTGGTAGATACGAGTATCCAATCCTTTCATGCCCCAATAGTCCCACTCAAATACATCAACAAATTCCTTCAGTAGCTGTCGTAAATCGTCTTGAAAAGTCTCAGATAATCTAGCCTTAATCTTGATCGGGCACGGGTGAGCCTTGTTACCCAAATTGCAAGTGATGAGTTGATCTTCCGGTACATAAAACTGTCGGGGCATGAAAATATCTTCAGGTGAGGGGAGTAAATGTTGAAGATCAGTAGCATCCAAAACCTGATCCACAATCGGTTCCACCTCTTCGATGAGAGGAACTACCGTACAAGCGGACGGAGTCCAATTATCCACTATGGCTTGCAAATCAACTGTACCCAACGCTAACAGATCGTGGTTAGCATTTAGAAAAGCTTCTTCTTCGTCATCTCAAAGGCCATTCAACATATGCATGGGTTCTACAACGTAAGATCGTGCATGTAAATCATGGGTCCTCATATCATCATAGGGTAAAACATATTTCTGGTGATTGCTTTTAAAAATAAGTTCCTGTGCAGACCAATCCTGTAATACTTATGCTTGCTTTAACTAGGGCCTCCCAAATAATAAGTTGTAATCCACACTTGATTTAGGTAATTCCAAGACAACAAAAGTCATTTTGAACACTACTCCCTATAGGGTAATGGGTATATCACGCATCAAGCCCACTGGATGTACACTAGATTGATCATCCATTATTACAAACAACTCGATAGGTTCAATCTGAGTCCATCCTAACTTCTTACAAAGTGTGGTTATAGCATTATGAACCCCTGATCCTCCGTCAATTAATACTTGTGTCATTTTGTGGTTTTTATACCATACCATAATTAAAGAAAGAGCATGATCCACTGTAGAATCAATTTTCGGAGTGATGGTTGTTGTAGCATGTGTGCTCGATGATCTTGGACTAATTTGTTGTTGAGTACTAGGGACCAATGCTTGATGTGTCCTCCAGTAGTAATTGGACTGGATCCCTCTTTTCAAGTGTGGTACTCTGTACTATCTGCTAGACCACCGGTACTAGATTAGGAAAAACAGTTGGTTCTTGTCTTGCCCACGTGCTAGCTTTCGTAAACATTCTCTATTGTTCTTGAATGCCTGGTTCAAAAATCTCAGCAGTTGGGTGCAACTTCTTACAGGACCATCTTTGAACTGCTGCCACTTGTGTATCTATCGATGTGATCTATACCATTTTGACGTAGGGTGCTCTCATTCTTTTCTATGCTTATCATATTTCGATGCTTCTTTACAATGTCTACGGATATGTCCAATTTCTCCACAAAAATGGCATCTTGGTGGTGGAAGAGATGCACCTTCACCAGATTGTCTCGAATTCCAATGAGGCTATCCAAAATTGTTTGGTCGTGGTCGTGTGTAATTTTTGTAAGTTTGATAAGATGTATTTCTCAAATGCCGTGGTATATAGTGGGTGGACACTTGTCCCTACTCCTGTATTATGGAATTTATGGTCGGTCTAGTTTGTACTTTGGGATTATATGGAAAAGTTTTGGTGGAATGACTCGTCATATTACAAATGGCACAATACGTTTGATTTAGTGCAAAAGCTGAAGTAGTATGGCCCAGGTTCTTACATTTGATGCAATATAATTGTTTCAATGGATCATTGTTCATACTCTTGGAGGCTTTTAACCAATCCAAATCTTTGGTAAAACCACCAATGTTATGATCCAACTGTAATGCCATAGCAATGACTGCATCCAAGGTCATGCCTCCCACACATCGAATGATCATAACTTGTTTGACTTGTGAGTATAGTCCATTAATAAACCATTGGGTAATCTCATCATTCAATAGATTAGCATGCGCTAGAGGAAGCTACCGTAGATGAGTGCGAAATAAGGTTGCATACTCTTGCACACTCTATTGTGGTTTCTATCTATTATTTTGTAAATAATAAAAAATTTTAGCCGCATTTTTCTTTAATCGAAAACATTGTAAAACGAAATTCTTAACATGGTCGTATTGTCCAAAATGATTAATATCATAGTCGGTTAACTAGTGAGAAACTTCATTAACAAGAGTAGATTGAAACACTATGGCCTTATTTGCTGGATCCGCTAGATAGTTGAGTACAACATAATTAATTTTGAAAGTACGAACATAAGCATCAGGATCATAACCTGAAAATTCACCAAATTTAGTATATGTGACTCCGATAGGTATCGATCATGGGGGCATGACTTGTTGTTGCTGTTGCTGTTGTTGTTGTTGTTGTTGTCGTTGTTGTGTACTACTCATGTCATCTAAATCAAGAGGAAGTATCAATTCAGATTTACTTGAACAGGTTGATTCGGATTGCTATTGTGTCGTGTAGTCGCTTTGCAAAATTTCCGATCATATGGTATCACTGAGTCGATCACACACGTCTGAATTCAACTACCATTCCTCGAATTTCGTGTCTAAGATGAACTTTTCACTAGAACTTTCACCCCCAAATGTACTAGTACCACCCGAATTAGAACAAAAAATTGGGTTATCACCGGAATTCACCAAACTATCACCGGAATCAGCGCCTACTCCACTGATCTCACATTGAACAGATGAGATTGGTTGACATTCAGGTTTACTCTGTAGGCCTTGAACATGAAAATACTGGGGTGCCACTCCACTAGTCCATGTATCATGCTTTCCTTCAGAGGATTGTTCTTCACCACTACCACCAGGGGGTGTTCGCAATGCACTAGTAACTTTCCATGGATGCTGATCACTTCGGTACTTCAGATAAGATTCACCCAAATGCGTTACAAGCATATATCATAGAATTCTTTCTTGCTTCCAACCTTAATCTACCCTCAGAGTGGCTATTCCATGCCCCATGGCCGCTATTAGTGTTAACTTTCTACTGGAATAACTCCACTACTAGGTTCTTGGGATGGTCAGGGGTCTGTATTATAGAGGCCTTATATTTATTTTCCCAAATAAAACATTCACTGCGCAGTATTATTCATTACTTTATTTTGACTATCCACTAGCAAACTTGTAAATAGTAATTCCATCACCATACTTTTAACATTAGGCGAATTACTTCATCCTGATAAAATATGTCATTCAATTACATAGAATCACATGGGCTTCTTCAGTGCGATTGACATGCAACCACAATTAACTCATATCTTCACCAACAAAGTATTGTGCAGACAAGATCATTGAAATAACTTAATATACAAAGTAGTAAACAATCAACACACCAGGATAAGTAAAAACATGCATAGAAAACAATCCACAGGTGCACTGCCCATACCCACAGTCCGGCATCGTGCTTCTTTGCACTTTGCTTTCGCACAGTTTTTCATTATCAACGGGTTACAACTATTACACTACATCCTTTCGATGTGCATCCTTTCCCATTACATTTTCCAATAATTTCAATTACATTCTGACGGCCTAACAGTTAGTAAGATGGTTTCTCTTAGTAATGGAATATGATTTTGAATTAGGTGTTAGGAAAGGTAAGACTAAGCTTTGGGAACACCTTTCATGACTAACTTTAGGACAATCTCCACAACCTCGATCTCATGAACCTCTTGATGCATACTTGTTCAACCTCGAAGTAGTTCCAAAATGGGAAAAGCAACTAGTTCCTGTTCTTAGATGTGGACCAAAGAACCCTATTGTAGAAATGAAGAAGAGGAAGTAATTAAGTCACAAAACCATAACATACTTGTAGAAACTATTTAAATAAAGATATTCAAGGCATTTTAACTTTTGTGTAAGAGAAAGAGCATGAAAAATGGATGCAATTAGCACATGTAAAATGGTTGCACTAGGGAAACATTATGTGGAGCATAGAACCCTATAGACATCACAACAATTTTGTGTGTATTAGCCAACCATGGAAGTAGATGTCTATGGATTGTTCAATGATTGTCCATCTTGTATTATCAAACCCCCCCCCCCCCCCCTTCACCTCCCATTGAACATGGTACATTAAATCAAGTGTCTCTAATACCTGAATAGAGTAGTCACATAGTTGACTTTTTGAGAATGAGAACATTCCCCCAACACATGACCTTAGCATAAGAAAGCATTCTAGGGCATGAAGCTCAAGAGTATGCGCTCATGCATGAAAGCCTATACAGACATGGAAAAGATGGATAGTTGAGGTTATGTATCCACAAAAGTGATTAATTAATTATTTTAAAAACTGCACAAAATGGTGTAGTAGGCTAGCACTTTGGACTTCATCGTGTGGTCAACGCCGTTCTATTTTCACTTCTTTGGTGGCCTAACCTTCATATGGATGCACAAACCTATGTGAGGAGGTTCAAAACATGCCAAAGAACTCAATATCCTATTAAAAAAGAAGAGATTCAACTTAGACCCATTAATTCCCCCAACTAGAAGATCCCATGGAGAATACATCATCCTTGCCATGGACTATCTTACCAAATAGGTAGAAGAAAAATTCATGAGAAAAATTAATGCTCAAATGAGTACTAAAGTATTGTTTGAGAATGTGTCATAAGATATGAATTGCCTAAAGAGTTGGTAAGTGATAGAGGAACTCATTTCATGGATGATGTAATTGAGTATCCGTTACATGATTTCATTGTGATTTACACAAAATCAACAGCATATCACCCACAAGCTTTGGACAAAGAGAGAGTACAAATAATATCTTATGTAATGTATTGACTAAGTTCCTAGACAACAAATGTTATGATTCGGGCAAACAATTACATCTTTCTATTTAAGCATATCGAGTGGTCTACAAAATGATAGTCAGTGCCACTCCCGTTTAGATGGTATTTGGTCCGAATCATGTGATTCCATTAGATTTCTAGATACGAACACTAAGGGTTGAACAAGAACAATGGACAAGTCATAAGCTAGCTTCAAGGATAATGTATTTAGAATGCTTATGAGAGACCAAGTTAAGAGAAGCACTATGTATATATGCACCAAACAAGAGACAAAAGGCTTATTTTGATGCACATATAAAAGACAAAGGCTTACAATTTTGTGATTTAGTATTGGTATATACATGCTTATAAGTTAGAAAAACGCAATTATGGACCAAAAATTATCAGTAGACATTTGACTAGCCATGCAATGTAGTTAGACACTGTAGAAGGAGATGTCATGGCGAATCACATGACTAGATGTAGATTCAAGATTTATCAAGAACCATTGATTGAAGAGATTCTTAAGTGACTCAATATAGCTAAGAAGCATCAAGAGGAGGAGAAAGGAATTTGAGAAGGATCTTAGGTTGAAGCTCTAGGATGCATTAAACATATGAAACTAAAAATGTGGATTTCGGAACGCTGATGTGGAAAGGCTTCATCTTGTGAATGTGAGCCCCTGTTAGAGGCCACTAGGTATCACATGGCAATGTGAAAAACAATAGGAATAGCTCTCCTATCGTAGTGGATCAACAACCATTCATCTAGGATAAGCGACTACAAACAAGAAAATCACTTGTGCTAATTGATTCATGAGCTTCCACTAGTGCAAGTAGATATTCATGTTTTGAATGTGAAGAGGTGATGGATAAAATGCGGAGATGGAATTTTCTTGGCAAAACATGGCTCAAGAACAAACGTGTTAACTTTTAAGACACTTAGTATACTCCATAAGCTCTTCATATATGAATTTAAACCACCACATTACTTTGGAGCATCATTCTCAAACTTCTATGCCAAAATAGATAGGTTGTAACTTCAAAATAGCTTGAGAAACTTTCTATTTATGGAGGAAAGCTCTTGGTATTTTGCTTATTGCTCACAACATGGTAGCAATTGTTCAGAGATCTCGTCCACACTTTCAAATGAAGTGTGAAGCAAGCTAACGCAAGTTATTTCATGAATTTATGATGATCAAGCATAGAGCAATGTGTATGAGAATTATAGAGTGTAAAATTGACCTTTTAGGAAGAATTTGATATAGATTCTTTCAAACAAAGTCACTCATATCTCAAGTTCTATGCAATCATTTGTTCCATAGCTTCTTCTCCCTTTGTAGGTTCTTCAAGTCAATTTTTCTGATTCCCCAAGCAGGAACCCAAATAGAATCATTTTACCTAGTCATTACAACCCACTTCCAATCCTTATTGACCTTGATGTAAAGTTTAATCTTGTTCCAACCCATCCACAAGGAGCACACAATGTCCAAATCCATGGGGCGGATCGGAAAAGGAGAAAACATCAAATTGAACACATCAGGATCCTTTCACCTAGGATGTTCCACAAGCATAAGAGAGGATTCGTTAATGAGGATCAATTTTTCCCTCGAAGTTTCCAATTTGAACCACACTTAAATAATCCACTCGGTAGTCATCTTATTTGACATCCACCCCACATCTATATTACCTAGTCCACCTAAATCGTATTGGTCAGCACAAATGGCCCATTTGATTTTGGGCACACCCCTCTTGTTGGCATCACCTATCCAAAGGAAATTTCTACAAATTTTTCCAATATTGCTAAATCTTTGTATTTCGATCTCCAACAAGTACAAAGATAGATAATCTATGAAAGACAAAAGGTTTTGACCACCATGCCACACAAGAGCATCCATGTTGTTGGCAAAGAGTCTTGTTATCATTGGATTTTGGCTACGGGGAAGCAACAACCATGGATTTGCCAAAGATGGGCAGAATGGTTAACCAAGGCGCTTAGGCATATAGTGGCAATAGCAAAGAGAAGGGAGCTAGGAGGACACCCTATCTAATAGAGTGTTTTAATCCGATTGCCTAAGAAATGTGTACGTTGATATTTATTCAAGCCAAGGCATTTCTCATAAGTGTTGCAATCATGTTAATCAATTTAGGGCCACACCCCAGATCTTTCAGGGACTCGAGAATGAAGCCTTAGAAGAGAACTCTGATGGTAGAAGATATAAAGCATTGATCACATAGATTAATGCCACAGCATTAATCATGTATTAATCATGTAGATTACGATTTTAGGTGACAAACAATTTCTGAGGATTCACGTTGGATATTTCATTGGATGTTTTTATCTATTTTTGAAGGACAGGTAGCCGTACTTGAGACTCTTCTCAAAGCGGAAGTCTTTAATTTGGAGCGAATTAAAACTTTAAGCTTAGTAGAGAACAAAAAAATTGTAATGTTGCACTCTACTAATGAAAAAAAAAAAGTTCTCCATAACCATAATTCAGGGTATTCAGAATAGAAATGATACTTAGGAGATATTTCAAGGGGAAAGTACACGCATATGTATATTTTCTTGCTAACAAAGTAGACGAAAATAGTGCTTCCCTTCAAAGTAAAAAGGAGAAGTCTATAGTTCTATGCAACCTCTACAAGAACCCATTGTGTGATGATGGTTGAAAATGATTATCTCTCTCTCTCTCTCTCTCTATATATATATATATATATATATATATATATATATATATATATATATATATATATATATATATATATATATATATATATATATATATATATATATGTGTGTGTGTGTGTGTGTGTGTGCGCTTGTTGTATTTTCATTTAATGAAGATGGGACTATTCTGTAGATAAATGAAAATATGTCTACCTGTCTTGCGAGATGCCTTCGTAGGACTAGAAGAAAAAGTTATACATTTACTTCCATTCCTTTTTATCGAAGCTCTTGACAAGAAAACATAACAGAATTCTCAAAATTTCCTCTTTGTGGGTTGAGCCAAGCTTGATGACACTTGCAAATAACACTACTGCATCAAAACAACTACAAACACATGAAATTACATAACAGAATGGTGCGATCTATGTACTACACAAGGGGTTAGAACATCTAATTCTTTCGTCACATGCAAGCAAAGTCCATCAAAGCTCAAGAAACAGTGAAAGAGAAGGTGAAATGCATTTTTATCGACAAGACTTTTAATTCACTTCAAAAATGTTAAAAACGTTATTGTACGAGTGAGATGTTGGGTATTCTCCTTTCATAGAGGTACATTCTTTGAATCTCAGCTATCTTATAGACAAGTTATGACCTAGCTAGATCTCTTAATATAATGATGTCCTACTTGAATAAAAAAAAGTTATTAGCTACTTACAAGATGTATGTGTAGTTCTGTCAGGGTTAAGGAATCTAGGGATTTCATAGTAGATGTGGTTTAGGATGGGAAAACACTCAGAAAGAGGAAGGCCTGGATGTGAAAGTAGCCATGAGTAAGATAATATGATCTATCCCCATGTGCCAACTAAATCAGCTTCTTCACATGAATCACGTTTTGCTACAAAACCCCCCTTATAAATGTCTCTAGTTTTAGCGAAACGACAGAGTGGATGTCACAGGGACCTAAAAAACCTCCAAAAAATGTGCATGACCACCACCTCCATGTTAGTAAACTTTTGATCATGTGCCCTGACCTCTATGCTAACGTTTCGCAAGTTGCGCAACCATTTGTGGAACATGTGGGGACACATTCTGCGTGTTCTTCACTTTCAAGCGTTTCCCAAGTTGCACGGAGATTTGTGGATTATTCGCACATATACACACATGCTCGATGTCATATGCATTTCACAAGATATTTATGAATATTGAGAATTTTGATGACCAATCGGTGAAGTGGAGGGCCGGAGGGATACTTTTGGTGGCTTCTTATGGCCTTCTAGTTGATTCCCAATCATGACATCATGACCCTAATTTGATCATCCACTTGCAAGAAAAGGACATGTGTGGAGACATATGTATGAGGCATCCCATCACTCATTTAAGAGGAGATGTCACCCTCAAGTCAAGTCTGTCTGGAAGTCGACCTAAACAAAAGACCTTCCTAAATCTATCAATAAAGGCATTGGGAAAGATCTTTACTTCCAAGAGGCAATGGATCTGGTGGATAAGGAAAAGATTGAAGCTGAACTAGATGTCTTGCGGAAGAAACACCAAACAATTAAGAACCGCTCAAGTCAAGAGCAAAATGTTCAATGTCCAAATGGAAGTGGTTTTCAATGATAGATGGAAAGCCAAGTATAACCAAAGTGCAAAAGTCTAGGAAAAATATAAAGAAACCCACACACGTATAGAAGCATGCATTCAAGAAGGACAAGGAGCATATTGAATAGCTCATTAATGTAAAATCAAAAGACATAGAGGAAGGAAGCTATTGCGATACACGCATAGATGTGAGTGATCCTCAGAGAGAGAGAAATTCACGTTCATATGCATATGGACAGATAAAACATTGCAATGTGTTCTAATACATAAGACTATGCGTTGAGGCATTATGAATGGTAGGTGATGCACATGGCTTATCGAAAACGAATTTGACAAAGGTGCTACTAACGAAGAGAGGTTATGTTTCTCAAATATGTTTATCTCGAGAAACGCTGAGGGAGGTTACAATTCTCTTCCTTTTTCCTAGAATCGAAAAAGACTAGTTACATTGGTGAGTGCCACATTGGGCATGCCATGTTGGGCATTTACAATATAGGGTAGCATATTGAGTACTAAGGACATCGTCTAATTTGTTGATGAGTCCCAAGTCCTTTATAGGTAGTTTATCTTGTTGTTAAACTCTTTTTGTCTCCTAACTAATCTACTTGGTAAGTGTCCTATCTTACCAAACGTGCATTTCATTTTGCATAAGAGATGTTTGGTGACATGATTTGTTTGTTCACATATGGTACACATTTTGATTGAAGCTAGTATCGTATTCCTAGGACCTTCTAGTTTTATGATCCCTTTTTCTTCTTCTTGTCGAGAACTTATTACATCCTCTAGTGTTGGAATATGTTCCTTTTTCGTTCAAGATAGTAACTATATTTACAAAGAAATTGGGATGGTTCTTCACGAATGTTGAAATTTTATCTTCTTCAGGCAGTAAACATTGAAGTAATACAAGTACGTTACTATGATTTTCATCCTATTTACAAGTGATGCAATATCCTCATTGAGATTAAGTGCAAGACCATACAATTGCATTTTGAGAGTCATTTTATTGTGCTTTCCATGAGCATAGAAGATGTTATCCAATATTTATCAGGATTCATATGCATTGTTTGCCTTCTCCAAAGTATAATTGTTGTAAAATTATCATTGGTATGCGTGTCGAAAAATGTTGCCATCCGTATAGGTGTTAGTATGCACATGAGTATGCACATCGGTATTAGTGCTGGTATAAGAATTGTTATTTTTTGGGAAATACTAATGCTTATACAGCTGCTCATATCGATGTGTATATTGACTTGTACATTGATCCTCATACCGATGGTGAATTTAATAACCCAAGAGCAAAACTGGAATAGTCCTTTTCCTAGAATTGTGATCGGTTATCTCAATAGAATTTGTGTGTGAGCATCTCGATCTTACTTGCATTGTGTTGGCCCTAGGACTTTTGTCTCTCCCCTCACACACATCCGCCCTCCTCTCTTTCCATACACACACACACACTCAAATCTCTCTCTCTCTCCACACACACATAGAGATCTCTCTCTACACACACACACATCTCTCTCTCTCTTGCATCTTGGTAAGTGATGCACTCCTTCATCCTCTCTCTTTCTCTATTCAAGTTTTTTCCTAATTTCTCTTTCATTTCATTTTGCTGGAGCTTTTTGGACTTGAGTTTTTGTTTGATAAGAGATGAGGTCGATTGTGCTTTGACAAAGAATATGAAGGAATTCACATCGATGTAAGTGATCTATGTACATGCATGTATTGATTTCTTATTATTTATTAGAGGGGGAGAGAGAGAAAGAAAGAGAGAGAGATAGAGAGACATAAAGGGAGGGAGAGAAATTAAAGAGAAAGAGAAATGAAAATAATGTTTATTAATGTTTAATGTTGTGTTTACAGCATACACACATATACACACATGCATACATACATAGACATATGCACACACATACACTCACATGCACACATACACACACATAAGAGACAGACATATACATACACACATACACTTACATATGCACATACACATATATTCATACACACACTTTGTCACACATACACACATAGACACACATATATACACACACCCTCATATGCATACATACACATATATACACACACCCTCACTAGTCCACCGGAATCGTATTGGTTAGCACAAATGGACCATTTGATTTTGGGCACACCCCTCTTGTTCGGATCACCTATCCAAAAGCGATTTCTATAAAATTTTCCAATTTAGTTGAATCTTTGTATTTTGATCTTCAATAGGTACAAAAATACGTAATCCATGAAAGACGGAAGATGATGAACACCATGCCACACAAAAGCATCCATGTTATTGGAAACGAGTCTTGTTATAATTGGATTTTGGCTATGGGGAAACAACAATCATGTTTTTGCCAAAGATATTATTGGATTTTGGCTATGGGGAAACAAGTTCTGAGGGTTCACGTTGAAGATTTCATTGGACTTTTATCAATTTTTGAAGGAGAGGTAGCCGTACTTGAGACTCATCTCCAAGCGGAAGTCTTTAATTTGGAGTGAATTGAAACTTTAAGCTTAGTAAACAACAAAAGAAAAGTAATATTACACTCTACTAATGGAAAGGAAAATAGTTTCCATAACCATACTTTAGGGTATTAAGAATAGAAATTATATTTTTTTTGAAAGAACAAGAAAGTTAGAATTCATGATGAAATGTGTGTAAGTACAACTAGAAATGATACTTAGGAGATATTTCAAGGAGATTTTCTTCTATTGCAAGGGGAAGTAAATGCATATGTATATTATCTGCATTTTTTGTAAGTGAATGGGCTTGGTGATGGATTGAAACTCCTTCTCAGTATCATGTGCAAAAGAGATAGCTTCATAAAGAGTCATGGGATGTAGTGTGTTGAGCTTGACTTGGATTCCCATCTCCAAACCATCTTCATACTTCCATTGCAAGGTATCTTCAAGAACCATTTCAAGCGAATGAATAAGTAATCATTGTTACCAAAAATGTTTCGTATAGGTAGACAGAGTATCTCCTTATTTCCATGCCAAAGTTATCCATGATCAAAGAGCATGTAAGTGCAACTGAGGAGGAGGGAAGGAATCCTTAATATTTTCTTGAAATGTGATCCACGTGGTGGGGTAGTCAATGCTATCTGCAAAGCATTCCACCACAATTGGGCTTTACCAACCAAATAATTAGTAACAAAATTTACTTTGTCAATTTTAGAATATGATTCGTCAAAATAAAATTCATCAAATTGAGAAAGCCATTAATGATCAAATTAGCCATCCTTTTGCCCATCGAATCGTGAAGATTGAAACTTTTCCCACCAATCTTGGACTACGTGCCTTGTTTATGAGCAGTGATATTGGCATTCACCACCCTAACTAAGTTATTTTCATCACTCTTTATTTTTTGGAGTGCAACATCATGTTATTTTATCTCTTTTTGGGCATATTGGAGCTCATGTCAAAAAAGTTCCAATTGTTGCTCAATCGGTAGCAGTGATGTACCAAAATTCTCGATATTATGGATAGGATCCATGGCCTTACATAAAATCAAAAACCTACGACTAGACTGGACGATTGAGATGGATGCGAAATCACAAACAAACACATGAATCACGATTGGAGGTTAAGAAACCACTTCTCGAGATGCGCCTTGGTACCTTGGCTATGATATGATCGTTGATTGGATCTTGCAAATGCACATCCACAGAGAATAGCACAGAGATGAACAAGTCTATTAGAGCATATGTATTTATGGGTATTTTTCATTACATCCTGAATAGAAGATACATGAGGGTGGTGCTTTAAAAAGCATGCGTTTATGAAAATATGATTTAAAAACCCTCAGTTTCTAAGCGATATGCTATTTCTACAAAAAATAACTAAAATATTGTGTTCTAAATATTCTTTTAAGTATCTTCAAAACTATGTGAATAAGTCGATGCACGTGTTGATATATTTAGGTAGTGATGTATGTGAACACTATAGGACCGCCAGGGCACTTTTTTCCCTCTTTAGGAGGTTTTTTTCCCCCGGCTTGTATATACGCCTATTGCCCTAATGGGCTAATTATCTTTTTAGTAATACATTCAGTATTGTGTGTTGTGCTCCACGTTTCTTCTTCTTCCTTGTGTTGTTCGTGTGCTTCCGCAGACGTCTAACTCCAACAATTCGTATCAGAGCAGGTCATCGCTTCATCTAGGGTGTCGTCGAAACTCCTTCGGCTATAGTCTCAGAATCGCACGAATTTTGGTGAGCATACACAGGGTGTTCGTGAGATCAAAACAGCTTCGCTGTCTGGTGCTGAAATCGCGATCTGAGCTCATTTCGGACTCCGAACCCACTATCGCAGTGCTTATGCATGCTATTTTGTCTTTTTGTGCCAAAGGTATATACCAGTTTCTGTTTGCCAGTATAAGCCTCTCGAAGTCTGCTACAAGTCTAGCAGAATTCGTCTGGGTAGTTCTGTCCAACTTTTTGAGATACAATCAATTTTTTGCATCAAGGTATTTTAGTCACCGGCCATGGCTGAAAGCAGTGATGTTTTCCGTATGTTGGCTGTTGAGGATAAGTTGGATGGTATCAACTACCCGTTATGGGCTTATATGATGCAACATGTGTTGGTTGCAAAAGGACTATGGAACATTGTGCAGGGTGTCGAGAAACGTCCTATTACACCTGCAGCTATTACAACTGCACGTACTGAAGTTGATGCAGAAGGTGTCAAAGATGGTGATATTCTGCATATTCCTATTCGTGCTGCGATTTTTGCTGCACCTACTGTAGAGCAGATTCATTGGGATGGTAGAGATGCCCAAGCACATGCATTGATAGCTTTGTCTGTCAAACGTGCCATTATTCCTCATATTCGCTCTTGCAGAACAGCTAAGGATGCTTGGGATACACTTACCACACTGTACCAAGCTAGGAATGAGGCTCGTGTTGCTTACCTCCGAAAACAGTTGGAGAGTGAGGACATGAATGAAGGTAATTCTATCGACACTTTCCTAACAAAGATCAAAAACTTGAAGGAATAATTGATTTCTACTAATGAGGTTATACCAGATAGCTCACTTATGCAAACCGTTCTGAATGGTCTTGCTGATTCATATTAGAGTTTTGCTTGTATTCTTCGGTTGATGATGAAAGGCAATCCAAATGCCTTATCATTTGAGGAGTTAGTCTCTGTTTTGTTGCAGGAAGATCAGTCGAGGCATAATAGGTCCATTATGCGAGTTGCAGATCAAGCTTTCCTAGCTTGTCAAAAGGGCAAAGGAAAATGGAGCTCTTCAAGTAGTAAGCAGAAATCTACTAATTTTGCATATTCGAAGAAGGAAGATAAAGATGAGAAGAAATCAGAAAAGTAGGAATTGTTTTGTAAGTACTGTAAAGGGAATGATCATATCATAAATAACTTTCCAAAAGTGGGTGCCAAAGAGGCAAAGAAGAAAGAGGCTGGAATGGTTGTTGCAGAGGCCTCTACACCAAAAACAAAGTCTGCTAATCTTGTGCAAGAAGAAGAATGGGCATTTACTACTGTCTGCAGTTTTGACCCATCTTCTCATGAGCAGTGCATGTCTGCAATAGACTCAGATGTTTGGTATTTTGACAGTGGGGCAACCAAACATATTACCTCACAACACAGTTTCTTCTCTTCACTTGAGCCTGCCCCTACAGGGAATACTGTTACATGCACCAACAACTCCTCTTATCATGTTATGGGAGTTGGTAAGATCATTTTTACTACCGCTGATGGTAGTTCTTTCACTCTTTCAGAAGGTTTATTTGTGCCACGGATCAAGAAGAACTAGTTATCAGTTTCTGCATTAGCCAAGATTGGCTTGGTTGTGACATTTGTTGATGATAGGTGTACAGTTCATGATCTGTCAAATGGCGATGTGATTATTGCTTCTAGCATTTTATGTTGTGGGATATATAAGCTCATAGACTATGAAAGATCCATAAATGATTTCGCATGTGCAATAAATGATTCTCAGGCTATGGCAGATGCAAAGCTTTGGCATACACGCTTTGGTCATCTGAATTTTGCTAGTTTGCTACGCCTATAGAAATCTGAAATGGTGTCCTCTTTGCCCAAACTTGAGGAACCTGGAAAACATGTTTGTGAAGGCTATAATTTGGGCAAAATGCAGCATTCGTCCTTTCCAAAAGATGGTTTAGTTCGGGATACTCAGAAATTGCAGCTTGTACATAGTGATATCTGTGGTCCTATGTAGACACCTTCTTTTGGGAATTATCTTTACTGCGTGACTTTCATCGATAATTTTTCCAGGCATGCAAGGGTATATCCATTGAAGGCAAAGTCTGAAGTGTTCATGTGCTTCAAACAGTTTTTGGTTTTGGCTGAAAATCTGTCAGCATGTAAAATGGGCACCCTCCGTTCTGCTCGAGGGGGGGAATATATGTCTTCATATTTTAATGTATTTCTGGCTAAACATGGGATAAAACACCAGTGTGCAGTGCCGCATACACCTCAACAGAATGGAGTTACTGAACGAAAGAACATGTCACTCATGGAGATGGCAAGGTGTATGGTCAACAGTCAGGCTTTACCACATAGTTTCTAGCTTGAGGCTATCATGTGTGTAGCATATGTACTAAATAGGTGTCCCACTAAAGTGCTGCAGTCTATGACTCCATATGAGGCTTGGCATGATCGCAAGCCATCTGTTGCTCATCTACGTGTTTTTGGTTGTTTGGCATATGCATTAGTGCCTGAACAACATCATAGAAAATTGGATGATAAAGCAATAAAATGTATTTTTGTTGGGTACAATTCTGAAAGTAAAGGCTATCGTCTGTATCATCCACAGACTAAATGCATTCTGGTTAGCCGTGATGTTGTTTTTGTGGAAGATGCTATTCAACCATTGCATTCATGTACTAAGGAGACATCTGTTAGCTCCAAAGACATCTATGATACTTTGTTGCCTCTTTTTATAGGTGGACAGTCTAGTGCTGGTCCTAATGAGGCAACTTCTCAGCCTTTGCAGGTTTTATGTGATGATGCAGATAATTCCATTTTTTATGCAGATGTACATGATGCACTTATTGATGAGAGAGCTGATATTGAGCAAGCAAGAACTATGCCAAAATGGTTAGTGCAGACCTTGCGTGACAGCAAATTAGATGCACTTCTGTCATATTGTACTCAATCAAGATCTCATAGTGCCTCTTTTGCATCACATTTCTATGCTATGGCTGCATCTACTCTCTGTGACGAGAATGAGCCTGTTTCCTTTGATGAAGCACAAATTTCAAGAAATTGGATGGCTGCTATGCAATATAAATATGATGCAATAATGAAGAATGGTACTTGGTCTGTATGTGACTTGCCTCCTGGCAAGAAGGCCATTAGCACTAAGTGGGCATTGAGTTTATGCAAGTTGATGGTGGATTGGCTTTGTGTCAGACGAAATATATTGACACATTATTGCAGCGTTTTGGCCTTGAAGACTGCAAGCCTATTGCCACTCCTATGGAGATAGGTTTACAATTGAGTCTTCATGATGCTGGAGATGCATTTGATGTTTTCCTCTATCAGCAGGCTATTGGATGCCTGATTTACTTATGCATTACTAGGCCATATATTAAGTTTGTTGTCTCATAGATGAGCAGGTTTATCCATTGCCTAGGTGTCAAGCATTGGCAGGTAGTTAAGCGCATCTTTCACTACTTGAGTGGTACTCGGCTACTTGGGTTGTTTTATCCCAAGGGGGGATCACTACTGCTATATTTGCATGCTTTTTTTTGACTCAGACTAGGCTGGTTGCTATGACACTCGTGTGTCCACTAGTGGCTTTGGCTTCATGCTTGGTAGCTCATGTATATCTTGGTTGAGCGAGACGCAGCCTACTGTGGCTACTTCCAGTTGTGAGGCTGAGTATAGGGCACCTTTCATAGCTACTATTGAGTGTGTGTGGCTCAAACATCTTATGAGTGATTTGGGTGTTGGTCAGTCTTCTACCACCACCATCTTCACTGATAGTCAGAGCACATTGGCAGTTGCGAGGAACCATGTGTTCCATGCTCACACTAAGCACATTGAGGTGCATTATCATTATGTCAGGGAGAGGTTCTCTACTGGGGAGATGAGCTTGGCATATGTGCCCACGTAGGAGAACATTGCAGACCTTTTCACAAAGGCTCTGCCTGGGGAGAAGGTTGAAGCTTTCCGCAAAACTTTGGGCTTACTTCCTTTTGTGGAGTGATTTCCACATAGCTTGGCACTTCCTTATACATGAGTGCCAGCTACTTGATCACTGCATCACTCCCAGGGGGGATTTGTTGATATATTTAGGTAGTGATGTGTGTGAACACTCTAGGACCGCCAGGCACTTTTTTCCCTCTTTAGGAGGTTTTATTTCCACGGCTTGTATATACGCCTATCGCCCTAATGGGCTACTTATCTTTGTACATTCTCTAGTAATACATTCAGTATTGTGTGTTGTGCTCCAAGCTTCTTCTTCTTCCTTGTGTTGTTCGCGTGCTTCCGCAGACGTCTAACTCCAACAGCACGTTCACACCCTCATGAGTCTTCAGTTGCAAAATCAAAACACAAATCACATTAAAAACCTCAAGACATTAAAGTCCATAAAACATTCTATTAATTCATAAAGTATAAAAATTGATTTGGTCCTAAGGAAGACATACAATATTCTTAATAAGGTAGCCCACATGATGAATTCTTTAGTAACAAAGAGGAGAATCCTAACAATGAAAGCTTTATATTGGCTTTATGGTCCCCTATATCTTTTCCATGTAGGAGAGGGTGAGCACTACCAATGGTAACTCTATGTTCTTACATTTATGGAAATGTTCAAACAAAGGAAAACATAATATTAGGGAGTCACTAAATGTGATGCACACAAAGAGAAAAAACAAAGAGACAAAAGAGGCTAAGAGGCACCATATGATTAGAATTGCTGGAAGAGGTGATTTATTCTTTATAGCTCCCCGTACAAGAAAGCATGCTAGGTGCATTCGATAAAATGATTGACCTCGAATAAACCCACCTAGTTTCAAAACCCTTCGGGCATAGTAGAAGTAGAGTACATGAAAATTTTTTCTTGAGAAAAAGCTGAATTAGCATATTTCGCACAACAACGTTAATTTTTTGTGAGCATAGTTTTTTGTTTCCATTTTCACAATGGCTTTTGTTTTTTGTGGTTTCTTTTGGATTATCATATTGTGAGTAGATGACAATAGCATATGAAGAGGCAAGGCTCATAGTTTATTATCTTCTCGTGGAATTCATCAACTCAAGCTACTCTCAAGCTTTGGAGGTGATCAATGAGGTCCTCTCTTAGAGGAACTCCTCTTAGAAGTGTGCCCTACTCTTGGAGTTTATTTAGAGAAGTTCTTGTTATCCAACCATCAGCATCATTTGTTGCATTACTATGAGTAACAAGTCTATTTTTGTTCCTACTTATTCATTCAATGGTCTGTGATTTAGGCATAATTAGATTTTGGGTTTGTTGTCAAAAGGTTCTAAAATCTTCATATTCTCCATAGTCTCACACATACACACTCTTCATACCTCTTAGGAACACAATCTCTTGTATCTAGTTCCTATTTTTCTCTAGATTCAAATATTGTATGTTTGTATCATATTCACACATTGAATTTGACATTCAAATTTAAGTTAGTGTAGGTGAGCATTCTACTTTACCGTACACTTTGAAATATCATCTAGTCCTTCATTATCTCTTAGTGATTTCCTTTTGAGTATTAAGGTGCGTATATTAAGGTTCATGTGTTGGAAGATCCTGTAGAAATGTGAATAATTGTTATTGAGGCCCACACCACTTCCAACATTTGGTATCCAAGAATAGTTGACATACACTCTTAAGACGATGAGGGATTATAGACGTGAGAATGAAGACAAGCTTGAGGGAATGTCTAATTATCCAATGTAGAGTTTTATGATACTGAATTTTTTAGTATCAAAGGACTTATGCAATATTTTCAATGGCAATAATCGAAGGCCAACATAAGTTAGACAAGATGTTTCTTCATCTTCTAGAAGAACGTTTGTTCCTATTTTTGCTAGATAGGAGGTTAGTGAAGAAGAAGCAACTACTTAATCACAAGGAGTCAATATTACTACTAGATTAATTCCTATAGAACAACAATCTAGATGGGATTTAAGGTATGCACAAGTACTTTCACATATTCAAATGGTTGTAAAGAGGCAAATTATACCTCAAATTAGGTCATGCATAACCTCTCATCAAGCTTGGTTGGAGTAAGAGAATCTCTATCAGAGCAAGAACCCTCCAAGGTCTACTAACCTCAGGAAAACATGAAGTTATGGCATGCACGATTTGGCCATATCACTAACGCAACACTCAACCAGATTGAAGATCCAGATTTTGAGAAGTGATAAAGGAGGAGAGTACATGTTTAAAGACTTTAGGTCTTTTCTTAAAGACAAGGTATCTCTCGTGAACTCACTATTGCTTACATGCTAGAACAGAATGATGTTGCAGATAGAAAGAATAGGATACTAGTTGAGATGATGCATAGTATGATGTCATCCAAAAATCTTTCTCAAAGTTTTGGTTTGATGCACTATATGTAGCTAATCACATTCTGAATAGGTCTTTGACAAAATAGTTGAATGTCATCTTAACCTTATAGTTCATAGAACGACTAAATAGCAGGGTTCATGGGTGACAGTTTAACATAATTATTCTACAAACTATAGGTTTCCCTTCTACCACATTCCTTCACAATATTCACCAATATAACTTCACCGCAATCTTATGAACATATCAGTTACAAATATTTATAGAGATTTACTTATAGTATATTAAATAAACAACTATGAATCACTGCAAAATATAGTATGCGATTACCACTGTCAAAAACGCAATTATACGATATCGAGCTTTGAATAACTTATCAACTTCTATCGGATTAGCACAGTGATTGATGAATTAATAGTAACTAAACTTAACAAATAAAGATTACCCAAACTGTATTAACGGTAATGAAAACAACAATTCACATAGAACAATAGTTTACTCCAAATCTATCAACATGTAAATCCTCCTACAGTGATCGAATCCTTGCGGACTTGTTGTGCTAGACTCTCAGTTGTGCAATGTTTTATGTAGTAGCCTCTTCGAACAATTACAATGCTTCATTGAAATGGTATAGAAAAATTATGGGTTTTCACAATTAATCATAGTGCCGGCCTAACGGTCATTACGCCTTATGAAGCTTATAATCAAAAGAAACAGAATGTGAGTTATTTCAAAACATTTGGCTCCCTAGCTTTTGTTCACATTGAGAAGAAGGATCATGGTAATCTTGATGTAAAGTCCATCAACGTCGTCTTTATTGGCTATGCAATTGGACGCAAAGGATACAGATTCTATCTCCTAGATACAGGTGATATCCTACTCTCACGCAATGCATATATTGCAAAAAGTGAGATTTATGATAAGAAGAAAATAGTCAAGCAGCTGGTTGTTTGATATATGCATGTCCAACCATTCAGTTTGTAGTTTCTCAAGTATCGAGGATCATTCATAGTCAACTCAAGATTGAGTGGGAATCAATTAAAAGATATATTTGCAAATGTTAGAAGCTTTGCACGTTATTGTACCCTTATGACATTGAAGAGGGATTGTTGGAGATAATTTACAATGCACTCAATGGGCCAAAACTCTGAAACCACAACATATGATTTATTCGTTATAGCTCCACTTATAAGAGATCCCGATGGGTCCATTTGATAAAACAAATGCGTTCAAAAAACCCACCAAGGTTTGAAACCTGTCCAGCACAATAGCAGTAGCTCACATGAAGATTTTTCTTGAGAGGAAGCTAAATGAGCATATTTTTCACAATGACATCAATTTTTGCAAACTTATTTTTTTTTATTTGAGTTTTTGTGATAGATTATTTTTTCATTGTTATTTTTGGAGGATCATATTATGAGAACATCACAATAGTATATATGAAGAGGCAAGGCTCATAGTTCTCTATCTTCTAAAGGAGTTCATCAACTCAAGCTACTCTCAAGCTTTGGAGGTGATCAAGGAGGTCCTCTCTAAGACGACGTGTTCTTAAACACTTGGAGAAGGTGTGCTCTATTCTTGGAGTTTGTCTGGAGGAGTTTGTGTCAGCCAATCATCAGCATCACTTGCTGAATTACTGTGAGTAACAACTCTATTTATGTTCCTACTTGTTCATTCACTAGTTTCTCATTAGGGATAATCAGAATTTGGGTTTAGTGTACTGTCAAAGAGTTCTAAATTGTTCATATTCTCCATATTCTCTCTCTCTCACACATATACACACACACACACACACACTCTTCATACCTCCTATGCAAATGATCTTTCGTGTCTAGTTCCTATTTCTACCCAGATTGAGATATTGTAAGTTTGTATCATATTCACACTTTTTAATTTGACATTCGAATGTAAGTTAGTGTAGGTGAGCATTTAGCTTATCGTACAAGTTGAAAATCTTGTCTATATCTTTCTATGTCTCATTCATCTCTTTTTGAGTATTAAGGTGTGTATCTTCAGGTTAATGTGTTGAAAAATCTAGTAAGCCTGTGATTAGCTATTATTGAGTTCCACCCCACTTCTAATAGAACGTACTATAGTGATTCACTCATACATGTGAGTGGTCATGAGAGAGAGAAACATTCATGTTCATATGCATATGCAAAAATAAAACATTGCAATGTAGTGTAATTCCATTCAAGGTTGTTAGATATTGATACATAACACTATGCATTGGGGCACTAAGAATGGTAGGTGATGCACATGGCTTATCGAAAAAGAATTTGAAAAAGGTGCTACTAACGAAGAGAGGTTATGTTTCACAAAGATGGTTAGCTCCCAAAACGCTGAAGGAGGTTACAATTCTCTTCCTTCTTCCTACAATTAGAAAAGACTAGTTACATTGGTGAGTGCCACATTGGACATGCCATGTTGGGCATTTACAATAAAGGATACCATATTTGGTACTTAGAACATTGTTCCAATTCTTGTTGATGAGTACCACGTCTTTTGTAGGTATTTTATCTTGTTGTTAAAACCTTTCATCTCCTAAAGCTATTACTTGGTAAGTGTCCTATCTCACCATAAAAAGTGCATTTCCTTTCGCTTAAGAGATCTTTGGTGACACAATTTCTCTATCCATATATGCTGCAAATTTTGGTTATAGCTAGTACTGTATCCTAAGGACCTTCTAGTTCTTTTATCCTTTTTCCTTCTTCTTGTAGAAAATTTATTACATCCTCTAGTGTTGGAATATTTTCTAGTCTCTTTCAAGATATTAACTATATTTACAAAGGAATTGGGGTGAGCCTTCATAAGTATTCCAATTTTATCTTATTTGGGCACTAAACATTAAGGTAAATGCAATTAAGTTACTACGGTTTTCATCCTATTTACAAGTGATGCAATATCTCCATTGAGATTAAGTGCAAGATCATACAATTGCAATTTCAGAGTCATGTTATTGTGCTTTCCGTGAGCACAAAAGATGTTCTCCAATATTTATCAAGCTTTATATGCATTCTTTGCCTTCTTGGAATAGTGTATGTATGTAGCGTTGAGTGGGGTGATAATGATTATGTATACTTGCTCTTTTAAAGTTTATGTTGTTGAGAAAGCTCTTCAAATTATTATTTCATAAGTGAGGCATTATTGGCAAAGCTTCTTACTCCTTTTTGCAACGAAAAGCCTTTTTTTTTTTCATTTTCCATGCATGAAAGTTTTTACCTAAAGCTTTTCTATACTCTAAAGGCCATTTTACGTCGAGAAAATCTTTTTTTCTTTTTGAGAAGACAAGAAATTATATTAATGATGGTATGTCACTTTGTACAACGGGCAAGAGTCCCCCATCAGAATACAAGCCAAAACGCCCCACCTAAGAACATCATACATTATGTAGGCGAGAGCTAGTAGGAAAAGAACATAGGTAATAACATAGAGATATATAACATCATGATACCTATAGCGTAACACAAAACCTCTAACAAGCTAATTCTTGAGTTCACAAATAGTAGCAATCATCCACGCCATCTTTAAGGACCTTTACAAACATAATAAGACCATATCATGTCTTCTCGGGGAATACATCTTAAAGAGAGAGGATCTCAACTAGCTCAGAGTTGTCTTCCCAAGGTGCCTGACCAAAGAGAAGTCTTCTTCAGGGGCAGATATCATATCCTCCAAGCTGTTTATTCCAACTCTTTTGAGCACTTTGAATCACGAAAAGTACTCTGCTCCTGTGAACTGCTTGTTATATGTGGCTTTGTTCCTGCTTTTCCATATACTCCATAATAGGCGAGCTCTCCAAATATTCCATAGTGGGAAGTCGAAGTCCTTGCAGACCCTGAGAAGAACCTCTCTAAATGTGAGCACAATCCTATGTTTCTTGTAGTCGGGAGCAAGAAAATTCCAATAAGATTGAGCATGCCTACAATTTAAAAACAGATGGGGGTTATCTTCCACATTGTCACAAAAGCTGCATACACCATCATTAACTTATATTTCTTGTCTTTTATTCCTGTCAAAACAGCATTGTGAGGGATAAGCCACAACAAGTAACTATGCTTGATGTTGGTAGGCATATTCCAGACGCACACAAATCTATGTTTCCACTCTGCAACCTTCCAGCAAACATGCCACTTGTTGTTGAGCTTAGGGAGGATCATTTTGATGCTTCCTCTTCTTCTCTTGTAGCTTTTCCAGAGGTCTTGGACAACTTCAAAGATTCTGAAAGGCCTTCTGATCTTACTCACAATAGTAGTGTCTAATCCATTTATTTTAAACAAAACATAAGAACTATATACGAAGTGATGTAGCTAAAAACCTAGTTGTACAAAGCTATAAGCTCTTGGTGTTTATTTCACAGATCTAGCTCAAAGTTAGTTATCTAGAATGAGTACAAAGCTATAAGCTCTTGGTCTTTATTTCACAGATCTAGCTCAAACCGAGTTATCTGGAATGAGTACAGTGCTATAACCTATTGGTGTTTATTTCACGACCTTTTTGACAAGGTGTGAAATTCATTTTTCTGTTCTCTTTCTTTCACATCCATTACCCATGCAAAAACACTCAAATTAAAATCAGAATCGAGGGAGAAAAAGAGATTAATAGAGAGATGCTGTTGCCCTATGACTCCTTAGACAATAGCAGCACAAGTGAAATAGCTTCATTTCACTCTTTGAAAATGGGAAAGTGGAGAGGGATTTCTTTGTTTCAGCGAGTGTACCAAATATGAGGTACATTTTTAACTTCCACCTCCACAGCGTGGTAGTCAGACTTGTGCTGGCGTGGACTATGTTATCATGCATGCAATCCAAGAGTTGCAATGTCACTTCCTTTCCTTGAAGGCAAAGAGTCTCGTCTTCGCAAAATCGGTATCCACTGCAGAATTTCTTCATCTTTCCCTTTACGCTACGTACACATCAAGAGAAAAACAGCAACCCTCACCACCTTTACAGCTGTTGCCACTAATAAATAGATAGGGACTGAGAAATAAAGAGCAGAAAAAAATTAATCACCACATGCTTCAGTCGCACACAAAGAGAAGTGTGTGTTGCCACTTTATTTGCTTACAAGAGATTAAAATCGACGGAGAGGATCTACAAAAACGACTTAAATGCATCTCTCCGAACCACCTTTGGTTCTCCACTTCTCACCCTAGAGGGACGGGGGGTGCTTCTATCGGTATCAGTCACGCCTTGTCTAGCAATGTGACCTCGACTTTTGAAGGCCGGAATCATCGCTGGATTGCGGCCTCTTTCGGGTCTCCCTTCCAGTTCACTGTGGTCTCAATCTATGCCCCTAATGGCGAAGCAGATAGAATGGATACTTGGGCTTCCCTTGACTCCCTTTCACACAATGTCCTGATTTGTGGGGACTTCAACATGGTTGAGTTTCCTGAGGACCGATGGAACAACAAAGGAAAAATTATTGACGGTCAGGAGAAGGAGATTTGGGATAAAATCAAGCTCCATCTCGACCTGATCGAAGTGAAAGACAGGCAGGGGTTCTCCTGGTCTAATCTCCAGTCGGGGGACTCTTTGAGGAAAGCAAGGCTTGATAGATGCTACATCGATCAGAACACCATACTTCAGTGGGGTATTCCTTCGATTTCTCAACACATGGACCTCACTATCTCAGACCACTATCCGATTACTCTGTCCTTCAAGCCGATTCCCATGCTCCAGAAAGCTCCTTGGTTTCACGCTTGTCAGACATCTTTTTCCCTCCCCTCTGTACACCAGGAAATTTCTGAGGTGTGGAAGGAAGCCTTTGCTTACTGTAACGAACCGGCTAAGTGTTGGAGAAACGCGGTAGAAAGGACTCGTAAAATTCTAATCAGGACCCAAAAGGCTATAAGAGGTATTCGAAAAAAAAAGAAGAGAAACGGTGTACCGGAGGCTCTCACGGCTTGAAGAAGAGGTGAACAAAGGTAAGCTACATTGCCAACAGGGTCTTTTGAAAATCAGGGGTAGGCTAAGATTAGAGGAGGAGGTCCAAAGGAAAAATCTCCAAATTTTCTTCAAAGATTGGTGGGCAGGGAAGGCAGACAAACCAACGAAAGAGATGTGTAACATTCTCAAAAGGAAACAAGCTAGGGAATCCATCCCCCTAATGGTCGATAACAATGGAATTGAATGTTGCACGGAAGTGGAGAATAGAACTATCATCGTCGAACATTTTTCCAACCTTCTCGGGGTCTCAACTCCTCTTTCCCCCCACAGGCGCGACTCCATGGCAACCATCTCAAGGGTTGCTCAAACCAGAATCCCACAGAACTTGATTGCTCTACTGGATGCTAACATCTCCGAGAATGAAATTATCGAGGTTATTGATGCCCTTCCCAATGGGAAAAGTCCGGGTCCAGATGGCCTTACCAATGAGTTTTTTAAGTCCTTCAAACTGCAGGTGGCCACCCCTCTGCGCCTCGTGTGGCAAGAGGCTCATCCTTCGGTGCCCTCCCTGAGTGCCTGAATAATGGCGTCATCAAGTTAATCCATAAACGGGGAGATAAAAACAAAATTGAAAACTGGCGTCCGATTACCATGCTACAAACTGGATACAAGATAATTGCAAAAGTTATCGCCAATAGAATCTCCTGTCATTTAAAGTGTTGGCTGTGCGAGGACCAAAAAGGTTTTATCAAAGGTAGATCTATACTTGAAGCAATTATTGATATTTGGGAAGGCCTTGCTTTTGCTGAGGAGTCGTCTCAAGATCTAGTGTTCATTAAGATCGACTTCGACAAAGCGTATGACAGATTGGAATGGGACTTTATTCTTCAATCATTGAAAGACCTTGGATGCAGCCAAAAGTTCACGAAGATGGTTTCCACTCTTCTGGGAAATGCTTCAACTAGAATTAACATCAACGGTAAGCTCTCTGAACCCATTCGTTTAAAAAGATCAATTAGGCAAGGCTGCCCTCTTGCTCCATTACTATTCGCTATCGCCTCGAATGGACTCAGCTGCCTATTAAAGCATCACATGGACGCTGGCAATCTCAAGGGTCTCTCCTTACCTCTAAATCACGGCCAAATGGCTGTGAGACTTTTTGCTGATGACATGAATGCCTTTGTGCATAACGATATTAACAGCATAGAGGTGTTCTGGTGGTGCCTCCACACCTTTTGTGTGGCATCAGGCTCAAAAATCAACCATGCTAAAACTGCTTTTAGAGCGATTAGCGGGCCTACTCCCCAATTGTTGGTGGATCAGGGGTGTCAAGTTATCCCTAGCGGTCAAGTTTTCCGTCTTCTCGGCATTCCGATGGGTTTCGACATCTCAATGGACCAACGATGGAACTGGGTGCTATCCAAGTTGGATAGCAAGCTGAATCAGTGGAAAGGTATGCAAGTCAACCTGGCAGGACGTGCTATGGTTATTAACACTTTTATGTTGTCTACAATTATTTACTTTATCTCGTGTTGGAGACCTAAGGAGAAAGACTTGGCCAAAGTAGAAAGAATCTGCAGGAACTTCCTCTGGACTGGGGACCCCAACAGAAGGGGGGTTCCCAAAATCAAATGGGAAACTTGCATTAGCCCTAAAAACTCAGGGGGCTTGGGTATTTTGGATATTACTGGTTTAGCTGACAAGCTGGCGGCTAAATGGCTTATCAAGGCCTGGAGCAATAGGGAGTCCTCTTGGGCTAAATTGATCTTCAGAAACTCGGAAGACTTTACCTTCGTCGGCCTCCCTGGTTGGAAGGACATAGGGATTCTAACGCTTTTGTTCTCCCCCCACCCGGTCTGCCCTAAAGGCTCTAGCCTAGTGTGTTCCTTATGGAAGAATTGGAACAAGGCCAAACAGTTCATCAGAATCAGCGATGACTGGAAGTGGGCTGCTGGCATAAGACAAAATGACTCTATTTGGTTCCCGATCAGTGGCATTCGGGGAGTGGAATCTTGGAACCTCCAAACTGCAAGGCGGTTATGGAACAAGGGGTTCAAACAGTGGAAACAGCTCTGGAAACAAGAGACCAGCCAGTGGATTAGGTTCGAAGATTTGGATCCGAGACATAGCATTACCTTTGAGGAATGGACTCTTCTTCAAAGCAGATGTTTAGCCTGGGACCGCTCAAATACCCGCCTTCTATGCGGCCAGGATCTTCCTTGCTCGGAGGGCCTCAAATGGAGCAATGGTAAGAAGCTTTCCGGAATCCCGAACTTCAAAGGGGACTTGGATGTTCACCACACCCTTAACAAGAGGTGGTGCCTTGCTTGGACCAAACTTCGGTGGGAGCTAAAATTCATGTCTCTTTGGCACCCCCTAATTGAGGTCAAAAAGTCCGTTCTAATGTGGCAGGTCTTGCATAAGGGAATCTGGACCAATGCAAGGGCTAACAAAATCTGTGGTGTGCCGCCATGGTGCAAGCGTTGTCATCGGTGCATCGAAGATTTAGCCCACCTGTTCTTCGACTGCCCCAAGTCCCGTGTCATCTGGCATCACGTGTCCCACGTTTTGAGACTAACGAGTCAAATCAACTGGCAACAAGTGATGTTGGGTGAGGCGATCGGATGCTCTTCGAGGCTATGGAATGCCATCAGAGGTGAGGCCCTCTGGAAGATTTGGAGAGAGCGCTCTGCCGTCAATTTCGGCGAAACTCCTAAGGAATGGTCGATCGAGAAATCCTTGTTTCTCCTTGGTAAAAGAATCTCCCGAGTCAAAAGATCACCACCGTTTAGACATCACTGTATTTATCTCCTCGAAAACAACAAGTTGAAACCCAAATGGGTCCCACATGAGGGTGATGGTAAGGTTATCCGCCTCATTTGTAATGCCCTGTAGCTTGCAATACTCCTCCCCTGCGTTGTGGGATTTGGGGGATCCCATGGGCACTAGTCCCATTCACTTGTAACTTTTTCTCTTTAATATAATTAAAGTCCGGGAGATTAGGCTAAGGCCGAACTTCCTTTATTAAAAAAAAGAGAAGTGTGTGTTAAAATATTGAACCGATAATTGAGCTCTCTCGCAACACAATGAGAAACAATGGGGTTGGATTGGTCATGGAGTTCGGTTCACTCTCTTGATTTAAAAGAAAACCGAAAAAAAAAAAAAAAGCAAAACGAAATAAAAATTGCTCAAGTTGCATAACCATCTTTGCAACATGCGCTGACACCTTCTGCATGTTCTTGACTTTGAAGTGTTTGCCATGTTGGATGGAGATTTGTGGATCATTCGCAGATATACAGACATGTTCGATGTCATGGGAATTTCACAAGATAGTTATAAGTGAAATAGCTCAAAGTAGTCACCACTAGAAGAAACGCAATAGTGAGGTGGGAGAAGAGTGGTTTGCTTCAAGTAGAGTCCATGAAGTTATGGACATATGAAAGAGACACATTTGTAATTCTTGAACACTCTGAGCAGGTTGCCTTTGTACGAGATCTGAATGAACCACAGTGGCTATTTGTTTTACAAGTCTCTTCTTGTAACAAATACAATTTTTGAGATGCATGCGCTTGTTGAGGAGGAAGACATCATTGTCCCAAAAGAAGAGGTCTTTGAAGAAGATGAGGTACACGAGGAGGTAACAAATGATATGTTGTACAATTATGATGATCAAGAAGAGGTGGCCATATCAAGATATCTGTAAGTCACCAATGTAGAGATAGATATCTATGCATGTGATATCTCTATGAGGATAAGGAGTTGTACGTAGTTATTTATGTTTACTTATTTCCTCCTTTTTTGCAGACGATTGTTTTTCTATATTACCATTATTATTGTATGCTAATTATTTGAATTTTCTATCCTAGAGCACAATGGGAGAGCGTTCACCATTCACTCTACATTCTATGAAAAAGGAGCAATTTTTAGAGCTCATATCTTAGGCAATCCTGCTTATTAGGTCACCCCGTCACAGTACTAGGCACAGTCCCTTTGATGGGACTACTATCATTGGTGAAACTCGCTTTCGTGGGACTACTCATATCAAGGAAACTCCTAGTTTTATGACTACACCATAACCCTCTTCTCAGCCATCCCCTAGTGGCAATCGTAGTCAACATATGCACAAGTGATCAACACCACAACACCATGTAGGCTCTCACTTGTCTCATCCGTCTAGGTCATGTTCTGAAGTACCACGTTCCAGAAATGTATATATGGGTGGGTCTAGAGGAGGAGGCAAATGTTGTGGAGGCCGTGCAATGGACTGTGTGTCACCCACAATGACCTGACATGTAGGTATGCCACACAATACGCCATGTACATCTTGGGGTGCTCATGACGATGACGACTCCAAGGTGCATTGTATATGTGATGGAGCTCAAGTGATGGATGTGGCCAAAAGGGTCATGCATTAGGCATAGAACAGCTATGCATAGTACATTTTTGACACTCTCTCATGGTCATATGGAGTGAACAGGACAAGGATCGCAAAACTTAAATCTCAGAGGCAATCTATCATTAGTATTGGCCAACACCTGGGCACCCTCTTGTAAGTTGAAAGTGGATTCAACACAAGGCAAGCGAGATGATGTCCAATTGATGATTAGAGGATCTCAATGCTTTTTAGAGTAGTCTTAGAGAAGCCTTTATGGTTAAACATAGAGGAGTGAGAGCTTATTCATGATGACCAATAGGATATTCCTAACTAAAATCATTAATAAAGAGATGCGGTGGAAACACATCTAGATACAGTATGAACGTCACATTTTGATAGTGGCAGTTATGACATAATACATCACAAGTTTGTACATATCATTTTGATGAATGAATTTGCTTATGTTAAGCACTTCATGTTTGTTGATCTCATGTTTTGCATATATTTTTGTAGGATTTGGGAGTGAGCCATCTTCCGACGCAGTGAGAAGAGGTGTATGGATATCATCGTGGGCTGTTTGCATTGTTGGAGGATTTGAAGGGATGTGGTGTAGTAATTTTGTTGGAGCATCTATCATGAGAATAGCTCCAGAACTTGCTTTCATGTTTGTTAGTTGTTTATAAGCATCATTTCAATTTGTTTGATATCATGAATGTGCTTTGTTAAAGGAGTGCAAATATAAATGTTTTGATTCCTCTAGTTTTGTATATGGCACTCGTATGCTAGAGTTTTGTATTAGACTCATTTGCGACCGTGGTGCACCATACTTTTGTATTTAGTGGATGTATGGTAGTTGTTTGCCACATTTTGTATTTGGTTCATATATGGTAGTGGTTTGTAACATATTTTTGTATTTGGCTCATATATGGTAGTAATTTGCCATACTTTTGTACATGTTTCATTTATGGAATATCTCTTTCGTACATGATTCATTTATGGAATATCTCTCTTGTACATGGTTCATGGTTCATTATGCTCCTAAATATCTCTTTTATGTTTGACAATGTGTTTTGCTTTATCAAATCTTATTTTGGTTGTTGGTCATCTAAATCCTAAATCAGCAAGCACTAGAGTACATGTCACGACATGTACTTGGTCTTTTTTTGGGGCCAATGTATTGTCCTTTGCTACACAATAATATTTTCATGTTGATGCAGCAAGAGACTACACGCTACCCAAGAACAATTGTAGATATTTTCATGAGTATAGGCACAAGTATGAGCATTGCTACATTTATATTCATGCTTTTTCTAGGGACATTGACACCTATACCGATGATTTTCATATGGGCATCCATACCGATGCTTATATCATCGATCTACAGGTCAATGTTGGCATATATAGCACTGGGAAGATACCAGCATCCATACAAATGCTTATATCATCAGTATTTAATATGTATCAGTGCTTATAGGAGTGCCCATATCGATGCTTATACCGATGTTATCATACCAATGCCTACATCGACATCATGATCCAATTCTCCATGTGTATTTGTGATGGTATAAGGGCCAATATAATTCTCATATGTCACATAGACTCAAACCTAATTATCTACAATGAGTACAGAGCTATAAGCTATTGATGTTTATTTCACAACCTTTTTGACAAGGTGTGAAATTCATTTTTTTGTTCTCTTTCTTTCGCATCCATTACCCATGCAAAAACACTTAAATTACAATCAGAATCGAGGGAGAAAAGGAGATTAATAGAGAGACGCTGTTGCCCTATGACTCCTTAGACAATAGCAGCACAATTGAAATAGCTTCATTTCACTCTTTGAAAATGGGAAAGTGGAGAGGGGTTTCTTTGTTTCAGCGAGTGTACCAAATATGCGGTACATTTTCACTTTCACCTCCAGACCGTGGTAGTCAGACTTGTGCTGGCGTTGACTATGTTATCATGCATGCAATCCAAGAATTGTAATGTCACTTCCTTTCCTTGAAGGCAAAGAGTCTCGTCCTCGCAAAATCGGTATGTACTGCAAAATTTGTTCATCTTTCCCTTTACACTACCTACACATCAAGAGAAAAACAGCAACCCTCACCACCTTTACAGCTGTTTCCGCTAATAAATAGATAGGGACTGAGAAATAAAGAGCAGAAAAAAATTAATTGCCACATGCTTCAGTCGCACACAAAGAGAACGTGTGTGTTAAATTATTGAACCGAGAATTGAGCTCTCTCGCAACACTATGAGAAACAGTGGGCTTGGATTGGTCATGGAGTTCGGTTCACTTTCTTGCATTAAAAGAAAAACAAACAAAAAAAAAAAGCAAAACGAAGCAAAAAATTGCTCAAGTTGCGCAACCATCTGTGCAACATGCGGTGACACATTCTGCATGTTCTTGACTTTGAAGCGTGTGCAAGTTGGACGGAGATTTGTGGATCATTCGCACATATACACACATGTTCGATGTCATGGGCATTTCACAAGATAGTTATAAGTATTGAGAATTTTCATGACCTATGGGCGTGGTGGAGGGCCGGAGGGATACGTTTGGTCTTTTCTTATGACCTTCTGCTTGTTCAAAAGCGTTCATGGTGTTGTCCTGAATTGTCCAGGTTCTTTTCCTTCATGGGCTTTTCCCATACACGCTTCCATGGGCTTCCTTCGTGAGCTGTTGGAGGTGGTCGAGGGGAGCTCTTTGTGTTTCAAGGGTTCACGTTGTTAGTCTTTGCGTGTTGTGGGTAGCTCGTCGACTTTTAGTGCTTCATGGTTCAAGAAATGCATCATGTTGTAGGGCTTCAGGATCCCATTCTAGAGCTTTAAGGTCGTGCGTTACTAAGCTTTATGGGGAGTTGTAGGTTGGAATGCATCACGAGTTGCTAGAGATTGTTTCACTTGGTTCATGCAAGGTAATTTCTTGTGCCTTGAGGAAGTATACTTTTGAGTTCGTTCATACCTTGTTTATTATAAGGGATTCCCCAACAAGCTCAAGGGGGGTTGTGATTTGTGTGGTTGTCGGGCCATGTGCGCTATTCTTTAGCTCATTGCCAGGTTAAATTTTGTGGTTCCTTCAACTTATGTTGTAGGTTGTGATGTGGTTCCCTTAAGGTCTTCATATCTTTTCATGCGATATCGGTTGTTCGTGTTAGTGCGCATCTTTTTGGGGACTGAGGTGAGTTGCCTTTTGGAGCTATTGAGGTGAAGCTCAACTTGGTTGTCCCTTATCTTTTGTGTCCAATGATTTTTCTTGTGTTTAGTTTTTCTCTTGCTTGAATGGCTTGGAGTCGTCTTTACACTGCTATTCTTCTTTTGACATGGTTGCGAGTCACATGATATAAGTGACTACTGTCCTACCCTACGAAGGGGAACCAAAGGAGACTTTGTTCGAAAACTTGGAAGGGAAAGCTCCAAAGAGTTAAGAAGTATCCCGAACGAGATTCATCATATAAAGAGATTTTTAAGACTAGCTTGGAAGAAAAATTAAGACTAAAATAAAAACAAAATGTTTTATGTAAACACCATCTAAGGCTCTTTGTCTTTGAAACAAAACAGCTCAAAAGAAAAAACTTCCCACATGCGGAGAATGACAAACTTCTAAGCCTCATTTGTAGGTCTCTCATTTGAAGTTCTCAAAGAGAGAATAGAAAAAAGTAATGAACTATTTATCTGTCCCTTCACACCATCTACACTCCAAGAATTGCTGTATTCGTCATCACATGCTTTAGTCACATCGAAACAGGAGTTAAATTATTGGAGGGAGAATCGAAGTCGACAGCCTTTTGGGATACAATGGACTTGGGCTCCTTATCGTGTTCCGTCCACTTTATTGAATTATAGACAGCGAGTTGCATAAGCTACACAACCATTTGTCGGACATGCGGTCACACATTCCGTATATTTCCTTTCCTTGGAAAAGTTTCTCAAGTTGAACAAGATTTTGTTCATGTTTATATATATATATATATATATATATATATATATATATATATATATATATATATATATATATATATATATATATATATATATATATATACGCGAATAAATGTGTGTAACTCTCCTTTATACATAAAGTATGTCTCTCATAAAGAAATTATGCGTTTCTGTGTGTATATATTTACATATACATGTATGCATGCACAACTCTTAAGAATTCTTCCAATGAGCATCTCATAGAGAGAGCCCTTAAAGTATTGTTAAAACGAAAAGAAAAACGCAAACCACGTTTTAAGTTAAATTATACGAAAAAAATACAAGAGTGTTAGAGAAAATTACAAAGAAGACTTGAAACCTTTATGTTCCCCTCGTGGAAGGCTCACTTAATTAGCTTGTTGTTTTCAAAGATTTTAACAATTTATGGTACTAAAAAGAACACGTTTCCTAAAATTACGCAAAACTTAGCGATTCTTCCATCCATAAACATTTAAGAGGCTACGCAATCACTCCATACAGTACAACAAGCACATGGCCAAGGTTCTACCACACCAAGAAACACTAAGGGTAAAAGAAGAAAAGGTGCCTCATGTCTTCCTTGCATGCTCACAAGATTTGCACCATAGAGGCTCCACAAATCTGTTTTGAATTGACATTGGTCCATATCCCTTTCTAGAGAGTATGTCAAACTAGGAACACCTATTGATTTCTCTATATATTGGTAAGATAGGTCCTTAAACTGAAATGCAAACTTGAGCCAAGACCAATCATCACACCATTTCCTCTAAAGCAAATAATGACATTCCCAGTTCTTCTTGAAACACGAAGTCTTCTCAATTCTATTTCCATTCAGCCATCCCAAACCTTTCAGTGGCTATGCTTCCTATCCAAGAAGGAGCTGATTCTTTGAGTCATCCCAAGCGCTATTTTATGACTTACGAGGCACAAATCTTCAGGTCAAATGTCCTAGCTGACTCAATGTCCTCAAATTTTCCCTTCGTTCTAGATATGGTTCATCATTCAAAATCCTTCCTTCAATAATTTCTTTACTCTTTGGAGGTTCTCTAACTCAACTTCCTTGTATCTCATGATTGGGAACCCAATAGAGGTGTTTCATCTACTACTAGTGGCCCATATCATGCTTTTATGGACAGTGTAGTAAGGTTTCATCTCGCTCCAATCGTTCCATAGGAGGCACACCAAATAAGAGCAAATAAGAACCACCAAAAATTAGAGATTAAAAATGTGAGTAAGCCAAGGCCCTTCGAGCTACTAAGGCTAACAAGAGTAAGAGCATCCATGTTTTTAAGAATTAGCATTGCCCATGATGCATTGTCATTGCTCCAAGCCTAAGTCATCAATTTGGTCGTCAACTTGCTTACTATAACTTCAATATTGAAAATTCCCGATTCTGCATGTTATTTTTGGCTTGAGTACATAGCCCATTTAATTTTTTCCACTCCCTTCTATTGGGCTCCTCCATTTTCAAGAATTTCTACAAATTCCTTGCGTTTAGGTCTCCAACAAGCCACAAAAGAAATAATTAAAGATATCAGGAATGAGTTCATACCCTTGGAGTGACAAAGTTTTTTGACTTATTTAGTACCCAACGCATTGGCCCAATGAGATATGAAAACCCATAGAAATCCCCATCGGCTGAACGTTTTGACCCCTAGGGAGCTCTTTACAACCTCGATGAAGAAGAAACTACGAGTAAAAGCTTGATCTAATCATTAGAGAAATCATGGATCTCTCTGTAATATTTACTTGCTTTTTTTCATAAGGGAAGTTTATCCTTGGCCTATTCTCCCGGACTTTAATTAAAAGAAAGAAAGAAAAATTTACAAGTGATAGGGACTAGTGCCCTTGGGACCCATATCCACAAAGCAGGGGTGTTCCATGATAAAAACTCAAGTAAATCATTAACCTCCAGCGTAATTCAATTTACTTGATTTTTTATCATGGACCTCGCTGTAGGATTTACTTGATTTCTTTTCTTTTCTAAGGGTGTAGCTATGATCTACAGCTTATGATCAAGCACCACAATACTAATGAGGTCGATTTCATTGAGCTTTCCGAAGAGATGGCCTTAATGGATAGAGCAATGATGGTGTCTTTTAATAGAATTTTCTTGCTTTTTTTCCTTTTTTTTTATAAAAGGAAGTTCGGTCATGTCCTATTCTCACAGATTTTAATTAAAATAAAGAAGAAAAGTTAGACGTGAATGGGACTAGTCCCCATGGGATCCCCAAATCCCACAAAGCAGGGGACGAGTTTGGTACGCTAGAGGGCATTACAAATGAGGCGTACAAAAGTATCGTCTCCCTCATGGGGGACCCATTTGGGTTTCAGCTTGTTATCTACGAGGAGATAAATATAGTGGTCCCTAAATAGAGGAGATCTCTTATCTCGGGAGATTATTTTACCTAAAAGAAACAAGGATTTCTCAATCGACCATTCCTTTGGGGTTTTGCCAAAGTTTACAGCACATCGCTCCCTCCAAATTTTCCAAAGAGTCTCGCCTCTGATGGCATTCCACAAACTTGATGAGCAGCCAATCGCCTCACCCAACAGCGCCTGTTGCCAATTGATTTGGTTTGAGAGATATACCAGATACCCTTCTGCAAGATTTGCCACATGAGAACGGACTTCTTGATCTCAATAAGGGGGTGCCAAATCGACATGAACTTAAGTTCCCATCGAAGTTTAGTCCAAGAAAGGCACCACACCTTGTTAAGAGTGTGATGACCATCTAAGTTTTCTTTGAAGTTGGGAATTCTGGATAGTTTCTTACCATTGCTCCATTCGAGGCCCTCTAGGCAAGGAAGATCCTGTCTGCAGAGAAGGCGGGTAGTTGAGTGGTCCCATGCTAAACACCTATTTTGAAGAAGAGTCCATTCTTCGAGAGAAATTCTATGTCTCGGGTCTAAGTCTTCAAACCTAATCCACTGCCTGATCTCTTGTTTCCAGAGTTGTTTCCAATGTTTGTACCCCTTGTTCCATAGTTGCTTAGCCATTTGGAGGTTCCAAGACTCCACCTCCCTTAAGCCGCTGTTCGGGAATCAGATAGAGTCATTTTGTCTTATCTAAGAAGCCCACTTCCACTCATCAATGACTCTGATGAATTGTTTGGCTTTGTTCCAACTCTTCCATAAGGAACACACGAGGCTAGAGCCTTTAGGGGACACCGGGTGGGGGGAGAACAAAAGTGTGAGGATCCCAATGTCCTTCCAGCCGGGAAGACCAACTAATGTAAGGTCTTTCAAATTCCTGAAGATCAATTTAGCCCAGGAGGACTCTCTATTGCACCAAGCCTTGATAGAACACTTTGCCGCCAGCTTGTCAGCTAACCCAGCGATATCCAAAATACCCAAGCCCCCCGAGTCTTTCGAGCTAATACAAGTTTCCCATTTGATTTTGGGAATTCCCCTCCTATTGGGGTCCCTAGTCGTAAATGTGTTGACAACCATCGCACGCCCTTCCAAGTTAGCTTGCATACCTTTCCAATGATTTAGTTTGCTATCCAATTTGGATAGAATCCAGTTCCACCGTTGGTCCATCGAGATGTTGAAGCCCATCGGAATGCCAAGGAGATAGAAGACTTGACCACTAGGGATAACTTGACACCCCTGATCAATCAACACTTGGGGTGGAGGCCCATGGATTGCTCTGAAATCAGTTTTAGCATGGTTGATTTTTGAACCTGATGCCTTACAAAAGGTGTCGAGAGAGCTCCAAAACACCTCAATGCAATCTCTATCGTTAAGAACAAAGGCATTCATGTCATCGTCAAAAAGTCTAGCAATCATTTGGTCGTGACCAAGGGCTAGGGAGAGACCTTCGAGATTTTCAACATCCAAGTGATGCTTAAATAGGCGACTGAGGCCATCCGAGGGGATAGCAAAGAGTAATGGAGCCATTGGGCAAGCTTGCCTGATAGATCTTTTTAAACATATGGGTTCAGAGAGCTTACCATTGATGTTTATTCTCGTTGAAGCATTTCCGAGTAGAGTGGAAACCATCTTCGTGAAATTTTCGCTCCATCCAAGATCTTTCATAGATTGAAGAATAAAGTCCCATTCCAATCTATCATATGCTTTGTCGAAGTCGATCTTAATGAATATCAGCTCTTGAGTAGACTCCTTGGCAAATGCAAGGCCTTCCCAAATATCGACAATTGCTTCAAGTATAGATCTACCTTTGATAGAACCTTTCTGGTCCTCACAAAGCCATGACTTTAAATGACATGAGATTCTGTTCGCGATTATCTTGTATGCAGTTTGGAGCATGGTAATCGGCCGCTCGTTTTCAATTTTGTACTTATCTCCCTTTTGTGAATTAATTTGATGACACCATTATTAAGACACTCAGGGAGGGCACCGAAGGAGAGAGCCTCTTGCCACACTAGATGCAGCGGGGTGGCCACCACGTGCTTAAAGGTCTTGAAAAACTCATTGGTGAGACCGTCAGGGCCCCAGCTCTTCCCATTGGGAAGAGTATCAATAACCTCGATAATTTCATTCTCTGAAATGTTAGCATCCAGTAGAGAAATCATGTTCGGAGGGATTCTAGGTTGAGCAACCCTTGAGATGGCTGCCATGCAATCATACCTATGCGGGGAAAGAGGAGTGGAGACCCCGAGAAGATGGGTGAAGTGCTCGACGATGATAGATCTATTCTCAAATTCCGTGCTGCATTCGATCCCATTGTTGTCGACCAAGAAGAGGATGGCTTCCCTAGCTTGTTTCCTTTTAAGGATGTTACACATCTCTTTCGAAGGTTTGTCAGGCTTCCCCGCCCACCAATCTTTGAAATATATTTGTAGATTTTTCCTTTGAACCTCTTCCTCGAGTCTTAGTCTTCGCCTAATTTTTAGAAGCCCTTGTTGGCATTGCAAGTTACCTTTTTTCACTTCTTCTTCAAGACGTGAGAGCCTCCGATACACCATTTCTCTCCTTTTATTCCGGATATCTCTTATGGCCTTATGCATCCTGATCAGAATTTGTCTAGTCCTTTCCACCGCGCTTCTCCAGCACTTAGCCGGTTCATTACAGTGGGCAAAAGCCTCCGCCCAAACTGTGGAAATTTCTTGGTGGACAGAGGGGAGGGAAAATGACGTCTGGCAAGCTTGAAACCAAGGAGCTTTTTGGATCTTGGGAATCGGTTTGAAGGAAAGAGTAATCGGGTATTGGTCCGAGATAGTCAGGTCCATGTGTTGGGAAATCGAAGGAATACCCCACTAGAGGATGGTGTTATGGTCGATGTAACATCTATCATGTCTAGCTTTCCTTAGAGAGTCCCCCAATAGGAGGTTAGACCAGGAGAACCCCTTCATGTCTTTCACCTCGACCAGGTCGAGATGGAACTTGATTTTATCCCATATCTCTTTCTCCTGACCGTTAATAATTTTCCCCTTGTTATTCCAATGGTCCTCAAGAAATTCAACCATGTTGAAGTGCCCACAAAGCAAAACATTGTGGGAGAGGGAGTCAAGGGAAGTCCAAGTGTTGATTCTGTTCGTCTCTCCATTAGGGGCATAAATTGAGACCATAGTGAACTGTTAGGTGGCCCGATAGAGGGAGCAATCCAACGATGATCCCGATCTTCACAAGTCGATGTCAATCTAGTGGACTAGGAGTGACGAATACGGATTGCAGCACCCCCGCCCCCCTAGAGTGCGAAGTGGAGAGCCAAAGGTGGTTCAAAGAAATGAGTTTAAGCCGTTTCTGGAGATCCTCTACGTTGATTTTAATCTCTTGTAAGGAGATAAAGTCAGGGTTGAGGCACTTATCTTTGAACCATTGACCAAGAATCGCCGCTCTTTTCCTTGCCAACGAGTAATAGAGAACTCTTAAGAGCTTCGACACTTTTCTTTTTTAATATAAAGGAAGTTCGGCAATAGCCTACTCTCCCGGACTTGAATTAAATTAAGAAACAAAGGTACAATAGAAGGGGACTAGTGCCCACGAGACCCCCCAAATCCCACAAAGCAGGGGAAGCTTGAATGAATCCTAGGTTGCATTACAGAGAAGGTTAATCACCCTCTCGTCGCCCTCATGCGGGGCCCACTTGGGTTTAAGCTTGTTGTTGATCAAAAGGAGGACTTGATGGTGTCTGAAGGGGGGGGGATTTCTTGCTGTTAACAATCCTTTTGCCAAGGAGGAATAATGATTTCTCGATCGACCACTCCCTGGGGGGATCGCCGAAGTTGAGAGCACACCTCTCCCGCCAAATTTTCCACAAGGCTTCCCCTCTGATGGCGTTCCAGAGAGTCGCAGAGCAGCCGATTGCTTCACCCAAAAGGATTTGTTTCCAGCTAAGGTGATTTTGAAGTCTGATTTTCATTCCAACCGTCTCCCAGATTCTGTAGGAGTTGGGGCAAGTAAGGAAGATGTGTGGGACATCTTCGATAGCCCGGTGGCAGCGTTTGCACCACGGAGGAGTCCCACAAAGTTTGCTAGCCTTGTGGTTGGTCCAAATTCCTCGATGAAGAATTTGCCATAAGAGGACAGACTTCTTAATCTCTATAAGGGGGTGCCAGATACCCATGAATTTCATGTCCCACCGAAGCCGCGTCCAAGACAGGCACCACTTCTTGTTGAGGCTGAACTAGTGGTCAGCCGATTCTTTGATGTTCGGGATTTTTAGTAGGCTATTTCCATTGTGCCATTTGAGACCGAGCGAGTTCGGTGTGTCGTGTCCCATGAGAAGGCGAGTCTTGTGACGATCCCATGCGAGATAGCGGCTTTGCAGAGTGTTCCATTCTTCGTAGGAGATGTTTATGCAAGGGTCAATATCCTCGAAGTTGATCCAGCTGTGGGTATCATGTTTCCAGAGGTGTTTCCATTTTTTGAATCCTTTGTTCCATAACCTCTTGGCATTTTGAATGTTCCACGATTCCACACCCCGGATGCCATGTATCGGAAACCAGATAGAGTCGTTTTGTCTGATTCCGGCCGCCCACTTCCAGTCCTCACTAATTCTTGAGAATCTTTTGACTTTATTCCAGCCCTTCCAAAGGGAGCACACGAGATTGGATCCTTTCGGGAAGACGGGGATCGGGGAGAAAAGCAGGGTCATGATATCAAGATTCTTCCAGTTTGGGAACCCCATGAGAGCCAACTCATTCTTGTTTCTGAAGATCAGCTTGGCCCACGAAGCCTCCCTATTGCACCAAGCCTTAATCATCCATTTGGCTGCCAGTTTGTTAGCCATACACCCAATGTCCAGGATACCAAGCCCCCCGCTATCTCTAGAGCTAATGCAGATGGTCCATTTGATTTTGGGCACCCCCCTTCTGTTATGATTGCCCGTCCAAAGAAAGTTTCTACAAATACTATTCAGTTTGGACAGGCCTTGCTCGTTCGGTCTCCAACAAGCAAGGAAATAGATGATAGAAGAGAGGAGGAACGTGTTGATAACCATCGCACGCCCAGCGAGGTTGATTTGCATACCTTTCCAATAGTTAAGCTTGTTTTCGAGTTTGGCCAACACCCAACTCCATCTCTGCTCCATAGAGACGCCAAACCCCAAGGGGATTGCAAGAAGACGAAAGATTTGGCCCTGCGGAATGATTTGACAGCCATGATCAGTGAGAAGGCCAGGTTGATGTCCCACAATAGCCCTAAAGGCGGTCTTAGAGTGGTTGATTTTGGATCCAGAGGCTTCACAGAAGGTAGCAAGACACCTCCAGAAAGTCTCCAGGCTAGTATTATCATTGTGAACGAACGCATTCATATCATCGGCAAATAGTCTCATGATGATTTGACTGTGGTCGTGGGGCAGCCGGAGGCCTTTGATATTGCCAATCTCCACATGATGCGCCACAAGTCTGCTCAGCCCCTCAGTGGCGATGGCAAAAAGAAGGGGGGCCAGAGGGCACCCTTGTCTAATAGATCTTCTAAGGTGGATCGCCTTTGAAAGTTTGCCGTTAACGTTAATTTGAGTCGTTGCGTTTCCGAGAAGGGTCGCGATCATCTTAGTGAATTTCTGACTACATCCGAGATCTTGGAGCGACTGCAGAATATAGTCCCATTCTAGCCTGTCGTAGGCTTTGTCAAAGTCGATCTTGAGGAAGACCACATCTTGATTAGACTCATTTGCGAATTGAATACCTTCCCAAATGTCCATAATGGTTTCCAGAATAGACCTGCCTTTGATGAAACCTTTTTGGTCCTCGCTAAGCCAAGATCTCAGGTGGCACGAGATTCTGTTGGCAATGACTTTGGCGATGATCTTGTATCCGGTTTGGAGCATCGTAATAGGCCGCCAGTTCTCGATTCTGTTCTTTTCCCCTTTCTTGTGTATCAACTTGATAATTCCATTATTTAGACAGGAACGAAGAGCACCAAACTTTATCGCTTCTTGCCAGACCATCCGGAGAGGGGTGGCAACCACCAGCTTGAAGGATTTAAAGAACTCGTTAGTGAGTCCGTCGGGTCCCGGGCTTTTACCGAGAGGGAGGGCATCAATGACCTCAATGATTTCTGATTCAGATATAGGGGCATGAAGCAGGGAGTGGAGGTTGGGTGGTATCCTCCGGGGGGAAACCCTAGAAATGGTAGCCATACAGTCCCTTCTATGGTGGGAGAGGGGGTTCGAAGTTCCCAGGAGTCTCGTGAAGTGCCCTTCGATGATGCCAAAATTATCTTCTTCCGAATTGTATACATTGCCATGTGGATCAAGTAGAAGGGGGATCGATTCTCTGTTGTGCTTCCTTTTAAGGATGCAGCACATCTCTTTGGTGGGTTTGTCGGCTTTGCCAGCCCACCACTCCTTGAAAAAAATTTGCAAGTTTTTCCTTTGTATTTCTTCCTCGTATCTCAACACCGCTCTGATTTTTCGGAGACCTTTCTGGGCTTGGTGTTTTCCTTTGTTCACCTCCTCCTCGAGCCGCCAGAGTCTGTGGTAAAGAGCTTCCCTACGAGCCCGCCGCACGGTCTCGAGCATCTTCTTAGTTCTGATCATGATCTTACGAGACTTGTCGACCGCACTTCTCCAGCACTTGGCTGGGGCCAAGCCAGAAGCGAACGCCATCTTCCACACATCGGCAATTTCTTGATGGACGGAGGGGAGAGAGAAGGTGGTAGCGTTGGCGTGGAACCACGGAGCCTTGCGGAGCTTGTTGGAGGGTTGAAACGTGATAACGATTGGGTAGTGATCAGAGATAGTGAGGTCAGTGCGATGCGTGATGGTTGGGTGGCCCCACTGATGAGTAAAACTTTGAGAGATGTAGCATCTGTCGAGTCTAGCTTTCCTCAGGTCCTCGCCCGCTTGGAGATTCGACCAAGAAAAGCCATTCGAGTCTTTGAATTCTACCAAATCCAAGTGAAGTTTGGTCATGTCCCACGTTTCTTTCTCCCGACTGTCGATGACCCTGCCCTTGCCCATCCATCTGTCCGTAGGGTCCTCCACCATGTTGAAGTCTCCACAAATAAGCACGTTGTGGGGAAGCGAGTCTAAGGAGGCCCAAGTGTTCTGTCTCTCCAAATCCCCGTTAGGGGCGTACAGAGAAACCATCGTAACACAAAGAGGAGCACTAAAAGAAACAGCAATCCAGCGGTGATTTACATCTTCAATGGAGTTCTCGAGCTTTTCAAACCAGATTTGTTTAACACCGATAACCGTTCCTCCGGACCCACGCTAGTGCTTCGTTGGGATCCACACGTGGGCCGAGGAGACCTGTCTGAGCCGTTTCTGGAGGTCTTCTCCGTCAATTTTAATCTCTTGAATACATATAAAGTCTGGGTTTAGGCTAATGTCGCGAAGCCATTGACCAATGATGGTCGCTCTTGAGGGGTCGGTTAGCCCTCTAGCATTCAGCGAGATGACAATCATTTTTGAATTGATCCCTCTTTGCGGGAGGGAGCTTTGTCCTTTCTTCTCTTAGCTTCATCTTTCTTTTTCGCTCGGATCGGATCCCGAGTTAGCAATAGGTTCTTGCGGGGGCTTTTCCACGGTAACTCCATAGGTTGTTTCCCTTTGCGGGATGCCTCCTGCTGGGAAGAACAGGACACCGTTTTCAGCTCCGTTTCCGGAATAGTCGATCCGATGATGGAGCTTTCACTATCCATGTTATCTTCGTTGCTGGTAGTAAAGCCGTCTTCTTTGCTTGTAGTGTAGCCCTCCTGCAAGGTTTCTTTACTATCCGGGATCTCCAGGCCTTTGACATCGGTGTCCTCCTCAAGTTGGTTCCCACCTGGGAAGTCAAACTCATTGATTTCCTTTTCCAGATTGCAATACAAGTTGCTGGAGGGGGAAACAGACTTGTTGTTTCGCTCGGAGGTTGCCCTAGGGCTTCTTTTCCTTCTTCTTCTGACTTCGATAAACCCGTCTGCATCAGCTTCTAGATTAGGGGGACCCTTGAAGTCCTCAACTTTCGTCGAGCGATTCAAGTCACCATTGCTGTCTTGAGCACTTTTGAGGGCTCCTTGATTTCGCTTGCTTTTCCGTTTCGAAGGGCAATCTTTGATCCTATGACCTTGTTGGCCACAACGAAAGCACGCGTTGGGAAGGTTTTTGTAGATGATGTCTTGCTCCCAGACGTCCCCTTCGCCCAAGTCCAGTCTGATCTTCGATGGGAGGGGCAGGCTGAGGTCAGCCTCGACACAGATTTGGGGGTGCCACCGGGCGTTGAACGAGTGTCTTGCACCTTCATAAATGAGGCCACCGATGTCCTCGCGTGAGGCCAACGGCTTGCCGATGGGAGAAACGATGTCCCATACAAAGTTTTACAAGAAGTATGGCAGGTTAGGGAGCTCAACCCAAAGTGGGTACCGAAGCGATTTCGATTTGTCGGGAGTAAAATCCGGGGACCATCTGAAAAGGCACAAGGTCGCCCGGCCGAGCTGCCAAGTTCCGACACTAAGGGCTCGAAACGCCATATCTTCATTTTCAAAGACTAGCAGCAAGTGGTTTGCCGGCAAGAACTGACACTTACAAACAACAAGCCCGCGGGGGAACCACTCGTTGCGAAGCCACTGACGCACAGTTTCGAGCGGGGGCCTAGGGCCGAACATTTGGCCAACGAGGCAAACTTTCTTGAGCTCCTCCTGAGTTGATAAGATTGCAGATCTGTTGAGGAAGACCAAGGGGGGTTCAACATTCTCGAAGGCCTCTTGGGCGGCACAGGAACCCCCCTCCAGCAAGGAGGCCAGGTTAGCGGCCTCCCCGGGAGGAGGGGCCAGATTGCTTTTCACTAGAGAGGGGGACATCATATCCATGACAAAAAAGTAATATTCCGAGAAAGAAGAACTTATTCTAAAACTCTGAGAGGAGAAACATCTGGCAAGGCCCAAAATCCCACAAAAGAAGGAAGCACCCCACCCCCAAAGAAATCTCTTCTTCTTCTTTTTTTTTCTCTTTTTTTTTTTTCTCTTCTTTTTTTTTTTCTTTTTCTCTTTTTCTTCCCCTTTTTTTTTTCTTTTTTCCTTTTACTCCTTTTTTTTTTCAAAAGCTGAAGACTATCGAGGTTACATAAATAAGCTCCCCCCCCCCTTTTTTTTTTTTCTTTTATCTCAAGCTTATCTTTTGTTTTAATTTCAATCTTGAGATGCAAGCACACGTGGACGATCACGGGAGAGTGGGGCGCGGAGTCAGAACCGGAGGTTCTTCTCACTTTTAATTCTCTTTTTCTGGTTTTAAATCTCCCGGGAGAGCGCCGGTTCCCCCCCGAATGTCTCCACAGAACCCGACGCAGCTCTGGGTCCCAGCCTCCAAGTATCGCTGTCCCGACGGTCGTCACTTCGGTAACGCAGGGTCGGAGGTATCGCGACCGCCCGGAGGGAAGAGATCGGTCCGCAGCCAGGCGATCGGGCGATACCGCAGATATCGACGATATCGGACTCACCAGTAGCGATCGTTCTGTCCTCAAGTATCGCCGATCATCACGGACGCCCGACGATACCGCCACCGACGATACTGCACGACGATCAACACCCCACCGACGATACCGCTGATATCGACGATATCGGACTCAATAGATGCGATCGTACTGTCCACAAGTATCGCCGATCAACACGCGCTCAGCTGATATCGCGATACACGGACGCCCGACGATACCGCCAGGAAGAACCAGATATCGCCGATCAAGCCGATCAAGCCTCCACCCAGGGAGGCGTCAGCGATACCTCCAACGGAGGTATCGCGACACCAGTCACCCGGGGAAGCGATCGCGATCGTTGCCGGACCCTTATCGTGTCGCGATCTCCGAGAGTCGCGATAGACGCTACAGTGCCGCGATGTTCTGCCGCCCGTCTGTCGCTACAATTTGCAAATCTCCAACACGAGTTTCACAGAAGCCACAGTCGTCCGTCTCAAGCATGCACACGTCTCCAGCATATAGTCCATCAATCCGTCCTCTCGCCGGACATAGGTATGAGTGTTGCTCGCCAGCTTCAAAGTGTCGCCAGGCTTAGAGTCCGTTGCTGACGTCCATCGCCAGTCCGTCGCCCTCGATTCAGGAATCTTCTATCTTCAACGTCTGCGTGTCAGTTCCTTCGCCATCGCCAGTGCTTCAGTCGCCTCCGGAAGTTTCAATTCAAGTAAACCGGTTTTCGCTTCGCCACTTTTTCAAAGTTAAAAATAGCTCAATATTCAATTCGCTTAAATTCTATAGTTGATTGACCTAAAAACGTAGAGCAATTGCGAGAAAAAAAAATTAATGAACTATTCATCTGTCCCTTCACACCAATGCTTTAGTTACATCGAAACAGGAGTTAAATTATTGGACTGCTTATCGTGTTCCTTCCACTTTATTGAATTATAGACAGCGAGCTGCATAAGCTACACAACCATTTGTCGAACGTGCGGTCACACATTCCGTATATTTCCTTTACTTGGAAAAGTTTCTCAAGTTGAATTATCAAGTTGAACAAGATTTTGGTCATGTGTTTAACTATATATATATATATATATATATATATATATATATATATATATATATATATATATATATATATATATATATATGCGAATAAATGTGTGTAACTCTCTTTTATACATAAAATATGTCTCTCATAAAGTAATTATGCGTTTCTGTGTGTATATATTTACATATACATGTATGCATGCACAACTCTTAAGAATTCTTCCAATGAGCATCCCATAGAGAGATCCCTTAAAGTCTTTAAATTATCTGAAAGAAATACAAGAGTGTTAGAGAAAGTTACAAAGAAGATTTAAAACCTTTATGTTCCCCTCGTGGAAGGATCACTTACTTTTTACTTGTTGTTGTCAAAGATTTTAACAACGTATGGTGCCTAAAAAGAACAAGTTTCCTAAAATTATGCAAAACTCTTTTTGTTTTTAATAAAGGAAGCTCGGCTTTAGTCTACTCTCTTGGACTTGAATTAAATAAAAGAAAAATACAAAAGAAGGGGACTTGTGCTCACGGGATCCTCCGAATCCCACAGAGTGGGGGAAGCATTTACAAAGTGTATCTAGCTTTACAAGAAAAGGTTAATCGCCCACTCATCACCCTCAAGAAAGGCCCACATGGGTAAAGGTTGTTCTTGATCAAAAGGAATACTTGATGACTCCTAAGAAAAGGGGGGTTTCTTACAATTAGCGATCCTTTTGCCAAGGAGGGACATTGAATACTCAATAGACCAGAGTTTCGAGCATTTTGGAGAGTCACGGAGTGACCACTCGCTTCTCCTAGCAGAGCTGGCTTCCAACTGATCTATTTCTGATGACTAATTTTCATTCTTATGATCTACCATCGCCTTTGTGGTAGGCCTTGCAAGGCTTACATGGAGTTACATGGAGTTATAGAGGAGATTGATAAACCTCGCATCCCCATCATGTGGAGCCCACTTGGTTTTAAGTTTATTTTTGACATTTTGTAGCTCTTTGTGATGTATGAAAGGGGGGGTTTTCTTACAGTTAGCAATTCTTCTACCAAGAAGGAAAAGGGACTTCTCGATCGACCACTCCATGGGGGTATTGCCAAAGTTTTGAGCACATCTTTCTCATCAAATCTTCCAAAGCATATCTGCCCTAATCACATTCCACAATGCCGCAGAGCAATCGATCGCTTCACCAATGAGGGCTTGCTTCCAATTGATTTGTTCTTGGAGTCCCAAACAACGACCATGGACCCTCCATAACCGAAGGGATTTAGGGCAAGCAAAGAATAGGTGACCTATATCCTCTTTGTTATGGCAGCATCGCTTGCACCAGGGTGGAACCCCACAGATCTTGTTAGCTTTTGTATTGGTTCATATTCCATGGTGTAGGATTTCCCACAGGAGAACCGACTTTTTGTTTTCAATGAGAGGGTGCCAGATAGACATAAATTTCATATCCCATCGAAGACGCATCCAGTTGAGACACCATTTCTTGTTGAGACTGATGTCAATGTCATTGCAAGCTTCGACATATGGAAACTTGGAGAGGTGATTACCATTATACCATTTAAGGGCCATTGGGTTCGGAGAGTCCTGTCCCATAAGTAGTCGGATTTTAGATTGGTCCCAAGCGTGGCGTCTACTCAGTAAAACATTCCATTCCTCGTAAGTGACCACAGTAGTAGGGTCAAGGTCCTCAAAGTCCACCCATCTATTTATGTCCTGTTTCCAGAGGTGCTTCCATTGTTTGAATCCCTTATTCCAAAGTCTCTTGGCACTCAAGACATTCCAAGGCTCCACATTTCTCATGCCTTGGATCGGGAACCAAATAGAGTCCTTTTGTCTTATACCTGCAGCCCAATTCCAATCTTCACTAATTTTGATGTGAGGTTTCAATGTGTTCCAACTCAACCACAAGGATCAAACCAGGATCGATCCTTTGGGTGAGACCGGAATTGGAGAGAATAGGAGGGTGAGGATGTCGAGGTTTTTCCATCCAGGGTAGCCTACCTTAGCGATTCTTCCATCCATAAACATTTAAGAGGCTACACAATCACTCCATACAGTACAACAAGCACATGGCCAAGGTTCTACCACACCAAGAAACACTTAGGGTAAAAGAAGAAAAGGTTCTCCATGTCCTCCTTGCATGCTCAAAAGATTTGCACCATAGAGGCCCCACAAATTTGTTTTGAATTGACATTGGTCCATATCCCTTTCTAGGGAATATGTCAAACTAGGAACACCTATTGATTTCTCTATATATGGGTAAGATAGGTCCTTAAACTGAAATGAAAACTTGAGCCAAGACCAATCATAACACCATTTCCTCTAAAGCAAACAATGCCATTCCAAGTTCTTTTTGAAACACGAAGTCTTCTCAATTCTATTTCCATTGAGCCATCCCAAACCTTTCAATGGCTATGGTTCCTATTCAAGAAGAAGCTATTCTTTGAGTCATCTCAAGCACTACTCTATAACGTAAGAGACACCAATCTTCCAAGTTAAATGTCCTAGGTGACTCGATGTCCTCGAATTCGCCCTTCGTTCTAGATATGGTTCAACATTTAAAAACCTTCCTTCAATAATATCTTCACTCAGGCTTCCTCAGGCTCCAAACGTTCCATAGGAGGCACACCAAATACGGGCATATGAGGGACGCCAAAAATGAGAGATTAAAAATGTGAGTAGTCAAGGCCTTTCAAGCTAGTAAGACCAGGAAGAGTAAGAGCATGCATGTTTTAAAAAATGAGCTTTTCCCAAGATGCATTGTAATTGCTCCAAGCCTAAATCATCCATTTGGACACCAACTTGTTCACTATAACATTTTGTAGAATATGTAAAAACTAGGAAAACCTGTTGATTTCTCTATAAATGGGTGCGATAGGTCCTTAAACTGAAATGCAAACTTGAGCCAAGACCAATCATGATACCATTTCCTCCTAAGCAAACAATGACATTTCAAATTCTTTTTGAAACACGAATCCTTCGCAATTTTATTTCTTCTCTTTCCATTGAGACAACCCAAACCCTTCAATGGATATGGTTCCTATTCAACAAGGGCTGATTCTTTGAGTCATCCCAAGCACTATTATATGACTTTAGAGGCACTAATCTTCAAACGCAAATGTCCTAGCTATTCAGAAGAGCAAGAGTAAGAGCATCCATGTTTTTAGAAAATGAGCTTTGCCTACGATGCATTGTCATTGCTCCAAATCTAAATCATCGATTTGGTTGCCAACAGGCTCAGTAAACTCACTAGAGAATACATCAAACTAGGAAAACCTATTGATTTCTCTATATATGTATGACAGAGGTCCTTAAATTGAAATGCACATTTGAGCGAAGACCAATGAACACACCATTTGCTCTTAAGCAAACAATGACATTCCAAGTTCTTCTTGAAACACGAAGTCTTCTCAATTCTATTTCCATTGACCATCCCAAACCTTTCAATGGCTATGCTTCGTATCCAAGAAGGAGCTCATTCTTTTAGTCATCCCAAGAACTATTTTGCCTCAAATATTATCTTCGTTTTAAAATCCTTCCTTCAATAATTTCTTTACTCTTTGGAGGTTCTCTAACTCAACTTCCTTGTATCTCATGATTGGGAACCCAATAGAGCTGTTTCATCTACTACTACTGGCCCATATCATGCTTTTATGGACAGTGTAGTAAGGTTTTATGCTTTTATGGCTCCAATCCTTCCATAAGAGGCACACCAAATAAGAGCAAATGAAGCACACCAAAAATGAGAGATTAAAAATGTGAGTAAGCCAAGGCCCTTCGAGCTACTAAGGCTGGCAAGAGTAAGAGCATCCATGTTTTTAAGAATGAGCATTGCCCATGATGCATTGTCATTGCTGCAAGCCTAAGTCATCCATTTGGTCGCCAACTTGCTCACTATAACTTCAAAATTAAGAATTCCCGATTCTGCATGTTATTTTTGGCTTGAGTACATATCCCATTTAATTTTTTCCACTCCCTTCTATTGGGGTCCTCCATTTTCAAGAATTTCTACAAATTCCTTGCATGTAGCTATCCAACAAGCCACAAAAGAAATAATTAAAGATATCAAGAATGTGTTCATCACCATCGCATGCCTAGCCACGTTGAATCCCATACCCTTGGAGTAACAAATTTTTTTGACTTATTTAGTACCCAACGCATTGGCCCAATGAGATATGAAAACCCATAGATAGCCCCATCGGCTGAAAGTTTTGACCACTACTTTACAACCTTGATGAAGAAGAAACTACGAGTAAAAGCTTGATCTAATCATTAGAGAAATCATGGATCTCTCTGTAATATTTACTTGATTTTTTACATAAGGGAAGTTCATCCTTGGCCTATTCTCCGAGACTTTAATTAAATTTATAAGTGATTGGGACTAGTGCCCTTGGGACCCCATATCCCACAAAGCAGGGCTGGTACATGATCAAAAACAAAGCAGGGGTGGTCCATGATCAAAAATCAAGTAAATCATTAACCTCCAGCTTAATTCGATTTACTTGATTTTTTATCATGGACGTCGCTGTAGGATTTACTTGATTTCTTCTCTTTTCTAAGGGTGTAGCTATGATCTAGAGCTTATGATCAAGCACCACAATACTAATGAGGTCGATTTCATTGAGCTTTCCGAAGAGATGGCCTTAATGGATAGAGCAATAACGGTGTCTTTTAATAGAATTTTCTTGTGCTTTTCGTTGCCAACGAGTAATAGAGAACTCTTAAGAGCTTCGCCACTTTTCCAAAGTTAAAAATAGCTCAATATTCAATTCGCTTAAATTATATAGGTGACTGCATAAAAAGTAGAGCAATTGCGAGGAAAAAGTAATGGATTCTAGCAGCCAAACGTCTGGATACTTTCTATGAGGCTTGGGTGCCTCTTTGGGTGATGAGGAGTTGAAAATGAGCATCAAACGTCACCAAATACTTCAGATGATTACTCTCCTTATGCAATCATGTATGCTCCAAAATGAAGGTTTTTGTTTTTCTAATATCTTTCTCTCTTGGGTTGGGGTGTATCATATTCTATTGAATGATTTGAAATAAATTCAAGCTCAAAAACACTCTAAAATGTGGTAAAAATCCTCATAGCGTTTGTGTGAAGAGATGGATAGGTATGTGCTTGAAGATGAAGAGGTGTTGCAAAATCCTTGATCTACACCAGCAAAATGAACTCTAGGAGTATATGGTGGGCCCTTTTAGCTTTCCAATGGATGTATTAGACACCCTATGTACCTTGGAAGATCACTCTCAAAAAGATAGATCAAAACAGATAAGTTGGAGTTAACTCAGAGGTGAAAACTTGCTATTCTTGGTTCATACACCTGTCCAGTGTTTTACATAATTCTCTGAGCACAGCAGCATTTAGCTTAATTCCTCTTGGGGAAGTCTAGGTAACTTAAAGAGCTAACTTTCAAGAGTAATCTCATCAAAAATACTGAACCACACACTGAGAATGAGTTTTAACAACTGATGACATCATCCCGATTTTCACGGGCTGCTATAGTTTGAGACTAGTGCGCCAAAAAATCAACATAACTCAAAATGTAGGAATCCAATGATTATGAAAATTTGTATGGCCATACTAGACCAAACGTTGACTCCAACACGCTTTAAATCACTGAAGTTGGGTAAGTAACCACTGAGAAATTGCTCTGACAAGGTGAGTGAAAAAGTCGGGTACCTGACAGAGAAGTGAAAATGCACAGACCCTGTTGACTTAAAATGAACATAACTGAAGATTTCAACATCCAAAAGACATGAAAATTTGTGAGCATATAGAAGACTTATAGAGCTAATTTTACCAAGTTAAATCACTGAAAATGATGCACCAAGCTCAGAGACAACATCTCTGCAGGCTGACTGAGAAAAACTGAGAGTAATGGCAGTGAGAAGTACACTTCACAAGAACATGGAAAGATGAACTCAAATAATCATGAAAATGAAAGTGATTGCTTGTACAATACAATGACTTACTGATACATATGTGTGCCTTATAATCACACCTTGATATGGCATAAAGCTCAGCTCTTGGAGGTCTTCCCATAGGTCTCTCTAACCACGACTAAAACTGTCATCTATTTATAGTTGAGTTTGGGAGGCTAACTTCCCTCAATCACTCTCCAATCAATCAATGATTGATTTGATTCTCTACCTACCACAAATCCCAAATTTGTGGCTCCTCTTTCCATTCTTGATCAAGTGGACTCAACCACTTAAGATTCTTTCACTTTTACATTAAGTAAACTCTTCAAAAGTTACAAGAGGTAGTTCACAAGTGAACTTTACATAGTCTTCATTTTAAGGCTTTTTCTATGACTTTGTGGGACTCAAGCCAATACTTAGGCTTGTCATAGACTTGCTCCAATAGCTCCCCCTCAAGCCAAGTATGCTTGAGGTCTTCAATCTTCCAAGATTACCTGCAAACCAATCATAGCATTGAATTTGCAAAGCTTTGTACCATCCAATGCTTTGGTTAGAATATCTGCACATTGTTGATGAGTGGACACATATGATATTTGAATCTCTTTTCTTAGAACCTTTTCTCGTACATAGTGATAATGAACTTCAATATGTTTAGTCCTTGCATGAAAAATAGGATTAGCAGCCAAACGAATAGAACTCATATTGTCACGAAAAATAGTTGGAGTTCCAAACTCCAATCCAAGATCTTTGAATAATTTCTTCATCCACATAGCTTCTTGTGTAGCTATAGCAAGACCTCTGTATTCAGCTTCAGTAGAAGAGAGAGCAACTGTGGGTTGCTTCTTGGATGACCATGAAATAAGCTTTGAACCTGCAAAGGTAAGATAACCTGAACTGCTCCTTCTATCTTCCTTGGAGCCAGACCAATCTACATCAGAAAATAGCTTCAAACCTAAATCAGATACATAAGGATAATAAAGTCCTTCATTTATGGTTCCTTTGAGATACTTGAGAATCCTTTTGGCAGCATCCATATGTGGTTTCCTTGGTGTGTGCATAAATTGACTTAGCACACTCACACTGTAACATATATCTACTCTTGTCAATGTGGCATAGTTGAGACTACCCACTAGACTTTGATATGATGTGATGTCCTCTATGAGTTCACCTTCATGTGAGCTCAATTTGTGATTGACCTCCATTGGAGTACCTGCAATCTTACAATCATGCATCTTGAATTTTGCCAACATGTCCTTAATGTACTTTCTTTGAGTGAGAAACAAACCATGATCTTTGTAGACAACTTCCAAACCTAGGAAGTAGGTAAGTGAACCCAAATCACTTATCTTGAACTCTTCTCTCATCTGATCTTTGATCTTCTTCATACCATTTGCATCATTTCCTGTCAATATAATATCATCTACATATACACATAGGTAGATGACCTCGGAATTACTCTTTTTAACAAAAGAGTGAAGGATCTGCCTTGCTTGGTTGAAAGCCTTTGTCTTGCAAGAATGAAACAAGCTTGAAGTTCCAAGCTCTTGGAGCTTGCTTGAGACCATACAATGCTTTGTTAAGTTTACACGCATAATCAGGATAAACTTGGTTCTCAAAACCAGGTGGTTGTGCCATATATACCTCTTTTGTTATCCAACCATTCAAGAATGCATTCTTTACATCTAGTTGAAGTATCTTCCAATTCTTGGAAGAGGCAATACTAAGCAAAACCCTAATAGTAGGCATCTTTGCCACAGGAGAGAAGGTCTCCTCATAATCAATTCCCTGAGTTTGTGCAAAGCCTTTTGCTACAAGCCTTGCCTTATACCTGTTAATTGAACCATCAGAATTCTTCTTGAGTTTATAGACCCATCTTGAGCCTATTACCTTCATGGATGAAGTCTTGGGCACCAAATCCCAAGTGTTGTTTTCCTCAAGTGCTTCAATCTCCTCCTTCATTGCATGCTTCCATTCTGATTTTGCTTTGGCCTCTTCAAATGATGATGGCTCCTCTTGGTTTATATCCTGTGCTATGTAGATAGAGTGTTTAGTTACTAATGAGGTGTCAAACCCATACCTTTCTGGTTTTTTCTTTTCCCTCATAGATCTTCTTAGGCCATGATGTGATGATTCTGCCTCATGTCCAAGTTCGTGCAATTTTGCTTTACCTTTAGACTTCCATGCTTTGATCTTTTCCATCTTAGATTCTTCATCATCCTCTGAGGTGTCTTGTTCTTCAATCTTCGGTTGTTCTCTACCAAGCTTTGGAAAATCTTCTTCAAGATTATATGGTAAATTGACCTTCCTGCATGAATCTTCATACCATGAATTGTTCTCATCAAAAACTACATCTCTGCTTACCAAGAATCCTTTGTTGGTAGGGTTGTATAACTGTAGCCCTTTTGATTGTTGTCATATCCAATAAATACACACCTTTCTGCCTTTGGATCCATCTTGCCTCTAACCTGTGAAGGAACATGAGCAAAAGCAATACATAAAAAAATTTTACAATGATCTAAGCTTGGTCTTCTTCCATTCCAAGCCTCATATGGAGTCATCCCATCAAGGGATTTTGAAGGCAACCTGTTAATCAAGTAAGTGGCTGTAGATACAGCCTCAGCCCATAAGTAATTAGGTAAATGCTTTTCATTTAACATAGACCTTGCAGCTTCAACAATTGTCCTATTCCTCCTTTCTGCCACTCCATTTTGCTCAGGAGTGTACCTTGTAGTTACCTCTCTTTTGATTCCTCTTTCTTGAAGAAAAGAATCAAACTCATGGGAGAAGTATTCTCCCCCTCCATTTGACCTTAGCATTTTTAGTGATTTACCTGTTTGATTCTCCACAAGAGCCAAATATCTTTTGAAACATGAAAAAACTTCATCTTTGTGTTTCATAAAGAATAGGATAGTCCATCTACTGCAATCATCAATAAAGGAAACATAATACCTTGATCCAGATATTGAAGCTTCCTTGCTAGGTCCCCATACATTTGTTTACAATGAACCAACTCCAAGAGATCTCCATGCATATAACCTTTCTTCATGAATGGTAACCTGTGAGACTTTCCAAATTGACATGCACTACACTTATAAATCATATGTTGTTTTGACAAATTAGGGAGTCCAAGTACACTTTGGTCCCTGCAGATTTGCTTTAATGATCTTTCACCAATATGTGCTAACCTTTTGTGCCATACTTCCAATTCTGTGAGTGTCTGACTACCATAATTAAAGAGAGCAATGTTTCTAGTGTCCAGTAATTCAAATGTGAACAATCTACCTGTCTTTTCAACTTTTGCAATTCTTCTGAATCCATGACTTGGATCTTCAACAAATGCTCCTGCTTTTGTGAACCTGACTTGCAACCCTTTCTCTACTATCTGCCCAACACTTATCAAATTCTTTGTAATGGTAGGGACATAGAGTACCTTACTGAGTAGGTTGAGGTTTCCATCAGGTGCTTTGACATTGCCTATTTTCTCCACAGGATGTTTTGTATCATCTCCTGTTTGTACCTCATGCTTATTCCTTGGATCTTCTAAATGTGATAGGAGTGCCACATTTCCTGCCACATGATTTGAACAACCTGAATCTATGTAGAAAACATGCTCATCAGATTTACCTTGTGGCATAGCCATGTTCATGATCAATAATGAATCCTCTTTGTTTGAGTCTTCTATGTAGTTATTGTAGTCTCTCCTTCCTTTTTAGCCTCCTTGATAGTTTGAATGATTGTAGTTGTTGTAGTTGCCATGATAGTTGTTGAACCTACCTCTTGAATAGCCATAACTTCCTCTATTGTATCCTCTTCCTCTTTGATTCCTGGAATTCCTAAAGCAATTTTCAGTTGTATGATTAGTTAGTCCACAAATAGAACATGAGTTGGAGTCTTGGGATCTCCCCCTGCCCTGTCTACCTCCTCTTCCTCTACCTCTGCCATGTCTTCCTCTACCTTTTAATGTGAGGCAACAAAAAATCTGAGATAGAGTTGAGGAGATAAGACCTTGCAAGTGCATCCTTGGAGCACCATGTGCTCAATCTTTCTTGCTCTTCTTGTGTTGGTTGACTTTTGTTCTTGAAACTTGGCATAACTTCATCTCCAGCAACATAACCATATAAACTTCTACCTTGGAGATAAGCTTCCATCCTTAATGACCAAGCTGAGTAGTTACCTCTATCCAATTTGTCAATTGATGAAGGAAATCCATCTGCCATGTTGTCCAACCTTGCTCTGATACCACTATGAAGAGATGGATAGGTATGTGCTTGAAGATGAAGAGGTGTTGCAAAATCCTTGATCTACACCAGCCAAATGAACTCCAAGAGTATATGGTGGGCCCTTTTAGCTTGCCAATGGATGTATTAGACACCCTATGAACCTTGGAAGATCACTCTCAAAAAGATAGATCAAAACAGATAAGTTGGAGTTAACTCAGAGGTGAAAACTTGCTATTCTTGGTTCATACACCTGTCCAGTGTTTTACATAATTCTCTGAGCACAGCAGCAATTAGCTTAATTCCTCTTGGGGAAGTCTAGGTAACTTAAAGAGCTAACTTTCAAGAGTAATCTCATAAAAAATAATGAACCACACACTGAGAATGAGTTTTAACAACTGATGACATCATCCCGATTTTCACGGGCTGCTATAGTTTGAGACCAATGAGCAGAAAAATCAACATAACTCAAAATGTAGGAATCCAATGATTATGAAAATTTTATGGTTATACTAGACCAAAAGTTGAATCTAACAAGCTTTAAATCACTGAATTTGGATAAGTAACCACTGAGAAATGGCTCTAACAAGGTGAGTGCAAAAGTTGGGTACCTGACAGAGAAGTGAAAATGCACAGACCCTGTTAACTTCAAATGAAGATAACTGCAGATTGCAACATCCAAAAGACATGAAAATTTGTGAGCATATAGTAGACATATAGAGCTAACGTTATCAAGTTAAATCACGGAAAATGATGCACCAAGCTCAGAGAAAACATCTCTGCAAGCTGACTGAGAAAAATTGAGAGTAATGGCAGTGAGTAGTACAGTTCACAAGAACATGGAAAGATGAACTCAAATAATCATGAAAATGAAAGTATATTGCTTGTACAATACGATGACTTACTGATACATATGTGTGCCTTGTAATCACACCTTGATATGACATAAAGCTAGTTCTTGGAGGTCTTCACATAGGTCTCTCTAACCACGACTGAAACTGCCATCTATTTATAGTTGAGTTTGGGAGGCTAACTTCCCTCAATCACTCTCCAATCAATCAATGATTGATTTGATTCTCTACCTACCACAGATCATGAATTTGTGGCTCCTCTTTTGATTCTTGAAAGTGGACTCAACCACTTAAGATTCTTTCACTTTTACATTAAGTAAACTCTTCAAAAGTTACAAGAGGTAGTTCACAAGTGAACTTTACATAGTCTTCATTTTAAGGCTTTTTCTATGTCTTTGTGGGACTCAAGCCAATACTTAGGCTTGTCATAGACTTGCTCCAACAGTTTTTTTCTCCAAAATTGGTACCCAATGTTTCAGCTTTTAGAGCTCATGGAATAGAGAAAGACAGTTGGGACCAAGTAAAGCTTCACCATGGGTTGGTTAATCTCAAAGAAGCTCAAGGATTCTTGGTGTATTTCAATAGTCATGTGTGTGAGCATACTTAGGACCATCGAGGTAATTTTTTCATAAAGGATATAAAAGCTCCTTGATTACATGTTGACCTTATGACCCTCGCTCTCTGCTTGGTTCAACACGAAATGGCAAAGTCTTGGAACAAGAACTTTTACATTCTTTTTAGTGGTGTCCGACGATGGTTGTTAAGCTCACTTAGACCATTCTATGAAGGTTTTAGAAGGAAATCGAAAATATTCAAGTATTAAAAAGAAAATATTTGCAGACGTCTCTAGCATCGAGAGTGTGAATTCAAGAAAGACCACTCTCACCTCTAGATCCATCTTTTAAAGGTTAGAAGCATGCTACATTATGAAGAGGAAATAAGAAGGAATATTTGTTATACATTGTGGAATAATGGAATGTTAAATCGATTTTAATGACTTCAGGTTTCTAATGTGATTCTATTTTCATTTAATAGGTGAAGAATCATGAGGGCATGAATGCGCATGGATTTACTCAGATATTTTTTATGATATTTAAAAGATAGTATTTTATATATTTTCTGTAAAAATAGTAGATCATTTAGAAAGATATGTTTTGTAAAGGAAGTAGATTTTCTGTAAATGCATGCTTTCTGACGCACCACCCTCATGTATCTTTTGTCAAGGATGTAATCAAAATACCCATAAATACATGTACTTTGTGAGACTCGTCCATTAGATTATATGGGTAGATTGTACCCAATCCACTGTTTAGTCTTGTATCTCTCTATTCTATGTGTGTTATTGTGAGATTTTGTCATTGTATTATCTTTGCATACGTGCATCCATAAGATCTTATTATAGTGGTATTAGAGCTTGTGTTCATCCATGGAGTTATACTTCTCTGCATCGGTTCGTGATTTAGCACCCGACACCTGTTTTGGTTTGTCTTTTTCTCATTTGGTCCAGTAATAGGTTTTGGTTATATATCCCTGCCCATACTATAGAGGATTTTGGTCCATCACCCACACCTAGGGTACTGCTTGGGGAACAATTGGAGCTTTTGTGGTATGAACTCCAAGATGCTTAAAACAAGATAAAAGAATGTGATGCTTTAATCCAACAAATGCAAAGTGAGAACAACAACCTAATCAAGGTGGTTAAGGCCTTATTATTGCTCAAGAAGAAGGCATGCATTCCAAGATTGGTGCCAATAATTTTTAATTTTCTCAATTAGATGGTTGAAAGTATGGCTGATTTGTTCTTTCATGGCTATCTCAATTTGAGTGTTTCTACCTACACTGAATGCTTTTGGGAATGACTACTACTTATTCATTCAGTAGAAAAGGTTCCTTAAGATACATTGCAACTCAAGAATGAAGATATTTTGGAGATGGGAATCCAAGACAAGCTCAACACATTACATCCTATGACACTTTATGAAGCTATTTCTCTTGCACATGATGTTGAAAAATGTGTTTTAGTCCACCATCAAGTCCATTTGCTTACAACAAGCATGTCAACAACAACAATGAATGAAACCCAATTTTCCTTTCAAGTGTTCTTTCACTACGTTTTCTTCCCCTACTTTCCAATGCCCTCCTCAATCCAATTTCTTGTTGGAAATGAGGTAGGCCCTTGGCTCATGTCACAGGTCCATGGTCCCATAGATCCAGCATATACAACATTAATTCCAGCAATCTTCCATATTGACAAAACATGAACATACCACAACTTAATCATACAAATGATGAGACAAAGATAGAGAAAGAATAGACGACATGTGTAAGGTCTTATGTAAGCCATTGCTTACTCATAGTATCATATATACCAATGTTCAATGTACAATGTGGGAGCAAAACTCTCAACCACTCTATGTGATGAGAAATAGATGGAAGAGTGAGTGTACAAATGTAACAAACATATTCAGATGTATGGGCAGTAATCTGAATATACATGAGATGTGTGACCTTATAGGTTATAGAAGAGTGAATATGAGTGACTGAAAGAGGAAGGATCAGTGTGAAACTGATAGTCAACAAACCCTCATCTAACCTTAGGCTATGGAAGACCCTAAGTCAGATACGTGTGTGAAAAGATCACATACTTAAAAAGTAGCAAAGAATGCTAACAAGTTTGCTGCCAAAAATCCTCAAACTCATGTGAACACACCTTCTCAAACACCTCATCAAAATATGCATAAAGCATATACGTACTGTTTCTCTTGTACCTATGCTGAATAGGACTCCTCCTGATATGAACGCTACTGCCTCCTTACAATTCAAGTAGTACCTATGTGCATAAAGAGAATATGTACCTGAATACTTAACATAAGATGTAAATGTTATGTTAATCACCATCCAATGTCTTTGAAGTAGCCCGACATCCTCTTATAGAAGATAATCTTCAACCTGACGTCTTCTTTGTAGAAGACAATCTTCAAATACACCATGTAGATGGCCGATCCTCACCATTAAGCTGCTAATGACCAAGTCTTCTTGCCATGAACAAGAGATAACCTCCTCCCCATGTGCTAGAAGAAACACCACCTCTACTGAGGTCCAAGCTCCAAGCTTGTGTTGAATACTAGGTGAAGGATCAATAGAAGTGATTGATTGATTGATTGGAGAGTGATTGAGGGAAGTTAGCCTCAATCACTCTCCAATCATTGATTGATTGGAGAGTGATTGAGGGAAGTTAGCCTCCCAAACTCAACTAATAGATGGCAGTTTTAGTCGTGGTTAGAGAGACCTATGTGAAGACCTCCAAGAGCTGAGCTTTATGCCATATCAAGGTGTGATTACAAGTCACACATATGTATCAGTAAGTCATTGTATTGTACAAGCAATATACTTTCATTTTCATGATTATTTGAGTTCATCTTTCCATGTTCTTGTGAAGTGTACTACTCACTGCCATTACTCTCAGTTTTCTCAGTCAGCTTGCAGAGATGTTTTCTCTGAGCTTGGTGCATCATTTTCAGTGATTTAACTTGCTAAAGTTAGCTCTAACAGTCTAATATATGCTCACAAATTTTCATGTCATTTGAATGTTGCAATCTTCAGTTATGTTCATTTGAAGTCAACACGGTCTGTTCATCTTCACTTCTCTATGAGGTACCTGACTTTTTCACTCATCTTGTCAGAGCCATTTCTCAGTGGTTACTTACCCAAATTCAGTGTTTTAAAGCTTTCTGGATTCAGCTTACTGTCTAGTATTAACATCCAAATTTTCATAATCATTGGATCCCTACATTTTGAGTTATGATGATTTTTCTGCTCACTGGTCTATTTCTATAGCAGCCCGTGAAAATCGGGATGATGTCATCACTTGTTAAAACTCATTCTCAGTGTCTGGTTTATTATTTTTTATGAGATTACTCTTGAAAGTTAGCTCTTTAAGTTACCTAGACTTCCCCAAGAGGAATTAAGCTAATTGCTGCTGTGCTAAGAGAATTATGTAAAACACTGGACAGGTGTATTAACCAAGAATAGCAAGTTTTCTTCTTTGAGCTAACTCCAACTTATCTGTTTTGATCTATCTTTTTGAGAGTGATCTTCCAAGGTACATAGGGTGTCTAATACATCCATTGGCAAGCTAAAAGGGCCCACCATCTACTCCTGGAGTTCATTTGGCTGGTGTAGATCAAGGATTTTGCAACACCTCTTCATCTTCAAACACATACTTATCCATCTCTTCACAGTGGTATCAGAGCAAGGTTGGACAACATGGCAGATGGATTTCCTTCATCAATTGACAAATTAGACAGAGGTAACTACTCAGCTTGGTCATTAAGAATGGAAGCCTATCTCCAAGGTAGAAGTTTATATGGTTATGTGGCTGGAGATGAAGTTATGCCAAGTTTCAGGAACAAAAGTCAACCAACAAAAGAAGAGCAAGAAAGATTGAGCACATGGTGCTCCAAGGATGCACTTGCAAGGTCTTATCTCCTCAACTCTATCTCAGATTTTTTGTTGCCTCACATTAGGAGTTGTAAGAAAACTCAGGAAGTGTGGGATGCACTTGAAGCTTTCTTTTCTTCAAGTACCAAAGCTAGGAAGCATCAATTATGGTTGGATTTCACAACTCTCAAGAAGGCTCCCAAACAAAATGTGACTGATTTTGTCACAAAGCTCAAGGACATAGCGGATCAGTTGGGAAGCATTGGAGAGGTAATAGATGAAGAGCAAATTGTAAGGCAGGTCATCAATGGCTTGAAGGCAGATGACAAGTGGGAAGCATTCACCACAGCTATGGATTTGTACATGGACATGCATGTACCTGATTTCAGCACACTCATTGGACAACTACTTACTCAAGAGGCAAAGCTTATCAAAAATGGAGAAAGCTCTAAAGGTAATCAATCTTCAGCTTTATACACTGATAAAAGCAAGTCCAAAGATAACAAAGGAAAGGCAAAGAAAGTGGATGATGAAGCAGGTACATATCAAGCTAACTATGCAGGTAGAGGAAGACATTGCAGAGGTAGAGGAAGAGGAGGTAGACAAGGCAGGGGGAGATCCCAAGACTCCAACTCATGTTCTATTTGTGGATTAACTAATCATACAACTGAAAATTGCTTTAGGAATTCCAGGAATCAAAGAGGCACAGGATACAATAGAGGAAGTTATGGATACTCAAGAGGAAGGTTCAACAACTACCATGGCAACTACAACAACTACAATCATTCAAACTATCAAGGAGGCTACAAAGGAAGGAGAGACTACAATAACTACATAGAAGACTCAAACAAAGAGGATTCATTATTGATCATGAACATGGCTATGCCACAAGGTAAATCTGATGAGCATGTTTTCTACATAGATTCAGGTTGTTCAAATCATGTGGCAGGAAATGTGGCACTCCTATCAGATTTAGAAGATCCAAGGAATAAGCATGAGGTACAAACAGAAGATGATACAAAACATCCTGTGGACAAAATAGGCAATGTCAAAGCACCTGATGAAAACATCAACCTACTCAGTAAGGTACTCTATGTCCCTACCATTACAAAGAATTTGATAAGTGTTGGGCAGATAGTAGAGAAAGGGTTGCAAGTCAGGTTCACAAAAGCAGGAGCATTTGTTGAAGATCCAAGTCAAGGATTCAGAAGAATTGCAAAAGGTGAAAAGACAAGTAGATTGTTCACATTTGAATTATAGGACACTAGACACATTGCTCTCTTTAATTATGGTAGTCAGACACTCACAGAATTGGAAGTATGGCACAAAAGGTTAGCACATATTGGTGAAAGGTCATTAAAGCAAATCTGCAGGGACCAAAGTGTACTTGGACTCCCTAATTTGTCAAAACAACATATGATTTATAAGTGTAGTGCATGTCAATTTGGAAAGTCTCACAGGTTACCATTCATGAAGAAAGGTTATATGCATGGAGATCTCTTGGAGTTGGTTCATACAGATGTATGGGGACCTAGCAAGGAAGCTTCAATATCTGGATCAAGGTATTATGTTTCCTTTATTGATGATTGCAGCAGATGGACTATCCTATTCTTTATGAAACACAAAGATGAAGTTTTTTCATGTTTCAAAAGATATTTGGCTCTTGTGGAGAATCAAATAGGTAAATCACTAAAAAGGCTAAGGTCAGATGGAGGGGGAGAATACTTCTCCCATGAGTTTGATTCTTTTCTTCAAGAAAGAGGAATCAAAAGAGAGGTAACTACAAGGTACACTCTTGAGCAAAATGGAGTGGCAGAAAGGAGGAATAGGACAATTGTTGAAGCTGCAAGGTCTATGTTAAATGAAAAGCATTTACCTAATTATTTATGGGCTGAGGCTGTATCTACAGCCACTTACTTGATTAATAGGTTGCCTTCAAAATCCCTTGATGGGATGACTCCATATGAGGCTTGGAATGGAAGAAGACCAAGCTTAGATCATTGTAAAATTTTTGGATGTATTGCTTTTGCTCATGTTCCTTCACAGGTTAGAGGCAAGATGGATCCAAAGGCAGAAAGGTGTGTATTTAATGGATATGACAACAATCAAAAGGGCTACAGGTTATACAACCCTACCAACAAAGGATTCTTGGTAAGCAGAGATGTAGTTTTTGATGAGAACAATTCATGGTATGAAGATTCATGGAGGAAGGTCAATTTACCATATAATCTTGAAGAAGATTTTCCAAAGCTTGGTAGAGAACAACCGAAGATTGAAGAACAAGACACCTCAGAGGATGATGAAGAATCTAAGATGGAAAAGATCAAAGCATGGAAGTCTTAAGGTAAAGCAAAATTGCACGAACTTGGACATGAGGCAGAATCATCACATCATGGCCTAAGAAGATCTATGAGGGAAAAGAAAAAACCAGAAAGGTATGGGTTTGACACCTCATTAGTAACTAAACATTCTATCTACATAGCACAGGACATAAACCAAGAGAAGCCATCATCATTCGAAGAGGCCAAAGCAAAAATAGAATGGAAGCATGCAATGAAGGAAGAGATTGAAGCACTTGAGGAAAACAACACTTGGGATTTAGTGCCCAAGACTTCATCCATGAAGGTAATAGGCTCAAGATGGGTCTATAAACTCAAGAAGAATTCTGATGGTTCAATTCACAAGTATAAGGCAAGGCTTGTAGCAAAAGGCTTTGCACAAACTCAAGGAATTGATTATGGGGAGATCTTCTCTCCTATGGCAAAGATGCCTACTATTAGGGTTTTGCTTAGTATTGCCTCTTCCAAGAATTGGGAGATACTTCAACTAGATGTAAAGAATGCATTCATGAATGGTTGGATAACAGAAGAGGTATATATGGCACAACCACCTGATTTTGAGAACCAAGTTTATCCTGATTATGTGTGTAAACTTAACAAAGCATTGTATGGTCTCAAGCAAGCTCCAAGAGCTTGGAATTTCAGGCTTGTTTCATTCTTGCAGGATAAAGGCTTTCAACCAAGCAAGGCAGATCCTTCACTCTTTATTAAAAAGAGTAATTCCGAGGTCATCTACCTATGTGTATATGTAGATGATATTATATTGACAGGAAATGATGCAGATGGTATGAAGAAGATCAAAGATCAGATGAGAGAAGAGTTCAAGATAAGTGATTTGGGTTCACTTACCTACTTCCTAGGTTTGGAAGTTGTCTACAAAGATCATGGTCTGTTTCTCACTCAAAGGAAGTACATTAAGAACATGTTGGCAAAATTCAAGATGCAAGATTGTAAGATTGTAGGTACTCCAATGGAGGTCAATCACAAATTGAGCTCACATGAAGGTGAACTCATAGAGGACATCACATCATATCAAAGTCTAGTGGGTAGTCTCAACTATGCCACATTGACAAGAGTAGATATATGTTACAGTGTGAGTGTGCTAAGTCAATTTATGCACACACCAAGGAAACCACATATGGATGCTGCCAAAAGGATTCTCAAGTATCTCAAAGGAACCATAAATGAAGGACTTTATTATCCTTATGTATCTGATTTAGGTTTGAAGCTATTTTCTGATGCAGATTGGGCTGGCTCCAAGGAAGATAGAAGGAGCACTTCAGGTTATCTTACCTTTACAGGTTCAAAGCTTATTTCATGGTCATCCAAGAAGCAACCCACAGTTGCTCTCTCTTCTACTGAAGCTGAATATAGAGGTCTTGCCATAGCTACTCAGGAAGCTATGTGGATGAAGACATTATTCAAAGATCTTGGATTGGAGTTTGGAACTCCAACTATTTTTGGTGACAATATGAGTTCTATTCACTTGGCTGCTAATCCTATTTTTCATGCAAGGACTAAACATATTGAAGTTCATTATCACTATGTAAGAGAAAAGGTTCTAAGCAAAGAGATTCAAATATCATATGTGTCCACTCATCAACAATGTGCAGATATTCTAACCAAAGCATTGGATGGTACAAAGCTTTGCAAATTCAAGGCTATGATAGGTTTGCAGGTAATCTTGGAAGATTGAAGACCTCAAGCATACTTGGCTTGAGGGGGAGCTGTTGGAGCAAGTCTATGACAAGCCTAAGTATTGGCTTGAGTCCCACAAAGTCATAGAAAAAGCCTTAAAATGAAGACTATGTAAAGTTCACTTGTGAACTACCTCTTGTAATTTTTTGGAGAGTTTACTTAATGTAAAAGTAAGAGAATCTTAAGTGGTTGAGTCCAGATGATCAAGAATGGAAAGAGGAGCCACGAATTCATGATTTGTGGTAGGTAGAGAATCAAATCAATCATTGATTGATTGGAGAATGATTGAGGGAAGTTAGCCTCCCAAACTCAACTATAAATAGATGGCAGTTTTGCGTGGTTAGAGAGACCTATGTGAAGACCTCCAAGAGCTGAGCTTTATGCCATATCAAGGTGTGATTACAAGTCACACATATGTATCAGTAAGTCATTGTATTGTACAAGCAATATACTTTAATTTTCATGATTATTTGAGTTCATCTTTCCATGTTCTTGTGAAGTGTACTACTCACTGCCATTACTCTCAGTTTTCTCAGTCAGCTTGCAGAGATGTTTTCTCTGAGCTTGGTGCATCATTTTCAGTGATTTAACTTGTTAAAGTTAGCTCTATAAGTCTAATATATGCTCACAATATTTCATGTCATTTGGATGTTGCAATCTTCAGTTATGTCTATTTGAAGTCAACAGGGTCTGTTCATCTTCACTTCTCTTTCTGGTACCCGACTTTTTCACCCATCGTGTCAGAGCCATCTCTCAGTGGTTACTTACTCAAATTCAGTGATTTAAAGCTTGTTGGATTCATCTTATTGTCTAGTATAACCATACAAATGTTCATAATCTATGGATGCCTAAATTTTGAGTTATGTTGATTTTTCTGCTCACTGGTCTATTTCTATAGCAGCCCGTGAAAATCGGGATGATGTCATCACTTGTTAAAACTCATTCTCAGTGTGTGGTTTATTATTTTTGATGAGATTACTCTTGAAAGTTAGCTCTTTAAGTTACCTAGACTTCCCCAAGAGGAATTAAGCTAATTGCTGCTGTGCTAAGAGAATTATGTAAAACACTGGACAGGTGTATGAACCAAGAATAGCAAGTTTTCTTCTGTGACCTAACTCCAACTTATCTGTTTTGATCTATCTTTTTGAGAGTGATCTTCCAAGGTACATAGGGTGTCTAATACATCCATTGGCAAGCTAAAAGGGCCCACCATCTACTCCTGGAGTTCATTGGGCTGGTGTAGATCAAGGATTTTGCAACACCTCTTCATCTTCAAACACATACTTATCCATCTCTTCACACTTCTTATATAGTAGATTGTATTCTCTGAAAGCTTATTCAAAAGCGAATAAAGCACATCTTAAAGCGATCGCTACGCGAAAATCACTTGCGAAAAAATTTGTTGCCTTCGTGAAAACTTTGTCGCCTTCGTGAAAGCTCCGTCCCAACTTTCCATAAGTTTTATTAACAAACATTCTTCACGTGCGCCGCTGTTGAAGCCAGGATTCGAACTCTGGTGAGTTGTATGAAAGGATGACAAACTATCCAGCCAGCTTGTTGCGCCCGTCGATTCTGTAGGGGTGAGTGATAAGACACTCTATACTTGTTGTATATTGAAATATTTTGGAACATTTTGAAATTGACTCCAACATTTCTCACTACTAGTACACAAGGCAACCCCCTTACAACCTACAAAACCTCCAACCCTTCAAACTACGATGATGGATGCTCAACAGAAAAGGCCTCATATCACTTACTAGCATTGTGGTAAGCTTGGTCATACTAAAGCTAAATGTAGGTTGTGACCTAATGATATGAAACATGTCAGAGTTCAAGTACACATCATGGATGTGGTTCATGAAGACACTCAACCTAATTAGACCAAAGAAGCATTGGAAAAAGATCTAAGTACCTTGGGTAACAAAATTTCTATCAAGGATTTACTTTGCATGCTAGGTACTATTAATGGTTAATTTGTTAAAATTTTACATGATGGTGATAGTTCTCATGATTTAATCTCTTATACACTAGTGCGAGATCTCCAACAAAACCCACTTCCTTCTATGTATAAAGTTAAGGATGCATTTCAAAGAAATAAATATACTCTTAGAACTGAAGTGCATAACATCCAAATTTGTATTGGTCCATAGGCAGGTGAGCACACATTCTTAATTACTTATTTGCAGTCCTATGATGTTATATTCGGCATGCCCTTTCATCATCATCATAATCCATGCATTGATTATCATACACACACAATTAGTTTTGAGTTGGACGGTCAAGATAGTTCTTTGCCTACAATGCATGAATTCCAACTATTTCCATTAATTAGTCATAATAAAGTATACGTGCATTTAGGAAAGGCTATAATTCATGTATTGTTTATGTCACTAACATATTTGATTATACACATACACTTCCTATATAATGATTGCTTTATGGTTGATATTCCTTCTAAACTACAACCTTCTAGGAGATTTCTTGACCATAGTATAGACGTAATTCTTGGTAGTTCTCCTTCCCATAAAGCACCTTATATGCATGGACCTTTACATAGAAAAGAAATATCTAATCAAGTTAAGGATCTACTCCACAAAGAACTTATAAGGCCTAGTTCTTCTCCCTTTGGAGCACCTATTCTCTTAGTGGAGAAGAAGAACAAGACTTATACTAGGATGTGCATTGACTATAGAGCACTCAATAACGTCATAGTTAAAAACAGATATCCTATTCCTAGGATATATTAGTTTCTAGATAAACTTCATGGAGCTTGTATATTTAGCGAAACTGATCTTAAATCTGGGTATCATCAGATATGAATGACACAAAATGAAATTTGTAAGATTGCCTTTAGAAATCAAACTGGTCACTTTGAATTCATGGTAATGCAATTTGGACTCACCAATGCACCTGCTACATTTGTGTGTATGATGAATAACATTTTTCCAAATTACCAATATTTTGTTCTTGTTTTCGTTTATGATGTACTTGTATATATTTAGAATGAAAATGGAAATGAAAATCATTTAGGAGCAGTCTTTAATTCGTTATGCAAGAACAAACTTTATGCCAATCTTGAAAAGAGTTCTTTTTTTCCAACAAGAATTAGAGTATTAGGACATATTGTTTCTAGTCAAGGCATTCATGTAGATCCAAAGGAAATTAAACTAATTGAAGAATGACCTGACCTGAACCTATGAATGATGTACGCTCTTTTCTAAGGTTAGCTAGTTTTTGTAGAAAATTTTTAAAAGGTTTTACTGTTGAGCACTTCCACTCACATTATGATTGAAGAAAAAGTTAAACTTTGCACGGGGATTAGCACAACAACAAACTTTTGAAGAACTCAAGCATGCACTTTCTCATGCACCTATTTTAAAGTTAGCATATTTTTCACAACCTTTCCATGTAGTTAGAGATGCTAGTGGTTTAGGTATAGGTGCTCTATTAATGCAAAATGATCATACCATTGCATTTGAAAGTAAGAAACTTAAAGCTTCTAAAAAAAAATTATATGAATTATGATAAGGAGCTCTTAGCTGTTGTGCATGCTGTAAAATTTTGGAAACATTGCCTTATGGGTTCTGAAGTTCTAATCAAAATAGACCAACAAGCTATTAAACATTTATTAAATTGACCATTGATTTCCAAAAGACCCATTAAATGGGCTTTATTCATACAAAATGGTTAATGTACAATTCAATATCAACATGGCAAAGCTAATGTTTGCAATCAATAATATTTCAGCTATTAATATTCATTGATTTCATGATAAAATTCCTACTTATGCATCTGATTTCTATTTTTCACAAACATGGACTTCTTTCAATAATTCTACACTATCTGCAAAAGAGGAAAATTACTTGGTCATGAGAGAAAATGGGTAGATTGTTCACGTTTGATATGGGCACACCTCTTTATATGTATGCCTAGACTAATGAACACTCAGATATAGCTGAATTATGGCATAAATAGATTGTTCATATCAATTCGAGGAAATTGAAGTCTATGGAAAAGCAAACATTAGTACATGGACTACTAGGATTTGGTCATTTACATTTTTCGACGATATGCGAAGCATGCACATTTGGCAAACATCAATGAATGAAGTTTCCAAGAAGGAAAATGCATAGAAAGAGACCCCTAGAGCTTATCCATACTAATTTTCTTAGACCTGCTAGAATAAAATCAGTTGGTGGCTCGCTATATTTTTTGATATTGATTGAAGATTATAGCAAATATACTTGGATATATTTTCTAAACCATAAAATTGGAGTATCTGAATGCTTTGTGAAATTCAAAAGCATGGTTGAAAATCAGTTGGATATCTACATAAAATGCATATGATCAGGTTCAGGGGGAGATTATATCTCAAAGGAATTTGATCAATACCTTAGTGATCATGGAATCATAAGGAAATTTTCTTGTAGATATACGCCACAACAAAATGGTGTTGTAGAATGCAAGAATCATGTGATTGAAGAAGTTGCTAGAGCCATGTGAAATGAAAAGAGCATGCCAGATGTATTTTGGGCAGAAGCTTGTCTTACGGTTATACATGTCATAAATAGAGCACCAATAGGAATGGTTCATGACTTGACTCCTGATGAGAGGTTATGGAAGCATAAGCCAAATGTGAGCTATCTATGAGTTTTTGGAAGTATTTGTTATGCACACGTGCCTAGTCAATTGAACCACAAGTTTGAGGCAAAATCTGAAAAGTGCATAGTTGTTGAATACTCAAAAGAGAAGAAAAGATATAAATGCTATAATCGTGTTACAAAAGAATGTATGGTGAGTAGAGATGTTATATTTGATGAGAATGCATCATGGTATGCACCCAAAGACATGGCTCTGATAGAGAGTGATATGGATGATTATATGCATAATGTTCATGATGAGCCAAAAACAACTCGTAGACATTTTGATCATGAAGACAGTCAAGATTATGGTTCATATGAGTTTCCTACGCTTGAAACGTCATGGAGTGAAAATGCAAAAGACTATGCAAAGAGAAAGGAGAAAGGGAAAGAGAAGATGAGAGAGTACATGTCTGATTCCGATATTGACGATGAGATAGTTACACCTAGGATGTTGAAAAATAAGGAGGAGAAATATGTTTCTCCACATGCAAGGAAAGAGAAACATTCAAGATCAGATGAAGAAACACCCATGACACAATCTACGAGAGTAAGGCATCCTGTGCATAGATGAATCTATACAATAAGTCTATGAAGCTTCATATGCATAGATGACAGAGAGAGTCAAGCATGATGAACCAAAGAATTTTCATGATGCATCACAAGGTGAAGATTGGTGCAAACCAATGGATGATAAAATGAATGGATTGAAGAAGAATGATACATGGGAATTAGTGAAATTGCCACCGAATAAGAAAGCTATTGGGTGTGAATGGGTGTACAAAGTGAAGTACAAAAGTGATGGTTCAGTGGAGAGATTCAAAGCGCGCTTAGTTGCAGAAGGATATGCACAAGTATATGGATTGGATTATGATGAAATGTTTAGTCTAATGGTGAAAATGACAACAGTGAGAAGCATGATTGCATGGGCTGCTATGAACAATTGGAAATTGTATCAAATGAATGTTAAGAATGCATTCTTGAATGGGAAATTACATGAGGAAGTCTATATGCAGATACCAGAAGGTTATGTGCATGCAAAGTATCCTTCCTATGTATGCAAGTTAAAGAAAGCGCTTTATGGATTGAAACAAGCACCAAGAGCATGAAGTTATTGGAATTGAAATTTATACAATCAAAGGCTGATTATTCGCTATTTGTATGGAATCAGGGAAGCGAAACCATTCTATTAGTGACTTATGCCAATGATTTGATGATTACTGGTAATGATGAGAACAGGATTGTTGATTTGAAAACAAAACTTAGAGCTGAATTTTTTATATCGTATTTGGGAGAGTTTTTTTTTAATATAAAGGAAGTTCGGCAATAGCCTACTCTCCCGGACTTGAATTAAATTAAGAAACAAAGGTACAATAGAAGGGGACTAGTGCCCACGGGACCCCCCAAATCCCACAAAGCAGGGGAAGCTTGGATGATACCTAGGTAGCATTACAAAGAAGGTTGATCACCCTCTTGTCGCCCTCATGCGGGACCCACTTGGGTTTGAGCTTGTTGTTGATCAAAAGGAGGACTTGATGATGCCTGAAGGGGGGGGATTTCTTACTGTTGACAATCCTTTTGCCAAGTAGGAAAAGAGATTTTTCAATCGACCACTCCCTGGGGGAGTCGCCGAAGTTGAGAGCACACCGCTCCCGCCAAATTTTCCACAGGACTTCCCCTCTGATTGCGTTCCAGAGAGCCGCAGAGCACCCAATCGCTTCACCCAAAAGGACTTGTTTCCAGCTAAGCTGTTTCTGAACTCTGATTTTCAGTCCAACCATCCGCCAGATTCTGTAGGAGTTGGGGCAAGTAAGGAAGATGTGTGGGACATCTTCGATTGCACGGTGGCAGCGTTTGCACCACGGAGGGAACCCACTAATTTTGCTTGCCTTATGGTTAGTCCAGATTCCACGATGGAGAATTTGCCATAAGAGGACAGACTTCTTAATCTCTATAAGTGGGTGCCAGATACCCATGAATTTCATGTCCCACCGAAGCCGCGTCCAAGACAGGCACCACTTCCTGTTGAGGCTGACCTGGAGGTCAGTCGTTTCTTTGATGTTCGGGATTTTGAGTAGGCTATTTCCATTGTGCCATTTGAGACCACGCGCGTTCGGAGCATCGTGTCCCATTAGAAGGCGAGTTTTGTGGCGATCCCAAGCGAGGCATCTGCTTTGCAAGGTGTTCCATTCTTCGTAGGAGACGTTTATGCGAGGGTCGATATCCTCGTATCTGATCCAACTGTTGGTGTCATGTTTCCAGAGGTGTTTCCATTTTTTGAATCCTTTGTTCCATAACTTCTTGGCATATTGAATGTTCCACGACTCCACACTCCGGATGCCATGTATCGGAAACCATATAGAGTCGTTTTGTCTGATTCCGGCCGCCCACTTCCAGTCCTCACTAACTCTTGTGAGGCTTTTGACTTTGTTCCAGCCCTTCCAAAGAGAGCAAACGAGATTGGAGCCTTTCGGGAAGACAGAAATCGGGGAGAATAGCAGGGTCATGATATCAAGGTTCTTCCAGTTCGGGGACCCCGTGAGGGCCAACTCATTTTTGTTTCTGAAGATCAGCTTGGCCCACGAGGCCTCCCCATTGCACCAGGCTTTAATCATCCATTTGGCCGCCAGTTTGTTAGCCATACACCCAATGTCCAGGATGCCAAGCCCCCCGCTCTCTCTGGGGCTGGTGCAGATGGCCCATTTGATTTTAGGCACCCCCCTTCTGTTATGATCGCCCGTCCAAAGAAAGTTTCTGCAGACCGAATGAGCAAGGCCTATTTCCTTTCTTGCTGGAGACCGAATGAGCAAGGCCTGTCCAAACTGAATAGTATTTGGGAGAGTTGAATTACATTTTGGGAATTGAAGTAATTTCAATGAAAGAGGGAATCTGGATGATACAATGCAACTATATGCTAGAAATGCTTGAGATCTTTGGTATGAGTTCATGCAAACCTCTTGATAGGCTACTTGATGCTAATGCTAAGCTTATGGATGATGGGAAATACTTGCATGATGCAAATCTGTATAGAAAGATGGTTGGAAGTTTGATTTATGTAACAAAGAAAAGACCAAATTTGAGTTTTGTAGTTGGTTGGCTGAGTCAGTTTATGCATAAACCATGTAAAGTGCACTTGGATGCAGTGAAATGCATATTGCGATATTTAAAAGGACCATGCAACTTTGGCTTCTTTTATGAGAGAAATGTTTAGCCATGTATATACGCATACACGGATACAGATTGGGCAGGAAATGTCATGGATCGAAGGTCAACTAGTGGATTTTCATTTTCACTTGCAAGAACAACCATTTCATCAAGTAGCAAGAAGGAAACAACTCTCGCTTTGTCAAGTACCAAAGCTGAATATAGAGGCATTACACAAGCTGTTTGTGAAGAAACATGGATTAAGTGCCTACTTGAAGACATGGAAGTCCACACCGACGGAAAGGTCTTCATCTATTGTGACAATGTGAGCAGCATAATGTTATCAAAGAATCCAGTTTATCATGCAAAATCGAAGCACATCGAAGTTCATTATCACTTTGTTCGTGAGAAGGTCATCGAAGGAAAAGTGGAGTTCATCCACATCAGCACTAGAGAACAATTGGCGGATATCTTCACCAAAGTTCTTCCCAAAGACAAGTTCATCTACTTCAGAGAAGCTTTAGTAGTTGGAAAGCTTTAATTTGTATTTAGATTTCATTTCATGTTTATTTCATCTTCTATGGACATATGTATTCCTTTGATTTTGTATCCATGCTCATTCCAAGCTTGAGGAGGAGATTTGATGATGTGGCATATCATATTGTAAAAATAAAAAAGATGAACTTAATAGGTAATGTTCACCACCACTACGTGCGTTATCCGGATTAGTCCCGCTCTCTTTCTCTCTCTTATGTCGAGCCTGTGACCATGACAATGATGACAATGAAGCCGCCATAGCTTGCGACTGCAATAAGAGACACAAAGGAATGGTGAGCAAGATTCTTCAGAAACTTAATAGAAGACGGCACATCGAATGGAATGCTCATCAACACAGATATAGATTTCTTTGTCTTTGGTACCTTTCTTCTGACACCAAGCATGCCTATTTTACATGATTGATTATTCATGATGAATTATGGAGTGGAAATATAGGCAAGAAATGTGGAATTAGTGATGGTCTTTGTACAGCTTGCGGTAAGGTAGAGGATCTACCCTGCATCTTGTTGCATTCTCAATTAGGAGCCAAAGTTTGGCACGCGATCATGCCTTATTACAAGAAGCACAACATTATTGTTACTCATCATGATCTTTTACTTGGGTCCTGCAATAGAATGGGTATGATGCTATGGAATATGTGGAGGAGCCCCATCCTCCGGTACATTTGGCTCAACACGAATCAAAGTGTTTTTAATATTGAAAGCTAAGATGTATATTTCGCCTTTTCATTAACTGTTAAGAAAATTACTATTCATTGTATTCAGGGTATAAAATGTTCCCTTAATGAGAGAAGTGAAATCTATGATGTAATTAACTCTCTCTCTCTCTCTCTCTCCCATAATAAGTGGAGGAGTGCTCTAATGTCTTCTTACTCCCTATAAATATTTGACATAATTTTCTCATGTCTCTAAGTATCATGAAAGTTTTGGTTGCTAGAATCCATTACTTTTTGCGTGCAATCTCTCTACTTTTTAGGTCAATCACCTATAGAATGCACGTGAATTGAAGATGGATCTTATTTTTACTTTATAAAAGTGGTGAACCTCTTAAGAGTGCTCTACTACTCCTTGGCAAGAAAAGCACAAGAAAAATCTATTAAAAGAGACCATTATTGCTCTATTCATTACGGCCATCTCTTGGAGAAGCTGAATGAAATTGACCTCATTGGTATTGTGGTGCTTGATAATAAGCTCTAGTGATAGCTACACCGTTCAAAAAGAAAAAAACCAAGTAATCTTACAGAGATTTCCATAATTGCTCTAATTATAAGAGAAACGTTTCACTAGAAAGGTGATTCTCTACACTCGATTGAACTTGGTGATTATCCGAGCAGATTTGTGTGAATATTGCTAAACTATTTGGCACCAATAAAATAAAGTAGATACTCTAATGTCAAAGGTCACGAATATCCTAGCTGAAGGAAAGTTAGAGCAATCATCCTTGGACATTCGTGTTAGGATCCAAGGAAGTACCATCTAGTATCTTCCGTACCCTTAGGAAAACATAGGCAAGTTCACAAGGTCTTCAGCATCACCTTAAAGATGCTTGATTTTCACTCACTTCTCTACCAAGAGTGGGATTTTAGTGATTTTGCGGTGATACTCTAGCTTTCCAAAGATTTAAGACTTCGAAAAATGTAATAGTTTCCACAAGACTGGAGGAGACTTTAGAGAGCTTCCACCACACTAGGGGGCGGGGTCAAAACGACCTCCAAGGGAGACTTAAAGTTACGTCATATGTAGAGAGTACAGAGCTTTGCAAAAAGTACGACCTCTATGAAGGGGGGATTTGATTTTTTCTTTTCTACACTATAGACCATTGAAAATTTCCTAGTGATCCATCTCTTTTTCCAATACACATAGATCCAAGCTCACCTATTCTTTTCCTTCTCGGCTAGTATATGAGCTTTTGGTATGATTCTTTTTAAATGCATAATTTGTATTGCTGAGTCCGTTTGATGAGGGACTCTAGAAAGACCCAATTAACAATTCCATACCCAGGTATGGCGCTTACTTTTGAATTCAATTAAGAGAGGAAAAAGGACCAGTACGCTCTTTGTAAGCTTGATTGAGAGTGCTTTAGATTCAAATAAGAGTAGAACATTGACACGAAGTGCACGCTTGGATGGATCCTATCCAACTACTAGCGGAGTGATTCATGCGTGTGTTTGAGTGTTAAAAACGTTGGTTGTGGAAGCGAAAATTCTAAAATAAATTGCATATTTTCATTCATATTTTTTTCATCATATTTCTTTCATCACAAGGTGGGCGAGTCGCTGAATTCAATTGCATTTGGGAGGGAGAATTGTCTTGTTGTTCGTCTTCGTTTCCTAAGCTCATACTCACATTCATTTTAAATCACATCCAAAGGATTCAAAAAGGTCGTAGTTTTATCACCTCACAACATAATGAAGTTGCAACTAGCAAATAGACATATGGAAAGATTGATTGGTCTTCTAGAGGCAATAACATTCACCACTTGTGATGTTAAGTTTGAGCACACTATAAAATTTGTCAATTTGGTAAATGCAAAACCTATGAGCTACTCCTTGGAGAACATTCATAAGATAGTTGAAGATCGTGCAAGAGTGGTGTCAAAATTCTTTATGCGTGCACGATGTGGGAGTAACCACAAAATTCAATCTACATGACTTTTCTTACATAGATATTCCTCCTTTCCAATTGACTCCTATCCATGATGAGAATGATGAGAACAATTTCACTTATATTCATAGTGCTAATACCAATGCTTCTGAGAGGATGAATGAGGATACTCATCTTTGGCTATGCCAATGTGCTACAAGAGAAGGTGAATACATAAGCAACCAAAAACGTGGCATTGTCAACGTAAACACCAAGAGATGTAGAGGATCCTTCCTATATTAAACAAGCATTTAACATTGAAGCGTATGGGCTCAAAGTTGGCTACATGGATGTGTGTATTGATGAGAAAGTGGGAGAGAAATGTTGCAATGATGATGGCTATGATCTCTTGAAGTTTTCATAGAAAAGAACCTAGCAAAAGAACAAGTCCTCGATAAGCTGCAATAAAGATGCAACAAAAATTTAATGTGATGAATAATTGAGTATTGTTTTTGTTGGGTGTGTCTAGAAGTTGCAAGAGACATATGAGAAGCACACACAACGAGCACAAACACAGGAAGAAACATGGAGAAGATGGATGGCTAGAATAGCTCTCTCTATTGACAATAAAGTGAGCTACAGTAAGAGCTGAATAATATCCCTAAATACAAAGTACCATCACATATGAGTGAATCATGTATGTGGTAACATGGATAAGAAATATCTAGCTAGCACTAGACTAAAAAGAACTGATGTATAGGGAAAAATTTCACATCAAAGCTACTCGAGGAACATAATAGTGTAACAAACCCCCTTGAATAAACTGATATGAAGACATATAGGGAGTGAAAGATTGGCCCCCACTAGGGAATAAGCCTACATATTTTCAAAATGCTTCAAACTTTTCTAGTCAAAGAGCTTTGGTGAATGTGTCTACCACATTATCTTATGTAGGCACATATACCAAATAAATATCCCTTTCATGAAGGCACTCTCTAACATAGTGATAATGCATCTCAATATGCTTGTAAAGTGCATGAGACACTAGGTTTTTTGAAACAATCAATGCACTTTGAGTATTAGTGAGATATGCATAGTAGGATCAATCTCCATGGAAATATCCATGAATAGGCATCTCAGCAATATACACTCTACTATAGCTATGAAAACTACCTTGTACTCAACTTCACAACTCAATGTCACCACTATAGATTGCTTCTTAATCAATCAAGATATGCATGAGTCTCTAAGGAAAAAAACAATTACCACTAGTGGACATTTGAGTATCATAGCAACCAGCCCAATCATTATCTATAAAATCATGCAACCATGATTGAATATCTTTCCCATAAAAGAGACCTACATGCAAAGTGCCTTTGACATATCTAAACATACATCTCACCGCATGTCAATGCTTAGTGACAGGGCTATGCATGAATTGATGCAACTGGGAAACTGCATACTGTATATCCGGCATTGTGTTGCATGCATATATAAGGCACCCCACAACTTGCTGATAAAGAGAAATGTCAAATGCATCACTAGAATCCTCAACGAAGGACCTAAATCCTATCTCAATTGAAATAGAAACTAGCTTGTAATCCTCAAAATGAAAATGCTAAAGTAGTTTTTCAACATACTTTGCCTGATGCATAACAATTCCCCCCTCAATAGATACAAAGTAGATGTCAAGATAATAACTTAAAAGACCAAGATAAGTGACATTAAAAGTACACTACAAATCAGCCATAAGGATATCAAGTTTTGCATCACATGACCTAGTCAAGAGTATTTCATTAACATTAAGAACAAGCACTGTAAGATCAGCCCCATCTTTACATACATAAAGTGTGCTTCAAATTGCATTACATGTGAAGTCAAGAGAGATCAAGTGGTATGAAGCAACAAACCATATGCTCTTGCCCTTTCATGGCAAATCAAGGAGTTTGCTTCACATAAAGCTCTTGTTGCAAATCACCATTCAAGAAAGCCATTTTTATGTCCAATTGATGTACTTTTTTACCTCGTTGGGCACCCAATGCAACCAGGGTATAAATGGTAGTAATGATTTAAATAGGTGCAAAACTTTCCTCATAGTCAATGCCATATTGTTGTGCATATCATTTGGCAATCAATCTAGCTTTTTCGCTATCAATGTTACCGTTTGACTTTCTTTAAATCTTTTCAAACCACTTTGTACTAATGAAATTTTTCCATTTTGGTGATTCATATAACTCCCAAGTACCATTCCTATGTATTGGAATCCATTTTTGATTGCATATCACTCATCCAAGGCGGATCGTCACATGCACGTTCAAAAGTAGGTGGCCCTTGATTAAATGTTGTTGAAATAAGAGAACAATCCACAAAATTAATTGGTCCATGGTGAGAGCTTGATCTTGTTCTACCAAGTGAAGGTGCACTTGGTGCCCTGCAAACTTTGTTTCAACCAGTTCAGCATTCTTTGTATAATCTTGATAGACGTGTGTTCATTATGTAATGCATTCTCAACATGTATATTATGTGTTCGCTGAATTTCATGCTTAGTTTTAGCCATATTTGTCACAAAGTTTTAGCCATACGTGGATATAAATTTTCACTAGCTTTTGACCATTTTTAGCTGAAAACATTAAGCCATGTTTGGCTAGAAATTCTCTACATTTTCAGCTCTATTTTGGTGGAAGTTTTCAACCCTTTGAGCCTCACTTGTCTTGTCTACTTGGCCATAATCAAGCCCAACACTTTGGAACAAAGGCATGAATGTATTGAACATATCTTGAGCTAACAATTGGCTGTTTTTTGCATTCAAGTAGAGGGAAAACTAAATTTTTAGCAAATACCACATCTCGAATCTCAATAATTGTGTTATTCAATGGATGGTACAACTTATTTCCATTAATTTTAGCACTATATCCAACAGCTATACATTTCTTTGCCTTGTCATCAAGTTTTGATGTTGTTTTGATGGCACAAGAGCATATGCCAAACAAACAAGCACGAGTGACTAACCGTAGGTCTGTGTCCATTTCAAGACTCATAAGGAGTGATGACTCTCAATGCTCTTGTAGGGTAGTGATTCAACAGATAGTTTGTACACATGAATGCTTCCATCCAAAACATGTTAGGAAAGTGCTTTCCTTTAAGCATAGATTATGTTGTTTCAGGTAGTGCTCTATTTTTATGCTTGGAAACACCATTTTGCTGAGGTGTATATGGCACCATACATTGGTGTGAAATTCCTCTTTCATGAAGAAAAACATTAAAGTCATGTGACATGTATTCACCACCACAATCTATGCATAGAGTCAAAATCTTGTTTTAAGAAAAATATTCAGTCATAGATAAAAATTCTCTGAAGTAAGAAAATACCTCATCCTTTGCTTTGATAGGATACACCCATGTATGTTGAGTAACATCATCAATGAAAGTAACAAAATATACATGCTTCCCTAGAGATGGAGTCTTGATGGGGCCACATACAATCACTATGAAGAAGCTACAATTTTCTTGTAGTGTGTGTATGAATATCTTTTGGAAAAGCACTTGGAAAAGAAGCACTTGGAAAAGAAGCACGATGCATTTTTTCAAGAATGCAACCTTCACATGCATGCTTTTCAATGGACTCAAGTCTTGACAAACCAATAACTATGTCCTTCTTTTGCAAGTACCACAAACTATTAAAGCTAGAATGTTTGTACAATACTTTCGTCCAACTTACTCTATTGATTGAAAAACAATTTTAGAGAAAACCAATTATGATAATGAAGGTGGAACAGTCATCCCTAAAGAATAGGTATGTTTGGAGTGAAGCATGGCGGAAACGATGACAGCAAGGATGATCAATGCTGTCTGACATTAACAAGGACACAACTAGTGTGTCATCTCGGCACCTAAAGAAGAAGTGTTTCTAGGTCATCGTAATAGTGTCTTCATCGCAACAATATTTATTTGGGTTTTAGAATGTCAAGCCAAGAACAATGATGCAAGACACACCACAACAACAAAAGAGTTGCTACTATCATCACAAGATCAAATTGCTAGGTCAGGACCCCCTCACTGCAAAAGAAAGATGAACCCAAGAAGAGAAAGGATAAGGCCCTCTCCCACAAAGAGGGAAACTTATGACAATGATCATCATATCATTAAATGCTAGAGGGTTGACCGACCCCTCAAGAGTGGCCATCATTGGTCAATGGCTTTGTGACATTAACCTAAACCCTAACTTTATCTGCATTCAAGAGACTAAAATTGATGGACCAGGCCTCCAGAAATGGTTTAGACTTGTCTACACAACTCATGTTTGGATTTCGACATCACACACCCGGGGGTCCGATGGGATGAAAATTGGTATAAATCAAATCTGGTATGAACAGCTTGAGAGTTTCATTGAGGACCAGATCATCGATGGATTTTTGTTTCTCTTGTGCCCCCAACGGGGAGATGGAGAGACTGAACACCTAGGCCTCCTTGGACTTGCTCCCCCACAGCGTGTTAATTTTTGGCGACTTCAATATGGTGGAGGATCGTGCTGACAGATGGAGTGATAAGGGCTGGGTCATCGACGATCAAGAGAAAGAAACATGGGAGAGAACCAAGCTGCACTTGGACCTAGTCAAATTCAAAGATTCGATTAGATCTTCGTGGTCAAATCTCTAAGCTCGCGAGGACCTGAGGAAAGCTAGAGTGGATAGAAGCTACATTGCTGTTGGTGCAGGGCAATCAACAATTGAAGCTTTGGAAGTCAAGGACTGAAGAAAAGACCAACTTATGAAGCATGGAAGAAGTTCATATTTAGAAGATAAAGAATTGTACACATATGTACATTAATTTAGAGCCAGCTCACTTATGTCTTTGATTAGTCATAAGCTTGTAAATTTTTTGTCTATATATATATACTTGGAAAATGTCGGGACACGTGAGGAGAGAATGTGGAGCATGAGAATTGAGAATAATTAGAAGTTATTAGACACTTATGAAGAGATAAGAATAGCTCTCTCATCCAGATTTAATTTCTCTCAGAAATGAAGAAAGTTTGCGCCCGATATTTCTGAGTTTTCTCCTTCTGTGTTAGATCTTTTGTGAAATGCTTTTGTACAAGTCTAAATCTATAGGTGATTGACCTCTCTACAAATGTTTAGCTTCCAATTGTGATCAGGCTGAGAGAATTATGTGTAGGAACATTTGTATGTGAAGAAGTGTTCACTGGTTCCTGAAACAGGCGCAAAATTTGAAGTCAATGTTTTGATCATTTCTCCTTCCACAGTTTAAATTTTTAAGCAAGTAAGCACTTAATCTTTAAGTTGAAAGGTAAGCTACTTGTGGCTAAAAGCATTTGATTAAACGGGTTCTATTCTTGGAGAACCATGTCTTGGAAGTTATAGGTGTCTAAATCGACTTCTCAGAAGTACAGTTTTAGACATAGGTGACTTGTCAAGTTGATTTCTCAAAATCTACTGAATCTTTTGGAGTGATTCGACTTGGAGGAGGTGCGCACTCTTTAGGCAACACCTTATGCAAAGTTTTATCAAAAAATTTACACATTTGATAAGTCAATGAGAAAGATATGTGCAGCAGACTTTCTGTAGAATCATTCTTTTCACTGATTTTCCAAAATCCTTATAATTGAGTATTGATCCTCTAAATTGGTGAAGTTTTTGACTTACTCTTGATATAGAGGTGCTCTAATTTCAAGAGTAGGTTGTTCTTTTGGAGATTAACACTCTCCATCAATGGTATCAGAGCAGGAAGCATCAGAATTCAAGGAAGGAGGATCCCTACTGCTGTAGGTGCAAAGAATTCAACATCTGAAGGTTCAAAAGGTGAAAGCTTGAGAGCAAAGCTTGAGAAGGAGGTCATACGACACCAAGGAAGCAAGAAGGAGTATTATTCGAAGTAAAGGTAACCTTATACTTTATAAAGATTGAAGAATTCAATACACAGGTGAAGAAAAGATGGGAGATTCTCTTCAGATAGAGAAATTGGATAGAGAAAACTATCCTGTATGGTCAATGAGGATGGAAGCTCATCTAATGAGCAAAGATTTGATAGGTTATATTACAAGTGAAGAAGAAAAGCCTCAATTCAGAGATCCTAGTGTTCCAACTAGGGAGGAATTGTCAGATTTGAAGAATTGGATGAAGAGAGATGCTCAAGCTAGGAGCATTATCTATATGGTAGTCAATGACTACTTGCTACCTCACATTAGAGGTCTTGAAAGTGCAAGTGATATATGGAATGCTTTGGAGGAGAATTTCCAAAATACCACAAAGTCTAGGAAGGCATCCTTGTGGGCAGAATTTACTACATTCAAGAAGAAGGCCTCTCAATCCATCTCAGATTATGTAACCAGAATGAAGGATATTGCAGATGCATTAGGAGCTGTTGATGAAGACATTGAGGAGGATAAATTGGTAAGGAAAATCCTTACAGGTTTGAGAGGTGATGACAAATGGAAGCCATTCATTTTTTCTATTGAATTATCACTTGATCATTTTACTCCTGACTTAAATCAGCTGCTAGGACACATGTTAACCTTTGAGCAGGATGTCAAAGGTGAAAGTGACAAGAGTACACGTCATGCAATGTACTCAAAGGACAAGAAGAAAAATAGCAAAGGGAAGCAACAAGCAAATGAAGATGAATGCACAACTAGTCAAGCCAACTTCCTAAGAGGAAGAGGAGGTGGCAAAGGTAGAGGAAGAGGCAGGAACAACAAAGATGGAGTCAAAGCTTGCTGGATTTGTGGTAAGACAAATCATTTAGCTAATGATTGTTGGCATAATAATCAGAGTAATGGTGGATATAATCAGAATTTTAATTCAAGAGGAAGAGGTGGCAGAAATCTAAGAGGTAATTTCAGAGGTAGAGGTAGTAGGGGTTACTTTGGAAGAAATGCAGGTAGAGGATTCCAAAGTCAACAATACAATAACACCTACTACAATCATGCTTCAGATCAGAAGGAGGATTCAACATTGATAATGAATGCAACTTGTGAAAGGCAAAGTGAAGACCAAAGAGTCTTCCACATTGACTCAGGGTGTAGCAATCATTTGAGTGGTAACATAGCATTGATGATTGATTTGGAGAATAAGGTATCTAATCATGTTGTTCAAACAGGTGACAATACAAAACACAATGTGAAGTCAATTGGATGAGTGAAGGCCAAGGATGGTAGCACCTTATTGAGTAAGGTCTTGTATGTTCCTACAATTCCTAAGAATCTGATAAGTGTAGGACAAATTGTTGAAAAAGGTTATGAAGTTAGGTTCACTAATGAAGGAGTGTTTGTGGAAGACCCTAGCAATGGGTATAAACAAATTGTTTCAGGAAAAAAGGAAGGAAGGTTGTTTACATTGAAGATTCAAGGTAATGTTGGTCATGCCTTGTTCACATATGGAGGACATAAGATCTCTGAGTTAGATCTTTGGCACAAGAGGCTTGGACACTTTAATGAAAGAGGTATCAAAGATATGATTAACAATGCTTTAGTGCTTGGATTGCCTAATGTTACAGGTCAACATATGACATACAGATGTGAGGCATGTCAATTAGGTAAGGCTCATAAGAAATCTTATTCCAAGCATGGTTTTATGTATTCAGAAAAGCTTGAGTTGGTACACACAGATGTGTGGGGACCATCAAAGGATTTCAATATCAATGGTTCAAGGTACTATGTGATGTATGTTGATGATGCTACCAGATGGATCACTATCTATGTGATCAAAGATAAGTCAGAAGTATTCAACACATTCAAACATTATCATGTGTATGCAGAGAGAATTACAAGTCATAAATTGAAGAGACTAAGGTCAGATGGAGGGGGAGAGTATTTCTCTAATGAGTTTAGTGATTACTTGTGGAATGCAGGTATAAAAAGGGAAATCACTTGCAGGTACTCTCCTCAACAAAATGGTGTAGCAGAAAGGAGGAATAGAACTCTTGTTGAGTTTGCAAGGTCCATGTTGAAGGAGAAGAATTGCCCAAATTATTTGTGGGCTGAGGCTGTAAATACAGTGACTTATTTGGTCAATAGGCTACCATGGAAAGCTTTGCAGGGTATGACACCATATGAGGCATGGTGGGGTAAGAGACCTACATTAGATCATTGCAAAGTATTTGGATGTTTGGCATATGCATATGTGCCATCACAACTAAGACACAAATTAGAACCTAAAGCTGAAAAGTATGTATTTATTGGTTATGATGACAAGTAGATGGGTTATAGATTGTGGAGTCCATCCACAAAGCAATTCATTGTGTCTAAGGATGTTACATTTGATGAGCAAGGTACTTGGTATGCAGGTACTATCAATATTAATACAGATGATGAAGAACTTGTGAGTCAAAAGAAAGGTAAATCAAAGGTTCAGATATTTGATGAACAAGAGAATAATGAAGTGCAGATTGAAGTTGAAGAAATGCCAAGATTTGATCCTGAGTGTGAAGAACCAGAAACCTCAAGGAGTGGAGAACCCAGAAGGTCATCAAGACACAAGTGGCAACCTACAAGATATAGCTATGACACTTCTTTTTTGGCTACAAAAGATTATGCTTATATGATTAAAGCAGATGAAGACCCTTCTACATATGAAGAGGCAAAAGGTGAAGAAAATTGGGAGAAAGCTATGCAGGAAGAATATGATGCATTATTGGAGAATCAGACATGGGATTTGGTTCCTAAACCAAATAGCCAAAAGATCATTGGATGCAAGTGGGTCTATAAGACAAAGAGATTTGCAGATGGAAGTGTGTCTAGGTACAAAGCTAGACTTGTTGTCAAAGGGTTTGCTCAGACATATGGTATTGATTATGATGAGACCTATAGTCCTGTGGCAAAGATGACAACCATAAGGACACTCATAGCAATTGCTGCATGTAAAGGTTGGAAATTATGTCAATTAGATGTGAAGAATGCTTTTTTAAATGGTTACATTTCAGATGATGTTTTCATGGAGCAACCTCAAGGATTCAAAGATGAAAGGTATCCAGATCATGTATGCAAGCTCAAGAGAGCTTTGTATGGGTTGAAGCAGGCCCCAAGGGCATGGAATTATAGACTTGTGAAGTTCTTGAAAGAACTTGGATTTCAAGTATCAAAGGCATATAGTAGCTTGCTTGTTAAAGCAAGTGATGATGGGTTCATTTATATGTGCATATATGTTGATGATATAATTCTTACAGGTATAGATGAGAAAGGCATTCAAAGCCTAAAGAAGCAAATGGAAAAAGAGTTCAAAATCAGTGATTTGGGAGACTTGTCATATTTCTTGGGCATGGAGATTTCATACACTCAACATGGAGTGTATGTGACTCAAGAAAGGTATTTGAGAAACTTGTTAATCAAGTTTAAAATGAATGATTGCAGGGTAGCACCTACTCCAATGGAGGTAAATCACAAATTGAGCAGATATGGTGGAGAAGAATTCAAGGATATGAAGCTATATTAGAGTTTGGTTGGTAGTCTTATCTATGCTACATTAACTAGGCCTGATTTATCATATGCAGTTGGAGTTTTGTCTCAATTCATGCATTGTCCTAGGAAAGAACATTGGATTGCAGGTCAAAGAGTGTTGAGGTACATTAAGGGTACACTCAAAGAAGGTTTGTATTATGGTTTTACATCAAATACAAATATCAAGATATACAGTGATGCAGATTGGGCAGGTAATCCTTATGATAGAAGCTCAACCTATGGATACATGTGTTATGTGGGAGATAAGTTAATCTCTTGGTGTTCAAAGAAGCAACATACAGTTGCTTTGTCATCTACAGAAGCAGAGTACAAAGGCATGGTTGAAGCTGCAAAGGAAGTGATATGGCTTAAGACTCTGATGAAGAGTTTTGACACTATACAGAGTACACCTATCATATATGGAGATAACATGAGTTCATTGTATTTAGCTGCTAACCCTATTTTTCATGCCAGGTTCAAACACATTGAGATTCAGTATCACTTTCTAAGAGAGAAGGTGATGGATAAAGAGATTGAAGTCATACATACTTCAACTAAAGATCAGATAGCTGATATGCTTACCAAAAGCTTGGATGGACCAAAGCTATAGAAGTTCAAAGACATGGCAAGCATAAAGAAGATAGAGAAAACCTCAATTGATGATTGAGGGGGAGCTGTTGGTGCAGGGCAATCAACAATTGAAGCTTTGGAAGTCAAGGACTGAAGAAAAGACCAACTTATGAAGCATGGAAGAAGTTCATATTCAGAAGATAAAGAATTGTACACATATGCACATTATTTTAGAGCCAGCTCACTTATGTCTTTGATTAGTCATAAGCTTGTAAAATTTTTGTCAATATATATACTTGGAAAATGTCGGGACACGTGAGGAGAGAATGTAGAGCATGAGAATTGAGAAGAATTAGAAGTTATTAGACACTTGTGAAGAGATTAGAATATATCTCTCATCCATATGTAATTTCTCTCAGAAATGAAGAAAGTTTGCGCCCAATATTTGTGAGTTTTCTCCTTCTGTGTTAGATCTTTTGTGAAATGCTTTTGTACAAGTCTAAATCTATAGGTGATTGACCTCTGTAAAAAATTTTTAGCTTCCAATTATGATCAGGCTGAGAGAATTATGTGTAGGAACATTTGTATGTGAAGAAGTGTTCACTGGTTCCTGAAACAGGCGCAAAATTTGAAGTCAATGTTTTGATCAGTTCTCCTCCCACAGTTTAAATTTTTGAGCAAGTAAGCACTTAATCTTTAAGTTGAAAGGTAAGCTACTTGTGGCTACAAGCATTTGCTTAAACGGGTTCTATTCTTGGAGAACCATGTCTTAGAAGTTATAGGTGTCTAAATCGACTTCTCAGAAGTACAGTTTTAGACATAGGTGACTTGTCAAGTTGATTTCTAAAAATCTACTGAATCTTTTGGAGTGATTCGACTTGGAGGAGGTGCGCAATCTTTAGGCAACACCTTGTGCAAAGTTTTATAAAAAACTTTACACATTTGATAAGTCAATGAGAAAGATATGTGCAGCAGACTTTTTGTAGAATCATTCTTTTCACAGATTTTCCAAAATCCTTATAATTGAGTATTCATCCTCTAAATTGGTGAAGGTTTTGACTTACTGGATATAGAGGTGCTCTAATTTCAAGAGTAGGTTGTTCTTTTGGAGATTAACACTCTCCATCAATTGCTCAGAACATCATTCATTAGTGGGGCCACCCCTCCCTCGCAACCAATAAACCTCACCATCTCTGATCACTACACGATCATTATCACTTTCCAACCTTTCATGAAAATCTGTTGGGCTCCCTAGTTCCATGCTTGCTCAACCTCCTTCTCTCTCCCCTCCACAACAAGAAATTGTTGAAGTATGGAAGGAGTTGTTCGCCTCCTACTCATCCCCAGCCAAGTGCTAGAGATATGCAGTCCAACTTTCACGACATATCATGATAAGAGCCAAGAAGGTGCTTCAGACTCTTCGACGGGCACGTAGAGAAGCTCTATGCCATAGACTCTAGAGACTTGAGGAAGAAGTCAAGAAAGGAAAAAGCTCAATCCTAGAAAGGTCTTCAAAAAATCAAAGCACTACTGAGATTTGAGGAAGAAATACAAAGGAAAAATTTGCAATTCTTTAAGGAATGGTAGGTTGACAAAGCTGACAAATCCACCAAAGAGATGTGTCACATCCTTAATAGGAAACAAAATAGACAATCGATCCCCCTATTGCTAGACTCAAATGGAGTTGTTTGCAATACATTAGAAGAAAATTTAGGGATCATTGAAGAGCACTTTTCGAGGCTCCTAGGCATCTCAACTCCCCTCTCCCACCATAGACTAGACTACATGGCCACCATTTCTAAGGTATCCTCCCATAGGATCCGACACAATCTTCATTCACTACTAGATGCTCCTATCTCAGAAGAAGAAATCATTGAAGTCATTGATGCCCTCTATTGTGGTAAAAGTTTGGGGTCATACGAGTTCACTAATGAGTTCTTTAAGTCCTTCAAGTTGGTGGTTGCTACCTCTCTTTGTTTGGTCTAGCAAGAGGCGCTCGAGTTTGGTGCACTTCTGACGTGTCTCAACAATGGCATCATCAAGTTAATCCACAAAAAAGGAGAAAGAATAGAATTGAGAACTGGCATCTGATTACAATGCTCTAATCTAGAACTATATTCTGCTGTCACTTAAAGATCTCGGATGCAGCCAAAAATTCACCAAGATGATCTCGACCCTTTTTGGAAATGTGTCCACCCAAATTAACGTTAATGGCCAACTATCGAAGGCGATCAAACTAAGAAGATTGATTAGACAAGGGTGCCCATTCGCTCCCCTTCTCTTTGCCATTGCCACTGAAGGGATTAGCCGACTAGTGGAACAATGGGTGGAAGCGGGTAATATCAAAGGCCTCCGTTTGCCTCATGACCACGGCCAAATTACAATGAGACTTTTAATGAACGTGTTTTTCCACAATGATAGTACCAGCTTGGAGACATTTTGGAGATGCATCGATACTTTTTGCAAAGCCTCTGGATCCAAAATCAACCACTCTAAGATCGCTTTCAGAGCTATTGTCGGGATCCAGCCGGACTTCCTCTTTGATCATGGTTGTCAAAACATTAGGCAGGATCAAATCTTCCAGCTCCTTGGGACTCCCTAGGGCTTTGATGTCTCGATGGAACATTGGTGAAACTGGGTTCTAGCCAGACTCAAAAACAAGTTAAACTATTGGAGAGGTATGCAAATCAATCTTGCTCGTCGCACAATGGTTATCAACGTGTTCCTCATCTCGTCGTTCATTTACTTCCTCTCTTGTTGGAGTCCAAAAGAGAAAGACCTATCCAAACTGGTAAGTATTTGTAGAAACTTCCTTTGGACGGGCAACCACAATAGGAGGGGGTGCCTAAACAGAAGTGGTCCATTTGCGCCAGCGAAAGAGATAGTGGGGGCCTTGGTATTCTGGACATTGGGTGGATGGCTAACAAACTTGCGGCAAAATGGATGATTAAGGCATGGTGCAATGGGGAGGCCTCATGGGCCAAGTTGATCTTCAGAAACAAGAACGAGTTATCTTTTTTGGAATTCCCGAATTGGAAGAACCTGGACATTCTGTCCCTCTTGTTTTCCTCGATCCCAGTCTTCCGAAAGGATCGAATCTGGTGTGCTCCCTTTGAAATAGTTGGAATAAAGTCAAAAACTTCACAAGAATCAGTGAAGATTGGAAGTGGGCGGCCAATATCAGACAAAACGACTCTATTTGGTTCTCGATCCATGGCATCTGGACTGTCGAAACTTGGAACATTCGAAACGCCAAGAGGCTATGGAATAAAGGCTTTAGAAAATGGAAACATCTCTGGAAACAAGACACCAACCAGTGGATCAACTTTGAGGATATTGACCCTAGCATCAACATTACCTATGATGAATGGAGTACCCTGCAAAGTAGATGTCTCACCTGGGACCGCTCTAAAGTCCACCTCCTCATGGGGCACGACACCCGAGCTCGCTTGGTCTCAGATGGCACAATGGTAATTGCTTAACAAAAATCCCAAACATCAAAGAAACCATTGACTATCAGGTTGACCTCAACAAGAAGTGGTTCCTATCATGGACGCGGTTGCGGTGGGACATAAAGTTCATGGCTATCAAGCACTCCCTCATAGAAATCAGAACTTATGTCCTCTTATGGCAAATTCTTCATTGTGGAATTTGGACCAACCTTAAGGCTATCAAAATTTGTGGGATGCCTCCTTGGTGCAAACGTTGCTACCGGTCCATCGAAGATGTTTCTCACATCTTCTTTACTTATCCTAACTCCAACAAGCTATGACATATTGTCGAAAAGAAAATCAGACTTCAGAAAACACATCAGTTGGAAACAAGCTCAGCTGAGAGAAGCTATCGGCTCCTTTGCAACCCTTTGGAATGCCATTAGAGGGGAGGTGCTATGGGAGATCTGGCAGGAAAGATGCGCCTTTAACTTTGACGACTCCCCCAAAGAGTGCTCGATTGAGAAATCGTTGTTCCTTCTTGAAAAAAGAATCACTAATTACAAGAAATCCCCCCCCCCTTCAGGCATCATCAAGTGCTCCTTTTGATCAAGAACAAGCTTAAACCCAAATGGGCCCCACATGAGGGTGATGAAAGGGTGATCAAACTTATTTGTAATGCCATCTAAAATCTGTTAAAGCCGCCCCTGCTATGTGGGATTCAAGGGATCCCGTGGGCACTTGTACTTTTCTTTTAATCAATTCAAGTCCGGGAGAGTAGGCTAAAGCTGAACTTCCTTTATTAAAAAAAGAAACCATTGAAGCTCAAGTCACCAAAACGAGCATGCCAAAGCTCCATTTTAGCCATGGAAGAAGTATGAGAAACCAAGGCATTTGAGGCAGCCCTCCTGTATGTATCCAAGTGATAAAAATCAATACATTATGCATCGAACACCACAAAAAAACACCAATTTTAAAATCACGAACTATACACTTAGCATCAACATAGTGTACAAGAAGTTGATATTTGGAAATCAAAGGAACTCAAATTAAGTTCTTTATAGGGGGTACAAACAATACATTTTTCAAGAGAATCACACCTCCATCTGGAGCTGTAAGCTCAAGTTCTCCTAATCCAATGATAGGATAAGAGACATTTTTTTCATACACATGTCCTCCTTTGGATGCATCTTTCAAAGATGCAAAAAACCATTTGCATGAAGTGCTGCACTCTGAAGGACGAGTATGAAAGAACCAATCTAAATCAAACTCATTCACAACCATATATTTAGAATGCAATCATGTATCATAATGATGTGTGACAACACATGCCGAAAAATCTTGAGCCATTTTGGTTTTATCATTCTTTCCATTTGAAGACGTTTTAGCAATATACATGGCATATTCCTTCTTCTTTTGATTGCACTTAGTAAGCTTTCTACATGATCAATAGTATGACCAACCTTTCAACAATATTTTCATCTCTTCTTTTGCAAATCAACATCATTAGAGGAATGGGTGGAAGAGTGTTGGAAGCAGCCAGAGGCATAGAAGACGCGGAAGCATGTAACGACGGAGCAGGGAGCCAGTCAAATCTTTTTTCAAAGAATTATGTTTTCAAATACTTTCCAAAAACCTCCAACAGTGATTTTTATCACTATTGTAACATATGTAACATAGAAAACCCCATTTTGTAATCCATAGCTCCATTTTGTGCAAGCCGAGGAGTCCTCGAGCTTGAGGAGCTTAGGTAGAACAAGCGTATCAATTTTTTTTATTTTTAGACACCGTTTAGCCTTTCAAATAGCATCTAGGACCTATTTTTTAACTATGCCGGTCACTAGATGTGAAACCGGTCAAAACTAGTCTAGAAACTATAAAAAGAGCTAGAGAGCTCATTTTTGGGGTTATCTTGTTTGAGTAGAGAAGAGCTTAGAGCTATTTTGAACTTGTAAGAGTGTTCTTGAGTAATAGAGTTAATTTCTCACCATCCATTGTGCCTTGCTTGTCTCTTCGTTGTGTGTGTGTATGTGTGTGTGCATCTCTATGCTTCTCACCTTCACTCTCACTTCATCTCACATTCACGATCTTCATATCACTCCTATCTCTTCCGCGGATTGACAATTAAGGAGGTGAAGCTTCTTAACGTGGTTCTCACCATTGTGCTAGAGCAACACCAAATTTGGCGCCGTTGCCGGGGATCGAGTCTAGGACGAATGTGTGATGGTAAGAGTATAGCAAGAAGTAGCGTTGGAAGGTAAAAATTTCAGTTTTTGTTGTTGTTTTTACTTAGTTTTTAGTGTTTTTCACCTCCCCCACACTCCATCTTCATCACCGCATCATCATCTTCATCTCCAAAAAAATCAGAAAATTCACCATATCCACCCATTCTCCTCATTTCCCCTCATTTGTGCATGCGAGAGAGTGAGAGAGAGCTTTTGTGCTTGTGTGTACTTTTGTTTTCTTGAGTTTTCTTGCAGGTACAGAGCTCTAGTGCATCAGGAAAGCTTGGAAAAGGTAAAATTCTCAGTTTCTGTCAGAAATTTCCGACTGTGTCAGACCATCACGATGTCTGCAAAGTTCGGATTTTGAGGAAGGCGAGTTCACCACCGTGTAGGCGACCCCTGCGTGTATAGGAATCCATAGCTGCATCTCAAAAAATTGCATTTTGGTGGACCATCGCGACGGTCTCAGACCATCGCGATTGTGTCACACCATCGCGATAGGCTCATGCCATCGCGACAGCTCGGCCGGACCATCGCGACGGTTCATTTGGACCATCGCGACGGTTCGCGGACCATCGCGACTGTTCGGTTGACCCCACACCATCGCGATTGGCTCACGCCATCGCACCGACAGTGCCACGTGGCAAGCTAGACCATCGCGATGGCTCACACTTCACGCCATCACGACAACTCGAATTTTGGACCATCACGATTGGCTCACGCCATCGCGCCCTGACCATCGCGATTGGCTCACGCCATCGCATCTGTGACCATCGCGACGGTTCACTTTTGGACCATCGCGATTGTTCACGTTGACCGTTGACTGATGCCATCGCGATTGTCCGCCTGATCAAGCCATCGCGACGGTTCACACTCACGCCATCGCGATTGTCCCCCTGATCGAGCCATCGCGACGGTTCACACTCACGCCATCACGATTGCTCACTTTTGGACCATCGCGACCGTGCACTTCAGACCATCGCGATTGTTCACCCTCACGCCATCGCGACGGTCCCAGACTATCGCGATTGTCTCACACCATCGCGATTGTGCACCCCCATCGCAAATTTTAGGGTTTCATTTTTTGGCCTATTTTGGGGCTATTTTTGGGAAATTTTTGGGTGATTATATTCATAGGAGACCCCTTAGCTCATATTTGGAGAAAAACCTGTTTGTCAGTTTTTACCCCCCAGGGCCTGAACGGTCATAACTTTTTCATCCGAAGTTCGTTTTTTGAGCTTAATAGCTCGTTAGAAAGCTCTTTACGAGTACTACGTGAGCTCAACTGTTTTTTTCTTAAAGGATACGTCTATTTTTAGATAAGATATTTTGAGGCTTGACCTAGTTTGGGACTAGAAAGCCAGGGGGCAAGCATTAAAAAGTTGGGCAAAAGGGAAGGGACTTAAAAGGTGTATATACTCAAGTGCTTGATCATCCAACTGTGAATTGGTCTAATATTGGATTTTTCCAGGTCTAGCAAGGGCAATCAAGGGCAACCAAAGCAAGGGCAATCAAGGGCAACCAAGGCAAGGCAGTGAAGGGCATAAAGCTTGGGAAGCGCGGCTTCTTCGGCATCAGAGCAACCAGAAAAGCTGACTCGAGGTTGGAAGATTACTCAACCCCCTCAGTCAATTCTTAGCCTAGGATAAACGGTAGTATTGTGGATTAAAGACGATAGGAACGCCTCAAGTTCAAGAGAATTAAATTTATCAAGTTCAAGACTAAAGTAAAGGTGTGTGACACGAAAACCTAAAGGAAGGAACATAAGTCTGATGGAACGGGAACTCAAAGTAACACGGAAAGTCGAATTCCTGACGCATACATTAAGACAACAATCTAAAGGAATTTAAAAAGAATCAAGAAAGTAATAACAAAGAATCATTGATGATCTGAGCGTGTACTGAGTGTGCAAGGAACAAAATTAATGAACCTTAGATCGGGCAAACATATAGGTAAGTCAGACCGACGAAGCCTTAGATCATCAGAGGCAAGTGTAAGAACTACTGCACGATCGTGGGCTCAACAATTGAACACTAGTTATCCCTACGAGAGCTCAGATACTAGTGATTCAGAAATGGCATTTAGCACAGACAGACCAGAAGGAGGGTCGAATGTAGCCTATTTAGAAAAACCAGAAGGACCCTATAGAACGCAACTAGAGTTTCTCCGAACCAACCACTTAGGTGCTCGCATCTATGGTTTGCAAAGGCAAGTGGTGCAAATGCACAACCCCGATCAACCCATTGGATTGGAACATCCAGTGGTGAAATTCGAGAGAGACGCGTACATAGACAAGGAAGGAACAATGTACATATTAAGTACGCAGCCAAACAATACGAATGAGTTTGGCGTAATTCAATGAGAGACGGAAGCTAAATCTCAAGGAAAAGAACCATTAGAAGAGCCTAGAACACCTAGAGGGAAATCTGTACTGACACGAGTACTAATCCTGGAATGGATCCCTCAAGACAACAGAAGCATAGAGTTGTTTGTAAATAAAGAAACTGATGAAGCCTTTTGGAGATACAAGACCGAACTACTTAGTGAGGTAGGTATCATCACAATATACGAGTTCAAGGACCCGGATACACCTGGAAAGGTTGTATACCTGGATGAGACTTCAGAAAGAGTCTTTGTGGTGCCTGACCACGCTAAAAACACATACACATGGAGAGGTGAATTGGTATTCCCTCCATCTAGAACGAACATGAATATAAGTCAACAAGGGGCAAGAACATCATCAGCCCATGGAAATCAAAGAGAGAAAAATAAAGAAAGACCCGAAGTAAGCTTCACTCATCCCGTAGGGAGAGATAGAACAACCACAGACACTAATAGAGCGGATAGACAAAGAGATCATGGAATACCAGGTGGTAGAGATGATTTTCCTCTACCTAGACCACGTGAACATGCAAGAATGTTAAGACCCACTCAATTAGTAAAATCAATGAAGAATTATTTTGATGGGATAGGAGATCCCTATGACCATGTCGCAGAATTCAAGCAAGTACTAAGAGCAGAACAAGTTGAAGACATGTTCACGCAATACAAGGCATTTGGACTAACGTTAAAGAATACAGCTTTAATTTGGTTCCAACCTTTGCAACAAAGGCAATTTATAGACATCCATCACTTTTTAGAGTCATTCATCACTGAATTCTCTAAAAGTGGGATTAGACATGACACGTCTTCGTTGATTCATAGCTTTAAACAAACCCCTCAAGAAACAATAAGACTGGCAGGACATAGGTTTAGACAATATGTTGAACGATGTCCAATGCAAGAGCTACCCTCACAGGCCAAGCAAGTGTCATTGTTTCTAGATGGCTTGTTGAGCTCTAAACTACGCTCCTACGTGTACCTAAAAGAACCCAGAACGCTAGAGCAATGTGTAAGAATTTGTATAGACATTGAGGACAACTTAGGAGACGAGTTGGAACTCTCAAAGGTCTATAAGGACTCAGACTGTTCATCTCTAGCATCCACAAAATTGTCTAACTCGATAGAAGACCTAGCAGAAAAAGTGGCCCAGAAACTAGGAGTTTCTAGCAAACCTAGGGTGCTAATGAACAAGCGTTGTTACACCTGTGGTGGTGACCATATGGCAAATGTGTGCCCCAATGCACCACAACCTCAAGCCAACCCTAGTGGCCAATACTGTACAATTGAGAGAAGATACACGAATCATACGACTCAGGACTGCCCATACAACAAACAGACCGTGAGACAGAACTACCCGCAAGCATACCCGCAGCCAGGTAGGTATCAAGGCCAATACAATGCTCAGCCTTATTACTATAGGCCTCCTCAGAACTACCCATACCAGGCTCAACAGAGACCTCAACCCGTCTTAGCTCAGCAGCCACCCCCACCAGCGAATGTCATCTCAGTCAAATACGCTGCTGCAGAAGAGAATCTAAGTAGGGCCTTAGTGCCTTCTTCACCTTTGATCACAGAGAGTGACCCACACTCAAACAGTTTTGACTCTACGCATGTAGATAGTCCACCCGCTTATTACACGAAGTCACCAGAACACGTAGAAACATATCATTATGATAGTCCACCAGTGGAACCTAGTTGGGAGCCAGACTATGCTAATGTGATGTACACAAACCCAAATCCACGGCCCCAATTAAGACAACAGAGACCACAGGGCCCTAGAGGACCATGCTTTAGGTGCCAAGGAGATCACCTCATAAAGGATTGTCCACATCCTTCAATAGCAGGGCAATCACAGTACTATAACATATAAGGCTTTTGTGCCGATTGTGGCAAAGAGCACATAATCAAATATTGCCCTAAGAACCCTGTTAATGCTTCGAATGTGACACCGATCGACGTGATAGGTATTGTAAATAACGCAGATGGATCCAACCCTACATACGTGCCTATCCAAGCTATCACAAGAGCCCAGGCGCTCTTACAGAACCAACAGTTTAATCAAGGGAAAGTAGTTGGAAGTAGTGAAGTTGCAGAATCTAGCAGTAAAAAGACAAAATCTTGGAAAGATTCTAGAGAAAGAATTAAGAGAAAATGGAGTAAAAAGATAACTGAGTTGGAAGGAAGTTTAAAGGAATCTAGAGCCAAAATTCTAGAATTGACTTCGCAGGAATTGAGTGAAGAGAATCCAGCTCAGAAATCAGGATCAGTTTTAGCGGAACCCATACCAGAAAATCTAGACATGATGTTTCGTGCATATCAGGCTAGATTAAAAGAAGGACCTCAGGTAGCTGAAATGAGTAAAAACTACCCTCGAGCTGATCTAGAAATTGAGAGGACTGAACTTTGCATGAAGATGGTAGAATTAGCACAAGCTTTGTTCGAAGCCTCTAGATATCTTAATTGGAATAACATGGCAAAACCGGAATTACATTTTCAAGGACTAATGGAGAGGCTAGAATACTTGATAGAGAGCAAAGAGAAAAAGGATCAGCCTAGGAACCCTATTGTCCCAGAGACACAGGAAAATAATGCACCATTCCAGTCTCAAGTACCCAATACAGAAAGTCAAGACAATTTGTCTTCCATACATAGGTACTCACATGAATTTTTGAGAGAAATACAAGAAGAGAAGTGGAGAAAAGAACAAGGAACCCATCCTCCTATTCAAGAAATAGACGACTTGCAGGAACAATTTCCCCAAGATATCCCCTCTATTTACGATGATGTAGAGGAAGAACAACTGAGTGAACACACAGGATTTGAATCTAATTCTTTACAAGAATTACCTCAGTTCACAGGACCTTGGGAAGCAAAGTCTATTAGTATGAGAGCACCCACGATAATAGTGAGGAATGAAGAATCAGTAATCCCTAGAAACACGGAAGTGATCAAGAACACTAAAGTACAGTGTAATCTCACTCTAGAGGAGTTGTTAAAGGTAAAACCAGAATTGTGGAAACATGTAGCAAATCAATTCCCCGAGTTTGCTACTACTCCCTCACAAATAGGATCACAAAATAAGGTACCAAAGATACCCGTAGAAAAGATTGGAGATATAAGTGAAGGAGAGGAAGGTAACACTTATCTTCCGATAACCCATCAGGGCTACACCACAAAAGCCATCTTAGATTCAGGAGCCGGAGTAGCCATAGCTACCACCGCTTTATGGAAACGTTGGGGTAAGCCAGCACTCAGACCTACCAGGATGAAGCTACAAATGGCTGACGGACACATAGAAAAACCATTAGGCTTACTAGAAGGCATATCTCTCACCACTTGTGGTGTAGAATTTGAGCATACTTTCGCCATTTGTGACTTTGCAAAAAATCATGCTTATGAGATGATATTGGGACGACCATTCATGCATCAGTTGCAAATTGTACAAGATTGGGGAACTAATTCTTTGTACTTGCAACATTTAGGAGTGACTACCAAAGTCAATCTTAAAGACTATTCACATCGAGATGTACCCCCAATACAATGGAATACCATCCATAAGACACCAGTAGAGACGGAATCCGTGCACTCATTAGAATCAGATCCTTCTTGGTTGCATGAGGATACTCATTTATGGATGTGTAAAGTAGCAAAAAAAGAGGAAGAAAGGTTAGAAGCCAGGACCTTAGGTGCAGAACAACATCCACAAACCCTTCAGGATCCAGCTTATGCACCTGTAGTATTTCCAGACGAAGAGTTTGAACCCCATGGTTGGGCAGAAATCCTAGCAACCATGGATGTAGCCATCAATGAAGAACAATGGACACCCCACTGTGACGAGGATGGCTATGACATATCAGTTTTCACGATAGAGCCAATCATGTGCGATGCAATTTTAGAAGAGTGTGAACCTAACACTGATGCATTTGAGGATGCAAGCGATTTTGATTTAGAATCAATTATCATGGACTCTCCATTTGCATCAGAGGAAGAATATTTCTACGAAGTAGAGACTCACCCTCAGAGACACGAGGAAATTACGAATGAGGTGAGGTTAGCCACTCAAGTGACTAGCAAAAGTGAAGGCAAGAAAAGAAAGAAGAAAGACACCATGACAGAAAAAGAAGAATCTTTGTTTGAAGTACCCGAGAATTTCAAGAAATATGAAATCGAAGATAGAAGAATCATGGTACGAATGCCTAATAGAAAGGCGAATGACGGACAAGTATATGATAACCGAGAGAAAACCAAGAAAATAATCGTAGCCATAGAAGGAGAAGAAGAAAAATGTACATACATAGGGCATGATTTGACAACTGAAGAAGAAGAAGAGCTAGTTGCCCTATTGCGCGAATATAGAGATGTTTTTGCTTGGAGTTACAAAGATTTGAAAGGAGTAGATCCAGATATATGTTCTCATAGAATCCCTATGACTCCAGATGCAAAACCGACAAAACAAAAACCGTACACGTACAATGATAACTACGCTGCGAAGATTAAAGAGGAGATAGATCGCTTGATAGAAGCAGGATTCATTTACGAAATTGAGCATACCGAATGGGTATCCCCCATTGTGGTTGTGCCCAAGAAGAATGGAAAATTGCGTGTGTGTATTAACCTTAAAAAAGTTAATGCCGCCACGATTAGAGACAGTTATCCTCTTCCTATCACAGAACATCTATTGGAAAGAGTTGCGGGCAAGGAAGTTTACAGCTTTCTTGATGGATTCTCAGGCTATAATCAAGTAGCCATTGCTCCAGAGGACCAACACAAGACGGCATTTTCCACTGAATGGGGCATATTTGCATTTCGGGTAATGCCATTTGGCTTAACAGATGCACCCGCCACTTTCCAGCGACTCATGTGTCATGTTTTTAAGGAATTCCTACGCAAGAGTTTGGAAGTATATGTCGATGACATATGTGCTCATTCTAATATTAGGCAGACGCATATCCCAAAGTTAAGACAAATATTTGACAAATGTCGAGAATATCAGGTTTGTTTGAACCCAGAAAAATGCGTTTTCATGGTCAGACAAGGCAAAATTATAGGACACATTGTATCAAAAAATGGAATCTCTACGGATGAGGAAAAAGTAAAAGTAATTGCAGATCTACCTAGGCCGACGAACATCAAAGAGGTACAAGCATTTATGGGTCATTGCAGATATTATAGGAGATTCATACACATGTATGCAATAATAGCCAAGCCTTTGTACTCTCTTTTAACCAATTTTGAATGGACAGATGAATGTGAAAATTCATTCAATGAACTTAAACGACGCTTGTGCTCAGCACCTATATTGACTACCTTAGATTGGAGTAAGCCATTCCATGTACATGTGGATGCATCCAATTACGCCATAGGATGCGTGTTAGCACAACCCACGAATGAAGGTAACATAGATCTCCCCATAGCTTACGCGAGCAGACAATTGAACGCAGCAGAAAGAAATTACACCACGATGGAACGAGAAGGATTAGGGATGATCTACGCAGTAAAGAAGTTTAGGCACTACTTGTTGGCCAATAAGTTCAAGTTCTTTACAGATCATCAAGCCCTATTGTACCTAGTCAACAAACCATGTAACACAGGACGATTGATACGTTGGTTTCTATTACTCATGGAGTATGATTTTGAAGTCGTAGTCAGGAAAGGAAAGACACATCTTAGAGCTGACCACCTTTCAAGATTAACCTCAGGCGAAGCCCCTCAAGGAGTAGTGGATGAGTTACCATATGCATATTTGTTTAACCTTGAGATAGCACCAGAATGGGCTAAGCCTATAGTCCCTATTCTCACATATGGACCCAAGAATCCTAGGATAAAGATCAAAGAGGGAGAGATTACCAAGTCTCAGAGATACCAAATAATGGCAGGAAGCATATATAAACAGGATAATCAAAAGATTCTTGCTTGTTGTGTAGATGAATCAGAACATGCGAATTGGTTGCAATTAGCACACATAGGTGCATTAAAGCAACATCATTCAAAACATCGAACATTACAGACTCTGCATAGATTAGGAGTATATTGGCCTACGATGGAAGCAGATGTCTACAGGTTGTGTAAGGAATGCAATGTTTGTTGTGAAAGACCACGAGTAGAGCATGCTACATTATATCACGTGTCTCTCACACCAGACTGGAGTGAACAATTAGTGACATACTTGAGGACGAAGACATTCCCTCAAGGAATGACCTTAGCTCAACAACGCAGTCTAGAGCAGGAAGCTCAAGACTATTCACTTATTGGCGATAACCTATACAAAAGAGGACGAGATGGATATCTAAGACAATGTGTTCATGAGAGCAATTATCTGAGCATACTAGAGACTGCACACCAAGGTGTTGTAGGAGGTCATTTTGGACCCGATAGGATAATCAAAGCCATCCTCTTTGCAGGATTATGGTGGCCCACTCTTCACATGGATGCTCATACCTATGTAAAGAGATGTGATGTGTGCCAAAGAACTCAGTTTCCTACTCGCAGAGATGAAATGCCATTGAAACCCATGATGGGCGGACGTGCATTTTCTAAGTGGGGTATAGACTTTGTAGGACCCATTAACCCCCCTGCAAAAGGTACACATGGTGAATACATTATTGTTGCCACAGATTATCTTACGAAATGGGTAGAGGCAAAAGCCACGAAAAAGAATGATGCACACACAATTGCAAAATTCTTATTTGAGAATGTCTTTACAAGATATGGATTGCCTATAGAGTTAGTGAGCGATCGCGGAACTCACTTTCTAAACCAAGTCATTGAATATTTGTTACAGGATTTTATGGTGATTCACAAGAAATCCTCAGGATCGTTTTACCATGCCCCACAAAAGAATCTGGTTTGGTTTATACTTAGCATGTACTGGACCTCAAACGGTTGATCTAGCTAGCTGGATAATTGATCAGCTCTATTTGGCACAACATAGATGGGAACGAAAGAAGGTAATAAATGGATGTTGCGCCCTCACCAGGATCATATATATGTGCTTGGCGTATGACTTACCAATTGAGCGTGCCATGTACCAGTGAAGAGCTGAAAGCATTCAAAGGGACCACTAAGAAGGCTAGAAAGTCTAGCAAAGGCAGAGCCGAAAAACGCATGAGAGGAACCATACCTTGCCTTCAGGTCCCAGAATCACCCTCGCCACAACCATCTCCAGAGCAGTCACCGACAGCAGCCACTCCCACGGTACCACCAATTCGTATACGGTTATCAAGACCAGTTACGCCGGAGGGCACCACCAGTACTGTTGCACCCCAATCAGCCACAACCACAGAACCTATCACCACAGCAGCTGAACTTCCTACCACTATTGGTGCGGAAGCTTTCTCTTTTCCAATACCCCATTTAGAAGCAGAACAAGCAGAGCCACTAAACACAACGTTTGATTTTGAGATGCCCGATGCATTCTCCAATGAGTTTCAGTTTTCAGAAGGACAATTGTCTTCTCAAGAATTTGAAAGGCCTAGCTACCCTACCACACCCAGGGATCAGCCACAAGGACAGATTGTGTCTAGCTCATATGACGAAAGAACAGCAACCAATGACGACGAAGGCGATGACGAAGCCAGCCAGGGAACTCAGGAATCCTAAGAGCACGAACAGACAGACGATCAAGGCCAACAAACAGACACACATGGTGATACAAGTACCCATGAAGATGAAACTTACGAAGCAGCTTACACACTAGCTATCAAGAAGCTGTATAGAACTATGGAAAAAGTTTGGGCACGCAAAAAGCTGACAGAGGAAGAGAGTCAAGCAATAATAGAACAAGAACTTGTCACAGGCGGATTCGAAGACGCATACATCAAAGGATTCAGAGAGTTAGTCAAATCAGTAGGCTCCAACGAAGCCCTCAGGTACTTGCAACGAAAGCCACTACCACAGTTTGACCCCCGCAGAGTACGACTACTTTCAAAGCCCGGCGAATACATTCGTGTACCAACAGGAGCACAGTCTTCACAAGCCAGGGAGGCACGCCTCGTCACCGAAAGCTCGTTGGCAGCAGAAACCATCCTTGTAGATTCCCCACCCCGCGCTACAAATGTACATACCTCAGTAGTCACTGAAGTACCGACCACCCCAACCGCTCCTCCATCACCGCCCATCCCTCCAGCCTCCCCTATTCACCCTCCTTCTCCCAGACCAACATCTTCATTCGCCGGTGGCGTAGCAGAAATCGTCTTTACGACCACTCACCCCACAATTCCTACACCCATTAGACCCAGTCTACCCCCTCACACATCCACCTTTCCCCACACCTCCACGACCCCTTTTCCCATTCCCACCGCCATTAACCTTCTCCCCAGTCTCACCTCCCCGACCCACGGTAACCCCTATTTCCCCTTTCCACCAAGCTGCACCAGCCAGCCCCCCTGTAAATTACTCCTCAACCTTTGTAAATCCCGTATTTACACCAGCACAAGCACCCACGGTCACACCCATATTCACGGTCACTGCACTGGACACGTCCAATGCCATGGATATCTCACCACCCACTGCACCATCACTCACTTCACTCACGGCACAAACATATTTAAGCACCTCACAATTTTCCACAATCACCACAGCATCCACCTTCCCACCCCCATTCCCCATTCCCGTTGCATCTACACCCACTGCATCTTCATTTAGCACCCCATTAATACTATCACCCACTGTAGATAATGCATTTCGACAGATGTTCATGTGTATGACGCAAGTCAGAGATGAGTTCACATCTCTTGGCGATAATTACCAGCAGCTGCAGAGGACAACCAATGACTTACAGTCGCAGCTTAATTTATTGTCTATTGAGAATGCCTCACTGAACAGCCGATACTAGGAATTACGAGAGGCCTATCATAAATTAGAACTAGAAAGCAAAGAAAAAACCAAGGAAGCCACTGCTGACCTGGATAACTTATTAAGAGCCCAGACAGTTCGCAATGCAACGCTAACATGAAACATGGACTTACTCAGAAGACATCTAGCAGCAGCAAAGGAGGAAAACCAGCGCTTACAGGACCAGAATCGAGAAAACTTAGAAGCGGCCCTAGACCATCTAGACCAACCACTCAGTCCTAGTCGGTTCAAAGCCATTCCCTCAGACTCCATGAGGATGCTGCTAGAAGATCATGTAAGATTGCTAGATGAATACGACCGCATGAACGAGGAGTTACAGAAACTCAAAGAAGATCACAAATTACTCCAGTTAAGAGAACCGGCACACCAAGACATACCAGCACCTGTGGACCCCTCTCCTGACATCTTAGAGGAACTCAACGCATTACGGGCCCAGGTATCAAACCTTGAATCAAGGATTGCAGTATATGAAGCACCACCAAGGCCAGATTCCCCACCTGAGCTACCAGCTGAGGAAGAAACTGTCACCATCCCGGTGGAGGAAACGTTTGAAGAGGCGTACGAGCCACAACCCATCCCAGGCGGACGTGTCACCGCCGAAGGCCAGATGACTTACGAACTCCCGACTCCCGCGTGGATGAAGACAATTGAGGAACTTGGAACAACGCACTCAGCTAGAGTAGAGGCACAATTACATGCCATGGCGATGATAGAAGAAATAATTTTACAATCTCCATTCTTTGCTCATTTGGCCCCGCGACGATACATATCTGGGCACGAGCTACAGTGTAAACCGTATTTTATGTTAATGGCCGAATACCAGTTAGCCATTGAGAAAGAAACAGGTAAGAAACCATCGCATGGGACTCAGTTCGAGGAAGACGATTTGCCACTAGATGCGCAGCAAGGAGAGATCTATCAACCAGAGTGGCGAAAAGATTTACTACAGAAGTATCCAGAAATGATGAGTACATGGGTAAAGGCACCTTTGCACTTAAAGTACAACCCATGTTGGGGACCAGTACCACGACGCCGCTCCTGGACTGCCTTTGCTATTAAGGTACAAAACAATAAGCAGTGCCAGGATTGGTTGAATTACCCCTATTTTAAGCCACCCATCGAGTTACCAACTGTTGGCTACATGATGGCTACAATTCGCCACTGGCTCCCTAGATTAAAGCATATGGACGATATAGCGGCGCATATGACTGTCAAAATCTTTGACATGATGCAAATGATTTTTAAAGTCTTCCGACGCGTCAAGGCACCTCATGTGAACACCCCGGGCTTTGAGCATGGCAATTTCGATCTCTGGTATATGATATGAGTACAACGCCATCGCTACGGGTGTGTTATGCCTGGCATTGCAGAATAAAATATCTACCGGCATGCTACAAGCAGACATTCGAAGAGATGTTCACAACTGGCTTCTGGGAATACCATTCAGAGGTATTCATAAGCAGGCCTACACATTTATTACACTTATTTGCCTGTGAACGAATGGTCTATTCCACACACTATCAGCTCCGGCCACCGAAAGAACCGCAACCAATCGACTGGGAGAAACTCGAGGCAGATCTGGCCCAAGGCATTCGTATCTCCGAGCACACCCTTGCTCAAGACCTCCTACAGAACTATATCCGGCAGACCTCACAACAAGGTTCTGTCAGGGACGACAGAAGCGAGAGGGAGGGGGGTGTTGGAAGCAGCCAGAGGCATAGAAGACGCGGAAGCATGTAACGACGGAGCAGGGAGCTAGTCAAATCTTTTTTCAAAGAATTATGTTTTTAAATACTTTCCAAAAACCTCCAACAGTGATTTTTATCACTATTGTAACATATGTAACATAGAAAACCCCATTTTGTAATCCATAGCTCCATTTTGTGCAAGCCGAGGAGTCCTCGAGTTTGAGGAGCTTAGGTAGAACAAGCGTATCAATTTTCGTTATTTTTAGACACCGTTTACCCTTTCAAATAGCATCTAGGACCTATTTTTTAACTATGCCGGTCACTAAATGTGAAACCGGTCAAAACTAGTCTAGAAACTATAAAAAGAGCTAGAGAGCTCGTTTTTGGAGTTAGCTTGTTTGAGTAGAGAAGAGCTTAGAGCTATTTTGAACTTGTAAGAGTGTTCTTGAGTAATAGAGTTAATTTCTCACCATCCATTGTGCCTTGCTTGTCTCTTCGTTGTGTGTGTGTATGTGTGTGTGCATCTCTATGCTTCTCACCTTCACTCTCACTTCATCTCACATTCATGATCTTCATATCACTCCTATCTCTTCCGTGGATTGACAATTAAGGAGGTGAAGCTTCTTAACGTGGTTCTCACCATTGTGCTAGAGCAACAAAGAGGAAGTTTGAGGCTTTGGTTTTAGTGAGCCCAAAGTTGAACCATACTTTTGTTCCCCTTTTTGTGAGATAGAAAGTGCTTGCATTCCCATAACCAAACCACTCCTATTTTCTCTAGATTGTTTTTCTTGCAAAAGAATAGACACAACCTCATCAAATGCATACATATTGGTATTGCCTTTTGTAGCCAAACATAGTGTAGTGGGAAAGATTTCAAAAGATTATGGTAATCCTTTCAACAATGTAGAGAGGAGTGATGCTTCCAGAATAATCTCATCTATGTTTGCTGATTGCTCTTTAAATTCTTCATGCATGTCATATACACATCCACGGACTCATTTTCAGACGCACATACATCGTCAATTTTTTTTTTGAGTATGCAACATCTACTTCATTACACATGACATACAAAAAAGCAAGAGTGTCCCATGCCTATCTTGACATAGAACATGATAGAATGTCTTGAACTATATGACACTTCACAGAAAGCACAATCAGTGCATGAGGTTGACCATCTTTTCCACCCCATCTAAGTTCCTCCTATGTAGATGGAGAAGGAGTAACCATTATACTTGAAGAAGAAGCTCCATTTGTGATGGTAGACTATGAAGTAGAAGAACATGTGGGTATTTGATCTATAGCTTCCACTATGTTCCATAGTTGTTCTACAAAAGAGTATGTTTCATCATGTAAGAACACATTGGATAGTTGGTACCATAAACCTTATCCTCAGCTTGAAGAATGCCAAACAAGTCATTAATGCCCCCCATTTCACTAAAGGACAAGAATGTGATAAGATATTAACTTCAACAAAAGCAAATGGCTTTGAAATGATGTAAAATGTGAATGCAATTGATGCAATTTTTTCTTGGTTGGTGAAAATCATTGTTCTATGCTCTGAAGTTGATTCATGTTGTTAAAAGTGCATGCATGCCACATTACAAAAAAACAAAGCTTGAGAAGAATTTGAACCTGTTGTGGAATACCATTGTTAGGTGTATGCAGAACTGCAAGACACACACGAGAAGCACATACAAGGAGCACGAATGCAGTAAGACACACAAAGAAGATAGATGGCTAGAATAGAGCTCTCTATTGATGATTGAACTAAACTGAATTAAGATCTTCATAATATCCTTAAGTACAAAGTATGCCACATATGAGTGAATCATGTATCTGGTAACATGGGGAAAAAACCTCTAGCAAGCACTAGAGTAAAAGTGCCAATGTATAGGGAAAAGGTTCACATCAAAGCGGCTCGAGGAATAAATAAGTGTAAAAATTTTATCAAGTACGAGGTAGTTTAGGAGAATGAACAGAACCCTATAGAGGATCAATGCATTGCATGTAGACTATTAAGTAGAATTTCACTCATATCAATATTTAAAAAGCCTCCATGTTTGTTCTCCTTGCTTATAGGATGCGTTTCAGACACTCACTCTTACTTTTAGCCTGTGGGCAATTATCTTTCGCTCTGATATCGCTGATGATGGTCGCCACAGCAAAGGCTTGAACCTTGTCAGGCCTGCGGAAATTGCCACGCCGCCGAATAGAGAGCTAAGCTAGAGTGATATAGAACACCTCTGTAATCAACAGTAGCTTAGCAAGATCACTGTCGCTTAACTATGTTAAACTGCGACTTGAATTCCACCGGAACTTCACCGGACTGTCACTGGGATGTCACCGAAATTTTACTGGAATATCACCGGAATGAACTTTGATTCTGTTCGTGATTACTTCAAATGAGTTTATGTGAAGTAAGGAAGTGATGCGTGAACTTCCTTCACTGAATGAACTTCTTCTTGAAGTTTAAAGAAAACTTCACAGTTCTGAACTGCCACTTTCCGGTTAGACGTTGTACTATATGTACATATCCATTCCACCGGAAACTGTGATCAGCTTAAAGTAGAGACGTCTAGCTACAAGATGAGCTATCTCTCATACAAAGCTTCGAATTCTACTGCGAGATATACTTCGTTGTTCTACCGGAAAAACTCGCTTTTCTGAGAAAACTATAACTGACTGAAAATGCGTTTACTGAGATATCTTTGACCGAGACATTCGTTTACTGAGAGAGTATCGAGGGACACGTTTAGTAACGAACTGTAACTGTTAATGGTTAACGAACTTTCTACTGTAACATGAAAAAAACTAAGATTCTTCACATGCAAACAGTACGCGCAAACTTCCACATGAACATGTTTTTTCTATTAGAGAAGATGTGTACAAACAAGCTTGGCCTCTTCTTGCTCAAGCTGTAGAAACTCTCCTACACTGAGTAGTTTCTTATTACCATCCCTCTTAGATGAATACCTGGCATTCCAGGTTTCTGTTATTCATCTGTACATTTGCGATCTATGGCGTCTTCTGAGAACTTCTCACTCTCTCTTCACTCATACGCGATCTAACATAATCCTCTTCTTCTCATCATCTCTCCGAGTCTTCTCATCTTCTGCATCATCCGAGTCCTTCAATCCTCGATGTATATATACACTTTTCTTCTGCGCTCTTCCACGCTCTCATTCTCTAATTCACGTTATGCACGCATTATGTGCACATTATGCGCACACCGCGGTTTATTGCTCTGTTACTCGTACAATTCTTGATTCTGGTTAACGGACTGATTTCGCACGTTGTACAACTAAGGCTTTTGATTTTCTGAAGATTCCGCTTCTTTTCTTTTTCTTTTTCTTTTATGTTTGTATGTCAAATTCGTGAGTGATTCCTCAATAGCTCCCCCTCAATCACTAATTTGACGTCTTTCGGTCTTTCATATATCTTCCTTTCATTTATACCTGCCATTTCTTTGAATCTGCTTGTCTTTGTTCCATCCAAGCTTTTTGTCAAGATATCTGCTATCTGATCTTTCGTAGGAGTGCAGACTATTTCTATCTCCTTCTCCATTACCTTTTCCCTCAGGAAATGATACTGAATTTTTATGTGCTTTGTTCTTGCGTGAAACACCGGATTTGCTGCAAGATACAGCGAGCTCATATTGTCTCCATGTATAATTGGTATACCTTGATCAATACCCATGCTTTTGAGCAAGGTCTGCATCCATATTACTTCTTTAGCTGCTTCTACCAGTCCTTTGTATTCGGCTTCTGTTGATGATAACGCTACTGTGTGTTGCTTCTTTGAACACCAGCTTACCAGCTTATCTCCTAGATATATCATATACCCATGTGTCGATCTTCTGTCATCTTGACTTCCTGACCAGTCTGAGTCACTGAATGCTCTCATCTTTATATCTGATGTAAAAGGATAATATAATCCTTCCTTTATAGTTCCTTTTATATATCTAAGAACTCTTTGTCCTTTAACCCAATGTTGATCTGTCGGACAATGCATAAACTGTGAAAGAACTCTCACCGGATAGCTGAGATCCGGTCTTGTTAGCGTAGCATAAATTAAGCTTCCTACTAACGACTGATACCTCTTCATATCTTTGAACTCTGTACCATCATATTTACTGAGTTTATGATTTACTTCAAGCGGTGTTGAAGCTTCTCTGCAATTCTCCATATTAAACTTCTTCAATAAGTTTAGGAGATACCCTTTTTGTGTAACATATACACCATGATCTGTATATGTGATTTCCATACCTAGAAAGTATGATAACTTTCCCAGGTCACTGATTTTGAATTCCTTTTCGAGCAGTTTCTTCATCTCTGTGATTCCTGTCTGAAGTACCTGTAATTATTATGTCGTCTACATAAATGCAAATGTAGATCATTCGTTCTTCTGTTCTTTTGATGAGTAGACTTGCATCTGCCTTCGAACTTTGGTATCCAAGTTCATTGAGATGCTTCACAAGTCTGTAGTTCCAAGCTCTTGGAGCTTTCTTCAGTCCGTAAAGTGCTTTCTTTAATCTGCAAACAAATTTTGGGTATCTGGAACTTACAAACCCTTCCGATTGTTCCATGTAGACTTCATCTGATATATATCCATTCAGAAATGCATTCTTTATATCTAGTTGACTTAGCTTCCATCCTTTCGATGCTGCTATATCAATCACTGTTCTTATGGTTGACATCTTTGCCACCGGACTAAACGTCTCGTCATAGTCTATGCCATGCCTTTGAGCATAGCCCTTGATAACCAGTCTCGCTTTATGTCTGGCTATCCTTCCATCTGCAAGTTTCTTAACTTTGAAAACCCATTTATTTCCGATTACTTTCTTACCATTTGGTTTAGGAACAAGCTCCCATGTCTTGTTCTCTTCCAGTGCGCTGAATTCTTCTTCCATTGCTTCTTCCCATTGCTTCTTGCCTTTAGCTTCATCATAGCTCTGAGGTTCATCATCATCTTTGACCATATATGCATAATCTTTCTGAGTTATATAAGATGTATCATATGAGTACCTTTCTGGTTGTCTTCTTACTCTGTTTGACCTCCTTAGCTCGTATTCTTCGTGTGTATCTGAATACACGTCTTCATCTTCATTTCTCATACGTGATCCGGTCCTGGATGTACTTGCCTGCATATAATCTTCATCTTTATTCACCTGTACGATTGATTTACCTTTCTCTTTCCTTTTTATCTCTTCTTCAAATTCTTCAGTTGTATGACTCTGATCTGCATGCCAGCTTTTCTGTTCATCAAATGTTACATCTCTGGAAACAGTAAATTGTTTGGTTAGAGGACTCCATAACCTGTAACCCATCTACTTTTCATCATATCCGACGAACACATATTTCTCTACTTTCGGTTCAAGCTTATGTCTCAGTTGAGACGGTATATAAGCATAAGTGACTGATCCAAACACTTTACAATGATCAAGTGTTGGCTTCTTTCCCCACCAGGCTTCATAAGGAGTTATTCCTTCTAACGCTGTACACGGTAATCTGTTTACCAAGTATGTAGTTGTATTTATGGCTTCAGCCCAAAGATAATCTGGACAATTCTTTTCTTTCAGCATAGCTCATGCAAACTCGACTAGAGTTCGGTTCCTTCTTTCTGCTACACCATTTTGTTGTGGTGTATACCTGCAGGTTATTTCTCTCTTGATACCTGCATTCCAAAGGTAATCATTGAACTCTCGGGAGAAGTATTCTCCACCTCCATCAGACCTCAGTCTTTTAAGCTTTCGACCTATGAGTCTTTCAGCATATGCATGAAAGTATCTGAAGGCTCCAAACACTTCTGATTTTTCTTTCAAAACATAAAGAGTTATCCATCTTGTTGCATCATCAATGAAAAGGACATAATACCTTGATCCGCTAATAGATCCTTCCTTTGTCGGTCCCCATACGTCTATATGTATGAGTTCTAGCACACCATCATGTTTGAATCCTTTCTTCTAGAAAGGTAACCTGTGGGCTTTTCCCATCTGACAAGCTTCGCATCTGTGAATCATATGTTGGTTCTGTACGTTCGGTAATCCTAGTACAGATTGATTTGCTATCATAGCTTTGATTCCTTTTTCATTGAAATAACCTAATCTCTTGTGCCAGAGATCAAGTTCTATAATCACCTTTTCATCATATGTGAGCAACGCTTGGCCGATGTTCCCTTGTACTCTTAAGGTAAAGAGTCTGCCTTCTTTCTTTCCAGAGACGATCTGATTATATCCGTTCTCAGGATCTTCTACAAATACTCCTTTGTTTGTAAATCTGACCTGAAAACCTTTCTCAACTATTTGTCCCACACTAATCATATTTTTCGGTATTGTTGGAACATACAAAACATTGGTTAGCAAATCTGCTCCACTCTTACATTTCACCTTTCCAATTGAATGTACGCTATGTCTTGTATTGTCACCTGTTTGAACAGTATACTCAAACTTCCTTTTTCCAATTCTGACATCAGTTCTATGTTTCCTGACAAGTGATTAGAACATCCAGAGTCAATGTAAAATACCTTTAGATCTTCGTTATCAGATGTGCTGATTGAGTTCATCATCAATGATGTATGATTTTCATTATGTGTGTCATTTGCGTAGTTGTTGTAGGTGGTGTTGTAGGATTGGCCCTGTCCCTAACTTTTTGTTCCACCTCTACCGTAGCCTCCTCTTTGATTTTGTCTACCCTTTTGGAAGTTACCTTGATGTCTTCCGCTTCTGCCTCTGTTATTACTGTTCTGATTTTGATTTGTTCCCTGTTGGTTGTGCCAACAGTCATGCGCCAAATAAATACTTAGTCCACCAATCTAGCAAGCTTTCTTGTTGGTATTTTGACTACTTCTTCCTCTTCCAAAACCTCTTGCTTTGCCGGTGCCTTTGCCTCTAGCATAATAAGCCTGAGCGCTCAACTCTTCTTCATCTTTTGACTTACCTTTGTCTTTCTTCTTGTTCTTCATGTACATTGCAGAGTTTTGTCCTTTGTCTCCATCTCCTTTCAGATCTTGCTCATATGTGAGCATCAGACAAAGCAACTGATTTAAATCTGGCACAAAGTGATTTAAAGAAAGTTCAGTTGAGAGTACGAAGGGTTTCCACCTTTCATCTCCTCTTAACCCTATTAGCAGTTGCGCTATCAATCTGTGATTTTCGACATCTTCTTTTATGGATCCAAGACTATCTGCTAGATCCTTCATTTTAGTGACGTAGTCACTAATGCTTTGACTCGGCTTCTTTTTGAACATTGTGAACTCGGACCATAAGCTAGCCTTTCTAGCTTTCGTAGTATTTTGGAAGTGGTCTTCCAATGCACTCCATATGTCCTCCGCTTTCTCCAGACCTCTAATGTGCGGGAGTAGATGATCTGAAACAGTGTTGTAAATGTAGGCTCTTGCCGTTGCATCTTTCTTCTGCCACAACTTCAAAGCTTCTAACTCTTCTTTTTTCGGTTGGCTATCATCTTCGAAGGTTGGCTTCTTTTCTTCTCCGGTCACGTACATCATTAAGTCCTTACTCATAAGTAAGGCTTCCATGCGCATTACCCACGCGGGATAATTATCTCTGTCCAGCTTATCAATTTGGACATGATCTGCCATGATCTTCTTGTTTGCTTTAGGTTGCCTTTGAGAGTCTTTTGGCTCTGATGCCGCTCGTGGAACTAACCAGCTCTGATACCACTTGTTGCTCTAGCACAATGGTAAGTACCACGTTAAGAAGCTTCACCTCCTTAATGTCAATCCGTGGGAGAGGTAGGAGTGATATGAAGATCGTGAACGTGAGATGATGTGAGAGTGAAGGTGAGAAGCACAAAGATGCACACACACATACACACACACAATGAAGAGACAAGCAAGACACAATGGAAGGTGGGAAATTAGCTCTATTACTCAAGAATGCTCTTACAAGCTCAAACTAGCTCTATGCTCACACTAACCAAAATGAACCAACCTCAAAAATGAGCTCTCTAGCTCTTTTTATAGTTTCTAGACTAGTTTTGACCGGTTTCACATCTAGTGACCGGCCTAGTTAAAAAATAGGTCCTAGAGGCTATTTGGAAGGGTAAACGATGTCTAAAAATAACGAAAATTGGTATGAGCATTCTACCTAAGCTCCTCAAGCTCGAGGACTCCTCGGCTTGCACAAAATGGAGCTATGGATTACAAAATGTGGTTTTCTATGATACATATGTTACAATTAGTGATAATGATCACTGTTGAATGTTTGGAGAATTAATAAGAAATATATTTGTTTGAAAATTGATCCGCCTGGCTCCTTGATCCTTATTTACATGCTTTCGTGGCGTCTGTGCCTCTGGCTGCTTCCAACACCCCCCTCCCTCTCGCTTCTGTCGTCCCTGACAGAACCTTGTTGTGAGGTCTGCCGGATGTAGTTCTGTAGGAGGTCTTGAGCGAGGGTGTGTTCTGATATACGAATGCCTCGGGCTAGATCAGCCTCGAGTTTCTCCCAGTCGATAGGTTGTGGCTCGTCTGGTGGTGGGAGCTGATAATGTGTGGAATACACCATTCGTTCACAGGCGAATAATTGCAATAAGTGTGTGGGCCTGCTTATAAATACCTCTGAATGGTACTCCCAAAAGCCGGTGGTGAACATTTCTTCGAATGTCTGCTTGTAACATGCCGGCAGATATTTGATCCTGCAGTGCCAGGCGTAACACACCCGTAGCGATGGCGTTGTGCTCATATCATAGACTAAATCAAAGTTGCCATGCTCAAAGCCCGGGGTGTTTACATGGGGAGCCTTGATGCGTCGGAAGACTTTAAAGACCATCTGCATCATGTCAAAGATTTTGACAGTCATGTGCGCGGCAATATCATCCATATGCTTTAACCTAGGGAGCCAGTGGCGGATCGTCGCCATCATGTAGCCTACTGTGGGTAACTCGATTGGTGGCCTGAAATAGGGATAATTCAGCCAGTCTTGGCACTGCTTATTGTTTTGTACCTTAATGGTGAAGGCAGTCCAAGAGCGGCGTCGTGGGACTGGTCCCCAGCATGGGTTAAATTTTAAGTGCAGCGGCGCTTTCACCCATGTGCTCATCATCTCGGGATAGTTTTGCAATAAATCTCTGCGCCAGTCTGGTTGAAGGATTTCACCTCTCTGCGCCCTTGGTGGCAAGTTCTCTGGCTCGAATTGAGTGGCATGCGTGGGTTTCATACCTGTTTCTTTCTCTATGGCTAACTGGTATTCGGCCATTAACATGAAGTATGGTTTATATTGGAGCTCATGCCCAGATATGTATCGTCGCGAGGCCAATTGAGCAAAGAATGGTGACTGTAAAATTTTCTCTTCAATTATGGCCATGGCATGTAGCTGTGCCTCTACTCTGGCCGAGTGTGTCGTTCCGAGTTCTTCAACTGTCTTCATCCACGCGGGGGTAGGTAATTCATAGGTCATCTGGCCTTCGGCCGTGACACGTCCGCCTGGGATGGGTATCGGTTCGTATGCCTCTTCAAATGTCTCCTCCACCGGGATAGTGACGGTTTCTTCCTCAGCTGGTAGCTCAGGTGGGGAGTCTGGCCTTGGTGGTGCTTCATAGACTGCAATTCTAGACTCAAGATTTGTTACCTGGGCCCGGAGTGCGTTGAGTTCCTCTAAAATTTCAGGGGCAGGGTCCGCAGGTGCTGGTAGTTCCGCTGCTACTTGTTCTTGTTGTGTTGCCGGTTCTCTTAACTGTAGTAGCTTGTGTTCTTCCTTTAACTTTTGATGTTCTTCGTTCATACGATCATAGTCCTCGAGCAATCTAACATGGTCGTCTAGCAACATCCGCATCGACTCGGATGGGATTGCCTTGAATATGCTCGGACTTAAGGGTTGGTCTGGATGGTCCAAAGCCGCCTCCAAGTTCTCTCTATTCTGCTCTTGGAGTCTCTGGTTCTCCTCTTTTGCTGCGGCTAAGTGTCTTCTTAGTAAGCCCATATTTCTAGTGAGCGTAGCATTGCGGACGGTCTGGGCTCGAAGTAGATTATCCAAATCCGCGGTGGCCTCTTTGGTTTTCTCCTCACTTTCTAGTTCTAATTTGTGATAGGCCTCTCGTAAATCTTGGTATCGGCTGTTCAGTGAGGCGTTCTCAATTGATAACGAATTAAGCTGCGTTTGTAGTTCATTCGTCGTCTTCTGCAGCTGTTGATAGTTGGTGCCAAGTGATGCAAACTCATCGCGGACTTGCGTCATGCATGTGAACATGTGTTGAAATGCGGTGTCTATGGTGGGCGATAGTAGTAGTGAAGTGCTAAATGAGGATGCAGTGGGAGTAGATGCAGTGGGAATGGGAAATGGGGTTGGGACAGTGGATGCAGTGGTGATTGTGGAAAATTGTGACGTGCCTAAATATGAGGGTGTTGTGAGTGGAGTGGGTGGTGGTGAGGTGGATGGTGATATGTCCATACCATTGGACGTGTTTAGTGTTGTGACTGTGAAAAGTGGTGTGATTGTGGGTGGTTGTGTAGGCGTGAATACGGGATTTACAAATGTAGTGTAGTTTACAGGGGGAATGGTTGGAGCAGCTTGGTGAAACGGGGAAATAGGGGTTATGGTAGGTTGGGGAGGTGAGACTGGTGAGAAGGTTAGTGGGGTTAGGAAGGGGAATGGGGGTCTTAGAGGTGGGGGAAACGCTGGGAAGGATGAAGGGGTGAAGGGGTTAACATATGGATGCGGAGGGTTGGGTGTGGGCAGGGTGGTATGAATGGGTAAGGAAAAGGTTGTGGCTATGTTGCTTTGTACAGGTGTGGATGTGGGGTGAACAGGTGGGTGTGCGGGGGATACAGGATGGGTTGGTGAGAGATGAGGTGAGAGGGGAGTAGAAGGGGTGGATGTTATTTCGAGGATAGTAGTGGTATGTACAACAGTGGTACGTGGTGGGGAATCTACGAGGATGGGTTCGGTGGTCAATGAACGTTCGGGGGCGAGGCGTGCCTCCCTGGCCTGTGCTGAAGATTGAGCTCCTGTTGGTACACGAATATACTCTCCGGGCTTTGAAAGTAGTCGCACTCGGCGGGGGTCAAACTGTGGTAGTTGCTTTCTTTGTAAAAACCTGAGTGCTTCATGGGAGCCTACTGATTTGACTAACTCTCTGAACCCTCTGATGTAGGCATCTTCGAATCCTCCGGAGATGAGTTCCTGTTCAATTAATGCCTGGCTCTCCTCTTCAGTTAACTTCTTTCGTGCCCAGACTTTCTCCATGGTACGATATAATTTCTTTATAGCCAGTGTGTACGCTGCGGCTTCGAAAGTCTCATCTTCATATGTGCTGGTGTCGCCGTGTGTGTCGGTTTGTTGGCCTTGGCCCTCTGTCTGTCCGTCATGTGAGCTCTGGCTGGCTTCATCGTCGCCTTCATCGTCGTCTGTTTCGGTTCTTTCTTCTTCTTCAGAGCCCGACACAGCTTGTCCCTGTGGCAGATCTCGCGGCGTGGTAGGGTAGCTGGGACGCTCATATTCCTGGGAGAACAGTTGTGCTTCTGAATACTGGAATTCGTTTGAGAATGCATCAGGCATCTCAAAATCAAATGTCGTGTTTATGGGGTCGGCCTCCATATGTGGTATCGGGAAAGAAAACGCTTCCGCACCAATAGTGGTGGGAGCTTCTGCTGTTGTGGTGGTGGGTTCTGAGGTGGCGGCTGCCTGAGGTGCAGCAGTACTAGTGGTGCCCTCCGTAACCACTAGTCTGGACAACCTTATGCGAATAGGTTGTACAGTGGGAGCAGCTTCTGTCTGTGGTCGCTCTGGAGAGGGTTGTGGTGATGGCGACTCTGGCACTTGAAGGCAAGGGATGGTGCCTCGCATGCGCTTACCTGCCCGTGTCCTACTGGGCTTCCTGGCTTTCTTCGTTGTGCCCTTGAATGCCTTCAGTTCTTCTCCTGTTAGTGCACGCTCAATTGGCAAGTCATAAGCCAAGCACATATACACAATTCTTGTGAGTGCACAACATCCATTAAGCACTTTTTTACGCTCCCATCTGTGCTGTGCCAGATACATTTGATCTATGATCCAGCTTGCCAGATCAACAGTTTGAGGTCCCGTGCATGCCAAATATAATCCGAACCAGATTTGTTTATGGGGCATGGTAAATCTGTCCTGAGCTGGAAATGCGAAATGTTGCATGCATATCCTTAGTGGCTTTGACAGCTCAGGTGTAATGGCCGAAATCTCCTCCCACTTCGTGACATCCCCACATTTCATCGGTTCTGGAATTAATCTCTCTCGATCTGTGGGTGTGTGGGTTCCATGAATCTTGATGGCTGCTCTGATTAAGTCCTTAGAGAGATAAAACCTCTTGTAAGGTGGATCATCCACTAGAGTAGGCAATATGAAGGTTCCTGGGATGTCCTTATTCTCTGATGCCAGCAATGTAGTGATTAAATAATAGCACCTGTAAAAATCCGGTTTGGGCAGAGGATCACTGAAATACTCTGTGAAGCCTGCTCTGGCCCAAACATGAGTTAAATCCTGGGTGCTTTGTAGGGCTTCGAACTCTCTGGAGAAAAACTGGTACTTTCCCCACATGCGGTCATCAAATGTCAAAGAGGATTCAAATATAAAGTCCGCGTCCGCAAGGGGTCCTGCGAGGCCCTGAAACCAATGAGAGTTCCTGTGTATCTTTTCGGTGTAGCCCATGGGTGGGTTGTCGATAGGCATGGGCCCTGGAAATCCCTGAAATTCCGGCGGTGGAGCAGTCGGGTGGGACTCTGCTCGTAGCACGTTGAGGGGCACAGCCGCTACACTGGGGCCTGCTCCTGATGTTCCTTCGTCGGTTTGCATGGTGACTGATGCGCTAATGAGAAAGATCTGCTACAAAAGATTAACACATTAGCATGGAAATTAATTAGGATCCCATTAAAGTGAGACCGCAATCCCTTTCCATAACTGATGCGTAACCCGTGTAGCCAAGTGCTGTGATGTGATGGATGCAATGTTTCTTGCAGCACTAGTGCAGGTCTCTAGACACCTATACATTTCAGATCATGCATACATTTCTTGATGAGATGAGATTACGAGTGATGTGTGATGATGGTGGGTGAATTTATACAAGGTTTAAAGGTTAGTGATTTAGTACAAGGTTGTATGTTAGTCGGGGGGTAGTTAGACAATGGGTTAGGGGAAGACGGTTGGACACGCTTTGGTATCCATTTCCTAAGAGTTTTTGAATGGGTGGTGGGTTTCTGCTGAGGGGCAAAAGGTGGTAACGCGTGTGGTGGTGTTGAGGGATGGGAAGATTTGTGAGGGTTGTATGTTACATGGCTTATGGGTTGAGCTATGATACATGGTTTGGGTACCCAAATCTGCGTGGGCATGGGTCTATGGGTAAGGTACTTCTTGGCGATCCACATTTGTCGGATGCTCGGACCTGTAGAAGGAGGTCGAGGGGATGGTGGATATCGATTCTGTTTCTGCACTACCTTTTTCTTGTCGATTTCTGTTTGGTTGGAGTTCTTCAGTGCTCTTTGTCCTTTTTGGCACCCATATTTGTCTGGTGCCGCTTCCTTTGGGTGGCCTAAACTGCTTTCCTTGTTGTTTCCTCTGATACTGCAATCGGTCTGGGTTCCTTTGTCGTGGTTGACTCTGTTGTTGCTGGGGTTGAGAGGTCGGATGGTCGCTCTGCTTTGGAAAAGAAGGGAGATCCAACACTTGCGTGACCTGCCCATTAGGAAGTGATGCATTTTGTAACTTTAATCTAGGCCAGTCCGCAACAAGTTTGGAAGGATGAGCACCGCAGGGTGTCGTGCTCATTTGTCCGCTGATGCAACCCACCTGACCTCTGATTGTGCCCTTCTGCCCTTGCGGTTGGGTAACTGTCTCTTCTAGTTTGCAGGAAGTCCCAGGGAAGATCTCCTGTCGTCCTTCTGATTGACAACTGTCTATAGCCAAGCCCGAGTGGGTTGGTGTAGATGTAACGTGACTGGTCTGCCCAAAAATCTTCCTGTCTTCCGTCGCATGCGTTTCATAGGGTCTAGGGTCACAACCGTCAAGCGGAATGCCGTTAGGGAAGTCAAGCGGTATCACTCGCTTCTGCTCTAAGGTTCTAATCTGTAAGGAGCCTTGTCTAAGATTTAGGTCCACTGAGTGATCGTATAGCCAATCTTGGCCAAGGATTAGGGGTTCTATTAGGTCGTCATCATGGCACACTAGTAGCTTTGCTGTCATGGTCACATCCTTAACGAGGATAGGAAGGTCCACCTCACCCATGCAAGGGGTTTCCATGCCTCCTAGGCCTATGAGGTATGCCTCAATTGGCCGCATTTCTATTCCTGAATCCTTATAGTGGGACCATCTAATCGCACTAGTCGCAGCACCTGAGTCAATTAAAGCTCTGAGTTCTTGGCAAGGATTGCCGTGTTCTAGCCTAACTGTAACGAATGGTCTCCTGTCCATTATGCTAGGATGAGTGGTTGACTTTACTTGACACATGGCCATGGGGTATCTGGGTGATGTTTCCAGATGGTTATAATGTTCTCTCCCTAGTCCTTGTCTTCTTAGCCTCATGCGCTTAATGCGTTCTATGGCTTCTGCCTGAGCTTCCGCTCGTATTCTATTTTCTTCCTCCTTACGCTTCTTTGCCAACGTGAGTCGTCTAAGCATATCCTCAGTAAGAGGTTCTTGATATAACCTGACTCTACAGCCACTAATGTAATTAGGCATTATATCTCCTTCTAAGGTGGCTAAATGTACTGCTCCACTAGTCGAAAGTCTATTAATGATCATAGGTCCATAACCTCGCTTTTCTAACTTCCGTGTGTGCTGTTTCAGCGTATACACTAGAACTAAATCTCCTTCTTTTAGGCCTTTATCTTTCACATGTGCATCAAAATATGCTTTCTGTCGCTTCTTCGCTGCGTATATTCCTGCTGCTGCCTTTAGCCTGGTTTCTCCTAATCGTTCCAAGTCCATTATTCTCGTTGATAATTCATGGCCGGTCCACTGATGTTCTTGTGCAACCTTAAGGGTCGGTATCAAGAAGTCCAAAGGAAGCACAGCATTCTGACCAAAAACCATCTGAAAGGGAGTTGCATTGAGTACGGTCTTGTAGGCCACTCGATATGCCCAAACAGCGTGGTGTAACTGTTTGTCCCAATCTGAACGTTTGTTGTTCACTAGTTTCGTCAGTACGGTACATAATATCTTGTTAGTGCTTTCAGCCTGACCATTGGCCTGAGGATGATATGGTGCAGATTTCTTGTGAATCACCATAAAATCCTGTAACAAATATTCAATGACTTGGTTTAGAAAGTGAGTGCTGTTGGATGTGATGGCTGGGTACAATCAGAAGATCAAGTTGGTGCTGCTAGACCTGCTTCACACCTGCCCTCTTTTTTCTTCAGATATGGTTAGGAGACTCCTTGAGCTTCCAAATGACACCAAGAAACTATATATGTGCTTTACAAAATGATTGAGTAATGACCAAATCAAAACAGATGATTTTGAACCTTCACAACTCCAAAAAACTTTCTATTCCTGTATTGACACCTCCTCAGTCCTAAGCTCAGTGTGTCCAGCACACTTGCAATTGGTTTAATTCCTTCTGGGAGTATTAAATTAACTTAACAAGCTACCATTAGCAAGTTAAATCACTCCAAATAACAAACTATACACTGAGCATGATCTTTAGCAAAATCAGAGACACCCCCGATTTTTTAGGAACAACACAGAACTATACCAGTGACTGCTTCGATTGTGATTTCTCCCAATTGGCTGAATAGAATGACTTGACATTTTGTAGTGTTGTAGAATGCTTTGAGCTGGTTCCAATGAGCCCTGGATCATCAAATTTGGTTCAGTAGATCTTGAGATATGTTCTGTTGAAGTTGACAGACTTTGAGGTGAATGACTCAGAAAACACAGAGTTAAGAACTATGAGTATATGTATTGAAACTATCAAATGTACATTCCCATTGGCATGTAGAGTGATGCCCAATGGTACTCAGAGGTGTAGGCTCAATAGTAGCTCTCACACACTCACTAATTTGCTTGGATTAGCCTCGGGAGGAGTGTAACAAGACCCGCGACTTTTACATTGACTTTTATAGGAGTTTTTTGAGTGAATTTGAATTTGAATTCAAATTAAAGCTCCCTTGATTCTCTCCACTAGACTTAGGGAGATATTCCCTCAACTAGATCATCTACTTTTTCCACGACTCTAGTCTAGTAGGTGTGATTACATAATTGATTAAGTCATATTGACTTTTACATTGGGTAAAGAGTAACAATCAATTAAGCATCTGTTTCTATGATTCAAATGTATCCTTCATGGGTTCAAACTTTATCTTTCCAGGGTTCCAATTGTCCAAGCTTTATGTTGAGTCTTCAAAGCACAAATCAAAGCCAAGTGTTAAGGCTTTTTTGCACCAACAGCTCCCCCTCAAGCCAAACACTTGCTTGAGTCTTCATCTTGAGTCTTCAATGATATCCTGCAATCCAATCATGGATTTAAACCTGCATAGCTTGCTTCCATCCAAAGCTTTTGTAAGCAAATCTGCACATTGAATATTAGTGGACACATATGATAACTGGATTTCCTTGCTAAGTAATTTCTCCCTCACATAGTGGTAATGAACCTCTATGTGTTTTGTCCTAGCATGATAAACAGGGTTAGCTGCTAGGTGAAGTGAACTTGTGTTATCACCAAATATGATAGGTGACCTTTTGTATAGGCCCAATTCTGAGTATAGTAGCTTCAACCATATTGCTTCTTGAGTAGCATTGGCTAGCCCTCTGTACTCTGCCTCAGTAGATGATAGGGCTACTGTGGGTTGTTTCTTGGATGACCAAGAAATTGGTTTATCACCTGCAAAGCATATGTAACCAGATGTACTCCTCCTGTCATCCTTGCAACCTGCCCAATCTGCATCTGAGTATACCTTGATGTCAATGTCTGATGAATATGGATAATATAAACCATGCTTTTTTGTTCCCTTTAGGTACTTTACTATCTTCTTGGCTGCCTCCAAATGTGGTACTCTTGGCTTATGCATAAATTGGCTAAGTACACTAACACCATATGATATATCAATCCTGGTTAAGGTAGCATAATTGAGACTACCTACCAAACTTTGATAACCTGTAATATCCTTGAGTTCTTCTCCTTCATGTGCACTGAGTTTGTGGTTGACCTCCATAGGAATGTTTGAGACTTTAGCTTCCTGCAAATTAAACTTCTTGACCATGTCCTGAATGTACTTCTTCTGAGTAATGAATATACCTGAATTGGTGTAGACCAATTCAAGCCCTAGGAAGTACTTCAATAATCCAAGATCATTGATCTTGAATTCCTTCATCATTTGACCTTTGATGTGTCTAATTCCTTGAACATCATTTCCTGTAATAATGATGTCATCAACATAGACACACAAGTATATTACCTCTGAATTGTTCTTCTTTATAAACAATGAAGTATCTGCTTTACTCATCACAAATCCTTGATCCAAGAGATAGGTTGTCAACCTATAATTCCATGCTCTAGGTGCCTGCTTCAATCCATACAGAGCCTTCTTCAATTTGCAAACATGATTTACCTTATTGGGATCCTCATAGCCAGGTGGTTGTGACATGTAGACCTCTTCAGATATCCATCCATTCAAGAATGCATTCTTTACATCCAATTGGTACATGTTCCAATTCTTGGATGCAGCTACACTCACCATAATTCTGATAGTTGGCATCTTGGCCACAAGAGAAAATGTCTCCTCATAATCAATGCCTTGGGTTTGTGCAAAACCCTTGGCTACCAACCTAGCTTTGTACCTTCTTATTGTACCATCTGAGTTCCTTTTGAGTTTGTAGATCCATCTGGATCCTATCACCTTCATGGAGTCCTTCTTGGGTACCAAGTCCCAAGTATCACTTTCCTTGAGAGCCTCCATTTCTTCATCCATTGCTTCCTTCCATTCTGGTTTAGTAATGGCTTCCTCAAATGTACCTGGTTCTTCACTTAAGATATCCTTTGCAAGATATATAGAGTGCTTGGTTACAAGTGAAGTATCATACCCATACCTAATAGGTTTCTTCTTTTCCCTTGAAGATCTACTCATAGCTTGAGTTGAGGATTCTGGATTGTCTTCAAGTTGCTTCATCTTCATCTTCCCTTTGGATTTCCAAGCTTTGAATTCTTCAATGTTGATGGTGTCTTCATCATCTGAGCTTGTGTCCTCATTCTGAGTTGGTTCTTGCATGACAAGCTTTGGAAAGTCTTCCTCCATATCATAAGGTAGGCTAACTTTCCTGCACTCATTATCATACCATGAATCATTTTCATCAAAGATTACATCTCTGCTTACCTTGAAGCCTTTGTTTGAGGGGTTATAGAACCTGTATCCTTTCTGATTCAAATCATAACCAATGAAGATACACTTTTCAGCCTTAGGGTCTAGCTTTCCCCTTACCTGTGAGGGAATATGCACATATGCAACACACCCAAAGATCTTGCAATGATCCAGAGATGGTCTCTTACCATGCCAAGCCTCATAGGGTGTCATTCCATCAAGTGTCTTTGATGGCAACCTGTTGATTAAGTATGTGGCAGTAGATACACTCTCTGCCCAAAGATAATTTGGTAATTTTTTCTCATTAAGCATAGACCTAGCTGTCTCCACAATGAGTCTATTCCTTCTTTCAGCTACCCCATTTTGTTCAGGTGAGTACCTTGTGGTAATCTCCCTCTTGATGCCTCTTTCCTGCAAGAACTCTTCAAAGTCATTGGAGAAGTATTCTCCACCACCATCTGACCTTAGCCTCTTCAAATGTCTACCTGTTTGATTCTCAACTAATGCAAGATATCTTTTGAAACAATTAAATACTTCATCTTTATGTTTCATGAAGTACAAGACAGTCCATCTGCTATAGTCATCAATAAAAGATACATAGTACCTTGATCCAGATATGGATGGCTCCTTGCTTGGTCCCCAAACATCTGTATGCACCAATTCCAAGTAGTCTCCATGCATAAAACCTTTTTTGGTATATGGCAATCTGTGTGACTTACCAAATTGACAAGCCCCACACTTGTATATCATGTGTTGCTTGGATACATTAGGTATCCCAAGCACACATTGATCCCTACTCATTTGCTTTATGGTCCTCTCTCCAATGTGACCTAATCTCTTGTGCCACATCTCCAATTCTGATAGGGTTTGGTCCTTGTAATTGTACAATGCAATATTCTTAGTATCCTCAAGTTCAAAGGTAAATAGTCTACCTGATTTCTCTCCCTTGGCTATCCTTCTGAATCCATGTCTTGGATCTTCCACATATGCACCATGTTGAGTGAACCTGACCTGTAGACCTTTTTCAACAATCTGACCTACACTCATCAGATTCTTGGTGATTGTTGGAACATACAATACTCTGCTTAGCAAATTCTGATTACCATCACTTGTTTTGACATTACCTACTTTAACCACTGAATGTTTAGTGTCATCACCTGTCTGCACTTGGTGCTTGCCTTTAGGTTCTTCCAAATCAGAGAGTAGGGCAACATTCCCAGCTACATGGTTAGAGCAACCTGAGTCAATATAGAACAAATGATCATCATTGATACCTGATTTAGATGTCATGTTCATAATCAACAAGGAATCATCTTGATCCTCTGCATAATTGTTGTAATCCTTTCTGTTCCTGTATCCTCCTTGATAATTGCCATTGCTATTGTTGTAGTTATTGTTGTAATTATTGTTGTAGCCATGGTAGCCTTGAGATTGATTGAATCTGCCTCTGCCTTGGGAGTATCCTCCTCTTTGGTGACCTCTTCCTCTTTGATTCTTGTAGTTCTTGTAGCATTCATCTGTAGTATGGTTAGACAAGCCACAAATATTGCATGGAGATTGATTATAGGGTCTCCCCCTACCTGACTTACCTCCTCTGCCCCTACCTCTAGATGATCTACCTCTCCCTGCATAGTTTGCTTGGGAGGTGGATCCTTCTTCATCAATTTTCTTACTTTTACCCTTGTCTTTAGACTTCTTATCTGTATATAGGGCAGAGGGATTGTTACCTTTTGATTGCTCTCCATTCTTTGTTATCTTTGCTTCATGTGTGAATAGTTGTCCAATCAGAGTTGTTAGATCAGGTGCTTGGATGTCCATGTACAAGTCCATTGCAGTGGTAAAGCTTTCCCACTTGTCATCTGCTTTGAGTCCATTGATCACTTGTCTGACTATTTGCTCTTCTTCAATTTCTTCTCCAACACTTGCAAGTTGGTCTGCAATGTCTTTGACTTTGGTGACAAAATCTGAGACACATTGTTTTGATTGCTTCCTAAGAGTTGTAAACTCAATCCATAGCTGATTCTTTCTGGCCCTTGTACTTGATGAGAAGTATGTTGACAAGGTTTCCCAAGTCTCTTGGGAAGTCTTACAGTTCCTAACATGAGGTAGAAGGAAATCAGAGATAGAGTTTAGAAGATATGACCTTGCCAAAGCATCTTTAGCACACCATTGATTAAGTCTCTCATGCTCATCCTTTGTAGGTAGGCCTCTGGTTTTGAATGAGGGCAACTCCTCATCTCCTGATATGTATCCATACAAGCTTCTCCCTTGTAGATAGGTCTTCATTCTTAATGACCATGCCTGGTAGTTATTTCTATCCAATTTGTCAATGAAGGAAGGAAAACCATCACCCATGATTACCTTGTTTTGCTCTGATACCACTGTTGGATGTGATGGCTGGGTACAATCAGAAGATCAAGTTCGTGCTGCTAGACCTGCTTCACACCTGCCCTCTTTTTTCTTCAGATATGGTTAGGAGACTCCTTGAGCTTCCAAATGACACCAAGAAACTATATATGTGCTTTACAAAATGATTGAGTAATGACCAAATCAAAACAGATGATTTTGAACCTTCACAACTCCAAAAAACTTTCTATTCCTGTATTGACACCTGCTCAGTCCTAAGCTCAGTGTGTCCAGCACACTTGCAATTGGTTTAATTCCTTCTGGGAGTATTAAATTAACTTAACAAGCTACCATTAGCAAGTTAAATCACTCCAAATAACAAACTATACACTGAGCATGATCTTTAGCAAAATCAGAGACACCCCCAATTTTTTAGGAACAACATAGAACTATACCAGTGACTGCTTCGATTGTGATTTCTCCCAATTGGCTGAATAGAATGACTTGAAATTTTGTAGTGTTGTAGAATGCTTTGAGCGGGTTCCAATGAGCATTGGATCATCAAATTTGGTTCAGTAGATCTTGAGATATGTTCTGTTGAAGTTGACAGACTTTGAGGTGAATGACTCAGAAAACACAGAGTTAAGAACTATGAGTATATGTATTGAAACTATCAAATGTACATTCCCATTGGCATGTAGAGTGATGCCCAATGGTACTCAGAGGTGTAGGCTCAATAGTAGCTCTCACACACTCACTAATTTGCTTGGATTAGCCTCGGGAGGAGTGTAACAAGACCCGCGACTTTTACATTGACTTTTATAGGAGTTTTTTGAGTGAATTTGAATTTGAATTCAAATTAAAGCTCCCTTGATTCTCTCCACTAGACTTAGGGAGATATTCCCTCAACTAGATCATCTACTTTTTCCACGACTCTAGTCTAGTAGGTGTGATTACATAATTGATTAAGTCATATTGACTTTTACATTGGGTAAAGAGTAACAATCAATTAAGCATCTGTTTCTATGATTCAAATGTATCCTTCATGGGTTCAAACTTTATCTTTCCAGGGTTCCAATTGTCCAAGCTTTATGTTGAGTCTTCAAAGCACAAATCAAAGCCAAGTGTTAAGGCTTGTTTGCACCAACAAGTGCCTCGATCGCTCACTAACTCTATAGGCAATCCATATCTTGTAAAGACATTTTCAAATAAGAATTTTGCCGTCGTGTGTGCATCATTCTTTTTTGTGGCCTTTGCCTCTACCCATTTCGTCAGATAATCTGTGGCAACAATAATGTATTCCGCATGTGTACCTTTTGCAGGGGGGTTGATGGGTCCTACAAAGTCTATACCCCACTTAGAGAATGCACGTCCGCCCATCATGGGTTTCAATGGCATTTCATCTCTGCGAGTAGGAAACTGAGTTCTTTGGCACACATCACATCTCCTTACATAGGTATGAGCATCCATGTGAAGAGTGGGCCACCATAATCCTGAAAAGAGGATGGCTTTGATTATCCTATCGGGTCCAAAGTGACCTCCTGCAACACCTTGGTGTGCAGTCTCTAGTATGTTCAGATAATCACTTTCATGAACACATTGTCTTAGATATCCATCTCGTCCTCTTTTGTATAAATTATCGCCAATGAGTGAATAGTCTTGAGCTTCCTGCTCTAGACTGCGTTGTCGCGCTAAGGTCATTCCTTGAGGGAATGTGTTCGTCCTCAAGTATGTCACTAATGGTTCAGTCCAGTCGGGTGTGAGAGACACGTGATACAATGTAGCATGCTCCACTGGTGGTCTTTCATAACAAACATGGCATTCCTTACACAACTTGTAGACATCTGCTTCCATCGTAGGCCAATATACTCCTAATCTATGCAGAGTCTGTAAGGTTCGATGTTTTGAATGATGTTGCTTTAGTGCACCTATGTGTGCTAATTGCAACCAATTCGCATGTTCTGATTCATCTACACAACAAGCAAGAATCTTTTGATTATCCTGTTTATATATGCTTCCTGCCATTATTTGGTATCTCTGAGACTTGGTAATCTCTCCTTCTTTGATCTTTATCCTAGGATTCTTGGGTCCATAGGTGAGAATAGGGACTATAGGCTTTGCCCATTCTGGAGCTATCTCAAGGTTAAACAGGTATGCATCTGGTAATTCATCGGCTATTCCTTGAGGAGCCTCTCCTGAGGTTAATCTTGAAAGGTGGTCGGCTCTAAGATGCATCTTTCCTTTCCTGACTACCACTTCAAAATCATACTCCATGAGTAATAGAAACCAACGTATCAGTCGTCCTGTGTTACATGGTTTGTTGACTAAATATAATAGGGCTTGATGATCTGTAAAGAACTTGAATTTGTTGGCCAACAAGTAGTGCCTAAACTTCTTTACTGCGTAGATCATCCCTAATCCTTCTCATTCCGTCGTGGTGTAATTTCTTTCTGCTGCGTTCAGTTGTCTGCTAGCGTAAGCTATGGGGAGATCTATGTTACCTTCATTCGTGGGTTGTGCTTACACACATCCTATGGCGTAATTGGACGCATCCTGGAATGGCTTACTCCAATCTGGGGTAGTCAATATAGGTGCTGAGCACAAGCGTCGTTTAAGTTCATTGAATGAATTTTCACATTCATCTGTCCACTCAAAATTGGTCAAAAGAGAGTACAGAGGCTTGGCTATGATTGCATACATGTGTATGAATCTCCTATAATAACCGCAATGGCCCATAAATGCCTGTACCTCTTTGATGTTCGTCGGCCTAGGTAGATCCGCAATTACCTTCACTTTTTCCTCGTCCGTAGAGATTCCATTTTTTGACACAATGTGTCCTAGAATTTTGCCTTGTCTGACCATGAAAACGCATTTTTCTGGGTTCAAACAAACCTGATATTCTCGACATTTGTCAAATACTTGTCTTAACTCTGGAATATGTGTCTGTCTTACATTTGAATGAGCACATAAGTCATCGACATAAACTTCCAAGCTCTTGCGTAAGAATTCCTTAAAAACATGACACATGAGTCGCTGGAAAGTAGCGGGTGCATTTGTTAAGCCAAATGGCATCACACGAAATGCAAATATGCCCCATTCAGTGGCAAAAGCCGTCTTGTGTTGGTCTTCTGGAGCAATGGCTACTTGATTATAGCCTGAGAATCCATCAAGAAAGCTGTAAACTTCCTTGCCCGCAACTCTTTCCAATAGATGTTCCGTGATAGGAAGAGGATAACTATCTCTAATCGTGGCGGCATTAACTTTTTTAAGGTTAATACACACACGCAATTTTCCGTTCTTCTTGGGCACAACCACAATGGGGGATACCCATTCGGTGTGTTCAATTTCGTAAATGAATCCTGCTTCTATCAAGCGATCTATCTCCTCTTTAATCTTCGCAGCGTAGTTGTCATTATACGTGTACGGTTTCTGTTTTGTCGGTTTTGCATCTGGAGTCATAGGGATTCTATGAGAACATATATCTGGATCTACTCCTTTCAAATCTTTGTAACTCCAAGCAAAAACATCTCTATATTCGCGCAATAGGGCAACTAGTTCTTCCTCTTCTTCAGTCGTCAAATCATGCCCTATGTGTGTGCATTTTTCTTCTTCTCCTTCTATGGCAACTATTATTTTCTTGGTTTTCTCTCGGTTATCATATACTTGTCCATCACTCGCCTTTCTATTGGGCATTCGTACCATGATTCTTCTATCGTCGATTTCATATTTCTTGAAATTCTCGGGTACTTCAAACAAAGATTCTTCTTTTTCTGACATGGTTTCTTTCTTCTTTCTTTTCTTGCCTTCACTCTTGGTAGTCACTTCCGTGGCTAATCTCACTTCATTCGTAATTTCCTCGTGTCTCTGAGTGTGAGTCTCTACTTCGTAGAAATATTCTTCCTCTGATGCAAAGGGTGGGTCCATGATAATTGATTCTAAATCAAAATCGCTTGCATCCTCAAATGCATCAGTGTCTGGTTCACACTCTTCTAAAATTGCATCGCCCATGATTGGCTCTATCGTAAAAACTGAAATGTAATAGCCATCCTCGTCACAGTGGGGTGTCCATTGTTCTTCATTGATGGCTACATCCATGGTTGCTAGAATCTCTGCCCAACCATGGGGTTCAAACTCCTCGTCTCGGAATACTACAGGTGCGTAGGCTGGATCTTGAAGGGTTCGTGGATGTTGTTCCGCACCTAAGGTCCTTGCTTCTAACCGTTCTTCCTCTTGTTTGGCTACTTTACACATCCATAAATGGGTATCCTCATGCAACCAAGAAGGATCTGATTCTAATGAGTGCACGGATTCCGTCTCTACAGGTGTTTTATGGATGGTATTCCATTGTATTGGGGGTACATCTCTGTGTGAATAGTCTTTCAGATTGACTTTGGTAGTCACTCCTAAATGTTGCAAGTACAAAGAATTAGTTCCCCAATCTTGCACAATTTGCAACTGACGCATGAATGGTCGTCCCAATATCATCTAATATGCATGATTTTTCGCGAAGTCACAAATGGCGAAAGTATGCTCAAATTCTACACCACAAGTGGTGAGAGATATGCCTTCTAGTAAGCCTAATGGTTTCTCTATTTGTCCATCAGCCATTTGTAGCTTCATCCTGGTGGGTCTGAGTGCTGGCTTACCCCAACGTTTCCACAAAGCGGTGGTAGCTATGGCTACTCCGGCTCCCGAGTCTAAGATGGCCTTCGTGGTGTAGCCCTGATGGGTTATTGGAAGATATGTGTTACCTTCCTCTCCTTCGCTTACGTCTCCAATCTTTTCCACAGGTATCTCTGGTACCTTCTTATGTGATCTTATCTGAGAGCGTGTGGTAGCTAGCTCAGGGAATTGATTTGCTACGTGCTTCCACAATTCTGGTTTTACCTTTAACGATTCCTCCAGAGTGAGATTACATTGTACTTTCGTGTTCTTGATCGCTTCCGTGTTCCTAGGGATCACTGATTCTTCATTCCTCACTATTATCGTGGGTGCTCTCATACTAATAGACTTTGCTTCCCAAGGTCCTGTGAACTGAGGTAATTCTTGTAGAGAATTAGATTCAAATCCTGTGGGTTCACTCAGTTGCTCCACCTCTACATCATCGTATATAGAGGGGATGTCTTGGGGAAATTGTTCCTGCAAATCGTCTATTTCTTGAATAGGAGGATGAGTTCCTTGTTCTTTTCTCCATTTCTCTTCTTGTATTTCTCTCAAAAATTCATGTGAGTACCTATGTATGGAAGATAGGTTATCTTGACTTTCTGTATTGGGTACTTGAGACAGGGATGGTGCATTCCTCTCCTGTGTCTCTGGGACAATAGGGTTCCTAGACTGATCCTTTTCCTCTTTGCTTTCTATCAAGTGTTCTAGCCTCTCCATTAGTCCTTGAAAGTGTAATTCCGGTTTTGCCATGTTATTCCAATTAAGATATTTAGAGGCTTCGAACAAAGCTTGTGCTAATTCTACCATCTTCATGCAAAGTTTAGTTCTCTCAATTTCTAGATCAGCTCGAGGGTAATTTTTACTCATTTCCGTTACTTGAGGTCCCTCTTTTAATCTTGCCTGATATGCACAAAACATCATGTCTAGATCTTCTGGTATGGGTTCCGCTAAAACCGATCCCGATTTTTGAGCTGGGTCTTCTTGATTCAATTCTCGTGAAGCCAATTCTTGTATTTTGGCTCTAGATTCCTTCAAACTTCCTTCCAACTCACTTATCTTTTTACTCCACTTTCTCTTTATTCTTTCTCTAGAATCTTTCCAAGATTTTGTCTTTTTACTGCTAGGTTCTGCAACTTCACTAGTTCCTGCTACTTTCTCTTGATTAAGCTGTTGGTTTTGTAAGAGCGCCTGGGCTCTGGTTATCGCTTGGATAGGCACGTATGTTGGGTTGGATCCATCTGCGTTATTTACAATACCTATCACGTTGATCGGTGTCACATTCGAAACGTTAACTGAGTTCTTAGGACAATCTTTGATTATGTGCTCTTTGCCACAATCGGCACAAAAGCCTTGTATGTTATAGTACTGTGATTGCCTTACTATTGGGGGATGTGGACAATCCTTTATGAAGTGATCTCCTTGGCACCTAAAGCATGGTCCTCTTGGGCCCTGTGGTCTCTGTTGTCTCAATTGGGGCCGTGGGTTTGGGTTTGCATACATCACATTAGTATAATCTGGCTCCCAACTAGGTTCCATTGGTGGACTATCATAATGATATGTCTCCACATGCTCTGGTGACTCCGTGTAATAAGCGGGTGGACTAGTTACATGAGTAGAGTCAAAACTGTTTGAGTTCGGGTCACTTTCTGTGATCACGGGTGAAGAAGGCACTAAGGCCCTACTTAGGTTCTCTTCTGCAGCCGCGTATTTAACTGAGATGACATTCGCTGGTGGGGGTGGCTGCTGAGCTAAGACGGGTTGAGGTCTCTGTTGAGCCTGGTATGGGTAGTTCTGAGGAGGCCTATAGTAATAAGGCTGAGCATTGTATTGGCCTTGATACCTACCTGGCTGCTGGTATGTTTGCGGGTAGTTCTGTCTCACGGTTTGTTTGTTGTATGGGCAGTCCTGAGCCGTATGATTCGTGTATCTTCTCTCAATTGTGCAATATTGGCCACTAGGGTTGGCGTGAGGTTGAGGTGCATTGGGGCACATGTTTGCCAAATGATTTCCACCACAAGTGTAACAACGTACATTCGTCGGTAGCTTGGGCACCTGTTTACTAGAAACTCCTAGTTTTTGGGCCACTTTTTCTGCTAGGTCCTCTATCGAATTAGACAATTTTGTGGATGCTAGAGAAGAACAATCTGAGTCCTTATAGACCTTTGAGAGTTCTAATTCCTCTCCTAGGTTATCCTCGATGTCTATACATATTCTTACACACTCCTCTAGCGTTCTGGGTTCTTTTAGGTACACATACGAGCGTAGTTTAGCGCTCAACAAGCCATCTAGGAACAGTGATACTTGTTTGGCTTGTGAGGGTAGCTCTTGCATTGGACATCGCTCAACATATTGTCTAAACCTTCGTCCTGCCAGTCTAACTGTTTCCTGAGGGGTTTGTTTAAAGCTATGAATCAACGAAGACGTGTCATGTCTAACCCCACTTTTAGAGAATTCAGTGATTTAAATTGCCTTTGTTGCAGTGGTTGGAACCAAGTTAAAGCGGTATTCTTTAACGTTAGTCCAAATGCGTTGTACTGCGTGAACATGTCCTCGACTTGTTCTACTCTTAGTACTTGCTTGAATTCTGCAACGTGGTCATAGGGATCTCCTGTCCCATCAAAATAATTTTTCATAGATTTCACTAATTGCGTGGGTCTCAATACTCTTGCGTGTTCACGTGGTCTAGGTAGAGGAAAATCATCTCTACCACCTGGTATTCCATGTTCTCTTTGTCTATCCGTCCTATTAGTGTTCGTGGTTGTTCTATCTCTCCCTATGGGGTGATTGAAGCTTACTTCCGGTCTCTCGTGATTTCCTTCTCTTTGATTTCCATGGGCTGAGGATGTTCCTGCCCCTTGTTGATTTGCATTCATGTTTGTTCTAGGTGGAGGGAATATCAATTCACCTCTCCAAGTGTAGGTGCTTTTAGCGCGCTCAGGCACCACAAAGACTCTTTCTGAAGTCTCATCCAGGTATACAACCTTTCCAGGTGTATCTGGGTCCTTGAATTCATAGATTGTAATGATGCCTATCTCACCAGGGTGTTCCTTTCTGTACCTCCAAAAGGCTTCATCTGTCTCTTTATTTACAAACAACTCGGTGCTCCTGTTATCTTGAGGGATCCACTCTGGGATGAGTACTCTCGTTAATACAGATTTCCCTCTCGATGTTCTGGGTTCTTCTAACGGTTCTTTTCCTTGAAATTTCGCTTCCGTTTCTAATTGAATTGTGCCAAACTCATTAGTATCGTTTGGCTGCGTACTTAGGACGTACATGGTTCCTTCTTTGTCTATGTAAGCGTCTCTCTCAAATTTCACCACTGGTCTTTCCAATCCAATGGGTTGATCAGGGTTGTGCAATTGCAACACCTGCCTTTGCAAACCATCCTCATAGATGCGAGCACCTAATCGGTTGGTTCGGAGAAACTCTAGCTGCGTTCTATAGGGTCCTTCTGGTTTTTCTAAGTATGCTACATGAGATCCTCCTTCTGGTCTGTCTGTGCTAAATGCCATTTCTGATTCACTTGTCTCTGAGCTCTCGTAGGGGTAATTGTTGGTGTGTAAAACACCACAAGAACTAAACTAATGTGGTATTAGAAGACCTCCATAACCATCATTAGCTTAGCAACACTCACATTATGAGTCTTCATCTCTGAACTTAGTGAAAATCAAAACTTCACTTCACAGAAATCTGCGCCTTTTCTTCAATCCTTCAATCTGACCTGTATTAGCTCAATCTTTGCCAAATCTTTTGATTACTTGCTAAGAGAAGTTCTTGCTAGTGTTAAGCAACACATAACAAACAAAACTTTCAAGCAATAACTTCACAATCCTCTGATTTTGTATCAACCTTTACACTATGTCTGAAAACTGAAAATGTACTTCATCGATTTGACATACCTTCACTCTTAAACTGATTTCTCTGAGTACGCGTCCCGTTTCTCAAAGATCTTTTGACCAAATGTAGTTGAGGATTATAGCTTTCCAACAAGCTATCACTTACCAAAAACTTTACACCATGCTTCGAGATCTGATCTTCAGAAGATCAGTCAAATGTGCGCCAGAAAAGTCGTAACTGTCAACTAACTTTCATAGTCATATGAAATGACTTGAGACTCAATGTACAATAGGAATTAGACACAATGCTTCTACACAAACATGTGTTGATTATCAGAGAAGGTGTGTACAAAATGGCTTGGCCTAATTTTGCTCACAGCCATGGAAAACTCTATCAGACTCAGAAGTTTTCTCTCACCATCTCTCTCAGAAATTACACGACTTTTCTCTACTTCCTCAAACTACAAAATTGAGTTCTCTATTACATGTTTCTGACTCAAATTAACTTATATACCTATGGTTTACATTCATCTAGACTTGAACTCGTAAGTTCTAAAGATCAATTACAAATCTAGACTCTAATTTTGCACTAATTTACAATAGTGAAATTGTCCCTTCACTTAGGCTTGATTTTCTGTAGGTCTTTCCTTCACTTCTTCTTTCCTCCATCATATGTCTCCATATGTCTTCATATATCAATGCCTAATTAGTGAGTGAAGCCCCAACAGCTCCCCCTCAATCACTAATTAGCATAATTTGACTTCTTCACATAATCTCCTTCTCTTTTATTCCTGCCATCTTCTTGAACTTACTTGTCTTTACTCCATCCAAGCTTTTTGTCATAATATCTGCAATCTGATCTTTTGTGGAAGTATACACCACTTCAATCTCTTTCTCCATTACCTTTTCTCTAAGAAAATGATACTGTATCTCTATGTGCTTTGTCCTTGCATGAAACACAGGATTTGCTGCAAGATATAATGAACTCATGTTATCTCCATGAATAATGGGTATACCTTGATCAATTCCCAAGCTTTTGAATAATGTCTGCATCCATATGACTTCCTTTGCTGCTTCCACAAGTCCTTTGTATTCAGCTTCTGTTGATGATAAGGCCACTGTGTGTTGTTTCTTTGAACACCAACTCACAAGCTTATCTCCAATGTATATCATGTAGCCATGAGTAGACCTTCTGTCATCTTGACTTCCTGCCCAATCTGAATCACTATAGGCTCTCAATCTTATATCTGATGTAAAAGGATAATACAATCCTTCTTTCAAAGTCCCTTTGATATATCTAAGGACTCTTTGACCTGCAATCCAATGTGGATCCTTTGGACAATGCATGAATTGGGAAAGAACACCAACTGCATAACTAAGATCAGGCCTTGTTAGAGTTGCATAAATCAAACTTCCAACTAAAGATTGATACTTCCTCATGTCTTTGAACTCTGCACCAACATATCTACTGAGTTTGTGATTGACTTCTAATGGTGTAGATGCCTCTCTGCAATTCTCCATGTTGAACTTCTTTAGAAGATTCAAGAGATACCTTTCTTGTGATACATAAATGCCATGCTCTGCATAAGTGATTTCCATTCCAAGAAAATATGACAATTTTCCTAGATCACTTATCTTGAATTCTCTTTCAAGTAGCTTCTTCACCTCCTTGATTCCTTCATTTGAGGTACCTGTAATTATAATGTCATCTACATATATACAAATGTAGATCATACCTTCATCTGTTCTTTTGATAAGTAAACTTGCATCTGCCTTTGAACTTTGATACCCAAGGTCATTAAGATACTTTACAAGTCTATAATTCCAAGCTCTTGGAGCTTGCTTCAAACCATAAAGGGCTCTTCTCAACCTGCAAACATAATTTGGAAACTTATGATCTGCAAACCCTTGAGGTTGTTCCATGTAAACCTCATCTGATATATATCCATTCAAAAATGCATTCTTAATGTCCAATTGACTCAATGTCCATCCTTTTGATGCTGCAATGGCAATGATTGTTCTTATGGTTGACATCTTTGCCACAGGACTGAATGTCTCATCATAATCTATGCCAAATGTTTGAGCATAGCCTTTAACCACCAATCTAGCTTTGTATCTGGCTATAGTTCCATCTGCATGCTTCTTAACTTTGTAAACCCATTTGTTTCCAATCACTTTCTTACCATTAGGTTTTGGGACAAGTTCCCAAGTTTTGTTCTCTTCAAGAGCATCAAATTCTTCCTTCATTGCTACTTCCCATTGTCTCTTACCCTTTGCTTCATCATAGCTTTGAGGTTCTTCATCTTCCTTAACCATGTAAGCATAATTTTTCTGAGTCAAGTAAGAAGTGTCATATGAATACCTTGTAGGTTGATTCCTTATTCTGGTTGACCTTCTTGGTTCACACTCTTCATGTCTATCTGGATGTACTTCTTCATCAAATATTGGTCCATCTTCATTCCTTCTATATGATCCAACTCTTGATGTGCTTGCTTGCATATGTTCTTCATCTCCATCTATTTGCATATGTGACTTACCTCTTGCACTCCTTCTTATCTCTTCTTCAAATGTTTCAAGCTCACATTCTTTATCTGCATACCAACTCTTCTGTTCATCAAAGGTCACATCTCTGGAAACAATAAAATGTTTAGTTAAAGGACTCCATAGCCTATAACCCATTTGCTTTTCATCATACCCAATAAACACATATCTTTCTGCCTTTGGTTCAAGCTTATGTCTGAGTTGTGATGGTACATAAGCATAGGCAATTGACCCAAACACTTTACAATGGTCAAGTGTTGGTTTCTTACCCCACCAAGCTTCATAAGGGGTCATACCATTCAAAGCTCCACATGGTAACCTATTCACAAGGTATGTGGCTGTATTTACAGCCTCAGCCCAAAGATAATTAGGGCAATTCTTTTCCTTTAACATTGCTCTTGCAAATTCAACCAATGTTCTATTCCTCCTTTCTGCCACCCCATTATGTTGAGGTGTATACCTGCAAGTTATCTCTCTCTTGATACCTGCATTCCAAAGATAGTCATTAAATTCTTGGGAGAAGTATTCTCCCCCTCCATCAGACCTTAGCCTCTTGAGTTTGTGACCTGTAACTCTTTCTGCATAAGCATGAAAATGTTTGAAGGCTCCAAAGACTTCTGATCTTTCCTTTAGAACATAAAGGGTTATCCACCTTGTAGCATCATCAATAAACAAAACATAATACCTAGATCCATTTATTGAACCTTCTTTTGTTGGTCCCCATACATCTGTATATATGAGTTCAAGCAAACCATCATGCTTGAAACCTTTCTTCTGAAATGGTTGTCTATGAGCTTTTCCCATCTGACAAGCTTCACACTTGTATATCATATGTTGATTCTTTACATTTGGTAGTCCCAATACAGATTGATTCTCCACCATAGTTTTGATTCCTCTTTCATTGAAATGTCCCAATCTTTTATGCCAAAGATCTAACTCTGTAATTACTTCATCACCATGTGTAATTAGGGCTTGACCAACATTTCCTTGCACTTTGAGAGTAAAAAGTCTACCTTCCTTCTTACCACAAACAATGGGTTTGTATGCATCCTCTGGATCTTCTACAAATACCCCTTCATTTGTAAATCTGACTTGAAAACCTTTTTCCACTATTTGTCCAACACTAATCAGATTCTTTGGTATTGTTGGAACATACAAAACATTTGTTAATAAATCAGCTCCACTCCTGCACTTCACCTTTCCAATTGAATGCACATTGTGTTTTGTATTGTCACCTGTTTGTACTGTATGACTTGAATTTCCTTCTTCCAATTCTGACAATAATTCTATATTACCTGTTAAATGATTTGAACAACCAGAGTCAATATAGAATACCTTGAGATCCTCCTTCTCTGATGAACTAATTGAATTCATCATCAATGTTGTATGGTTGTCATTCTGTGTATCATTTGCATAATTGTAATATGTAGTGTTGTATGATTGGTTCTGATTCCAATTTCTTCCACCACCTCTACCAAAACTTCCTCTTGAATTATGTCTTCCTCTTTGAAATTGATTCTGAAACCTTCCACCTCTACCTCTGCCATTGTTGTTCTGATTTTGATTTGCTCCTTGTTGATTGTGCCAACAATCATATGCTAGATGATTGCTCAATCCACAAATCCAACATGTCTTCTTGTTATTGTTCTGATTACCTCTACCTCTTCCATTACTTCGACCTTTACCTCTGCCAAAACCTCTTCCTCTTGCATAATTTGCTTGAGTTGTTGACTCTTCTTCATCCTTTGCTTTGCCTTTATCTCCTTTCTTTTTGTTCTTCACATACATTGCAGAACTTTGACCTTTGTCTCCATCTGACTTTAAGTCTTGCTCAAATGTGAGCATCAATCCAAGTAATTGATTTAATTCTGGCACATAATGATTTAATGAAAGTTCTGTTGAAAGTACAAAAGGCTTCCACCTTTCATCACCTCTTAATCCTGCAAGTAATTGAGCTATCAACCTATGATCTTCAATATCCTCATCAATAGATCCAAGGCTATCTGCCAAGTCTTTCATCTTAGTGACATAATCACTAATGTTCTGATTTTGCTTCTTCTTGAATGTGGTGAACTCTGACCATAAGCTAGCTTTCCTAGCTTTAGTGGTGTTTTGGAAGTGGTCTTCCAAAGCATTCCAAATATCTTCAGCTGTTTCTAAACCTCTGATATGTGGCAACAAGTGATCTGTAATAGTGTTGTATATATAAGCTCTTGCACTTGCATCTCTCTTCTGCCATAGCTTCAAAACTTCTAACTCTTCCTTCCTTGGATGACTTTCATCTTCAAATTTAGGCTTCTCCTCTTCACCTGTCACATATACCATTAAGTCCTTACTCATAAGTAAGGCCTCCATCCTCATTACCCAAGCAGGATAGTTATCTCTGTCCAATTTGTCAATGGACACATGATCTGCCATGGTATCCTTGCTTCTGCTTCAACCTGTAAGTGTAAGGTTAAAGAATGATACCTTTTGTAGACCTTTACTCTTGGGAGCAACTTCGAAATACTCTTCTGATGACTTTTGGTTGTTGAACACCTCAGCTTCCTCCTTCTTTGATAAAGAACTCTTCAAATCTTCTTGTATCTGCACTCCTTTTATTCTCGAGGACCTTATCTGCTCTGATACCACTTGTTGGTGAGTAAAACACCACAAGAACTAAACTAATGTGGTATTAGAAGACCTCCATAACCATCATTAGCTTAGCAACACTCACATTATGAGTCTTCATCTCTGAACTTAGTGAAAATCAAAACTTCACTTCACAGAAATCTGCGCCTTTTCTTCAATCCTTCAATCTGACCTGTATTAGCTCAATCTTTGCCAAATCTTTTGATTACTTGCTAAGAGAAGTTCTTGCTAGTGTTAAGCAACACATAACAAACAAAACTTTCAAGCAATAACTTCACAATCCTCTGATTTTGTATCAACCTTTACACTATGTCTGAAAACTGAAAATGTACTTCATCGATTTGACATACCTTCACTCTTAAACTGATCTCTCTGAGTACGCGTCCCGTTTCTCAAAGATCTTTTGACCAAATGTAGTTGAGGATTATAGCTTTCCAACAAGCTATCACTTACCAAAAACTTTAAACCATGCTTCGAGATCTGATCTTCAGAAGATCAGTCAAATGTGCGCCAGAAAAGTCGTAACTGTCAACTAACTTTCATAGTCATATGAAATGACTTGAGACTCAATGTACAATAGGAATTAGACACAATGCTTCTACACAAACATGTGTTGATTATCAGAGAAGGTGTGTACAAAATGGCTTGGCCTAATTTTGCTCACAGCCATGGAAAACTCTATCAGACTCAGAAGTTTTCTCTCACCATCTCTCTCAGAAATTACACGACTTTTCTCTACTTCCTCAAACTACAAAATTGAGTTCTCTATTACATGTTTCTGACTCATATTAACTTATGTACCTATGGTTTACATTCATCTAGACTTGAACTCGTAAGTTCTAAAGATCAATTACAAATCTAGACTCTAATTTTGCACTAATTTACAATAGTGAAATTGTCCCTTCACTTAGGCTTGATTTTCTGTAGGTCTTTCCTTCACTTCTTCTTTCCTCCATCATATGTCTCCATATGTCTTCATATATCAATGCCTAATTAGTGAGTGAAGCCCCAACAGTAATTACTATTCAATTGCTGAGCCCACGATCGAGCGGTAGTTCTCACACTAGCCTCTGATGATCTAAGGCTTCGTCGGTCTGACTTACCTATATGTTTGCCCGATCTAAGGTTCATTAATTTCCTTCCTCGCTCACTCAATTACACACTTAGATCGTCAATGGTCCTTTGTTATTACTGTCTTGATTATTTTTTTGAACTTCTTTGGATTCTTGTCTTAATACATGCGTCAGGAATTCGACTTTTCGTTATGATTTTGAGTTCTCGTTCCGTCAGACTTATGTTCTTTTCTTTAGGTTTTCGTCACACACACCTTTACTTTAAGTCTTAAACTTGAAAGAATTAGGTATCTTAAACTTGAGGCGTTCCTATCGTCGTTAATCCACAACTACCGTTTAACCTAAGCTAAGAATTGACTGAGGGGGTTGAGTAATCTTCCAACCTCGAGTCGGCTTTTCTGGTTGCTCTGATGCCCTGTTGCCCAAGAAGCCGTGCTTCCCAAGCTCTGCTGTCTCCACTGCCTTGCTTGCTTGCCTTGATCGCCTTTGCTAAACCTGGAAAAATTCCAATATTAGACCAATTCACAAGATGATCAAACTCTTGAGTATATACACCCTTTTAAGTCCCTTTCTCTTTTGCCCAAGTTTTCAATGTGTGCCCCCTGGCTTCCTAGTCCCAAACTAGGTGAACCTCAATCGTCGCGAGCTTTCTAACGAGCTATTAAGCTCAAAAAACGGACTTCGGATGAGAAAGTTACACGCGTTCAGGCCCTGGGGGGTAAAAACTGACAATCAAGTTTTTCTTCAAATATAGACTAAGGGGTCTCCTATGAGTCTAATGGTCCAAAAATTTCTCAAAAATTCCCTCAAATTTGGTCAAAAATTGAAGTCCAAAATTCACGATGGGGGTGGGCAATCGCGATGGTCTGGGACCGTCGCGATGGTCCAAGCGAACCGTCGCGATGGCGTGGGATTTGGACAATCGCGATGGCCCGAAAAGGTGAACCGTCGCGATGGCTCGAATTGAACGATCGCGATGGCGTGAGGTCGAACCGTCGCGATGGCCCGAAGTGAACGATCGCGATGGCGTGGAAATGGACCGTCGCGATGGTCCGAAAAATGAACCGTCGCGATGGCGTGATCAGGCGGACAATCGCGATGGCGCGGTCAACGGTCAACGGTGGACAATCACGATGGTCCGAAGTGAACCGTCGCGATGGTCCGCGATGCGATGGCTTGAGCCAATCGCGATGGTCTGATTTTGGGCTGTCGCGATGGTCCAAAAAATGAACCGTCGCGATGGTCTATCGTGACACGTGGCACTGTCGTGGCGATGGCATAAGCCAATCGCGATGGTCCGGGGTCAGCTGAACCGTCGCGATGGTCCAAGTGGACCGTCGGGATGGCTCAAGTGAACCGTCGCGATGGTCCGAAAAAGCGAACCGTCGCGATGGTCCGGCCGAGCCGTCGCGATGGCGTGAGCCTATCGCGATGGTGCGACACAATCGCGATGGTCCGAGCCAATCGCGATGGTCCACCAAACAACGAATTTTTGAAATGCAAAAATGGTTCCGTGTATGCGCAAGTATCGCCTATCTAGTGGTGTGGTCGCCTACCTCAAAAACCGAAAATTGCAGACCATCGCGATGGTCCGCCCTGCTCGGAAATTTCTGACAGAAAGTACATGTTTTACCTTTTGGAAGCTCTCCTGATGCTCTGAAGCTCTGTACCTGCAAGAAAACTCAAGAAAACACAAGCACACACAAGCGCAAAAACTCTCTCTCGCTCTCTCGCATGCACAAACGAGGGGAAATGAGGTGAATGGGTGGATATGGTGAATTTTCTGAATTTTTTTGGAAATGGAGATGATGATGCGATGATGAAGATGGAGTATGGGGAAGGTGAAAAACACTAAAAACTAAGTAAAAACAATAACAAAAACTGAAATTTTTACCTTCCAACGCCACTTCTTGCTATACTCTTACCATCACACATTCGTCCTAGACTCGATCCCCGGCAACGGCGCCAAATTTGGTGTTGCTCTAGCACAATGGTAAGTACCACGTTAAGAAGCTTCACCTCCTTAATGTCAATCCGTGGGAGAGGTAGGAGTGATATGAAGATCGTGAACGTGAGATGATGTGAGAGTGAAGGTGAGAAGCACAAAGATGCACACACACATACACACACACAATGAAGAGACAAGCAAGACACAATGGAAGGTGGGAAATTAGCTCTATTACTCAAGAATGCTCTTACAAGCTCAAACTAGCTCTATGCTCACACTAACCAAAATGAACCAACCTCAAAAATGAGCTCTCTAGCTCTTTTTATAGTTTCTAGACTAGTTTTGACCGGTTTCACATCTAGTGACCGGCCTAGTTAAAAAATAGGTCCTAGAGGCTATTTGGAAGGGTAAACGATGTCTAAAAATAACGAAAATTGGTATGAGCATTCTACCTAAGCTCCTCAAGCTCGAGGACTCCTCGGCTTGCACAAAATGGAGCTATGGATTACAAAATGTGGTTTTCTATGATACATATGTTACAATTAGTGATAATGATCACTGTTGAATGTTTGGAGAATTAATAAGAAATATATTTGTTTGAAAATTGATCCGCCTGGCTCCTTGATCCTTCTTTACATGCTTCCGTGGCGTCTGTGCCTCTGGCTGCTTCCAACACCACTTGTGGGCGATTATCTTTCGCTCTGATATCGCTAATGATGGTCGCCACGGCAAAGGCTTGAACCTTGTCAGGCCTGCGGAAATTGCCACGCCGCCGAATAGAGAGCTAAGCTAGAGTGATATAGAACACCTCTGTAATCAACAGTAGCTTAGCAGGATTACTATCGCTTAATTGTGTTAAATTGCGACTTGAATTCCACCGGAACTTCACCAGACTGTCTTTGGGACGTCACATAAATTTTACCGGAATATCACCAGAATGAACTTTGATTCTGTTCGTGATTACTTCAAATGAGTTTATGTGAAGTAAGGAAGTGATACGTGAACTTCCTTCACTGAATGAACTTATTCTTGAAGTTTAAAGAAAACTTCACAGTTCTGAAGTGCCACTTTTTGGTTAGACTTTGTACAATGTGTACATATCCATTCCACCGGAAGCTGTGATCAGCTTAAAGTAGAGACTTCTAGCTACAAGATGAGCTGTCTCTCATACAAAGCTTCGAATTCTACTGCGAGATATACTTCGTTGTTCTACCGGAAAAACTTGCTTTTCTCAGAAAACTATAACTGACCGAAAATGCGTTTACTAAGATATCTTTGACCGAGACATTCGTTTACTGAGAGAGTACCGAGGGACACGTTTAGTAACGAACTGTAATTGTTAATGGTTAACGAACTTTCTACTGTAACACGGAAAAAACTCAGATTCTTCACATGCGAACAGTACGTGCAAACTTCCACATGAACATGTGTTTTCTATTAGAGAAGATGTGTACAAACAAGCTTGGCCTCTTCTTGCTCAAGCTGTAGAAACTCTCCTACACTGAGTAGTTTCTTATTACCATCCCTTTCAGATGAATACCTGACATTCCAGGTTTCTGTTATACATCTGTACATACGTGATCTATGACGTCTTCTGAGAACTTCTCACTCTCTGTTCACTCATACGCGATCTCTCATAATCCTCTTCTTCTCATCATCTCTCCGAGTCTTCTCATCTTCTGCATCATCCAAGTCCTTCAATCCTCTGTGTATATATACACTTTTCTTCTGCGCTCTTCCACGCTCTCATTCTTTAATTCACGTTATGCGCGCATTATGTGCACATTATGCGCACACCGTGGCTTATTGCTCTGTTACTCGTACAATTCTTGATTCTGGTTAACGGACTGATTTCGCACGTTGTACAACTGAGGCTTTTGATTTTCTGAAGATTCCGCTTCTTTTCTTTTTCTTTTTCTTTTATGTCTGTATGTCAAATTCGTGAGTGATTCCTCAACATAGCCCACCAATGGTAGGATGATTCCCCTAGATACATATCAAGCAATTTCTCTAGATCCTAGAATCAAAGAGATTGTGGGATATTAGATAACATTATCTTTCTATTTCAAAGGTCCTTTTGCTTACTTCTTGGTTTAGTTTAGGCATTTGTTGCTTTGAGTGCATAATAGAACTTTGAACAATTGTACTTTGTTTTTATTCAAAATTGAATGAAATATATCTCCCTAGATATGAGCTATTAAGGAAATCATTTGTGAGTCTTTTACCTCCTAGAATGAAAATTTGGGTAATGTTTTCTTGTTCTTGAGCTTTGGGCTTGCCATCTATCCTTAGAAATTATGTTCTATGGTTCTTCATGTCACAAGAAAGGAGATAGGGGAGAGAGCTCATGCACACACTCTCACAATCAAAGAGGAACACACACACAGATTGATGCAAGGAAGAATGATCTTCTTCTTATTCTTCTTCTATTACATAAAACAAATGTACAAGAATGACCTAAAACAACAATACAACAAGTGAAATATTAAAGAATAGTACATAAGGAAACTCCTAATGTCTGCAAATGCGTGAGCTAGCAAGAAAAAATGTGCCATCAATCTCAGTAGATAAAAATAGTAAAGCTTAATGAAGTGTCGCTGATATATATATCGATTTCACCACTATACATGCGAGAGAAATGAAAAATTGATACGTGTCATCGTGGATCATCACATGTTGAGCTTGATATCTCAACACTCCCCCTCATGCTCAGCATCATGTCTTGTAATCCAAGCATCTTCCAAAACTTCTTCAACTTCTCATCTCCAAGAGCTTAATTGAAAATCTCAGGAACCTACTCATCTATCGTCACATAAACAAGGTCAATATCACTTGCCAGTACCTTTTCCTTGATGAAATGATAATGTACATCAATATGCTTTGTTGTAGCATGAAAAATGGGGTTCCTTGCTAAAAGTATGCTGCTAAGATTATCACAATAGATGGTGATAGGCTTTTGCACTTCCACACCTAAATCTGTAAGTGGCATCTCTAACCATGATGCCTCACATGCTACCATTACAACACCTCTATACTCAACAAAGCATTAATGGGTTGCTTCTTACTCCTCCATGTAGTAGTTGCACTCCCAATTGAGAATAGAAAGCCACTAGTAGATCTTGTATCTAGAATGCTACTAGCCCCATCTGCATTGGTGTATCCATGAACCTACAATTCTGTGCCATCTTCATAAAACAATGCATAATCCAAATTAGCACTCACATAACATAGGGTGCATCTCAAAGCATCTAAATGCGGCTTCTCGGGAGCCTGCATAAATTGACTTTAAAGTCTAGTAGTGTAGCTTAGATCAATCCTTCTAATTGTGAGATATATCAAACTTCCCATAGTTTTCTCGTACATAGTAGCATTTTCCAGTCCCTCATCGGACGTAGTATCCAACTCTAAATTTTGATCTAGCAGCACAGAAATTGGCTTACACTCAGCCATACCATACTTTTGCAACATATCAAGGCATATTGCCTTTCTGAAATCCTTATACCTATTTTTGTATGTATAAACTCAATGCCCAAGAAATAGCACAACATACCAAGATCTTTCATATCAAATTCTTGCATAAGGAGTTGCTTTACCTTTTTTATGCTTTCTTCATTATCACCACCCATAATCAGGTCATCAACATAAATAGCCACAATCATGATGCCATCTTCACCCTTCCTTGCATATAATACTTTATTTGCATCACACATAGAAAATTCAATGGTGGTTAAGTAGTCAGCATTCCTTGCATGCCAAGCATGAGGGGCTTGCCTAAGTCCATAGAAAGCCTTTTGCAACCTACAAACATATTCTAGGTGCTTTGAATCTTATCCTTATGGCTGTTCCATGTATACTTCTTCTTTTAATTCACTATGTAGGAAAGCATTCTTCACATCCATCTGATGAAAAGTCCATCCTTTTGCTATAGCTACTTCAACAAGTGTTCTAATAGTAGACATTTAAGCTACAACATTAAAGGTTTCCTCATAATCAATGCCATATGTCTCTGCATATCCGTTTGCTAGCAATCCTGCTTTGTACCTACTTATGCTACCATCAACATTGTGCTTTACCTTGTAAACCCACTTGCAACCCATGGGTTTCTTTCCTTGTGGCAAGGGGGCCAGCTTCCATGTATTGTTTCCATAAAGTGCAGCCATCTCCTCATCCATAGTTTTTTTCCAATATGAATTTCCACATGCATCTTCAAAACAGAAGGGTTCAACATCTTGTATTACCTTTGTCATGTAGGCACAATGAGGAGTCATGTAACTCTCATATGTCAATCATCTTCTTGGGAGTTTGAGTCCTCACCAAGATCCTATTCTTCTATATACAACTTAGACACAATATTAGAAAAATTCAAAATATTTTCCTTGGTCTGTATAGAAGTTCTGAAGTGCTTATATGCAGCTCCTAAACCATGAAGGCACACTTCCACCTTATCATCGTCATCTACATTCATGCCAATAGATGCAAGTGACTCACATATGCTTTTGATTTTTAGGGTGTAGTCACTCACCGACATGCCCTTTTTCTCTAGTGCATGCAACTCATTCTTGAGTTTCAATTTACGTGCATGTGTATTTCCCGTAGCCTTTTCCCATCAGGAAAGTCATCATTCAAATCTCCAAGCATGGAAGTTGTTCTTGTCCAGTTTATTGCTCATAAGCTTACTCATTCCATTTGCATTTTCCATTTCTATAACAACTCACAATACTCCAAAAACACAACAAGAAATACTTCTGCTTGAATGTTGTCATATTATGACATGAGAGTTTGATCTCAGAAAAAGAGAGCTTTCATGTATGAACAGTACATGAAATCACTTGAAATTGTGGTCAACCTTCTCCACGAGCTCTCTACAAGCACATTGGCTCTAATGCCATGTCAGGAGGAAGGAGATAAGGAATAGAGCTCACACACACACGCCCTCACAATCAAAGAGGAGCACACACATAGATTGAGGCAAGGAAGAATGATCTTCTTCTTTTTCTTCTATTACATAAAAGGAATGTACAAGAATGACCTAAAAGAACAATACAACAAGTGCAATATATAAACAATTGTTGATATATTTAGGTAGTGATGTGTGTGAACACACTTGGACCGTCGGGGCACTTTTTTCCCTCTTTAGGAGGTTTTTTTCCCCCGGCTTGTATATACGCCTATTGCCCTAATGAGCTACTTATCTTTGTACATTCTCTAGTAATACATTCAGTATTGTGTGTTTGTGCTCCAAGCTTCTTCTTCTTCCTTGTGTTGTTCGCATGCTTCCGCAGACGTCTAACTCCAACAATTGGTATCAGAGCAGGTCGTTGCTTCATCTAGGGTGACGTCGACACTCCTCCGTTTGCAATCTCAGATTCGCACGAAATTTGGTGAGCGGTGTTTCAGAAATCAAAACAGCTTTGCTTTGTGGTGCCGAAATCGCAATCTAAGCTCGTTTTGGCCTCCGAACAGATTATCGCAGCGCTTGTGCACGCTATTTCGTCTTTTTGTGCCAAAGGTATATACCAATTTTTGTTCGCCAGTTTAAGCGTCTCAAAGTCTACTACAGGTCTAGCAAAATTCGTCTGTGTAGCTCTGTTCAACTTTTTGAGATACAGTCAATTTTTTGCATCAAGGTATTTTAGTCACCAGCCATGGCTGAAAGCAGTGATGTATTATGTATGTTGGTTGTTGAGGATAAGTTGGATGGTACCAACTACCCATTGTGGGCTTATATGATGCGACATGTACTGGTTGCAAAAGGATTGTGGAACATTGTGCAGGGTGTTGAAAGACGTCCTGATACACCTTTGACTACATGTACTGCAAATATAGATGCTGGAGGTGATGAAGATGGTGTCGAAGATAATATTCCACAGATTCTTGTTTGTGCTACTATTTCTGCTGCACCTACTGCAGAGCAGATTCGTTGGGATGGCAAAGATGCCCAGGCACATGCATTGATAGCTTTGTCTGTCAAATGTGCCATTACTCCTCATATTTTCTCTTGTAGAACAGCTAAGGATGCTTGGGATACACTTACCACATTGTACCAAGCTAGGAATGAGGCTCGTTTTGCTTACCTCCGAAAACAGTTGGAGAGTGAGCACATGAATGAAGGTGATTCTATGGACAGTTTCCTAATGAAGATCAAAGACTTCAAGGAATAGTTGATTTTTGCTGATGAGGTTATACCAGATAGCTCCCTTGTGCAGACCGTTCTGAATGGTCTTCCTGATTCATATCAGAGTTTTGCTTCTACTCTTCGATCGATGATGAAAGGCAATCCAAATGCCTTATCATTTGAGGAGTTAGTCTCTGTTCTGTTGCAGGAAGATCAATCCAGGCAAAACAGTTCCATTATGCGAGTTGCAGATCAAGCTTTCCTGGCTAGTCAGAAGGGCAAAGGAAAATGGAGCTCTTCAACTAGTAAGCAGAAATCTGCTAATTCTGCATATTCGAAGAAGGAAGATAAAGATGAGAAGAAATCAGAAAAGCAGAAATTGTTTTGTAAAACTGTAAAGGGAATGATCATATCATAAAGAACTGTCCAAAACTGGCTGCTAAAGAAGCAAAGAAGAAAGAGGCTGGAATGGTTGTTGCAGAGGCCTCTACACCAAAAACAGAGTCTGCAAATCTTGTGCAGGAAGAAGAATGGGCGTTTACTACTATCTGCAGTTTTGACGCATCTTCTCATGATCAGTGCATGTCTGCAGTAGACTCAGATGTTTGGTATTTTGACAGTGGGGCAACCAAACATATTACCTTGCAGTGCAGTTTCTTCTCTTCACTCGAGCCTGCCCCTACAGGGAATACTATTACATGCGCTAACAACTCCTCTTATCCTATTATGGGAGTTGGTAAGATCATTTTGACTACATGATGGTAGTTCTTTCACTTTTTCAGATGCTTTATTTGTGCCAGGGATCAAAAAGAACATGTTATCAGTTTCTGGATTAGCCAAGATTGGCTTGGTTGTGAAATTTGTTGATGACAGGTGTACAGTTCATGATCTGTCAAATGGCAATGTGATTATTGCTTCTGGCATTTTATGTCGTGGGCTGTATAAGCTCATAGACTATGAAAGATCTGAAAATAATTTGGCATGTGCAGTAAATGATTCTCAGGCTATGTCAGATGCAAAGCTTTGGCATGCACGCTTTGGTCATCTGAATTTTGCTAGTTTGCTACACCTGCAGAAATCTGAAATGGTGTCCTCTTTGCCCAAAGTTGAGGCACCTGGAAAACATGTTTGTGAAGGCTGTATTTTGGGCAAAATGCAGTGTTCCTCCTTTCCAAAAGATGGCTAAATTCGGGCTACACAAAAATTGCAGCTTGTACATAGTGATGTTTGTGGTCCTATGAAGACACCCTCTTTTGGAAATTATCTTTACTTCGTGACTTTCATTGATGATTTTTCCAGGCATGCATGGGTATATCCATTGAAAGCAAAGTCCGAAGTGCTCATGTGCTTTAAACAGTTTTTGGTTTTGGCTCAAAATCTATCACCATGTAAAATGGGCACCCTCCGTTCTGATCGAGGGGGGGAATATATGTCTTCTGATTTTAATGCATTTATGGCTGAACGTGGGATAAAACACCAGTGTACAATGCCTTATACACCTCAACAGAATGGAGTTGCTGAACAAAAGAACAGGTCACTCATGGAGATGGCAAGGTGCATGGTCGAAAGTCAGGCTTTACCACATAGTTTCTGGCTTGAGGCTGTCATGTGTGCAGCATATGTAGTGAACAGGTGTCCTACTAAAGCACTATAGTCTATCACTCCATATGAGGCTTGGCATGACCGCAAGCCATCTGTTGCTCATCTGCGTGTTTTTGGTTGTTTGGCATATGCACTAGTGTCTGAACAACATCGCAGAAAATTTGATGATAAGGTAGTAAAATGTATTTTTGTTGGGTACAGTTCTGAAAGTAAAGGCTATCGTCTGTATCATCCACAGACTAAACGCATTTTGGTTAGCCGTGATGTTGTGTTTGTGGAAGATGTTATTCAGCCATTGCTTTCATGTACTAAGGAGACATTTGTTAGCTCTAAAGACATGTATGATACTTTGATGCCTCTTTTTATAGGTGGACAGTCTAGTGCTGGTCCTAATAAGGAAACTTCTCAACCTTTACAGGTTTCATATGATGATGCAGATCATTCCATTTCTGATGCAGATTTACATGATACACTTGTTGATGAGAGAGCTGATATTGAGCAGACAAAAACTATGCCAAAATGGCTGGTGCAGACCTTGCATGACAGCAAATTAGATGCACCTTTGTCATATCGTACTTGTTCAGGCTCTCATAGTGCCTCCTTTGCATCAGATTGCTATGCTATGGCTGCGTCTAGTCTCTGTGATGAGAATGAGCCTGTTTCTTTTGATGAAGCAGAGAATTCAAAAAATTGGATGGCTGCTATGCAATCTGAATATGATGTTATAATGAAGAATGGTACATGTTCTTTATGTGACTTGCCTCTTGGCAAGAAGGCCATTGGCACTAAGTGGGTATACAAGCTGAAGCGTAAACCTGATGGTACAGTTGACAGGTATAAGGCTAGGCTTGTTGCAAAGGTATGCGCAGGAAAGAGGCATTGATTTTGATGAGACCTTTGCACCTACATGCCGTATGACTACTGTTCGGAGCATTTGTGCACTTGCAGCCCATCATGGTTTGAATGTACATCAGTTGGACATTAAAATAGCATTTTTGAATGGTGACTTGCATGAAGAAGTGTATGTTTTTTAGCCCCGTGGCTTTGTGCAGAAAGGGCATGAAAACCAGGTGTGCAGGTTAAAGAAGGCATTATATGGTTTAAAGCAAGCACCACGTGCTTGGTATGAGAAGATACATGCCTATCTTGTTGCACATGGTTTTGAGAACAGTCCAGCTGAAAGCACCTTATATGTTAAGCGTGATAATGATGTGCTTCTGATCATTGTTGTCTATGTTGACGACATGCTGCTCACTAGTCCTATTGAGAAGCATATTGCTGATTTCAAGGTTGATTTGCATGCCTCATTTGAGATGTCTGATTTGGGGCATTTGCATCACTATTTGGGCATTCATTTTATGCAAGTTGATGGTGGAATGGCTTTGTGTCAAACAAAATATATTAACACATTGTTGCAGCATTTTGGCCTTGAAGATTGTAAGCCTATTGCCACTCCTATGGAGACACGTTTACGATTGATTCTTCATGATGTTGGAGATGCATTTGATGCTGTTCTCTATCAGCAGGCTGTTGGATGCTTGATTTACTTATGCATTACTCAGCCAGATATTCAGTTTGCTGTCTCACAGATGAGCAAGTTTATGCATTGCCCAGGAGACACACATTGGAAGGCGGTTAAGCGCATCTTTCGCTACTTGAGTGGCACTCGGCTACTTGGGTTGTTTTATCCCAAGGGGGGATCACTACCACCAGATTTGCATGCTTTTTTTGACTCAGATTGGGCTAGTTGCTATGACACTCGTGTGTCCGCCAGTGGTTTTTGCTTCATGCTTGGTAGCTCATGTATATCTTGGTTGAGCAAGAAGCAGCCTACTGTGGCCACTCCTAGTTGTGAGGCTGAGTATAGGGCAGCTTTCACAGCGACTGTTGAGTGTGTATGGCCCAGACGCCTTATGGCTGATTTGGGTGTTGGCCAATCTTCTGCCACCACCATCTTCACTGATAGTCAGAGCGCATTGGCAGTTGCGAGGAACCCTGTGTTCCATGCTCGCACTAAGCACATTGAGGTGCATTATCACTATGTCAGGGAGAGGTTCTCTGATGGGGAGATCAGCTTGCCATATGTGCCCACGCAAGAGAACATTGCAAACCTTTTCACGAAGGCTCTGCCTAGGGAGAAGTTTGAAGCTTTCCGCAAAGCTTTGGGCTTACTTCCTTTTGTGGAGTGATTTCCACATAGCTTGGCACTTCCTTATACATGAGTGCCAGCTCCTTGTTCACCGCATCACTCCCAGGGGGGATTTGTTGATATATTTAGGTAGTGATGTGTGTGAACACACTAGGACCGTCGGGGCACTTTTTTCCCTCTTTAGGAGGTTTTTTTCTCCCGGCTTGTATATACGCCTATTGCCCTAATGGGCTACTTATCTTTGTACATTCTCTAGGAATACATTTAGTATTGTGTGTTTGTGCTCCAAGCTTCTTCTTCTTCCTTGTGCTGTTCACGTGCTTCCGCAGACGTCTAACTCCAACAAGAATTGTACATAAGGAACATCCTAATGTCCACAAATGAGTGAGCTGACAAGAAACAACTAGGCGATCACTCTCGGTAGATAAATCTAGTAAAGCTCAATGAAGTATCCTTGACATATACCGGCATGACTACTATACATGTAAGAGAAATGAAAAAGTGATACGTATCATCTTGGATCATCACATGTTGAGCTTGATATCTCAACACTTCATTACCAAATTATGCTTGTTCCCCTTCAATCATAGAGGCACTTTATTACATGATTTCTCTACCAAGATGACTTTGTTAGCTTTCATTGAGTGAATTCTCTCCAAAAATCGAAAGAGAAGTTGTAATTTTTACCCAGCTTTCCCCACATTTGATAAAGATGATTAGAATCACTTGGAAACCTTCATTCATCATTGCTTTTTGTTGATATATGTTCATGGTCCCAAAGTCCAATAAATGGTCACTTAGTGAGATCTAGCAACTTGCGCATTCTATTCTAGATACAATAGAAATGAGATTAATTATTAGGGGAGCATTCTATTGTCCTCTCTAGATAGACTAGAAATGATTTTGCAATTATACTTATGATTATTGAATGAACTTGGAGGGCCTTGTTTATTGGTGCAATTAAGCCCAAGCCTACACACTTGATCACTTTACATAATCTTGATGTATTAGCAAATCAGTTGCAAAAGCTCATATGTACAATCTCTTGTAACTTTGAAGTTACAATTACTCATTTTAAAAGGTCAATGAACCCACCAGGAGTTAGGAAGCATATAATCTCGTGACTCTTGGTAGGTGAGTCAAGAGAGAATCAATCCTATACTTTAGGATGCACTTTATTGGTAGATATTTGACTTTGAATTCAAATCTTTGGCTACAACAAAAAGCTATAAAAGATGAGAAGAAAAGCCCACATGTATCTCGATGTTCAGAGATCATTTCTATGTGCCTTCATTGAGAAGAGGCACTCACCTCATAGCTCACTCATTTCACACTCATTGAGCAATGCCTTATTGCCAATGAATTTGTAGTTTTACATGATTTAGTCAATACATGTTCATTACTTCCTACTCTCATATCTTTGTCACACTCTATCAGAACAGTGATTTTGTCTAAGCTGATTCTCATTGTATACTACATCATTTTGCATGATTTAAAGCATGACATCTTCAGCATACTATCTACGTTACTTCTGCAAAGTCTCATCTATAATGGTTTGCTTGATCATTAGATACTAGTCAAACATTGCTCAATGGTTTGTGACTATCAAGGCTCATAAAAGTCGGTGTGTATGTTCAACTTGCTTACCATAATTCTCTACATATAGTTTATCATTACATATGATTACACTCATGAATGGTAGCTTGTTAAGCTAATTGAAGTTTGCCAAAAGGGATTTTTACTAATTGCTTCTGTACTCAGAGAATTGTGCAAAACTCAGAAGAGAGCAACAACCTCTGAAAATTGACTATTCTTGAAGAAGATGATGGAGAGAAATGGAGCAAGACAATGATTTCCAAAATTATATGTACATTTCTTCCATGTAAATTTACAAGTGATTTGAAGTCTTTATACAGAATCTCAAGGTACTCTACAACTTCTACAAGTGGATTTTGAATTTAAATGAAGGTGAAATTAGTGGTTGAAGAGAATCAATTCACTTTGATGCACTCACCTAGAGTGCATCACCTACATGCAATTAAGAGAATGCTTGGATATCTCAAAGGCATTTTGAATGAAGTTCTAATTTATCCTTGAACACAATTTGTAGGTGAAAGCATATACAAATGATCAATGGGCTAGATCAAACTTGCATTGGAGAAGTACAATTCGATATGCAATAATGCTAACAAGAAAGTCATCTCATGAATAGAAAAGAATAAACCAAAAAATTCTTTATTCGCAATAAAAACTAAATTGAAAGCATTGGTGACAATAAAAATCTGGGATCATGTGGCTCATGAAGCTTATGAATGAATTGAATTTGCAAGTCAGTCAGTTTCCAATCATATGTGACAACATGAGTACCTATTTGTCAACCCTATGTTCCATGATAGGAGCAAGCATATAGAGGTACATTATAACTACGTCAAAGAAAAGGTGATGACTAATGAAATGCAAGTCCAATGCATAAGTAAAAAAGTTCAATGTGCTCAATCATTGACTTATCAATGTCCTCAATAATCAAAGATACAAACTACTTGCAAACTAGAGCTTTTGATTCCCAAGTAGATTTTGTAAGTAAAAATCCTCTAAAGCTACTAGATACTCCTAAAGACATGGTTTCTCCACCATTTCTATCTCCTATCTAGTATCGTATCTGGACAATGATGTGTTTTTCATTTTCCTACAATAAAATCATGCTGCCATCATATTTCACAAACTATGTAGAGATTCACAAGCATACACACACACACACACACATATATATATATATATATATGAAAATGAAGGATCCCAATTAGCTATTGATATATTTAGGTAGTATAGTGCGTGAACACACTAGGATCTCTAGGGCACTATTGTCCCTTGATGGCATTCAAGGTCAAGCACAAGGCATGAGAATGTGTCAAAGAGGTGGGCACACAGGAAGTAGGAGCATGTAGGGAGTTTGGGGAGCTCCAAGAAGTGTATGTCAAATTTCCAAAAGAAATCCCCAAAAAACCTTTGATTTTGATCACTACAAACCATTCTCAATATCATTTCACATTTTTGAAACTCCTTTTTGTTCAAGCCAAGGTGTCCTCAAGCTTGAGGAGTATTAGAAGCACCTACATACCAAGTTTCATAATTTTTTGATTCCTTTTGAGCCCTCAAATAGGCCCTGAAACCTAATTTTTAACTACGTAGGGGACTAGGTCTGGATAGGGCCAAAAGTAGTCAAAAAACTATGAAAGAAGCTGGAGAGCTCATTTTTGAGGTGAGATTTTTGGAGGTTAGATTTTTAATAGCTTGTTAGAGAGCTGGCTTAGTAGAGATAAAAGCTTTGGTAAGGGAGCTCTTGAGAAATTGAATCTTTCCATTGTTCCTTTCTTTGATCTTGCCTTGTGTGCATGTCTGTGTGTGTGTGTGCATGTACATCCTTGTCACTCACATTTGCTCACCACAATTGCTCACGATTTTCATATCCTCCTCATTTCTCCGTAGATTGACAACTAAAGGAGGTGGTTCTCACGCTTGGGCTACACCAAATTTTGGTGTCCTTGTGTCTGGGTGTTAAAAATTTGTGACTTTTTGGCTTTCCAAGTGTGAGAAATTGCAGCTCTTTGGTTTTCACATTTTGCAAAAATCACGAGTCTTTGGTTTCTTAAGTTGGAGAAAATCGTGATTCTTTGGTTTTTTGAGTTGGAGAAAATAAAAATTCGTGAATTTTTTGCTTTCCAAGTGTGAGAAATCACGAATCTTTGGTTTTCAAATTTTGAGAAAATAATGAGTCTTTGGTTTTTTAAGTTGGAGAAAATTGTGATTCTTTGGTTTTTTAAGTTGGAGAAAATTTTGATTCTTTGGTTTTTTGAGTTGGAGAAAATCGCGAATTTTTAGTCTCCAATTTTTGAGAAAATCACGAATCTTTGCCATCTAATCTCTAAGAAAATCGTAAATTTTTATCAATGAAGCTTTGAGAAAGTTGTGACTTTTTGACCTTTGGGCTCTTAAGAAATTTGACTTTCTAGTGGAGTTTGAAGCGGAGAAAATCACGACTTTCTTCCATCTAAGCTTTGAGAAAAGCGTGAATCTCTACCATCAAGATTCAGAGGAAATTGCAAATTTTTGGAAGAATAATTTTGAGAAAATCACAAATTTCGAGGTTTCTAAGTGTGAAGAAATCCCGAATTTTTGGTTTGCTAGTTGTGAGAAGATAGTGAATTTTTGGGCTTGAATTTTTGAGAAAATTGCAACTTTTTGGAAGGTAATTTTTGAGAAAATTGTGAATTTTTATGAGGCCACTTTTTGAGAAAATTGTGACTTTCTGCTATCCATTTTTGGAGAGAATTCCAAATTTATGGAAAGCGGCTTTTCAATAAAATCATGACTTTTTTCACTCCATTTTTGAGAAATTCACGACTCTTTGAAAGAACAAAAGAGTAAGATATCGTGATTTTTTGGATACTTGTTGGGAAAAATATCGCGCCTTTCTGGGCTTTGGTTGTTAATAAGATCGCAACTTTCTGGTTGTATGACTCTCAAAAAATCAAGATTCTCTAACACATCCTATTTGTCTATTTTGACACCCAGGAACCTGATTTGTCATGACATTTTCATCCAAAATCCATGTTTTGATCTCTAGAGTGCGTTGGAAAGCTAATTTGTAGTTTACCTTCAGGTGGGATTAGGAAGCCAAGGGAGCTCCAAAGGATTTTGAGCAATACAAAGGGGGAAAAGTGTCTTTTAAAATACTTGAATCAAAATGTCCATCAAATACATTAGAGTTTAAGCTTAATCTATCCTTGGGACATTTATACGTATATTGAGAGCCATTCAAGGGTGTCAGAGCAAGGTGGAAACTGTGCTCCAAGCTTGGGAATTTGTCTCTGAAGCATTCAAGTGTCTGTAAGACAATAGTTACGCAATATAACACACGAGCAATAGCAGAGAAGATAACAGATATAGGAGAATCTCAACAATTTTCTACTAGCAGCAAGTACAAAGATGATGGCGTTGTCCACCCGTGCGCTCTCAAGGTAGAGCTTAAATGGTGATCTAGACAACTCTAGCTAGGGAGATACAAGGTAGAGGTATGCTGGCTCAACTCAGTGTCTTAGGTAGTGCAGAAGTCATGTATATATAGGATCATGGGTGGCCTGCCATGGACGGCTATACATGGGCGGTAGAGCGTGGGCGGCCACCGCCCGCGTAATTGCCATACACGGCTTAGACTGGTTGAACCGACCTAACAAATATAAATGATTTCTGACTTCGACAGGGAATATTCCATGGAATATTCCCTTTACCGTCGCGCCGGGGGCGCTGCCCCCGGACCCCCACCAGGGGGCCCGCTGGCCCCCTTGGACCCCCCAGCCGGGGCTGCTCACCGCTGCCCCGGACCCGACAATTGGGGACCCTGATAACTCCCTTTCCTTATAATATCTTACATGGTCCAATATGACCTTCATCCAACATTCAAGTTGGGATTCCCATCAATTGGGTAATGCATGCTTGGCTTCTCCTCATAAAGGGGGCCTTACAAAATGTGCATACAATCATGAGGGGTAGACATTGATCATATACTAACACCCCCCCTCAATGTTTACCGATGATAAATCAAGTAGGTCTCGGTCCTATGCCCATCTGTTGAAGATGCTTGTTGAGCTGCTCTCTTCCAAGTGCTTTAGTGAATATGTCAGCACAATTTGCCTCTGTTGGGCAATATTCTAGCTCCACAATTTCATCTTCAATTAGCTCACGAATGTAATGGTACTGTACTTCTATGTGCTTGGTGCGAGCATGAAATACTGGGTTCTTTGCAATAGCCATACAACTTTGATTATCACACTTGAGTACAGTTGGCATATTTGATGGAAAGCCAAGATCTGCAAGAATTCTCCTTAACGAGACTGCCTCACAAGAAGCAAAACAAGCTGCTTTGTACTCTGCTTCAGTGGAGGAGAGTGCGAGAGTTGGTTGCTTCCTACTTACCCAAGAAAATATTCCTGAACCAAGTGAGAAACAATATCCAGAAACTGATTTTCTAGAATCACAATCTCCAGCCCAATCTGAATCACAATATCCTTGGAGTGTATCACCTGTGGTATACAAAATACCAAAATCCAAGGTTCCTGCAATGTACCTTAGAATTCGCATTCCAGCATTCCAGTGACTCTCCTTAGGTTTGTTGGAAAACCTGCTTAACACTCCAACAGCATAGCAAATGTCTGGTCTAGTGTTGCACAAAAAAATAAGACTTCCAACGAGCTTCCTATACTTCTTAGCATCTACATCAGGCATGTTATCATCCATAGATAGCTTATGATTTACCTCCATAGGTGTGCTAGTTGGTTTGCAGTCCATCATTCCAAATGCCTTGAGAATTTATTTGGAATATTTTTGTTGTGAGATGAAAATGCCATCCTTCCTTTGCCATACTTCAATTCCCAGACAAAAATGGAGTAGACCTAAGTCTGTCATTTCAAACTCAGTTCCCAAGCTGATCCGAGTTTGATTGATGAGTTCCTGATGATCTCCTGTAATGATCAAATCATCTACATATACAATGACAACAACTAGCTTGCTATCCCTTTTCGTTACATACAAGTTAGCATCAGAAGTACTTCTTTCAAAACCCATATTTTTGAAAAAATGATCTATTCGTTGGTACCAAGCCTGTGGAGCTTGCTTAAGTCCATACAAAGCTTTCTTCAACCTGCAAACTTTATTTTCTGAATTGGGCACCTCAAAACCTGGTGGTTGAGATACATATACCTCCTCCTTGAGGTGACCATTCAAAAATGCAGATTTGACATCCATCTGGAAAATAGGCCAAGACTTTTGTGCAGCTACTGCAAGTACCGTCCGAATAGTTGTCATGCGTGCTGTTGGTGCAAAAGTTTCTTGAACATCAAATCCTTCAATCTGTGAAAAACCCTGTGCAACTAATCGTGCCTTATACTTTTCTAATGTTCCATCAGCTTTATACTTAGCTTTCCAAATCCATTTAGTACCTATTACCTTCTTCTTTGGCGGCAAGTCGACTAGATCCCATGTATCATTTTTGAGTATACTATCATACTCAGACTGCATTGCCGCTCTCCAATCTGGATCATCAATGGCTTCTTCAATGGTGGTAGGTTCCTTTATCGAACCCATGATATCTGCCATTAGAGCCATGTTAACAATGTGTTCTAAGGCTCTTCTTTGCTCCTCTATTCTCTTTGATCTTCGTAATCCATCCGATGATGATTCTGGTACATCTACATGTGGATTAAGATCATCAAAGAGCTGTTGTGCCCACTTCGGTAGTGGCTTACGTTGTGCAGCTACAACTGGTTGGCTTTTTATTGAGGAAATTTCTCCATCAGATGTTTCCTCCTCCTCAACTTTAACCTGTCTTTTGATAGGCACAAGGTGAGATATTTCTCCGCTTGATGAGATAGTAGATTTACCTTTATCTTCTACTAAGTGTGGTCGTTCATCAAACACCACATCTCGGCTGACAAAAATCTTCCTTGCCTCAGGATCCCATAACCTGTATGCTTTAGACTCTTCACTATATCTTAGGAAGACACACTTTTTGCTTTTTGAATCCAACTTTGATCTTGTTGAATCAGGAATATGTGCATAACAAAAACAACCAAAAATTCTGAAATGCAAAACTGAAGGCTTTTTACCAGAATATGCTTCTTGAGGAGTCATCCCCTTCAGTGCTTTTGTGTAGCTTCGATTGAGGATGTAGACTGCTGTATTGACTGCTTCTGCCCAGAATGAATCAGGCATGTCTTGAGCCTTCAACATACAACGAGCCATTTCAACTACTGTCCTGTTCCTGCGCTCAACAACGCCATTTTGTTGGGGTGTATGAGCTGTGGTAAGTTGCCTTTTCACACCATGCTCCTTACAGTAATTGTTGAATTCTGTTGACAAGAATTCACCTCCTCTATCTGTTCTAAATTTCTTCAATTTCCTTCCTGATTCATTTTCTACATACTTATGCCACGTTTTAAATTTTTCAAAAGCATCAGCCTTCTCTCGAATGAAATAAACCCACATCTTTCTACTATAATCGTCGACTAACAGCAAGAAGTAGAAAGATCCTCCTAAAGCAGGTGTAGACATTTTACCACAGAGATCAGCATGTACCAACTCTAGAGGAGCTTGAGATCGATTGCTGGTCTCTCTTGGAAATGCCTTTCGTTGTTGCTTGCCCATCATACAAGCTTCACAAGGTTCCTGCAACTCTGAAAATGCAGGCATATGAGCAACCATCCCTGTTCGTTGCATCTCCTTCAAAACTGCAAATCCGAGATGCCCAAATCGTCGGTGCCATAACCTGCTTACATCTTTATCTTCTGTAGCAGTTAAAGCACTTAACTCATACAAGTTATCCCGTCGTATGCCTTTACCTACAACATTACCTGATGAATCCATGATTTCCGCACCACTCTTATTGAAGTGAACTTCGAGTCCACGATCTGTTATTGCAGAAACTGACAACAAATTTCTTTTGAGTGTAGGTACATAGAGAACATCGGATAACTTTTTCTCAACACCTGGAGAAGTGATAAAAGAGATGGTTCCAGTTCCTTCAACTGGACACTTGGAGTCATTTCCCACCACTACATTGATGGATTCCCGCAGAGGCACTAGGGAACTATACCAATCCTTTTTACTAGTCATATGGCGAGAAGCTCCACTATCTAAAATCCATGGCTCATCAACACGAGCTTGAGCAGATGAACATACCTCTTCAATAGCTACCCAAAGTTCTAGCTCTGTGTTGTTTGCAGACTCTTTGTTCTTCCATGATGATTTTACAGTCCCATTCCGTTCATCAGCTTGCTTCTTTCTGCAATCCTTGATGGCATGGCCTTTCTTTTCACAATAGAAGCAACTTCCTGTGAACTTTTTCTTCTTTGGCTTCTTCTTTGATCCCACTGAAGAGCCTTTACCTTTTGCATTTGCTGAGAATGCAGCATCAGTTGTACTTTGCCGATTCTTCAGCCGCATCTCTTCTTCTAAAAGCATGGCACAAAACTCTTCAAATGTAAGAGGAGTTGGCCTTACCTGAGTGTTAAGGGCTGTTACTAATCCATCATACTTTGCTGGAAGAACACGTACAGATCTTCGAGCCAGCTCTTCTGGTGTTATAACAACACCAACTGCAGCCAATTGATCTTGAAGATGCTTTATCCGTTTGATAAAATCTTCAGCCTTTTCAGAATCAGAATGTTTTTCATTTGCCAACTGATTTTCTAAATTCTGTATCCTAGTGTGGTTCTTGGTCTCATATTGTCGAGCCAATATGCCCCAAGCCTCATGTGCTTTAGTAGTATGTTGAACTAAAGTAAGCACAGAATCACTTACACTAGTGACAATCGCACATAATGCATCAGCATTCCACCTCTTCCAAGCTCGTAGAAGATCTGGATCTGGCTGAATCATCAATCTTGAATTTGCTGGATCTTCAACTGGTATAGGCTCTGGATCCAATCCCATCGGTCCCATGACAGTGTCAAGTAATTCATAGGAGTCCAAAATTGCAGAAATTTTGAACTTCCAGAGTGTATAGTTGGTTCCATCCAGCTTCCCTTCAGTGAATGCAGGTGGACGAATTCGAATAGGTGCAGCATTAACATTAGCTGAAGCACCAAGACTACTGTTCGATGATGAAGCCATCATGTAATCACTCGAATAATCTACTGATATTCTAGTCTGCTAGTAGGCTAAAATAATGATACTTCTCAAGCTATTCGAACCTTACAGCTCTGATACCATGTAAGACAATAGTTACGCAATATAACACACGAGCAATAGCAGAGAAGATAATAGATATAGGAGAATCTTAACAATTTTCTACTAGCAGCAAGTACAAAGATGATGGCGTTGTCCACCCGTGCGCTCTCAAGGTAGAGCTTAAATGGTGATCTAGACAACTCTAGATAGGGAGATACAAGGTAGAGGTATGCTGGCTCAACTCAGTGTCTTAGGTAGTGCAGAAGTCATGTATATATAGGATCATGGGTGGCCTGCCATGGACGGCTATACATGGGCGGTAGAGCGTGGGCGGCCACCGCCCGCGTAATTGCCATACACGGCTTAGACTGGTTGAACCGACCTAACAAATATAAATGATTTCTGACTTCGACAGGGAATATTCCATGGAATATTCCCTTTACCGTCGCGCCGGGGGCGCTGCCCCCGGACCCCCACCAGGGGGCCCACTAGCCCCCTTGGACCCCCCAGCCGGGGCTGCTCACCGCTGCCCCGGACCCCACAATTGGGGACCCTGATAACTCCCTTTCCTTATAATATCTTACATGGTCCAATATGACCTTCATCCAACATTCAAGTTGGGATTCCCATCAATTGGGTAATGCATGCTTGGCTTCTCCTCATAAAGGGGGCCTTACAAAATGTGCATACAATCATGAGGGGTAGACATTGATCATATACTAACAGTGTCATCAAGGGAGAAGCAACTTGAGGTTGGAATCATTCATAACCCCCTTAGTCAGCTCTTAGCTTAGTCTAAGCACGGCTAGTGATATTGATTAATTAGGGTGACATATAAGCATGACATAAGTACAAGAAGCCATAATCACTCAAGTTCAAGCATAGCTAAGATATTGTTGTGATAAATTCTAAAGGAAAAGGACTTAAGTGGATCCATCACATCTTAGAGTGCGATAAATCACAATTTTTAGACAAGACTACACACAAAAATCTAGAAAAGAACAAGTAATCAATTCAAAAGAACAATGTAACTTGGTTGTATTTGGGAAACTAGGACTCATCAACAAATATTATGAACTTGAGATCAAGAAGACACCTAGGCCATGATAGACAAAGCATTAGATCCTCCAAAGCTAGTTTTCGTCACACAACTACATCATGGGCATAACAACTTAGTGATTATACCTACGTGCTAAGTTTGGAAACAAGTGATTCACAAATGCCTATTAGCATGGAGAGACCAGTAGGTAGCTCAGACACTACCTATTTACAAACACCAGAAGGTCCCTATAATACAAAATTGGAATATATTAGGACCAACTGATTAGGTACACACATCTATGAGGGTGGTCTTAGGTGATCACTTGTCCAACTTAAAAATCCCGATCAACCCTTTGGACTTGAACACCTAGTGGTTAAGCTCAAAGATGGTTCTTATATTGATAAGCAAGGATCCATGTATGTGGTTACCAACTTACCAGACATGACAAGAGAGTTTGGAACTATTATTCGTGAGAACAAATTAGGAGACCTAGGATGAGAACCCGACACCCAGCGATAAGTCCGTCTTGGGGTGGGTTCCCTAAGACAACACAAGAATAGACAAATTCTTGAATAGAGAAACAAAGGAAGCTTTTTGGAGATACAATCCAGATGAACTTAGCAAAATAGGTAGAGTCACAATCTATGAGCTCAGAGATCATGAGATACTAGGCAAGGTTGTCTATCTAGATAACACATCGAAGAGGATGTTCTTGGTAACAAATCATAGTAGGCATGCATACACTTGGCAAGACCAATTGATTTTCCCTCCACCAAGATCTAATGTTTCCCATGGCCTCCAAGGTGTAGGATCATCCAAGGCTCATGAAACCGAGATGGAAAGAGCTAGAGAGAGGCATGAGGTAAGCTTTGCACACACAGTGGGCACAAATAGATAAGATTTTGAAAGTGAAAGACCTGAAAGAGAGAGATATAGAGCACATAGGCATCAAAGAGATGAACATGATTTTCCATTGCCTAGACCTCGAGAGTACCCAAGAACCCTTAGACCCTCTCAAGTGTTTAAGACAATGTAAAACAACTTTGATGGATGAGGAGATCCTTATGATCATGTGGTCGAGTTCAAACAAGTGTTAAGAGTTGAACATGTCCAGGACTTGTTCACCCAGTTCAAGGCATTTGGTTTGACCCTCAAGGGCATTGCCTTAGCTTTGTTTTAGCCCCTAAACAGTCACAACTACCAAAATATAGGTCGATTGTTAGAGGCATTCATTGTAGAATTTTCCACGGGTGGCATCAGGCATAACACATCATCCTTGATCCACAACTTCAAGTAGACACCCCAAGAAATAATATGTGGAGAGATGTCCCACATGCGAATTACCTACATAAGAAAAACAAGTTTCCCTATTTTTAGATGGATTTCTAAGCGGGAAACTTAGATCATATGTATATCTTAATGAGCCAATCAGACTAGATCAATGCTTAAGAATGTGTATTGATGTAGAAGACAACTTGGGTGAGGAGGTTAGAATTGTCGAAACCCTACAAGGATTCTGTCAGTTCTATTACTCGTACTTCGAGACCCTCTACTCGATAGATGAGTTAGCTGAGTAGGTTTCAAGGAAGCTAGGAGTTCAAAATAGACAAACACCAAGGGTCACCTCATTGAGCAATGTTATACTTGTGGAGGTGACCACATGGCTAATGTATGCCCATTGCAAAACCAAAACATGAGAGAAATGAATGCTGCATAACAGTATTGAGAGGAAACACACAACCCACATGGCTCAAGATTGTCCATACAATAGGCAAGATGTCAAATAAAATTATCAACCTTACCAATAGGTTAGATATCAAAACCAATACCAACAGACATATTATAGGCCACAACAACAATATCAACCTCAATACCAACAACAATATCAGGCACCATATAGGCCACAACCGATCCTAGGAAACCAACTTCCACCTCTTACAAATGTGATTCTAGTTAAGTATGCATTGACAGAGGAAAACCCCAATGGAGCATTGGTGTCGATGAATCCTTTGGTCTTAAAAAATGACCCTCATGTTCAAAGTTCCAACTACACGCATGAAAAGATTCTATGAGCTTATTACATAGAGTCACCTAGGAATAGTGATACTTATCCATATCAACATGAGGCATTACCTATGGAACCAAATTTTGAGTTAGAATACTCCAATGGCATGTACATGAATCCTAACCCGAGGCCCCGATTGAGACAAATAAGATCACAAGCCTCTAAAGGACCATGTTTTAGATGTTAGGGTGACCATTTCATTCGTAAATGTCCCCACCCATCGGCTCGAGGACAATGACAAAACATCACAATAAAAGGATTTTGTCCTGAGTGCGACAAAGTACATCTCCCGAGAAATTCTCCAAGGAACCCCTCTAGTGCACGGAAGGTTATACCCATTAATGTGGTAGGCTTAGTGGTGGATTCAAGTTCAAGTAGCATAAATGTGGCCCCTATACAAGCAGTCACTACGCACAAGCCTTAAAACAGACTAAACCAATTGAACAGTTAGAGCCCAATGAATGAGGAGAGCCTAGCAAGAGGAAAACAAGAACATGGAAGGATACTAGGGAGAAAGCCAATCATAAATGGCATAGAAAGTTATCCAAATTAGAAGAAAGCCTAAAAGATGCAAAAACAAAAATAATAAACATTGCATCTCAAAACCCGTGCATGCCGAAACTCCATCCACTCCACTTCATCCCACCCCATCATCATTGTAAATAGACCAAAACCAAGGTCTTTTTGAGCAGATCCAACCCTGGATTCCTTTGACATGATTAAGAAGGGCCAACAAGTGCAAACCTAGACAAGACTTACCCTAGAGAAGATTTAGAGATTGGATAGACAAAAATGTGCATGAAAATGGTACAACTAGCTCATGCTATGCTTGAGGCAAATCAATTGTTCAATTAGAAAACTTTTATTAAACCAGGTTTGCATTTCCAGAGCTTTAGAGAAATTGGTAAACAAGCCGCAGGTTTCTTTACCTCCACAAGCTGAACCACTTATTGAAAGAGAAAGCTCACCACCAATGAAAGATTATGTTTCGGATTCCATGGATGATGGAGCACCTCTTTCAATTGAACAATAACCTCAAGAGTTCTTGGGGGATATTCAAGAAGAGAAATGGGCCAAGGAGAAAGGTAATCCTCCTCCTATTTCTAAATTTGATGAACATCATGATCAATTCCATCTATTTATGTAGATCAAGTAAAGCAACAAGAAGAAGAAAGATTAGATTTTGAGTTTAATTCTTTACAAGATTTTCCACAATTCATAGGCCCATGCGAATCTCAATCTCTGAGTACCGTTCTATAGGCAACTCGATAAGCCTAAACAGCATGATGAAGTTGTTTATCCCAATCAGTATAGCTCCCACAATATTAATAAGAAATGAAGACTCAATGGTTCCAAGAAACACTGATGTCATGAAGAACACAAAGGTGGTGTGTCATCTCACCTTAAAAGAGCTGCTCTAAGTAAAACCAGAGCGATCAAAACATGTGGTGAATCATGCTCTAGAACTTGGTTTCAATATGTCAAAAGTAGGCTCAAAGCAGAAAGTCCTAGAGATACATCTAGAAGAAATAGGAGGCATGAATGAAGGTGAAGAAGGTAATACTTATCTTCCAATCACCTACCAAGGTTACACAACCAAAGCTATCTTAGATTGAGGTGTTGGTGTTGCAATTGGGATCACCGCCTTATGGAAGCAATGGGGAAAACCTGCATTAAGTCCGACTAGAATGAAGCTTCAAATGGTTGATGGCCATATCGAAAGATCTCTAGGATTTCTAGAAGGGATAAATCTAACCACTTGTGGTGTAGAGTTTGAACACACTTTTGTTATATGTGACTTTGGAAAAAATAACATCTAGGACATGCTCCTAGGAAGACTCTTCATATGGCAACTGCAAATAGTACAGGAGTGGGGAACCAAATCCTTGTACTTGAAACACTTAGGGGTCACAAACAAGGTCAATCTGAAGGATTATACGTTTAGAGATGTACCACTCCTACCGTGGAATCCTCTCAGCAAGGTGCAAGACGATTCAGTCTCTATGCATTCTGAAAGTGCTTCTGATCCAACTACGATGCATGAAGACATTCACTTGTAGATGTGCAAGGATGCAAGGGAAGAGAAAAGAGGTCTAAAAGCGAGAGAAGAAGGAACTTCTCAAGGAACCAGGCCGGTTAGAGATCGAGCCTACACACCAATGATCTTTCCAGATGAGGCATTTGAGCCTCATGGTTGGGAAAAAATCTTAGCCACTATGGACATTGTTGTCAATGAAGAATAGTGGACACCTTATTGTGATGATGAGTGTTATGATATCTACATGTTCATGTGTGAGCCCTTGCTAGAAGAATGTGACTCTAATGCGATGATAGAAGAAGAAGAGGATGATGATCTAGAGTCCATTGTGATGGATAGTTTCTTTGACTCAGAGGAGCACTATCTAATGTAGGAGTATTTACCCAAAAAGAAGAATAACCTCTCACAAACATTAAAATTGTAAGTTCAAGGGAAAAAAAGTGAAGGTAATCAAAAGAAAAAGAAAATAAAAGGAGTGAAACAAGCACATACGGAATTATTGTTTGAAGTACCAGAGAATTTCAAAAAATATGAAGTTGAAGACCAAAAAATTTCGGCACGAATGCCTAAGAGAGAGGCCATCATAGGAGAAGCATATGAAAATCAATAAAAGACCAAAAAAGTTGTAGTAACCATTGAAGAGAACAAAGAGAAATGTGCATACATACGAGAAGACCTAAGTGCAGAAGAAGAAGCAGAGCTTGTTGCTTTACTTAGGGAATATAGGGATGTGTTTGCATGGACCTATAATACCTGAAGGGAGTAGATCCAAAAATATGCCCTAATACGATCCCCATGACGTTTGATGCCAAGCCCACCAAACAAAAGCCTTACACATATAATGACACTTATGTAGCCAAAATAAAAGAAGAAAATGACAGACTAATTGAAGCTGGATTTATTAATGAGATTGAGCACATTGAATGGGCGTCCCCCATTGTAGTAGATCCCAAGAAGAATGGAAAGTTGCAAGTGTGTATTAACCTTTAAAAAGTTAATGTTGTAATACTCAAAGATAGCTACTCGCTTCCCATCACCGAACATTTACTAGAGTGTGTTGCAGGCAAAGGCATGTATAGATTCCTTGATGGAATTTCAAGTTACAACCAAGTAGCCATCACCCCAAAAGATCAACAAAAATGGATTTTTCCATAGAGTGGGGAATCTTTGCATTTCTTGTGATGCTATTTAGGCTCACCAATGCACGTGCAACATCCCAAAGGCTCATGTGGCATGTCTTCAAATAGTTTTTACAAAAAAGCTTAGAAGTACATGTGGATGATTTATGTGGTCACTCCCAAGAGAAGAAACCACATCCCTAAGCTCAGACATATCTTCAAGAAGTGTAGAGAATATCGAGTTTGTCTGAACCTAGAAAAGTGTGTGTTCGTGGTACATCAAGGTAAAATCTTAGGTCATATTGTTTCTAGGAATGGAATATCAATAGAAAGGGAAAAAGTAAGGGCCATAGCGGAGTTGTCGAGGCCAAAGAATGTTAAAGAGGTACAAGCCTTTATGGGCCATTGTGGATATTACCGCAAGTTTATCCACATGTATGCAATCATAGCTAAACCTGTTTATGCTCTACTAACAAATTTTGAGTGGAATGAGAAATACAAAAATTCCTCCAATTAGTTGAAGAGATGTTTGTGCACAACACCAATATTGACCACTCTTGATTGGAATAAACCATTCAATGTCTATGTAGATGCATCCAACTATGCAATAGGATGTGTGCTAGCACAACCCACAGGTGAAGGGAATATAGATTTTCCTATAGCATATGCTAGTAGAAAACTAAACACGGCTGAACGGAACTATACAACAATCGAAAGAGAAGGCTTAGGCATGGTATATGCCATTAGGAAAAAAAGTGAACCCTGCATGGGCCTTTTGGATTAAGGAGTGATTAGGCATGGACCGATGAGAAGAGGGTGGTGGACACACTCTAGTCTCTTAATCACATAGGCTAAGCATAGGGTTCCATGGTTTTCTTTTTTTTTTTTTTGAACAAAACAGGAAGGATAAAATTGATGCTAAGCAAAGAAAGTACAAAGACAAGAGAGGCTCACCTTAGAGCCCTCTACAGCACATGGCTGGCTTACAAAAGGATAGAGTCTACATAATCACAAAGATAGGTGATCAAGTAACCTCTAGGCTTTGAGTACATTCTGAGGAGCTTATTTCTCCACACATTGTGGTGGTAATTTTTTAATATTACAAATGGGCTCTTAAAATCCGATTGGGACTCGTTACAAGAGGAACTACATATGCTGAAGATTTTCTTCATTCCGAACAAACAGGAGTAATAGTGATCCTTTCCCCTTTTATTAAAGATAGCACTATTTCTGTTTTTCCATATATACCACAGTAAATGGCTTCTGATGAGCTGCCAAAGGAGGATGTCCATGCCATTTGATTCTCCAATCAGTAAATCTTTACTGCTTGGAATTTTAAGACCCTGTATTTGACAGAAAGACCAGATACCAAACCAAAATCTAGCAGCAAATTTACAATTGATGAATAGATGTTCCAGATCCTCTTCTTTACCACAGATTTTGCACAGCCCAGCATCAATTGTATACTTCCTAGCCTGACTGCCAGTCCAAATGCCTTGGTGAAGAATGATCCAGTTCAGACAAGATTGTTTATTAGTGAGAGGGAAGGCCGAGGAACATTGGAACCTGTACTTCCACTGCAGGTGAGACCACTGAAGTCCCCATTTTTTGTTCAGCTTCACAGTGATTTCTTTAATATTTCTTCCATTCCTTTTGAAAGACTTAAACATATCCCAGGCAATGTCCTGTAGGGAGATCTGCTTCCTCCACATGTAAGTTTCCAACTTCTCCTTCAGAAACTCCTTCTTGTTCAAAAGTACCTGTTTACATTGAAAAGAAAGATCGTGAGTAACAATTATGGACTGGTTATCAGTCACTTCACCAGCTCTCATCAGGTCCTGCCATTGTTCAAAACCCTTCTTTCTACACTTGTTCCATCTGATAGGAAGGGTCTCATAGGAACCCGAGTTAAACCAACCAATCCAAATAGAGTCCTGCACTAAAAAGGAAGAGTTGTGAGTTAGCTAAACAGGGAGATTATACTTAGACTTAACAATCATCCAGGATTTCCAGAAATTGCAAGTGAGCTGACTGCCTTTTGGCACAAACTCTTTAGGAGAAGTAATCACATCCCACAAAGAGCAATTAGTCCAGCTCTTATTATACTTCACATGAAACCTGTGAATATTTCTTTTAATCAGACAAGCCCAGAAATCATTAGAGGAGAGGGATCTATAAATCCATTTGGCAGCCATTTGGGTAGCCATCCAAGAAGGACAAATGAGACCAAGCCCACCTTCAGACTTCTTCATACAGCAAGTATTCCAGGCAACTTTGGGGATTTTAGATCCTCCCCACAAGAAATTTCTAGCCAACGAAATGGCCTGCCTTAATTGCTTTTTATTAGGCTGCCAACAAGAAAGAAAGTACGTAAGGGAGGGAAGGATATAATGTTTCAAAACAAAAGATCTATGGGATATACTGTGCTGCACATCTCCCCACTTAAAAATTTTAGCTCTGAATTTGTCAATCATCCAATTCCATCTTTGATCATTAGAGATGCCAAAGCCCATGGGAATTCCCAGCAACCTGAAGATCACCCCCTTCTTCATGATGTCACAACCTGTCATCTTAACACATTCAGGAATATGATTATTTGAGGAAAAAAAAACCAGTTTTCTTATGATTAATCACAGATCCACTAGCCAAACAGAACATCTCAAGACAATTAAGGAATTGTTTAGCAGAATTATCATCAGCTTCATCAGCATATTTGTGTCATCTGCAAACATCTGCAGACCCAGAGGAGAGAGAGCTTGAGGGATATCCAAACCTGTGATTGTTCCCTGTCTAAAGCAGTCCTTGACAAGCCAACCTAAGGAGTCACTTGCAATGGCAAAAAGGAGGGGAGCCAAGGGGCAACCTTGTCTAATGGACCTGCACAATCTAAAAGGTTTAGAGAGACAACCATTGATGGCTACTTTAGAAAAGGCATTACCAAACAGAATACTGACATATTTTATAAACCTTTTACCAAAACCAATGTCATGCACGGATTGAAGAATGAAATCCCATTCTATCCTGTCATAAGCCTTATCAAAATCTATTTTGAAGAAAAAGGAGTCAACGTTAATCTCATTGTAGTAATCAAGGCCTTCCCAGATGGTGATGATACTATCTAATATATATCTGCCTTTAATGAAACCCTTTTGTTCAGGAAGAATTATACTGTTCATAAGAGGGCTAAGCCTTCTGGCAAGAATGGCAGCCAAAATTTTATACAGAGAAGTCAGACAGGAGATGGGTCTCCAATTGTTAAGATCATCCTTAGATCCTTTTTTGTGAATTAATTTTATCACTCCAGTGTTCACGAAAGGAGAACGGGATCCCCTGCTAAAGGCTTCTTGCCAGATCTTGAGAATTATGGGAACCATCTCATCCTTAAATTCCTGAAAAAACTCATAAGGCAAACCATCATGACCAGGAGACTTACCAGGCTTCAATTTGCTAATGGATTCTATAACCTCACCCTCAGAGAGGGGCATATCAAGGAGGGAGTCCATTCCCTAAGGAACCATTTTTTTCCTACAAAGGGCAATGGCAGCTCTTGCACTCCAGACAGAATCCCCTCTCTTGGGAGGCTGAGAGAATACATTGGCAAAGAACCTTTGGGCAATCTGGAGGTTGTCCTTTATATCTTTAGCGTTAGAGCCATCATTATTCTTGAGAAGAGGGATAAAATCCCTGGCTTTTTTCTTCCTCATCAAATCAAACATATGCTTGTTGGGCTTGTCAATTTTGCCAGCCCAGAATTCTCTAGATGTGGCAAGGGCACCCTTAGCAAGGAGATAGTCCACTTTCTTCACTTGCTCCTGAAGGTCTAAAATCTTAGCTCTTTTTTTTTTTTGATCAAGGTTAGAACACTCAATTTCATTCATCTGCTGCAAAATCATCATCCTTCTCTGCTGTCTTATTTCTTTAGCTTTAGTCTTATAGTACTTAATTAAGTCCTGAATGTTTCTAACCGCCCTTTCCCAGGCCACAAAAGGAGGAGTGGAAATATTAAAATGCCTCCTCAGAATATTCGAGATTTGTTCCTTCACCACAGGAATCTTAAAAAGGGAAGGATCCAAATGCGTCCACCCTGCACGAAAGTTGGGATTATTATTGAAAAAATTAACAATCAAAGGAGAATGATCGGACATTTGAATAGAGGGATCAGTGAAACAACAAAAGTTCTACAGGGAATGACTCCTACTCGCATTAATATAGAACCTATCCAGTCTTGTAGATAATAAATTATTGAGGTTCTTGTTAGTCCAAGTATGCCCAGTAGTAGTAGACAGATCAACCAGATTATGCTTATTAATCAAATTATACCAACAATGTTTTTCAAAACCAGAGACTATATTCTCACTTTTACCAGTCCTGTCTCCAGGATTAGTAACCATATTAAAGTCCCCTGTCATCAAAATTTCACCATTGAGCCTGGAGATTTCTTCCCAACATTTAGATCTCTGCATAGCCTGATTAGTTGCATAAACACACACTACAGTACAATTAAGGGGCTCTTTACACTTAACAGCAATCCACTGGTTAGTGGAACTCCTCTGAACCTCCTCAATAAAATGACACAAACCATTAGCAATGCCAATAGCTGCCCCACCTTTGCCAGAGTGGTCTGTGTACACCCAATGATAATTGTTAGACACAATTTTCAGATTAGCCAAAAGATCCGAACCTCCAATCTTGAGTTCCTGCAAGCATATGAAATCTGGCAGGTGAGAAGCTTCTTTAATCCAGTTGTTAATAGTCTTACTTCTGACCGGATCAGAAAGTCCTTTAGCATTAAAAGAGATAATTTTGATACTATCCATAGAAAAAACAACCAAAAGAGGAGAAAACTTACTTTTTAAGGTTTTTACCTGGCTTTACAACAGACGCCGACGACCTAACAGTCTCTTTCCTCTTGGTTTTATGTTTTTCTTTACCTTGAGGACTAGGGGATCTGACATTTGTCATGCAAACATCTTGATCAATGTGTCCACCAATGTCTTCCTGAACAGAAGTATGTTCATCTAAACTGTTAATTTGTTCAATAAACATTTCATCACAATTGCTATTGTTATCCTCTTCAGAGGACATCGTCTTAGGGTTGTCGCCAGAAGAGGGTCTGTAGGAGGACCCCTTAACAACGCTAATTCTCCTTTCTATCTCACCCTGCATGCTAGCGACAACATTATCTTCCTGAGGAAAAGAAACATTCGATTGATTAGGAAAAATAAGAGAGATGTCTGCAGTCCTTTTATTTTCTTGTAAAACTTGCTCTTCAAGAGACTCAGATCCCTCCAGAGAGGAGCCTTCAAGGATTTGAAAGGGATTGAAAATCCCTTTTACTAACGACTCTGTCCTGATACCCCCAATTGGGTTTTTTTTTTTCTGTTTGTAAGGCACCTTTTTGAAACCTTGCTCTTCTTTGGGGTGGCCCAATCCAATGGGAGCTGTGTCTGTGGGGGGAATTTCACCACCCCCAGCCTTTTTTTCCTGATTTTTAGCTAATAAAGGACAATCTTTTATTAGGTGACCCTGTTTAAAATAGTTAAAACAAGCATTAGGCAGGTTCCTATAAACAACCTTTTGAACATGCACCTTACATCCCTCGGAATTTTTAATAAAAAGTTCAGTTTTAATACTCTTAGAAATGTCGACCTCTACAAGCATCTGAGGCTCCCATTTGGGATTAAAGTCTTTTTTAGGTTTCTGACCAAGAACTTTTCCAATTAACGCGCCTAACTTCTCAAGCCATGGGTAAAATTCCACCAGGAAATCTGGGAATTCCACCCAAATAGGTATATTTGTTGGCTTGTTATTCCTAGGATTAAAACCAGGATACCACTTATAAAAAAGAAAGGGGAGTGTTTCTGATTATCCAATGACCTTCAGCTAGCACTTTCAAAGCATTATTCACATCCTCAAAAAAGAACAGATAAAAATTATTCGGAAGATATTGCACGTGTCTAGCAAAAAGACCCTTGCTTTCCCAATTTACCTTCATCCAAGATTTAAGTAAGTCCTGAGCAGGCCTAGGGCCATGACAATGAGCTATAACTACTTTGTCTTCTAAATGATTGTTCCATCTACTGAGGGCAGAGCTTTCAATAATTAGGGTACAATCATCCTTATCATCCACTTCAGGGTCAAGGTCAATATCATGAGACTTATCCTTAGAAAAACCGTCGACTTTAATGGCCTCATCTACCTTACCTTTACCTTTGAGATCCGAGGACACAGAGGGAGGAAGATGATTACCTGGGTGTTCTTGATTAGCAAAAACAGAGAAAAAATCTTGATTAGGTCTCTGCACTACCTTGGCGTAAGACAATGGAGCATGCCGCTGTTGGTGTTCAGCCGAGAAACCATGCATCAGACCTTCTGAAGTAAAACCTCTTATAGTATCATACCTGCCTTCTCCTCCAGACATCGCATTCGCATCTCCCAGAAGAGCCTCCCCGGGACGGGACGAGCAAGAGCTGCCATCGAACACAGGATTGAATGTCGTTTTCACCAGACCGTCTTTATTAACTGTTCTCGAACCAGGGAGCCCATCGCGCAAAGCTTCATGCAGGACCATGTTGGGGGCCAAGGCCGAAGCAGAACAGAACAAGAGCTATGGCAGCGCCCCCCCTCACGAAGAGGGGGAGGAAAAGAGCAGAAGGACCTTCCCTCACTCCGATAGGGAGGAGAAGGGAAGGAGGCGGCCCCAAAACCCAGGACGTGCGCATGCAGCCTTCAAAACCCTAGGGCGCATTCAACACCCACTACGTGCAGGCCGTTTGCGAGCAAGCTCTCTCTGTGAATTCATTTTCTACCCTTGACAACGTTGATATTGGATGGTTCCATGGTTTTTGTATGGTGAAAGAGGAAAAAACCAACTTAGACTAGTGGTTTTAGTTGTATGAATGGTTTTGAAAGACATACGAATGAATTAGAGCCCTTGGATTAGCTCAATGATCCAAAGGCTGATATTGAGTTCCAAAAGTCAAGGCAAGTTTGAACATAGGCCCTTGAATTTGAGAGAAAATAAGGGCTGAGATGTAATCTATCACACAAAATGCACCTTTGCATCATGGCCCTTGGATTCGATCTCGAATCTGACGGTGGTGTTTGCATTGTTCCCAACTTCAGCGCCTAAATTCTCCACCCTTGGATCGAAACAGCATTGGGCGGCTGAGATTGAATGGCCAAAGTGGAAAAGCGCCTTTTCTCCTAAACCATTGAATCATGGGCTCATCTGACGGCTACGATCTCCAACGATTTTTTCTCATCCCAAACACGGACAACCATTAGATCTCGCTGCTATCCGACGGCTAACATATAATCAAACTTTGTGATCAGCCCCAATTGCGGGCTGCCCTTGGATCCAGCCTAAGGGTCACAAATCTTGCAGAGAATTTCACAAAAAAATTCGTGGGGCCTTCTCTCTCTACTGCGGCATTCCACGCATTCAAAGCGTCTCTCTCTCTATTATGTCATCGCTTTCAACCTCAGCCATTAAATAGAAGCATCCAAAGGTCCAAAAAAAATCTGTTTAAAGTCCCAGACGGCTGGTCTAACGGTTGAATCCCTCGCCTCTTGAGGCGGGGGCGTGGGTTCAACCCCCCAGTGCTGCGCGGGACGTCTGAGCCTTCGGGCGTGTAAAACCTGGCCTTCGGGCGTGTAAGTCTGGCCTTCGGGCGTGGAAACCTGTGCCTTTGGGCGTTGTAACCGGTCTACCTCGTCTACCTCGTCTACCCCTGTTCCTGTGGGATAAGGGGGGTCCCATGGGTACTATGCCCTTCCTTGTACAGTTGTTAATTTCAAAGTTAAAGTCCGGGGGAGTAGGCCTCGGCCGAACCTCCATTTAAAAAAAAAAAAAAAAAATCTGTTTAAAATTCAAATACGAAAACCCTTTAAAATATTATTCTATTGAAGAATACCACGAGTGGGTTTCTATGGCCTCTTAAGCTCCTAGATTAAGCATCTTAATCCCTAAAAATTAGGAATCTTTACAAGGCCCATGCAGGGTTCACTTTTTTCCCTAATGCCGTGAAGAAGTTTAGAAACTATCTATTGGCCAACAAGTTCAAGTTTTCCACTGATCATCAAGCTTTGTTGTATTTGTTCATTAAATCTTGCAATACATGACACCTAGTAAGATGGTTTCTCTTACTAATGGAATATGACTTTAAAGTGGTAGTTAGGAAAGGGTTCTCGAGTGCTCCATGGGTAGAATTTATGAGATTTGGAACACTATCGAGTGAGGCTAGTCTAGCAAGAAAACGAAGCATGGAGCAAGAGGCTCAAGGCTATGCATCAGTAGGAGAAAACCTATATCGAAGAGGAAAAGATGGTTACTTAAGACTATGCGTTCACTAATCAAACTATTTGAAAATCTTAGAAACTACACATATCGGTATTGTAGGTGCACACTTGAGGCCTAACTGAGTAATTAAGAGCATTCTATTTTCGGGACTTTGGTGGCCCACTCTTCATATGGATGCACATACCTGTGTGAAGAGATGTGACACTTGTCAACATGCACAATGTCCGATCAGAAAAGATGAGATGCCTTTGAGACCAATGATGGGAGGATGCGCATTCTCGAAGTGGTTTATAGACATTGTAGGTCCTATTAACTCACCAGCTAGAAACTCGCATGCAGAGTACATTATTGTGGCCACAAACTACCTTACAAAGTGGGTAAAAGTAAAAGCCATTACAAATAATGATGGTCAAATGACACCTAAGTTCTTGTTTCAGAATGTGTTCACTAGATACAAGTTACCAAAAGAGTTAGTAACTGATAGAGGTATGCACTTCTTGAACGAAGTCATTGAATACCTTTTCCAAGAATTCATGGTGATACATAAGATGTCCCCCTATCATCCACAAGCTAAACAACAAGCCGAGATAAAAATAAGATCCTATGTAATGTATTGACAAAAGTCATAAGTAATAAACGCTCTGATTGGGATAAACAACTTCATCATGTTGTTTGGGCTTATCGAGTTGCCTACAAAACAATACTCAATGCCACCCCATTTCATATGGTCTTTGGAGAGAATCTCGTGTTATCATCTAATTTCCTAATCCCAACATTAAAAGTAGCACAAGAGCATGAGTTGAATGGACACGAGTTGTCCTCAAGGATATTTGAATGCTTAGGTGAGACTAGGCTACAAGCAACAGAGGCATCTATACTGCAAAGAAAAGACAAAAGCCATATTTCGATGCACAAGGATAAAGGATTGAAAGACGGACATCTATTGTTGGTTTATACACTAAAGCAACATGCCCATAAATTGGAAAAACGAGGATATGGACCCATGATCATTAATAGAATCTCCAGTAGTGGTGCAGTTCAATTGGCCACTCTAGAAGGTGACATTTTGTCAAGCTATATTAGTGGATGCCAAGTCAAGGTATATCAAGAACGTCTTACAGATGATATGCTAATGAGGCCCAACACTACTAAGAAGCAAAAAGAAGAAGAGTTAAGGATTCTAACAGAAGCATAAGCAGAGGCTAGAGAGTGCATTAGGTGAAATAAGTTAAGGCTACAAGGCCTAGATGTCAATCCCCATGCCCCAAGATATCACATGTCCATGTGCGTAACATCGGGTGTAATTGCTTCTCGAATAATCGATCGAGATCTCTTTGTGACAATAGAGGTAGGAAAAGGACAGAGTGGAAGAACTGTGAGAGCTTTGATTGACGCAGGTGTTGCAACTAGTGTAGTTAGATTCTCATACTGCCATGATCTATAATTGAACATAAGTTCCATAGAAGCCTATCTAATAGGATTGGGTTGTGTACAAACCCCTTTTTTGGGTGAGATGGAGCTTCCCATTTACCTTCATGATGTCTCAATCATAGTCAAAATGCTTGTGTGTCAAGATGAGGACCTTATGGAGCATATATCCAAAGCTCTAGGATGTGGCAAGAGTCAATCATGGAAGAACAAGCTTGAAGGCAAGTGGATCTGTCTCCTTTTCCAAAGACTAATGCAACCACAATAGTTCAACCATAGAGGCAAGTGAAATAGTACACGGAAACTTCTATATCAAATTGACAAATGAACTTCAAGAAGAAAGAGTTACAGGCATGAAGCAGATCTGGCTACAAAAGGGATAGCACTCAATCACACCATTAGAGTTGAAGTCATTACCAAAGAAGCATTGGAGAAAGCCAAGGCAACAAGTACCAGAAAAGCAAAGATGTCTATCTCAAAGACTACTCCAAATTTGGGTACCAAGGCAACCAATGAAGGCCAACCACAATAACGTACAAATTTGGGTGCCTTAAGGAATAAGTTGCAGTTCAACGAGGGAAATTACACATGTGGATATCAAAGGAACTCTTACATATACAAAACTCTGGGCTCTCACTCATGAGAAAAGTCTCAAAAAAGAAGCAGAGGAGAAGAAAGGGTTAGAACCAAGCACATATTGAAGATAAATGTACAAGCTCATTTTCACATGAGCTATGCTTGGATAAATTTACCAAATATAAAGATAAAGTAAAAGAAGAGAAAAGAAAAAAATAAAAGAAAAAGTATAGTCGAAATTCATGATGAGTAAAAGATACAATATTTGCTTTGTAATCAGTGGCATGTAGTTGGCAAAGTGGTGAGTTAAGGAGGCACAAATTTCTTCACATGATCATTGGTTAAAAACGTGGAGTGGGAGCACATTCTAAACAAGGAGAGAAAGAGGCAAGAGCTCCCAATAGTCCGATCTAGTCATGTTGTCGTTTTGTCTTCCCATAGGGTCCTTCCAGCCGCATGTCATTTTGTACATAGCTCTATTGTGAAGCTCATATCTCCATGTATATGTAGCCATTTCTTGCGTTTAAACATAGGAGAACTCATTCTCCACAGTTTGTATTAGAGCAAACTTGGTGTTGAAGCTTCATCAATAGAGCTGGAGTTAAAACAAAGCAAAAGAGGAGCTACAAAACAAGGGGGAGCTTGACAAATGCAAGAGGAAAGGACAGTTTAACTATTCGAGGTAGCTCTCAAAGTCTTTGATAGTCTTCAATGGTTAACTTGGGTCAACAAGTAGAGAAATTGGATAAGTATAACTATCCCGTGTGGAAGTTTAGAATGACCAACTACCTAGTGGGCAAAGGCTTATGGGGTATTGTGAGCGGCAATGATGCTCAACCTCAAATCAATCAAGTTATGGCCACTAAAGTCCAAAGGAGGCAAGCAAAAGAATGGGAAGAGAGGAATAGGAGATTCATGTTCCTTATTTCACAACTCATTACTAATGCTATGGTAGGGCATATTCAACATCTAGAGAAATATAAGGATGCTTGGGAGGCTCTTGAAAGGATGTATTCAACAAATACCAAAGCTAGGAAACTTCAACTCAAGAATGAGTTCAACACAATCAAGAAAAGTTCGAGTCAATCCATATATGAATATACTTTAAAGATTAAGGAGCTAAGTGAGTGATGCTTTAGCTTCTATTGGCACAACCATTGAGGACAAAGATCTTGTGTGTTATACTCTTAACGGATTGAGAGAAGATGAAAGATGGAAGCCTTTTATAACTTCCATTAACGTGAAAGATGCATATCCATGTTTTGAACAACTAATCCCTCATCTTGTGACAGAAGAGCTTAGCTTTGGTGGTCCCAAAGGAAAGGACAGCGACAACCAAATGTTATATGCAGGTCGAGGTAATGGAAGGAACTCAACAGGAGGCTCAAGAGGAAAAGGAAGAGCTCAAAACAACTCCAACTACAATCAAAACAATTCGGAAGACAACAAGGATGCATCAAATCCCAACACACAAGGAAGAGGTCAAGATAGAAGTAGAGGAAGAGACCGAGGCTCCTACAATTCTCATAAATGTATAACATGCTATTATTGTGCTAAAGTAGGACACTATGCTAGTGATTGTTGGTTGAAGACTGGAATACCAAATGGAGGCAATCAAAGGAACGAAAGAAACTATGCAAGCACCTCAATTGAAGGAAGCAAGGACACACTAGTTGCGATGAGACATGAGTATAGAAGCTCTTATGAAGATGACAAAAGATGGTACATTGATTCAGGTTGTAGTAACCATATCTCATGCCAAGGAAGTTTGTTCACTAATCTACAGGCACCAAGTTGAAAAGGATGTGTTGAAATAGGTGATGATATGCAACACATGATTGAACATATTGGAGATATAAGGCTTGGAGATACAAGTAGCACAAAGGTACTATCTAATGTTCTTCATGTTCCTTCAATTTCAAGGAACTTGATTTCAATAGGGCAAATGGTAGAGAAGGTTTATCATGTCATATTCAATGAGAATGGGTGCTTTATAAAGATTCCAAAGGAAGGATTCAAGGTCATTGCTCAAGGCAGAAGAGAAGGAATGATGTTCACTTTGGATGTCCAACATCCACATGGAAAGGTCATGTGCATTCAATGTGGGAACAAGAAGATTTTAGAGCTAGACTTATGGCACAAAAGAATAGGACACATCAACATTCCAAAGCTAAAGGACATGAACAAACATGAAGCGGTAAGAGGTCTTCCAAAATTTAATAGCATTGGACTACATGAGTTATGTGAAGCTTCTCAACTAGGAAAGCAAACGAGGCAGCCATTCAAGAGGAGCAATTATGTGGCCCCAAATGTCTTGGACTTGATGCATACAGATGTCTGGGGATGAACCCAAGAGGCATCAATGGCTATTAATAGATTTTTTTTCACCTTCATTGATGATCACTCAAGAGAGGTACAACTATTTATTATGAAGCAAAAATCAGAGTTGTTTTCTATATTCAAAAGATTCAAAGTTGAAGGTGAAAAAGAAACAAGAAGGTCTATCAAAACTTTAAGGTCGGATGTGAATGAGAATAGTTCTCCAAAGAATTTTCAGATTTACTACAAAATAACGGGATCAAAAGGCAGTTCACTTGTAGGTATACACCACAACAAAATGGAGTAGTTGAGAGGAAAAATAGGCAAATTGCTAAAATTGCAAGATGCATGCTCAACAAGATGAAGGTACCATTGTACTATTGGGCTGAAGCTACCATAACCACCATTTACTTGATGAATAGGTGCACAACATCGAGAATACATCACTTGACTCTAGAGGAGGTATATATCGGTAAGAAACCTGATCTTACACACCTCAAAGTGTTTGGATGTGTTTGATTTGTTCACATTCCACAAGAAGTTAGAACAAAGATTGAACCAAGGTCATAAAAATGCATTTTCATCGGCTACTCGATGAAGCAAAAAGGATAAAACTATTAAAACCCTAGAATAAAGGAATTAAGAGTCTTGCGAGATGTGGTCTTTGATGAACTAAGACCATGGTATGAAGATAAAGGAAAGGAAAAGATTCTTAAAGAAGATTGTGATGATTATGCAGGAACAAATGAAAGAGAAATTCTACAACCAAACACAAAGGTTTCAGGTCCAGAAGCATTTACATCAAATGAAGAATGTTCAACATGGAGGGGGAGTCATTTTGTGTCTCCAATTTTAGCTCATAGTAGAGTCGAAGAAGTAAGTGCTACTCCAAATAGTGAGATAGATGCAAGTGAAGAAGAATATGAAGAGATAATCACTCTGATGGTAAACCTGAATAGGTTAAAGAAGCAAAATTCTAAAGGCAATGAAAGAAGATCATCAAGTACAAGGTATCCAACTCAAAGGTCGCATTATGATAGTTTCATGGCTACACATCTTGCATACATGATGCAGGTTATCAAAGACAAAGAGCCTGAGACATATGAAGAAGCTTGTCACACAAATAGAATGGAAGCAAGCTATGAAAGAGGACATCAATGCTCTCAAAGATAATCACACATGGGAGCTAAAAGAAAGAAGGTATGAAGATTGTTCCAAACAAATGGGTGTTTAAAGTAAAGATGAATGTTGCTGGTTCACTAGCTAGATATAAAGCTAGATTAGTTGACAAAGGATTTAAACAAACACAAGACATAGATTATGATGACGTTTTCAGCCCAGTTGCAAAGATGGGAACTATCAAAACATTAATAGAAATTGGTGCTTCAAGGAGATGGCCATTATATCAACTCAACATCAAAAATGCTTTTCTTTATGGAGAACTACAAGAAGAGGTACACATGAGTCAACCGGTTGGATTTGAAGTTGAAAACCATCCAGACTATGTTTGCAGGTTGAAAAAGCCACTTTATGGCTTGAAGCAAGCACCAAGAGCATGGAATCAGAGATTGGTAGAATATCAAACTAAGTGTGGATACAACTCAAGTAGTGCTGATCCTTCATTGTACATGAAGAAGGAAGAGAATAGAGATGTATATATTTGCATATATGTCAATGACCTCATCATAATAGGAAATGATGTTACAGGAACTAAAGATATCAAAAGGAAGCCAGGTAAGGAGTTTAAAATTTCAAATCTTGGAGAGCTGAAATATTTTTTAAGAATTGAAGGTGTTTATGGAAAGAGTGGCATCCACTTGATGCAAAGGAAGTACTTGTTGGATGTTCTTTTCATATTTGGAATGAGTGAATGCAAACCACTCACTCAACCCATGGACACAAATACAAAGATTTGCTCAAATGATGGAGAACTATTGGAAGATGTAACAACATACAGGAGCATTGTAGGATCATAAATCTATGCAAACATTACAAGAAGTGATTTATCTTATGTTGTTGGTGTACTTTCTCAATTTATGCAAGCCCCGACAAGTGAACATTTAAATTCAGCCAAGAGAGTGTTGAGATACATAAAGCATATAGTTAATCATGCTTTGTTTTGAAAGTTTGATGAAGAATTGTAGGTCAAAGGCTTTAGCGATGCTAACTGGGCAGGTTCAAAGGAAGATAGCAAATCCACCTCAGGTTATGTCTTCTTGATAGGGATCAAACCTATCACATGGAGCTCAAAGAAGCAACCTACTATTGCACTTTCATCCATGGAGGGTGAATATAGTGGACTAGCATTTGCCACATGTGAAGCAATGTGGACAAAAAAGCTTTCGGTTGATCTTGAAGTGCAAGTTGGAACCATACCTATATACGGTGATAACACGTCAAGTATTTACTTGGCAAGAAATCCTATGTTTCATGCAAGGAGCAACCACATAGAGGTCCACTACCATTATGTAAGGGAGAAGGTATTGAGAAAAGATGTGGAGATAAAGTTCATCCAAACCAAAGAGCAGGTTGCAGATATGTTTACAAAGTTCTTGGATTCTTCTAAACTCAAAGGTTTCAAGGATGTGATAAATTTGTAGGACATGGTTGAAGATAACTCCCAAATGAGCTTGAGGGGGAGTGTTGAACATAAATGTACAAGTTCATTTTCACATGAGCTATGCTTGGATAAATTTACCAAATTGGATAAATTTACCAAATATACAGATGAAGGAAAAGAAGAGAAAAGACAAAAAGAAAAGAAAAATTCTAGTCAAAATTCATGATGAGTAAAAGATACAATATCTACCTTGTAGTTAGTGGCATCTAGTAGGCAAAGTGGTGAGTTAAGAACGAGGCACAAGATTCTTCACATGCTCATTGGTTATAAAAGTGGAGTGGGAGCACATTCTAAACAAGGAGAAAAATAGGCAAGACCTCCCAATAGTCGAATCTAGTCATATTGTCATTTTGTCTTCCCATAGACTCCTTCCAACTCCACGTCATTTTGTACATAGCTCTCTTTTGAAGCTCCTATCGGAGTGTATATGTAACCATTTCTTGCATTTAAACACTCTTGCAAAAGCTTATCTCATGTACGTTCTCCATCTCAAATATCTCCTTCAAAACATGTATATTTTGTGAGACAACAATCAAAGAGTGAAGTCCTATTTTTTAGCATATTTATGTAAACAAGTAGTCTATTATGGTCCGTCAACTTTCCCAACCGCAACATATCCAAATTTATTTATTTTTTTACTTGTTGGAAAGCTCTTTGCATGTTACTTCTTTGTCCCAAATATCAGATTCAAACAATTTATATTTTGTGAGATATTGGTCAGAGAGTGAAGTCTAGTTTTTGAGTATACTTATGTGTGCAGGTGGTCTATTTTGGTCTCTTGCGTTTCCTAACCACAACTTGATTTTTATCTTTTTTAAAAGTTATTTGTGTGTAGTTTCTCTGTCCCAAATATATTCCTCAAACAATATATATTCAAGGAGTTATTAGTGTGAGAGTGAAGTTTAGTTCTTTATCATACTTCTATGGATAGGTAGTTGATCTTTGTTCGTTGCGTTTCCTAGTCAAAACTTGTCCAAATTAAGTTATGTATAGCTTGTTAGAAAGCTCTCTTCGTCCACTTGATTGAATAAAGGCATAAGTCCATTTTAGTTTTCTATTAAGAGTAGAAAGCTATCCAAGGTGAAGCTATTTGTCCAACTGCTGGACATACAAGGGTTCACTACACATTTTTGTTGCGCATAGGAGAACTCATTCTCTACAACACAAAGATCAAAAGAACATCTCATTTCTTTGAAAATAGTGAGACAAAAAGTGACAAGGGTATGGGCTCAAAAGCCCAAAGGACCAGTAGCCCCCATAGAACCAAAGATCCAACCATGAGGGATACAAAATTTAAGAAAACATTCAACGATGAAGAAGTCAAAAGTGATGCGTACATGGCCGAACACTTCACTAAAATGGATCCCTATAAGGAGGAATGATTGTTCTTCATTCAACCATCAATTGATTGCATTATTTCAAGACCCAATGGATACCTCGAAACAAAAATTGCATCAAGTCTACAAGTAACATGGGAAGCCTCGGCGTGAGAACACTATGTACCTTTGGCATAGCTCTATCTTTTGCACCATTCAGGTCATGCATTTTGAGAGTATGCATTAATATAGGGCCACATTACAAGGCAGTGCATAGAGAGAGTTGAGAATCTTAGGGACATGAGACACATTTGACATATGTAAATTATTTTATTGATACTAACCTCTTTCTTCATGTTTTGTGAAACTGTTCCAATTTTTTAAAAAAAAAGAAGAAAAGAAGGAAAAAAGAAGAAAAAATAGAGAAGAAAAAGGAAACAAAAGGAAAAAAGAGGCATAGACAGGCCCATGCACTCAAAGAATCTCATAAGTGAACCATCAACAAGGACATTTGTCAACAACGAGAGACAAGCCCATGTTCAATCACCATGATGGGAGTGCAACATGAAGAGATGAACATTGAGTCACCTTTCACCATAGTAAGGATCCTCTACTTTGGAAACACTATAACAATGATAGATTAGGACACCTGCCCATCAGCATACCCTTGAGCAGTTAGCTCAAGACCTAATTTTGTGCACCATACTTCTTACAATGCATTCCCCACGTAAGCATGCATAGGGCCACATTAAAAGGTCGTGTACAAGGCACATATTTTCTTCAACCCATGCACTTACACAATTACCGATCATTCATTATGGGTTATGAGTACTTGGCACGCAAACTATGAAACCCATGTTTGAAAGATCTAGAGGACATCAAGGTTAGAACATTAGTACCTATGAAGCAGTTCAGTGTCGACAACTGCTCATAATCAGCATTCACAACCTCTTTTGAGCAACTAGCATTTTTCGGAAGTTCACAAATACACAATCATGCCACAATCCAAGTAAGAAGTCCATACAGAGGGACTCAACCTTGCAAAGGCTATCTATGACATAATGAAGAATAGAACAACAAACCCTACTATATTTGGAAGACAAAGTGCTCTCGTTGATACATGATGAACACTATCTCTCATAGTACTACATGAACACCCACTCCAACAAGGGTCTGTCAGGGATGCAAGACTCGAGAGGGGGGAGTGTTGGCATTCAAGGTCAAGCACAAGGCATCTGAGCATGTCAAAGAAGTTCACACATAAGAGGAAAGAGCATCTAGGGAGCTTAGGGAGCTCATACAAGTGTATGTTAAATTTTTAGAAGAAATCCCTATAAAAACCGTGATTTTGATCACTAAAAACCATTGAAAATATCATTTCACATTTGTTCAACTCCATTTTGTTCAAGCGAAGGAGTGCTTGAGTTTGAGTATGCAAAGTAGCTACATATCAATTTTCATAATCTTTAGATTCCGTTTGAGCCCTCAAATAAGCCCTAGAACCTAACCTTTAATTAGGCTAAACACCAAGTATGGATAGGGCCAAAAGTAGTCAAATAACTATAAAAAGAACTAGAGAAATCAATTTTGAGGTGAGCTTTTTGGAGGTAAGCTTTTTAGTATCTTGTTAGAGAGCTGGCTTAGTAGAGATTGAAGCTTTGATAAGAGAGTTCTTGTGCAATTGAAGCTTTTGTTAGGCCACCAGAATGTAATTGTAATTACCAAAAAAATATAATTAGAAAAGATGCACATAGAAAGGATGTAGCATAATGCTTGTATCTTTTTGGATAATGAAAAAGGGCAAAAACAGATGTGCAGGGAGTAAGACGCCGCACTATAGGTCTGTGCGGTGTGCCTGTGGGATGGTTTAGAGCAAGTTTTAATTAAACTGGTGTATTGAATTCTTATTGCTTGGTGTATTTAGTTATTTCAGTGACATTATTTGTATGATACTTTGTTGATGAAGAAATGAATTCAACTATGGTTGCATATAATTTTCCGACAATGAAATAGTATAATTCTGCATTAATGAATGTCATAACGTTCTCGCAATGACATAAAACGTACGCCGTTAAGAAGTCTCGCGGCGAGATTGTTAATTGCAAGTCTGTTGGTGGAGAGTGAGAGTAAACTGACGAGTAAACTTTGTGTGATGCATGTTTTCTTTGGGAAAATAATTAGAGGGCCTCTGTAATACAGATCCACGAGCATCCCAAGAACCCTATAATTGGTTACATTCTGATAGCCATTGTAACTGATGCCAGTCATGGGGCGTGGAATAGCCAGTCTAAGGGTAGATTAAGGTTGTACGAAAGAAAGAATTCTATGATATAACGCATTCTAGTGAATCTTATCTGAAGTACTGAAGTGATCGGCATCCGTGAAAGGTTTCTAGTATGTTGGGAACACCCTCGAGTGGCAATGGTGAAGGACAATTATCTGAAGGAGAGGATCATACATGGACTAGTGGAGTGGCACCATAGTATTTTCTTGTTCAAGGATTATAGAGTATACCAGAACTACGACCTATTCAATCTATTGAAAGTGTGGTGAGTGGAATTTGTGCTAATTCCGGTGATAGTTTGGCGAGTCTTAATGGCAACCCAACTTTTAGTTCTGATTCCGCTGGTACTAGTACATTATGTAAGGGAGAAGGTATTGAGCAAAGATGTGGAGATAAAACTTCATCAAAACCAAAGAGCAGGCTAGGTTGCAGATATGTTTACAAAGTTCTTGGATTCTTCTAAACTCAAAGGTTTAAGGATGTGATACATTTGCAGGACATGGTTGAAGATAACTCCCAAATGAGCTTGAGGGGGAGTGTTGAAGATAATTGTACAAGTTCATTTTCACATGAGCTATGCTTGTATAAATTTACCAAATATACAGATAAAGGAAAAGAAGAGAAAAGACAAAAAGAAAAGAAAAAGTCTAGTCAACCTTCATGATGAGTAAAAGATACAATATCTACCTTGTAGTTAGTGGCATCTAGTGGGCAAAGTGGTGAGTTAAGAACGAGGCACAAGATTCTTCACATGCTCATTGGTTATAAAAGCGGAGTGGGAGCACATTCTAAACAAGGAGAAAAAGAGGCAAGAGCTCCGAATAGTCGGATCTAGTCATATTGTCATTTTGTCTTCCCATAGACTCCTTCCAACTCCACGTCATTTTGTACATAGCTCTCTTGTGAAGCTCCTATCGCAGTGCATATGTAACCATTTCTTGCATTTACACACTCCTTCAAAATCTTATCTCATGTACGTTCACCATCTCAAATATCTCCTTTAAAACATATACATTTTGTGAGATAACAATCAAAGAGTGAAGTCCTATGTTTTAGCATATTTATGTAAACAAGTAGTCTATTATGGTCGGTTAACTTTCCCAACCACAATATATCCAAATTGCCTGTTTTTAGCCTATTGGAAAGCTCTCTGCATGTTACTTCTCTGTCCCAATTATCAGATTCAAACGATTTATATTTTGTGAGATATTGGTCAGAGAGTGAAGTCTAGTTTTTCAGTATACTTATGTGTAGAGGTGGTCTATTTTGGTCTGATGCATTTCGTAACCATAACTCATCCAAATTACTTGATTTTTATCTTTTTTGAAAGCTATTTGTGTGTAGTTTCTTTGTCCCAAATATATTCCTCAAACGATATATATTTAGGGAGTTATTAGTTTGAGAGTGAAGTTTAGTTCTTTAGCATACTTCTATGGATAGGTAGTTGATCTTTGTTCGTTGCGTTTCCTAGTCAAAACTTGTCCAAATTAAGTTATGTATAGCTTTTTAGAAAGCTCTCTTTGTCCACTTTGATTGATAAAGGCATAAGTCCATTTTAGTTTTCTATTGAGAGTAGAAAGCTATCCAAGGTGCAGCTATTTGTCCAAGTGCTGGACATACAAGGGTTCACTACACATTTTTGTTGCGCATAGGAGAACTCATTCTCTACAACACAAAGATCAAAAGAACATCTCATGTCTTTGAAAATAGTGAGATAAAAAGTGACAAGGGTATGGGTTCAAAAGCCCAAAGGACCAGTAGCCCCCATAGAACCAAAGATCCAACCATGAGGGATACAAAATTTAAGAAACCATTGAACGATGAAGAAGTCAAAAGTGATGCGTACGTGGTCGAACACTTCACTAAAATGGATCCCTATAAGGAGGAATGATTATTATTCATTGAATCATCAATTGATTGCATTATTTCAAGACCCAATGGATACCTCGGAACAAAAAGTTCATCAAGTCTACAAGTAACATGGGAAGCCTCGGCATGCGAACACTATGTGCATTTGGCATAGCCCTATCTTTTGCACCATTCAGGTCATGCATTTCCATGGTATGCATTAATATACGGCCACATTACAAGGCCGTTCATAGACAGAGTTGAGAATCCTAGGGACATGAGACACATTTGACATATGTAAATTATTTTATTGATACTAACCTCTTTCTTCATGTTTTGTGAAACTGTTCCAATTTTTTAGAAAAAAGAAGAAAAGAAGGAAAAAAAGGAGAAAATAGAGAGAAGAAAAAGGAAACAAAAGGAAAAAAGAGGCACAGACAGGCCCATGCACTCAAAGAATCTCATAAGTGAACCATCAACAAGGACATTTGTCAACAACGAGCGATAAGCCCATGGTCAATCACCATGATGGGAGTGCAACATGAAGAGATGAACATTGAGTCACCTTTCAACATAGGATTCCCTACTTTGGAAACACTATAAGAATGATAGATTAGGACACCTTCCCATCAGCATACCCTTGAGCAGTTAGCTCAAGACCTAATTTTGTGCACCATACCTCTTACAATGCATTCCCCACGTAAGCATGCATAGGGCCACATTAAAAGGTCGTGTAAAAGGCACATATTTTCTTCAACCCCTCACTTACACAATTACCCATCGTTCATTATGGGTTATGAGTACATGGCATGCAAACTATGAAACTCATGTTTGAAAGATCTAGAGGACATCAAGGTTAGAACATTAGTACCTATGAAGCAGTTCAGTGTCGACAACTGCTCATAATCAACATTCACAACCTCTTTTGAGCAACTAGCAATTTTTGGAAGCTCACAAATACATAATCATGCCACAATCCAAGTAAGAAGTCCATACAGAGGGACTCAACCTTGCAAAGGCTACCTGTGATATAATGAAGAATAGAACAACAAACCCTACTATATTTGGAAGACAAAGTGCTCTGGTTGATACATGATGAACACTATCTCTCATAGTAGTACATGAACACCCACTCCAACAAGGGTCCGTTAGGGATGCGAGACTCGAGAGGGGGGAATGTTGGCATTCAAGGTCAAGCACAAGGCATCTGAGCATGTCAAAGAAGTGCACACATAAGAGGAAAGAGCATCTAGGGAGCTTAGGGAGCTCATACAAGTGTATGTCAAATTTTTAGAAGAAATCCCTATAAAAACCGTGATTTTGATCACTAAAAACCATTGAAAATATCATTTCACATTTTTTCAACTCCATTTTGTTCAAGCCAAGGAGTGCTTGAGTTTGAGGAGTATGCAAAGTAGCTACATATCAATTTTCATAATTATTAGATTTCGTTTGAGCCCTCAAATAAGCCCTAGAACCTAACCTTTAATTAGGCTAAACACCAAGTATGGATAGGGCCAAAAGTAGTCAAACAACTATAAAAAGAACTAGAGAACTCATTTTTGAGGTGAGCGTTTTGGAGGTTAGCTTTTTAGTATCTTGTTAGAGAGCTAGCTTAGTAGAGATTAAAGCTTTTATAAGAGAGTTCTTGTGGAATTGAAGCTTTTGTTAGGCCACCAGAACGTAATTGTAATTAGCGGAAAAATATAATTAGGAACGATGCACATCGAAAGGATGTAGCATAATGCTTGTATCTTTTGGATAATGAAAAAGTGCAAAAACAGATATGCAGGGCAAGACGCCGCACTATGGGTCTGTTGGGTGCGCCTGTGGGATGCTTTAGAGCAAGTTTTAATTAAACTAGTGTATTGAATTCTTACTACTTTCTGTATTTAGTTATTTCAGTGACATTATCTGTATGATACTTTGTTGATGAAGAAATGAATTCAACTATGGTTGCGTGTAATTTGCCGACGATGGGATTGTATAATTCTGCATTAATGAATGTCATAACGTTCTTGCAATGACATAATACATATGCCATTAGGAAGTCTCTTGGTGAAATTGGTAATTGCACATCTGTTGGTGGAGAGTGAGAATAAACTGACAAGTAAACTTTGTGTGATGAATGTTTTCTTTGGGAAAATAATTAGAGGGCCTCTGTAATAGAGATCCCTGAGCATCCCAAGAACCCTATAATTGGTTACATTCTGATAGCCATTGAAACTGACACTAGTCATGGGGCGTGGAATAACCAGTCTAAGGGTAGATTAAGGTTGGATGAAAGAAAGAATTCTATGATATATGCATGTAACGCATTCCAGTGAATCTTATCTGAAGTACCGAAGTGATTGGCATCCATGGAAGGTTGCTAGTATGTTGGGAACACCCTCAAGTGGCAATGGTGAAGGAAAATTTTCTGAAGGAGAGCATCATACACGGACTAGTGGAGTGGCACCATAGTACTTTCTTGTTTTAGAGTATACCAGAACTACAACCTGTTCAATGTGTTGAAAGTGAGGTGAGTGGAATAGGTGCTGATTCTGGTGATAGTCTGGCGAGTCTTAGTGGCAACCCAACTTTTAGTTCTGATTCCGGTGGTACTAGTACATTTGTGGGTTGGAGTCTTGATGAAAAGTCCATCTCAATAATAAAATATGAGGATTTGCAGTCAAATTCAGACATGTGTGATAGAACAAACGATACAGTACGATCAGAGATTTTGCAAGGCAACTAGTCGATACATCATCCATTAGAATCAATTTGTTCACATAATTCTGAATTGATACTTCCTCTTGATTTCAATGAGATGAGTAGTACACGGTAACAACATCAACATCAATAGCAACAACAACAACAACAACAACAGCAATAGCAATAGGTCATACATCCACGAATGACACTTGTCGAAGTTACATATACTAAATTTGGTGGATTTCCAGGTGATGATCTTGATGCTCATGTCCGTACTTTCAAAATTAATTATGCTATACTAAACTATCCATCGGATCTGACATATAAGGCTATAGTGTTTCATCCACTCTTGTTAATGAAGCTCCTCATTGGTTAACTGAATATGATATTAATCATTTCGATCAAAACGAAGATATTGAGAATGCCTTCTTACAACGGTTTCGATTAAAGAAAAATGTGACAAAGATCTTTGATTACTTACAAAATAATAGACATAAACCACATCAGAGTGTGCAAGTGTATGCAACTTTATTTCGTACTCATCTATGACAGTTGCCTCCGGCGCATGCTAACCTATTGGATGACGTGATTACTCAATGGTTTATTAATGGACTAAACCCCAACTCAAACAAGTTATCATTATTCGATGTGTGGGCGGTATGACCTTGGATGCAGTCATTGCTATGGCATTACAGTTGGAACATAAGGTTGGTGGTTTTATCAAAGATCTGGATTGGTTAAAAGCCTTCAAGAATACAAACGATGATCCATTGAAACAAGCATATTGCACCAAATGTAAGAAGCCAGGGCATATTGCTTCAGCCTATGCAGTAAATCAAATGTACTATGCTATTTGTAATACGACGAGTCATTGTACGAAAACGTGTACATATAATGCAAAAGTGCAGACCAGATTGATCGCAAATGCCATAATACAAGAGCAAGGACAAGCATCTGTCCACTACATACCACTGCATTTAAGAAATACATCTTATCAAAATTACAAGAATTACAAAGGACCACGACCAAACAATTTTGGACAGCCTTGATGGAATTCGGGACAAGCCGGTGAGAGTGCATCTCTCCCACCACCAAGATGCCATTCTTGTGGACAAATTGGACATATCAATAGATATTGTAAAGAAGTGACTGAATTTGATAAGCCAAGAAAAGAACGATAGCACCCAATGGAAAATATGGTATACATTTCAGCGGTAGATATGCAAGCGACAATAGTTCAAACACAGTCCAATAAGAAGTTTCACCAACTCCAGAGACTTTTGAACTAGGAATTTGAGAACAACAGTGGATGTTTACTAAAGGAACCACATGGGCAAGTCAAGAGCCAAGTACCTTTCTCGATCTGGTACTAGTGGTCCAAGAGACAATATAGAATACCCCACCAAAAGACATGGACCTGGTCTAAATATGACCGAAGGATACATCGGAATTGATATCTAATATGCAGAATTTTGATTCTATGTGGAATGTTTTATCAAATGATTTTATTACTATCCCCTTGGGGAAACGTCTACCATTGGTCCTAGGTATTTGACAACAATTCAACAACAAATTAGTACAAGATCTTCATGCACACCTTCTACAGCAACCATCAGCCCGAAAACTGCTTCTATGGTGGATCATCTTGTTCCTTTAATTATGGTAAGGTATAAAAACCACAAAATCTCACAAGTATTAATTGATGGAGGATCACGGGTTAATATTGCTTCAGTTTCACTTTGTAAGAAGTTGGGATGGACTCAGATCGAACTCATCTAGTTTTTTGTAAGAATCGCTGATCAATCTCGGGTACATCCAGTAGGCCTCGTGCATGATATACCCATTACCCTACAGAGAGCAGTATTCAAAATGATTGTTGTTGTCTTAGAATTACACAAATCGAGCTTGGATTACAACTTATTATTCAGAAGGCTCTGATTGAAGCAGCCAAAAGTGTTAGAGGATTTGTTTGCTCATGAGCTTATTTTTAAAAGTAATCACTAGAAATATGTGGTACTCTTGGATGATATGAGGCCTTGCCACTTTCATGCATGACCTTACATGGTAGAACCTGTGTATATTTTGGATGGTCTTTCGGATGACGAAGAAGAAGCTTTTCTAAATGCGAACCAAGATTTGTTAGCACTGGGTACAGTTGATTTACAATCCATAATGGATAATTGGTCTCCGACCGCTTGTACAGTAGTCCCTCTAATCAAAGAATTGGAACGAGTTACAAATCAAGTTTTGGATGCCACTGATCTTCAACACTTACTCCCCCATCTAAGGATATCTCCATGCCCTTACAATTTTATGTACCCGAAGATCAATTAATCACTTGCAATTCGGGTGATGAGGTTAGCCCATGCCCGGTCAAGATTAAGGCCAAATTACTTGAATATTTTCAAAACAATTTACTACAATTGTTAAAGGAATTTGCTGATGTACTTGCTCGGGACTATCGCGATATGAAGGGATTGGATCCTTGCATCTACCAACATAGTGTGATGCTGAAATCGGATGCTTGGCCAATGAAACAACAAAGTTACCAAATGAATCCTAATTATGTTTATTTGTATTGTTAGTATATGATCAATGTCTACCCCTCATGATTGTATGCACATTTTGTAAGGCCCCCTATATGAGGAGAAGCCAAGCGTGCATTACCCAATTGATGGGAATCCCAACTTGCATGTTGGATGAAGGTCATATTGGACCATGTAAGGTATTATAAGGAAAGGGAGTTACCAGGGTCCCCAATTGTGGGGTCCGGGGCAGCGGTGAGCAGCCCCGGCTGGGGGGTCCAAGGGGGCCAGCGGGCCCCCTGGCTGGGGGTCCAGGGGCAGCGCCCCCGACGCGACGGTAAAGGGAATATTCCATGGAATATTCCCTATCGGAGTCAGAAATCATTTATATTTGTTAGGTCGGTTCAACCAGTCTAAGCCGTGTATGGCAATTATGCGGGTGGTGGCCGCCCACGCTCTACTGCCCATGTATAGTCGTCCATGGCAGGCCACCCATGATCCTATATATACATGACTTCTGCACTACCTGAGACACTGAGTTGAGCCAGCATACCTCTACCTTTATATCTCCCGTTCTAGAGTTGTCTAGATCACCATTTAAACTCTACCTTGAGAGCGCACGGGTGGACAACGCCATCATCTTTGTACTTGGTGCTAGTAGAAAATTATTGAGATTCTCATATATCTGTTATCTTCTCTGCTATTGCTCCTGTGTTATATTGCGTAACTATTGTCTTACATGGTATCAGAGCCGTAAGGTTCGAATAGCTTGAGAAGTATCACTATTTTAGCCTACTAGCATACTAGAATATCAGTAGATTATTCGAGTGATTACATGATGGCTTCATCGTCGAACATTGGTCTTGGTGCTTCAGCTAATGTTAATGCTGCACCTATTCGAATTCGTCCACCTCCATTCATTGAAGGGAAGCTGGATGGATCCAACTATACACTCTGGAAGTTCAAAATTTCTGCAATTTTGGACTCCTATGAATTACTTGACACTGTCATGGGACCGATGGGACTGGATTCAGAGCCTATACCAGTTGAAGATCCAGCTAATTCAAGATTGATGATTCAGCCAGATCCAGATCTTCTACGAGCTTGGAAGAGGCGGAATGCTGATGCATTATGTGCAATTGTCACTAGTGTAAGTGATTCTGTGCTTACTTTAGTTCAACATACTACTAAAGCACATGAGGAGGGGCATATTGGCTCGACAATATGAGACCAAGAACCACACTAGGATACAGAATTTAGAAAATCAGTTGGCAAATGAAAAGCATTCTAATTTTGAAAAGGCTGAAGATTTTATCAAACAGATAAAACATCTTCAAGACCAATTGGCTGTAGTTGGTGTTGTTATAACACCAGAAGAGCTAGCTCGAAGATGTGTACGTGTTCTTCCGGCAAAGTATGATAGATTAGTAACAACCCTTAACACTCGGGTAAGACCAACTCCCCTCACATTTGAAGAGTTTTGTGCTATGCTTTTAGAAGAAGAAATGCGGTTGAGGAATCGGCAAAGCACAAGTGATGCTGCATTTTCAGCAAATGCAAAAGGTAAAGGCTCTTCTGATGTATCAAAGAAGAAGCCAAAGAAGAAAAAGTTCACAGGAAGTTGCTTCTATTGTGAAAAGAAAGGCCATGCCATCAAGGATTGCAGGAAGAAGCAAGCTGATGAACGGAATGGGACTGTAAAATCATCATGGAAGAACAAAGAGTCTGCAAACAACACAGAGCTGGAACTTTGGGTAGCTATTGAAGAGGTATGTTCATCTGCTCAAGCTCGTGTTGATGAACCATGGATTTTAGATAGTGGAGCTTCTCACCATATGACCAGTAAAAAGGATTGGTATAGTTCCCTAGTGCCTCTGCGGGAATCCATCAATGTATGTTGGAGCAGAGCAATCATCAATAGGTGATTACATGAAGTCCAAAAGTGAAAAGATATGTGGAAGATGAAGATTACTTTCAAAGGAAGAGAATAGAATCAGAAATGTTTCTTTTGTATATTACTCTTGTAAATAGTTCAATGTATTTTGAAAACGATGACGAGTTAGACTCGTATATATATCTACAGGTATGTATTCGAAAATAAGGAGAGTGACATAGATCAGATAGATAAGAATAGGTGAATAGGTGATGAACATTGTATGTATCATCAACCATATGTATGAAAAGTAATGAAGAAGAAAATGTTGAAGAATTCTGCGCGTCGATCTTCTCTCCCATTCTCCTTCTGTGCTTAATCTTTTGAAGAATCCTTTTGCACGTATCTAAGTCCATAGCTAATCTATCTATGGCTAGAATTTGAGAGGTTAATAGCAATCAGGCTGAGAGAATTTTGGTTAGGAACATTCATATGTAAGAATGTTCTAAGAGTCGTAAAATCTGGCGCACATTTCATCTTCAAAGAAATGGTCAGTGCTCAGTCCACAGTGTAAAGTTTTACACAAGTGAGGGCTCAAAATCTAAGTTGGAAGGTAAGCCATCTATGGCTAAAAGATCTTGATCAAACGGGATTTACTTTGGGAGAACCAGTGCTAAGAAGTTGCAGGTGTCAAAGTCGCCATTGCAGAGAAGCTCTTTCAGACATAGGTAAAGTGTTTCACACATTTCTCAGTGTGTACTCAATCATTTTGAGAAATTTAACTTGGTAAAGTTGCGCAATCTCAAGGCGAAGTGGTGTGAAAAGTTTTGTCAAAAACTTTACAAAATTGATTAGTCAATGAGTGATTAATCTGCAACAGACTTTTCTGAAGAAGTTAAATTTTTCAGAATAACCAATTTTCTGATAACTTGGTGAATGATCTCTAAGTTTGGTGGAGTCTAAGGTTAATCTTGATATAGAGGTGGTCTAACTTCAAGATTAACTTGTTCTTTTGGAGATTAACACTCTCCATCAGTGGTATCAGAGCAGGTTGTGTCAAAATTGAAGTGAAGAAGACTCCAACTATTGCAGAAGTACAAATCTTTACATTTTGAAGGTGCAGAAGGGTAAAGGCTGAAGAAAACTTGAAGGAAGACATACAAAGAGTATCAAAAGGATCAGAAGGAGCAACATTCGAAGTAAAGGTACATTTATTATCTGTAAAGGTTAAAGTTTTGAGACTACAGGTGAAGTAAGGATGGGAGATAGTCTCCAAATTGAAAAGTTGGATAGAGAGAACTATCCTGCATGGTCTATGAGGATGGAAGCTCATCTTATGAGCAAAGATCTGATAGGATACATCACAGGAGATGAAGAAAAGCCAGAATTCAGAGATCCTAGTGTTCCAACTAGGGAGGAGCTTGCAGACTTAAAGAATTGGATGAAGAAAGATGCTCAAGCAAGGAGCATAATTTACATGGCAGTCAATGACTATTTGCTTCCTCATATTAGAGGACTTGAAAGTGCATGTGACATTTGGAATGCTTTGGAGGAGCATTTCCAAAACACAACCAAATCAAGGAAGGCTTCACTATGGGCAGAATTCACTACTTTCAAGAAGAAGGCCTCACAATCAATTTCTGATTATGTGACAAAGATGAAGGACATTGCAGATTCTCTAGGTGCAGTGGATGAAGACATTGAAGAAGACAAATTGGTAAGACAAATACTCACAGGGCTAAGAGGAGATGAGAAGTGGAAGCCTTTCATTCTGTCTACAGAACTTTCATTAGATCATTTTACTCCTGATTTGAATCAATTGTTAGGTCATATGCTAACTTTTGAGAATGATATCAAAGGAGATGTTGATAAGAGTGCAGGTCATGCAATGTACTCTAAAGACAAGAAGAAAGCTAACAAAGGGAAGCAACAATCAGGTGAAGAAGAAGGTACATCAAACCAAGCAAATTTCATAAGAGGAAAAGGAAGTGGCAGAAGTAGAGGAAGAGGCAGAAACAACAAAGATAATGCAAGAGCTTGTTGGATATGTGGTAAGACCAATCATCTATCTCATGATTGTTGGCATAATAATCAAAACAATGGTAATTATCAGAACTTTAATCAAAGAGCAAGAGGTGGTAGATTTCAGAGAGGAAACTTCAGAGGTAGAGGTGGTAGGAATTCTTTTGGAAGAGGTGGAGGAAGAAGCTTCCAAAATCAATCCTATAATAACACCTATTACAACTATGCATCAGATCAGAAGGAGGATTCGACTCTCATTATGAATACATGTGAAACCTCACATGAGGATATGAGAGTGTTCTATATTGATTCAGGATGTAGTAATCATTTAAGTGGAAATATTGCTTTGATGACTGACCTAGATCATAATGCAATTAATCATACAGTTCAGACAGGTGATAATACAAAGCATAAGGTAAAGTCAATTGGTTCAGTCAAAGCAAAGGATGGGAGCACTCTTCTGAGTAAGGTACTCTATGTTCCCACAATTCCAAAGAATTTGATCAGTGTAGGTCAAATTGTGGAAAAAGGATATGAGGTAAGGTTCACCAATGATGGAGTTTATGTTGAAGATCCTAGTCAAGGGTATAAACAAGTTATTGCAGGAAAGAAAGAAGGAAGGCTCTTCACATTGAAGGTACAAGGAAATGTTGGACATGCTATGTTCACATATGGAGAGCAGAAGGTGTCAGAATTGGATCTTTGGCACAAAAGACTTGGACACTTTAATGAAAGAGGTATCAAAGAAATGATCAACAATGATTCAGTGCTTGGATTGCCTAACATTGCAGGTCAACACATGACATACAGATGTGAGGCATGTCAATTAGGTAAGGCTCATAAGCAATCCTATTCCAAGCATGGGTTTATGTATTCAGAAAGACTTGAATTGGTGCATACAGATGTGTGGGGTCCTTCAAAGGACTTTAGTATAAATGGTTCAAGATATTATGTCATATATGTTGATGATGCTACCAGGTGGATCACAATTTATGTGATTAAAGAAAAGTCAGAAGTGTTTAATACATTTAAACACTACCATGCATATGCAGAAAGGATTACAGGTCAAAAATTAAAGAGACTAAGGTCAGATGGAGGGGGAGAGTATTTTTCAAATGAGTTCAATGATTATTTGTGGAATGCAGGTATAAAGAGAGAAGTTACTTGCAGGTACTCTCCTCAACAAAATGGGGTAGCAGAAAGAAGAAACAAGACACTTGTTGAATTTGCAAGGTCCATGATGAAAGAGAAGAATTGTCCAAATTATTTGTGGGCAGAGGCTGTAAATACAGCTACATACTTGGTTAATAGATTGCCTTGTAAAGCTTTGCAGGGTATGACACCATATGAAGCTTGGTGGGGTAAGAAACCTACCTTGGATCATTGCAGAATATTTGGATGCTTGGCATATGCATATGTGCCATCTCGATTGAGGCATAAGTTGGAGCCTAAGGCAGAAAAGTATGTTTTCATTGGCTATGATGATAAGCAAATGGGATACAGGTTGTGGAGTCCATCCACAAAGCAATTTATTGTATCTAAGGATGTTACATTTGATGAGCAAGGTACTTGGTATGCAGGTAAATATAATGTACATGCAGATGATGAAGAAGTAGTGGAACAAAGAAAAGGTAAAGCAAAGATTCAATTACTTGATGAAAGTGAGAACAATGAAGTACAGATTGAAGTTGAAGAGAGGCCAAGGTTTGATCCAGAATGTGATGAACCAGAAACTTCAAGAAGTGCAGAAGTTAGGGGGTCATCTAGGCACAAATGGCAACCTACAAGGTATAGCTATGATACTTCATTCTTGACTACTAAAGATTATGCTTATTTTGTAAAAGCAGATGAAGACCCTTCTACATATGAAGAGGCCAAAGGAAAGAAGAATTGGGAAGATGCTATGCAAGAGGAGTATGATGCATTGATAGAGAATCAAACATGGGATTTGGTTCCTAAACCTAATAGTCAGAAAATCATTGGTTGTAAGTGGGTTTACAAGACTAAAAGATTTGCAGATGGAAGTGTGTCTAGGTACAAAGCTAGACTTGTTGTGAAACGGTATGCACAGACATATGGAGTGGATTATGATGAGACATATAGTCCTGTGGCAAAGATGACAACCATCAGGACACTCATAGCAATTGCTGCCTGCAAAGGTTGGAAGTTATCTCAATTAGATGTCAAAAATGCTTTTTTGAATGGTTACATTTCAGATGAAGTCTACATGGAGCAACCAGATGGATTCAAAGATCAAGTGAGTCCAAATTATGTGTGTAAGCTCAAGAGAGCTTTGTATGGATTAAAGCAAGCCCCAAGGGCATGGAATTATAGGCTTGTAAAATTCTTGAATGATCTTGGATTTCAAGCATCAAAGGCAGATAGTAGCTTGCTAGTCAAAGCAAGTGAAGATGGGTTCATTTATGTTTGTATTTATGTTGATGACATAATACTTACAGGAACAGATGATAAAGGAATACAAATGATCAAGAAGCAGATGGAGAAAGAGTTCAAAATCAGTGATTTGGGGAACCTATCATTCTTCTTGGGAATGGAGATTTCTTATACTCAACATGGAGTATATGTGACCCAAGAAAGGTATCTTAAAAACTTGCTAACCAAATTTAAAATGGAAGATTGCAGGGTTGCACCTACACCTTTGGAAGTGAATCATAAATTGTCTAGGTTTGGAGGAGAAGAGTTGAGAGATATGAAACTCTATCAAAGTTTGGTTGGTAGCTTGATTTATGCTACATTGACAAGGCCTGATTTGTCATATGCAGTTGGTGTGCTTTCACAATTTATGCATTGTCCTAGAAAGGAACATTGGATTGCAGGACAAAGAGTACTTAGGTACATCAAGGGTACACTCAAAGAAGGGCTGTACTATGGATTTACTTCTGATACAAGAATCAAGATATATAGTGATGCAGATTGGGCAGGTAATGTGGATGATAGAAGATCAACACATGGATACTTGTGCTATGTAGGAGACAAATTGATTTCATGGTGTTCCAAGAAGCAACATACAGTTGCTTTGTCATCTACAGAAGCAGAATATAAAGGTATGGTGGAAGCTGCAAAGGAGGTAATATGGCTAAAGACACTTATGAAAGTTTTTGATGTGGTTCAAAGTACTCCTATTGTTTGTGGAGACAACATGAGTTCTTTATACTTGGCAGCTAATCCTGTGTTTCATGCTAGAACTAAGCATATTGAAATACAGTATCATTTCTTGAGAGAGAAGGTCATTGAGAAGGAGATTGAAGTTATACACACTCCTACAAAAGATCAACTTGCAGATATGATGACTAAAAGTTTGGATGGACCTAAGTTGCAGAGGTTTAAAGATATGGCAGGAATAAAGAAGATGCAGGTAATCACAATTGAAGATTGAGGGGGAGCTGTTGGAGCAGAGCAATCATCAATAGGTGATTACATGAAGTCCAAAAGTGAAAAGATATGTGGAAGGATGAAGATTACTTTCAAAGGAAGAGAATAGAATCAGAAATGTTTCTTTTGTATATTACTCTTGTAAATAGTTCAATGTATTTTGAAAAAGATGACGAGTTAGACTCGTATATATATCTACGGGTATGTATTCAAAAATAAGGAGAGTGACATAGATCAGATAGATAAGAATAGGTGAATAGGTGATGAACATTGTATGTATCATCAACCATATGTATGAAAAGTAATGAAGAAGAAAATGTTGAAGAATTCTGCGCGTCGATCTTCTCTCCCATTCTCCTTCTGTGCTTAATCTTTTGAAGAATCCTTTTGCACGTATCTAAGTCCATAGCTAATCTATCTATGGCTAGAATTTGAGAGGTTAATAGCAATCAGGCTGAGAGAATTTTGGTTAGGAACATTCATATGTAAGAATGTTCTAAGAGTCGTAAAATCTGGCGCACATTTCATCTTCAAAGAAATGGTCAGTGCTCAGTCCACAGTGTAAAGTTTTACACAAGTGAGGGCTCAAAATCTAAGTTGGAAGGTAAGCCATCTATGGCTAAAAGATCTTGATCAAACGGGATTTACTTTGGGAGAACCAGTGCTAAGAAGTTGCAGGTGTCAAAGTCGCCATTGCAGAGAAGCTCTTTCAAACATAGGTAAAGTGTTTCACACATTTCTCAGTGTGTACTCAATCATTTTGAGAAATTTAACTTGGTAAAGTTGCGCAATCTCAAGGCGAAGTGGTGTGCAAAGTTTTGTCAAAAACTTTACAAAATTGATTAGTCAATGAGTGATTAATCTGCAACAGACTTTTCTGAAGAAGTTAAATTTTTCAGAATAATCAATTTTCTGATAACTTGGTGAATGATCTCTAAGTTTGGTGGAGTCTAAGGTTAATCTTGATATAGAGGTGGTCTAACTTCAAGATTAACTTGTTCTTTTGGAGATTAACACTCTCCATCAATGTAGTGGTGGGAAATGACTCCAAGTGTCCAGCCAAAGGAACTAGAACCATCTCTTTTATCACTTCTCCAGGTGTTGAGAAAAAGTTATCCGATGTTCTCTATGTACCTACACTCAAAAGAAATTTGTTGTGAGTTTCTGCAATAACAGATCGTGGACTCGAAGTTCACTTCAATAAGAGTGGTGCAGAAATCATGGATTCATCAGGTAATGTTGTAGGTAAAGGCATACGATGGGATAACTTGTATGAGTTAAGTGCTTTAACTGCTATAGAAGATAAAGATGTAAGCAAGTTATGGCACCAGCGATTTGGGCATCTCGGATTTGCAGTTTTGAAGGAGATGCAAAGAACAGGGATGGTTGCTCATTTGCCTGCATTTTCAGAGTTGCAAGAACCTTGTGAAGCTTGTATGATGGGCAAGCAACAACGAAAGGCGTTTCCAAGAGAGACCAGCAATCGATCTCAAGCTCCTCTAGAGTTGGTACATGCTGATCTCTGCGGTAAAATGTCTACACCTGCTTTAGGAGGATCTTTCTACTTTTTGCTGTTAGTCGACGATTATAGTAGAAAGATGTGGGTTTATTTCATTCGAGAGAAGGCTGATGCTTTTGAAAAATTTAAAATGTGGCATAAGTATGTAGGAAATGAATCAGGAAGGAAATTGAAGAAATTTAGAACAGATAGAGGAGGTGAATTCTTGTCAACAGAATTCAACAATTACTGTAAGGAGCATGGTGTGAAAAGGCAACTTACCACAGCTCATACACCTCAACAAAATGGCGTTGTTGAGCGCAGGAATAGGACAGTAGTTGAAATGGCTCGTTGTATGTTGAAGGCTCAAGACATGCCTGATTCATTCTGGGCAGAAGCAGTCAATACAGCAGTCTACATCCTCAATCGAAGCTACACAAAAGCACTGAAGGGGATGACTCCTCAAGAAGCATATTTTGGTAAAAAGCCTTCAGTTTTGCATTTCAGAATTTTTGGTTGTTTTTGTTATGCACATCTTCCTGATTCAACAAGATCAAAGTTGGATTCAAAAAGCAAAAAGTGTGTCTTCCTAGGATATAGTGAAGAGGTTGTGGGATCCTGAGGCAAGGAAGATTTTTGTCAGCCGAGATGTGGTGTTTGATGAACGACCACACTTAGTAGAAGATAAAGGTAAATCTACTGTCTCATCAAACGGAGAAATATCTCACCTTGTGCCTATCAAAAGACAGGTTAAAGTTGAGGAGGACGAAACATCTGATGGAGAAATTTCCTCAATAAAAAGCCAACCAGTTGTAGCTGCACAGCGTAAGCCACTACCGAAGTGGGCACAACAGCTCTTTGATGATCACAATCCACATGTAGATGTACCAGAATCATCATTGGATGGATTACGAAGATCAAAGAGAATAGAGGAGCAAAGAAGAGCCTCAGAACACATTGTTAACATGGCTCTAATGGCATATATCATGGGCTCGATAAAGGAACCTACCACCATTGAAGAAGCCCTTGATGATCCAGGTTGGAGAGCGGCAATGCAGATAGTATACTAAAAAATGATACATGGGATCTAGTTGACTTGCCGCCAAAGAAGAAGGTAATAGGTACTAAATGGATTTGGAAAGCTAAGTATAAAGCAGATGGAACATTAGAAAAGTATAAGACAAGATTAGTTGCACAGGGTTTTTCACAGATCGAAGGATTTGATGTTCAAGAAACTTTTGCACCAACAGCACGCATGACAACTATTCGGATGGTACTTGCAGTAGCTAAACAAAAGGTCTGGCCTATTTTCCAGATGGATGTCAAATCTGCATTTTTGAATGGTCACCTCAAGGAGGAGGTATATGTATCTCAACCACCAGGTTTTGAGGTGCCCAATTCAGAAAATAAAGTTTGCAGGGTGAAGAAAGCTTTGTATGGACTTAAGCAAGCTCCACGGGCTTGGTACCAACGAATAGATCATTTTTTCAAAAATATGGGTTTTGAAAGAAGTACTTCTGATGCTAACTTGTATGTAATGAAAAGGGATAGCAAGCTAGTTGTTGTCATTGTATATGTAGATGATTTGATCATTACAGGAGATCATCAAGAACTCATCAATCAAACTCGGATCAGCTTGGGAACTGAGTTTGAAATGACAGACTTAGGTCTACTCCATTTTTGTCTGGGAATTGAAGTATGGCAAAGGAAGGATGGCATTTTCATCTCACAACAAAAATATGCCAGAGAGATTCTCAAGGCATTTGGAATGATGGACTGCAAGCCAACTAGCACACCTATGGAGGTAAATCATAAGCTATCTATGGATGATAACATGCCTGATGTAGATGCTAAGAAGTATAGGAAGCTCGTTGGAAGTCTTATTTTTCTATGCAACACTAGACCAGACATTTGCTATGTTGTTGGAGTATTAAGCAGGTTTTCCAACAAAACTAAGGAGAGTCATTGGAATGCAGAATGAAAATTCTAAGGTACATTGTAGGAACCTTGGATTTCGGTATTTTTTATACCACAAGTGATACACTCCAAGGATATTGTGATTCAGATTGGGCTGGAGATTGTGATTCTAGAAAATCAGTTTCTGGATATTGTTTCTCACTTGGTTCAGGAATATTTTCTTGGGTAAGTAGAAAGCAACCAACTCTCGCACTCTCCTCCACTGAAGCAGAGTACAAAGCAGCTTGTTTTGCTTCTTGTGAGGCAGTTTGGTTAAGGAGAATTCTTGCAGATCTAGGCTTTCCATCAAATATGGCGACTATACTCAAGTGTGATAATCAAAGTTGTATGGCTATTGCAAAGAACCCAGTATTTCATGCTCGCACCAAGCACATAGAAGTACAGTACCATTACATTCGTGAGCTAATTGAAGATGAAATTGTGGAGCTAGAATATTGCCCAACAGAGGAAAATTGTGCTGACATATTCACTAAAGCACTTGGAAGAGAGCAGCTCAACAGGCATCTTCAACAGATCGGCATAGGACCGAGACCTACTTGATTTATCATCGGTAAACATTGAGGGGGGGGTGTTAGTATATAATCAATGTCTACCCCTCATGATTGTATGCACATTTTGTAAGGCCCCCTTTATGAGGAGAAGCCAAGCGTGCATTACCCAATTGATGGGAATCCCAACTTGCATGTTGGATGAAGGTCATATTGGACCATGTAAGGTATTATAAGGAAAGGGAGTTACCAGGGTCCCCAATTGTGGGGTCCGGGGCGGTGGCCGTGTATGGCAATTACGCGGGCGGTGGCCGCCCATGCTCTACCGCCCATGTATAGCCGTCCATGGCAGGCCACCCATGATCCTATATATACATGACTTCTGCACTACCTGAGACACTGAGTTGAGCCAGCATACCTCTACCTTGTATCTCCCGTTCTAGAGTTGTCTAGATCACCATTTAAGCTCTACCTTGAGAGCGCACGGGTGGACAACGCCATCATCTTTGTACTTGGTGCTAGTAGAAAATTATTGAGATTCTCATATATCTATTATCTTCTCTGCTATTGCTCCTGTGTTATATTGCGTAACTATTGTCTTACATGTATATGCACAAAGATTCCATTAGAACTGGATGGAGGCATTCAAAACTTTTCCCTTTTTCAGCTACCTCATGTCATATGTTTTAGCCTCAAAACAGCATTATTCATTGATTCATCATTTATCGCAGTTCATGACTCATCGAAGCTTCTACACGTCAACCAAACAATCATTATATCATCAAGTGTTAGTGCCGTAAATGAATAACATCAAAATAAACCTTCATACCTCATTCTAAGAACATAACTTTTCTCAACTTATATGAATTCAAGTGCATGTTTACAAGTTCTAATGTTGCTAAAATCTCGTCTTCATTCGACTGCGAACACATTACCTTTTGAAACATAATCACATTCAAAGCAAGGACTGTGGTGAGAAAATTTGCATGTTCTTCTAATTCAATAGTAAAAAAAAGAAACAATTAAAGACATGGAATATTACACGTGGAAAATTAAACCAAATTATATACCTTTGCGCTGCTGCCAGATAAAGCAATTGAAAATTTACAAGCATCCTTCATTGTCAATTCATAATCAATGACACAGAGAACATGGAACGGAGCAAAGTGGCACATCATATTCGGACGTTTTGAGCACTCTAGTTTCTATCGTACTGTATATATGCATATGTATATATATATATTTGTATACATTTTATTTTAATCTGTTGAAATGTCATGGTAAGGATGCGAGAGTAGAGAAGCAAACAACTTTTAAATTCGTCAATACTTGAAACTAATTTATATAGCTAACAAAGAATAGCGTAAAACAAAACTTGTTGTACACCGTTGTCACAAAATGTAAGAATAGTGTCGTTGGTAGATGATACTAACTCGTAAATCCATGTGAGATGGTTGTCCGCACAATCAAGTCAGCACTCAGACAAAGTCCTTCTAGCGTTGTCCATGCTTAGCTCCATGCTCGCCTGAGAGCACACCAAGATTGTGTGCATGGATAAAGCTTTTTACTGTGAATAGCTCTCGGGTACCACTAGACAAAAACATCGGTAACACTTTCCTCCCACTTTAATCAGATGTATGTACAACTTCTGTTGACCGCAGTTGTTCTCCGACTCCCAAAGGCTTTCGGTGTACAATAGAAACTGTCAGAGATCGCCTACTCCGATAAACTCCCCAATTTTGCGGCGATACCTGCACGACTTTCGATGACTCTCTCAGGTGTTCGCACGGAGATTGATGTATTATTTGCCGCCCAGCCGCGTGATGTCTCTAAGACTACTCTCTCTCTCTACACCCAAAATGGGTCAATAGTCAAGGTTCCTTTCATGAGTGCCACTTGGCACTCATGTGAGCATCATACTCTATATGAATAAGAGAAGGGTCATACCTCTAAATACTATTCATATAGGATACTCCATGTGACATTTCCTTCCCCTTACTTCCATTTTGTCCTCAAAATGGTATTGGAAGGTCTAAAAGAAAGAGAGAAATAATAGAACCACCACTCCCACTATATCCCCATGTATAAAAATACATGGTCCTATCTCCGTGTTGTTTCCCCATATCCTTCCCCTTAAGAAAACTCTTGGAAAGGTAAACTAAAACTGGGAAACCGTCTCTGAAGGGTGCTAACCCGCTCCCATGTGGCACTATCTTCTGAACTATCTTTCCACTTTACTAGACACTCTTTATACAAGTGACTCCTCGTCCGTTTCTCTCGAGTGCGTAGTATGCTTTCTGGCTCATGTGGAATAGATTGAACAGAAATAGGCTCTACTACCTCACTATCTGGAATGAGGTTGTCAGATTCACCCAGCCTTTTCTTAAGTCGGTTAACATGAAAAACTGGATGAATTTGACTATTCTCTGGAAGTTGGAGCTGGTAAGCCATCTTTCCTATTCTCTTAAGTATTTGGAAAGGTCCACAATACCTAGGAGATAATTTTGGACAAGGTCCCGTCTTCATGGTTTCAGACCTAGATGGAACTTTAAGATAGACTTGCTCTCCTACCTCAAAGTTGATATCTCTTCTTTGAGGGTCAGCATAGGCTCTAGCCCTATCTTGAGCTTTCCTAATGCTGTCCTTAGCAAGCCTAAGCATATCATTCATTTCTTCCAAGAAGTCCTTTGCAGCTTGAACTTTTTCATTCTGCAAGCCTACTGCATAAGGAGCTCTTGGCTGAAACCCATACATAAGCATAAATGGACTATGCCTAGTGGAAGAGTGCTTGGCACTATTATATGCAAACTCTACTATAGGTAAGTACTCCTCCCAATTAGTTTGCCTTTCATTCACATATGCTCGAAGCATATCCTCTAGGATTTGGTTAACCCTTTCTGTTTGCCCATCCGACTGTGGATGCTCGGCCGTACTCATGCTAAGCTTTGTATCCAACCTTTTGAAGACCGCTCTCCAAAAGTGGCTAGTGAACTTCCTATCCCGATCAGAAACTATGTCTAAAGGAAGACCATATAACCGGTATAGGTTCTCTACAAAGAGTCTAGCCAACTCAGGTGTCTTCACTGTAGTATGTGTCGGAATAAACCTAGCCATTTTGGTTAACCTATCCACAATTACCCAGACCGAGTCGTGCCCTCTCTGTGTCTTAGGTAATCCGACTATAAAGTCCATGGAGATACTCTCCCACTTCCCATTGGGAATATCCAATGGGTGGAGTAGCCCTCCAATCCTTAATCTCTCAGCTTTGTTGACCTGGCATTTATTGCACTTAAGCACATACTCTAGGACGTCCTTATGAAGTCCAGGCCAATAAAACTGCCTCTTAACAAGATCATAAGTCTTGTTAACTCCTGGGTGTCCCGCACTAGGTGTGTCATGACACTCATATAAAATATGCCGTCTCATCTCAGTATCTCTAGGGACACACACCTTACCTTTATATAACAGATATCCATCATGGACACTGTAATTCTTCCACTTGAATCCTTCTTGAGTACCCGTCGATACTCCATCCTCATTGGAAACCCGTATATCACGATCCCCATTCTCTATGGCTTCCCAAATCTCGGAATATGTAGGATCAAGCCTACATTTCCCTCTAATAGACTCAAGTAGCTCACTAGTGATCTGAGTAAAACTCAGTCCATTGAGCATAGGCATGCGGCTAAGTGAATCAGCCACTACATTAAACTTTCCCTTCCTATACCTAAGCTCATAATCAAACTCTTGAAGGATCTCTGCCCATCGGGCCTTACGACCTTTAAGGTCTGTTTGATTAGAGAGCCACTTAATGCTCTCTTGATCAAACACTATCGTAACTTTGGCACCATATAAATAATGACGCCACTTCTTCAAAGCATGGACTATTGCATACAACTCCTTCTCATAGACGGAGTAATTCTTTTGAGCCGGTTCTAGTTTCTTGCTCTCAAAAGCTAATGGTCGACCATCCTGTACTAAAACCGCTCCTATAGCAAAATCACTCGCGTCAGTTTCAACCACAAATGGTTTATTGGGATCTGCTATATGTAAAAGTGGAGCTGTAGCAATTGCTACCTTCAACTTTTCCATACTTTGCTTCTGTTCGTCTCCCCAATGAAAGGCTTTCCCTTTCCCTTTAAGCTGTTCCGTCATCGGGACAACAATTTTGGCGTAGTTCTTAATGAATCTTCGATAGAAACCTGATAAACCTAGGAAGATCTGCAGCTCCTCCAGGTTCCGTGGATGTGGCCATTCCATAATAGCCCTTACTTTTTCAGGATCCATCTGGATTCCATCTTGGGAGACTATATGCCCAAGGTATTTAACCTCTGTTTTGAAAAATTCACACTTTGACTCCTTAGCAAAGAGCGAATTTTCTCTTAGCACTTGAAATACTTTTCTCAAGTGTTCCAAGTGCTGCTGTTCTGATACACTATAGATCAGAATGTCATCTAAAAAGTCTACTACAAAGTGTCCTAGATAAGGCCGTAAAACACTATTCATGAGTTTCATGAAAGTGGCAGGAGCATTGGTGAGACCAAAAGGCATCACCAAAAACTCATAGTGCCCATATCTAGTCCTAAAAGCAGTTTTAGGGACATCCTCTGCCCTAATCCTGATCTGATGATATCCTGATCTAAGATCAAGCTTGGTAAAATACCTAGCTTGATGTAACTGATCAAATAGATCTTCCAACCTAGGCATTGGAAATCTATTTTTGATAGTTACCTTATTAAGTGCTCTATAATCTATACATAGTCTCATAGAGCCATCTTTCTTTTTAACTAGGAGCATTGGCGATGCCCATGGTGAGTTACTAGGTTTGATGAAGCCTTTATCTAAATAGTCCTGCAATTGCTTCTCAACCTCCTCATGCTGAGAAACACTAAGCCTATAAGGTGGTCTACAAATAGGGTTAGTGTTAGTAACAACTTCTATGGCATGGTCAATGTCCCCTCTCTCAGGTGGTAGCCCTCTAGGTAAGTCAGTGGGAAAAACATCTCTGAATTCAAACATAAGATCCTTAAAACTTTTAACTACACACTCTTGCAAAAAAGAATAGTAGAAAGTCCTATTCATATTTACATTCAAAGCATGAAAATATACATCAGATGAGCTGTCTATACAATGCTCCATATCATGACTATACAATAAAAACATATCCTGTACATGCTGTGAACAACAGAGACTATACAACTCTAATGATGAGATGAGAGGTGCACTAGGTACATCTCTCTCTCCCTGAATATAAACTGTACTTCCATTCTTTTCAAACTCGAGTGTGTTATTTTGATAGCTGCGTTTAAGTGTATCTCCCAACCCCCATAGCCACTCTCTTCCTAAGACTAGATCTGTCCTCTCCATGTTCATAATTTGGAAGTCCATATGATCTATATAATCCTGCATCTTGACTTCCAAATTGGATACCATAGTATCCCATATTCTTTTATCTTGCCCTTGCATCATAGATACAATGTATTTATGTGCACTAGGTTGTTGGGGAATGTTCAATTTCTTGACCAAAGCATAGTTTATGAAATTATGAGTGGCAGAGTCATCTATCATGACTCGCACCCTGGTCCCGTATACACTACCATGTAGCTTGACCAAGTCATGTGGTCCAAACTGCGGTGACCACAATGACTGAGTCAAACAACACGTGTGCTCTATATCCTCGTGCATCACCTCCACTCCCTTGCAGCTAGAGCTGCCATGAATGGGAAGGGTCTGCACTAGGTGGACCGCCTTTTTGCCCCTTTCAGGAGCCGTACTAGACTCTGGTCCTTTCTTCTTTTCTTCCCCCTTCTTGAGTGGACAGTTCCACTGTGAGTGGCTAGGGGATAGGCACCTAAAACACAGGTTCTCTCTTTTGGCCTTCTCAAACTGGTCTGTGGATAGCTTAGGCCCTTGTGATCTTTGTTTTTTAATAAAAACCTTGTTTTTCCCAAAAGGTAACTTTTTCTTAAATTTAGTGGTGCTAAGAGGTTTAAGGGGCTGATCCGTCTCCATAGGAGTATACTGAGGACGGTTATGGTCCTCATATATCTGTGCATATTTGATCGCCTCCTCAAACGTCTTAGGCGCATTCCTCCTGACTTCCCTCTTTATGGCTTTATCCAAGCCCCTAACAAACCCTCTGGTCTTCTGAAAATCATCTAGACCCTTAAGCTTCAAAGTGATCTCTCTATAGTGGGATAGATAGACTGAAAGAGGCCTGCCTCTTTGAGTAATCCTATCCCACTCATCCCAATTCCTTTCCTCTTCATTTTCAGGAAGAAACTCTTTTAGAAAAAGAGTCTCAAACTGAGTCCAGTCACTAGGGATAGAGTTCGCCTCCTTAAGACTCATCCACCACTTATAAGCACGCGGGCCGAGGGAGAGACTCGCCTCTAGCACACGATACTCAGGTGGGGTGCCCTTCAATTGATGCAAATCTTGCCACTTTTGTAAAAAAGTGTAGATTGCATCCTTATTCCTGTCTCGGTCATCCCCCGTGAAGGTTGGTGGCTTTAAGTCTTTCAGGAGGGGAGCTTCCCTAGAGCTCTCTCCTTTATATTTACTAGGAAGAGAAGTCTCTTTCCTAGTAATCTCTAGAGGAATGGTAGGGGTCTCTCTTTCCTTCCTAGCTAGGAAAGAAGTGACACTAGTCTCAAGAGAGATCATTTGAGACTTAAGTTGCTGTATAAGAGATGTAATGCTACCCAAATCTTTCTCTAACTTGAGGGTTTGCTCTTTCAAGTGAATGAATTGGTCACGAGTGACAAATTCATCTATAAGCTCTTCATAAGTGTACTCTTGCTGTGAAGGCTCTTTTTCTTCTATATTCTCTTCTATTTCTTGTCCTAACTCTACTTCTTCCATCCTAGCATCCTGATCCTCTAGTTGCTCTCTAGGTGGAGAAGTGGTCTCAACTAATTGTTTGCCTTTATTTTCCATGTTTAAGTACCCTTCCCCCGTTTGCTAACTAGAGAGTATGAAAATGAATGGAAGTAGAGTTAAAATATGCAAGAAGAAGAGAGATATAACACAAGAGCACTTCCCTGATACAAAGTAGTGTTGCGGAAGCTAAATCCAGGTGGTCCTTGATGCTTCAAGCCGCTGATTTTAAGTCCTCGCCAGTCCCAAAAGAAAATTGGAAATGTCCGCTTGGTCCGGGGAGGTTCTAGACACCATAAACCATCCAAAATAACACCAAAAGTGCGTAGGAAAAGCCTCAAACGGGCAAACTGAATGCAACTGAACAATTTCAGAAATTTTCCAATCCTCGCCAGTCCACAAAGTGTTGTCCAGCACCTGCACTTCAAAAATTTGAGACAATCCCAAGTGAAAAAATTGGATTTGGGGTCCGGATGAAGAAATACTAGGCCCGGGAGTGGCCGCCTAGTTCCTGCTGAAGTGCTGCAGAGAGATTTTGGTAGGGCAAATCTCTTCCAAATCCAACACCGATGGTCTCTGAGCGAAGCTTGAAAGCGTAGCTTCGAAACGTGACCAAGATTTTTGAAATCCGATATGGTATGAAGAAGATATGGTCCGGAGAAGTGAGGTATGTCACCGGTGGGAAGTGAAAAGCTTCATCTTCATGAATAGATAGGTTTGGAAAGCTCAAAACTGAGGAATGAAAGCTTCTTTCACCAAACCAACACCCCCCATCCCATAACCACAGCCCATAATACATATGTACATCCTCATTTGATCAACATCTTGATCCACAATATCAATTTTGTTCTTCTAATTCCCCCAAAAAAATTTCGAATTTTACCTATCTTCAAGTTGAATTGGAGTGGCTTCGAAAATTTCTGAACTGTCAACGAAGGGGGCTTTTATCCCACATAGGGGCGCTGCAGGCGGAGAAAATCCCTTTATAACCAAGAGCATGAGGAGCTTATTTCTACCTTGGAGTGGGGAGGGAGGAGCAAAGCTCCCCCTCGTGGGCTGGCGGACGCCTTCGGGCCTCTGCGTGACTCTCTGCGCCTGTGGGCCTTCTCTGATCGCGGGCCGCCTGTGGGCCGTCGGTTCTTGATGATGGTTGTCCCGTCGCGGGCCGCCTGTGGGCTGTCGGTTCTTGATGATGGTTGTCCCGTTCGCCGTCTGGCTCCGATACCAATGTCAGAGATCGCCTGCTCCGATGAACTCCCCAATTTTGGGGCGATACCTGCACGACTTTCGATGACTCTCTCAGGTGTTCGCACGGAGATTGATGTATTATTTGCCGCTCAGCCGCGTGATGTCTCTAAGACTACTCTCTCTCTCTACACCCAAAATGGGTCAATAGTCAAGGTTCCTTTCATGAGTGCCACTTGGCACTCATGTGAGCATCATACTCTATATGAATAAGAGAAGGGTCATACCTCTAAATACTATTCATATAGGATACTCCATGTGACAGAAACCTTAGAAGTTCAAGTCCTCATGGGAGCCATCAGATAATAGCCAGACAATAGATCCTGTTTTTTCACTCGATAGCGTTCTTTTCCTTGAAACAAATGAGAGTTCACCTCTATGCCTTCGAATACCCTCCTTCAGTGCACGCCCGATACTTTGATGAGCAATACCCCCTTCACAGAATGACTTCTGCCCTCTGAACTTCTGCTCCTTGAGCCACGATCCATTACATTCCCTTCCAACGCAAATACGCGGAGTGAAAGATATATAGAAAGTTTTCTTTTGGTTTTATATTACTTATTTTTATATTTTTCTTCTTTTGTTTATAAAGTAAGGGTTCACACTAAGGGGTTCACATGCGCTCACACACAATTATGGATGCACACACACATAAATGTCCACAGAAATACACCTACATACATGTGCACATACATTTTATATAGCTACACACTTAGAGAGACAAATCATGCTCACAAGTATGAATGCGTACATACACATTTACACACACACATACATATTTAGATGCATGTGCACATTCACATAGAAGAAGTGCTGACACATATACACATTCTCAATAAACGCATCCAATGCAAATCAATCATACCTCGTCTCTTTATAATCAGACATATAGCTAAAGATAGATATCACCCAAGTATTCCTTCGAAGACCTCTTTCTGTCTAAATTGGATATTACCTTTGCATTTACCTTCAACAAAGCTTTAAAATGGTGTTTCCTACCTGACTATCAAGCTTGGATTCAAATCTTGACCACAACGGTCTTTGGATGAGCACCGTCTGGAAAGCTTTTTGGTTCTTCAGGAAGTACAATTGCGGCAAGCTAAGACACATGATCCGTTCCTCAAGACCCTTATCTTTTTGGTAGGAAAATCGGTTTTTCTTTCAATGCCAATTCTAATCGCTCGGTAGGAAAGTTCAAGCTTCATTGGTTCAGTCCCTACCGCATTGTAGAACAGATTGGTCTGGCTACTTTTTGGTTATCTACATTGACTGGCACTCTACTCCCTAAACCCATTAATGGATCTAAACTCTGTCTGTATTGCATGCCATCCACTTCTCCCTAACTTTGTGTATGTTTCACTTACCTTCATTAGGATTGCATTTGTTTCAATATCTTTGACCTGCTTACGTGCTTTCTGTTGACCATACCACTGTAACCCTCCCATTTTTTATTGATCAACCATGTTCTACCACCGTACTCCATGATTTGGAATTTCTTAATGCGCTTTCGTAGTAATGATCCTTGCATGTTTCCCTCCACTTGTAATGATTATGTCCTACTCCCACAATTTCACCCTACGTTTTCTACTTAATCAGTGTCCTCATACTCTTTTTCTTTATTATTTTTCTTGCACTGAGTCTCATTGTGCGATTCATATTCTCTACATTCTACTTACCTATTGCACCATGGAAGCTCTTGCAAACATCACCACCTTCCGTGCTGGTCTTTCCCCCGAACCTGTGGAGATTTTTGGTCCTCGCGGTTTGTTGGCATTCGCCGAATCGCCCTGGCATTTGGTAGAAAGTCATCCTTACTTCGTAGTAGTGATTGCAGAAATTGCTGATGTCGCCTTGATAGAATCTTGTTGGCCTCTCACTTGCCTTAAATCGTGCACGATGGTTTCCATTAACACTGTGTCCGGGATGTTTCATCTTCCACAAGCAGGTCGTCTTGAAGTTCCTCCTCTCCCACTAGCGCTTGATCAAATAATTTGTCATTTTCTAGAAACTTTGGATCACATATTACATAGTATTCATCATGTTTCTTTTTCAATCGTATTGACTTTTTAAATTCATGCTCATACTCTTCCAATCTTTCTTGCAAAATTTGTTCAACTTTTTGTTTATCCAACTTTGTTTGTTCACTTTTCTTTTCTTCAAAATGTTTAACTTGATTCTCGATTTCTATCATAGTTTCTTGTTTAGAAACTTCTTGTGATCATATCTCTTTGGTTTCCATTATTTTCTAAATGATTTTGGCTTAGATTTTGTTTGATCAAAATATTCTTTAATTCCACCTTTTCCTACGTTCAAGCGCAAAGGTAAGTGGACATGGGAATCACAAATTTATGTTTCAAATGTAGCGACCAATTTAATTCTAGAAGCTTTCTTGTATGCATTGCAATTCCAAGACATATGGCCAAATTGATCACACCAAAAGCATCTTATAGGTCGATTTAATCTCCTATGTGTAGCTCTAGAGGTGGATCTTCTATGTTAAAATAGATAGTTTTGATCAAGAATTTGTGTAGACATATTTTTGATTTGTACTTGATGTTCATGTTCACACTTGCATGATTGAATTTCTTTTACTTGGTTGAACAAAATTTCAAACTTTTGTTTCAAACTTGATTCTTCATTATCAATCATCTCTTTTATCAGTTACATAATGTTTTATTATCTTCAAAGAATTCATCTAAGTCTTGAGCTAGAGATAATACTTTTTCAACTTTTGATTGGATAAGTCTTTTCATCTCGTTAAATTGCTCATCATATTTTGAAAACTTATTTTCAATCAATGCTTTCACACTAGAATCTATGTCTTGTGTGGTGTGTTTTGCAATACCCTTTTTGCCCATTGTTCACTTATATAATGAATGTAAAAGTAAAATATAAATACCTGGTTGGCTTGAAGAAGAGGTTTCAAGTGTGCACAAAAATATGAAAATATAAATTTGTAGAAACTTTGATCTATGAGAATTGTGAAGCGAAGAGGTTAAGATACTTGCAAGTTTCCGTGGAGGGACTCACAAAATCTTGTTCAAGCTACCGCTCCAAAGGATGTAGAAGCATCCACAATGTCGTAATGTATATATATACAATGCAAAACAATGTAAATTTATGTACCTGAGATGCAATGTTGTTTCTTCACATCAGGTTCACTTGTCGGGAAGATGGCACATGGTTAGTGGATCACTTCAACTGCAAAGGTCAACCACGCATGCAGGATGCTTCAAGCAAGCTCAGGCTATATAGTGGAGGCTCAAAGAGAATATTAAAATCTCAAAACAATTAATCAGATCACTTATACAATTCATCATCATGAGTTTAATGAGATATGGCAATAAGTATAGAGAGAATTGAAAGAGAAGAAGTAGGGGAACATTGGAAATTGATTCATAATAAGAATAAGAAGTGTTCATACAAATATAATGAAAATAATAGAAAAGATTCAAATTACCAATTCATCATAGATCATAATATTGTTCCATAAAGTTCATCGATCTTTAAAATCATCATCAATCACGTGTGTAGAACCATTTTCATCACCATAGATGTGTATAATTATCTCCACCACTTCAAGCAAGTGTAGAAAAATTCCTTCACTTCATCATGTATAGCCTCCATCTTCAAGTGTGTGTAGCCTCCATCCTCAAGCCTTCAAATCTTCATCCTTCAAGGTAGATCATCTCAAAAGCTCCAATCAATGCAAGCGTATAATCCTCTTCAATTGATGATTGATGCCTCAAGAGTGAGCTATCTCCTTCCTTATATAGCTTTGTGGTCATTGAAAAGCACTTCAATAAAGCAAATCCATAAGCATAAAAGTTACGATTGTGCTTCACGTAATTTATTCGTTGTGCTTTTTTTGGTTCGCGTTAGATTTGTTTTTTTATAAAGGAAGTTCGGCAATAGCCTACTCTCCCGGACTTGAATTAAATTAAGAAACAAAGGTACAAAAGAAGGGGACTAGTGCCCACGGGACCCCCCAAATCCCACAAAGCAGGGGAAGCTTGGTTGATTCCTAGGTTGCATTACAAAGAAGGTTGATCACCCTCTCGTCGCCCTCATGCGGGACCCACTTGGGTTTGAGCTTGTTGTTGATCAAAAGGAGGACTTGATGGTGCCTGAAGGGGGGGGATTTCTTACTGTTGACAATCCTTTTGCCAAGGAGGAAAAGAGATTTTTCAATCGACCACTCCCTGGGAGGGTCGCCGAAGTTGAGAGCACACCGCTCCCGCCAAATTTTCCACAGGACTTCCCCTCTGATTGCGTTCCAGAGAGCCGCAGAGCATCCAATCGCTTCTCCCAAAAGGACTTGTTTCCAACTAAGCTGTTTCTGAACTCTGATTTTCAGTCCAACCGTCTGCCAGATTCTGTAGGAGTTGGGGCAAGTAAGGAAGATGTGTGGGACATCTTCGATTGCACGGTGGCAGCGCTTGCACCACGGAGGGATCCCACAAATTTTGTTTGCCTTATGGTTAGTCCAAATTCCTCGATGAAGAATTTGCCATAAGAGAACAGACTTCTTAATCTCTATAAGTGGGTGCCAGATACCCATGAATTTCATGTCCCACCGAAGCCGCGTCCAAGACAGGCACCACTTCTTGTTGAGGCTGATCTGGAGGTCAGTCGTTTCTTTGATGTTCGGGATTTTGAGTAGGCTATTCCCATTGTGCCATTTGAGACCACGCGCGTTCGGAGCATCATGTCCCATGAGAAGGCGGGTTTTGTGACGATCCCAAGCGAGGCATCTGCTTTGCAAGGTGTTCCATTCTTCGTAGGAGATGTTTATGCTAGGGTCGATATCCTCGTAGCTGATCCAGCTGTTGGTGTCATGTTTCCAGAGGTGTTTCCATTTTTTGAATCCTTTGTTCCATAACTTCTTGGCATTTTGAGTGTTCCACGACTCCACACTCCTGATGCCATGAATCGGAAACCAGATAGAATCGTTTTGTCTGATTCCGGCCGCCCACTTCCAGTCCTCACTAATTCTTGTGAAGCTTTTGACTTTATTCCAGCCCTTCCAAAGAGAGCAGACGAGGTTGGAGCCTTTCGGGAAGACAGGTATCGGGGAGAATAGCAGTGTCATGATGTCAAGGTTTTTCCAGTTCGGGGACCCCGTGAGAGCCAACTCATTTTTGTTTCTGAAGATCAGCTTGGCCCACGAGGCCTCCCTATTGCACCAAGCTTTAATCATCCATTTGGCTGCCAGTTTGTTAGCCATACACCCAATGTCCAGGATGCCAAGCCCCCCGCTATCTCTAGGGCTGGTGCAGATGGCCCATTTGATTTTAGGCACCCCCCTTCTGTTATGATCACCCGTCCAAAGAAAGTTTCTGCAGATGCTATTCAGTTTGGACAGGCCTTGCTCATTCGGTCTCCAGCAAGAAAGGAAATAGATGGTAGACGAGAGGAGGAACGTGTTGATAACCATCGCCCGTCCAGCGAGATTGATTTGCATGCCTCTCTAGTAATTGAGCTTGTTTTCAAGTTTGGCCAGCACCCAGTTCCAACGCTGCTCCATAGAGACGCCAAACCCCAAGGGGATTCCTAGCAGCCGAAAGATTTGGCCCTGCGGAATGATTTGGCAGCCATGATCAATGAGAATGCCAGGTTGATGTCCCACAATGGCCCTAAAGGCGGTCTTATTGTGGTTGATTTTGGATCCAGAGGCCTCACAAAAGGTATGAAGACACCTCCAGAAAGTCTCCAGGCTGGTATTATCATTGTGAACGAACGCGTTCATATCGTCGGCAAAAAGTCTCATGATGATTTGACTGTGGTCGTGGGGTAGTTGGAGGCCTTTGATATTGCCAGCCTCCACATGATGAGCCACAAGTCTGCTCAGCCCCTCAGTGGCGATGGCAAAGAGAAGGGGGGCAAGGGGGCACCCTTGTCTAATAGATCTTTTAAGATGGATCGCCTTCGAAAGTTTGCCGTTAACGTTAATTTGTTTCTCATTGATCTGCGCACGTGTTAACTTTTTCTTTTTGTTTTATTCGCGTACATTTTGTTTTAATCGTTTTAAGTTTTGTTTTACTTTTTATATCGATTTAATACTTTTGCTTCATAAGATTGGTTTCACACTATGCAATGCAGGGTTCATATGGTTTAAGACAAATACATGGATAATATATGGGTTTCATATGTAGTGTTTTGACACTACAAGTTTTACGGTTGGAGTTCACATGGATAAATCAAGTATGGGGTTCACATGGGTGTATATACATGGATTAAAAGATGGGTTCACATGGAACATGGATTTATTTGGGTTCACAACCTAAAGTTTTAGGGTTCAAGGTTCACATGGATATACAAATACTCCCATGGTTATTTATAAAGCAGGATAGAAATCTTGGTTCACACATTATCTTTTCAGGTTCATATGGAATATATGGATCGATCGCAATTGTTTTTGTAGTATTTGTACTTCATGACTGAATTTGCAAAGTGCACCCTTTAATGGTTTTGGTTCCAAAGTATTGTAGAGATGAAATGTCTATGACATCGTGGGTGAAGAATTAGTATAGTTCTACATTAATGAATGCCATAACTTTATGGGAATGACATAATAAGTATGCCATTAGGAAGTCTAGTGGTGAAATTGTTAATTGCAAGTCTGTTGGTGGAGAGTCAGAGTAATGTAATGAGTAAACACTGTGTCATGAATGTTTTGTTAGGGAAAATAATTATAGGGCCTCTGTAATACAGACCCTCGAACATCCCAAGAACCTTGTAATTGGTTAAACCCTGATAGCCATTGGCACTCTCTATTGTTCCTCTCTTTGATCTTGCCTTGTGTGCATGTACATGCTTGTCGCTCACACTTTCTCACCATAATTTCTCACAATCTTCATATCCTCCTCACGTCTTTGTGAATTGACAAGTGAAGGAGGTGGTGGTCACGCTTAGCTACACCCCTCTTTAGGAGGTTTTTCCCCCCAGCTTATATATATATGCCTATAACCCTAATGTGTAACGTATCTTTCTACATTCTTTTGGTAGTACATTCAGCATTGTGTGTTGTGATCCAAGACTCTTCTTCTTCCTTTTGTTGTTTGTCTGCTTCCATAGACCTCAAACTCCATTAATTGGTATTAGAGTAGCTGGTTGCTTCATCTAGGGCATAGTCAACACCCCTCTGATGACAATCTCAAAATCACACAAAATTTGGTGAACATACTCATCTTTGCTCTATGGTGTGGAAATCACTATCTAAGCTCATTTAGGCCTCCAATCGTACTATTGTAGTGCCTATGCAGGTAATTTTGTCTTTTTGTGCCAAAGACATATACATATTTTGGTTCACCAACATGAGTGCCTTGAAGTGTGCTACATGTTTAGTAGAACTCAACAGCGTAGTTATGTTCAACTTTTTGAGATACACTCATTTTCTGCATCAAGGTATTTTAGTCAGTGGCCATGGTTGAAAGTAGTGATGTATTCTGTATGTTGGCTGTTGAGAATAATTTGGATGGTAACAATTACCCATCATGGGCTTATATGATGCTTCATGTATTTATTGTAGAAGGACTCTAGAGTATTGTGCAAGGTGTTGAAAAACATCCTATTACACTTGCAAATAGAATTGCTAAATGTCATTCAGATGGTGTTGAAGATGGTGATATTATTTTGGTTCCTGTTTGTGCTACAGTTCCCACAACAACTACTATAAAACAACCTCGTTGGGATGGCAAATAGGCTTAGATACATGCACAGATAGCCTTGTTTGTCAAACGTGCCATTATTCCCCACATCCTCTCTTGGAAAACAGCAAAAGATGCTTGGGGTACACTAACCACTTTATACAAATCAAGGAATGAGGCTCATGTTTCTTACCTCCGAAAACAATTTGAGAGTGAGCACATGAATCAAGGAGACTCCATGGATAATTTATGACAAAGATCAAAGATTTAAAGAAGTATTCGATGTTTGCTAATGTAGTCTTGCATGAGACTTCACTTGCAAACTCTTCTGAATGGTCTTCGAGAATCATATCAAAGTTTCCCTTCTACTCTGCAATTGATGATGAAAGGCAATCAAAATGCCTTAACATTTGAGGACTTAATCTTTGTTCTATTGCAGGAAGATAAGTCTAGGCAGAACAAGTCCATTATGAATGTTGTAGGCCATGATTTCCAGGCTAGTTAGAAGGTCAAAGGTAAATGGAGCTCTTCGACTAGTGAATAGAAATCTGCTACTTCTACACAATCAGAGAAGGATGATAGACACGAGAAAGAAACATAAAAGACAAAATTGTTTTGAAAATACTTTAGAGGAAATGATCATGTCGTAAAGAGTTGTCCAAAACTAGCTGCAAAAGAGGCTAGGAAGAAAGGGGTTGGAATTGTTGTTGCAGAGGCCCCTCCACCCAAAACATACTTTGTGCAGAATGAAGAATGGGATTTACTACCGTTTCTAGTTATGACCCATCTTCACATGCACAGTGTATGCCTGCAATAGACTCAAATGTTTGACATTACTTTGATAGTGGGGCAACCAAACATATTACCTCACAATGCTATTTGTTCAATTCACTTGAGCCTACCCCTACAGGGAATAGTATCACATGCACCAACAACTCCTCTTATCTTGTCATGGGATTTGGTAAGATCATTTTGACTACTAATGATGGTAATTCTTTTACATCTTTGGATTCTTCATTTGTGTGAGGGATCAAGAAAAATTTGTTATTAGTTTTAGCATTAGCCAAGATCGGCTTGGTTCTAAAATTTGCTAATGACAGATGTGAAGTTCGTCATCTATCAAAGGGTGATGTCATTATTGCTTCTAGCATTTTATGTCATGGGTTGTATAAGCTCATAGATATGAAAAATTTGTGAATGATTCAGCATGTGTAGTACATGATTCTTAGGCTATGTTAGATGCAAAGCTTTTGCATGCAGACATTGGTCATTTGAATTTTGCTATTTTGTTACACTTGCTAATTTTTGAAATGGTGTCCTCCCTGCCCAAACTTGACGCACTTGGTAAAATGTTTTTGAAGGCTTTATTTTGGGCAAACTTTAGTGTTCCTCATTCCCAAAAGATGATTTAGTTTGAGCTACTCTGAAATTGTATCTTGTTCACAATGATATCTATGGTCCTATGCACACACCTTCTTTTGGGAATCATCTTTACTTTGTGAATTTTATTGATGATTTTCCAGGCATGCATGGATATATCCATTGAAAGCAAAGTCTGAGGTGTTTATGTGCTCCAAACAGTTTCTGTTTTTGGCTAAAAATTTGTCAGCAGGTAAAATGGGCACCCTTCGTTTTGATCGAGGGTGATAATATATGTCTTGTGATATTAATGCATTTGTGTCTGAACGTGCAATTAAACATCATTGTACAATGCTATATAAACCTCAAAAGAATGGAGTTGTAGAAAGGAAGAATAGGTCACTCATGGAGATGGAGAGATGTACGATCAAAAGTTAGGCTTTACCACATAGTTTTTGGCTTGAGGATGTTATGTGTGCAACATATATACCTAACAGGTGTCTCACTAAAGGATTGTAGTCTATCACTCCATATGAGGCTTGCATGGTTGCACGCCATCTATAACTCACTTGCATGTCTTTGGTTGTCTGGCATATGTTAGCTCTGATGTTATTTTTGTGGAAGATGCTATTCAACCATTACTTTTATGTACTAAGGAGACATCAATTAGCTCCAAAGATATGTATGACACTTTGCTCCCTCTTTTACATGTGGATAGTCTAGTGGTGGTCTAAATGAGGTAGTTTTCTAGCCTTTATAAGTTTCATGTGATGATGCAAATCATTCCATTTCTGATGCAAATTTACATGATGCACTTGTTGATGAAAGAGCTAATACTGAGGAGGCAAAACTATGCCAATATGGCTAAAGCAAACTTTGTGTCATAGCAAATTAGATGCATCTCTATCATATTATACTCATTTAGGCTCTCATAGTGCTTCTTTTGCATCAGATTTCTATGCTATGGATACCTCTAGTTTTTGTGATGAGAATGAGCCTGTTTCCTTTGATGAAACCCAAAATTTAGAAAAATGGATGGCTGCTATGGAATCAGAATGAAGAATTGTACTTAAGTCTTTATGTCACTTGCCTAATAGCAAGAAGGCCATTGGCACTAAGTGGGTATGCAAGCTAAAGCATAAGCCTGATGGAATACTTGATAGATATAAGGCTAGGTTTGTTGCAAAGGGTTATGCTCAAGAAAGAGGCATTGATTTTGATGAGAACTTTGCTCCTACATGCCAAATGGCTACTCTTTGTAGCCATTTTCCACTTGAAGCTCATCATGATTGGAACATACATTAGTTGGAAATAAAAAATGCATTTATGAATGATGACTTGCATGAAGAAGTGTATGTTTTTCAGCCCTTGTGCTTGTCTATAGAAAGGGCATGAAACCAAAGTGTGTAGGTTGAAAAAGGCATTATATGGTTTGAAGCAAGCACCACGTGCTTGGTATGAAAAGATACATGCCTACCTGATTGCACATGGTTTTGAGAACATTCCATTTGAGAGCATCTTATATCTTAAGCATGCAAATGATGTGCTTCTACTCATTGATATCTATGTTGATGGCATGCTACTGAGTGATCCTCATGAGAAGTATATTACTGATTTTAAGGCTGATTTGTATGCCTCATTTGAGATGTCAGATTTGAGGAATTTGCATCATTATTGGGCATTCAGTTTATGCAAGTTGATGGCCAAATAGTTTTGTGTCAAACAAAATATGTTGTACACATTATTGCAGCATTTTGGCCTTGAAGACTGCAACCCTATTGCCACTGCTATGGAAACATGTTAACGATTGAGTCTTCATGATGCTAGAGATGCATTTGATGGCTATTGGATAATTGATTTACTTATGTATTACTTGGCCAGATATTCAGTTTGCTCTCTAACAAATGAGCAGGTTTAGGCATTGCCCAAGTTTAAAGCATTGGTAGTGGTTAAGAGTATCTTTTGCTACTTGAGTGGTACACGACCACATCGATTATTTTATACCAAGGGGGGATCACTACCACTAGATTTACATGCTTTTTTTGATGTTGAATGGGCTGGTTGCTATGCCACTCTTGTTTCCACCAATGGTGTTTTCTTCATGCTTGGTCGCTCATGAATATCTTGCTTGAGCAAGAAGCAAAATATTATGGCCAATTCTACTTGTGAGGCTGAGTATAGGGTAGCTTTCCGAGTGATTGTTGAGTGTGCGTGGCTTAGACGGCTTATGGTTGATTTGGGTGTTGGCCAGTCTTTTGCCACCACCATCTTCACTAACAATTAGAGTGCATTGCTAGTTATGAGGAATCATGTTTTCCATGGTGACACTGAGCACATTGAGGTGCACAACCATTATCTGAGGGAAAGCTTGTCTGCTCGAGAGATCAGTTTGGCATATGTGCCCATATAGGAGAACATTGTAGACCTTTTCACAAAGGCTATGCCTAGGTAGAAGTTTGAAGCTTTCCACAAAGCTTTGCACTTACTTCCTTTTGTGGATTGATTCCACATAGCTTCACACTTCCTTATACATGAGTGTCAACTCCTTATTCACCACATCACTCATAGGGGGTTTTATAGATATATCTAGGTAGTGATGTGTGTGAACACATGAGGATTGCCTGGGAACATTTCCCCTCTTTAGGAGGTTTTTTGCCCCTGGCTTGTATATACACAGACCAATAGGACTATTGTGTGTTGTGTCCCAGCTTCTCCTTCTTCCTTGTGCTATTTGGATGCTTCCACAGACCTCACTCCAACATTAGCCACTTGCCGCTTTCCTCCCAACCTTAAATAGTCCTTGCCCTTGGCACATCTAGAGTCTTCTCTAAGGTCCAAACACTCCTCATATGGCCACTCTGAGGAGATGGAATAACCTCAAAGACTTATGCTGGAGCCTTGGCTCCCATAACCTTTGGTCCTTGACCCGGCTAGGTTCCTCAAGCAAATGCAGGTAGATCAATGCTAGACCATAGAGGTGTAAATAAATCTAAAACTCTCTCCCCCTTATAGAGATCATTATCCTCAGTGATAAGGGAAGGAAAGTGTTTTCAAATCAGAGCTTCTGATTCCCAAGTAGCATCTGTGAGTGGACATCTGGTCCATGCTAGTAAATACTTTGGTATGGAGAGATTTCGTAACTTTTGCCCCCTCTTATCAAGGACTTCAAATGGAACATCCAATTGAGATGATCTATTTTCTAAAGCAACTAAACCGTCTACACAATTCTCATATTGAGAAATGTTTGGTCTCAAATTGCTAACATAAAATACATGGTGAATTTTGCAATCATCTTCCAATTGCAATTCGTATGTAACATCACTAATATTCTTGATTACTGTCCAAGGTCCACAAAATCTAAGGGGATAAGTTGGGTTTCTGACCCATTGTCATTGATGAACAAAGTGGAACATACAAAAACACATGATAACCCTCTTGAAACATTCATGGTGTGTGATAACGATCTACAAATGCTTTAATCCTTTCATTAGCTTGTTGTGGATTGAACTGATCCACTTTCAAGCTAGCTTGCATATCCGTTGGAAACTATGAAGTGCTTAGAGATTTTTTGGGTAACCCAATGGTAGTTAGAATCTAGGGAATAAACCCATAAATCACCTCAAAAGGTGCTAGCCTGGTAGTTTTCTGCTTCCAATTGTTACAAGAAAACTCAACTAATGTGAGGAAACTTTCCCAATGTGTTTGTTTCTCTGAAACATATGCATGCAACATATCTTCAAGTATTTGATTAACTTTTTTTATCAGAGGCTCTGTCAGTGGATGCCCTCCACTACTCATATTCAGTTGAACTTGAAGTTTATTAAACATGCATTTCCAAAAATTTCCTATAAACCACCTAGGATCCTTGTCTGAAACTATGGATTTAGGTAGATCTTACAATCTAAAAATATTCTGAATAGATAGTTGTGCAACTTGCAGAGCCTCCACTCATTCCTTTGTTGGAATAAAGTGTGCCATTTTGCTCAAACGATTGACCACCACAAGAATAGAATTCTTCTATCATAGTGTCCTACGTAAACCCATTAAGAAGTCCATTGAAATATTGTCCCAACAACATTGTGGTATTTCCAATGGCTATAGCAGATCTAGAGGACTAATGCTCTGTACGTTATTCACTTGACATTTAAAACAGTGACTTACATAATTGTTTACACCTCTCAACATCTTTGGCCACCAAAACATGCACCTAATCAACTACAAAGTTTTATCAATCTCAGGAAGTCCTGCGCAAGGTACGTCGAGGTTCTTGAAAATAAATTATTATCTAAACTTCCTTTCTTGGGAATTAGGTACACAAATCTTTCTTTTTCTTTTGAGAAAACCTTGGTCCACTTGTAAATTAGAAAATTCCTTATCCCCCTTATTCTCTAACAACTTGTTAATTATAGGCTGGCAATAAGCATCATCAATATGTAAATCTTTGGTCTCTTGGATTAAATCATTGTGAATAATTGTGAAGCTAACTGCCATGTGAATTTCTACCTGAAACTCTTGCATCAACTCAGCCCATCTAGCCTATCTCTCGTGAAGATCAAGCTCGAAAAAGAAATACTTCAATGTGTGATGATCTGTCTACACTTTAAAACTTGCACCATCAAAATAGTGTCTCCAAATCTTGAAAGTATGAACTATTGCATATAATTCTTCTTCATGGACAAGCCAATTTCTCTGAGTTGAGGAAAACTTACTCTCAAAAGCTAGTGGGCTGCCATCTTGAATTAAAACTACACCCACTTTGTTGCCTCTAGCATTGGTTTCTATTTTGAAAGGTTTTTGTGGATCTACCACTAACAAAATTGGGGCACTTGAACTGCTTGTTTCAATGTGTTGAAAGCTTGTTTTTGCACACTAGTCCACATAAACCTTTGATGATTTTGCAATAGATCCATCATTGGCAAAACTATGTGTGAATAGCAGGCAATGAATTTCCTATAGAATCCTGATAATCCTAAGAATATCATGACATTACAACAATGAAGAACCCATTAGGTTGGTGTGTATGTGCATGCCACCACAAGGAGCTACCAACTCTATGGCAGACATGACAAATGCAACGTGTAGTGTGTTGCATGATTTTATTCCTTGACTGACTATGCCATTCCTCAATGATGTGCCGATAAAAGGGTGTGAAGAGAGTATGAGAGAGGAACAACTTGATGATGAAGGATGTAGGAAATTCGTGAAGGATCACATATTGTCGAGCCCTAACCGGTTGAAACTAAGGGTGCAAAGTATTTTTTCTCTTAAAGTTCAAAGGATGAATTTAAAATCTTAAGGTGCAAAAGTAAAGAAGTAAAAGGAAAGGTGAAGGTATGGAAGGCCGCGTATGCAAAGGTGGAAATAGGACCGCCCAATCAAAAATTTTATTTTAAAGTCACTCTTGTTCTAAAGTCACTACAGGACAAAGAGTGAGTCGTTGAGGACCAGTTCAAAAGACAATCTTGGGACATTGAAAGGGCACCAAGATTGTATTACAGTTAGAGTGCGCGAACCGGCGGACTCAAACAAAAGAGAGACAAAAGGCTATTCTTGGACACTGGAAGCAAGAAGAAGAAAAGGAGAAGTGAAGAGTCACTGGGGTGTCGACTGCAGAAGGGGAAGAGTGCAAGAAGTGAGGCTAAGGGAGGTGTAGAGAGTGCGAAGCAGGGGACCAATCCCAAAAGAAGTCTCTCTCCGCGATCAGGCCGAATGAGATTCGAATGAGATTAGTCCCTCAGCTTGTGGAGGTTTAGTGCAAGGTGTGCACAAGGAGAAGCTGGAAGCAAGTGAAGGACTGGTACAGAAGAGGCCGGCTGCTGGGAGATTCTGAGATAATTAGTCTTCTATGACTGAGCATTCACTGTAATTGTACCCCGCCCCGAGTATTAACTTGGATTAAATGAAATAGTATAATCCTTCTATTGTAATCAAAAACTCAAGGTTCAAAGGTTCAAAGGTGTTTCTGCAAAAGCTTGTCTGAGTTATTTCGTCTCTTGTTCTTCTTCTTTTCCTCCTACAAACTCTCAAAATCCTTCACGTCCAAGAAAACCCCCAACAAATTTGGCACGCCCGGTGGGACTTACAAGGAGATTTGAGCCTAGGAGAAGATCTATTCCAGTGCCAACAGTAAGACTCCAGTTGAGGTAAGTACGTATATCAAGTGTCTCATTTCAAGTGAACTATGAACAACTCATGACCGCGACCCGGTCACAAACCTTGAGGGTCAAGTGCAAGCAGACAAGAAGAAAGGCGAACAGAAGATCATCAAGTCCACTTTCATCGACTTCATCGGTAGGAAGCATGGCAGGACAGGTGGACCTAGAAACTTTACTCTCCCGATTAAACATAAAATTTCCCTCTTTCAGAGGTTTAGCCCATGAGGACCCAGATGAGCACATTCGAAGATTTCTTGCATTATGCAAGACTAGAGGTCTAATGGGTAGGGAAGATGCTTTCTTGATACTCATCCCCGCCACATTGGAAGGTCTGGCAGACAAGTGGTTTAGCCAATTTGCTGAAAATCACTTTACCTCTTGGGATTTGATGAAAGAGGCTTTCAAAAATTAGTTTCAGCATGGCAACACGGCTGAGATCATTATAGAAGAGTTGGAAAACTTGAAATTTGGTCCAGGAGAAAAATTCCCAGAGTTCGTGACCAGGGCCAAAGCACTAATGGCTAAACCACCGGATCCCCCACACGACTTCTTTGTCAAGAAGTGGTTAGCCAAACCTCTACCTGTGGTCACCCAATGCAAAATAAAAGAGTTAGTGCTACCTACTGCCTCTGTTGAGGAGTTCATCAATACGGCCACACGCTTGGAACAGATAAGGTACCAATATGGTGCAACCTCTTCTCAACCAACCTATGGTACAGAACTGGAGGACCCAGTGATCCAGTTAAGAAGGGAGCTGGAAGGCTTGAAAAGGAATAAGCCTTACACAGAGGAGGAGACTGCTATAGCTCAGCTGAGAAAAGAGATTGAAGCCCTCAAGCTCCAAAAGGAAGAGGAAGCCCAAGCAGAAGAACTAGCTCAGCTGAGACAGGAATTGCAAGAACTCAAAGAAGGCGGCATTAAAAACGGACTCTGGTGCTCCATGTGCAGCAAGCAAGGGCACATAGTAAGTGAATGTCCTATGCTAAATGTGACTTGTCAATTATGCAGGAAGATTGGGCATGAGGCCCATGAATGCCAAGTAAGGGGAATGCCGACAACGACATACTGGACACAAGGAGGGCTCTTGCCACCAGCAAACGTAATGGCAGCAGCAGCAAACCAAGGTAATAACTATAATCCTAGACCGAGAACTAACTTTGCAAATGGGCCTAGAAGGCCAATTATTTGCTTCAGATGTGGAGAATGTGGGCACTACCAATCTAGGTGCACCCTCCCAGAAAATGCACCTCCTTGCAAGAACTGTCCAGAGGCCAAGGATCACTATACAAACTGTTGTCCTAAGAATCAAGCCTCTACTTCCGGACCCCATCTCCAAATGATCTCTGTATTCAAGGAGGAAACATTACCTCAGGTGAATGAACCCTCACCATCCACTAGAGTGGTACAATTAGAAGAACTCGAATCTTTTGCAGTACAGACAAGAAGCAAGGGAACGGCAAAAGTGGTAGAAAATCAAGAATTGATAATTAAGGAATTGAACAAAGACAGAGTTGCAATTGAAGACAAAGATACTACAAGTGCAGACACAAACCACAATGAATGTCTCATAGGCACCAGTGATGCCATTGGGCATGCCTTCAACAGGGCTCAAGAAGAGTTTGGCAAAGCAAATGAAGCTCACTCTCTTAAAGAGTCAGAGGCTTCAAAACTACTCAAGTCAATGAAGAAGGAGGTTAGTATTTTTGATTTAATAAAGATGGATGGGAAATTCAGGTCAGAATTATTGCAGATAATTGATGAGGCTTCTACTACAAGCTTAGTGGCCAAGACTGCTATCTTACATAAAGGGATAATTAAGGGGGAAGCACCCCTTACAGATTATAAAAGTCCTCGGCTTACAATATCAATCAAGGGTCATGAATTTCAAGGTGTTATTGTAGATGGTGGTTCTGGCATTAACTTGATGCCTGAACATACCATGAAAAGGATTGGACTCCACCCTTCAAGACCTGCAAATTTCACGGTTACTTTGGCAGATCAGAGCAAAGTAAGGCCCTTGGGGGTAATCCCAAAAGTTCCACTTGAAGTACAAGGTAATCTATTCATTCTGGATTTTGTGGTTTTAAGATTGCCCCAGGTTGAAGGAGGATTTCCTCTCTTAATTGGAAGACCTTGGCTGAGGCATGCCAGTGTCATTCATGATTGGGGTAAGGACACTATGTGGGTACAAAAGAAAGGGCAGGAGCTGACACAAATTCATTTAGAAGAAGGCCCAGACAATCAAGGAAACACTAGTATGATGCAAACAGTGAGCATTTGCATGGAAACAGAAGCGGAGGATCAACCCCAAATAGATTTTGAGGAAGAAGAGGATATCTTAAGTTGGCTTCAAGCCGGCAACTCTTCTTCTTGTTTTGGAATTTTTCTTGATAATCCTGGCACGATTGAAGGCTATGATGAAGACAAGGGAAAGGTCCAGGTTGATGGATTGGGAGAGCCCATCACTGACCACAGAAGGGGCAGGAAGATACCCCTCAAATACAAATTGGAGGAGGATGTGTCAACCCCAGATAACAAAGTTTCCAAAGCTAAAAACAAGGTAAAAAATTCTGAGGTTGAATGTTCTTTCCCAATTCAAGAAATCCCTGCAGGATGGATGCAGGACAAGGAGGAACACATCGAAGTCCAAAATACACCTGCTTATGAAGCAATGCACGAAAAGCTAGTAGAAGAAGACAAGGAAGCAGATGCACACGGAGATAATATGGTAACAAGAAATCCGGTCCAAGAAATACACTTATGCACTCAAAACAATAATCAACCAGTTCTGGTGGCCACTTGGTTGTGGAGCCACCCACAGCTCCTGGAAAAGGTAAAATCATTCTTGACCCAGTATGCAGATGTTTTTGCCTGGCATTATAAAGACTTAGAAGGAGTGCCTGCATCTTATGGAGAGCACAGAATTCCTCTGGTTGATGGAGCCAGACCCATCAGAGGAAGGAGTTATAGACTTAATCCAAAGTATGCCGAAGCTGTCTATGTGGAAATCCAAAAGATGGAAGATGCAGGAATCATCATTCCTGTGGAACACTCAGAGTGGCTCTCACCTATGGTTATAGTACCAAAGAAGAATACTAATAAAATCAGAATTTGTGTGGACTTTAGAGCTCTCAACAAGGTGACCATTCCAGATGGGTTCCCTATGCCTTTTGCAGAACAGGTCATTGAAGAAGTGGCTGGGCATGCATTATATAGTTTTATGGATGGATTCAGTGGCTATAATCAAATATCAATACATCCAGAGGATTGTGAAAAGACTGCTTTTATCACACCTTGGGGAACATATGTGTATGTAAAAATGCCATTTGGGCTCAGAAATGCTCCAGCCACCTTTAACAGAATGGTCAATCTCATTTTTGGCCCCCTATTGCTGGAATCACTTAGAATCTTCATGGATGACTTCTCTTCATTTTCAGGATCTCACAAGGAAACTCATCTAGATTGTTTGGACCAGCACTTGAGGCAGCTCCAGAATATTTTCCAAAGATGCAGAGAAACTAAGTTAAAGCTCAATCCAAATAAATGTCATTTCCTTGTGACAGAAGGAACCCTTTTAGGACATGTGGTATCGGCTAAAGGTATGGCCCCAGATCCTGACAAAATTCTTTCTATATTAAAGTTACCTAAACCTAAATCTCCTAAAGAGATCCAGAGTTTCTTGGGGCATACCGGTTATCATAGAAGGTTTATAAAAATGTATGCAGAGATAGCTAGACCTCTGACTAGACTCGCAGGTAAGGAAGTACCTTTCAAATGGGAAGAAGAGGAGGAAAAGGCATATCAGACATTGCGGTCAAGGTTGGTGTGTGCTCCTATCTTGGTCACACCCGAGTGGTCAAAAATCTTTCATATACATATCGATGCCAGCGCATATGCGGTAGGGGCAGTTTTGACCCAACCCAGTGAAGAATTTAAAGTGGACAGGCCAATTCAATATGCAAGTAGAATCTTGACCAAGGCTGAGAGGAATTACAGTACTACTAAAAGGGAAGCCCTGGCAATGGTCTTTGCCGTCCAAAAATTCCGTCATTACTTACTGGGGGTAAAATTTATTATTGTATCAGATCACCAACCACTAAAATATCTACTCAACAAGCCCCAGGCCACCGGTAGAATATGGAGGTGGTTATTGTTGTTCCAAGAATTTGATTTTTCTGTAGTCCATAAACCAGGGAAAGACAATGTTATGGCGGATCACCTATCCAGAATAAATATGATGAATCAATCTAGTGGAATCAATGATGACTTTCCAGATGCTCATTTGTTTGTTGTAAAAGCTCACGGTTGGTATTACGACATTAAAAATTTCATTAAAACTGGATTGTATCCAAAAAAGGCTAGTGCTGTACAAAAGAAGAGCCTGCTCATCAAGAGTAGACCATATACCTTCATCGAGGATAAATTGTACAAACAGGGCAAAGATGACCGGTTCAGGAAGTGTTTGGAAGAAGAAGAAGTGAGGGAAGTCCTTCACTTTGCACATGAAGGAACAGGTGGTGGGCACCTCCCAGGACATATTATGAGTCAGAGGATACTGGATGCGGGTCTATGGTGGCCTACACTTTTCAGGGATGCAGATGAATGGGGTAAGGCATGTGATATTTGCCAAAGGTGTGGACCTAAGCCAACAAAGCAGAGAAATAACCCCTTGGTTATTTCCACCTCCTGGCAACCATTTGAGAAGTGGGGGCTAGATTTTGTAGGGCCCATCTACCCTCCCGCTTTTCCAAAAAGAGAAAAATATCTCCTGATAGCTACAGATTATGCAACAAAGTGGGCTGAAGCTATTGCCTCCACAGATTGCACTGCCCAAACTGTTGCTGATTTCATTTATAGTAACATCATTTGCAGGTTTGGTTGTCCACTTGAAATTTGTACTGATCAAGGTACCCATTTCGTCAATAAAGTCCTGCAAGAAATCTTCAACAGGTATAGAATTCTTCATAGGACCTCTTGTGCTTACTATCCACGAGCAAATGGTCAGGCTGAGTCCACAAATAAGGTTTTAATTGCAATGTTTTGTTGTGTCAGCCCAATAAGAGTTAGGAACATTCATTTCATTTAACAAAGCTCTAGCTACTTCTGCTATGTATCTATTCTTCCTCTCTGCCACCCCATTTTGTTGAGGTGTATACCTGCAATTAAATTGCCTTTTGAAGCCATGTTCATGTAAAAAATCTGGAGATTCATTTGAAAAATACTCTCCCCCTCCATCCGATCTGAGAGTCTTTATATACTTCCCTGTTTCTGTCTCCACTAGGTTTTTGAACCTCTTGAAGTGGTAAAACACCTCTCACTTTGAATTCATGCAATACATCCGAACAAACCTTGAATGATCATCTATAAATGTGAGAAAATATCTATTACCTCCAATGATGGCTCCCTTGTAGGTCAACATACATCTATGTGTATTCAACACTTCATTGCTCACATGTGCTCCCTTCTTGAATGGCAATCTGCTTTGTTTTCCTAATTGACAAGCATGGCACAAATGTTGCATATTCTGAGATGTAAGATTAGGAAGACCACTCACAAAGCCCTTCCTTTCCATGTCCTCCATCCTTTGTAAGTTTATGTGCCCAATTCATTCATGCCATAAGTCAATTTCAGTAATCTGTTTATTTCCAATTGACAAGTAGACAGTGTGAGGGGTTGATGGCTTTACCTCCATGGTGAAGATTATTCCTTGCTTCTTTCCTTTTTCCATGAGCTTGTGGTCCTACATGGGGTCTTCAATAAAACATCATTGGTCATTGAACCTCACCTCATAACCTCTTTCAACCATTTGACCTACTGAAAGCAAGTTCTTTGTGATGGTTGGCACATGCAATACATCCTTCAACACCTTGGAGCTTTGAGATCCATTCAATGCATTATCTCCCACATGTGTAATATTGTGCTCAGTGTTATCCCCTATCTCTACATGTCCTTGGGTGATGGGTGAGTTTTAATTGAAGAAAACGTCTTTATTGCAACTCATATGGTTGCTACAACCACTATCAATGTACCATGTAAAATCTGAATTCATTCTTTCACTTGACCCATACATCATAAGCAAGTTCTCATTTTCTGAATTTGTTGAAGTTGTAGCATAATTACCTTGGTTCCTTTTGTATCCTTGATTGCCTCCTCGTTTTGACCAACAATCTCTTGCATAATGGCCCGGTTTGCCACAATTGTAGCATTCTCCATTGGATGCTTCTCTTCCATGTGATCTTCCTTTTCTTCCTCTACTCCTTCCTCTTCCTCTTGATCCATAGCTTTGGTTGGAGCCTTCTTGGTTCCTTGAGCTTGAGCTTGACCTTCCTCTCCCTCTTCCTTGGGAGTTTTGTCCACCTCTTTTGCCTTTGCCTCTACCTGAATAGAAAACTTGGGCTTCGCTTCCCTTTGATTGTGAAACTCCTATATTCAGCCATATTGAGCTCGAAGATGCTTCTATAGCTTCTCCTCAAGTGTTTATATGCTTTATAAGGTGTGGATATTACCTTTTGATAGCTTCTCCCTGGCTAACCTTCGACTAGTTGATATCTCGATCAATGTAGCCCTCTTTTCATGTCTTCTTGCTTTGATAAGCCCTCCTTGTGCTTCCATGAGTTGTCTTGATTCCTTCAAGTCTTCAATATGATGCCACTGATGTCTCCAAGTCTCCGAAATGGCTTTGATACCATTGATGGGGGATGGTTCGAACACCCCAATGCAAAAATGGAAGATGGCTGCCCTCCACTAGGTCCACAAGCAGTGATATATGCTCATTGTTCTGAAGTTTTCTCTACACCAGTACAAAGACTTAAGGTGAACTTTTGGAGACTCATAGTAGACTATAGGAGCTCTCGAACAAGCATTAAAGCATCCAAAATGGATATTCCATCTTGGAGAACCACCCTCTCCAAAGTAGGCTACCTGTTTGCAACACACTCTCCCTATGTGTAGAGATATACCTTCACAAAGTTAGCAATTTCTCACCACTCACTCAGCCAAATAACTTGAAACTTTGGAAAAGTTTAGGGCACTATATGAGAGACCAAATGAACCTTGAAATCAATTAAAATGATTAAAATGAGAGAGATAACAAAGCTCTGCAATCTCGTACAATCAGATTTGCAAAAAACCTAACTAGACCTCTAGATAGAGAGGAGCAAAATCATGAGAAAATCAAGTAAGCAAGCAAAGGGGCTATTTGTTGGATTTTATGGATTCACTAAAGTAAGTGAGAAACTTGTGGAATGCATACAAATCAATTAAAAGAAGGCGAGATGATGCTTATATAGAGTTTTATGTTTCCTATAATCTAGCTAACCACCCACCAATCAGTTTAGGTGCACATTTTGGTGCTGATTTGATGAGATTTGAATTTCATTAAGTTTGATGGAGCTTCTAATTTTATTCCATGACTTCAGTTTGTCCTTTTTTATTGGTCCACTTGCAAAACTCTTTGTTGAGTCTTTTTGCATGATTGAGACCTTATTTTCAACATTGTGCCTATATATATAATTGCTTGAATCAAGGAGGACTAGAAATGTAACTAGAGCCCACAAGTACATGTAAAATCCCCGACATTCCTTTAAAATCTTCCAACTAGATTCCACTAATGGTTGGAGTGATCTTGACCACTACTTTAGTACCTTCCGCTAGAGTCTACTAGTAGTGGGCATACTCCCCACTTGATTTAAGTCTCCCTTGCTTCAATTCAACTCATGTTAACTTAACTTAGAAGGATCTAGAGCTGTTTGGGAAAAGCTCTCTCCCAATGCTCCCCATTGGGGTTGAACCCAAGACCTCCTCATTCACAAACTTGAGATTTAACCACTAGGATAAGTGGATGCCTTATTTAATATAGCACATGAACTTATGCTTAAGTATAGTGTCGAGATCTTTTGCCATACATACGAGTGACCAGACAGTGTCCGATTTTAGATCTAAATGAACCATCTAAACCCTTAGATCATAAACTCACTTTATTATATTCTTCTCCCTTTGGAAATATTTTTCTGATAAAAAATAAATGTATATATAGTAACTCTAGGAAACCCCCGAGCCTAATGTTCTAAAACGCAAAGAACATGTTTCATCTCTATGGTGGGACCCCTGCCCAAAAGATTCAAAACATCATCTAGCTTTCCACTTTGATAAACTGATCAAAGTACAAACTACTAAGTGAATAATTAGGGTGGATCTTAAATCATCCCTGGTTAGTTGATTGTTTCACTAGGTCTCATCTAAGCATGAATATGTTAAGTCAATGGATTCCAATTACTCATCCAAATTTGGGCATGATTAGTGCATCGACTTAGTAATTTAGGTGGGATGTCTATCCCTCTCAAGACTTTGAGAACTCTTTATTCACTTGAATCTAATTTGGAAAACTAAAAGTTTCATTGTCCCAACATCCAACTTGGATGTTTTTGCTATGGTTTACTTTCAAACAACATACCAATGTAATTAAATATAGGAGATTTGAACTCACAACTTCCTAGCTAGGAGTGTGATGGGCTAACCACTTGCCCTAAAAGGAATGGTTGATCATTACTTCCTAATCCTCCATCTTAGGGTGTATTTTAACGATGTCCTACCTATCAAGGGTTTGGTTCAACCATCTCCTACCTATCACTTTATCACAAATATTCACCTAGAAAAAGCATTTTTGTTTCACACATGCATGTACCCTTAAATATATGCTTTTGAATCTCTACACTTTTTGTGAAATAGGATGGTAGCATGATTGTATTGCAAAAAAGTGACAACACACATCATTTGCTAAATAGAATATTGGATAAAAATTAGAAATGGTTGAGAAATTCTATCACTTAGGAATATCTAATATCCTTGAGATGATTGTCACTTACCAATTCTACGTAGGAATCAAAAGCTCTAATTTGCAAGTACTTTTACTCATTGATCAATGAGGAAAATGATCTTTAAAAGGGGGAGCAAAGGTTAGACATTGTTCTATAGAGACCTTTTACAAGTGTGTGTCGGACAAGGGCTAAGGTTAGCTAAGGTCCTTAGCTCGAGGGATATTCTAAGGTATCTAAGGAGTAATGAGAATGCATGAGCATGATGGCCACATGGTCACATGAGAGCATCATAGATCATTACTTCAAGAGGATATAATGGATGGGAGGAGAGTTGCACGCACAACTAATCAAACCTTGAGTTTTCAAGACTTGTTCTTTAAGAGGTTTTAGGAAAATCTTGACACTTGGTATTAGAGCCCATCAAGGACTTTTTTTTTGAAAGGTTACACACGTGAAGGTTTTGCATACGATCTTCATCATTCTTTATGGAGTGTCATGGGGGGACACTTAGAGGAATTGAAGAGCTTATCAAAACTAAGCTTAACCACCCAAAGGCCTCAATCATTTGCTCGTCTCCCATAGCTAACATATACATATGGGTTTTTCCACGTCCTTGCTTCCACTCACAGGACCTGCCCAATTTTTGGCCAATGCTCCCACAAAGGAGGACAAGGAATGCTTCTCTCTTGCCCTGAATAAGGAGCACAAGGGAGTCCAAGGGCTTTTTATACGTGAAAATTTCACAATTTTCCTCGCATGTGGAAGATTAGGATGAATTCTTTGCACATTTGGGAGCATTTTCTATGCAAAAAGCCATGGGATCAGATAGGGAGTCGTCTTCTAGTTCATATACCCCCTTTTAATATCCTATTTGAATTACCCAACGTCACTAAAATGATCATAAGTCCATTTCTTACCCAATAGAGCTTTGAATTTGACTATTCATAGTCATGGAGCTTCATAATGGGTTTTTATATTAGTATGAGGATGACAAAATTCAACTTTGGAATGCAAGAAGGGTGACTCGTGATCACTTCGAGCTCCCACACTACCTCTTCAAGTTGACTTCTCCATTCCATAGATAATTTTTCTTTTCAATACATGCATTCTAACTCTCTTTTGTGCATCAATCATCACCTAGGATAAAAATTTTCTTTTTAAGCATGTATGTTTGCTTATATATATATATATATATATATATATATATATATATATATATATATATATATATATATATATATATATATATATATATATATATATATATATATATATATATATATATATATATATATATATATATATATTATTTAGACCTCCATGGCCTAGCATTGCTCTACCTGTATTTGATTAAGGACCCTAGTCAGGTCAAGGACCAGAGATCACAAGAGCTAGGGCTCTAGCACGAGTCTTGGAGGTTATTCAATCTCCTCAAACTGACCATATGAGTAGTGTTTGGACCTTAGAGAAGACTCTAGATGTGCGAAGGGCAAGGGATATTTATGGTTGGAGGCGAGTAGAAGTTAGAGATCTTTCATTTGGTATCAGAGCTTGAGTGAGAGAGTCGAAAGTGATTGAGAAGAGGACAAGTCATCATCTTCTTGAGAGCTTCTTGGAAAGCAAGTTTTGGGGAGATATTTCCAACAAGCGCCTCGCATGGAGTATCGGGAGATTTTCCAATCTAAACCACGAGGGTATTTTCATCCTAAAGGAGTCATTTGAGCTTTCAGAATCATGCAAGCACGGAGCAAAAGGATTTGTTGATTACTCATGGATGACTCTTTGCAGAGGTAAGCATCATGCTCCTTTCGTTGTTCATACCAGAGCTACTCGCAGCCTGCCATGGGATCATCTCCTAGGAGGGTGGAGGAGAAACCATTGAGCTTCTTTCTCCACAAGAGACAATCAAAATCTCCTTTTTTGTGTGCCTTATAAAGGCTGCTCTTTTGTTGAAAAGATTGCTATGTAGCATATGGGCATCAATGCATGCTCTCACAGAGGAGAGGGAGCCGTTATGAGGGAGAGAGAGAGAGAGAATATAGATTTCATATTTTCTCTTATTTGAGCTCTTGAAGTACCTACCTTGGTGTCATGAGGAAGGAGATAAGGAAGACACCTCACTCATAGATTGAGGCAAGGAAGAATATTCTTCTTCTTCTTCTTCTTCTATTACATAAAAGGAGTGTACCAAAAATAACCTAATACAACAATACATCTAGTGCAATATATAAAGAACAATACATAAGGAAACTCCTAATGTCCGTGAATGAGTGAGCTAGCAAGAAACAAATGTGTGATCACTCTCGATAGGTAATCTAGTAAAGCTCAATGTAGTATCCCTAACATATACCGGCATGACCATTATACATGTTAGAGAAATGATAAATTGATATGTGTCATTTCCGATCATCACATGTCGAGTTTGATATATCAACACTCCCCCTCAAGCTCAATGTCATGTCCTATAATCCAAGCATATTCCTAAACTTCTTCAACTTCTCACCTCCAAGTTCTTTAGTGAAAATATTAGCAACCTTCTCATTTGTCCTGACATAAACAAGATCACGTGCTAATAATTTTTTCCTAATGAATTTATAACTCACCTCAATATGTATTGTTCTAGCATGAAAAACAAGGTTACATTGTCGTCGGTATATTGCACGTTAAGGGGTGCACACCAGATGCCAAGAAGAAGTGACATCGATATATGTTTGACATTGAACTACAAAATTCTGCTAGGCTACTTATTTTACTCTAGTCCAATTTGGCTCTTGTTTGTACCTTATGAGACACCAAAACCCAACACGTTTTACACGATTCTTGGTTCTCTTTTCAATATTTCATATTTTTGAACTTAAGCCATAAGATAGAAGTCATGAGAAGTTATGGTATATAGGATTTCCCTCTCTCCCTCTCTCTCACTCTCACTCTCTTACACTGTCTCTCTCTCCTCTAAAAATTTGGAAACGGCAGAAATGGGAAATGATTTTTTTTTAATCATTCTCTCTCCTCTCAAACTTTGGAGACAACAAGAAATGGGAAATATTTTTTTTTTATCTCTTTCTCTCTCTCTCTCTCCTTACTCATCACAAATTTTGCTGCATCAAATTCTTGCTGAGATGTTTCCATCAAATTCTGAACCTGAATGACTCGCTTTGCAACTTCCTCTCCTCTTTATATCCAAAGGAAAAATAAGAAGTGGTTTCCAAAAACAAATAAAGTCGACAACCCGAGAAATCGTCGCGAAGCTAAAAGGTACCGCCCTTTATTTCCCTCTTCTTGAATCTCTCTTCCTTGCTAAAAACGGTCCCTTTCCAGTAGAGCTTCCCCTTGATTCCATCGATTCTCCTTCCCTTAAAAAATAGCATGCTCGTGTTGTGAGCCCTTTCAAAAAGCAAGTGCCAACCCTTTTTCCTATGGCAGCTTTGATAGTGTCCACCCCCCCTCCCCCCCATATCTCTCATCACATGGACGCACCTTTCCTTTTGATCGACTCCCTAGAAACCCTTGCTTGATGCATAATTTAAGCCTACATACTCATAATTTGAGAGATTTACCCTTATTGTTATAACAAAATTATGGTAAATCTCTATGCCAACCTCTGTATTCGAATAAAAGATGCACCCCACTCACCATATGTGTCAATGCTTCTTCCTTCCATTGTTAAATAACAGGTTTGATAACAAATTCCTTGAGATCAGCAACAATCTTGTCAATTATAAGTGCCTCATCATGCTAAGTTGAAATGAGGATAGTGTGCACTTGGAGAGGAACCATAGCACCATCCTCGATTTCATTCTCCACAGTAACCTGAGTTTTCCCATCAATCAAAGCCATGGGCAGATTCCATTCTTTCTAACCTCTGTGAGCTTGGCCTCAATTTTGGTTGCTAATACATGTCATAGAGGCATAAATTCCTCAATCTTATCTATAGCATAACCAAACATGTGACCTTGATCATTGGCGCCAATCTCTTCTGGCTGCTTTGTGAAGTGACCATGAATCCTTTGAGCAATGTTCGGGCTTTGCTGCTCAATGTTCACTAGAATCTTGCAATGGTTGGCATCCATAGTAGACAAAGAATTCCTTTCCTCAAAGGTCTGACCAACCACCCAAAATTTATCCTATCATGTTTCTAGTCACACCATTCTTAGTGAATAACTATCAAGATAGAGGATCGAAGTCTTGAACTAGAGTTGTGCAGCTTCTCAAAGAGAAGTCACTGAAAGGGAAAACTTCATCTCATTTTGTTGTTGATCCTTCAAAATTTTAGCGCATTTTATTGAATATTTTTAGTTTTTTCAAGGACAATGGATCATCTTCATGAAGTTAAAAATCTCCACGACCATCCACCCCCTCGAAACTTGCAGTGTGGCCTCCTAACACAACCATAAAGTATCATACATGTTTGCAAATCTATGAGAAATCCAAAGTGTGAGTAAAATCAAGTACATGGGTCAAGAAACATATGTGCCTATGCATGGCCATGTAGTGGCCCTATTCATGCATACTCTTCATGCATCAAGAACATAATGGTGCAACGTGAAAGGGTAATTAGCATTCAATGATGAGGTTTTCTCAATTATTCTAAAACTCAAAATTTCTTAATGCATTTATAACTCATTTAGATTGCAATTAAATGTGCACCTATGGGTTTGAAAGTACATGCACATTTACAATTCAATCCTGCATACTCTAGATGCAAGCATCCACAATCATAGTGCAAAATATATAGAAATGATTTTCAGGATTTTTGCTAAAAAGAATCTCTTCACTCATCACTTCTAATCTCAAATGCAATCACTCTCATGTTCATTCACAAATGCTCTCATTCTCACTCAAAGTTGGACTTATTATTCTTCATGATATTTACATGTCCATTTTGTTGTGCAAATGAGAGTGAACCTATGGGATTAAAACATGTGCCTCTTTTGAATTTCAAACATGCATACTTTATATGCAATGAAACTCAAAATGGTGCAAAATGATCAAGGTTAAAGGAGGAAACCTAATGAAACAAATTCTCATGAACTTCATGTTTTTTTTCTCACCTCCATTGTCTTTACTTGATCATTTCTTGCATTCATGAAATCTAAGCAAATGATGAGAAACATTTGAACCAAAATAACATTATATACATATATACAAATCAACTTGAAAAATGATCAAACTCTTATTGATGAAATTTCGAAGCACATCTTCTATCAAACTCTCACCAGAGAACTTCACTGCATCAAAATAAAAACCTTGTAATATTGAAAAAAAATTACAAACAATCTCAAAAACTTTGAAAGACATGACCTGATTTATTTAATTACAGTGGCAGTTTTCAACTTTCAAGCTTCCAATCCTTGTTCTTATTCATCTTAACTGTTAAAAGTTTTATTGAAACAAAACATAAATATACTCACATATGTATATATACACAAGTTCTTACATGGGTCTCTAACAAATGAAGCAAATGTTCAGAGATAAAACCATCAATTGTCTCCACGTGTAGCAAAATATTCACACCTTGATTTAACACTATTCTAGGTGATGCTTTTGTTTCAATTATTTCTCTATCTATTGGAATATTTACAAGCATGGGAAACAAATAAGTGTACAAGAAAATATAGGTCGAGGATTGATCTAAATGTATTTTCCTTGCTCGATTTGAAACACTAACCCTAGGTTGATTTGGATATATATATTTCTAGTTTGATTTAAAATTAATATATTTAATGCTTCTTCTTCAATTTTTGTTCTATTTACCGAGGCATTCACAGGCATGGGGAAAAATACATGGAAATAAAAATGTAAATCAAAGACTGACCTAAAAGTGTATTCTTAGCTCAACCTAAAGCTCTACTCCTAGTTTAATTTGAAACTATTCTAGAAAATGCTTGTGCTTGAGTAGAAGAGTTTGCGTCCATGGTTACACAACTGAATTATAGTTCTCTCTTCAACCATGCATGCAATAAAAAGTCAATGAACAGTAAAACAAACATTAAGTTACACTTTTGCACTTTCTCATTATTTGATATTTGATCACTCTTTCTACACATCTTAGTTCTTGTTATTGAGCATATCAAAATTGGTCTTCAAACCATTATTGCTTATATACATTTATCAATATATATGTACAAATTGTTTATTTTCAAGTTGCATTCATGTTTCTTCTTCATCTTGATCCTCTTCAATCATTTCCTCAACTTTGTAATCTTCAAGTAATTCATCATCCTCATATTCTCTTCTTAAGATGTTTGACCTTTATCCCTACAAAAAGTACTTTAAAGACAATATTATCTAGCTCTTTTAAAACATAAGTATTATTGTCATTGACTCTATGCACAATGTATGGGCTCAACCAATGTCTCACCAATTTTCTTCTGGCTTTGTATTGTGTATCCAATGTGCTATTATATACTAGGGCCCAATTATTTTCTTCTATGTCTCTTAGTCTCAACCGATGTTCTTTTATCAAAATAGACTTTGTTTTCTATTCTTGATGCCTTCAATTTTTCCTTTTGTTCTTTTAATCCTTCTTGCCCTTGTTCTAACATTTTTAAACACGAGAGTTCTTCTCAAGATATATTAATATCCCAAGGGAACATCAACCATGAGAGGACATGTGATTCTATTGAAAAAAAAAGGCTTTCGGCTATACATCAACTCAGCTGGCATAAATCTAGTCATGTGTGTAAACATCATGCAATATGCCAGTAGTGCAAATGAAAGGAAATATAACTAGTGGCAGATATTTCCCTACATTCTTTTGCAAAGGCTTGAACAATTGACCTCGTTCAATTTTTACATTTGCCTCTTGATTGGATGCAATTGTAAGGGCTAATCAATTTCCATGTTAGGAAAAAAATTCCCTTGCCTCTAGTGCATTCAATTCTCCTCGGGTAGCTACAATCGTATCAACATAATCAAACCTACAAATGACATATTCTAATAGACATTTACACACATTAGCAGTTGATTTAGTTCTTAATGCTCTTCCTTCCACATGATTTGTTAAATTGTCTCTAGCTAAAATAATAGAATGCATATTATTCACTCCTATTGGCATTGTCACTAAATTAACCACCCATTTGTAGTGAATGCTAGGTGGATAAGTGGGGTATAGACTATCACCATGTTTAACTGGTGAATGCACTTGAGAAGTCTTGCAAGTGGAAACATAATTTAATACATCAACATATATTCCTTTCCACAAATACTATTCTCTTATCTTTTAATAAGTTCCAAAAAAACCTTTATGTCCTGCCACATATTATCATGCATTTATTTCATGACTTGTCTTTGTAATAATCTCAATCCTACAACTTTTTAAGTCACAATCTTCCCTTTTGCATGTTTGCATAAGTAGCCATCTTTTAGGAAAATATTGAAAGCTTTCTTCCTAATATCTCTAAATCTTGCTTGAGACCAATGATTTTCTAGAGTGAGATTGCTTAAATACTTCCCAATCTCCTTCCATCTTCCTTCATACTCATCTTCAATGAACTCTTCCAATGTGAATTTATTAGCTTCATACGTATAAGCAAATATTTCTCTCTCTCTTTTATCATTTTCTCCTCCAACATTTTTCAGTCTAGCTCATGAGATGTGAACAAACGTAGGATGATTTGACTTTATACAAGGAGTCCATCACAACATTGTTATATTAGGGGTAGAGCCATTAACAATCATCCCAAGAAGTGTTAAAGAGTCAGTTTCCACAACTACATATTCTCCAATGGAGTATTCCTTGTCAAATTTCAAAGTTGTTATGAATCCCCACAATTCTCTTTTGATTTTTGGGTAATTCCTTTGTCCCTCATGTAAGCTTTTTGCTCTAAATCTTATTGCATATCTATGCCCATTTTCATCATCTTGCCCTATTTTTCATCCTCTACCAATAGGACATGTATCTATTGTTAGGATTATAAGCTTCGTGCTAGTAAAATCTACCTTTTTAGAATAGGAGCTTGAATAAGTAGACTTTTGAATGATTACATAGCTTTAGTATGATTTTCAATCCAAAGGAACTTTTGTCTTTTTCTCAAAAGTTGATACAACTCATTTGCCACATGAGAAAAATGTGGTATCCAAATACGATAAAATACACATGTACTAAGAAGCCATCTAAGTTCACTCATATTATAGCAAAAATCAGGTAATTGATTAATTGCATCTATCTTTGTAGGATATGGTTTGCTTCCATAATGACCACACATGTGGCCAAATATTAATACCTCATTAATGCCAACACTGATTTTTCATGAGAAAGGGTCAAATGAACTTCTTCAAATCATTATAAAATCTTTTTGCAATCTAATATGTGTTGGGGGTTTTCTTGGACGTGAAGGAGTTTGAGGGTTTGTAGGAGGAAAAGAAGAAGAACAAGAGACGAAATAACTCAGACAAGCTTCTGCAGAAACACCTTTGAACCTTTGAACCTTGAGTTTTTTATTACAATAGAAGGATTATACTATTTCATTTAATCCAAGTTAATACTCGGGGCGGGGTACAATTACAGTGAATGCTCAATCATAGAAGACTAATTATCTCAGAATCTCCCAGCAGCCGGCCTCTTATGCACCAGTCCTTCACTTGCTTCCAGCTTCTCCTTGTGCACACCTTGCACTAAACCTCCACAAGCTGAGGGACTAATCTCATTCGAATCTCATTCGGCCTGATCGCGGAGAGAGACTTCTTTTGGGATTGGTCCCCTGCTTCGCACTCTCTACACCTCCCTTAGCCTCACTTCTTGCACTCTTCCCCTTCTGCAGTCGACACCCCAGTGACTCTTCACTTCTCCTTTTCTTCTTCTTGCTTCCAGTGTCCAAGAATAGCCTTTTGTCTCTCTTTTGTTGAGTCCGCCGGTTCGCGCACTCTAACTGTAATACAAGCTTGGTGCCCTTTCAATGTCTCAGGATTGTCTTTTGAACTGGTCCTCAACGACTCACTCTTTGTCCTGTAGTGACTTTAGAACAAGAGTGACTTTAAAATAAAATTTTTGATTGGGCGGTCCTATTTCCACCTTTGCGTACGCGGCCTTCCATACCTTCACCTTTCCTTTTACTTGTTTACTTTTGCACCTTAAGATTTTAAATTCATCCTTTGAACTTTAAGAGAAAAAATACTTTGCACCCTTAGTTTCAACCGGTTAGGGCTCGACAGATGCCCACCACCTAAAGGTCTCTCCGTCCCGGAGAGACAACAGCAATACAAAACAGAAAAATGGCAAAGACACAGACATGAAAACAAGGAAACTGAGGCAAGAAAAGAGGGAAAGGGTGTGTATCTTATTTAAGTAAGAAAAGGTATAAGGCACCCTACAAGAATTATTGAGAAATCAAAGGGAGGAGAAAATTATTGACAAAGCGATAATGGAATCTAAGAGCAATTATTATGACTGTGGATGATCAATTTATTTAGACTGTGGATGGCAAATTATTGTGCAGGTTGATTGAGATTCTCAGCCGAGGTTGGTGGAGAGGGGGGCAAAGGAGCAGAAGCTTGTTCAATCGTATGCTGTAGCGAACTAAGGCATTGCCTAAGATTATCCCTTTCCCGGCGGATACGTCTGCATGCAGCATTAGCACAAAGCCCTAAGTTGGAGCGATTCTGAAGATCTTCTAAGGCTTTCAACGCAGAGTCGGCCATATCGCGATAATGATCTCTCTCTTCTTTGAGCAATCGCGCCGTTTCGTTGAGCGAGTGCCATTGAGAGTTGGCCATGTGATTGATGTTTTCTATTGTTGAGATATACTGTTGGTGAACCGAAGCGGCAGCCGATACCGAATCCAAGGAAATCTGGGAGGCCTGAGCATTGCCGAGAGCGACTACACTCGCGTCCTGTAGTAATTGCAAAAAGGAAGGGGTTGATGGGAGGTCAAAATGCGGAGGGGGAGTGGCCGCGGGAGTAGGAGGGGGAGGGGAAGGGGGAATAACCGGCGGAGGAGGAGGAAGGGTTGTAGTGGAAGATGGATGGGGAAGGGAAGGATTGGGGTAGGGAAGTGGTTGACTGACAGTGATATTAATGATAGGGGGTGAGGTGGAATCCGGGGGAAGTGGCGGCATACAGGTGGGGTTTTGAGGGTTGAGCTGTGTTTGAATGAGTGGCTTGAAAGCTGAAGAGAGGGGAGGTCTAGGTATAAGGGGAGGGGTAGGCATGGATGGAGAAGTGGTAGATGCAGGAGGGATAGGGGAAGAAGATTGGGGAGGGAAGGAGGGGACATCAGGGGGGGTATTCATGGATGGAGAAGTGTGAGATGCAGGAGGGATAGGTGAAGAAGATTGGGGAGGGAAGGAGGGGACATCAGGGGGTGCGGCTGCGGGTGTCGATGCGGAAGCTGAGTCAATTGAGATTAGAGGGGGGGAGGGAGATTGAGCAATGGACGGCAGCCGAGGGTTGGGAGGGAGATAAGCAACATTGTGGGCAGATTGTGCGGGAATGTGATAGAGCCAAGCTAAGAAGGGTGCAGAATAGATGGAAAATGCATGAGAGCCTCTAGAGATAGCCTCGCGGAGTCGACGGGAGCGCAAAGTCAAGGAACTATAAATGAGGGTTGCGTAAGGGTAAGGACGGCTATGGAGAAAGCAGAAAAGCGGATCGGCAATACGAATATCTGACCAGGGAAGCGAAGAAGTGGGACTACACAGTAAGAAGAAAAAGATGAACGCATTGAGAATGGTGGTCATGCGGAGTGAAAACCGAGCATTACTTTGAAAGTGAGTGGTACAAAAGGCAATAGTAGCCGAGGCGGACAATCCAAAGTATAGGAAAGGGGAAGCACGAAAATGTAATAGGGGGGACCCAATACTGGTGGCAATGTCTGGGATGAAGAGAGTGCCTGTTCGAAAATGAGGGAAGAGGCGGATAGCTTCATAAACTTGGGTAAAATTGGCGGGGTTATTGAAGAAAACATTAGCCAAGCCCCACAGGCCCGCCTGCTGAAGATCCTCAATGGAAAACATTTGACGAAGGGCAATGGTAGGTAGGGATAAATGCATACGGATTTGCAGGTTTAAGTCAGGTGGAAGAAACAGGCGCATATAATCCCCGGTTGGGGAAGATGGGAGTGAGGAATGAGACACAGATGGGGAAAGAGAAGGAGGGTGAGGGATGGGAGGAGGGGAATAAAGGTCAGTGGAATCAGAGTGTATGGAATAAATAGGAAGGGCAAGAAGGGCTGGAGGAGGAGCCGAGTGCGATGCATCTGGCGGGGGGTGTTCTGCCGAGGGAGTAGTTTGATTTGGATTGCCGGAGGGAAGCGCAGATATGGGAGAGGATTGATTGTGATGGTTGGGAGGAAATTCGGACGGTGGAGTATGTTGATTGGAATGGTTTGTACCCGTAGCGGAGGGGTCGTCCATAGTTGGCGACGAAGAAGGGCGCGTGTAGTCGTATGCAGGCGAATAGTGCGAATAGTGTTGTATTGAGGAGCGGGTGGTGGCTGCGGCCGAGGCAGAGGGAGGGCGGCCGAGCGCAAGGCGAGGGGGAGGGTGGCGGGGAAGATGAGTGGGGGGCTGAAGGGAAGGGTTGCGTGGTGAGAGTGGGGGGGCTGAGAGTGGGGGGGCTGCAGGGTAATTTAGCGGGGTGGCTCAGGGGAAGGGTGGTGGGGGGAGGTAGATGGCGGGGGGTGGTAGGGGGGTGATGGAGGGGGTTAGAGGGGGGGTGGCGGAGGTGGATGGAGGGGGGGGGGGTGCTCCGGTGGCCGAGGGAGTGACGGAGGGGGCGTTGTGGGGTGCAGAGGGGGGACGGAGGGGGACGAGGGGGTGATGGAGGGATGCTGAGGGGGTTGGAGGCGGAGGGTGCGGAGGGGGCTGAGGGGTTGGAGGCGGGGGAGTATGGAGGGCGCAGGCGGGGGGTAGGGAGGGGACTTGAGGGGGTTTGAGGCGGAGGAGTATGGAGGGGACTTGAGGGGGAGGAGGCGGAGGGATGCCGAGGGGGTTGGAGGCGGGGGATTTCCGAGGGGGTAGGAGGCGGAGGGGTTTGAGGTTGGGTATGGAGGGGGTTGGAGGTGGGGAAGTATGGAGGGGCGCAGGCGGGTGGGTCGAGGGGGTGATGGAGGAGGGTGGAGGGGGGTGAGGGGGGTGGGCGCTGCGGGGTGCCGAGGGGGTGACGGGGGGTGCTGAGGGGGTTGGAGGCGGAGGGTGTGGAGGGGAGTTGAGGGAGTTGGAGGCGGGGGAGTATGGAGGGGCGTAGGCGGGTGGGTCGAGGGGGTGACGGAGGGGGTGCTGAGGGGGTTGGAGGCGGAGGGTGTGGAGGGGAGTTGAGGGGGTTGGAGGCGGGGGAGTATGGAGGGGCGCAGGCGGGTGGGTCGAGTGGGTGATGGAGGAGGGTGGAGGGGGGTGAGGGGGGTGGGCGCTACGGGGTGCCGAGGGGGTGACGGAGGGGGTGCTGAGGGGGTTGGAGGTGGAGGGTGTGGAGGGGGGTTGAGGGGGGTGGGCGCTGCGGGGTGCCGAGGAGGGGGGTGACGGAGGGGGATGGAGGGGGTGATGGAGGGAGGATGTAGGAGGTTGGTGGGGGGGTTTGGAGGGGTTCAGGGGGGGTGGGCGCTGCGGGGTGCCGAGGGGGTGACGGAGGGGGTGCTGAGGGGGTTGGAGGCGGAGGGTGTGGAGGGGAGTTGAGGGGGTTGGAGGCGGGGGAGTATGGAGGGGCGCAGGCGGGTGGGTCGAGGTGGTGACGGAGGGGGTGCTGAGGGGGTTGGAGGCGGAGGGTGTGGAGGGGAGTTGAGGGGGTTGGAGGCGGGGGAGTATGGAGGGGCGCAGGCGGGTGGGTCGAGTGGGTGATGGAGGAGGGTGGAGGGGGGTGAGGGGGGTGGGCGCTGCGGGGTGCCGAGGAGGGGGGTGACGGAGGGGGATGGAGGGGGTGATGGAGGGAGGATGTAGGAGGTTGGTGGGGGAGTTTGGAGGGGTTGAGGGGGGTGGGCGCTGCGGGGTGCCGAGGGGGTGACGGAGGGGGTGCTGAGGGGGTTGGAGGCGGAGGGTGTGGAGGGGAGTTGAGGGGGTTGGAGGCGGGGGAGTATGGAGGGGCGCAGGCGGGTGGGTCGAGGGGGTGGCGGAGGGGGTGCTGAGGGGGTTGGAGGCGGAGGGTGTTTTGAGGGGAGTTGAGGGGGTTGGAGGCGGGGGAGTATGGAGGGGCGCAGGCGGGTGGGTCGAGTGGGTGATGGAGGAGGGTGGAGGGGGGTGAGGGGGGTGGGCGCTGCGGGGTGCCGAGGGGGTGACGGAGGGGGTGCTGAGGGGGTTGGAGGCGGAGGGTGTGGAGGGGGGTTGAGGGGGGTGGGCGCTGCGGGGTGCCGAGGAGGGGGGTGACGGAGGGGGATGGAGGGGGTGATGGAGGGAGGATGTAGGAGGTTGGTGGGGGGGTTTGGAGGGGTTGAGGGGGGGTGAGGGGGGGTGAGGGGGGTGGGCGCTGCGGGGTGCCGAGGAGTGCAACAGCGTAGCGATTACGACCACCACATGCTTGAGAGATGACTCTCCTCCCAACCAAATGCCTCTATATATAGCTCTCTCCAGGGGACTACCTTCTTGGGCAGGTGGATACTAACCAGCCAAGTGTCAGCCATGTAACTACATGTGCGCCAAGTGTCCAGTGGATGCTTCTAGAAGGTTCTAGAGCTCTTTGGGCAAAATACTCTTCCCATGTACCTCATGGGGATTGAACCCAAGACCTCGTCCTTCACATCCTTGAGACTTAACCACTAAGCTAAGTGGTTCACTTGTTCACAAGAGCACAAGACCTCCTAGTAAGTCTAAACTCGAGATCTTTGGTCATACACACGGATGACCAAACGGTGTCCGATTTCAGATCTGTCTGAACCGGCCAGACCCTTGGATCATAGACTTACTTTATTACATTCTTCCCCCCTTGGAAAATATTTTCGTCCTCGAAAATAGAGCTATATACATACTGTAGGCAACCCCCGAGCCTCATGTTCTAAAACTGGAAGAACATGATCATGTTCTAGAACTGGAAGAACATGTCTCATCTCTGTGGTGGCATCCTTGCCCAAATGATTCTAAACACTATCTCGCTTTGCACTTTGATAAACTAGTCAAAGTACAAAATAGTGAATGAATAATAAAGGTGGATCTAAACACATATCCCTGGCTAATTCAGAGTTTCTGGATGTGCCATCTAGGCACAAACATGTGAATTAGGTGGATTCAAATTACTAGTCCATTTCTAGGCATAACTGGTGCATGGGCTTAGTAATGAAGGTGGGATTCTTATCCCTCGCAAGACTTTGAGAATTCTTGATTCACTTGAATTTGTTTTGAAGAACTTGAAGTGTGGTTGTCCCATACATCTAACTTTAGATGTCTGTACAATGGTTTACTTTTATCTAACAGTTACTTGATTTTTTTACCCGACTAGAGGACTACTTTGTCCTTATGAGTTTAAAAAATCCTTTGTAAACTGTAGGAGAAAGTTTACCATTTCGGTGGAATCAACCATACTTACTTCACCAATTCAAATTCAAAATGAAAATTGTCCAACTTAGGACACTTTTCTCAAAGACTTTTAACTGAAAGTTCTTGGGAATTGTCAATCCAATGAGCAATTCCTAACTTCTTTATTCTAGAGTATACTGGACTCTAGGAAATGATTTATGCTATAACTTGAAGCAAAATCAAATGAATAAGTCTACTTAGACTTAGCATCTTTTGAAGATTGAAAAGGTTCTTGTACATAACATCTATCTAGGATGTTCAAGTTAGTTATCTAATTCTAACCGTCTATCCTTGGTCTTTTGCAAAAAGAAATCAGATACCATATCTGAGTCAATTCTAAAAGATTTGGAAAGCGGAAAGAGATAACTAAGACTTTGTACAACCAATTCAAACTTCGCACATACATAAACTTGCTATGAGTCAAAGTCTAGTTGACTCAGGATTTTAACTTCTCAACGATCTATTTCAATAAGATATTGAAGCATTGTCTTTATCTTTCAGAGAAATAAGCTGGATTCTCAAAAAGATTCAAAGGATATCAAAAACATCATCCTACCACAAGATACTAGTGTGGTAATCAACATCAGTGTGTCGACCCACTGAGGTTCTGTCGATGAGTTTCGTATTCAAATAATGCTTCACTTGAGACTAAGTTCATGTCACATTCAGTCTTTTTGACTCCTAATCGTGAATGCAATTCTTGTGCATTTCTTTGAGTCGAAAGAGTGAATTTATCAAGTTACACTAGGAACTTGATGCTTGACTTAGTCAATTAAATCTTAAGTTGAAAAGATCAACTCAAAATCAAAGTCCAACTTCTTTCAAAAATTTATCAAATATTTCTGATCAATAACACTTAAGCTTGAAGTGTTCTTAGAAGATCTTGGAAGTTACTTACTTCATATCTTCAGTTTCCTTAATCTTGAAGTTACCTTGAAGTATCGTAAGATACTACTTTCATCCTTTACGATTTAAACTTTTCCTTGAAGTCTTAATTCCCTTGAGGATGAAACCTAACTTCAAAATCCAAACTAGGACTAAAAGATAATCATCATCCCACGGTCCGATGTCCCATTCCATCTTTTCTACATCAATCTGAGTATAAAATCTGGTGTCCCATAACACCCTATTTTATATTCACATTAATGTGTGGGTGATTCTTATCCTAAAGTCTAAACATCTCTTGATAGAGTACCTTATTTCTTCAATTCTTTTACAAGAATTGGAAGTTTCAGGCATTACCTCTAACTAGATTTTCCTAGGTTTTGATTCCTTCGGATGATCACCTCATAATCATGTGCTTTGCTTTGGAAACTTGAAAACCTCTTAACAGAATATCAATTCTTCTTTACTGGGGTTTTCAAATGAAAACCAATCAAAATTCCAAGTACTTGAATTTTCTTGAATTCAAGTTCAATTGGTTTACCCTTGACCAATTTTGTAGCGACAAGAGCTTTTGACTTCTTGTCTTTTAGATTCCTTTCTTTACTGTTGCTTTAGGTACCTACCCCGGGGACTTTCTTTAGGAATCTCTTTACTGCTTAAGTCTTAAGCATCCGCTCATGCTTTCTGGATTTGTACCAAAATCCTTTTAAGGATAGGCAAACACTTATGTTTTACCTTCCACAGACTTAATTACCATTTTCACGGTTGCAGACTACATTCTTGGAATTTCTTTACTCTGTTCAGACTTGGAACAACTTACTCTTTTTCACAGTTTTCCATCGAATAAATGGAACTTGAGTGAATAATTCCCAAAAGGAATTTTATTGCCAATACTTGGGCAATCTACAAAGTAGTTCTAATCGCACATTACTTGGACAATCATGGCCAAGATTGATCAAGTCTGGTTGATCTTGCGATAAAAAGACTTAGTCTTTATCTTTAAGATCTCTTAAACTATCTTTAAGCTTCTTTGCTTACCTGCAGGATTTTTAGAGATCTTTCTCAAGTCCAAGCATACACTTATGCCTCTCAGATTCCAAAGCTAAGAATCTTTGATATACCTTTAGGTTATATCACAAATAGGACTTGAAAGACCACTTCTAGTGGTTAGGGATTTACTGGGAACTACTTACTCTATAACTTTTCTTGAAAGATGCTAGTCTCACGTCTGGGGAGATTTTTCTTTCAAGAACTTTTTGATTCCTATCAAGTAATACTAGGCTATAATTTGAAGCAAATGATTCATCTTGGAATTTTTTGCTTTCCAGTCTAATGATTCATCTTGGAATCGTTTGTAAAAAGAACATTTGAAAGAACTTCTTTCAAATAATATCCAAAAAATTTACTGATTCAATTGTATTTATTTCCTGAGTATCAAACTAGAGACGAAATATCACATTTGCCAGTATGAAAGTTTAAGTTGAACTTTCATTTATGTGATATCGACTTCTATTCTTGAGTTTGATACAAAACTCATTATTATTGGTCAATCTTCAGATGTTACTAGAGTCCTTTAAACATATTTCACTAATCAAATTTATGTTTAAAAGTCCAAGCATCTATTGTTTGATCCAATAGTAATGCAACTATGAACACTTTGAACTTTATAACTTGTTTAGGCGAAGTTCATGGATTGAAAATCCATTTCTTGGAACTTTCTATTCCTAAATGAAAAGTTCACACTTGCTTCAAGTCTTTAGGAACTTATATTATTTCCTAAAGATTGCTTAGCTAGTTGCATCATTTACCAGAGATGCAACTATAGAACCTAACATCCTTTTATTGATATCAAGGATCAATTGATGTTGAGGTTTAACCTTTGATTTCCATCACCCCTTAGGATGAAATCAAATGAAAATTTATAAAAGATTGGTACCTTTATATCTTGGCAAAACATTTATATCCTAAAGAGGTTTTGCCTTCATCATTCCTTGGACCTATCATATAATATGAATTTATGTGTATTTTGGGAAGAGTTCATGAATCAATTAAGATCCTCTACTTGGAACATCTTCCTTCCCAAAACTAAATTCATCTTAAACATGGTAGGAGAATGATCTCACATGAAATAGAAGGCTTGACTATTTCATATCTCAATTCCAAAAAGTCGCTTACCGAGGTTTCATCATGAGATACAAATCTTGAAACCACAAAGAAACTTCTTTAAACTTTCGAAATCTGCTAAGTAGAAGAGTACTCAAGGAACTTGGAAATATAGTTGATGTTCTCATCCAACCTTGGGATGCTTGAGAAGTTACATAAAATATATAACTAATCAACTAAAGCTTTATCCGCATGACTTTCTAAGTACATCCAGGACTTAGAGTCATGATACATCACAAAAGAGTTTGCAAGTAATTAAATTTTCTTGGTCATCAAGGAACTTTATTACTTAACTTTCTCTTAGTGCTTACTCATACCTAGCAAGACATCTAACATACTTAATTCTCATTAAGTATTTGTCTTTGATAGAAGAGTATCGACTTGGGAAGAAATCGACTAATTACTTGAGTTGCAATACTAGAACTAGTATGTCTTTGCAACTAACTAGTCCCTGGTCTTCCCTAAGGTCAAACTGCGAGCTTATAAAGTAAGCTAAATACTAAGAGAGTACATTCTCATATCTACTTGCAAACAGCATTCCATTCTATCATGCAAATGCATGTATCCACATGCAAAAGCATATGCTCACATGCGTATGCATGCATGTTCTTTGCATGCTCAAAAAATAATACAACAATCATGCATGAGCTTGATGCACGATTTTTTCTTGTACTAAGAATGTATATCATGCAATCCTAATGCATGTATATCCTTTCCTTTGTCCTAATGCACTATGATATAAAAACATACCCTTGAGGTGCAATAGAAAACTTACTCAATGGAAAGGAAATATGTATTTAAACTACCAAAATACATTCTTTGATGCACAAGGATCTTTTGAAATCAAGTCTTTCCTTAATGCAAACTAATGCTTGGAATGAGAAATGGATTAATTCATTATTCTAATCTAGACTTAATCAATTGAAATCTTGGCTATTTCAATGTGCATCTAGGATAAGTGTAGAATAATGAAAACAAGATAAATCAAGCATTAAGGCCAAGCAAAAACTGGAAAATACTTAGCTCCACATAGAGCTACGTCCTTCCCTTGATCCTCTGGAAGAGCTTCTCTCTAAAGACTTTGGTCCTAATTCAAAGTTGGTTTGACTTTGATCACCAAAGGCCTCCTGATCTTCACTCCACAGCTCCACTTCCTTCATACTTTGCTCCAAACTTTAACTTTCCTTGCTTATTTCTTTGTTTCAAACAGGAATTCTCCTCGGGTTCGGCTTCTGAGCAGATTACTGCATTAGAATATTGTCTTCGATGACAAGGAAAACTCCTTGGCGCCTTGGTCACGTCGACTTCCTCTCAATCTGGCCGCCTGGGTTCGAATCTCGCGGGCGGAAGCAGAGAAGAGTGGCTTTTTATTTGTTCTTTCTTACGATCTGCTGCAGCGCTCGATTACAAGAGAAAATGATTCTCTGCAGGCATATGGAGCGTGAACCGCCGTCGGCAGTATGGATAGGCGGGCGTCCTTCAGTTGGGGGGGCAGGGGTTCGAAACCCGATCCCTGCACCAGGGAACACACCTTTTTGAATCTTCTTCAACGCAAACTCCCATCAATAGAATTTGCTGCGGAGATACTTCACGTGGACGGTGATGCTCTTCTAGATAGAGCAGCGTGCTCCAATCGGGGGGACGGGGGTTCGATCACCCTGGCTCGCAGTAGAAAATGAAGATATCTTTTGCTAAACTCCTTAGCCAAGGCTGTCGCCACCATAGATATGCGTGCACGCGAACCAAGAAAGTAGAATAGACGCGTGTATAAGAAAGGATATACAAAAATTCGATAAGAACTTATGAAGGTGATGATGTCCCCCAAGGTCACCATGAGAGCTTGGCTCTGATACCAATGCAACAGCGTAGCGATTACGACCACCACATGCTTGAGAGATGACTCTCCTCCCAACCAAATGCCTCTATATATAGCTCTCTCCAGGGGACTACCTTCTTGGGCAGGTGGATACTAACCAGCCAAGTGTCAGCCATGTAACTACATGTGCGCCAAGTGTCCAGTGGATGCTTCTAGAAGGTTCTAGAGCTCTTTGGGCAAAATACTCTTCCCATGTACCTCATGGGGATTGAACCCAAGACCTCGTCCTTCACATCCTTGAGACTTAACCACTAAGCTAAGTGGTTCACTTGTTCACAAGAGCACAAGACCTCCTAGTAAGTCTAAACTCGAGATCTTTGGTCATACACACGGATGACCAAACGGTGTCCGATTTCAGATCTGTCTGAACCGGCCAGACCCTTGGATCATAGACTTACTTTATTACAGGGGTGAGGGGGGTGGGCACTTAGGGGTGCTGAGGGGGTTGGAGGCGGAGGGTGTGGAGGGGAGTTGAGGGGGTTGGAGGCGGGGGAGTATGGAGGGGCGCAGGCGGGTGGGTCAAGGGGGTGACGGAGGGGGTGCTGAGGGGGTTGGAGGCGGAGGGTGTGGACGGGAGTTGAGGGGGTTGGAGGCGGGGGAGTATGGAGGGGCGCAGGCGGGTGGGTCGAGGGGGTGATGGAGGAGGGTGGAGGGGGGTGAGGGGGGTGAGGGGGGTGGGCGCTGCGGGGTGTCGAGGGGGTGACGGAGGGGGTGCTGAGGGGGTTGGAGGCGGAGGGTGTGGAGGGGGGTTGAGGGGGTTGGAGGCGGGGGAGTATGGAGGGGCGCAGGCGGGTGGGTATGGAGGGGGTGCGAGGGGGTGTTGAGGGGGTGGGAGGCGGGGGAGTATGGAGGGGCACAGGCGGGTGGGTATGGAGGGGACTTGAGGGGTTTGAGGCGGAGGAGTATGGAGGGGACTTGAGGGGGAGGAGGCGGAGGGATGTCGAGGGGGTTGGAGGCGGGGGATTTCCGAGGGGGTAGGAGGCGGAGGGGTTTGAGGCTGGGTATTGAGGGGGTTGGAGGCAGGGGGTATGGAGGGAAGGTGTGGTGGCCGAGTGGAGCGGGGTTTGCCTAGGAAGGGGTTGAGAGGAGGTGGTTGAGTGGGGGTCGCCGTGTGGGTTGCAGGCGGGGGGTCCGAGGTGTTTGGAGGCGGGGTCCGAGGGGTGCAGGCGGGGGAGTATTGAGGTGGTGCTGAGGGGTTTGGAGGAGAGGGTAAATACAGCTTCTTCCTTCTTCCCTAGCTTATTCTTCTACAGCACAAATTGGCCTGAGCAATGATGATAGTACGGAATTCTGATGTTGAGGGGAGCAGGTATGAAGAGAAGGCCATATTATATAGCTAGGGGAAACGAAGAATGACCTCTCAGAAGTGAATGGATCAGCATAAAAGAGTTTCCAAAAGAGTGGAGAAGCAAACTTTAATTAACATCCGCTCAAGAAGTGAACAAAGATAGGGGTATGATTGAAAGTAGTTTGCAGATCTAAAGGCCATCCACAAAATATGCGCCTACTTTATTTAACAAAGAATTTTGGTTAATTTTGAGTGGTGCACTGAGCAACAAAGAAAATGGCTCCCAAAAAGAAAAATCCGTGAGCATTTTATTGGTTATTTCTACTTATTAGGACAAACAACCTATTATTTGTACCTATAAAGCATTCCAAAACACTTAGGAACAAAATAATGAAAATGCAAGGTTTATTGCTTTTGGTGGTAACCCTTGAGTCTGGAGATGTTTACCAAGGGTAGAGTGTCGCCAGCCAGAGTTTGTAATTGCACAGCACCCCACTGCAGCATCTTTGTAATGCGAAAAGGCCCTTCCCATTGAGGGATCCATTTCCCTTTGGTTTGATTATAAATTTGTGGCCTGTGTAATAGAGCTAAATCACCTGGCTTCAAGTTGTGGTGCCATAAATTTCTGTCATGAGCCTCCTTTCTTTTTATCTGAGTCTCTATCAATTGTTTGGTCGCAAGTAGACGAATCTCCTCCACTTTATGTAGTGCTCCTAACCTCTGAGAGGTATCACAATCCTTCTTTCCCTGCATGAACGCTATCTTAGGTGATCCGTGTAAAAATTCAAAGGGCTCGATGGGTAATATGCCATAGACCAATTGGAATGGGGAATATCCCGTGGCCTCTTTGTAGGCTAACCTGTATGCCCAAAGTGTACCTAGGTACGCAATGCCCCATGAAGTGGGTTGCAACATACACTCCTTTCTAGCACTTCCACTCACGCTATGATTGAAGCAAAAGTTAAACTTTGCATGGGGATTAGCACAACAACGAACTTTTTAAGAACTGGAGCATGCACTTTCTCATGCACCTATTTTACAATTACCAAGTTTTTCACAACATTTCCATGTAGTTAGAGATGCTAGTGGATTAGGTATAGATGCTCTTTTAATGCAAATCGATCATACCATTGCATTTGAAAGTAGGAAACTTAAAGCTTCTAAAATGAGTTATAGTACTTATGATAAGTAGCTCTTAACTGTTGTGCATGCTTAAAAAATTTGGAAACATTACCTTATGGGTTTGAAGTTCTAATCAAAACAGACCAACAAGCTATTAAACATTTATTAAATTGACCATTGATTTCCAAAAGACACATTAAATGGGCTTCATTCATACAAAAGTTTTAGTGTACAATTCAGTATCAACATGGGAAAGCTAATGTTCCAATCAATAATATTTCGACTGTTCATATTCATTCATTTCATGACACAATTCCTACTTATGCATTTGATCTGTATTTTGCACAAACAAGGACTGCTTTCAATCATTCAACACTATCTAATTAGGATCACTACAATTTTTGTAATGGATTCTTGTATTTCTAACATAAGTTATGCATCACACAAGTTTCTAAAGAATTTGTTATGAAAGAGATGCATGAACCACTGTATATGGGTCATTGGCGCATACAAAGTAGTATTTCCAAGTGTAAAGAATTCTTCTTTTAGCCAAATATGGAAAATGATATTACACAATATGTTTCACCTTGCATTGTGTGTCAACGTGTGAAAGGATATCATGATAAAGAATTTGGATGATTAATGCCACTTCCCGTACCTAATGGACCATGGGAATAAATTTTTATGGATTTTATTAGTGGTCTTCCTACAACTTCATCTCATAATGATATGATTTTGATACTTCTTTATAGTTTTCGTAAACAAGGGTATTTGATCCCTTGTAAGAAGACTGTATATGCATCTCAAGTTGCTAAGTTATTTATTAAAGTTTTCCCCGTATTGGTTTTCCAAAAGTCATTCTATGAGTTTGAGATGTTCGTGTTCATAATCACTTTTGAGTTGCACTATCTTAAAATTTAGGTTCCAAAAAAGACTTTAGCTCTGCATTTCATCTTAAAAGTAAGGGGAAAAGTGAAGCTACGAATAGTACTATTTTAGATTTATTATGTTGTTATTCTTTAGATAATCCAAGTAATTGGGATAAAAAGATTCCTTTACTACAATTTGCATATAATAACATAACAAATACCACTACTCAACGTGCATCGTATGAAATTATTTATGGTAAAAATATTCCCACTGCCATGAATATCACTCAACTTGATATCCCTATGGCTACTTCTTTTGTAAAAGATCATATTTCTACACTTCATTAGGTTCATGAGCGCATTAATAAGATTCAAGAACGTTGCATGCATAATGATAAGAAGAAATGGGTACCTAAACAATTTAATGAAAATGACTTGGTATGGTTATGAGTAGTTTAAGGAAATTTGAAAAATATTTCATAACATCATAAGGTTAAACTTGCACCATGTTATTATGGACCTTTACATATTATTCATGTTGAGGAGATGGTGGATAGTCACAAGAAATGAAGTGGTGTTGCTAGATCCTCCTTCATACCTGCTAAGAATGATGGCTGGAGAGTGTAATGGGCCTCCTTAGCTAGCTAATGAACAAAAATAATCATATATGTTGCTTGGAAGATGATCCACTAATGAATGTATCAAAACAGATAGGTTGGAGTTGATCCAAGAACAAAAAACTTGCTATTTTAGTTCCTACACATGTTCAATGTTTTGAACAATTCTCTGAGCAGAGCAGTAATTTGCTTTCGGGGAATTCTAATTAGCTTAGTAAGCTAGCAATCATGAGTAATTTCATAAAAAGTGATGGAATACATACAAAGAAAGATGTTTAGCAAATCATAGCATCATCCTGACATTCACGAGCTGCAACAGTCAACAAACGAATAAGAAAAGATATGGTAATATCGCATGATCCCGAGACAAAATGCTAATGAAACTTTGTAGGTGTGTAATAGTCACTATGTTGACTCTACCATGCTTTAATTCATAGCAAATAATCGACTACACACTGCGAAAAAGCTCTAAGAAGATCATTGTTATGATGGAGTTATAATAGAGTAGTGAAATAGGAATGTAATATATATATATATATATATATATATATATATATATATATATATATATATATATATATATATATATATATATATATATATATATATATATATATATATATTAAATCATGTAAAAATACAATGTCATTGGCAATTATACATTGCTCAATATGTGAGAGCTGAATGAGCTATAAGTTAAGCTCTCATGTCACAATGAATGTCCTTCAAAATGATCTTCTAGGCTTGAGATGCACGTTGGTCTTTTAGATCCTCTTCTTATAGCTATACTTGGAGCCAGTTTGAATTCAAATTCAAATTTGTACCTAAAAGGTGATTCCTTAAGTATAGGAGATTCCCTCATGACTTAAAAACCAAATGATTCATGAATTTAGAGCTTTCTAACTCAAATCATCAACATATATACAGATGAAAACAATTTTGCTACCTTCCTTCTTCAGAAAGAGTGATGGGTCTGCATGACTCTGATTGTGTCCACAATTTTACCAAGTAGTCCACAAGTATTTGGTTCCAAGCTCTTGGGGCTTGTTGGAGTCCATAAAGAGCCTTCTTTAGCCTACATACATGATGTGGAAACCTCTCATCTTCAAAGCCTTGGGGCTGCTCTAGGAAGACTAGCTTTTCAAGCTCTCCATTTAGGAAAGCATTCTTCACATTCAATTGGTACCTCTTCCAACCTTTTGAGGCTGAAATTGCAATCAAGCTTCTTATGGTGGACATCTTAGCTACTAGAATAAATGTTTCGTGAAATTCAATGGCATAGGTTTGAGCAAAACCTTTGGCAACCAACCTTGCTTTATACCTAGAGATGCTCCCATCTACATGCCTCTTTACCTTGTACACCCATTTGTTGCCAATGGTTTTCATGTCCTTTGTTCTTGGCACCAATTACCAAGTATCATTTTCTTCAAGTTCTCTCCTCCATGGCTTCAATCCATTCCCTATGCTTATTTTCTTCTTCATAAAATTTAGGTTCTTCACAAGCTATAACTTGACTCATATAGGCATAGTGTAATGCAATTAATGAATCATAAGTTAACCTTTGAACAAGGTATTTAACCCTACTGGATGACTTTACCTCACCATTAGGTGGTAGGGATCTCCTCCTCCTTGGTTTAGATGCTTTAAATCCAAGAGTTTCTAATTTTTCCATATCTTCATCACTTGTAGATTCCATGTCTACCCATCGATGGTCTTCATCATTTGCCTTTTCCTTTTCTTTGATACTTCCTTCACTTGAATGAGATTCATTCCTTCTCCTTCCATGCCAAGCTAATGTATTACTCTCCTCTGATGGTGTGCTTGAAGTGGTTGGACCACTTATCTCCATGCTTTGTTGTTGCTCTTTGAACTTCTTCTTGGCTTCATATACATCGTCAACCTATAACACATCTTTGCTACCATACCAAGGCAACAAATCCTCAAATATTGCATACCTAGATACCCTAAGCTCTTTGGTGCAAGGGTTTTAGCATCTAAAACCCTTTTGCTCTAAAGAATATCCAAGAAATATACACCTATCTTCCTTCAGATCTAACTTGTGTCTCAATTCTTGAGGTATGTAAACATAACACACACAACCAAATACTTTGAGATGTGAAAGATTCGGTTTCTTACCACACCAAGATTCAAAAAGTGTAACTCCATGTACTCTTGAGGTTGGACACCAATTCATAATGTATATGGATGGCAAAGAACTATCTTGATTGTTAAACTCAAAAGTAATTGTGTGTGTATGTATGATAATCAATGCATGGATTATAATGATGAAGGAAAGGCATGCCAAGTATAACATCATAGGACTGCAAAGAAGCAATTAAGAATGTGCGTTCATCTACCTATGGACCAAAACAAATCTGGACGTTAGGCACTTCACTTGTAAGAGTATATCTATTTCCCTTGAAATGCATCCTTAACTTTATACATAGAAGGAAGTGGGTTTCATTGGAGATCTCCCACTAGTGTATAAGAAATAAACTCATGACAACTACCATCATTATGTAAAATGTTAACAAATTTACCATTAATAGTATGTTGCATGCAAAGTAAAGCCTCGATAGAAATTTTGTTACCCAAGGTACTTAGATCTTTTTCCAATGCTTCTTTGGGCCAATCAGATTGAGTGTCTTCATGAACCACATCCATGATGTGTACTTGAACTCTGACATGTTTCATATCATTAGGTCACAACCTACATTTAGCTTTAGTGTGACCAAACTTACCACAATGCCAGGAAGTGATATGAGGCCTTTTCTGTTGAGCATCCATCATCGTAGTTTGGATGATTGGAGGTTTTGTAGGTTGTAAGGGGGTTGCCTTGTGTACTATTGAGAAATCGGATTGAGGAGGGCACTGGAAAGTAGGGGAAGAAAAAGTAGTGAAAGAACACTTGAAAGGAAAATTGGGTTTGATTCATTGTTTTTGTTGTTGACATGTTTGTTGTAAGCAAATGGACTTGGTGACATCATGTGCAAAAGACATAACTTCATAAAAAGCCATTGGATGTAGTGTGTTGAGCTTGTCTTGGATTCCCATCTCCAAAGCATCTTCATTATTCAATTGCAAGGTATCTTTAGGAACCATCTCAAGTGAATGAATAAGTAGTAGTCATTCCCAAAAGCATTCAGTGTGGGTAGACACACTATATCCTTCTTTCCATCAAAATTGTTCCATGATCGATGAACATGTAAGTGGAATTGGGGAGGAAGGAACGAATCTTTTGATCCTTTCTTGAAATGTGATCCATATGGTGGGGTGCTTAGTCTCATTCCATAAAACATTGTACCATAACTAAGCTTTAACCACCAAATAACTAGTAGAAAATTTCACTTTTGCAATTTAAGAATATGATTCTTCATAATAAAAGTCATCAAATTGGCATAGCCATGAAAGAACAAATGGGCCATACTTGCACCCATCTAATTGAGAAAATTAGACATTTTTGGTGCCAATCTTGGAATGCCTACCGTCTTCTTGAGCAATAATAATGGCCTTCACCACCCTAACTGGGTTGTTGTCCTCAATTTGCATCTTTTGGATTAAAGCATCACATTCTTTTATCTTGTTTTGAGCATCTTGGAGTTTGTGCCACAAAAGCTCCAATTCTTGCTCAAGCAGTACCCTAGGTATGGGTGACGTACCAAAATCCTCTATAGTATGGAGAGGGATATATAACCAAAATCTATTACTAGACCAGATGAGAAAACACAAAACAAAACAAGTGTCAAGTACTAAATCACGAACCGATGCTGAGAAGCATACCTTCATGGATGAACACAAGCTCTAATACCACTATAATAAGATCTTATTAGAATAGAGAGATACAAGACTAAACACAAGATTTGGTACAATCTGCCCCCAAATACTCTAATCGACGAGTCTCTCAAAGTACATGTATTTATAGGTATTTTCATCATGTCCTTAACAAAACATACATGTGGGTGGTGCTTCAGAAAGCATGCATTTACAAAAAAATTTACTTCCTTCACAAAACATATCTTTCTAAATGATCTACTATTTTTACAAAAATATATAAAATACTATTTTTTAAATATCTTCAAAAATATCTTAATAAATCCATGCACATTCATGCCCTCATGATTCTTCACCTATTAAATGAGAAGAGAATCACATTAGAAACCTCAGGACATTAAAATCCATTTAACATTCCATTATTCCACAAAGTATAACAATTATTCCTTCTTATTTCCTCTTCGTAATGTAGCATGCTTCTAACCTTCAAAAGATGGATCTAGAGGTGAGAGTGGCCTTCCTTGAATTCACACTCGAGATGCTAGAGACTTCTACAAATAGTTTTCTTTTAATACTTGAATATTTTTTATTTCCTTCTAGAACCTTCATAGAATGATCTAAATGAGCTTAACAACCATCGTTTGACACCAGCAACAAGAATGTAAAAGGTCTTGTTCCAGGCATTTGCCATTTCGTGTTGAATGAAGCAAAGAGTGACGTTCATAAGATCAACATGTAATGAAGGAGCTTTTATATCCTTCATGCAGGGGTTAAGGGTAACAACAAAAGGGTAGTCATCAGATACAACTAAGTCAAAACATAGGGAGAAGGAAGCAAGTCTCAATCTTTCAATGCTATTCTGCATTACATAGCCTCTATCAGCACTAGCTAGGTCCACACACGACTATAGGTTGGAACAATAAAATCCTTGTTCGAGGTTGAGGTCTGCAGAAGCACATGAATAACACAAGCATGAAGAAGAAGCTTGGAGAAAAACACAATATTGAATGTATTACCAAGAGAATGTTGAAAGATAACTGACCCATTAGGGTTATAGGCATATATACAAGGGTGGGGGGGGGGGGGGAGATCTCCACCGTTTAGGCACCACTGTATTTATCTCCTTGAAGATAACAAGCTGAAACCCAAATGGGTCCCGCACGAGGGAGATGATAGTTTTATCCGCCTCATTTGTAATGCCCTCTAGCTTACCAAACTTGTGCCCTGCATTGTGGGAGTTTGGGGGTCCCATGGCCACTAGTCCCATTCACTTGTAACTTTCCTTCTTTATTTTAATTAAAGTTCGGGAGAATAGGCCAAGGCTGAACTTCCACCATTATTGCTCTATCCATTAAGGCCACCTCTTCGGAAAGCTCAGTGAAATCGACCTCGTTAATATTGTGGTGCTTGATCATAGGCTTTAATTATTTCTTTTGTGGCTTGTTGGAGACCTAAACTCAAGGAAATTGTGAAGCTCAAGGAATTTGTAGAAACTCTTGCAAATGGAGGACCCCAATAGAAGGGGGTGGAAAAAAATAAATGGGATATGTACTCACGCCAAAAATAACACGCGGGCATTCTCAATATTAAAGTTATAGTGAGAAAGTTGGCGACCAAATGGATGATTTAGGCTTGGAGCAATGAAAATGCATCGTGGGAAAAGGTCATTTTTAAAAACATGGATGCTCTTAGTTTTGCTAGTCTTAGTAGCTCGAAGGGCCTTGGCTTACTCACATTTTTAATCTCGAATTTTTGGTGTGCCTCGTTTGCGCTTATTTGGTGTGCCTCCTATGGAACGATTGGAGCAAGGTGAAACCTTACTACACTGTCCATAAAAACATGAAATGGCCCACTATTATTAGATGAAACACCTCTATTGGGTTCCCAATCATAAGACATAAGGAAGTTGAGTTAGAGAACCTCCAAAGAGTAAATAAAATATTGAAGGAAGGATTTTAGATGTTGAACCATATCTAGAACGAAGGGAAACTTTGAGGACATTGAGTCATCTAGGGCATTTGACTTTGAAGATTGGTGCCTCTTAAGTCATGAAATAGTGCTTGGATAACTCAAAGAATCATCTCCTTGTTGGATAGGAATCATAGTCATTGTAAAGTTTGGGATGGCTGAATGGAAATAGAATTGAGAAGACTTCGTGTTTCAAAAAGAACTTGGAATGTCATTGTTTGCTTAAGACGAAAGGGTATGATGATTGGTCTTCGCTCAAATTTGCATTTCAATTTAAGGACCTCTATCACCCATATATAGAGAAATCAATAGGTGTTCCTAGTTTGATGTATTCTCGAGAAAGTTCACTAAGCATGTTGGCGACCAATGGATGATTTAGGTTTGGATGCTCTTACTCTTGCTAGTCCTAATAGCTCGAAAGGCCTGGACTTACTCACACGTAATCTCTATTTGGCATCCCTAATATGCTCTTATTTGGTGTGCCTCATAAGGAACGATTAGAGCGCGATGAAACCTTCGTACACTATTCATAAAAACTTGAAATGGGCCACTAGTATTGGATGAAACATCTCTATTGGGTTCCCAATCATGACATATAAGGAAGTTGAGTTGGAGAACCTCCAAAGAGTAAAGATGTTATTGAAGGAAAGCTTTAAAATGTGGAACCATATCTCGAACGAGCGGTAAATTTGAGGACATCGACTGAGCTAGGGCATTTGATTTTGAAGATTGGTGCCATTTAAGTCATAAAATAGTGCTTTGGATGACTGAAAGAATCAGCTGCTTCTTGGCTAGGAACCATAGCCATTGAAATGTTTAGGATGGCTCAATGGAAATAGAACTGATAAGACTTCGTGTTTCAAAAAGAACTTGGAATGTCATTTTTTGCTTAAGAGGAAATATTGTCATTATTGGTCTCGGCTCAAGTTTGAATTTAATTTTAAGTTCTTGTGTCACCCATAAATACAAAAATCAATAGGTGTTCCCAGTTTGATGTATTCTCTAGTACGTTATGGTGAGCAAGTTGGCAACCAAATGGATGATTTAGGCTTGGAGTAATGACAATCCATCGTGGGCAAAGCGCATTTTTAATAACATGGATGCTGTAACTCTTGCGAGACTTAATAGCTCCAAAGGCATTGACTTACTCACATTTTTAATCTCTCATTTTTGGCATACCTCATATGCTCTTATTTGGTGTGCCTCGTATGTAACGATTATAGCCAGATGAAACCTGTTGGGAGAAATGGTTGGATGCACTCAAGAGATTGAGTTGAAGCTGCTAGACCTGCTTTGCTTCAGCCCTCCTTTTCTTCAGATATGCTTAGTACACTTGCTTAGCTTCCAAATGATACCAAGAAAGCATATATGTAAGTGATATGTGAAATGATCAAATCAAAACAGATAACTTGACACTTCAAAAATCCAAGAAAACTTGCTATTTTTGTAGTGACACCTGCTCAGTCTTTCACTCAGTGTGACCAGCACACTTACAATTGATCTAATTCCTTCTATACATATTAAACTAGCTTAACAAGCTACCATTTTCAAGTGGAATGAGATAAAATGATGGACTATACTCAGAGAAAGATGTTTAGCAAAAATATATGTACCCCCGACTTTTTAGGAATTCTGCAGACACAGACCAGTGTGCACTTCGAGCAAGATTTCTCCGAGGTGGCTGATCCTTTGACCTTGACATTTTGTATGTGTGTAGTATGCTTGGAGCTGGTTCCAATGTGCTTTGAATCACTTGATTTGGTTCAGTAGATCCTGAGATATGCCCCTTTGAAGTTGGCAGACTTGGAGATGCTGACTCAGAGAACCAGAAATAATGAATGTGTATACTTTTATTGATTGATGTAGTTGTACATTCTCATTAGCATGACAAGCATAGCTAAATGAGGTGTTTTGGTGTAGGCTATGAAGTAGCACTAACACACATAGAGTTACAATGGTAGAATGCCTCGGGGAATGAGCTCAATGATGCTAGCTAAAAAACACGACTTTTCAAGTACTTCTTTTATAGAAGATGAGTTGAGATTTGAATTTGATTTCAAATTCAAATCTCCTATAATCACTCCTCTAAAAGTAAGGAGATATTCTCTCCAATTACACCATCCAATTTCACGACTAATCAAGTAGGTAAGTGATTACATGTAGATGCCAAGTCACTAAAACTTTTACAATGGAAGTAAAAGTAATAAATCATAGGTATGAGTTCCTATGCCATTTCCTTCAAGTGAAGCCTTGATGAAATTTGTCTAAGCTAATCTTCCAAGGTTCCAAGCCAAGTGTGAAGGCTTGAAATGCACCAACAGCTCAAGCCAAACACTTTGGCTTAAGTCTTCATCTTCAATATTCAATTACATCCTGCAATCCAATCATGGATTTGAATCTGCATAGCTTGTTTCCATCCAATGCTTTAGTGAGTAAATCTGCACATTGCATATTAGTAGACACATATGTCAATTGAATGTCTTTACTAAGCAACTTCTCTCTCACATAGTGGTAATGAACCTCTATGTGTTTGGTTCTGGCATGATATATTGGATTAGCTGCAAGGTGAAGAGAGCTAGTGTTATCTCCAAATATGATTGGAGGTCTAGTGTATAGACCTAACTCTGTATATAAAAGCTTCAACCAGATAGCTTCTTGAGTGGCATTGGCTAGCCCTCTATACTCTGCTTCAGTGGATGACAATGCCACTGTAGGTTGTTTCTTGGCTGACCAAGAAATATGTTTATCTCCTACAAAACATATGTATCCTGATGTGCTCCTCCTGTCATCCTTGCATCCTGCCCAATCTGCATCTGAATATACTTTAATGTCAATATCTGATGTATAAGGAAAATACAAACCATGGCTTTGAGTTCCTTTGAGGTACTTCAAGATTTTCTTTGCTGCCTCTAGGTGAGGTACCCTTGGTTTGTGCATGAATTGGCTTAGCACACTAACTCCATATGCTATGTCAATTCTTGTCAAGGTAGCATAATTCAAACTACCTACCATGCTTTGATATCCTGTAATGTCTTGTATTTCATCCCCTTCATGAGCACTTAACTTTAGGTTGACCTCCATTGGAGTAGTTGAGACTTTAGCATCCTGCAAGCCAAACTTCTTGACCATATCCTATACATACTTCTTTTGAGTGATATATATACCTGAGTTGGTGTAGACTAACTCAAGACCTAAGAATAGGGCATAAGGAAATCTTTAACCTGTTAGAAGAAAGACTCTCTCCCATGCATGAAACCATCAAGTGTGAAAAAGAAACCCTAGAAGAGGAGTTAGCAAATGAATCAATCAAAAGTGTAACAGAGGAGTGCCCTAAGAAAGGATTGACTATCAATACCAATGCATCAATTGATGAGGTGGATTCATTCCCCATGAACGGTGAATCCAAGAGAAATGGTGAAGAAAACGCTCCAAAAGTCACCTACTACAAGGGAAGATCATCCACGTGGAAGTTCACTATCTGATTACCGCAATTATGAAGTGCCAATCTACACTGGGTTCACAAAAATCAAACGAGGGAAATAAAGAAGTCTACACCGATAAAGGTCACTCATCTTATGGAGACAAGGAGAAACAACGAATTTGCTTCATTACAATCGGGACCGAAGAGACTTCTGAGAGTATGGCTTCCAAAGTCATTAGTAGAAGCCCAGAAAACATGGCAACACATATGGATTCTGAAAAAGATCAGACAGATTGCAAGTCAAGAGATCAACAAGCAAGAAGACATATTACACCAACAAAGCAGGACCATAAAGCCAAACAAGACTCACCAAAGGTACTAGAGGAACATGATATCAACCAATAAGATTGCAAAAAAGAAAGAGGAAAAACCTAGAGCACGACAAAATAAAGAGAAGATGAAGCCTCACACTTCAATGACAAAATGGATATGGAGACCCAAGAGGCAGCAAGGACCGCAACAACCAAACCGAAAGGATTCCGATTGCACACATGAACAATCGAATGCACCTAGAGTATGCATGCTAGGGCCATACTACGAGGCCATGAATTCGGCACATGAGGTGTTAAACAAAAATAGTGGTGCACATTTCCCACTTGGGAATAGATCATAAATTCTACTTCCATAGGAATCGACCTACTATGTAAATAAATAAATGCTTCGGCTACACTAACTCTTGTTTTCTTTTAGAAATAAAAATGAAAAGATATGAGGTAAGAGATCTTACTTACGTAAGCAAGGGGAAAGAGAGTGATGCAATGAACCACATGTCACTACGATACACATCATTAACAACATGTCTTCTATAAAAAGATGATGCTCTCCTTATTACAATTGCAGATGGCTTCTGAGGACTCTAAAGCAACCATTCAAGAGGAGATGTTGGACTTCCTCTATAGAGCGTGACTAAGGCAAAAGGTCACTGGTTTCAGGAAGATCAATGTGCCAGGGCCTACTTATTCTTGGTGACAATTAAAATTATGGGCATGCACCATCAGTTCCCAATAATGTCCCAGGATTTCAAAGTAGTGCATGAACTTCCATCGACGGTGGACATTATGAAGAAAGTTGGTATCCAAAAGTACTTTGAACTCCCGATCTACAAACTGGATTTCCAGCATTGCACACAAGTCATGAACACCTTACAACGGCCTTACATGATCCAATAGTACTTGAAGCAAGAGTCCTAGATGCAGCAGGTGAGTGGGTCATCATACAATTCACCCACGACCTAATTAAAGAAGCTTTCGGATGGGAAAAGGACGGGAATACAATTTTAAAAGAGGAAAGCCGAGGAGCTAAGACCAGAACGTTCACCGATATCAATCGTATTGACATAGAGGAGGAAGTCAACCTCATTCACCATCATTTTTGCTTTCCAAACATGCATAGATATACTGCTCCACAGAAGATCATTGTGCAAATTCTATCCCATGCCATCAAACAAATAGGGAATCAAGTTAACATGACTCCATACATTCAAGAACGACTCTTTAAAGAAAAGGAACAGTGGAATCATGAGAAGTTCTTGAACAGAAGCATTACCTTGACAATACTGATCTATCATGCTTTAGGCATTTGGGAGCATTTGAAAGAGATGTTGTCATTAGAAGTAATGGCTAAGTATGTAAAGATTTCCATGGTTCCAAGGAAGAAGAAAGGAGTCAAGATAGTAGAAGAAGCTGAAATGAGCTCCAAACCAAGAATGAGAGGTACCAAAAGATTACAGGAGATGATGCAGATAGAAGCAAAGGCTCCAGCTACAAAGAAGGCACATGTACTTCCAAGGACCAGGCTTGAAGAAAATTCACCCATTATAGAGCAAGAATTAACAAAAGAAATGGAAGCAACTCACTAGTATATGGGAGGACAGGTCAACCTATCGGTGCAAGGGCATCACTACCAACAAGCCCATCAAGACTCTAAACAAAGAAAAAGGTTGACCAAGGTTCATAGATACAAAAAATTGGGATTGATGAATTTAAGCTCATCATTAGACACACAAGAAGAACAAGAAACCTCTGTGTTGAATGTGGATATTAGAAGTGATTCACGGGATGATGGTCAATGGGAAGAATTAAATCAAGTAAACAATGGCTTCGACATGGAAGGCACGAAGGTCAATCAGACACTTGATGGCAATATCAAGGACACGAGAAGGTAGGAAGCATCTCAAGAAGGAGTTCATATTATCAAATTGAATGAAGCATCTAACATCCAAATCAAAGAGACTCTTCTAGCGGGAGAGATCCTGGTAAAGAATCCCAAGGAAGAAAAGATAGAAGACACAGTGAAAGGGTATGAACCCTTCATACCAATAAGGGTAGTGGTAGAACCCTCTCCGATGGATATCACATTTCAAGGGAGGGCTACCAAATCAACCAATAATGAAGAGGCAATAAGAGACCAAGAAGTACAACTCCAAATAAGGCAACCGCATAACAAAACGATGCATGTAGAACAAGGAAAAGACGTACAAATCGGGGAAGAACCAAGCATCCCCAAAACTTGGTTGAACGTGGATGTAGCTCAGCTCAAGCCAATAGTACAAAAAATGATACAAACTATCATGGATACTCAACAACTAATGCTGGAAGCTGATGTCGACTACGACAAGGAAATGCGGGAGAAGAATTAATTCTAAGAAATAGGTGAGAATTTATCTGCCAAATTAATTCAAGCACACAATATAATATTAGAGAAAGAGTAAGAAGCCAAGGAGGCCAAGAAACAATGTGCCACACTAGAATTGGAAAACAAGAAGCTGCAAGAAAAACTAAAAGAACTACAAAGCAAATATGAGGCTAGCGAAGCAGAGAAAGCGTGAATGAATACTAGAAGTAAGATCCTTCAATCTCAAATCAAGGTATACATGGACGAAGCCGACAAGATATGGAACAGGAACAAAGAGCTGATGACAGCCCTTTTATGCAACCAACCAATAGAAGCTTCTGAAATGACAGAAAACAACACAAAAGCACTATAAGAGCGGATAGCAAAGTATGAAGATCAGCTAAAAAAAGAGCAAGCTATCATAGCAGATTGGGAAACAAGATACATGAATGACACCGCTGAGGTTAGAAAGAAATGGAAGATGGTAGAAAATCAGTACTTTGTACAATGCAATGAAGATGCTAATCAACTCACTGCCATAGGAGAGGAGCTCCTCAAGAATAAGGAAACCACTATGCGTGCCACTGAAGATATCAAAGAAAAGGATGAACTAATAAATGAATTAAAAGCTCAATTAGCACAGCAAGTGTTAGCAGCGGACAAGGAACTGAAGGACTAACGAGGCATGGCAGTCAGAGAAGAGAGTCAGAAGGGAGAGAAGCCACAAGCAGACAAGGGAGTCAACGAAGATCTGGCAAATAGGCCAATAATTTTCTTCAGGAAGAAGCACGTAAAGCACGTATGAGCATTCACGCAGATCTAGCACTAAGGCAACCCTTTAGTTTTTCAAAACCCTTACACCAATTAAAAGTGATTCTCATCACTAAACACCATTGTAAATACCATTTCATATTTTTGTAGCTCCATTTTGTGCAAGCCAAGGAGTCCTTGAGCTTGAGGAGCTTTAGAAGTATCTACCTGCCAATTTTCGTATTTTTTAGATCTCGTTTGAGCCCTCAAATAAGCCCTGGAACCTAATTTTTAACTAGGCCGGACACTAGGTTTGAACAGGGCCAAAGCTAGTCAAAAACTATAAAAAGAGCTAGAGAGCTCATTTTTGGGGTTACATTGTAATTGAAACAAACTTGTAAGAGCTTCTTGAAAAGTAATCTAAGAACTCCATTGATTCTCACTCTTTGTCTTGCCGTGTGTGCACGTGTGTGTGTATGTGTGTGCATGATTGTGTGCTTCTCACTCACGCACTTGTGCCGCCACTTGCTCGAGGTCTTCATACCATCCTCACGTCTTCCCGGATTGACATTAAAGGAGGTGCTACTCATCACTGAGCTACACCAAATTTTGGCGCCGTTGCCGGGGATCGAGCTTTGAGGACGAGCGTGTGATGGTAAGACGTAGAGTTGACGAGTTGGAGTTGTAGGTATTTTCTTCACTTTCACCTATTTTCTTGTTTTTCCTTCACCATCTTCATCACCATCATCATCATTACCATCTCCCACCTCCATCTCCATCATCGCGAAAATTTCTGTTTTTTGATCATATCACCTTTCCCACCTCACTTCCCTCATTTCACTTGTGAGAGAGAGCAAGAGAGCGATATTGCGTGTGTGCTTTCTTGCATGTTTCTTGAGCTTTTTGCAGGACCTTGCTGAATCACCATCCCCAGCTCCTTGCGCAGGTACGAAACTCGTCGAATCTGTCTCGCAGTCGCCAGCCTCTGTCGATCGCGATCGACAGAAAATTCGATCATTTGGTAAAACAAAGTTCACCACTAGCACAAGCATGATGAGCACTTCCCAAATCACATAAAACAGTAGAAAAATTCCGTGATTTTCTGTCAATCGCGACCGACAGCCTCTGTCAATCACGACCGACAGACCCTGTCAATCGCGACCGACAGACCCTGTCAATCGCGACCGACAGCCTCTGTCAATCGCGACCGACAGACTTCACGATCGACAGACTGCCACGTAGGACCTGTCAATCGCGATTGATACCGTCGATCGCGATCGACAGCCACGACCGACACTTCTATCAGTCGCGATTGACACCGTCGATCGCGACCGACTGAAATTCAACGACTGATTGACTTTTACGCGTAGCCACGTGTCCATCGCGACTGATAGGCCCCCGATTGACTGAAATTTCGGTGAAAAATCCGGAAAACGTGTCGATCGCGATTGATACTGTCGATCGCGATTGACAGCCACGATCGACTCTGTCGATCGCGATTGACACTATCGATCGCGACTGACAGCCCCGACGGACACCTCTGTCAATCGCGATTGACAGACCTGTCGATCGCGATTGACAGGCTTTTCGGCCAAAAATTAGGGTTTGCTTTTGTTCAAACTTTGGGATAATTTTGGGGCAAAATAGTCAATCCATTAGCATTATTGGAGGTTCCTACACTTGTGTTTTGGGAGAAAATCCTAGGATCTGTCAGCCAGATTGAATCCTGTCTTAACCCCCTAAACCCTGAACAGTCATAACTTCTTCATACGAAATCAATTTTTTGAGCTCTAGGGCTTGTTGGAAAGCTCTAGGGCTTGTTGATTTTCAGATAGGGTATTTTGAAGTTGACCATACCCAGGGGGATCAAAGTCAGGGGTCTTTAGAATTGTTTTCCTAAAAATCACTATGCAAGTTAGTGTTTTTGCTATAGGAATGAAAATCATTGGTTCTATCTTTGGAATTTAAATCTTAAAGCTAGCTTTGGAACTCTTACAGATCTATTGAGAGCTTCGAAAGGTGTTCTGAGCAAGTGTAAGTGCAAGCTTGGGAACACACTTCCTGGGCAGTCAAGGGCAACCAAGCAGGAAACAAAAGGTTGGAAACTTTTAACCCCTCTGTCAATTCATAGTTTAGGCTAAGAACGACTAGAGGTAGGAGTAATTCAGGGCAACGATAGGCAAGTATCAAGTTGAAGACTACCTAAAAACTCAAGTTCAAGCTAAAAACCTAATCTCTGTACTGTCGATAACATAAAGGAAAAGAACCTAACGTGGAACGATCAACCTGAAAGCACGAAGAACATTCAAGTATTCCTGACGACGTAAGATCAGACAAGACCTTAAACATGAGAAATAACTAAAAAGAACCAAGCGACTAATATAAAGTAACCAGCAACGAGGTTGTACTCTGGGCAAAGAATTGGGCTACTTAGATAGGCATATGAACCTTAGATCAGGACGACATCTAGTAAGGGAGAGACAAAGCATTAGGTCTTCAGAGGCTAGTGTCAATCACACTGCAAGGTCTTGGGCCCAGCAGTTGAGTCACCACTCGCATTACCCTAGCTCTGATACCAGTGAATCAGAGATGTATCAAGGTATGGAGAGACCTACAGGAAGTTCAGGGGTGCCATACTTGTACAGGGTAGAAGGCCCTTACAAAACACAGTTGGAATACCTTAGGACCAACCGATTAGGTGCCAGCATCTATGAGGACGGCCTAGGAAGATCTGTGGTACAGATTAAGAATCCTGATCAATCCATTGGACTAGAGCACCCAGCAGTCAAGTTTGAAAACGGTGCATACCTGGACAAAGAAGGAACCATATACGTAGTCACCAGTCACCCAGACAGGACAGATGAATTCGGGAATGTAATCTCAGAGGCGAACTTAGGTGACTTGGAACAAGGAAACATGGGTGTAGAACCTAGAACCCCCCGAGGCAAATCTGTTCTCACTAGGATTATCACACCTGAGTGGATTCCCCAGGATAATAAGAGCATAGATTTGCTCCTCAATCGAGAAACTGACGAAGCCTTTTGGAGGTATAAATCTAATCAGCCAACTGATATAGGAACAATCATGATCTATGAGTTTAAGGATCCTGATAGCCCAGGCAGAGTGACCTACTTAGATCACGCTTCAGAACGGATCTGTGGTTACGGAAAATGATAGGCATGCTTACACTTGGAAGGGTGAAGTCATTTTCCCCCAACCGAGATCGAATGTATCCTATGGTCACCCTGGAGCTGGAAAATCCCAAGCTCATGGAATGCAAAGAGACAGAAGTAGAGATAGACCAGAAGTCAGCTTTGCTAACCCAGTGGGCAGAGAAAGAACGAGGATGGAAACGAATAGAGTGGAGCCTGAGATACTCAGAGCTCACAGGAATCAAAGAAATGTGGATGAGTTCCCTCTACCACGACCTAGAGAGCACACAAGGACTTTGAGACCGACTCAGCTAGTTAAGTCCATGAAGAACTACTTCGATGGCACGGGAGATCCATACGATCATGTGGCTGAGTTTAGGCAAGTCTTGAGAGCTGAACAAGTGGAGGATCTATTCACGCAGTACAATGCCTTTGGTCTGACCCTTAGGAACACTGCCCTGACATGGTTTCAGCCACTAAATGAGAGGCAGTTCAGGAGCATAGACCAGCTCCTAGAGGCTTTCATTATTGAATTCTCTAAGAGTGGCATAAGGCATAATACCTCCTCGCTGATTCACAGCTTCAAGCAAACCCCACAAGAGACCGTGAGACTTGCAGGAAGGAGATTTAGGCAATATCTTGAAAGATGCCCTGTTTCGGAGTTACCCACACCAGCCAAGCAAGTGGCTTTATTCTTGGATGGATTGCTAAGTACCAAATTAAGATCATATGTGTACTTGAAGGACCTTAGGACCATAGAAGAGTGTGTACGCATGTGTATTGACATTGAGGATAACTTAGGGGAGGAGTTAGAGCTTTCCAAGATATACAAAGATTCAGATAGTGCCTCTAGCCTCTCTTCCACGCAATCCACATCAATTGAGGAACTTGTAGAGAAAGTAGCTCAGAAATTAGGTGTAACTAGCAAACAAATCCCAAGGTTTGCCCCTGTGAAAAGGTGCTATACTTGTGGCGGCGACCACATGGCGAATGTATGTCCCATTATGGCCCAACCCCAAGTTAATCCTAGTAGTCAGTACTGCACCATAGAACGAAGGTACACCAATCACACCGCACAAGATTGCCCCTACAATAAGCAAACCGCTAGGCAGACGTACCCAAAGCCATACCCTCAACAAGGAAGATACCAGAACCAGTACCCACCTCAGCAGTATGCTAGGCCTCAACAAACCTACCAACCCTATCAAAACCAACAAAGGCCTCAACCTGTGTTAGCACAACAACCCCCTGCCCCAGCCAATGTGATTCCGGTAAAGTATACTGCTGCAGAAGAGAACCTGAATAGAGCTATAGTCCCTGTAACACCCTTGATTTCTGAAAGTGACCCGAGTGACCATAGCTTTGATTCTACACACGTTGATAGTCCCTAGGCGTACTACATGCAGTCTCCAGAACATGGTGAGTCCTATTACAGCGAAGAGCCAAATGAACCTAGTTGGGAGTCAGATTATACAAACGTCATGTATGCAAACCCAAACCCTAGACCTCAACCTAGGCAGGTAAGACCCCCGTTCCCTAGAGGACCATGCTACAGATGCCAAGGTGATCACCTCATTCGTGATTGCCCCATGCCTGCACCTACACAACCCCAATCAGTGACGATCCAGGGCTATTGCCAAGAGTGTGGAAAGGAGCATCTCTTACGAGATTGCCCTAAGAATCCTAATAATATGCCAAAAATCACTCCCATTAATGTGATTGGGTTGGTTGTAGATTCCTCAGGACGTGTCACTTCCACTGCACCAGTACAGGTAGTCACTAGAGCTCAGGCATTGCAGCAAAACCAAGGGGCAAGCCAGGAAAAGGGCCCAGAGGCTAGTGAATATGAGAGCATAACCAAGAAAAGGACTAGAGCTTGGAAAGATAGTCGGGAAAGAATGAAAAGACAATGGGCTAAAAAGATGAGTGAACTTGAGGAAAGCGTAAGAGAAACAAGAGCCAGAATAACCGAACTCACAACTCAAACTCCCTCTCACACTACCCCACCACCACCATTCCCATCACCATCCGACCAGCCACCTTCCAACCCGCCTCACCTAAACCCACCACCCCCTAGAGTAGGATCAGTCCTAGCAGATCCCACTCCCGAAGACCTTAATATGATGCTTAAAGCATATCGAGCCAGAATCCAAGAAGGGCCAACCATAACCGATCATGAAAAGTGCTACCCTAGAGCCGAGCTAGAGCTTGAACGAACTAAAATTTGTGCTAAGATGGTGGAATTGGCTCAAGCCATGTTCGAAGCTAGCCGCCTCTTTAACATCTCTAGCTCAGCTAAGACGCAGTTACACTTTGATGGACTGCTAGAAAGAATAGAGAGGTTAATTGCACAATCAGAAAAGGAACCTGCCCCTCAAAGAAAGGAAAGGGCAAGAGAACGGATAAGCCAGCCTCTTCAGGAAGCCCATGTGCCTCCTCAAAAAGCTTATCTTCCCCCCCAAAAGGCAAATGAGCCCCCCTCGAAAGCTTACGTACCTCCACAGGTTGCCTACATTCCTTCTCAGGGAGCGTATGAGCCTGTTCGGAAAAGTAATAGAATAAGTAATCCTCCCCAGGAAGCTTGTGCTCCAGCCATCTATGAGAACGAGGAGAGAGCCAACGATAGAATAAGCCCTCCTTCCCAGGTGGCTTATGTGCCTAATTCTACGGAGCCAGACACTTCTTCTTCTATGAATCGGTTTGCACCAGACTTCCTACGAGAGATTCAAGAAGACAAATGGGATAACGAAAGTGAAGTCGCCCCTCCCTTTGAACTTGTGGATGATGCACACGACCAATTCCCACAAGACATCCCATCTATTTACGGGGAACATGAGAGTACTCAGTCTCACGAGAGATTGGACTTTGAGTCTAATTCCATACAAGAGCTACCCCACTTCACAGGCCCATGGGAAGCAAAGTCCACGTGTATGAGAACACCTACAATCATGGTAAGAAATGAAGATTCAGTCATACCTAGGAACACAGAGGTAGTGAAGAACACTAACGTGCAGTGCAATCTCAAGTTAGAAGAGCTACTCAAGGTTAGACCTGAATTATGGAAACATGTCGCCAAACAAGTACTAGAAATAGCTAAACCTCGTTCCCAGGTAGGATCCCAGAGAACAGTGCCAGAAATACCCTTGGATAAGATAGGAGATATGTGTGAAGGTGAAGAAGGGAACACCTATCTTCCCATTACCTACCAGGAGTACACCACCAAGGCAATTTTGGACTCAGGTGCAGGAGTTGCAATTGCCACCACTTCCCTATGGAAGCGTTGGGGCAAGCCAGCACTCAGGCCAACGAGAATGAAATTGCAGATGGCCGATGGTCACATAGAGAGACCCTTAGGATTGCTAGAAGGAATAACTCTCACCACCTGTGGTGTCGAGTTTGAGCATACATTTGCCATATGTGACTTTAGCAAAAATCATGCCTATGAGATGATTTTGGGAAGACCATTTATGCGACAGTTGCAAGTGGTGCAGGATTGGGGAACCAATTCTTTGTACCTGCAGCACTTAGGTGTTACGACCACAGTGAATCTCAAAGATTACTCTCATAGAGATGTCCCTCCCATCCAATGGAATCCCATCCATAGAGCCAAAGATGATACGGAATCCGTGCATTCCATAGGCTCAAGATCCTCATGGATGCATGAAGACACCCACTTATGGATGTGCAAAGTAGCAGTAGAGGAAGAGAAGAGAGAAAAAGCCAGAGAGGTAGGTGCAAAAGAATCCCATAGATCAATCCAAGACCCAGCCTATGCACCTGTAGTTTTCCCAGATGAGGAATTTGAACCCCATGGCTGGGCAGAAATTTTAGCAACCATGGACGTAGCCATCAATGAAGAACAATGGACACCTCACTGTGATGAGGATGGCTATGACATTTCAGTCTTCTCCATGGAGCCAATCATGGGAGAGGCAGTTCTAGAAGAATGCGAACCTAGCCCTGATGCATTTGAGGATGCAAGTGACTCCGATCTAGAGTCAATCATTATGGACCCACCATTTGCATCAGATGGAGAATACTTCCATGAAGTAGAATTTCAACCCCAGAGGCATGGAGAGCTTACAAACGATGTAAGATTAGCAACACATGTGACCCCGAAGGAAGAAGGAAAGAAACGAAAGAAGAGAGAAGCCTCACCAGAAGAGGAAGAATCTTTGTTTGAGGTCCCGGAAAATTTTAAGAAGTATGAGATAGATGACAGGAGAGTCATGATCAGAATGCCGAAACGAGAGGCACAATCAGGAGAGGCCTATGATAACAAAGAAACCACCAAGAAAATAGTAGTGGCCCTAGAAGAAGGAGAGGAGAGATGCACATACATAGGCCATGACCTAACAGAGGAAGAAGAGCATGCGTTAATTGCCTTGCTAAGAGAATACAGAGATGTGTTCGCTTGGAGTTACAAGGATTTGAAAGGTGTTGACCCTGACATATGCTCACACACCATCCCCGTGACCTCAGATGCTAAACCCTCTAAGCAAAAACCCTACACATATAACGATAATTACGCTGCTAAGATCAAAGAAGAGATAGATAGATTGGTTGAAGCTGGATTTATCTATGAAATTGAGCACACTGAATGGGTATCCCCCATCGTAGTGGTGCCCAAGAAGAATGGAAAGTTGCGTGTGTGCATTAACTTGAAAAAGGTTAATGCGGCCACAATTCGGGATAACTATCCGCTTCCTATCATAGAGCATCTCTTAGAAAGAGTGGCAGGCAAGGAAGTGTACAGCTTCCTTGATGGATTTTCGGGTTACAATCAAGTAGCCATAGCTCCAGAGGATCAGCATAAAACGGCTTTTGCCACAGAATGGGGCATTTTTGCCTTTAGAGTCATGCCATTTGGGCTTACCAATGCTCCAGCGACCTTCCAGAGGCTGATGTGCCATGTGTTTAAGGAGTTCCTGAGGAAGAGTTTAGAGGTCTATGTTGATGATCTTTGTGCTCATTCGAACATTAGGCAAACCCATATCCCCGAACTCAGGCGAATCTTTGACAAATGTAGAGAATATCAAGTCTGCCTGAACCCAGAAAAGTGCGTTTTTATGGTAAGGCAAGGCAAGATTCTAGGACACATAGTGTCAAAGAATGGCATATCTACCGACGAAGAGAAAGTGAGAGCCATAGCAGAGCTACCTAGGCCAAAGAATGTCAAGGAAGTACAAGCTTTCATGGGGCATTGTGGTTATTATCGCCGGTTCATTCATATGTACGCTGTCATTGCAAAGCCCATGTACGGACTTCTGACTAACTTTGAGTGGACGGATGAATGTGAGAATTCCTTCCAGGAGCTTAAACGAAGATTATGCTCAGCACCAATCTTGACCACACCAGATTGGAATAAGCCATTCCATGTTCACGTGGATGCATCCAATTATGCCATTGGATGTGTGCTTGCACAACCTACTGGTGAAGGTAATATGGATCTTCCAATTGCCTATGCCAGTAGACAATTGAATGCAGCTGAATGGAATTACACCACTACAGAGCGAGAAGGTTTAGGCATGGTATATGCAGTTAAGAAATTTAGACACTATTTGCTTGCAAATAAGTTTAAATTTTTTACTGATCATCAGGCATTGCTATACCTCGTAAACAAACCATGCAATACAGGAAGATTAGTGAGATGGTTTCTCTTGCTCATGGAATATGACTTTGAGGTTGTGGTAAGGAAAGGTAGGACTCATTTAAGAGCAGATCATCTCTCTAGGCTCACATCTGGAGAAGCCCCACAAGGAGTATCAGATGATCTTCCTGATGCTTACTTGTTTAATTTGGAAGTGGTGTCGCAATGGGCTAAGCCATTGGTACCAGTATTGACATACGGGCCTAACCATCCAGTAGTAAACACACGGAACAGAGAGGTTGTGAAAGCCCAAAAGTACCACATCATGGCAGGTAATCCTCACTCATTGGCAACAATCTATATAAGCGTGGTAAAGATGGTTACCTGAGGCTTCGTGTCCATGAAAGTGAATATCTTAAGATCTTGGAAACTGCTCACCAAGGTGTAGCAGGAGGACACTTTGGACCAGATTGGGTGATCAAGGCAATACTATTTGCTGGCTTCTAGTGGCCTACCCTTCACATGGACGCACATACCTATGTGAAACGATGTGATGTCTGCCAGAGAACTCAGTATCCTATACGCAAAGATGAGATGCCACTGAAACCTATGATGGGTGGACGTGCATTCTCTAAATGGGGAATAGACTTCGTAGGTCCTATTAATCCCCCAGCTAAGGGTTCCCATGCAGAATATATCATTGTTGCAACAGACTATCTAACTAAGTGGGTAGAGGTAAAAGCTACGACAAAGAATGACGCTCAGACAACTGCTAAATTCTTGTTTGAGAATGTGTTCACAAGATATGGGCTACCTATAGAGCTTGTAAGTGATAGAGGCACTCATTTCTTGAACGAAGTGATTGAAAATCTACTCCAAGAATTCTTGGTAATACACAAGAAGTCTGCCCCTTATCACCCTCAAGCTAATGGACAAGCTGAGAGCACTAATAAGATCTTATGCAATGTACTGACGAAATTAGTGAACACCAAACGCTTTGATTGGGACAAACAGCTACACCATGCTGTTTGGGCATATCGAGTTGCCTACAAAATGGTACTCCAAGCCACCCCCTTTCAGATGGTATTTGGCCAAAACGCTGTGCTACCCTTGGACTTCTTAATACCTACGTTGAAAGTAGCACAAGAGCACGAATGGACAGGTCATGAGCTCTCCTCTAGGATCTTTGACCTTGAACGATTAGGAGAAACAAGACTGAGAGCAGCTGCAGGGATATATGCAGCTAAGAAGAGACAGAAGGCATACTTCGATGCCCATGTGAAGGATAAGGGTTTGAAAGCAGGAGATCTAGTTTTAGTCTACACATTGAAGCAACAGGCAAGGAAGCTAGAAAAGAGAGGCTACGGACCTATGATCATCAATAGAATCTCCACGAGTGGAGCAGTACAACTAGCCACGTTAGAGGGTGATGTTCTCCCAAACTATATCAGCGGATGCAGAGTCAAGTTGTATCAGGAACCCCTCACGGAGGAAATGCTCAGCCGACTCAACACTGCTAAGAAACGCAAAGAGGAGACAAGCGAATTCAAGAAGAAGCTCAAGCAGAAGCTTTAGAACGCATCAGAAGGATGAAGTTACGAAGGCAAGGTAGAGATCAGCCTAGAACGAATGACTATGCAGACCAAGGATATCATATGGCCAGGTGTGAAGTCGCAGGAACAAGCTCGCATAGGATAATTGATCGACGCCCTTTCATAACCCTAGATATAGGACAAGGAAAGAGTGCAAGGACCGTAAGAGCCTTGATTGACTCAGGTGCGGCCACTAGTGCTGTTAAATTGTCTTACTATCAAGAGTTGCAGTTAACTGTCAATCCTGTGGAAGCATATCTCATAGGACTGGGAGGCGTGGAAACACCTTGCATGGGCGAGGTGGAACTTCCCCTCTACATTCATGATGAGGCAATGACAGTTAAAGTACTAGTGTGTCAAGATGAGGATCTCACGGAACCCCTTGTCTTGGGTCAAGACTGGATCTATGACCAAGCAGTCAACTTAAACCTAAGAAGTGGACTTCTTCAGGTTTGGGTCAATCATAGTCGAATTACAGTAGAGTTAGATAATGGAGCACTCAAGGAACTAGGAAAGGCACAGACTCTTGGTCCTTCCAGGAATACACATGAAGATGACCATGTTGTTCTTGTCCAAAACTATGTGTTGCAGAGGAATGATATTCGCAAAGGAGGAGTAAACGATGCAACGGAACTCCCTTCTTTTCCAAAGGCCAGAAGGAGGCAGCAACCAAAGATGGATCAAAGACAGAAGAAGCAGAGTACTTCCTATGTCCGAGATCAAAAGTACCTGTGCAGCAAAATGTCCCAGCAAGTGAAACAAGTGTGGGTACGGAAAGGCGAAAACCCGGTTGCACTCAAGCCAACCACACAGGCAAAGCCTCTTATTAGTAACCAACAACACGACACTAATAAGAAGTCTTTCAGAAGTACTTCTGCTAACATGAAGTCTATTTGGGTGCCCAAGAAGTCGATGAAGGCCAGCCCACAATCAAGACAAATTTGGGTGCCTAAGGCTTGTTTGCGGGCGCAAATAGCCATGCCAAGGCCACATCCTATACAGCGTGACCCATTCGCTCGCACAACCGGCATCCACTCGTTTTCTACACTCAGGAACACACCAAGGCCCATGAGCATGAACATAATCACTTGTAAATGGGTCCCTAAAAGGCCTCATTTTCAAGCCGATACACCTATAAAGATCTCTAGAGTCTCTACCAAACCAAGAGCAAAACCCATCCACTGCATTTGGTAGCCTAAGACTTGTAACAAACCCCCAGACCCCATTTGTAAATCCATGACAACCTACTAACCACATCACTATCACACTACATCATTCCACTTAACTCTTAGGTCTACCGAACGGCTAACCGCACACGCACTCGCACCGAGCACTTACTAACCCATTATTCGCTCCCGACCCTCATGTTAATGTTGTAATGGGAACAACAACGGTCCTCCCTTGTCCTGTACAATGTTAACACATGTTTGTATATTCTCACAGAGACAAGCAGCAAGAAGTAACATGGCCGATACGATAGGAACTAGCTCCCAGGCAGGCACCAGCCCCCAAGTGGTGGACATCGAAAGCCTTCCGGTCGAGGAGAAATTAAAGGAAAGACCAGTGGCATTAAGGGCATTACATGCCATACCGATTCAGAATCCTCCACAGGGTCACACAATGCCGGTGGGCAAAACCTCACACTGGTTTAGTGACGTTGCTGGACCTCTGGGTGAAGGCACATATATGTGGGAGTCCGAGGTAGAATTTAATGGACGTTGGGGCAGATACCATTTCTTTACCAGGGAGTTTGAAAAGCTATAGAATAATGAAGGACTGAAGTCGATATGGAAGAAGGCTGGGCTTTATGATTACTTCAAGTTCCAACTACCAAAGCTAGATTTTCTAAGGTGCTCATACTTAATTAGTACCCTCACTCCCAGCAAAGACAAGAAAGGATACAGCTCCTTTGTGCTCCCATCACTCACAAGGGGCAACGAGCTGAAGCGTTTCCGCTTGACTATCAACTTGGTAAGAGAAGCACTCGACATGAAAGGTATGCACATTCCAACAGAGAAAGAGACTATCGTTCCAGACAATATGAAGAACAGGAATCTGACGAAGTTGAAAGACATGGTTGCGATGACACCTACGATCGCCATTCACTTACTCATGGTCATGCAACATTTCGCATTCCCCGCGCAGGAAAGGTTCACAATGCCTCCCAAAAAGATCTGGTTTAGCCTCTACCTAGCGGATGCTTTTGATTTGACAATCAATATGCCCCATTGGATTATCGACCAGATTCATATGGCTCATCAGAGATGGTATAAGAAGCAAAAGTCTGTACTGTATGGTTGCTGTGCGCTAACAAGAATTGTGTATAGATGTCTCGCATATGATGTACCGGTGCAGAGGGCTCTCATTTGGACCAGAGCACAGGAGTTTCAACGCAGATTGTCAGCGGTAGGGCCTCCCTCAAAGAAGATGAGAGGCGCTGTCCAGATGCCTTGTGCACAAGCTCACAGTGCAACCCTAACGCCTGAAACAACCCGAAGACTTCCCCGACGAGTACAACCATTTACTATCAGGTTACCCAGGCACAGCACAGATGGCCCTAACCTTGTGTTTCCACCAGTACCTACTGATCTGGAATTCCCGCATGGATTCACTTTGGAGGATCTAACGGATGAAGAATTTGCTAGAATCATCGAAGCTGTAAATGCTGAAGTTGAAGCAGAGCAAGCTGGTGGATAGCAAACTACCCCAAATCAAGCCCAGCCCAGCCAACCGGACGTAGTCAATGTGGACGATGAAGAAGAAGCACATGAGGAGGCACAGGGTGGACAATCAGAAGTAGAAGAACAAGAGTATGATCAGGAAGCCCTACAAGTACTGGAAGGTGCCCCAGCCTACACTAACGCATTAAAGAAGCTCTACGATACGATGAACCGAGTTCAAGAGCAACACAGACTATCATTAGCTGCAGGTAAAGCCCTCATGAACCAGATTCTGGAGGAGGAAGGTGTGGACGAGCAATACCGTGCCACCTTGGAAATGATATCGGACACTTTGGGAGTACCTGAAACGGTGCATACTGCGCTAGTGCAATCACGAAGGACAGAGAAAAGATATGGCAGACGCCCCCCATGAACGGGAAAACGAATGAATGTATTAGGATCAAGACCACAAGGAACCCCCACAACCACTGGCACAGCACACACTGTTCACGACACCGAGGAAGCCCACACATCGAGTGCACCTCCATCACCTCCCTTGCCACCTTCTCCCCCACATCCGCCCCATTCACCTCCCTCTACCACTGTAAGCTCTACTGTCACCACCTCCGAACCCACTACACACACTGACGCACAAACCATCAGTCAACCCACATACTCTATTTCCACTGAAAACATAAGTCTAACCACAGCCACGGTAAACCCCACTACTCCGATCACACTTCCTGGGAGTTCACAATTACACACACCTCTATACACGTTCACAACTCTCACCGCAACCACAATCCCCATGTTCACAGTCACTCCCACCACGGCCTCCAGTTTTGAATCCATGGAGGTGTCACCCACCTCTGCACCTCTCCCACCCCCCATTTACCCACAATCTCCCATTCCCCCACCTCCCCCCTCACCCTTCTCCAGTACTGCATCCACAATTCCCTTTCCCTTTCCCTTCCCCTCTGCATTCAACACCATTTCTCCCACCATTCCTCTTAATAATGTATTTAATACTATGTATCAATGCATGTCCCAACTTCAGCAACACTACCAACACCTTGACAACCAACATACAAGGCTCTTCCGAAGCCACGCAGATCTACAAGCACGATGTATGGATCTTGAAGAGCAGAAGCAGCTACTACAACAGAAGCACGTGACATTACAGGAACAATATGCACAATTAGTAGCCAACCCACCCCAAGCAGATGATGAAGAACGACGACACATGGACGAGCTGCTACATTCTCAGATCACGGAAAACCTGAAACTTCGACGGAACTTGGGCCTCCTACGCAAGCATATGTCTACAGCGCTAGAGGAGAATAAACGATTACAGAAACAGAACGAAGAAAATCTGGAGGCGGCCATGGAGGGTTCCCCACAGGAGATTGACCCAGAGCGATTCAAGGCAATTCCCTCTGAGAATATGCAAGTGGTGTTAGAAACTCATGCAGATCTAATGGAGGCCCATGCCGCCTTAGAAAAAGAAAGAGATGATTTGCTAAGGCAGTTGGCCACCCGACAGACATCACCCAGCAAGATCACAACCGCAGAAGATACATCTGAAGAGGTCACTAAACTCCGGGCAGAACTTGAGGAATTACGTAGCAAGGTCATGCAATACGAGCGTCAGCCCTCCCCTCTGGTAGAGCCCGAGCCTGACGATCTTGTGCCAATTGAAGTAGAAGAAACATTCGAGGATCCCTATGTCCGATGCCAACACCCGGGGGTAAGCGAACAGAACAGGGCATGGACACAATTGAAATTGAGACACCTGAATGGATGCAAAAATTAGAGAAAGTAGCCACGACACATGATGACAGGGTGGCAGTCCAAATCGCACTGATGTCACAATTGGAGGAGTTTGTAATAAAATCCGATTATTTTAAGAATCTCTCACACCATAGGTGGATCGGCCCATCGGACGACCTGTATGTTCCTTTTTGCGTTCTAATGGCGGATTATAATGCGGAGATCAAGCACCACACCTCAAGGGAACCAACCTCTGCCACACAATTTGCACCTGACGACATCCCAGAAAGTGCCAAGCAGGGACATATTCGCCAACCGACTTGGAGAATTCGGCTGCTTGAAACATACCCGGAAATGGTAAGAACATGGAACAACATGCCATTGTACATCAAATATAACCCATGTTATTGCCCTGTATTTCGAAGGAGATCATGGCCGGAGTACACACAAACAGTGGTGACGATTAAAGGATGTGAGAAGTGGCTCAATTATGTGTACTTCACACCCCGGAAGGGCCCACCTACTATTGGATATATGATTTCGACGATTCGACATTGGGGGGTCCGGTTCAAGAATGTACCTGATGTCATGACTCAAATGTGCCTGAAGATTTTCGAACTTATGTTGGTCACCTTCAGGACCTTCAAAAATGTCAAGGAACCGCATCTCTCAGCACTAGGATTTAATGAAGGTAATCAGGACCTTGTATACGACATGAGCACAACCCCATCGATTAATGTTGTGTATGCATGGCACGCTCGCATCAAATATCTACCGGCTTGCTTCAAACAAACGTTTGAAGAGATGTTTGTCACGGGATTCTGGGAATATCACTCCGAGATATTCATTCCCAGACCATCCCATCTCTTGCAGTTGTTTGCAGTGGAACAAGCTCTCCATTCCGAAAAGCTATGTATACCACATCCAGAGGTTCCCGGGCCGGTAGATTGGGATGCTCTACTCACAGATTTGGCCAAAGGATTGAGGATTGCCGAACATCACTTAGCGCAGGATGTCGTTGAGTACTACATCCAAAAACCCACACAACAAGGGTCTGTCAGGGACGACAGACGCGAGAGGGGGGGGTGTTAGCGGCGGACAAGGAACTGAAGGACTAACGAGGCATGGCAGTCAGAGAAGAGAGTCAGAAGGGAGAGAAGCCACAAGCAGACAAGGGAGTCGACGAAGATCTGGCAAATAGGCCAATAATTTTCTTTAGGAAGAAGCACGTATGAGCATTCACGCAGATCTAGCACTAAGGCAACCCTTTAGTTTTTCAAAACCCTTACACCAATTAAAAGTGATTCTCATCACTAAACACCATTGTAAATACCATTTCATATTTTTGTAGCTCCATTTTGTGCAAGCCAAGGAGTCCTTGAGCTTGAGGAGCTTTAGAAGTATCTACCTACCAATTTTTATATTTTTTAGATCTCGTTTGAGCCCTCAAATAAGCCCTGGAACCTAATTTTTAACTACGCCGAACACTAGGTCTGAACAGGGCCAAAGCTAGTCAAAAACTATAAAAAGAGCTAGAGAGCTCATTTTTGGGGTTACGTTGTTATTGAAACAAACTTGTAAGAGCTTCTTGAAAAGTAATCTAAGAACTCCATTGATTCTCACTCTTTGTCTTGCCGTGTGTGCGCGTGTGTGTGTATGTGTGTGCATGATTGTGTGCTTCTCACTCACGCACTTGTGCCGCCACTTGCTCGAGGTCTTCATACCATCCTCACGTCTTCCCGGATTGACATTAAAGGAGGTGCTACTCATCACTGAGCTACAGCAAGTAAATGTGGGGAACAGGTAATGAAGCCTTTCAATGTATTGTATGGATTACTCAAAGAACAAACACACCAGTACATATAGACCACAACAAATAAGGAACCAGATAGCAACCTACAATTCAACATGCAGACATTTACCTATACTCAAGAGGAATTTGATAAAGCTCATCCTATCTAGAGACGGAAATTTTTGGAAAAGAATCCTACACTCCGGGTACACTGGGAATTAGCACCATATGTACTTCAAGTCAATCCATCTTTTTGCCGAGTACCTAGAAGACACCCCTGGATGTAATTTGGGGATGCACAACATCAGGGAAGCATAAGTAATAAATGGCTAAACTATCCCTTATTACCAAGTCTGCCACAAAATTACGTACCAACTGAAGAGTACATGGTAAAAACAATAGAATTTTGGATTGGCAGATATGCCACTTATGAGCCGCCGGATTGGCATTTTGTATTTTTCATAATTCCTATAGTTTCCTATCCCGCATGAACCGAAAGGTTTCATATTCGGCACGAACCAAAAGGTCCTGTGAAGGGATGTATCGACTTATTAACTAATAAAAAGGCATTACGGTGATGCTCCGGAGAGAACGAGCAAGTATGGCCAGACTGTCTCTCTGGGCGATTGCGGTCTGGGTAGCCGCTGTAGTGCAGTGTTCGAGAAGTCTGAGTATTACTGTTTTCATCTTTGTTTAATTACATTAATTTGTGATTAACTCAGTCCATTACATGAAGGTTCATAAGTCTGTGTTACGGTAATGAATAACTCCATCTCTACGTACTGAGGAAGAATTAATCTGAGTATGAACAGTAATCGGTGAGAAGACTAACTAGAGATTTGACAGTAATTCGGATTAAACAGAGTTTTGAATGTTAACATACTACGATTTGGATAAGTTAATTGGGAAAATCAAGTTACAGGGCCTCTGATTTATAAGACCCCTACCACTCCCAAGAACCCAAAAGAACTTAAAATGCCTATAATCTAAAAGTGCATTTTAACACTGGCGCCGTTTGTGGGAAAGTGGCCATGGATTGTGAATCAATACTAAGGTGGAGTAGTACGTAAGTAGTGCAGACCTGATATATGCCGGTTACTTGGTCCGGCAAGTCGTATCCGAAGTACAGGAGAGACGAGCATCCCTGGATAGTACCAAATTTGTTAGGGACACCCCCAGTCGGTAGAAGCATAGACCGGTTAAGTCGAGTTGTCAAAGGAACAAAGTTTGTTAGTAGCGATTCCGGTAGAATTCCGATAACACAGGAGGAAATTCCGGTAGATTCCGGTGTAGTTTCGGTGCAGTCTACAGAAGATACAGTAACTTCGGAGTGTACAGAGACACAGTGCGTAGTTGACGCGACACCGTCTAGTCAGGATTCAAATTTTTTTGAGGATAAAGTGGTGTTACCTAGAGAGATCATTGCTGGTGAAAGATTACCCTGTTTTGGGGAAAGTTCGACAAATTCCGGTGATACTTCAGTCCCAGTTGCACAGAATTTATAGTTTTTCCGGTGACCGTGTGATACTCCCTAGAGAATCTTCATTTCGAACACCACTGTTCGGGGCAAATTTGCCTACCTGGGATATCCAAGCTAAGGATAGGCTCTTTGATTTGGAGATTCATAAGAGATTGAATGCTATTTTCAAGCCGGAAGGTGAGCAGTCTAACCATATAGATTCCGAAGGACTAGAAACACCTCCTCAGAACTCAGGAGACAACAACGGTACCACTTCTAGCACCATGAGTGGTCAACAACAACAACAACAACAGCAACAACAACAGCAACAACAACAGCAGCAACAACAACAGCCCCTTCCACTACGACCAGTTCTAACAGGGGTAACTTACACAAAGTTTGGAGGATTTCCAGGTGACGATCCTGATGCCCATGTGCGCACTTTTGAGATAAGTTATGCCATGCTAAACCATCCACCCGATCCGGCATACAAGGCCATCGTATTCCAGTATACATTAGGCAATGAAGCAACAAGATGGTTAACAAAGTATGATTTCAATCATTTCGTTACCTATGAGGCGGTAAGGGATGCATTTTACAACGGTTTCGGTTGAAGAAAAACCCTGTCAAAATCTTTGATTATCTGCAGAACAATCGACAAAAGCTGCACCAGATTGTTCAAGAATATGCCACATTATTTAGAACTCATTTAAGACAACTGCCTCCGGCGCATGCCAAACTGCCGGATGATGTGATAACCCAATGGTTCATTAATCGTTTGACCCCACAGCTAAGGCAAATCATGATCATCCGTTGTGTGGGAGCTATGACACTAGCTGCTGTTATTGCAATGGCCCTTCAACTAGAGCATAAGGTTGGGGGATTCACCGAAGACTTGGAATGGATGAAGGCCAGTAAGCATGGTATAGATGATCAGGCTAAAGAGATGTATTGTACTAAGTGCAAAAACCCTAGGCACACCAGTACCACCTGTGCCCTTAATCAGACGTATTGCGCCATCTGCAATACCACCGGACACTCAACCGAAAATTGTGCGTATAATGCCAAAGTGTAGGGACGAGCAGCTGTAAATGCCATTATTCAGGAACCAGGATAGCCAGCAACTCACTACGTGCCACCGCAGATGCGAAACAATCAGTCGCAAGGTTATAGGAATTACCGAGGACAACGGAATACCAATTTTAATAGAAATCAGTGGCAGGTAGGTACATCACCGGAAAGTACTTCTCTGCCACCACTTGGATGTCACTTTTGTGGTGAGCTTGGCCACATCCGGAGATTCTACAAGGATGCAGCCGAATACGGCCAACGAAAGAAAGAATGTCAAAACCCGAGGACCAACATGGTCTATATCTCCCAGTGGAATCACAAGCAGCAGTGGTCCAGACAAGATCTGGTAAGTAGTTGCAATCTGTAGCTGAGGTGTTTGAACCTGGCATCCGTGAACAGCATCGAATGTATACCAAAGCCGGCCAATGGACCGCCAAAGAGCCTACCGTGTTCCCCGATCCAATTCCGGTGACATAGGTTCCCTTGCCAAATGGGAAAGCACATGAACAAGACTCTACTCTAGTAACAGGAGAATCATCATCGGAACCAGTGAAGAATGCAATTCCAACAGACGAGGTATGGGATATTCTCTTGAAGGCTTCAATTACGCTCCCTTTGGGGCAACTACTCGCCTTGGTGCCCGGAGTTAGGCAGCAATTTCAACAACAAGTTAGTCCGGAATCTCCCAGTACTCCGGCGACCGCAACAATACAACCGAAAACTGACTCTACATTGGATCATTCTATCCCTTTAATCACTGTCTGGCATAAAAATCACAAGATTACGAAAGTGTTAATCAATGATGGTTCCGGTGTGAACATAGCAACTACAGCTCTCTGCAAGAAGTTAGGTTGGACCCAAATCGAGCCCGTTCTTTGTCAGAATGGCAGATCAATCCCGAGTTCATCCGGTGGGACTCATAAGGAATATCCCCATTACTTTACAGGGCACCACGTTTAAAATGACTTTTGTAGTCTTAGAACTACCAGAGTCCAGCCTCGACTATAATCTTCTGTTTGGTCGACCATGGTTGAAACAGGCAAAGTTATACATGATTGGTCAACGTAGGAATTGACTTTCAAAGACAACCACCATAAATATGTTGTCAAACTGGATGCCATTCAGCCCTGTGAACTTCATGCCAGACCCTATGTAGCCGAGCCAGTCCACATGTTGGATGGCTTATCTGATGATGAAGAAGAGGTGTTTCTGTAGAACAACAAAGATTTGATTTCCTTAGGCACTATAGATCTTCAAGCTGTTGCAGATAACTGCAGTCTAAAAGGATTATTGACGAAGGCTCCCATTTTGCAACCTCCTGATTGGGACCGCCCATTCCATGTCTTTGTCAATGCATCAGATATAGCAATTGGTAGTGTTTTAATGCAGCAAATGGACAAATGGTTTTGGCCTGTCTACTATGCAAGTCGCCGACTCGCTCCTGCAGAAAGGAATTATTCTGTGAGTGAACAAGAATGTCTTGGATTGGTATATTCTGTAAAGAAATTTAGGCATTATTTGCTAGGCCGAAAATTCACCTTTCATGTGGATCATGCTGCACTGGTATATCTGGTCCGGCAGCAACATTTAGGTGGTCGCTTAGCTCGTTGGGTCTTATTGCTACAAGAGTTTGACTACGAAGTGATTCATCGACCAGGTACAACCCATGCCTTAGCAGACTTTCTCTCTCGGTTGGATTCTCACGAAGCTCCGGTGGGCATTGATGATACCACACCAGCAGTTTATGCTGTTGAACCAGCTCTTGATGAATCTCCGGAACATCCTGTGCCCCTTCCTATTATGATATGTTGTTAACTTTTCTAACCGATGGATGTCTTCCTCTGCATACACCACCTGCTAAGCGATGGAAGATTGCAGTTTATAGTCGCAAATTCCGGTTGCTGGTAGGCCAGTTATACTATATGGATCACACGGGTGTCTTGCTTCGCTGTATTCTGCCACATGAAGCAAATTCAGTCATCACTATGGCACATTCAATACCCTCCGGTGGACATTTTGCTGTGGATCTCACTCATCGGAAGATTTTGCAAAGTGGGCTTTGGTGGCCTATTATGTACAAAGACGTAGTTCAGTTTGTGCAGCAGTGTGACACTTGTCAGCGATCTGGATAGCCATTACAGAGGCACTTTTTTCCTCTACAATCTGTATTACCTTTGGAACCTTTCCAGAAGTGGGGTCTTGATTTTATTGGACCAATCACACCTCCAACAACCATTAGCAACAATCGTTACATCTTGACCTGTACAGATTACGCTACCAGGTGGGCACAAGCTTGGGCCTGACGGTCTGCTACAACTGTTTCGGTGGCAAAGTGCCTGATGAAGGATGTTTTTCTGCGTTATGGATTACCTCTGGTACTTGTGACAGATCAAGGAACACATTTTGCTAACAATTTAATGCAAGTACTAACGCATAATTTTCAAATCCTACATTAATTCAGTTCCCCATACTATCCTCGTGCTAACGGTTTAGCTGAAAGTACCAACAAGACGGTGTTAAGTATGCTTTGCAAATTGATTGTGTAATCATCAGAAAGATGGCATCAGTTACTACCTTCAGTCTTATGGGCATACCGGACTACATACAAAGTTGCAACCGGACTAACTCCTTTCAAGATTGCTTATGGGATGGAAGCAATCGCACCTATGGAGATTGTCGTGCCAGGCTTACGGGTGGCCATAACTCAGAAGCTGTTACCCGAAGACTCTTTGCCATTTCGGTTGGAAACACTCTGAAACTTGGATGAACATCGTTGGGAAAGCTTTCTAACTCTTCAAGAAGTTCAGTTGCGGCAAGCCCGGACTCATGATCGTTTCCTCAAGACTCCTGTGTTTACGGTGGGACAACTTGTGCTCTTTTATAATGCTAAATCAAATCGTTCTGATGGAAAATTTAAATTATGGTGGTTCGGACCTTATCGGATTAGTGAGCAAGTGGGACCAGCTACTTTTCGGTTGACTACCTTGACCGGAGTTCCCCTTCCTAAAGTGATCAATGGTTCAAAATTGCGGCCGTATCACCAAGCGCCTGATCCTCGCTGACGTGTTCTTCATTTTTCCGCGTGTTATTTACTTTCTTTTTATTTTTGTGTGTTAGTTGAATAAGACCGTAAGTTCCTCGTTTTGATACATAATCATAATTAATCGCCTCCTTCTGTTATTGATTCTGTTCATGCCTGCCCGTCGTAATTATGAAGGTTATCATCTCAACATCGCGTGATGATTAAGTATTTTTGATCGCTTCCCATTGTCGAGTGTCTACTTAATCCTCTTCTTTTCGTTGTTAATCGCTATTGCGTTCGTGTCCTCTATGTGCTCTGTATTTACTGTGTATTCGTATCTTTGTGCTTTCGCATACGCAACATGGAAACGTTAGCTAATTTTGCTACATTCCGTGACGGACTCCCTCATGATGTGAGTGAGTTCTTGCATATCCGCGGCTTGTTGAACTTCATTGAAATGCCTTGGCATTAAGTGGAGTGTCATCCTTATCATGCACAAATTATTGCACGCATTTCTGCCACTCCTGCTACTGAGCAGAGTTGGCCAATTACATGTTTACCATCTCGCGTCGTCATCACCTTAGCATCATTCGCTACAGCATTCTGTTTGCCCATAGAAGGCATGGAGAATGGTCCTCTCCTTCCTATTGCGACTATGGTAGAATTATTCCCATGATCCTCCTCAAATGAATACGCCATTTTGTGTCGCCCTGACCCTCAACGTACCGCCTTGCAATTTCTCGTTGCTATTCTTAATTTATAGAAACGCACTTACAGTATCTCTCGCCCATTTTATTCGATGATTGACATTGCTTCTCGTGAGCCTGTTAACTTAGCTTCATTCTATTTCCGGCGCATTCACCGTGAATGCGTTACGGTTATTAAGCATGTTAACAAGGGAGAGCTTCCGCGTTCGCGTTTACCGCATATCATTACCTTTCTGTTCCCAGCCATTCAAGCCGCGCAACCCCCGCCAAGAGCTCCAATTCTGTATCACGAAGAATCTGCCCAAGTTCTCGAAGACGAAGAAGATGATGATGAAGATATCTTCCAACTCCTTCGCTGGAAACGCAGAAGGATAAGCACCTCTGAAAGTCAAGAACAAGGTTCCACCGCTGGAAATAAAGCAGAACAAAATGAAGAAGAAATTTTCCACGACACTGCCACCTCAATTCACCTAGATTCGTCTACCCAGTCTTCTCCCATCCGGCAACAGGAACACAGTGTGTCCATTGCTGATTCCAAGGAAACCTCTTCTCGGGCGGATTCTAAGCACTTGATTAAAGAAGATGTGCAAATTATGATTGCGGGAATTCTCGATGAAGTGATCACTTTGGTGGAATCTATCATCGCCAGCACTCAGTGACTAAGCAGCAACCTACCGGAATAGTCTTGGTGCCCAACAGTCTTATCCTCACTCCTCCACCATTGCCTCTCGTCGAGCCCATTGTCCCCATTCAACCCATTATCCCTCTTCAACCGATTGTTCCTGAAGAAACTGCTACTTCATCCTCTTCACCTAACTATTCTTCACCATCTTCCCATCACCTCTTGTCAGCTTCGTCATCCCAGCCACTACCTCCTCTTTCTCTTTCGGTCCCCATGTTTACTGAGTTAGCATCCATGGGTCGGATGTTGATCCAATTGTCACAGCAACTACCAATGCAGATGAAGGAAGTTACTGACAATCTCAGACAAGAACTACAACACAAAGTAGATGTATTAGAAGCGGATATTACTCCATTGCAAGAGGAAGTAGATGCATTGAAGGTTGAAAACCATGCTTTGCATGTACAGATTCAACAGCTACAGGATAGACTTGCTGAACAAGATTCATTGCTCAGTCAAAGAGATGCTGCATTGGCTAAGTTAAGAGCCAAAAATGATTTATTAAGTGCTTGTGATGCAGAAATTCTGCAGTTGAAACAATTAATACAGGATAAAGAGGACGCTCGTATCACTTCGCAATTTACTAGAAGAAACGCAAGTACAGTTAGATGAAGTTGTGGAGAAAGGACAAGAGATGGCGGATTTAGCCAAACGGACTAATGAAGAACTCCAGAGAGCAAATGCCAATTCGTTTGAAGCAAATGCTACTCTTAAAGCTCAGATGATCTCAACTAATCAATTGCAGAAGGAGATAGCAGGGGTAAGAAAGGAACGAGATGCATATTACCAGACTATCCAGTATCAAGCAAACGAACTAGAGAGAAGAGAAAAGCAATTAGGTGTTCAAGCTGACAGGCTTTCAAGGATAGATGATCAGATCAATGAGATGAGATTGCGCCGCGATGTAGCACTGTCAAATGATTTCTACCTGCAAGAGGCCTTTTTGCAAACACAGGCTGAAATATTGATGACTCAAGTAATTGCGGCCAGTTGAGTTAGAATTGATGCTCAGCTCGTAGAACCAGAAATTCTAAAAAAGATGTTAGACTCGCTGAAACAGAAGATTTCCAGAACCTTTAAGTTAGCCAGAACCATGTATATACAGGGTATAGTAGATGAGACCTAACTTTTGTTCCATTGTGGGTTCAAGTCCATCGTGCGTGCCAGTGTGAGCCGTCGGATTGGCATTTTGTATTTTTCAGAATTCCTATAGTTTCCTATCCCGCGTGAACCAAAAGGTTTCATATTCCACACGAACCGAAAGGTCGTGTGAAGAGATGTATCGACTTATTAACTAATAAAAAGGCATTACGGTGCGCTCCAGAGAGGACGAGCAAGTATCACCAGACTGTCTGTCTGGGCGATTGCGGTCTGGGTAGTCGCTGTAGTGCAGTGTTCAAGAAGTCTGAGTATTACTGTTTTCATCTTTCTTTAATTACATTAATTTGTGATTAACTCAGTCCGTTACGTGAAGGTTCATAAGTATGTGTTACGGGAATGAATAACTCCATCGCTACAGACTGAGGAAGAATTAATTTGAGTATGAACAGTAATCGGTGAGAAGACTAACTAGAAATTTGACAGTAATTCGGATTAAACAGAGTTTTGAATGTTAACATACTACGGTTTAGATAAGTTAATTGGGAAAATCAACTTACAGGGCCTCTGATTTATCAGACCCCTACCACTCCCAAGAACCCAAAAGAACTTAAAATGCCCGTAATGTAAAAGTGCATTTTAACACACCGTACCAGATTTAGCCATCAAAATGACTCACAAAATTTTGACTATGTACATTTTTGAACTTCATCGACATTAACGAGGGATGAGATGCCCTCGTTTTTTATTTATCGGCTATACCTAGTCGCTTAACACTCATGGCTATATACTCCAGACTCATGTTTTTGCCAAGTACATATATGTAGACATTCGAAGGGGCACTTTTTACTGGATTTTTTGAAATGGATTTAGAGAATTTTGCACAAATTCTTCTAATCTAAATGCATGACTGGTGGCCTATGAATTAATTTTCTTTTCGGATCGTAGACAGGCCCCAAATGACTGGGTGAAGTCAACTCAATGGAAGGAATTGATGTTATGTCAAGCCAATTTGCTTAATCAACGAGAGCAGAAAGTCATACAAACATACTCACTTCGCCACAAAAATCCTATCAGGGACGACAAAGTTCAGGAGGAGGGACGTGTGGAAGGGGAATCGAGTAAAAAGAGAAGAAGGAGGAGATTAAAGAATAAAACAGCTCAATGAAGAACAAAGCTCATAAAGAAAAGAACAACCCTCTTCCCAAAGCCCTGTAGGGGCATGCATCAGGCAACAACACCAAAGAACCAGGTCCTAAGGATTGGAAATAAAGAACGATAACAACCAGGACATTTCATGGGAGGTTGCACACAGATTACTCATCCACTAGGTGCATGTGGTGGAAAGAAGGGAACAGGCTAAGCACGACATCAAGCTCTTTAGAAGGGAGACATTACACAAAGGATTCTTCATCAGATAAGATAACCAATTGTCTGAAGGTCTTAACTGTCTCCTCGTCCACTGGATGCGTGCAATGGAAAGAAATACATCAGGTCGTAGAGGATGACAAAGAATATTTAAGAATAGGACCTTTAAAATGTAATGCTCACTTAGAAGGGAGCAAAAGCCTGCTAAGTAAGGTGTGCAACAGTGAAAAGTAAACAAGCTCCAGTCAATACAATAGGGTCAGATGTGTGAAGACAAAGACATATTAGAAGACCAAAAGTTAGAAAGAGGTAGAGGCTGAGAAGTTGAAGAGGGTGACTAAGAATATCACATTCTTAGGCACTGATGGCGCGCGACTTGTGATATAAGGAATACCAAGGGGCTTATACAAGCAAAGAACTATTCTCCGACAAAGTAACAAATTGTCTGACAAACCTTATCGCTTCTTTGACCACTAGGTGAGTGTATTCAGAAGCCAAAGACAAGGTACAGACAAAATCAAAGCCTTTCAAGGGACGATAGAGACAAGGAGGGAGAGAGTGTTGCAAAGAAAAGAAGCACAAAGGAGGAGCCCCAAAATTTTCAAATTCATATGCATAAATTTCTTCTTCAGAATCCTAGAAAAGTCCCTCAAAGCTATGTAATTGCACTAGAGGAGTCCTCTAGATGCATAAGCCCCAAATCATTGTAATATACGTCTTTTAAAATAGTAGGAAGTTAGACATTAGTCAATAGAGTGCTGGTCTCATGTGTGAAAGGACCATTTCTACGACACATGTCTTTAAGTCACTTTGTGACTGCCTCTGCTCAAAACCGTGCACCAGTGGCTTCACAAAGAGTGGTTCCCTCGCGGGCTGATTGTTAGTAAGTGTTAGTTCTTATTGTCTAGCCACATGTTGCTAATCTTGGAGAATGAAGATATGTCGTTTCGAGCTCTTAGTGTTGGAGCTTGGAAACTCGGTAAGGCAACCCTGTTCCTTTTCGAATGGTCCCTTGACTTTACCCCCTACAAATCGAAATCTCTCCAGTACCCTCTCTAGGTCGAGCTTACTAACCTACCATAGATCATGTACAACTTTCTGTGGGACATTCTATCTCCTATTGGCAAATCATTGGCTTCACGGGAGGATGGTGTCGATCTCATTTATGAAGGTGTGAGACATTCGTTCAATGCACGGTGGCACCCTCAAATCTGTGTTGAGGCTGACCTCAGCACACCGCTTCCTTCAAAGCACAAAGTGGACTTGGGCAAAGGGGATGTCTGGGAACAAGACATTATTTACAAAAACCTAGCTAACGTGTGCTTTTGTTGTGGCCAACAAGGTCGCAAGATTAAAGATTGCCCTCTTATACAAAAAAGCAAGCAAAAACAAGAAGCCTTCCAAAACATTCAAGACAATAATGGGACACAGAATCGCTTGGTGAACGAAGAGGAGCTGCATATAAGCAGTTCAGAATTTCTATACAGACTAGGGAAAATATTCCAAATTTTGCTGATCTGGTATCTATGCTGATTATTGAAGAAAGGAATCTTGGTGAGGATTCAAATTCCCAAGGAAAATCTAGTTCTAAGTAGGTATTCTACTCTGCCAAAGGAAGAGGCAGAGGTAGAGGTTTCGAAAGTGGAAGAGGAAATAGTAACCAAGACCAAAGTTAACAACAAAATCATGTAGGAGGAAGAGGCCAATTTCGAGGCAGGGGGAGCCAAAGAGGCTGTAGAAATTTCCAAAGAAATGATTCAGGTAATGATAGTAAAGGATGCTGGAATCGTGGTAAACCTAGAAACTTTGAACATGATTTCAAGTTGAAGAATCAAAATAATAGAGGGCAGCAAAATAACTATGCATCCACAAGTGCAGATGACTCTAAGAAGTTGTTCATGGTTCAACATCACATGATGAATACGATGTCTACTGTTGTTTCAAAATCGAGTGATAATGTCTGGTATGTTGATTGAGGTGCTTCAAATCACATGTCCAATCATGCGGAATGGTCTAGTAGTTTGCAAAAATTGCCAGTTCCTTGATATTTTGAAACAAGGGATGATACATTGCATCCTATCGAGCATACAAAAAACATATCATTCTCTATGGAGGATGGGAGGTAAAACATCTTCTTCATGTGTTGCATGTTCCAAACATAACAAAGAATGTGGTTTCTGTTGGACAAATGGTTGACAAGGGAAACAAAGTGGGTAGGATGTTCACCTTAAATGTGAAAATTCCTGAAATGAATGCACTCATGTTTGCAAAAGGTGCAAGAGTTATTGCTAATATAGAGATCTAGCACAAAAATTGGACATACAAATATGCAAAGGCTGAAACTGATGCAGTCAAATGAGATTGTTCATGGACTACCAAATTTCAAGGTTTTAGAGATGCAAAAGGTATGTGCAACTTGTCAATTTGGTAAATAGTCAAGATCATCATTTCCACATGACAAGCATGTTAGTGAGAATGTGCTAGAAATAGTACATACAGATGTTTGGGATCCTGCAAAGACCACATCTATGGTGGTTGCAGGTTTTATGTTACTTTCATTGATGACCATACATGGAAAGTGTGGGTATATTTCATGAAAGAGAAGAGTGAGGCATTCACTCACTTCTAGAATTTTAAAGCTATGGTCGAAAAGCAGACAAGAAAGTATATTCATACATTAAGATCTAATGGAGGAGGTGAATACATGTCAAATGAGTTCAACAATTGTCTTAAAATTCATGAAATTCAATGTCAATTTTCATGCAGGTACACACCACAACAGAACGGTGTTGCTGAATGCAAACATAAACATATTACAGAAATAGCAAGAGCCTTAATGGCTGAAAAGAATATGCCTGATTGTTATTGGATAGAAGCTATGCATACGGTTGTATACATCATGAACAGAACTCCAATTGCTACTATACATAAAAATACACCTGAAGAGAAGTTTATAGGTAAAAAGCCAAGCTTATCACATATGAAAGTTTTTGGTTGTATTGCATATGTACATGTTCCAGATGAGTTGAGGACGAAGCTTGATCCAAAAGCAAAAAAAATGTGTGTTCATTGGATACTCCCTTGAGCAAAAGGGATACAATTGTTATAACCACTCACACGACAGGTGAAGGTGAGCAAAGATGTGGTATTTGATGAAATGTCAAGCTTCTATGTAGATGCCAAAGAAGAACTGAGTCTTGAAGCAAATGACAAGGAAAATGCTAAAAAATCAAGTGTAGAATCTCAAGTTTTGAGTGGACCAGTTGCATCATCAAGCAATAGTTCCAACTCAAATCCATGGAGTGGAAGATTGCGTGGAAATTTCAGTCCAGCACATTCATCAAATACATCCAAGAAAGGTAAACAAAAGCTTTCTGCTAGTAGCAAAACATTTGCAAGTTTTGAATCATTGATGGAGATTCAAGCGGTTCAGAAAAGAGTCTTTATGAGGAACTTGGATTGCCATAGCCCACTTGTGACGCATCCAGCGATTAAATTCGAGCGCAGTGGAGGATTCATGAGTCAGTACTAGAAAACAACCAGTCCTACGTGTGAATTTATGAAGGCCCAATTGTTAAATCGAGGCCATGGCAACCAACCCAACCATTCAAAGGAATCCCAAGAGAGTTTTACACGCCTTTAAAGGAGAACGAAACTAGATTCACAGAAGTGCACCAACCTCATAATGAAACTTGGTCTTTTTTCTTTACATTTTTGTTTTCGAATTATGGAGTAGAGAAGGGAAAAGAGTTAGAAAATACTACCCATCCCACTACCCGAAGCACTCACTCAAGAAAAGAGATGACTGAGATGAAGAGTGATACCTCTAGGTGAGTGTGTGGAAGTGTGTATGTGAGAGGGAGAGAGAGAGAGAGAGAGAGAGAGAGAGAGAGAGAGAGAAGAGGGGGTTAGGGGACTGCTTTTGTGCAACATTCAAATTGAACTAAAACTACCCTACAAAAGCAAGAAAATGGGAGCAAATGGTCCAATGGAAGGGTGAAACTGCCATGAAAGAGCTCAAATCCTATGCAATTGAGTAAAAAAATTGCAACACAATACTTTACTACATGTTCTTGAGCTCTCCAAGTGATGAAAGGCCAACCATCACCGACAACGGTGCCAAAACGTGTTGAGGTTGTAGCAAGGAAAGACCAAAAACCCTCACTACCTTGCATGGAAGCAAGAAGGAAAGCTCAAGAGTGACTCTCCTCTCATCCACCCCTACCTCCAACATGTTCAAGCCATTGGCGTCAGACACATGCTATGCCACATGCTTGAAAACAAGGAGAATAGGGAGTCAAGGATCGTAGTCCATGAGGAAAATACAAGAAAATGCAACTACTCTACTCACACAAAGGAGAGACATGCATAGGCACGCACACACCACTCTCACACACTCATAAAGACACAAATACATAAATGCAACTATTCTTGGAGTAAATGAGAGCCTTCTTCCATTGATAAGAGATATTACATGAGAGCACGTTGACCAAAAGCTCCCCTCTTTACAAAAATGAGCTTCTATATATAGGCTAAGCTCTATTCCCCATGTGCTCTTTTGAAAAGTCAAAAAGTGGATCTCTCTCTAACTAACATATCTTGGGCAAATATTCTTTTTGTAACCACCAAATTCCAAGAAATATGGTCGTGGGTTTTTCACGTGTGTTCTCTCATATGTGTGCAAGAGAGGTGGCTATTTACAAGCCTTCACTACCATCAAAAAGTGTCCTATGAGGGTGTTTTTATGTGAAATTCTAAGTAGATACAAAAAGAGTTATTCTTATGGTCTAGGGAGGGTTCCCATGCACAATTGAGGATGTGTGCATACCCTACAACCCAACATACTCCCTTTAGGTCTTATAGGTCCATGCAAATACATCCCTATATTCCCTAAGTAAAGCAACAAGCTCTGCTTCTTCTTCTGCACTTGGATCTTCTCCTATGTACGTACATTGCTCTTTGTTCTCTTCAACGGTTACTACAATTTTTTTTGGTCTTTTCTTGATTTTCATATGCTTCTCCTATGATCCCCTCTCTCTTAGGAATTCGTACCGAAATTTTTTGGTCTTCAACTTCATATTTCTTGAAATTCTTTGGTACTTCAAACAATGATTCCTCCTGTGCTTGTTCCACTCCTTTTATTTTCTTTTTCTTTTGATTACCTTCACTTTTTTTCCCTTAAACTTACAATTTTAATGTTTGTGAGAGGTTCTTCTTCTTTTTGCGTAAATACTCCTACATTTTCTAGATAGTACTCCTCTGAGTCAAAGAAACTATCCATCACAATGGACTCTAGATCATCATCCTCTTCTTCTTCTATCACCGCATTAGAGTCACATTCTTGTAGCAAGGGCTCACACATGAACATGTAGATATCATAACCCTCATCATCACAATGAGGTATCCACTATTCTTCATTGATAGCAATGTCCATGGTGGCTAAGATTTTTGCCCAACCATGAGGCTCAAATGCCTCATCTAGAAAGATCATTGGTGTGTAGGCTCGATCTCTAACCGGTCTGGTGCCTTGAGAAGTTCCTTCTTCTCTCGCTTTTAGACCCCTTTTCTCTTCCCTTGCATCATTGCACATCTACAAGTGAATGTCTTCATGCATCCAAGCTGGATCAGAAGCACTTTTTGAATGCATAGAGACTGAATGGTCTTGCACCTTTTGGAGAGGATTCCACAGTAGAGGTGGTACATCTCTAAACGTATAATCCTTCAGAGTGACCTTGTTTGTGACCCCTAAGTGTTTCAAGTACAAGGATTTGGTTCCCCACTCCTATACTATTTGCAGTTGCCATAGGAAGGGTCTTCCTAGGAGCATCTCATAGATGTTATTTTTGCCAAAGTCACATATAACAAAAGTGTGTTCAAACTCTACACCACAAGTGGTTAGAGTTATCCCTTCTAGCAATCCTAGAGATCTTTCGATATGGCCATCAACCATTTGAAGCTTCATTCTAGTCATTCTTTATGCGGGTTTTCCCCATTGCTTCCATAAGGCGGTGGTCCGAATCGCAACACCAACACCTGAATCTAAGATAGCTTTGGTTGTGTAACCTTGGTAGGTGATTAGAAGATAAGTATTACCTTCTTCACCTTCATTCATGTCTCCTATTTGTTCTAGATGTATCTCTAGCACTTTCTATTTTGAGCCTACATTTGACATATTGGAACCAAGTTCTAGAACATGATTCGCCACATGTTTCGATAGCTCAGGTTTACTTAGAGCAGCTCTTCTAAGGTGAGATGACACACCACCTTTGTGTTCTTCATGACATCAGTGTTTCTTGGAACCATTGAGTCCTCATTTCTTAGTAATATTGTGGGAGCTATGATCTCAAGAGATTCAGATTCCCATGGGCCTATGAATTGTGGAGAATCTTGTAAAGAATTAAACTCAAAATCTAATCTTTCTTCTTCTTGTTGCTCTACTTGATCTACAGAAATAGATGGAGTTGATCATTGTATCTCTAGCACTCTCTGTTTTGAGCCTACATTTGACATATTGGAACCAAGTTCTAGAACATGATTCGCCACATGTCTCGATAGCTCAGGTTTACTTAGAGCAGCTCTTCTAAGGTGAGATGACACACCACCTTTGTGTTCTTCATGACATCAGTGTTTCTTGGAACCATTGAGTCCTCATTTCTTATTACTATTGTGGGAGCTATGATCTCAAGAGATTCAGATTCCCATGGGCCTATGAATTGTGGAGAATATTGTAAAGAATTAAACTCAAAATCTAATCTTTCTTCTTCTTGTTGCTCTACTTAATCTACGTAAATAGATGGAGTTGATCATGAAGTTCATAAATTTCAGGAATATGATGGGGATTACCCTTCTCCTTGGCCCATTTCTCTTCTTGAATATCCCCCAAGAACTCTCGAGGTTATTGTTCAATTGAAAGAGGTGCTCCATCATCCATGGAATCCGAAACATAATCTCTCATTAGTGGTGAGCTTTCTCTTTCAATAAGTGGTTCAGCTTGTGGAGGCAAAGAAACCTGCGGCTTGTTTACCAACTGCTCTAATCTTTCTAATACGCTCTGGAGATGCACACTTGGTTTAATAAAATTTGTCTCATTGAACAATTGATTTTCCTCAAGCATAGCATTAGCTAGTTGTACCATTTTCATGCACATTTTTGTCTATCCAATCTCTAAATCTGCTCTAGGGTAACTCTTGTCTAGGTTTGCACTTGTTGGCCCTTCTTAATCATGTCAAAGGAATCTGGGGCTGGATCCACTCGAATAGACCCTAGTTGTGGTCTATTTACAATGAGTGATGGGGTGGGATGAAGTGGAGTGGATGGAGTTTCGGCATGCACGTGTTTTGAGATGCAATGTTTTTTATTTTTGTTTTTGCATCTTTTAGGCTTTCTTCTAATTCAGATAACTTTCTATGCCATTTATGATTGTCCTTCTCCCTAGTATCCTTCCATGTTCTTGTTTTCCTCTTGCTATGCTCTCCATATTCACTTGTCTCTAACTGTTCAATTGGTTTAGTCTGTTTTAAGGGTTGTGCCTAGTGACTCCTTGTATAGGGTCCACATTTATGCTACTTGAACTTGAATCCACCACTAAGACTACCACATTAATAGGTGTAACCTTGGGTGCACTAGAGGGGTTGCTTGGAGAGTTTCTCGGGAGATGTTCTTTGTTGCACTCAGGACAAAAGCCTTTTATTGTGATGTTTTGTCCTTGTCCTCAAGCCGATGGGTGGGGACATTCACGAATGAAATGGTCACCCTAACATCTAAAACATGGTCCTTTAGAGGCTTGTGCTCTCATTTGTCTCAATCCAGGCCTCGGGTTAGGACTCATGTGTAACATGCCATTGGAGTATTCTAGCTCAAAATTTGGTTCCATAGGCAATGCCTCATGTTGATATGGATAAGTCTCGCTATTCTTAGGTGACTCTATGTAATACGCTCATGGAATCTTTTCATGCTTGTAGTTGGAACTTTGTGTTAGTATATGATCAATGTCTACCCCTCATGATTGTATGCACATTTTGTAAGGCCCCCTTTATGAGGAGAAGCCAAGCATGCATTACCCAATTGATGGGAATCCCAACTTGAATGTTGGATGAAGGTCATATTGGACCATGTAAGATATTATAAGGAAAGGGAGTTATCAGGGTCCCCAATTGTGGGGTCCGGGGCAGCGGTGAGCAGCCCCGGCTGGGGGGTCCAAGGGGGCCAGCGGGCCCCCTGGCTGGGGGGTCCCAGGGGGCCAGCGGGCCCCCTGGTGGGGGTCCGGGGGCAGCGCCCCCGGCGCGACGGTAAAGGGAATATTCCATGGAATATTCCCTGTCGGAGTCAGAAATCATTTATATTTGTTAGGTCGGTTCAACCAGTCTAAGCCGTGTATGGCAATTACGCGGGCAGTGGCCGCCCACGCTCTACCGCCCATGTATAGCCGTCCATGGCAGGCCACCCATGATCCTATATATACATGACTTCTGCACTACCTAAGACACCGAGTTGAGCCAGCATACCTCTACCTTGTATCTCCCTATCTAGAGTTGTCTAGATCACCATTTAAGCTCTACCTTGAGAGCGCACGGGTGGACAACGCCATCATCTTTGTACTTGCTGCTAGTAGAAAATTGTTGAGATTCTCCTATATCTGTTATCTTCTCTGTTATTGCTCCTGTGTTATATTGCGTAACTATTGTCTTACACTTTGAACATGAGGGTCATTTTCTGAGACCAAAGGGGTCATCGACACCAATGCTCCATTTGGGTTTTCCTCTACCACTGCATACTTAACTAGAATCACATTTGTAGGAGGCGGCAGTTGGTTTCCTAGGACCGGTTGTGGCCTATATGGTGCTTGATATTGTTGTTGGTATTGAGGTTGATATTGTTGTTGTGGCCTATACTATATCTGTTGGTATTGGTTTTGATATCTAACCTATTGGTAAGGTTGCTGATAATTTTTTCTGACATCTTGCCTATTGTATGGACAATCTTGAGCCATGTGGTTTGTGTAGTTCCTCTCAATACTATAGTATGGAGCATTCATTTCTCTCATGGTATGGTTTTGCAATGGGCTTACATTAGCCATGTGGTCACCTCCACAAGTATAGCATTGCTTAATGACGTGACCCTTGGTGTTTGTCTATTTTGAACTCCTAGCTTCCTTGAAACCTGCTTAGGTATCTCATCTATCTGGTGGAGGGTCTTGAATAATGAGTAGTAGAACTATTAGAATCCTTGTAGAGTTTGGACAATTCTAACTCCTCACCCAAGTTTTCTTCTATATCAATACACATTCTTAAGCATTGATCTAGTGTGATTGGCTCATTAATATTTACATATGATCTAAGTTTCCCGCTTAGAAGTCCATCTAAAAATAGGGAAACTTGTTTTGCTTATGTAGGTAATTCGCATGTGGGACATCTCTCCACATATTATTTCTTCGGGTGTTTGCTTGAGATTATGGATCAAGGATGATGTGTTATGCCTGATCCCACCCTTGAAAAATTCTACGATGAACACCTCTAGCAATTGACCTATATTTTGGTAGTTGTGACTGTTTAGGGGCTAAAACAAAACTAAGGCAATGCCCTTGAGGGTCAAACCAAACGCCTCGAACTGGGTGAACAAGTCCTGGACCTCTTCAGCTCTTAACACTTGTTTGAACTCCGCCACATGATCATAAGGATCTCTTGGTCCATGAAAGTAGTTTTTCATTGTCTTGACCACTTGAGAGGGTCTAAGGGTTCTTGGGTACTCTCGAGGTCTATGCAATGGAAAATCATGTTCATCTCTTTGATGCCTATGTGCTCTATATCTCTCTCTTTCAGGTCTTTCACTTTCAAACCCTTATCTACCTCTGCCCACTATGTGTGGAAAGCTTACCTCAGGTCTCTCTCTAGCTCTTTCCATCTGGGTTTCATGAGCCTTGGATGATCCTACACCTTGGAGGCCATGGGAAACATTAGATCTTGGTGGAGGGAAAATCAATTGGTCATGCCAAGTGTATGCATGCCTACTATGATCTGTTACCAAGAACATCCTCTTCGATGTGTTATCTAGATAGACAATTTTGCCTAGTATCTCATGATCTTTGAGCTCATAGATGTGTTGGGAAGATGGATGAATACTTCAGGAAGATAAGTAGGTATTACCAAATCCTGCTTTCTACCAGCCCTTTGATGCTTCAGAGATGATAATTAGAACTTCTTAGCTTTCCAATGAAACCATAAAAGTGCCTATGTACTTTGGAAATGATGTATGAAATGACTGAATCAAAACAGATTACTTTGAACTTCAAATCTTCAAGAAGACCTTCTATTTTTGACAATACACCTGCTGCATCTTTTGTTTAGTATGACTAGCATAGTAGGAATTGAAAAAATTCCTTATAGGGGTATCTAATTAGCTTATTAATCTAACGATTTCAAGTGAACTCACTTACAAAGATTAACTATGCTCAGAGAAATTAATTTAGCAAGTAAACCTTTACCCCCGATTTTTTAGGACTGTTGCAGACTTCAACCAGTCATCACTTCGACTCACTGTTCTCTGAAATGGCTGAATAGAAATCCTTCAAATTTTGATAGCATTTAGAAGACTTTGAGTTGGTTCCAGCAAGCTATAGGTCTTTGAATTTGGTGGAGAAATGAGTAAGATATGAGCTGCACAAGTTGACAGACTGATAGAGACTAAAATAGAGAACTCAGAAATGAACAATGTAAATGTAATGTATTAATGAACAATGTTGTACAATACCTTAGGCATGAAGCTCATTGCCTAATGGTGTAGAAAGGTGTGGGCTAGAGTGTAGGCCTCACACACACTCAGAGATGAATGTGAGGAGCTCGGAAAGTGACTTGCCCGCGTGAATTTTTGAGTTGATCTTTTTATAAAGGTTGAGTCCAAAGTTTGAATTTGAATTCAAACTTTGGCTCTCTATAATCATGCTCCTACATCCTAGGAGATATTCTCTCTAATTGATTGATGCTTTACAACTAATAAATTCCATGACTGCCTTGGGTAGGTGGTTACACATATTCTCTCAAATCAATGAATATTTAACTTTTACAAAGAGGTAAAGAGATAAGAATCCTCTAGCTATGGTTCACATGGAACCTTATTTCTTTGTAACCTTCAAGCCAAAAGTGTAGGCTTGTAAGTTGCACCAACAGCTCCCCCTCAAGCCAAAAATTTTGGCTTGGTCTTCATTCTTTAGTCTTCATGTATATCCTACAATCCAATCATTGTTTTGAACCTATAAAGCCTCGTTCCATCCAATGCTTTAGTTAACAAATCTGCACACTGCATGTTGGTTGATACATATGTTAGTTGAATGTCCTTGCTTAATAGCTTCTCTCTCACATAGTGGTAATGGACCTCTATATGCTTGGTCCTAGCATGATAAATAGGATTAGCTGCAAGGTGAAGTGAGCTTGTATTATCTCGAAAGATCAATGCTGAGGTAGTATACAAACCCAATTTTGTATACAATAACTTGATCCATATGGCTTCTTGAGTAGCATTGGCCAATCCTCTATACTCTCCCTCTGTAGAAGATAAAGCAACAGTAGGTTGCTTCTTTGAAGACCATGATATTGGTTTATCACCTGCAAATGAAATGTATCCTGTAGTGCTCCTCCTATCATCCTTGCATCTTGCCCAATCTGCATCTGAATAAATCTTGATATCCAAGTCTGAAGTGTAAGGGAAATACAAACCATGATGTTGAGTACCCTTGAGGTATTTTAATATCCTTTTGGCAGCCTCCAAGTGAGGTTCCCTAGGCTTGTGCATAAACTGACTTAGCACACTAAATCCATAAGTAATATCTATCCTTGTCAAGGTAGCATAATTCAAGCTACCTACTATGCTTTGATAACCTGTAATGTCATCAAGTACATCTTCTTCATGAGCACTTAGTTTTAGATTTACCTCCATTGCAACTTTGGCATCCTGCAAATGAAACTTCTTCAAGATATCCTGTATGTTCTTTCTCTGATTAATGTAGATTCCAGAGTTAGTATAAACTAACTCAAGTCCAAGAAAGTACTTTAGTAAACCAAGTTCACTGATCTTGAACTCCTTCATCATCTGGTTCTTGATTTGTCTGATTCCATTGACATCATTACCTGTAAGAATGATATCATCAACATAAAAAAATAGGTATATTACCTCTGAATTACTTCTCTTAATGAATAGAGAAGTGTGTGCCTTGCTCATGCCAAAACCTTGGTCTTGAAGATCTGTGGTCAACCTTTGGTTCCATGCCCTAGGTGCCTGCTTCAATCCATAAAGAGCCTTTTTTAACTTGCATACGTGTGTTACCTTATTAGGATCCTCATAACGAGGAGGTTGCGACATGTATACCTCCTTTGAAATCCATCCATTCAAAAAACCATTTTTTACATCTAGCTGATACATGTTCCAATTCTTAGATGCAGCCACACTTACCAATACCCTGATGGTTGGCATCTTGGCCACAGGTGAGAATGTTTCTTCATAGTTGATGCCTTGGGTTTGTGCAAAACCCTTGGCCACAAGTCTAGCTTTGTATCTGCTAATTGACCCATCAGAATTTCTTTTGATTTTATAGATCCATCTAGATCCAATTACCTTGATAGCCTCTTTCTTTGGTACTAGTTCCCATGTGTCACTTTCCTTGAGTGCTTCAATCTCCTCATCCATAGCTTCCTTCCATTCTGTCTTGGTCATGGCTTCTTCATATGATCCTAATTCTTCAATTGACAAGTCTTTCGCAAGATAAATAGAATGTTTAGTGACAAGAGAGGTGTCATACCCATATCTGATAGGTTTTTTGCTCTCCCTTTGTGGTCTTCTGATTGCTTGAGTTGAAGATTCAAGTATGTCTTCTAGTCTCTTCATCTTGAATTTGCCTTTGGACTTCCATGCCTTGAATTCTTCAAGATTGATAATGTCTTCATCATCTGAAATGGTGTCTTCATTCTGAGTAGGTTCCTCCTTAGTAAGACTTGGAAACTCCTCCTCCAAGTCATAGGGTAGTTTAACCTTCCTGCATTAACTCTCATACCAAGAGTCATTTTCATCAAAAACAACATCTCTACTAACCATGAATCCCTTATTTGAAGGGTTGTAGAACCTGTACCCCTTCTGATTTAGATTATATCCAATAAAGATAAACTTCTCAGCCTTAGGGTCTAGCTTACCTCTTATTTGAGAAGGAATGTGTACATATGCTACACATCCAAATATCCTGCAATGATCAAGTGAGGGTCTCTTACCACGCCATGCTTCATAAGGGGTCATCCCATCAAGAGATTTAGATGGCAACCTGTTTATGAGGTAAGTGGCAGTAGATACACTCTCTGCCCCTAAGTAGTTAGGTAATTTCTTTTCATTCAACATTGAGCTAGCTGTTTCAACAATCAATATATTTCTTCTCTCAGGTACCCCATTCTGTTTAGGAGTATACCTTGTGGTGATTTCTCTCTTGATTCCTCTGTCCTGCAAGAATGCTTCAAACTCATTGGAGAAGTACTCATCTCCTCCATCTGACCTTAGCTTCTTTAGGTTTCTTCCTGTCTGATTCTCAACAAATGCAAGATATTTTTTAAAACAATTGAACAATTCATCTTTGTGCTTCATAAAGTATAGTACAATCCACCTGCTATAATCATCAATAAAAGATACATAGTACCTTGATCCTGAGATTGAGGGGTCTTTGCTTGGTCCCCATACATCTGTATGGACAAGCTCTAGGTAGTCCTCATGCATGTAGCCTTTCCTTGAGAATGGTAAACTGTGAGACTTTCCAAACTGACACGCACCACACTTGTAGATCATATGTTGCTTGGATACATTAGGTATCCCAAGCACACATTGGTCCCCGCATATTTGCTTCAAGGTTCTTTCACCTAGATGCCCTAATCTTTTATGCCAAATCTCAAGCTCTGAAAGTGTTTGATCTTTGTAATTGTAGAGTGCAATATTCTTTGTATCTTCTAGCTCAAAAGTGAAAACTCTACCTGATTTTTCTCCTTTAGCTATTCTCTTGAACCCATGCTTGGGATCCTCCACAAATGCTCCATATTGGTTGAACCTGACCTGCAAACCTTTTTCCACAATCTGTCCAACACTTATCAAATTTTTGGTAATGGTTGGTACATATAGTACCCTACTCAACAAGTTTTGATTCCCATCAGAAGTCTTAACATTTCCAACTTTAACTACTGAGTGCTTGGTGTCATCACCTGTTTGAACTTGATGCTTTTCTCTTGGTTCTTCAAGGTCAAAGAGAAGAGCTACATTGCCTGCCACATGATTTGAGCAACTTGAGTCAACGTAGAAGAGATGGTCATCATTTGTACCTGGTTTTGAAGTCATGTTCATGATCAGAAAGGAATCATCTTGTTCTTCTATATAGTTGTTGTAATCCTTTTTGGACTTGTATCCTGCTTGGTAGTTGCCATTGTAGTTTTTGTTGTAGTTGTTGTGTAATTGTTGTTGTACCCTTGATCATGGTTGAATCTGCCTCTTGACTCTGAGTATCCACCTCTTTGATATCCTCTACCTCTCTGATTCTTGTAGTTCCTGAAACACTCATTTGTAGTATGATTTGATAAACCACAAATGTTGCATGGTGAGGAGTTATAAGGTCTCCCCCTACCTTTCTTACCTCCTCTGCCCCTTCCTCTTGATGATCTACCTCTCCCTGCATAGTTGGCTTGGGAGGTAGTGCCTTCATCCTCTCCTTTCTTGTTCTTGCCTTTATCTTTAGACTTACTTTTATTAGTGTATAGGGCAGAAGAGCTATTACCTTTGGATGAGTCTCCATTCTTGTTGAGCTTGGCTTCATGAGTGAAAAATTTCCCCATGAGAGTGGTAAGATTTGGAATTTGCATGTCCATGTATAGGTCCATGGCAGTGGTGAAGCTTTCCCATTTGTCATCAGCTTTAATTCCATTGATCACTTGCCTTACTATCTGCTCTTCTTCAATCTCTTCTCTTATGCTTGCTAATTGATGTGCTACATCTTTAATCTTAGTCACATACTCTAAAATAGCCTGCTTAGGTTGCTTCCTTAGTGTAGTGAATTCAATCCACAATTGGTTTTTTCTAGCCCTTGTGTTGGAAGAGAAATAGGATGACAAGGTTTCCCAAGTCTCTTGGGATGTCTTATAGTTTCTAGTATGTGGCAAAAGAAAATCAGAGATGGAGCTAATTCATCCTTGGCACACCATGTGTTGAGCTTCTCATGTTCTTCCTTTGTTGGTAGTCCTCTGGTTTTGAATGAGGGCAATTCCTCATCTCCTGAGATGTATCCATAAAGACTCCTTCCTTGTAGGTATGTCTTCATCCTTAGAGACCATGCCTGATAGTTGTTCCTGTCCAATTTATCAATAAATGAAGGAAAACCATCTCCCATTTTACCTTAACTTTGCTCTGATACCACTATTGGGAAGATGGATGAATACTTTAGGAAGATAAGTAGGTACTGCCAAATCTTGCTTTGTACGAGCCCTTTGATGCTTCAGAGTTGATAAGTAGATCTTCTTAGATTTCCAATGACACCATAAAAGTGCCTATGTAATTTGGAAATGATGTATGAAATGATTGAATCAAAACAGATTACTTTGAACTTCAAGTCTTCAAGAAACCCTTCTATTTTTTACAATACACCTGCTCCATCTTTTGTTCAGTATGACCAGCACAGTAGGAATTGAAAAAATTCCTTTTAGGGGTATCTAATTAGCTTAGTAAGCTAATGATTTCAAGTGAAATCACTTACAAAGATTAACTATGATCAGAGAAATCAATTTAGCAAGTAAACCTTTACCCCCGATTTTTTAGGACTGTTGCAGACTTCAACCAGTGATCACTTCGACTCACTTTTCTCTGAAGTGGCGAAATAAAAATCCTTCAAATTTTGATAGCACGTAGAAGACCTTGAGCTGGTTCCATCAAGCTATAGATCTTTGAATTTGATGGAAAAATGAGTGCGATATGAGCTGCACAAGTTGACTGACTGATAGAGACTAAGACAGAGAACTCAAAAATGAACAATGTAAATGTAATGTATTAATGAACAATGTTGTACAATGCCATAGGCATGAAGATCATTGCCTTATGGTGTAGAAAGGTGTGCGCTAGAGTGTAGGCCTCACACACACTCAGAGATGAACGTGAGGAGCTCGGCAAGTGACTTGCCCCGTGCATTTTTTAGTTGATCTTTTTATAGAGGTTGAGTCCAAAGTTTGAATTTGAATTCAAACTTTGGCTCTCTATAATCATGCTCCTACATCCTAGGAGATATTCTCTCTAATTGATTGATGATTTATAACTAATAAAGTCCACGAGTTCCTTGGGTAGGTGGTTACACATATTCTCTCAAATCAATGAAGATTTAACTTTTACAAAGAGGTAAAGAGATAAGAATCCTCTAGCTATGGTTCACATGGAACCTTATTTCTTTGTAACCTTCAAGCCAAAAGTGTAGTCTTGTAAGTTGCACCAACAAGATGGTGACTCTACCTATTTTCCTAAGCTCATCTCGCTTGTATCTCCAAAAAGCTTCCTTTGTTTCTCTATTCAAGAATTATTCTATTCTTTTGTTGTCTTAGGGAACCCACCCCAAGACGGACTTGTCCTAGGGTGTCTTGGGTTCTCATCCTAGGTCTCCTATCTCGTTCTCATGAATAATAGTTCCAAAATCTCTTGTCATGTCTAGTAAGCTAGTAACCACATACATGGATCCTTGCTTATCAATATAGGAACCATCTTTGAACTTAACCACTAGGTGTTCAAGTCCAAAGGGTTGATCGGGATTTTAAAGTTGGACAATTGATCACCTCAGACCACCCTCATAGATGTGTGTACCAAATCGATTGGCCCTAATATATATTTCAATTGTGTATTATAGGGACCTTCTGGTTTCTGTAAATAGGTAGTGTCTGAGCTACCTACTGGTCTCTCCATGCTAATAAACATTTGTGAATCACTTGTTTCCAAACTTAGCATGTAGGTATAATCACTAAGTTGTTATGCCCATGATGTAGTTGTGTGATGGAAACTAGCTTTAGAGGATCTAATGCTTTGTCTATCATGGCCTATGTGTCTTCTTGATCTCAGCTTCATAAGATTTGTCTACAAGTCCTAGTTTTCCCAAATACAACCAAGTTACATTGTTCTTTTGAATCAACTACTTGTTCTTTTCTAGATTTCTGTATGTAGTCTTGTCTGAAAATTGTGATTTATCGCACCCTAAGATGTGATGCATCCACTTAAGTCCTTTTCCTTTAGAATTTATCACAACAATATCTTAGCTATGCTTGAACTTGAGTGATTACGGCTTCTTGTACTTATGTCATGCTTATCGTCACCCTAATTAATCAATATCACTGCCGTATTTAGACTAAGCTAAGAGCTGACTGAGGGGGCTGCGAATGATTCCAACCTCAAGTCACTTCTCCCTTGATCACACTCGAATGCTTCGGAGACAAATTCCCAAGATTGCAGCACACTTTCCACCTTGCTTTGACACCCTTGAATGGCTCTCAATAGACATGTAAATGTCCCAAGGTTAGACTAAGCTTAAACTCTAATGTATTTGATAGACATTTTGATTCAAGTATTTTTAAAGACACTTTTTTCCCCTTTGAATTGCTCAAAATCCTTTGGAGCTTCCTTGGCTTCCTAATCCCACCTGAAGGTAAACTACAAATTAGCTTTCCAATGCACTCTAGAGCTCAAAACATGGATTTTTGGATGAAAACGTCATGACAATCAAACTCTTGGGGGTCAAAATAGACAAACAGGATGTGTTAGAGAATCGTGATTTTTGAGAGTCATACAACCAGGAAGTCGTGATCTTATTTAAAACCAAAGCCCAGAAAGGCGTGATATTTTTCCCAACAAGTATCCAAAAAATGGCGATGTCTTACTCTTTTCTTCTTTCAAAGAGTCGCGAATTTCTCAAAAATGGAGTGAAAAAAGTCGCGATTTTATCAAAAAGTTGCTTTGCAAAAATTTGCAATTCTCTCAAAAAATGGATAGCAGAAAGTCGCAATTTTCTCAAAAAGTGGCCTTGCAAAAATTCATAATTTTCTCAAAAATTACCTTCCAAAAAATTGCAATTTTCTCAAAAATTCGATCCCAAAAATTCACGATCTTCTCACAACTAGCAAACCAAAAATTCGAGATTTCCTCACACTTAGAAACCTCAAAATTTGTGATTTTCTTAAAATTATTCTTCTAAAAATTCGTAATTTCCTCTGAATTCTCATGGTTGAGATTCACGTTTTTCTCAAAGCTTAGATGGCAAAAAGTCGTGATTTTCTCCTCTTCAAATTCCACTAGAAAGTCTGATTTCTTAAGAGCCCAAAGGTCAAAAAGTCACAACTTTCTCAAAGCTTCATTGAAAAAAAATTGCGATTTTCTTAGAGATTAGATGGCAAAGATTCATGATTTTCTCAAAAATTGGAGCCTAAGAATTCGCAATTTTCTCCAACTCAAAAAACCAAAGAATCACAATTTTCTTCAACTTAAAAAACCAAAGAATCATGATTTTCTCAAAATTTTAAAACCAAAGATTCGTAATTTCTCACACTTGGAAAGCCAAAAATTCATGAATTTTTATTTTCTCCAACTCAAAAAACCAAAGAATCACGATTTTCTCCAACTTAAAAAACCAAAGACTCGTGATTTTCTCAAAATGTGAAAACCAAAGAGTCGCGCTTTCTCACACTTGGAAAGCCAAAAAGTCACGAATTTTCAACACCTAGACACAAGGACACCAAAATTTCGTGTAGCCCAAGCATGAGCACCACCTCTTTTACTTGTCAATCTACGGAGAAATGAGGAGGATATGAAAATTGTGAGCAATTGTGGTGAGAAAATGTGAGTGACAAGGATGTACATGCACATACACACATGCACACAAGGCAAGATCAAAGAGAGAAACAATGGAAAGATTCAATTGCACAAGAGCTCTCTTACCAAAGCTTTAATCTCTACTAAGCCAGCTCTCTAACAAGCTACTAAAAATCTAACCTCCAAAAAGCTCACCTCAAAAATGAGCTCTCCAGCTTCTTTTATAGTTGTTTGACTACATTTGGCCCTGTCCAGACCTAGTCCCCTGCGTAGTTAAAAATCAGGTTCCAAGACTTATTTGAGGGCTGGAAAGGAATAAAAAAATTATGAAAATTGATATGTAGGTACTTCTAATAATCCTCAAGCTTGAGGACACCTTGGCTTGAACAAAATGGAGTTTCAAAAATGTGAAAGGACATTTACAATGGTTTTTAATGATCAAAATCATTGTTTTTATAGGGATTTCTTTTGGAAATTTGACATACACTTCTTGGAGATCCCTAAGCTCCCTACATGATTCTTCTTCATGTGTGCCCACCTCTTTGATGCATTCTCATGCCTTGTGCTTGACCTTGAATGCCATCAAGGGACAATAGTGCCCTAGAGATCCTAGTGTGTTCACACACTATACTACCTAAATATATCAATAGCTAATTGGGATCTTTCATATTCATATATATATATATATATATATATATATATATATATATATATATATATATATATATATATATATATATATATATATATATATATATATATATATATATATATGTGTGTGTGTATATACATATATATATATATATATATATGTGTGTGTGTGTGTGTGTATATATGTGTGTGTGTGTGCGCGCGCTTGTGAATCTCTACACAATTTGTGAAATATGATGGCAGCATGCTTTTACTGTAGGAAAGTGACAAACACATCATTATCCCGATACCATACTAGATAGGAGATGGAAATGGTGGAGAAACCATGTCTTTAGGAGTATCTAGTAGCTTTTAGAGGATTTTTACTTACAAAATCTACTTGGGAACAGAAGCTCTAGTTTGCAAGTACTTTGTATCTTTGATTATTGAGGACATTGATAAGTAAATGATTGAGCACATTGAACTTTTGTACTTATGCATTGGACTTGCATTTCTTTAGCCATCACCTTTTCTTTGACGTAGTTGTAATGTACCTCTATGTGCTTGCTCCTACCATGGAACATAGGGTTGACAAATAGGTACTCATGTTGTCACACATGATTGGAAACTGATTGACTTGCAAATTCATTTCATTCATAAGATTCATGAGCCACAAGATCCCAGAGTTTTCTTGTCGCCAATTCTTTTAATTTAATTTCTATTGCGAATAAAGAAATTTTTGGTTTATTCTTTTCTATTCATGAGATGACTTTTTTGTTAGCATTATTGCATATCGAATTGTACTTCTCCAATGCAAGTTTGATCCATCCCATTTATCATTTGTATATGCTTTCACCTACAAATTGTATTCAAGGATAAAATAGAACTTCATTCAAAGTGCCTTTGAGATATCCAAGCCTTCTCTTAATTGCATGTAGGTGATGCACTCTAAGTGAGTGCATCAAAGTGAATTGATTCTCTTCAACCACTAATTTCACCTTCATTTGAATTCAAAATCCACTTGTAGAAGTTGTAGAGTACTTCGACAGTCTATATAAAGACTTCAAATCACTTGTAGATTTACATGGAAGCAATATATATATATATATATATATATATATATATATATATATATATATATATATATATATATATATATATATATATATATATATATATATATATATATATATATATATATATATATATACTTTTGGAACTCATTGCCTTGCTCCATTTCTCTCCATCATCTTCTTCAAAAATAGTCAATTTTCAGAGGTTGTTCGTCTCTCGATAGAGCTCTTCATTGAATGTCTAAGCATTCATTGGAATCATATTAGTGTCTAGTCTATGGCTACACATTTTCAAAGCACTTGGTTTTGTAAATTTGTAGAAATCACATTTTTTCTATCTCGGGGTCTATCTCTATGCAATTCTGAAAATTAGTAGGTGCCACTGTTGAGTGTCAACTTCATTCAAAAAGCATATTTCGCTTACTATTTGTAATATTCTGCATTTTATAGACTCAAACGTATGTGTATCATTTATCCAAAAGGTGTTTTTCCAATTCTAATCATGCTAGCTACTATGAGCTTTTGAAGCTGATTATGTCATCCAAAGATAACAAGTTTTTTGAGCTAATCATTGGGCAAACATATTTGTTTTCTATTGACACTTTCTCCTTGATGCTCCAAAGAAAATAGTGGATGTTATTGCATTTATCACATTTGTATAAGTTCTATTTCACGCTTCATAAACTCAAGGGCTATACTTATGCTCATTGACTAGACTGAACTTCATCACTTTTCAATTGACTTTTCTACCTCCTACAAGATTCTCCAAGTTTTTTCACTGGTATGAGAGCTAGATCAAGATGGGTGATGGCTTGCCCTTAATGATTGAGAACCTTGATAAGCACAACTATGTGGCTTGGCAAATTAGAATGGAGGCCTATTTTCAAGGCAAGAATCTTTATCGAATTGTAGTAGGTGATGAAACTATGCCTACTCCAAGGTCCAAAGGAAGGCCTATACAAGAGGAGATAGATAAGCTCATAATTTGGTGTCCAAGGGATGCTCAAGCAAGGTCATGCATACTAAAGGACTTCAACATCTTTCTTAGAACGCTTCAATCAAGGTGCTAACCATAGCATAAAGGAGGTAACTCCTATCATGTTAATTCAACTAATGTTCTATATGCGGATAAGAAGGAAAAGAAGCTAAAACTTCAGAAAAAGGAAGAAGATGAAGAGGAGACTTCCCAAGCCAACGTTTTAGGCAAGAGAAAGTGGAAAGGGAAGAAAAAAGACCAAAGCATGAAAAAACCAAATTTCAGAATGCTCAACCTTGTTCCCTCAAAGATAAGACAAAACCACACCACTCAAAATTAATGGTTCAATGGTAAGACCTAGAAAGAAAATGGAAGAGGTGGATATGGTACCAATAGAGAAAGAGGTGCTCACAACTTTAACAATAATAATAGAGGCCATGGTAGAAGGGACTACAACAATTATTCTGAAGATCAACAACATAAAGGCTCATTGCTTTTGATTAACCTAAGCCATAATCAAGGTAAAGAAGATGATCATTTTTTCTACATAGGTTCAAGATGTTCAAATCATGTTGCAGGAAATATTACTCTTCTATCTGACTTGGAAAGTCCAAAGCATAGACATGAAGTACAAACAAGGGATGAAACTAAGCACAATGTGGAGAAGATTGGTAATGTCAAAGCTTCCAATGGAAGGAGAAACATTCGAAGTAAGGTTGTCTATGTACCCACTATCACTAAAAACCTAATAAGTGTAGTCCAAATAATTGAAAAAGGTTAGCAAGTAAGGTTCACCCAACATGGAGCTTTTGTCAAAGATCCATGTCAAGGCTTCAAGAAGATAGCCAAAGTTGAGAAGGATGGTAGGAGCTTTACTTTTGAAGTAGGACTTGAAACGAGGAACATAACTCTATTCACTTTTGGGTCTCAAACCCTAAGTGCGCTTGAAGTGTGGCATAAGAGACTTGCTCATGTGAGTGACAAAACCTTGAAGGATATATGCAGGGATCAAAGTATTCTAGGGCTGCCAAACATATGAAAACAACACATGATCAATAGATGTGATGCATGTCAGATTTGAAAGGCCAAAAGGCAACCATTTAAAAATAAAAGATTCATCCACAACAACTTATTGGACCTAGTACATACAGATGTATGGGGGACCAAGTCAAGAACTTTCATTCATAGGACCAAGGTATTATGTTGCATTTATTGATGACCATAGTAGATGGACTATTATGTAATTTATCAAAACTAAGAATGAAGTGTTTGATTGCTTCCAAACATATCTAATACATATGGAGAATCATACAGGTAGATCACTCAAGAAGCTTAGATCTAATGGAAGGGGAAAATACTTCTCCAAAGAGTTTGATGAGTTCTTGCAAGATAAAGATATCAAAAGGGAAATGACTACCACATACTATCCTCAACTAAATGGAATTGCAGAGAGGAGAAACAAGACATTGGTTGGATTAGCCAGAACAATGCTTCAAGAGAAGAGGTTGCTACATTATCTATGGGCACATGATATTTCAATTGTTGTGTACGTTGTCAATAGACTACCATCCAAATCATGCCAAGGTATGACTACTTATGAACCATGGTATGGAAGAAAACCTAACGTTGGACATTGCAAGGTGTTTGAGTGTTTATCGTATGTTCATGTACCATCTCAAATAAGAGGTAAGATAGATGAAAGGGCAACAAAGGTAGTGTTTTTGGGTATGCCTCAAATCAAATGGGTCACAAGTTTTATAATCCTTCAACCAAGCAATTCCATAAAAGTAGGGATATTGTGTTTAAAGAACACAAGTCTTGGTATGATGAAGACAAACAAAAGGTAACTCTACCATATGATCCTAATTTCGATTCTCATCAATTAGGAAGCCAAGATGTAGGACTGTGGATAATGCTCCAAGCAAGCCCCTAGAAGATGACCACGGGAGAAGAAACAACTAGAAAGGTATGGATATGATTCCATATTTGTTAGAAAGCATTCAATCTACTTAGAGAAAGACTCAATTTTAGAAGATACCTCAACCTATGAGGAGGCAAAGGGAAACCCTACTTAGAAAAAAGGCGATGAAAGAAGAAATAGATGTATTGAAGGAGATGGAGACCTGGGATTTGGTTCCAATGTTACCCAATCGAAAGGTAATTGGTTGAATATGGGTATATAAACGTAAAAGAAATTGAAATGGATCAATTTCTAGGTACAAGGCAAGATTAGTTGCCAAAGGATGCTCACAAATGCATGGTAACTATGAGGAAACATTTTCACGAGTTGCAAAGATGACTAGAATGAGAACATTGATAAGTGTAGCTACTCTAAGAAATTGGAGAATCCTCCAACTTGATGTAAAAAAAGCATTTCTAAATGGTTGGATACGTGAAAAGGTATACATCTCACAACCTCCAGGTTTTGAAAACCCTAATCATGCATCTTATGACTTAAGAAAGCATTGTATGGATTGAAACAAGCTCCTAGAGATTGGACTTACAGGTTGGTTACATACCTTCAAGATCAAGGGTTCAGACTTAGCAAACTAGATCCTTGTCTATTCATCAAAATGGATCACAATGACGTATCTGTCTAGGTGTATATGTAGATGACATAATTGTGACAGGTGATGATTTGAATGACATTCAAAGGATCAAGAGGCACATGCAAGAGGAGTTCAAAATGAGCGATCCAAATGAGCTCACATTCTTCCTAGGTATGCAGGTCATATACATAGACGAAGGAATGTATTTGACTTATTAGAGGAGATACATTCAAGATATAATTCTTAAACTCAAAATGGAGAACACTAAACCTGGAGGTACACTTTTGGAGATGAATCATAAACTTAGTGTTTATGAAGGTGAGAAAATTCAAGACATTAAAGAGTATCCAAGCTTGGTAGGTAGCTTGATATATGATACTTATGCAAGGGTAGACATCTCATATAGTGTAGGAGTGCTAAGCCATTTTATGCACTTGCCAAGATGACCACACATGGATGCAGCTAAGAGAGTACTTAAGTTCATCAAAGGTGCAATCAATGAAGGTCCTTATTCTTCAGATTTGGATATCAGAATCTATTGGGATGTAGATTTGATAGGAGCTAAGAATGATAGAAGAAATACCTCAGCATTTGTAGGTTCATAGCTAATTTCATGGAGTTCCAAGAAGCAACCAACAATTGCTTTTTTTATGCTCTACTGAAGAAGAGCATAGAGGTTTGACTATAGCAACTCAAGAGGAAATATGGTTAAAAGCATTGTATAGAGATTTGGGACTTGTGAGTTCCAAAACTCACATATTTGGAGATAATGTAAGTTCCATGCATCTAGAAGAAATCCTATTTTCCATGCAAGAACCAAACACATAGAGCTTCATTACGACTTCATCAAGGAGAAGCTCATGACCAAGGAGATTGACATTTATTTTGTTTCAATTGAAAAGCAAGTAGAAAATATGATGATGAAGCTATTTCATAGAATAAAGCTTTGCATATTTAAATCAATGGTAGGTATTCAACCTATTAGAGAATGAAGACTGAAGCATACTTTAGCTTGAGGGGGATTTGCTGGAACATAAAGCTTACACTATGCTTGAGGTGGAATTGATATACATCAAAAATCTATCATTTGGATTATGTGGAAATATCCATTGAAGTGCTCTTTTATTTATGCTGATTTATCCTTTTTAAAAAGTTTTTTTATGGATCATTTACTAATGTAAAAGCCTAGAGCTTTAGACATGTAAAAGGAGAAAACGAGGCCTAAATTTGCATGAATTTGAGGTGGTTGAGCTTAACAATCAATCAATCAACCAATCAATCAATCAATCAATCAGTCAATCACCTAAAAGTAGATCATATTATATCCTCACTTTCCTAGATTATAGAAAAATGTGAATTGATTCTCTACAACAACTAATTGTGCCTTCATTTGAATTCAAAATCCACTTTTAGAAGTCATGGAACACTTCAAGAGTCTATGTAAAGACTTCAAATCACTTGTAAATTACATGGATGCAATATGCATACACTTTTGGCCATCATTGTCCTACTCCTTCATTTCTCTCCATCATCTTCTTCAATAATAGTGAATTTCTAGAGGCTTTGGATCTCTCTAAATAGCTCTGAATTGGATGAGTCAGCATTCAACGAAAAGCTATTAATGTCAAGTTTATGTATATAAAGTTCCAAAGCATTTATTTCAGCAAAGTTAGACAAATGGTGTTGATATATTTAGGTAGTGATGTGTGTGAACACTCTAGGATCGTCGGGGTACATTTTTCCCTCTTTAGGAGGTTTTTTCCCCCAGCTTCTATATACGCCTATTGCCCTTGGGCTACTTATCTTTGTACATTCTCGAGTAATACACTCAATATTGTGTCTTGTGCTCCAAGCTTCTTCTTTTTCCTTGTGTTGTTCACGTGCTTCTGCAGATGTCTAACTCCAACAATTGGTATCAGAGCAGGTCGCCGCTTCATCTAGGGCATTGTCTACACCTCTCCGATTGTAGTCTCAGATTCGCACAAAATCTGGTGAGCATACTCAATGTGAACAAAACACCTTCATTGTGTGGTGCCGAAATCGCGATCAGAGGCTATTTCTTCTTTTTGTGCCAAAGGTGTGTACCTATTTCGGTTCACCAATATAAGCATCTTAAATTTTGCTACAGGTTTAGCAGAACTCCTCAGGGTAGTTTCGTTCAACTTTTTGAGATACAGTCAATTTTCTGCATCAAGGTACTTTAGTCACCAGCCATGGTTGAAAGAGTGATGGTTGCAAAGGGACTGTGGAACATTGTGCAAGGTGTTGAAAAACATCCTATCACACTTGCAACTGTTACAACTGCAGGTACTAAAGCTCATGCAGAAGGTGTCAAAGATGATGATATTCTGTATATTCCTATTCGTGCTGCGGTTTTTGCTGCACCTACTGTAGAGCAAATTTGTTGGGATGGTAGAGATGCCTAGGCACATGCATTGATAGCTTTGTTTGTCAAATGTGCCATTATTCTTCACATTCGCTCTTATAGAATACTTAAGGATGCTTGGGATACACTTACCACATTGTACCAAGCTAGAAATGAGGCTTGTTTTGCTTACCTCCGAAATCAGTTAGAGAGTGAGCACATGAATGAAGGTGATTCTATAGACAATTTTGTAACAAAGATCAAAGACCTGAAGGAACAGTTGATTTTTGCTTATGAGGTTATACCAGATAGCTCACTTGTGCAGACAGTTTTGAATGGTCTTCCTGATTCATATCAGAGTTTTGCTTCTACTCTTCAGTTGATGATGAATGTAAATCCAAATGCCTTATCATTTGAGGAGTTAGCCTTTGTTCTATTGCAAGAAGATGAGTCCATGAAGAAGAGGTCCATTATGCGTGTTGCAGATCAAGCTTTCTTGGCTAGTCAGAAGGGCAAAGGGAAATGGAGCTCTTCAATTAGTAACCAGAAATCTACTAATTCCTCACAATCAAAGAGGGCATACAAAGATGAAAAGAAATTAGAAAAGCAGAAATTTTTTGGCAAGTACTGTAAAGGAAACGATCATATCATAAAGAACTGTCCAAAACTGGCTGCTAAACAGGAAAATAAGAAGGAGGCTCGAATGGTTGTTGCAGAAGCCTCTACACCAAAAATAGAGTCTCCTAATCTTGTGCACGAAGAAGAATGGGCATTTACAACTATTTGCAGTTTTGACCCATCTTCTCATGAGCAGTGCATGTCTGCAGTAGACTTAGATGTTTGGTACTTTGACAATGGGGAAACCAAACATATTACCTCGCAGCGCAGTTTCCTCTCTTCACTCGAGCCTGCCCCTACAAGGAATACTATTACATGTGCCAACAACTCCTCTTATCCTGTTATGGGATTTGGTAAGATCATATTGACTATTGGTGATGGTAGTTCTTTCACTTCGTGAGATGCTTTGTTTGTGCCAGGGATCAAGAAAAATATGTTTTCAGTTTCTGTACTAGCCAAGATTGGCTTGGTTGTGAAATTTGTTGATGGCAGATGTACAGTTCATGATCTATCAAATGGCGATGTGATTATTGCTTCTCGCATCTTATGTCTTGGGCTGTATAAGCTCATAGACTATGAAAGATCTATAAATGATTTGGCATGTGCAGTGCATGATTCTTAGGCTATGTCAGATGCAAAGCTTTGACATGCATGCTTTGTTCATGTGAATTTTGCTAGTTTCCTATGCCTACACAAATGTGAAATGGTGTCCTCTTTGCCCAAACTTGAGGCACCAGGAAAACATGTTTGTGAAGGCTGTATTTTGGGAAAAATGCAGCATTCCTCCTTTCCAAAAGATGGTTCAGTTTGGGCTACTCAAAAATTGCAGCTTGTTCATAGTGATGTGAGTGGTCCTATGCAGACACCTTCTTTTGGAAATTATCTTTACTTCATGAATTTCATTGATGGTTTTTCCAGGCATGCATGGGTATATCCATTGAAGGCAAAGTCGAAAGTATTAATGTGCTCCAAACAGTTTCTAGTTTTGGCTGAAAATCTATCAGCATCTAAAATGGGCACCCTCCATTCTGATCGAGAGGGGGAATATATGTCTTTTGATTTTAATGCATTTCCGGCTTAACGTGGGATAAAACACCAGTGTACAATGCAGTATACACCTCAACAAAGTGGAGTTGTTGAACGAAAGAATAGGTCACTCATGGAGATGGTGAGGTGTAAGGTCAAGAGTCAGGCTTTACCACATAGTTTCTGGCTTGAGGCTATCATGTGTGCATCATATGTACTTAACAGGTGTCCCACTAAAGTGCTGGAGTCTTCACTCCATATGAGGCTTGGCATGATCGCAAGCCATCTGTTGCTCATTTGCGTGTTTTTGGTTGTTTGGCATATGCATTTGTGCCAGAACAACATCGCAAAAAATTGGATGATAAAGTAGTAAAATGTATTTTTGTTTCGTATAGTTCTAAAAGTAAATGCTATCGTCTATATCATCCATAGACTAAACACATTCTGGTTGGCCGTGATGTTGTTTTTGTGGAAGATGTTATTTAGCCATTGCTTTCATGTACTAAGGAGACATCTGTTAGCTCCAAAGACATGTATGGTACTTTGATACCTCTTTTTACAAGTGGATAGTCAAGTGTTGGTCCTAATGAGGCAATGTCTTAGCATTTGCAGGCTTCATGTGATGATGCAAATCATCCCATTTTTTATGCAAATTTACATGATGCACTTCTTGATGAGAGAGCTAACATTGAGGAGGCAAAAACTATGCCAAAATGGCTGCTGCAGACTTTGCATGATAGCAAATTAGATGCACCTCTATCATATCATACTCAATCAAGCTCTCATAGTGCCTCTTTTACATCACATTGCTGTGCTATGGCTGCATCTAGTCTCTATGATGAGAATGAGCCTGTTTCATTTTACAAAGCACATAATTCAGAAAATTGGATGGTTGCTATGCAATCTGAATATGATGCTATAATGAAGAATGGTACTTAGTCTTTATGTGACTTGCCTCCTGGCACGAAGGCCATTGGCACTAAGTGGGTTTACAAGCTAAAGCATAAGCCTGATGGAACATTTGATAGGTATAAGACTAGGCTTGTTGCAAAGGGTTATGCACAGAAAAGAGGCATTCATTTTGATGAGACCTTTGCACCTACATGCCATATGACTATTGTTCGGAGCATCTGTGCACTTGCAACCCATTATGATTGGAATGTACATGAGTTGGACATTAAAATTGCATTTCTCAATGGTGACTTGCATGAAGAAGTGTATGTTTTTCAGCCCCATGGCTTTGTGCAAAAAGGATATGAAAACTAGGTGTGTAGGTTAAAGAAGGCATTATATGGTTTAAAGCAAGCAGCACATGCTTGGTATGAGAAGATACATGCCTATCTGATTGCACATGGTTTTGAGAACAGTCCAACTGAAAGCACCTTATATGTTAAGCGTCACGCTAATGATGTGCTTCTGATCATTGTTGTCTATGTTGATGACATTCTGCTCACTGGTCCTATTGAGAAGCATATTGCTGATTTAAAGGCTGATTTGCATGCCTCATTTGAGATGTCTGATTTGAGGCATTTGCATCACTATTTGGGCATTCAATTTATGCAATTTGATGGTGGAATGGCTTTGTGTCAAATGAAATATGTTGACATTTTATTGTACCATTTTGGCCTTGAAGACTGTAAGCCTATTGCCACTCCTATGGAGACAAGTTTACGATTGAGTCTTTATGATTTTGGAGATGCATGCTCGGTAGCTCATGTATATCTTGGTTGAGCAAGAAGCTTCCTACTATGGCCACTTCCTATTGTGAGGCTCAGTATAGGGTAGCTTTCACAATGATTGTTGAGTGTGTGTGGCTCAGACGCCTTATGGCTGGTTTGGGTGTTGGTCACTCTTCTGCCACCACCATCTTCACTAACTGTCAGAGCGCATTGGCAATTGCGAGGAACCCTATGTTCCATGCTCACACTAAGAACATTGAGGTGCATTATCATTATGTCAGGGAGAGGTTCTCTACTAGGGAGATCAGCTTGGCATATGTGTCCACGTAGGAGAACATTGCAGACCTTTTCATGAAGGCTTTGTCTAGGGAGAAGTTTGAAGCTTTTCGCAAAGCTTTGGGCTTACTTTCTTTTGTGGAGTGATTTCCACATAGCTTGGCACTTCCTTATACATGAGTGCTAGCTAGTTGTTCACCGCATCACTCCCAAGGGGGATTTGTTGATATATTTAGGTAGTGATGTGTTTGAACACTCTAGGACCGTCGGGTCACTTTTTTCCCTCTATAGGAGTTTTTTTCCCTAGCTTGTATATATGCCTATTGCCCTAATGGGCTACTTATCTTTTTACATTCTATAGTAATACATTCAGTATTGTGTGTTGTGCTCCAAGATTCTTCTTCTTCCTTGTGCGTTCACGTGCTCCCACAGATGTCTAACTCCAACAAATGGTAGTTTGTCTATCTCGGGGTCTATCTCTATGTAGCCATGAAAAATAGGAGGTACACTGTGGAGTGTCAAGTCCATTCGAGAAGCATAATTTTGCTTATTACTTGTACTCTTGTGCATTTTATACACTCAACCCTATGTGTATCATTCCTCCAAAATTATTGTTTCCGTTTATAATCATGCTAGATGCTATGGGCAGTTGAAGATGATTATTTGATCCAAAGATAACAATTTCTTTGACCTAGTCAATGTGCAAACATGTCTATTTTGTATCGATTATTTCTCCTTGATGCTCCAAAGTACATGGTGGGTCTTTTTTTTTTTACTTATCACATGTCTATAAGGTCTATTTGAGTCTTCATAAGCTCAAGGGTTCGTCCTATGGTAGTTGGTTGGACCGAACTTTGTCACTTTGCAACTCATTTTTCTACCTCCTAAATGTTGGAGGAGATGTTGGATAATCACAAGAGATGAGTCGGTGTAGCTAAATCCTGCTTCACATCTACTATAAGTAATGGCTGGAGAGTGTTGTGGCCCTCTCTAGCTAGCTAATAAGAATAAATGATCATATATGTTGCTTGGAAGATGATGCACAAATGATAGGATCAAAACAGATAGGTAGGCATATGATCCACTATACAAAACTTGCTATTTTGGCTGAGGCACCTACTAGAGTTTTGCACAATTCTCTGCATATGACAGCAATTAGTAAAATTCCTTTTGGGGAAATTCAATTAGCTGAACATGCTACCATCCATGAGTGGAATCATCTAAAATGAGAAACTATCTCCAGAGAATTATATTTAGGAAGTTGAACATACACCCCAACTTTTACGGGCCTTGACAGTCATAGACCAGTGAGCAATGTTTGCTTAATATCTGAGGATCGAGTGAACCATTGTAGATAAACCTTTTTAGGTGCAAAGTAGACAATATGCTGAAGATGCCATGCTTTAAATCATGCAAAATGATGCAGTATATGTCATGAGGAAGGAGATAAGGAAGAGAGCTCACACACACTCTCACTCTCAAGGAGAAGAACACACATAGATTGATGCAAGGAAGAATTATCTTCTTCTTCTTCTTCTTCTTCTATTACATAAAAGGGAATGTACAAGAATGACCTAAAAAACAAGAATACAACCACTGCAATAGATAAAGATCAGTACATAAGGAGCCACTCTGAGGAGATGGAATAACCTTGAAGATCCGTGCTAGAGCCTTGGCTCCCCGAGCTTTGGTCCTTGACCCGGCTAGGGTCCTCGACCGAATGCAGGTAGACTAATGGTAGACCATGGAGGTCTAAATAAATCTAACACTCTCTCCCCCTTCTAGAGATCATTGTCCTCAGTGATGAAGGAAGGAAAGTGTTTGTGAATCAGAGCTTCTGATTCCCAAGTAGCATCTGTGAGTGGACGGCTAGTCCATGCTACTAAATACTCTCGTACGGAGCGATTTCTTAACTTCCGCTTCCTCTTATCAAGAACTTGAAATGGAACATTTTGGCTGAGATGCTCTGCTACCAAATGAAAGATCCCAATTAGCTACCTGCCACTCTCCTCCCAACCTTAAATAGCCCTTGCTCTTGGCACCTCTAGAATCTTCTCTAAGGTCCAAACAATCCTCATATGGCCTATTGCAGAGCCAAAGAGCGCACAAAGCAGAGAAAAAAGACGGGCCCCAAAATTTTTCCGATTTGGACCACATCTTTTTGTAACATATCCATTTTTGTAATATATTTCCCTTTGTAAAGGCACTAGAGGAGTCCTCTAGATGCATTCCCACAAAAGAATAGAAGCTTACCCATGTAAAATAGTAGGAAATTAGCTCTTAGTGAATAAAGTGCCGGTCACTTGTGTGAAAGGACCATTTTTAGGGCACTAGTATATAAGTCAAATGTGACTCTTTGTAAAAGACTTTTGCCATTGTGAGAATAGAGAGCACAGAAATTCGAATTTGTGTCTTCTTCCCTCTTCATCTTCTTCTTCGTGAGCTTGTATGTATGTGTATCGCTTGGAAAGAGTGCTTGTGAGTGATATCTATCCTTGAGAGTGTTTCTTTGCTGTGGGAAAGGTGTGTGCAAGGTGTAGGAAGTGCTGAAGTGTAGGAAAGTATTTCCGCGATTCAGTATTTCTGTCATAACTTGAAGTAGGAGCGTCGGAATTGAGTGAAACCATGCCATTGGATGCGTCTTCTCGAGAGCTTCGAAACGCATATGCTATTTGCTATGTTTGGAGCTCGAAGCTAGGAGAAAAGTCCAAACTACTGACGGCTGTTGCACCAAGTATCGTTTCGTCGACCTACAGTTGAAGCTTGTTAGGATAAATGTTATCCTCATTTTCACTCTTGAGTAATTCATTTGCATTGACCATTACGTGATTGCATGTCTTCATACACTCGGCTAGGTTAGCATACTCTTCGGATTGATAAATTAAAAGCGTGTATCCCCACTATATGCACTTGTGAGGGGATTGAGGTATAGTCTCTTTCTCCGCAAGTCCCTAAGTTGAAGCTTAGGTCAACACACTTTTTGGCGCCGTTGCCGGGGAGTGACGAATCAAACCGAGGCATTCGCGTGATGGTAAGTAGCTTTTTGCTTTGAAGAACTTGGAGGAGCGGAAATCTTCTCTTCTTTGGTAAGTCAATTTCAGCCGCACTTGCTACTTCTCATTCTTGGAGTGTGTGTAGTGAGTTGATAGATTAGGGAAGTAAGTAGAAGAGGTAGAATAGGAGAGAGTGGAGAGTAGAGTAGGCTTTAGGTTTGTTCAAGAATTTTCCTTTTTCTGTAAGCTAGGAATTCCCAAGTATAAAAGCCAAAAATTTTCATTTTTCAAGTTACTTGTTGATCAAGTATCGTGGAGAGCTGTGTCGAGTGTCGTGTGAGCCCAGCGATCGTTTCGAGGAAAGCAAGAAATAGGGGAGAGTTCAGTGCAAAGAGTTGGACCAAAAGATCATGGGAGCTTCCAAGGTAAACTAAACCACCTATTTGCTCAAGAATTTTCAGCATTTCAACCTAGGAAAGGGAAAAACGACCTGCGCTGAGTGTCGTTTGGGCCTTCAGGGGGTCAAGAGTATTTTGTTGATTGCTACAGTGGGTGAGAGTAGGAGAGAAGAGATAGGTGAGAAAGGGGGAAACATCAAAACCTCAAAAAACATCTCAAAAATTTGAAAAAGGGTCAAGTATCGCTTTGCTCCTGCGGTCGAGTATCGTTTTACTCCTACGGTTGAGTATCGCGATATTTCCCAGCGGTCGTAGATCGTTTCAGACAGAGATCGTTTCGTTAGAGATCGTTTCAGACAGCGGTCGTAGATCGTTTCGCTAGAGATCGTTTTGATCAGAGGTCGTCGATCGCGTATCGTTTGCCAAGTATCGTGATCCAGAGATCGCGACACTTGTCAAAGGTCGTGTATCGTTTGTCACAAGTGTCGTCGGTCGTCGATCGTTTGGCGGGGATCGCGACATTTGACCAAGATCGGTATCGTTTTAAATAAAGTATCGCCGATCGTTTCTAGTGAAGGTCGTAGATCGTTTATATTCGAGTATCGTGTATCGTCTAGTTAGAGATCGTGTGTCGTTTCAGCCCAAGTATCGCCGATCGTTTCTACTAGAGATCCTCGGTCGTGTATCGCTTTCTGCGAGCGATCGTTTTGCTAGAGATCGCTTGGTCAAAGATCGTTTTTCAGCGATCGTTTTGATCAAGTATCGTCTGTCAGCGATCGTTTTGGTCAGAAGTCGTAGATCGTTTCATTGAGAGGTCGTGTATCGTTCCCAGTCAGAGATCGATTGGGGAAAGGTCGTTTGACAGCGATCGTTTCACCCAAGTATCGTCTGTCAGCGATCGTTTCACCCAAGTATCGTTTGTCAGCGATCGTTTTTTCAGAGGTCGTGAGAGTCAAGTGTCGTGACTTGAAATATTCTTTCAGTCACATTCCAGCCTAAGTTTTCCCTAGACTTCTGAACCATAACTTAGAACTCTAGAGACTAAAGGTGGACCAGAATTGATCAGAGCTCTTAAGTGAATGAACCTGAGATCAGGAAGAACCCTAGGAAGCCGAAGAAGTGTAATTTCTTCTGTAGGGAGTGTTGCCGACCCAAGCAACCGTTCACACTATTCTGAGACCTCCAGTGAGTCAGAAGGAGAAATCCCCATGGCTTCCGAGGATATGCAAAACTCTGTGCCCATGATTGGCCAGATGTCCATCATTGAGGGTGAATATAGAACTTCCTTAGAATATGTGAGCACTAACCACAATGAGATACCTATTTATTTGGATGGTCTAAACAGATCAGTGGCCAGACTGAGGAAGGCTTCAGAAGCCTACATAGTGCCAAGACCAGCAGTCAAGTACATAGGAGGACTGTACATGGATAAACAAGACATTCAATACGTGGTCACAGAACACCCTGAAATCATTAATGAGCGTGGTGAAGAAAATAACACTTCAAGCTTAAATGGTTATGGAACTGAAGAACAAGTAACTACTCCTAGAGGGAGATCAACAATTACTAAAGTTTGGAAAGGAGACTTAGTTCCCTAGGATGACACTCTAATAGATGTGTATTTGATCAACGGGATGGAGCACCTGCTCAGAGCTCATTCCTCAATATGGGAAGCTGCCCCTAATCCAGTTACCATCTATGAGTTACAAGATCCTGAATTCTCCACCATCATCACATACTTGGACAAAGACCACAGAAGGTATTGGCCAGTCACTGAATTAGAGAGAGCTGAGCTGAAATATCAGAACATCCCAGTGTTCCCCCCAAGGGACCAAGCCACAACTTCACGGAACCCACATGGAACTTCTCAAAATAATTCAAGCCAACATTCGGGACAAACACAACAAACTCAACAAACCCAGATCCCCATCAGACCACATGTTCAATTCGCAATGCCTGCCAATAATCCTAATTACCGGCCACAGCCAGCTATTGACCCAAGACAAGGAATTCATGCTCCAGTCAGACCACAGGTAGTACGAGGACCAGGCATACCAATAGGAAGACCAAATTACCCTGTAATGCTGAGACAACCTGAAGCAGGAAGGAGACTAAGACCGATTCAAGTGGCCAAGTGTATGAGAAATCATTATGATGGCTCAAGTGAACCCTATAATCACATAGCAGAATTTAAACAAGTAGTTAGAGCCGAGCAGGTAGATGACTTCATGATTCAATATGAGTCCTTTGGCCTGACCTTGTCAGACACAGCCCTGGCCTGGTTTCAGCCATTGGATCCAAATACCTTCCAAAACATGGATCAAGTGTATCAAGAAATGATTGAAGAATTTACCAAGTCTGGAATCAAAAACAATTCTTCGTCATTAATCCACAGCTTCAAACAGGTCCCGACTGAGTCAGTCAGATTGGCTGCCAGGAGATTCAAGCAGTATGTGGATAGATGTCCCGTAGAAGAGAGACCAACACAAAACAAGATGGTATCATTGTTTTTAGAAGGATTATTGAACGGAACCTTGAGGTCATTAGTATACGTGAAGAGAGTTCAAACTTTGCAAGAGTGTATGAAGGAATGTATAGACCTAGAAGATAACCTTGCCGAAGACTTGAAAATACCCCAAGGTAGTGTGAAAAGTGAAGAGTCATCAAGTAGCACCCCAAACCCTAAAAACAACGTAGAGGAAATCGCCGACTTGCTAGCAAAAAAACTGAATATGCAAGGACAGAGGAATTATCCCACCAATCCTATAAGAATGCCTATGCTTAGAAGATGTATGCAGTGCGGAGGGGATCATCCTTCTCACTTGTGTAGTAGAGGAGTTGTCCCACCACCTGCCTATGCTCCTCATAGACCCTCTGTTCCCGGACCACTACTGTATTGTTGCATAGAACAGAGATACACAAATCATAGCACTGAGAACTGCCCTTACAATAGACAAACCAGACCCACCCAGCCTTATGTGAGACCATATGGATATCCGCAGAACCAGCAGGGAGGAGAAGCCTTTAGATATCCCTCATATCAGCCACAGGCACCAATGCCACGACCATACGCATACCAGGGATATACACAGCCTCAACCAGTGCTAGGACAACAACCGCCCCACCCTCAGAACGTTGTCCCTGTTAAGATAGCGCAACCAGAGGAAAACTTAGAAAGGGCCATAGTGCCAGCTACACCTTTGACTAGTAGTGAACCATATGACTCATATTACGAACCTAGTCAAGGAACATACCCTGGTTATGAGAGTTCAATCATGGAATATGGGCAACAATATGACCCATACGCTTATGGCATGGAGACACCAGAGAGTTCATACAACTACGAGCAAGATTATGTACCATTAATGTACACAGCTCCTAGAGCAACCATGCCACCTCGACCAATGAACAGACCATCTGTACCTAGAGGACCATGCTACAGATGTGGAGGTGACCACTACATCAGAGAATGTACATTGCCAATTCCACCACCACCACAACGAAATTAGGAAGGATACTGTAGCGATTGTGGAAAGGAACATCTTTTCAGAGATTGTCCTAAGAACCCAAACAAAATCACATCTAACGTACAGATTAACGTGATAGAAGTAATTGAATCGTCAGGGAGTGACAAAGAGTACATTATACCTTTAAAAGCCATAACAAGAGCAAAGGCTAGAGAAAACCCTGAAAAAACCGAAGAAAATAATCGAAGTGACAAAGAGGGAACTACACCCATCCCTCACAGAGTAGAAGACTCCGGAGAACCAGAAAAAAGTATCACCAGTAAACGATCCCAAAGATGGAAGCAAAGGAGAGACAGGATAAAAGAAAAAAAGTTGTTGCAAAAGAAGGAAAAGGAAAAGAGTGAACAAAAATCAACAGAAGAAGCACGAGTGGAGGAAGAAAATAAAAAGGAGGATAAAAGGGAGGAGGTAGGGTCGGTATTAGCAGATCCAATGCCTGAAGATTTAGCTATGTGGATTCAGGCATACAAAGCGAGAATAAAAGCAGGACCTACCATAGAACAACATGAGAGAGAATATCCGAGAGGTGACTTAGAGAAAGAAAGGTTGGAAATCTGCAAAAAATTGATAGAAGTTGCCCAACAAACATTAGAAAAAACCGCATCACCTTTACCAAACAACCGAATTTGCGAAGAAAAATTCCAAGAGTGTCTAAACAATCTGGGAAAGCCTAATGTAAATGGACCTCTGGATGATGAAATTGGTACTGAGAGAAAGGAAGGATCCATAGTCCCTGAAACAGAAGGAGATTGGACTAAGGATTTATGGGCGCGAGTTCAAGAGGACAAGTGGAAAAAGGTGGAAGGAATGGAACCGCCCTTTGAAGAATTAGAAGCAGAAAACGAAATAGAAGATTCAATACCTGAACTTAATTCCGAAGAAATTTTTCCAATGGATGCAAGTGACAAAGAAGCCGAAGACGATGTAAAGGAACTACCTAATTACACCGGGGAATACGAGCACAACTCAGAATTGTATCGCATTCCATCAATACAGAGACGAGAAACGAATCCATCAGTTCAAACATCGGAGATCATACAACGCCTTAGAGAGGTGAAAATCCCATGCACCTTAACATTCGAAGAACTGTTAAAGGTAAAACCACATCTAAAAGAAAAATTGATCAATCAGTGGGAAGTTAAGGAAGAAAAGAAGGAGGTAGATGACGAGGTGAAAACGGTGAGAATTCCAGTGGATAAAGTAGGAGACTTTAGTGAAGGAGATGAAGGAAATACCTGTCTTCCAATCACCTATAGGGGTTACACAACCAAAGCCATATTAGATTCAGGAGCTGGTGTTGGCATTGCTACCAAAGAAATTTGGGAGAAATGGGGAAAGCCAGCATTGAGACCAACACGTATGAAAATTCAGATGGCCGATGGACATACTGAAAGACCCTTAGGATTGTTGGAACGAGTAGTCTTCACTACGTGCGGAGTGGAATTCGAACATACTTTAGCAATATGTCACTTTGAAAGGCCGGGCAACTATGAGATGATCTTGGGAAGGCCATTCATGAGACAGCTAAAGGTCGTACAAGACTGGGGAAAGGATGCACTGTACCTACAACACGCAGGAGTCACCACTAGGATCAACCTACATACGTACGCATATCAAGATGTACCACCTCTGCAATGGAATCAAATCCACAAAGAGGAAGACGATCAATCGATTCATAGTGCAGGCTCTAGTGACCAATCCTGGATGAACGAGGACACTCATCTATGGATATGCCAAGCTGCAAAAAAGGAAGAAGAGAGAAGAAAAAGTTGGCAGCAGAAACAAGGTATAGAGAGATCGGTACAAGATCCAGCTTATATGCCACAAGTATTTCCAGACGAAGAATTCGAACCTCACGGTTGGATGGAAATCTTAGCCACCCTCGACGTTTGTGTAAACGAAGAAGTGGTAACTATGAACGAATGTATTGACGAGGAGGGTTATGACATTAGTCTGTATATGGTAGTCCTTCAGGAGGCAGAAGAAGGAGAAGTAATTGAGAAAGATTGGAAGGAGGACTACGAGAGCATTGAAATGGAACCAGAACCTATGGACCTAGGGATTAGTACCACCAACATGGACATCACTGCCAATGAACAACATAAGGATCCCACACAAAAGGAAGAATTAGAAGTTGAAAGGGAGTTAGAAGATGAAGATAATAAGCTTCAAGACCAATTTGAGGTACCAGCTCATTTCAAAAAATACGAAGTAGAAGAGAGGAAGATTGCTATTCAAATGCCTAAAAGAGAGGCACAACCGGGGATAGCATATGATAATAAAGAGCAGACCAAGAAAATAGTTGTAACCATGGAAGGAGGAGAGGAACGATGTACTTTCATAGGACAGGATGTCTCCTCGGAAGAAGAGCAAGAGTTAATTCGACTCATAAGAGAATACCGGGATGTCTTCGCTTGGACCTATAAGGATTTAAAAGGAGTAGATCCATCTATATGTGCGCATAGAATCCCCATGACATCCGAAGCCAAACCTTCCAAACAGAGACCTTATACTTATAATGAGGTGTATTCAGCCAAGATAAAAGAAGAGATAGATAAGTTGTTGGATGCTGGATTCATATACGAGATAGAACACACAGAATGGGTGTCGCCATTAGTGGTAGTGCCCAAGAGAAACGGAAAATTGAGAATGTGCATAAATCTGAAGAAGGTGAATGCAGCCACTATACGTGATAGCTACCCATTACCGATTACGGATCATCTATTGGAGAGGGTAGCAGGTAAAGAGGTCTATAGCTTCCTAGATGGTTTCTCTGGATACAATCAGGTGGCTATTGCGACTGAGGACCAACACAAGACAGCATTTGCCACTGAATGGGGTGTGTATGCATTCAGAGTGATGCCCTTTGGACTCACTAATGCACCAGCTACCTTCCAACGATTAATGTGTCACGTTTTCAAGGAATTCTTGAAAAAAAGCATGGAAGTGTATGTTGATGATCTTTGCACGTACTCAATCAAAGACCCGATCACATACCGGAATTAAGGAAGATATTCAACAAATGTAGGCAGTATAGAGTCTGCTTAAACCCAGAAAAATGTGTCTTCATGGTAAGACAAGGAAAAATACTAGGACACATAGTCTCTAGAAATGGGATATCTACGGATGAGGACAAGATTAAAGTCATATTGGACTTACCAAGACCCAAAAATGTAAAGGAAGTACAAGCCTTTATGGGACATTGTGGATATTACCGTAGGTTTATTCACATGTATGCCATAATAGCCAAGCCCTTATACGGTCTATTGACTCAGTTCACTTGGACAGATGAGTGTGAGAAGTCCTTCAACGAGCTTAAGAAGAGGCTGAGTACTGCCCCAATTCTAAAATCACCCAACTGGAGTAAGCCTTTTCATATTCATGTTGATGCTTCAAACTATGCAATTGGATGTATCCTAGCTCAACCGGCGGATGAAGGAAAGCTTGACCATCCAATCGCTTACGCGAGTAGACAATTAAATCAAGCCGAAAGAAATTACACGACTACAGAAAGAGAGGGCTTAGGAATGGTTTATGCAGTCAAGAAGTTTAGACATTACCTCTTAGCCAATAAGTTCAAATTCTTCATAGACCATCAAGCTTTGTTGTATTTAGTCAATAAACCTTGTAGCACGGGAAGGTTGGTGCGATGGTTCTTGTTACTAATGGAGTTTGACTTTGAGGTAATAGTCAAAAAAGGAAACACACATGTGAGAGCAGACCACCTTTCTAGGTTAAAACACGGAGAGCCACCTAGCGGAGTTCCTGATGATCTGCCAGACACCTATCTTTTTAACCTGGAAGTATGTCCTCAATGGGCCGAAAAGTTGATCCCTATACTTACACATGGACCTAAAGATGGGATCACGCCAAACCGAAAGCAAGATCTTTGGAGGACTAAAAACCTTCACATTATTGCTGGAAGTTTATACCACCAGGATTCATGCGGACTACTGATGAGATGCGTGGAGGAAGATGAACAAAAAATGTGGCTTCAGAAAGCGCACCTAAATCAATGGAACACTCACTTGAACGCAATTGGAACATGGCAAACACTCAAGAGATTTGGCATATATTGGCCAACCATGCAACGAGATGCACATCATTATGTGTCAATCTGTCCAACCTGTCAAGAACAAATCCTAGATGAGAACTCTACGTTATGCTATTATACAATAGCACCAAGGTGGAGTATGCCTTTAGTAAAGTTCTTGAAAACTCGAGAGTACCCTGATGGAGCTACCCTAGCAAGAAAACGTGCTCTTGAAGAACAGAGCAAGGATTACGTCATCCTAGGAAAACAACTCTTTAAACGTGGGAAGGATAACCAGCTAAGATTGTGCATTCATGAAAATGAATATCTCTCTGTATTTGAAATGGCACACGCAGGAGCTGCGGGAGGACATTTCTCAGCAGACAGAACGGTCAAGATGATTCTCTTTGCAGGCCTGTGGTGGCCAACTCTACATATGGATGCAGAGACATATGTGAAAAGCTGCGAAACGTGCCAGAAAGCAAAATATCCCATTAGAAGAGATGACATGCCTTTAAGACCCATGGTTTGTGCGAGAGCATTTACCAAGTGGGGAATTGACTTCATAGGACCTATCAATCCACCTGCGAAAGGATCACATGCGGAGTACATCATAGTAGCCACCGACTACTTGACTAAGTGGGTAGAAGCTAAAGCCACTAGAAAGAATGATGCTCAAACCACAGCAAAATTTCTCTTTGAGCACATATTCACACGCTTTGGACTACCGATCGAGATAGTGAGTGATCGAGGAACTCATTTCTTAAACGAAGTCATTGAATCGCTAATGAACGAATTCTTAGTGATTCATAAAAAGTCAGCCCCATACCACCCTCAAGCTAATGGGCAAGCTGAAAGTTCCAACAAGGTACTATGTACTGTATTGACAAAGATTGTCAATAATGGGAGGTCAGATTGGGACAAACAATTGCATCACGCAATTTGGGCCTTCCGAGTGGCATATAAAACGGCCATTGGAACTACGCCTTTCAACCTAGTGTATGGGCAAAATGCCATTTTGCCAATTGACTTCTTAGTACCTACTTTGAAAGTGGCCCAGCAATATGAGTGGAACGGTCATGAGTTGTCTCAGCAATTAGATCAAATTGAAAAGCTGCACGAGACTAGATTGCAAGCTGTAGCGGGCATCTATGCCGCCAAACGGAGACAAAAGGCTTATTATGATGCACATATAAAAGACAAGGGACTGAAAGAAGGCGATTTAGTCCTAGTATACACCCTCAAACAGCACGCAAAGAAACTACAAAAATGCGGATATGGACCCATGATTATAAATCGAATCTCTACTAGTGGTGCAGTCAATCTCGCCACACTGGACGGAGATATTCTTCCCAACTACATCAGTGGATGCCGAGTGAAAAGATTCATGGAGCCATTAACAGATCAAATGCTAGCACGACTCTTAGGAGCTCAGAGTAGGAAAAAGGAAGAAGAACGCATACGAGAAGAAGCTAGACAGGAAGCCCTAGAACGTATCAGAAAACGGAAAGAGTGGATGAGAGAAAGAGACGAGAGATATCGAGTAGGAGAAGAACTCATCCCTATGGCTAATTTTAGAGCCACTGAGAACTCCGGACAACAAAGAAGACAGCCTTATTTGAATCTGGGGGCAGGACGAAAGGAGTACCACTTAGTGGATGCTCTCATAGACACAGGAGCAGCAATAAGCTGTATTAGATTTTCTTTGTCTCAGAGACTTAAAGAGGAGATACGCCCATCGAAGGCACAGCTAATTGGAATAGGAGGAAAAGTTACTCAATGCATAGGTGAGATCACCTTACCTTTACATATGGGGAACAACACAATGGAGCAGAAACTCTTAGTATGTCAGGACCAAGATCTTCTTGAAGATGTGGTGTTAGGCCAAGATTGGATCTACGAATATGAGGTAACCATTCAATTGGCTTTAGGATACATCTCGGCCAGGATAGGACCTCGTGAAGTATATAGTTTGCTAGACGAACGACCACCCAAAGCTGCTATTATAGAGCCAGAAGTTCATCTTAACGAACAAAGTCATGAGTGTATGTTCACTAGCAATATAGAAACCCCATCATCTAGTACTTCATGTGAAAATACCGTGAGTCCTGTGTGCATTCCATCTTTGAATATAGAAAGTCACAAGAGTGCACAAGAATATGAAATCAAGCCCAGTGAACCACAAGGCACAAGAGAGAATATTCCTCTGCAAGAATTGAAGTCTACACCCATGAAAGTGTACCCCATTCCACATTCTACACGAGCTTGGATAAGAAAGGACCAAAAGAAGGCCTATCTTCAGCAACAGAAAAGTCTTCGACAGCAGCGTGATCAATTGCATAAGAAGACAAAGAATTTCGAACACTTCAGGCAACCACGACTCAAGAGCATATGGATCCCAAAGAAACTGATGACTGCACAACCTGATCGAACAAAGATTTGGATCCCAAAGTCATGTACCCAAAGGACGACCATTACAAACAAGGAATATCCTCCGAAGAGCTATCATACTCAACAGGGTCAACAGACACATCAGACGAGAAAAAGGACATATTGGAGGAAGAAGGAATCTCTAAATGCAATACAAACCGACTTGAGATTCACAAAACAAAATCAGCAGACATACTACCAAAGACGAACCACATTCATCAAAAAGGTGGAGAATACAGTATATCCCTCCCAAGTGAAGCAAATATGGGTGCCGAAAGACAAGACAAGTTGCATACATCAAGCAACTACTTCCAATTGCACACATGAGGAGCTGCCAAGATCCAAAGTATGCATGATAGGGCCACATTACAAGGCCAAGCATTCGGCACGTCCTTCTTCTACTTTCGGATAGTCATGCACATTTTCCCTTTGGAAATAGGAGAGCACTTGTACATACTTAAGATATTACTCCAAAAAAAAAAAAATTCAATAACCGCTTCGGCTATGTACTAACTTTTATGTTTTCTCTTCAGCAAAAATATAAAAATGCATGAAAAATTCAGGTATTACCTTTCTCACACCCACGGGAAAGGGATGACACCATGCACTCGGAGCTTCATCGAATTATTAATCAACATATGGAGGAGGATTTCTGAAAAAACATATGGATACTAATTCATCCTCTATGTTGAGTGCAGATGACATCTTCTGACTCAGAAGCTACACAGCAGGAAGAGGAACTACTTCTTCCATTGGGGTCAATAACCAAGGTGAGAGGGCATTGGTTTCGAGATGACCAACCTATCTCGGAACTTCTATTCATGGCAACCATCAAGATTATGGACAGGGACCACTATTTCCCCATCATGTCTCAAGACTTCAAGACCATCATACAAGGGTTACCACATATCGAGGAAGTATGGACTCAAGCTGGCATTGAAACATTTTTGAAGATACCCATATGCGTACCCGACTTCCAAAGGTGTACACAGGTAATGAATACCATGCAGCCGGCTGCTACAAAGATTTCAGTTCCAGAAGCAAAGGTTTTGGACAAGGTAGGCACATGGACGACAATTCAATTCACTCATGAATTGATCAATAAAGCCTTTGGATGGAATCAGGAAGGCATTACTAATGTCAAAGAGGAATGCCATGACCCCAAGAAAAGATCATTCCTAGAGATTAACAGAATAGATATTGAAGATGCAGTACGTTTGGTACATCAACACTTTTGTTTTCCTGGCATGAACAGATACACTGCACCTCAGAAGATAGTGGTTCAGTTACTCTCCCATGCCATGCGACAGATAGGAAACAAAGTGAATCTCACAGGTTACGTACAAGAGCGATTGTTTGAAGCTCAGAAGAAATGGGGGCAAAAGAAGTTCCTGAACGGTGGGTCAGCTTTAACTTTATTGATATATGAAGCCCTAGACATGAGACACTGCTTACGAGAGATGCCGACAGCAGAAGGGCTAGCAAGGTATGCAAAATCCGCTTCTGTCCCTAAGAAGAAGAAAGCAGTAGTTGTGGTGGAAGAGGCTGGAACCAGCACACAGAAGCCCATGAGGGGCACGAAACGCTTGCGAGAAGAGGAGGCCCAAGCAACACCTCAGTCTAAGAGAACGCATCTCTTGCCTAAGATCACGTCGACTCCAATGCCGATTTCAAAAAAAGACTTGTCAGCCGCCCTAGAACAAACACACTAGTATATGCAAGGGCAAGTGAATCTAAATGTCCAAGGACATCATTATAGACAAGCAAGTCAAGTTCAGCAACAACAGAGTACAGAAAAGACTCCAAGACAACCTGGAAGATATAAAGAATTGGGCATTGATGACTCGAGTACAAATACGGAATCCAGTCCTGAGAAAGACACGTTAGACACCGATATCAGGACGGAAACTTATGAAGAAGAAGGACCAGAAGTCACTCAAATGGCAGTGACACCGGACAACCAAAAGGAAAAAGAAAAGAAGGTGAATGATGCTAAGGAACAGGAGCACGTCATTCAGTTGAATGACAATACAAAAATCAGAATCAAGGAAGATATGACTACGGGGGTTACACATGTCAAAGCACCTATTAAAGAGGAAGAACAAACCCCAGTGAATAAGGAAACGGGAGAGCTCCAAAAAGATCTAACAATAATCGAGGTGCCTGATGACACACCTCAAGGACAGGATGAAAACATGAGGGCCGAGCCAAGGATTCAACTTCAGATCCGGCAGCCCCATGATACTACCTTACACATTGCTCAAGGCAAAGACGTGACTACTGGAGAAGAACCCTCAATACCGAAAACATGGCTCAATGTGGATGTAACTCAACTGAAGCCTGTGGTAAAGCAAATGATCCAGACAGCCATGGATACGCAACAGCAAATGATGGACATAGATGCAGACTATGACAAAGCTATGAAAGAAAAGAATCAGTTTCAAGTTATGAGTGAACAGTTGTCTGCACAACTAATTCAAGTACAAAAAGAGATAGCCACCAAAAGTACTGAGCTGTTAGAAACACAAACACAATACGAATCATTAAGCACTCAGCATCAGCAACTGCAAGACCAGCTCAAGGACCTACAGAAATTATATGATGCTACTGCAGCAGAAAAAGAAAGAATGAAGACCAGAAGCACTCTACTAGAAATACAGTTAAAGTTATATCTGGATGAAAATGATACTTTACGCACCAGAAATAAAGAGTTGATGCAATCATTGTTATATGACCAACCAATAAAACAACAGGAATCGACTGAAAGTAAAGAAGATGAATTCAGAGATCAACTCACACAATATGAAGCCTTGCTAAAACAAGAGCGCGCGGTAAGAGAAGAAGCAGAACTTAAGCACAATCAGGAAATAAGTGAGCTCAAAAGGCAGCTGAATTCAGCATAGGCCAAATTGGTACAGAGCTACAGTGAAAACATGGATCACGTAGCTGACATAGGTAAAGAGCTCCTAGCCACCAAAGAAAAACTCGGAGAAGCCATACAACAGATAAAGGAAAAAGATGACTGCATTGAAGAGCTAAAAAATCAGCAGAAAGGCAAAGAACCGATCGGGACATCAGTAGTGCCAGAAACAGAACATCCTACTGACGAGGTAGAGGTAAGCCCTCTATCTCAACCGATCTATCATTCTCCAATACATGAGCAGATGGATGATCATCCAATGCCATACACTGCAGAAATAAGTCAGAAGGAACGGGCACTAGTGGTGTCCCGATTGACGGAAAATTTTGAGAATGAAGTCATCAAGGTCATGAAGGAAGCCAAAATCAAAGGTAAAGACTTGGAAAAGATCATCAAGCCTTTCAACATTCCATATGGACTGTTGAAAGAGAAAACAAGGCAATATATAAAGAAAATTACACACAAAAGTCCAGATGAGCAGCTCAATTTCAAGAATGACACATTCATGTACACTCAAGCAGAGTTCGAAGATGCACAGCCGGTGTGGAGGAGAAAATTTTTGGAGAAACATCCCACACTACGGGTGCACTGGGAGGCCGCACCTTATTTATTACAGGTAAACCCTTCGTTTTGTCCAATACCACGCAGAAGGGATACAACAGAATTTTCGGCTTTACAACGCAGCGGCACTATTAATAAACAGTGGCTAAACTATCCGATGTTACCTAGCCCGCCACATAATTATTTGCCAACCGAGGATTATATGATCAAAACAATAGAATTTTGGCTACAAAACTATGCGACAGTACCAGATTTAGCAGTTAAGATGACAAATAAAATACTTAGTATGCTACTTACAGTTTTGAAGGTCTTCAAACATGCGGCATATACATTTCTGAACTTCATCGGCATTAATCAAGGCACAGATATACTTATTTTTGATCTATCAGTAATGCCGAGCCGCCCCACAATAATGGCATATTATTCTAGACTCATGTTTTTGCCAAGCTCGTATATGCAGACATTCGAAGAAGGATTTTTTACAGGCTTTTTTGAAATAGATTCAGAGATATTTTTGAAGATGTCATCCAATCTGAATGCCAGACTTGTGGCATACGAATTAAGCTTCTTCGCAGATCATCGAAAACCGCCCAATGATGGAGTAAAAGCTGAACAATGGAAACAGATCATGATACGTGAAGCCAATCTGCTAAATGATACAGAGCAACAAGTATACAGAACGTACGCCCGGCGCTTATCAAAGCCTGTCGGGGACGACAGAGTTCAGGAGGGGGGCAGTGTTGAGGGCGAGACGAGTAAGAAGAGGAAAAAAAGAAAGCAACGAAAGAAACAGCTTCACTAAAAGGCAAATTTGAAGATAGACAAATGCAAAGATACATCTCTGCAAGAAGCCCCGCAGGGGCACGCACCAGGCTACAAAGCTAAACCCCGGGGTCCAGAGGAGTGGATTTTTCAAACATCAGAGTAGGACCAAAAGTTAGAAAGGGGTAGAGGCTGAAAAGTTGAAGAGGGTGACTAAGAATAGCACATTCCTAGTCACTGGTGGCGTGCGGGGCAACCCAAGTCAACAGGCAAGACAACTACATCAGGCTCTCGAGTAGTAGAGCTTGAATCAAGAAGGCCATCGAATCTGCATGTCTGTTTAACTGTAGACAATACTGACCACAGGGCGCGTGCGCGAAGCAAAGTCTGTCAAAGGAAGCGAAGTCTGTCAAGGGACGACAGAGGCGAAGAGGGGGAGAGTGTTGCAGAGCCAAAGAGCGCACAAAGCAGAGAAAAAAGACGGGCCCCAAAATTTTTCCGATTTGGACCACATCTTTTTGTAACATATCCATTTTTGTAATATATTTCCCTTTGTAAAGGCACTAGAGGAGTCCTCTAGATGCATTCCCACAAAAGAATAGAAGCTTACCCATGTAAAATAGTAGGAAATTAGCTCTTAGTGAATAAAGTGCCGGTCACTTGTGTGAAAGGACCATTTTTAGGGCACTAGTATATAAGTCAAATGTGACTCTTTGTAAAAGACTTTTGCCATTGTGAGAATAGAGAGCACAGAAATTCGAATTTGTGTCTTCTTCCCTCTTCATCTTCTTCTTCGTGAGCTTGTATGTATGTGTATCGCTTGGAAAGAGTGCTTGTGAGTGATATCTATCCTTGAGAGTGTTTCTTTGCTGTGGGAAAGGTGTGTGCAAGGTGTAGGAAGTGCTGAAGTGTAGGAAAGTATTTCAGCGATTCAGTATTTCTGTCATAACTTGAAGTAGGAGCGTCGGAATTGAGTGAGACCACTGCCATTGGATGCGTCTTCTCGAGAGCTTCAAAACGCATATGCTATTTGCTATGTTTGGAGCTCGGAGCTAGGAGAAAAGTCCAAAATACTGACGGCTGCTGCACCAAGTATCGTTTCGTCTTGACCTACAGTTGAAGCTTGTTAGGATAAGTGTTATCCTCATTTTCACTCTTGAGTAATTCATTTGCATTGACCATTACGTGATTGCATGTCTTCATACACTCGGCTAGGTTAGCATACTCTTCGGATTGATAAATTAAAAGCGTGTATCCCCACTATATGCACTTGTGAGGGGATTGAGGTATAGTCTCTTTCTCCGCAAGTCCCTAAGTTGAAGCTTAGGTCAACATGGCCACTCGAGGAGATGGAATATCCTTAAAGATCCGTGCTAGAGCCTTGGCTCCCCCAGCTCTGGTCCTTGACCCGGCTAGGGTCCTCGACCAAATGCAGGTAGACCAATGGTAGTTCGTGGTACTTCGGTGGGTTTAAATCTTTCACTTTCCATCTAATATCTCTACTAGAAGAAGCCCCCACACCTGTCAATGGTATTTGTGAACTAGATGGTTCAGCTAGCTTCTAGAATGAAAATTGAATTCCACCACTTGTTTCTTTCAGAGTTACCTTCAAGTCTTCTGCCTTGCAGAAAAGTGGAGCATAGTATTGAGCTAGTACCAGGAGCTCATCCACCAGGCTACCTGCTACTCTCCTCCCAACCTTAAATAGCCGTTGCTCTTGGCACCTCTAGAATCTTCTCTAAGGTCCAAACTATCCTCATATGGCCACTCTGAGATGGAATAACCTTGAAGATCCATGCTAAAGCCTTGGCTCCCCCGAGCTCTGGTCCTTGACCGGGCTAGGGTCCTTGACCAAATGCACGTAGACCAATGGTAGAACATGGAGGTCTAAATAAATCTAACAGGTTTACATTTTCTTTGCTTTCGTTTTTGCTCTTCTCCTGCTCTAACTTCAATTGTCTTGCCAATTGTTTCCATAATTGTGGTTTGACACGAAGTAATTCTTCCACATTCAACTGACATTGTACTTTGATTTTTTTTTTTAATTTTTGTTAGATTGTGTGCGGTCTTGTCTGAAGACTCCTTTTCTTTTCCTTGTACTGTGAGATCATGGAAGATTATGGATTCCTTCTCATAGTCTCCCATGTAGTTTGGTAGGGTGGAAATGCTCTGTACTTCCTCCCTATTTCAGTCTAACATAGAAACTTCTTCGTATATTTCTTCCATGTTTGGCGTTGGTTGATAGTCTTCCACATCTAATTCCTCAAAAGGCCGTTTTGAAACTCCATTCTTTTTCCATTGATCTTCTTGAATCCTAGTCCACAACTCTCTTGGCCAATCAGCTTCTAAATCAGGGACTGTGGACATGGATTTGTCCTGGGTATTCAGTAGTTCTTCCTTATCATCCCTCTCTTTTGGTTTCTAGTTCTTGGTTTTAAGACAATCATTGTATTGATTCTCGGATATTCTCATCTCCTTTTCTAGCTCCCCTTGTGGGTAAGATTTCTCATGCTGCTCTACATTTGGTCCATTCACGATTCTAGCTTGGTAAGCTTTCAACCACATGTCTAAATCATCTGGTCTTGGGTCTGCTAGAATTGATCCTAGCTTGTCTGGCTCTAGTGTTTGCAGTGTAATGGGAATCTCTTCTTGAATTTTAGGTTTTTTAGGTTTCTTATTGCCTCTTGTGTCCTTCTTGTCTTCCTTATTTTTATTTTTCATCCATTTTTCCTTGAGATTTTCCCTCCTATCCTTCCACTTTTGGCTCTTTGTTGTTTGGATATTCTCGAGTGGTTCCATTGAGTCTTCCACATCTTGTACTTTGGGTTCTAGGGTTTTACTCCTTTCTTGTTCTGAGTCTACTCGTTTTCTTTCCTGTCCTTTTGCTTGTGATCATGTGATGGCTTTCAATGGTATTGTGTATTCCTTGTCATTTCCTGTCGATTCAATTACTTCGATCACATTAATAGGTGCAGTGTCATGAGTCTTATTGGGATATTTTGGACAGTCTCTAAAGAGATGTTCCTTCCCACAATCATTGCATACCTTTCCCACGTCCTAGGGGGATGGTGGGTTGTATGGCTGAGTGCATTCTCTTATAAAGTGATCTCCTCCACATCTGTAGCACGGTCCTTTTGGCATGGGCAATCTCATGGGTGGTCTCATGTGTGTTGGTGCTTTGGGTGTAGTGAACATTAGTGTTCCCAATTCTGGTCCATAGACATTGTCATATCCCTCATAACCGTAGTATTGCATGTCATAAGCTTGCTCGTATTCCATCATGCTAATGTCATATGGATAGTAATCTCCTTGGGTTTGCTCGTATCTTGGGTTTGTTGACTCTGTACTAGCTAATGGTGATGTAGGTACTATAGCTCTCTCCAAGTTCTCATCTGGTTGAGCATATTTAACTGGTACTACGTTCTTTGGAAATGGTGGTTGCTATCCTAACATTGGCTAAGGTTGTGCATATTGCCCTTGCTCATATGGCCTAGGTGCCACCTGTGGTCCTAGTTAGGGATTATCCCTTGGAATCTCCCTTCCTGGCTCTCTAGATGGGTATCCATATGACCTATAGTGAGGTTGATTTGAGGGTCGTGTCTGCCTGTTGAATGGGCAATTCTCAATGGTATGATTAGTAATATTCTGTTCTATATGGCAATACAGAGCGGTTCCTTGATGAGGCTGCCTATTTTAAAGGTAAGCTTGAGGCAAGCCGGTTCCTCCTCTTACACACATATGAGTAGGATGGTCTCCTCAGCATAAGCTGGATCTTCGCAACATGGGTATTCTCAAGGGTGGATGCTGGTAGTTCCGCTGTCCGTGAGCTCCTAACTTCTTCGCTACCAGCTCCGCTAACTCCTCGACATTACTAGAGTTGGATGCCATTGTACTTCTAGTTTCTTTTGTTTTTGTAGGGCTTGGTGAACTTTTGAGATCATCCGCTAGGTTGTCCTCTAGGTCAATACACTCTTGAAGGCATTCACTCAATGTCTGTAACCGTTTTACATAGACTAGAGTTCTCAAAGTCCCATTCCTTAGCCGGTCTAAGAATAATGATATCATTTGTTGCTGCATGGATCTTTCTGTTACTAGGCATCTATCGACATATTGATTGAATCTTCGGGCAACTGTTTTCATAGTTTTGTTTGGGTTTTGTTTGACGCTATGGATCAAAGATGAAGAGTTGTGTTTAGTTCCTCTCTTAGTGAATTCCCTAATGAACTCCTTAAAGAATTTCTCAATACCTCCAAATTGATTGGGATCCAATGGTTGGAACAAGGTCAAAGCCGTTCCTGTGAGAGTAAATCCAAAGGACTCATACTGCACAAAGAAATCATCCACTTGTTCAGCCCTTAGAACTTGTTTAAATTCAGCTATGTGATCGTAATGTTCTCCCATCCCATCATAATGATTTCTCATACACTTAGCCACTTGAATTGGTCTTAGTCTTCTTATGGGTTCTGGTTGTCTAGGCATTACAAGAATTGCTGGTGTAATTGGAGGCATTCTAGGCTGCACTCCTAGTGGTGGCCTTGGCCTCACTGGTGGCCGAGGGTGGTTGCCTAGTCTAGGGTGAGTTTATTGTGTGATTAAAGCCCTGGCATTGTGAATTGCACATGGGTTTGTTTGGGAATGCTTCGATGGCTTGTCTATCCTGACATTGTATTTTCTGACTCCTGTTGTGTCCCAAAGGGATTATGTGAGGTAGTTGCCTGCTCTCAAAGAGGGAATACAGGAAACCCCATATACTTCAATTGAGCCCTATCCATTGCATCGACTCGCCAATACCTTCTTTGGTTCCTGTCTAGGTACATGACTCTAGACTCCTCTTCATGATCTTTTAACTCATAGAAGGTCATTGGGCTTTCTTCTTGTCCGCATGTGGGTGAGTCAGTTTGTAACAATAAGTCTGATCCATGGATCAAGTAGACCTCTAATAAGTAATCATCTTGAGGTATCAAATACCCTCTTAAGACTTGAGTCCCTACTGATTTGCCTCTAGGTGTGGTTACTAACTCTTCAAGGTCCAATCTTCCCAAGTTTCCTTGTCCTTCCAGCCCTCCTCTCTCGTTGATCCGATCTGGGTGTTCTGTTACCACATAGATGTGACCTAACTTGTCCAAGTACACTCCTCCTTCATATTTGATTGCAGGTATGGGCATTATTGCAGAATCAGTGGAATTCACCATCCCCGCTACTCATCTATTTAAGCCATCCAGGTAGATGGGGATCTCCTGGGAATAAGTGGACACATATTGCAAAGAGGTACAGTATTCCCCCTCTACTGTGGCCGTGAAGTTTCCCCTAGGAACACAACTTTGCATGTCTTCTAAATCCATTGGTATCTCTTCTTGTGAGTCACTAGAGGTGTCGAAATAGATAGAGTGATGACTTGCGTGAGTTCCACTTCCTACCGATGAAATAACACTCCTCTGGCTACTTAGCACCCGTCTGGATCTCAAGTTCATTCACCCTCCTTGAGCTATCTTGGTTTCTCACTATCTCCCAATTGGCTCCTCAATTTATCTCTAAGTTTGCCCTCAGATGGCTCGAAATATTCTAGGTGATAGCACTCTCGCGATACTGCTCTACATGATACAATACCACAGATAAAGGCGATACGATACTGACCAATGAACACGATATGATACTTCTGCCTACAATGATACGATACTAGGAGAGTAGACCATACGATACCAGATTCCTCGCGACATGATAGCACTTTTTGCACGATACGATACTAGTGCACTGCACGATACGATACCAACAAATCATGCGAGACGATACCAGATGGGTCAGGCGATACGATACCGTCTGCGTATACGATACAATACTAGTGCTCTACACGATGTGATACCAACAATTCCCATGATACGATACTAAAGTTCTCGTGATACGATATTAGTGCAGGTGATGATACAATACTAAAATTTTTCACAATACAATACCAGATGGGTCAGGCGATATGATACCACCTACGTCCACAATACGGTACTTGTGTGTTGCACGATACGATAGTGGTATTTTGAACGATACAATATCGACAACACAAACGATACGATATCAGTAATGTGCACGATATGATACCACTTGATTGACGATATGATACCGTGACCGAGACGATACGATACCAAGTGGACTGTGATACGATACCATTGGCTGATCACGATCGTGATACCAACTTGACGATACGATACCAAAAATGGTATCATGATATCTCAAGTGGTATGCAGCGATACAATACTTGGCGAGTATCGCGATACTAGGGAATTTTGGTATCGCAATACCAAAACTCGACCGACCGTTATACTTGAGCCAAAATTGCTCAAATCACAAAATTTTTTGCACAAGTGTGTTTAATTCTCACCCTTCCTCACTCTTGACCCTTGGTCTCACTCAAATACCTTCCAACAATCCTCTATTACACATCACAATATCGAAAATGTCTTTAATCACATGCAAACATGTTTCTAAAGTGGTTTGGATATGGAAATCTTATTGTAGCTTACCTTCAGGGATGCCTTGCTTATGATTTGAGCTCGCAAGGTAGTTTTTTTGCTTGTAGGGTGCGATACCACACTGGCGATACCGATCGCTGTCTGCATACGATACCAGTTCCAGTGCTTGTGTCAACTGAACTATTTTTTTGTTTTTATAGTTTGTGATGGTTGAAGCCTACTCTACACTTATTTTGGCTATTTTTTGAGATTTTTCTTGATGATTCCAACTTCCTCCTACTCCACGTCTCTCCTTAACCTAACCCTATCTCTTCCTCACTCCTAACCCTAAACCTAAAAACTGACTACACACACCTCACGGATGTGAAGTAACTAGTACTGAAGTGTCTGCGAAGGCACCTTGGTTGAGTTTGTTCCGTGGCAACAGTGCCAAAAAACGTGTGTACCTAAGTCACGAGGTCTTAGGGACTTGTGTCAAAGAGACTAAATCTCATTTTCCGCACAAGTGCATATAGTGGTGGATTGACAAACGCTTAATTATCAATCTGAAGAACCACATGAACCAAGTGTATGAGGACATGTGCACACGTGATGGAAAGTGAAGTGGCTAAGCTATAATGCATGTGAAAAGACTAAACTACCTCACCAACTCACCCAATCTCTGGAAATGTGTGTTGCGATACTGCTTACAGTAATAAGCACAAATTTGAATGTTTCTCCTAGCTCTAAACTCCGAATATGGCCAATACCAAGTTGCTACCTCATCAACTCACCCAATCTCTGGAAATGTGTGCCGCGATACCGCTTACAGCAATAAGCATAAATTTGAATGTTTCTCCTACCTTTAAACTCCAAATATGGCCAATACCAAGTTGGTTTCGAAGCTCTCAACGAGACGCATCTATTGGTGGTATTTTCACTCAAATCTGACAACCGCTCTTCACGTTATGATCAAAATCATGAATGGAGAGAAACACTTACACTCACTCCACAACTCATATTGGTTCACACACACACTACAGTAGTTCAAAATTGATGGGGATGGATAGACAACAGTCCTACACACACATTCCAAGCTTCACACATACACCAAAGATCATAGAGAAGATGAAAATCATCAGGGAAGAAGCAAATTCGAAATTTCAGTTCTCCTTTTCACAATGGCAAAAACGTTCTTACAAAGAGTCGCAAACTGACTTATATACATGTGCCCTAAAAATGGTCCTTTCACACATGAGACCAGCACTTTATTGACTAATCTCTAACTTCCTACTATTTTACAAGACGTATATTACAATGATTTGGGGCTTATGCATCTAGAGGACTCCTCTAGAGCAATTACATAGCTTTGAGGTAATTTTCTAGGATTCTAAAGAAGAAATTTATGCATATGAATTTGAAAATTTTGGGGCTCCTCCTTTGTGCTTCTTTTCTCTGCAACACCCACTTAGTGTCGATGGCCTTCTTGCTAAGAGGCAAATCACATAAATACCGGGTACCATTCTTCATAATAGCATCATATTTTGATTGCATACTAGCCATCCAATTTTCTAAATTTTATGCTTCACCAAAAGAAACAGTCCCATTCTCATCAGAGATACTAGAGGCAGCCATAACATAGAAATCTAATGCAAAAGAAGCACTATGAGAGTTTCAAGTGGTACAATATGATAGAGATGCATCTAATTTGCTATCTCATAAATTTTGCACAAGTCAATGTTAGCAGCTGGTGTGGATGACCACATTATTTATAGAAATGTATTTCTTATGTAATGGGAAAAAGGGATTTTGTGAGATCACAAGAGTTTTTGAAGTCTCTGAATATGGTGTTTTATTGTATATTTCAAAATACGAAATCGTGTGAAGACTACGAAGAGGTCCGGTGTCATTCATTATGATATGTGTTACGAGGAAGAGAGTTTGGAGGATGAAGATATCTGGAGCGCTAGAGTCTGAGAGCAAACTATCTAATTCTAAGTGAAGTTCTATCTATGAGAATATGTTATATCCCAGCATTGTACATCCTTATTAATCAAAGATTTATTATCTGTTGTCCTATCCTTATTCTATCGGAATTGTGTCAATATATTGGAGTGTTGTTTCTTTGAAGTCTATAACACTGAAAACAATAAGGAATAGAAACGCATGTTTATGAATACTAATATATTCACAAATCCTCGTTCCCGATCCCATTACTTTGGATATTTTGGTGCCATATTACTTAAGCATAGTATGAGCCAAAGATTTTGGCATCCACGATGGGATTTGAAGCCATTACCTTTGGATTTTAAGGAGACCACAAGAGTTTCCGAAGTCTTTGAAGACTATGAAGAGGTCCAATGTCATTCATTATGATATATGTTACGAGGAAGAGAGTTCAAAGGATGAAGATACACAAGATGCTAGAGTCTGAGAGCAACCTTCCTAAGGCTAAGTGAAGTTATATCTATGAGAATATGATGTATCTCATCGTTGTACATCCTTATTAATCAATATTATCTGTTGTCGTATCCTTATTTTGTGTAAAATGTGTCGATGTTACTGTTAGTGTCCATGTGAAAGGCCAAATGGCCATTGGACACTTCTTTGTATATGTTCTTTAATAAAACATATAGTTGTCCGGTCAGCCACAAACTGTATGTTGAACCGTATTTGTGAAACCTAAGAAGTCTGTCTTCGTGCTCCCTGTGTACTGTGTTTTCTGTGTATTCTACAACATTTGAGTGAAGTACTGTGTGCGGCCTCATGAGCTCGATTTTCTACTTTGAGCATATCATCGTGGAGCTCTCGAGAAGGAGAGTGCGCTGTGGTGCATCGTCGTAGAAATACTTCATTGGTATCAGAGCAGTTCGACACAAAAAGCTTTGTTCCTTTTGTGCGAGTGAAGCGAGCACCCCCCCAAGGCTTACGACTAAGGAGGCGACCAAGGCATAGACCTTGGCATACCTTGTCATCCAAGCCACCGAAGTCACCATTGGTTGCGCGCGAGGGAGGACCTCAATGATCAACGAAGATGAAGGTTCACGGTACTTCTCGTGAGGTCACCCATCCCACTACTATTCCCCCTAGAGCTCGCTTAACCATGAAAATCTCTTGCCACTAAGCTACACTCTTGCTGTGTCTGAAGAAGGGAAAAGATTAAGGTTGACATTACCTTGAACATGTTTAGGTCCCTCAAAGCTTCATTCTTTGCTTTCAAAGCCTATTTTTGAAGCATTTTTGGGTGTCTTTTGGAGCCATTTTGGATTACTTTTGCACAGTTCTCTTCACATAGGTCTGCAAACATCAAGAAGAGTGTTCTTTGTACTTCTCTCACAACAAATATCAACCTTTGGGGCTGTGTTTTTCAGCCACAATCGCAAAACTATAGGTATCTAGAAAGGTTTTTCTGTTTTGGTGGGAGCAATCGCTACAAATTTATGCAGGTTTTTGAGCCAAAAAGCATCAGAGTTGACAGACACTTGCTGGAGTTATTGGCTAGCTTTTAGGCTATGCATTCAGCCTTTTAGTGTCATTTTACTGCATATATTGAGCACATACACATCATGTACGCTTCTATGGATATCGCTTATGTACGTCCATGTGGTCATTGATATAGCGGTTACGTTCTTTGCATAAAGACTTTTACGTTTGATAAAGAGGGTCGTGGTGAGGTTTTGTTAACTAGGAGACACCCAGATGTCAGGGTCTCTTCGGTGATGCATGTGTAAGACTTACCCAGCCTCGCCATAGGAGATGTATGATAGTTGTCCATAGGTGCTCGATAAGCCAAGTTGGCTTCTATTGGGTAACTGATTATATGTAGTGGAGTTAGTCATTCACTATGTAGGCAAACATGTCAGTACTTGCAGTTTTATGATATTTTGACACTAGTCATATGCTCATTTTGCAAAGGATACTCTTGCAAAAGTTTTCCAGATTTTTGGTTTTGTCAACTATACAGTGGTCGATTCACTCCTTAATACACTTAGTCGTTGGTGTTTGGACTTTTCTAGCTCCATTATCATTCCATTCAATTCTCTACCATCATGGCGTCAGAGATCTTGGGCACATCTGGTGGATCAGGGTCTAGTGCTAGTGTCCCGAAGAGGAGCTATAACTTGTAGGCAAAAGAACATTTTGGGATCCGAAAATTTGATGGCACAAACTTTGCTTTATGGAAGAATCAGATTAAAGATGTGTTGATTCAAAGGAGGCAATGGAAGCCAATAAATGGGATTTCAAAGAAGCCTGCTGACATGGATGAATATGATTGGGATACGTTAGATGAAATGGTCAGGTCTACCATTCGCTTGCACCTGGCAGATACCGTTTACTTTATAGTATTAGACTGTGAAAGTGTAGATGAGCTTTGGAAGAAGTTATGCAATACATATGAAAAAGAGACAACATCAAATAAAGTGTATCTGATGAGAAAATTATATGACCTTCCTATGAAGGACACAGATAGTGTTGCTGCTTATCTAAATGAGTTTGATGCTATATTCTCCCAGTTAGAGGCTCAGAAAATGGATATGCATAACAAAATGAAAGCAGTATTATTGTTATGCACCCTGCCATCATCATGGGATAGATTTCGCACAGCTATTAGCAATAGTGCAACTGGTGGTAAATTGTCTATGATGACATATGTGGAGCACTCTTGAGTGAGGAGATTCATAGAAAATCTATGGATGGCACTCAGAGTGGAGATGCATATAATCTTCATGATTCTTACTAAGGAAAGAATCAGCAACGTGGTAGGAGCAAGATTTCTGTTCACACATCTGAATATGTTTGTTACATTTGTACATTCACTCATTCATCTATTTCTCTTCACATGAAGTGGTTGAGAGTTTTGCTCCCACATTGTACATTGAACATTGGTATATATGATAGTGTGAGTAAGCACTGGCTTATGTAACACTTTACACATGTTGTCTAGTCTCTCTCTATGTTTATCTCATCATTTGTATGATTAAATGTGGTATGTTCATGTTTTGTCAATATTGGAGATTGCTAGATTCTATGTTATATATGCTGGACCTATGGAACCTTGGACCTGTGATATGAGCTATGGGCCTACCTAAATTTCCAACATTTGGTATCAAAGCTCTAAGGTTTTGGTATCAAAGCTTTAGGACTTTGGCATCAATGCATTAAGGCTCATTCAAATTCTCAGATCTCTAGACTTCGAGGTTTACAACATATGATTTAAGGGCATCTTCTAATATTTGACATGTGACATACACACTTAAATCTAGATAAGTAGAGATTTGAGAATTAGACAATTCGGTCACATGTGTATTCATCAGTGTGGAGTATGAAGTTGATGATCTGTTAGCAGCCGAATACTTTTTGGAAGAGTATGAAAATACTTTACAGAAAGTATTATTTGAAGACCAAGACTTGATGAAGAGAAGGCTTCTTGAAATTCAAGGAAAAATAATGGTTTAGAGAAGATGAAGGAATCAGATCAACATCAAATCACAGGTATCAGTTTCACTATCAGATTATCATTTGCAGATCATGTCTTAGAAGAGCAGTTATGAAGAGATTTGAAGTACTCAAGGAGTGCTTTTATATAATTTCATCATTTGAAAGTTAAAGGCTACATCAAAACAGGTATCTAGAGGTTTTTTTGGAGAGTTTTGAGAGATCTCTTTCATGGCAAGAAAGCTCATCTAAGAAGAAAAATTTGGAGATGGGATGAGTTTACTGTTCAACCAATTTTTTGTTGTACGTTTGTTGAATATCCAGGTACAAAATTTGATCTAGAGAGGTAACTCTAGAAAAGTAATTCATCATTTAGCCAAAAAGTTGGTGAATTTAGTCATTTCAGACATTTGAAGCAGAATTTTTATTCAAAGATATGAGGAGATGGTAAAACATGTTTCTATGTTCACTTCCATTTGTATACCATGTTTTGTTTTGTCTCTTACTCTTAGTACTAGAGGAAGAGAAAGATTTCATTTGAAGAAGTTAAGAGTGCTTGCTACTTCAAGATCAAGAGAACAAAAGGTATGGAAGGAAGATATTAACATCATCATCAGATGGAAGAAAGACGCAGAAGAGGAAAGTCCATCATTTCCAAAAGAAAAGTAAGACTTCCTTTTCTCATATATTTTCCATATACTTTTCCTATTTTATCCTCTACATCCAAAGACAATGATGGAGAGTGTTAATCTCCAAAAGAACAAGTTGTACTTGAATTTAGAACTCCTCTATATCAAGAACAACTTCTGACTCCACTTTATTTAGAAAACAATCACCAAATTATCAGAATTTTGGCTAACAGTTGAAAACTGAAACTTCCTGGAAAGTCTGCTGCAGATTAATCACTCATTGACTAATCAATCCTGTAAAGTTTTTAATAAAACTTTGCACAATGCTTCGCCTTAATGTTGCGCAGCTATTCCAAGTTAAATTTCTCAAAATGATTGAGTATACTGTGAGAAATGTGTGAAGCACTTTACCTATGTCTGAAATAGCTTCTTTGCAATGGCGACTTTGACACCTGCAACTTCTTAACACTGATTCTCCCAAAGTAAATCTCGTTTGATCAAGATCTTTTAGCCATAGATGGCTTACCTTCCAACTTAGATTTTGAGCCCTCACTTGTGTAAAACTTTACACTGTGGACTGAGCAATGATCATTTCTCTGAACATGAAATCTGCGCCAGTTTTGATGACTCTCAGAACATCTTCACATATGAATGCTCCTAAACTAAATTCTCTCAACCTGATCACAATTAACCTCTCAAATTCTAGTCATAGATAGATTAGCTATTGACTTAGATACGTGCAAAAGGATTTCTCAAAAGATTAAACACAAAAGGAGAATGGCAGAGAAGATCGATGCGCCATTTCTGTCTTTTTCACTTATATATTTTCTTCATACATCTGTTGGATGATTTGTACAATGTACATCAACTAACTCATCTCAACTCTCTTCTCTATATCTCTATTTACTTGCCCCGACTTTTTCCAAAACATATATAGGCAAATATATACAAAATTATGACTAATCAAAAGTGTAAGTCACCTATATCTGAACTAATGTACATATGTGTACATGACTTTGAATTTCTGAGTATGTCCTTCCTTCAAACTTCTGAATTTGTTCTCTTCTTGATTTCTTGACTTTATTTCTTCATAAACCTTCAATTGATGATTGACATGCACCAACAGCTCCCCCTCAATCATTAATTGAGGTTCTTCTCTATCTTTTTAATTCCTGCCATATCCTTGAATCTCTGTAACTTTGGTCCATCTAGACTTTTTGTCATCATATTTGCAAGTTGATCTTTTGTAGGAGTGTGTATGACTTCAATCTCCTTATCAATGACCTTCTCTCTCAGAAAATGATATTGTATTTCAATATGCTTAGTTCTAGCATGAAACACAGGATTAGCTGCCAAGTATAGAGAACTCATATTGTCTCCACAAATAATAGGAGTACTTTGAATCACATCAAAACTCTTCATAAGTGTCTTTAGCCATATTACCTCCTTTGCAGCTTCCACCATACCTTTATATTCTGCTTCTGTAGATGACAAAGCAACTGTATCTGCCTACTTGAATTTTCGCTGATTACTTACGTATTCTATTGTCACTTCCAAATTGATTCTCAGTCACTTCAATTGTTAGAAACATTTAGTTGGATAGATTCAAATGTTTAAGATACCTTTCTTGGGTCACATATACTCCATGTTGAGTATAAGAAATCTCCATTCCCAAGAAGAATGATAAGTTCCCCAAATCACTGATTTTGAACTCTTTCTCCATCTGCTTCTTGATCATTTGTATTCCTTTATCATCTGTCCCTGTAAGTATTATGTCATCAACATAAATACAAACATAAATGAATCCATCTTCACTTGCTTTGACTAGCAAGCTACTATCTGCCTTTGATGCTTGAAATCCAAGTTCTTTCAAGAACTTTACAAGCCTATAATTCCATGCCCTTGGGGCCTGCTTTAATCCATACAAAGCTCTCTTGAGCTTACACACATAATTTGGATTCACTTGATCTTTGAATCCATCTGGTTGCTCCATGTAAACTTCATCTGAAATGTAACCATTCAAAAAAGCATTTTTAACATCTAATTGAGATAGCTTCCAACCTTTGCAAGCAGCAATTGCTATAAGAGTTCTGATGGTTGTCATCTTTGCCACAGGACTATAGGTCTCATCATAGTCCACTCCATATGTCTGTGCATACCCTTTCACAACAAGTCTAGCTTTGTACCTAGACACACTTCCATCTGCAAATCTTTTGGTTTTGTAAACCCACTTACATCCAATAATTTTCTGGCTATTAGGTTTAGGAACCAGATCCCAAGTCTGATTCTCTATCAATGCATCATACTCCTCTTGCATGGCTTCTTCCCAATTTCTCTTGCCTTTGGCTTCATCATATATAGATGGATCTTCATCTGCTTTTACCAAATAAGCATAATCTTTAGTAGTCAAGAATGAGGTGTCATAGCTATACCTTGTAGGTTGCCATTTGTGCCTAGATGACCTCCTAACTTCTGCACTTTTTGAAGTCTCTGGTTCATCACATTCTGGATCAAACCTTGGCCTCTCTTCAACTTCAACCTGTACTTCATTATTCTCATTTTCATCAAGTAATTGAATCTTTGCTTTACCTTTCCTTTGATCCACTACTTCTTCAACATCTGTATGTACATTATATTTACCTGCATACCAAGTACCTTGCTCATCAAATGTAACATCCTTGGATACAAGGAATTGCTTTGTGGATGGACTCCACAACCTGAATCCCATTTGCTTGTCATCATAACCAATGAATACATATTTTTCTGCCTTAGGCTCCAACTTATGCCTCAATTGAGATGGCACATATGCATATGCCAAGCATCCAAATATTCTGCAATGATCCAAGGTAGGTCTCTTACCCCACCAAGCTTCATAAGGTGTCATACCTTGCAAAGCTTTACAAGGCAATCTATTGACCAAATAAGTAGCTGTATTTACAGCCTCTGCCCACAAATAATTTGGACAATTCTTCTCTTTCATCATGGACCTAGCAAACTCAACAAGAGTCCTATTTCTTCTTTCTGCTACCCCATTTTGTTGAGGAGAGTACCTGCAAGTAACTTCTCTCTTTATACCTGCATTCCACAAGTAATCATTGAATTCATTTGAAAAATACTCTCCCCCTCCATCTGACCTTAGTCTCTTCAATTTTTGACCTGTAATCCTTCTGCATATGCATGATAGTGTTTAAATGTATTAAACACTTCTGACTTTTCTTTAATCACATAAATTGTGATCCATCTGGTAGCATCATCAACATATATGACATAATATCTTGAACCATTTATACTAAAGTCCTTTGAAGGACCCCACACATCTGTATGCACCAACTCAAGTCTTTCTGAATACATAAACCCATGCTTAGAATAGGATTGCTTATGAGCCTTACCTAATTGACATGCCTCACATTTGTATGTCATGTGTTGACCTGCAATGTTAGGCAACCCAAGCACTGAATCATTATTAATCATGTCTTTGATACCTCTTTCATTGAAGTGTCCAAGTCTTTTATGCCAAAGATCCAATTCAGATACCTTCTGCTCTCCATATGTGAACATAGCATGTCCAACATTTCCTTGTACCTTCAATGTGAAGAGCCTTCCTTCTTTCTTTCCTGTAACAACCTGTTTATACCCTTGACTAGGGTCTTCAACATATACTCCATCATTGGTGAATCTTACCTCATATCCTTTTTCCACAATTTGACCTACACTAATCAAATTCTTTGGAATTGTGGGAACATAAAGAACCTTACTCAAAAGAGTGCTCCCATCTTTAGCTTTGACTGAACCAATTGACTTTACCTTATGCTTTGTATTATCACCTATCTGAACTGTATGGTTAATTGCATTATGATCTAAATCAATCATCAAAGCAATATTTCCACTTAAATGATTACTACATCCTGAATCAATGTAGAACACTCTCATGTCCTCATGTGAGGTTTCATATGTTGCATTCATAATGAGAGTCGAATCCTCCTTGTGATCTGATGCATAGTTGTAGTAGGTGTTATTATAGGATTGATTTTGGAAGCTTCTTCCTCCACCTCTTCCAAAAGAATTCCTACCACCTCTACCTCTGAAGTTTCCTCTCTGAAATCTACCACCTCTTGCTCTTTGATTAAAGTTCTGATAATTACCATTGTTCTGATTATTGTGCCAACAATCATGAGATAAATGATTGGTCTTACCACATATCCAACAAGCTCTTGCATTATCTTTGTTGTTTTTGCCATTTCCTTTTCCTCTTATGAAATTTGCTTGATTTGAAGTACCTTCTTCTTCACCTGATTGTTGCTTTCCTTTGTTAACTTTCTTCTTGTCTTTGGAGTACATTGCATGACCTGCACTCTTATCAACATCTCCTTTGACATCATTCTCAAAAGTTAGCATATGACCTAACAATTGATTCAAATCAGGAGTGAAATGATCTAATGAAAGTTCTGTAGACAGAATAAAAGGCTTCCACTTCTCATCTCCTCTTAGCCCTGTGAGAATTTGTCTTACCAATTTTTCTTCTTCAATATCTTCATCCACTGCACCTAAAGAATCTGCAATGTCCTTCATCTTTGTCACATAATCAGAGATTGATTGTGAGGCCTTCTTCTTGAAAGTAGTAAATTCTGCCCATAGTGAAGCCTTCCTTGATTTGGTTGTGTTTTGGAAATGCTCTTCCAAAGCATTCCAAATGTCACTTGCACTTTCAAGTCCTCTAATGTGAGGAAGCAAATAGTCATTGACTGCCATGTAGATTATGCTCCTTGCTTGAGCATCCTTCTTCATCCAATTCTTCAAGTCTGCAAGCTCCTCTCTAGTTGGAACACTAGAGTCTCTAAATTCTGGCTTTTCTTCATCTCCTGTGATGTATCCCATCAGATCTTTGCTCATAAGATGAGCTTCCATCCTCATTGACCATGCAGGATAGTTCTCTCTATCCAGCTTCTCAATTTGGAGACTATCTCCCATTGTTTCTTTACCTGTATTGCCAATTCTTTACCTTTATGAGAAATAAATGTACCTTGACTTTGAATCTTACTCCTTCTGATCCTTTTGATAGCTTCAATGTGTCTACCTTCAAGTTTTCTTCAACCTTTATCCTTTTGCACCTTCGAGATGTAAAGATTTGTGTTTCTGTAGTAGTCAGAATCTTCTTCACTTCAATTTTGGCACATCCTGCTCTGATACCACTGATGGAGAGTGTTAATCTCCAAAAGAACAAGTTGTACTTGAATTTAGAACTCCTCTATATCAAGAACAACTTCTGACTCCACTTTATTTAGAAAACAATCACCAAATTATCAGAATTTTGGCTAACTGTTGAAAACTGAAACTTCCTGGAAAGTCTGCTGCACATTAATCACTCATTGACTAATCAATCATGTAAAGTTTTTAATAAAACTTTGCACAATGCTTCGCCTTAATGTTGCGCAGCTATTCCAAGTTAAATTTCTCAAAATGATTGAGTATACTATGAGAAATGTGTGAAGCACTTTACCTATGTCTGAAACAGCTTCTTTGCAATGGCGACTTTGACACCTGCAACTTCTTAACACTGATTCTCCCAAAGTAAATCCCGTTTGATCAAGATCTTTTAGCCATAGATGGCTTACCTTCCAACTTAGATTTTGAGCCCTCACTTGTGTAAAACTTTACACTGTGGACTGAGCAATGATCATTTCTCTGAACATGAAATCTCCGCCAGTTTTGACGACTCTCAGAACATCTTCACATATGAATGTTCCTAAACTAAATTCTCTCAACCTGATCACAATTAACCTCTCAAATTCTAGTCATAGATAGATTAGCTATTTACTTAGATACGTGCAAAAGGATTTCTCAAAAGATTAAACACAGAAGGAGAATGGCAGAGAAGATCGACGCGCCATTTCTGAACTTTTCACTTATCTATTTTCTTCATACATCTGATGGATGATTTGTACAATGTACATCAACTAACTCATCTCAACTCTCTTCTCTATATCTCTATTTACTTGCCCCGACTTTTTCCAAAACATATATAGGCAAATATATACAAAATTATGACTAATCAAAAGTGTAAGTCACCTATATCTGAACTAATGTACATATGTGTACATGACTTTGAATTTCTGAGTATGTCCTTCCTTCAAACTTCTGAATTTGTTCTCTTCTTGATTTCTTGACTTTATTTCTTCATAAACCTTCAATTGATGATTGACATGCACCAACAGACAAGTCTACGAGAACATCTTGTTTGAAGAAGATAGTATAAAGAAGAAGCAGCTTCTTGTTTTGCATTATACTTGGTCATGATTTAGTAGATTTGACAAAGAATTGCATTGAGAGAAAGAAAATCAGCAAATTTTGAAGACAACTTATATGTTTTGACTCATATGTATGAGTTATATATAAGTTGAAGATTTTTAGCAGGCAGCTTATATGTTCCCTCATAGAATTCCTAGAGTGTGAATACAAAGCTACTTGGTATATGACAAGTTGCAAAGAAGTATATTTCTTGTTTATCTTACTCTTGAGGTGAAAGAGTTTTTTGTAGCAGATGTTGAAGACTTGGGATGAGGTTTTGTGATTGGAAAGGTTAGCTCATATTCCGTATTTTCAAAAAACTTTAGAAAATTCAGATTTTTGATGTACTAGTCAGAATCTACTTTCTATGATTGTCTTGATTTTTGGATACATGCTTGTATTCAAAAAGGTGTTCCATTAGATTCTATCACTTGATTGAGAAGTGGAGTTAGCCAAAAGAAATTCAAGCAGATACTATCACATTTCACCCGGGTAGAATATGAAGATATGAAGTATCAACTTGCAGTTTTTGGAGTTCTCAAGGTGAGAAGTTTGTCCACTTATGTTTCAAGTAGGAATTGCAGATTCCTGGATGGATTTGTTTGAAGAAATTTTTACAACTTTATGTAAGAAGCACAGACACTTAAAGACATTCAAGTAGCAAATCAAACATTCAATCATGAATGTTTGATGAGAGCTAATTCTACATAGGTATTTTTTTGGAAAGATCTTGAAAATCTTGAGTATTTATGAGTCAGTTGTCTATCCTTTGTTTGTAAGGTTCTTTGCATTGGAAGAAGTAAGTCAAAGATTCAAATTCTATCAGATTTGTGTTGCAAAAAGATAGAAGAAGATACATGTTATGTTACAAAAGATTATGAATCCTAAAATGCTTTCAACAATGTTTTTATGATAGATCAGCTAACCTTATTCTAGGTTTTGGGACGCTTAGGAATGACAGGGAAAGCTATTGGCATGTGTATGCTAATAAAAAGGGTTCAGATTTCAGATATAGGTATTGAAATTGAAGATCAGATTCATTGAAACAAGGAAGACGTCCTAAATTTCATAAAGATTGGTATAATTTGAAGAATTTCGGATACTAGTGTTAAGTCATCGAGGGGGGTGATGAAACATGAAGAATTATTTTCAGCCATATGTTAAAGAATGCAGAGTCATACCTATAGGTATTCCTATATTTCCTTTGTCAGTTTCTCTTTATGTTCCAGCTTTGAAAGAAGAAGGAAGAAGGAGAATGTTTGGAGAAAGTTCCTGTTAGGATGTTCCTGTTCAGGAGAAGGTTCCAGAGTTCTATTGAAGAGAAGCTTGATATTTCAGAGAGGTATGTTTGAAAAGTGCGCACATATATGTTTATACCAGGTTCTAAAGGAAAGAGGTATGAAGGATTTATAGATGAACAAACATGATGACATCATAGATATGATATTTTGATGAGACTCACGAGTTGATTTTAGTTGATTTCAGTTCAATTCAGTTGAGTTGAGTTGAGTTGAGTACAATCAGAGATGAACCAGAAGTGTTCATAATACACTAAGTTTTGAGTTATCAGTCACAAGTTCCAGGATTCAGTTCTTGATTTTGGTTAGTGTATTTACATGACACAACAGAAGTACATTGAGAAACCTTTTTGGAAGGTAAATGCAAATATGTGGACCCTAGTGTATGTTTTCAGGTTTGTGAAGACAGGAAATAGCAAGTTCAGAGTCAGTACTTGCTACATTTGTTGTCAAGCAGTAATTTCTTGATGAGTACACTATTGGATATCTAGTTTGCATACTTTCTCAAGTATTATGGTTCATATTCAGCAAGTTCAGGTTTATTGAAGAAAAGTCAAATTCAGTTTTGAAGAAGACTTTTTGAAGAAAAGGTTTGAAGGTCAGTTCTGAAGTGCAAGAGTACAAGCTTGAAGCTTGTGATAGTTTGCAACTTTGATAGTTTGCACATCCAGTTGAGTTTGTACCAATATGACATTGCAGGGGGAATTGTTGGGAAACAATGTCCCATTGGTCAAAAAAATTGGTCAAGTTGGTTTTTAGAGCTCAGAGTAATAGCATTAGTAGTTGTTCAGTAATGTTCCTTGTACATCAAACGGGCTGAGCACCTTGGCTACGTGAGCAGCCTCCTAGAATGTCAACCAGGGTTCAAACCCCAACTCCAGCACTGGCACGTGAAGTTTTTTTTAATAATGCTTTTGCTTTATTAAACGACGATGGAGACTGTTTTTCTAGCCTGATTGCGATCGTATATTTTTTCCAAGAATGCTTTATTGGAGAGAGCGATCGTGTTGCTTTTGGATGAGCTTTTGAGAAGAGATTTAATCTGTAGAAGCTCTACTATATAAGAAGTGCTTGGGGTCACTTGTATTGCATCCTTCACCTAGTGTTCAACACAAGCCTTGGTGCTTGGACCTCATTAGAGGTGGTGTTTCTTCTAGCACATGGGACAACCATGGTGCTAACTTGGAGCATGTTTAGGAGCAGCTATGGAGTTCTTCTTGGAGGAGAAGAGTGTGCTCACACTCTTGCTCATGGAAAGGACTTGGTCATTAGCAGCTTTTTGGTGAGGATCGGCCATCTACATGGAGTATTTGAAGATCATCTTCTACATGAAGATTTTGGGTTACTTCAAAGACATTGGATGGTGGTTAACATAAGATTTACATCTTCTGTTAAGTATTCAGGTACAGATTCTCTTTATGCACACATGTACTACTTGAAGTTTATGGAGGCAGTAACATCCATATCAGGAGGAGTCCTATTCGGCATAGGTACAAGGGAATCAGTACGTATATGCTTTATGCATATTTGATTGAGGTGTTCGAGAAGGTATGGTCATATGAGTTTGAGGATTTTCGACAGCAAACTTGTTAGCATTCTTTGCTATTTTTTAAGTATGTGATCTTTTCACACACGTATCTCACTTAGGGTCTTCCATAGCCTAAGGTTAGATGAGGGTTTGTTTGTTATCAGTTTTAGACTGATCCTTCCTCTTTTGGTCACTCATATTCACTCTTCTACAACCTATCAGGTCACACATCTCATGTATATTCAGATTTTTGTTCACACATCTGAATATGTTTGTTACATTTGTACATTCACTCATTCATCTATTTCTCTTCACATAGAGTGGTTGAGAGTTTTGCTCCCACATTGTACATTGAACATTGGTATATATGACAGTGTGAGTAAGCGGTGGCTTACGTAACACTTTACACATGTTGTCTAGTCTCTCTCTATCTTTGTCTCATCATTTGTATGATTAAATGTGATATGTTCATGTTTTTTCAATATTGCAAGATTGCTAGATTCTATGTTATATATGTTGGACCTATGGAACCTTGGACCTGTGATATGAGCTATGGGCCTACCTAAATTTCCAACAATGACCTTGGTTACAAGGTGGTCTTCTATGCTCAATCCTTTTGCATATCAAAGGCCAATATGGTTATTGCAAAAGGAAGCAAAGTTGGCTCACTTTATCCTTTATTTGTATCACAGAAAGAACACTTGTTAGCTATTACTGAACAGTCTATGGCTTGTATTTGGCATGGTCGTTTGGGCCATATATGTGGTAGTGGAATGGAAGATCTTTCTCATTCTGGCTACTTACCTTTGTTATCTTTGTCCTATTTTTCATTTTGTGAGCATTGTCAATATGGAAAGAAAACCAGAAATGTGCATAGAACGCACATTGACTCTTCAATTCAGCCTTTAGATCTCATTCATACAGATGTGTGTGGTCCCATGCCCACTAGGTCCTTAGGTGGTTCTCTCTACTTTGTCACTTTGATAGATGATGCTACTAGAAAAGTTTGGGTATATCCTATCAAATCGAAGAACGAGGTATTCCCTACTTTTAGAAAATGGCTTGCTTTAGTTGAGACTGAGAAAAGGAACTAAGATCAAGTCTTTACGTTCAGATAATGGCGGGGAGTATACCTCACATGAATTCAGCCTTTTCTGTCATTCTAGAGGGATCCATAGAGAGTTTATAGCTCCTTATACCCTAGTACAGAATGGTGTAGCTGAGGGGACGAATAGAACTATTCAAGATAGAGTAGTCTCTATGTTGCATCATGCAAACCTCTCACAAGGCTTTTGGGTAGAAGCAGTATTGACTGCAGTTCATGTGATTAACCTTTCACCTAGTACTGCCAAAGGTCTGAAAGTGGCACAAGAGTTATGGATAGGGAAGCCACCATATTATGATCATCTTTGAGTTTTTGGGTGTGAAGCATATATTCATATACCCAATAATCTTAGACAAAAGTTGGACCATAAGTCAAAGAAATGCATTTTTCTTGGATATGGTTGAGAAGGATAATTTGGATATCGCTTATGGGATCTTGAAACACGATCAATGATCAGAAGTAGTGATGTCATTTTCAATGAGTCTAAGATGCATAAAACAGCCCATTAAGGAGGTTGAAGTGAGAAGAGTGGTGTTTGAGGATACTAGTCCTCCGGTTAGCATGCATAAAAATGTTGCACATAGGGATGTTCAAGAGAATGTCCATTCACATCAGTCTGCACATGTTCCTGTTCAGCAACCATTGAGACGTTCTGCACGTGTCTCACATCCACCTGAAAGATATGTTCCGGGTTTAGATTTTGTTATGCTAACAGATGCCGGTGAGCCTTCTTGCTACAAAAAGGCTATGCAGACAGATGATCATGTCAAGTGGGAGCGTGCCATCAAGAGTGAGTTGGATTATATTCACAAGAATGGTACTTGATATTTAGTACCTTTGCCAAATGGCAGGAAAGCTTTACCATGTAAATGGGTATATAAGTTGAAACTCACATCAGATAGTGCTTCTCCGAAGTATAAAGCACGATTTGTTGCAAAGGGTTTTAAGCAACAACATGGTGTTGATTTCGAGGAAATCTTCTCTCTAGTGGTCAAGATGACTACCCTACACATGTTGCTTGGATTCCTTGCAATGGAGGACTTAGAGCTAGTCCAAATGGATGTGAAAACTGCTTTCTTGCATGGAGATCTTATAGATGAGACCTATATGGAACAACTAGAGGGTTATGTAGTTCCTGGCAAGGAAAGTCTAGTTTGTGAGCTTAAGAAGCGCTTGTATGGACTTAAACAGTCCCCTAGACAATGGTACCAAAAGTTTGATGCTTCTATGAAGTCTCAAGGCTATTCTCAAAGTAGTGAGGGTCATTGTCTCTACACAAAGAGATGCTCAGATGGCAACTTGATATGCTTGATACTTTATGTCGATGACATGTTGATTGCTGGGAAGTCCTCTTATGATTTGTCAATTCTCAAAAAGAAGTTGAGTCAGACATTTGATATGAAGGATTTGGGGGATGCCAAACATATTCCTTGCATGCGCATTACTCGTGATAGAAGTAAAAGATTCATATACTTGTCTCAAAGTGAGTACATATCCAAAGTACTTCACAGGTTCAATATGTAGGGTGGAAAGGCATTGAGTACACCTTTACCCACATATGTGAAATTGAGCAAGGATGATTGTCCCAAATCAGATGAGGAAAAGGAATTCATGACCAAAATTCCCTATCAGTTTGATGTTGGTAGTCTCATGTATGCTATGGTAGCTACGAGACCAAACATTGCATTTGCAGTGGGAGTTGTGAGCAGAGATATGTCTAATCCTAGCAAGAAACATTGGGAAGTGGTCAAGATGATTTTAAGATATCTGAGTGGCACTAAGGACAAGTGTCTATGCTTAGGTAGAGGGAAAGCATCCATTCTTGGTTACATTGATTCTGACTATGCTGGTTGTGTAGACAATCATAAGTCTACATCAGGGTACATTTTTCATTTTGCTCGAGCTGGTATCTCTTGGAGATCTTGTCTTTAAGAAATTACAATTGTTTCCACCACAGAAGCAGAGTACGTTGCAGCAAGTGAGGCATGTAAGGAAGCGTTGTGGCTTTCTCGTCTTGCTTGTGATATGGGTTTACCTCAGCATGTACCTCGTTTGCTCAGTGATAGTTAGAGTGCCATTGCTTTGGCTAAGAATCCGGTCTATCATGCAAAGACCAAGCACATTGAGGTGAGGTATCACTTCATTAGAGATTTCTTAGCCATTGAGCGCATTATTCTTGAGAAGGTTCACACTCGAGATGATGTTGCAGATGCTTTGACTAAAGCTCTACCACAGGATAACTTTTGACATAGTTGTCACCTGATGGGGGTTACTTGATTCCTGATCTTACACAGTCACTTGTCTACTGTGTAACATGCCATTAGGTGGGAGGTGTAGTTTGTATACTTACACTCAAGTATTCTTTATCATTATTTATTTTTCCTCCCATAGTTAGTTTGGCCATATTGGCCTTTAGTGGGAGATTGTTACCATTAGTGTCCATGTGAAAGGCCAAATGGCCACTAGACACTTCTTTGTATATGTTCTTTAATAAAACATATAGTGGCCTGGTGAGCCACAAACTGTATGTTCGATCGCATTTGTGAAACCTAAGAAGTCTGTCTTTGTGCTCCCTGTGTATTGTGTTTTCTGTGTATTCTGTAGCATTTGAGTGAAGTACTGCGTGCAGCCTCAGGAGCTCGGTTTTATACTCCAAGCATATCATCGTGGAGCTCTTGAGAAGGAGAGTTCACTGTGGTGCATCATCATAGAAATACTTCAGTCGATATATTCGAGTGTTGTTTCTTTGAATTCCTTAACACCAAAAACAGTAAGGAGCAAAAACGCATGTTTATGAATATTGTTGTATTCATAAATCCTCATTCTCGATCCCATTACTTTGGATATTATAGTGCCATATTACTTAGGTATAATATCAGCTAAACATTTTGGCGACCATGATGGGATGGGGTCGATAATAGTTTATATCACAAAGTGAATTGATGTTGTTGTGGAGCACTAAGGAGTACTTGAAAAAGACCTATCATCATGAGTATTTAGAAAAATTCGTAAAGCAGACCCTATCAACACTAAAGCTTAAAGATATTTTCCTCGAGGACATAGCTATTATTCCGGAAGAAGTGTTGTATTGGGTGGAAACTAGAGTTTCATCTCTGAGGCTTTTGAAGGACTAGATCTTTGAGTGAAAGGATGGTAAACTAGATAAAGTCTTGTGGCAAGGGGAATCCAGTGGAACCAACTAGCAGAGCCACTAGTAGGACGAATTATACCCTACTAAACCAGGCCAAAGTGATAGCAGCAAACCCCCACCAGAGTTGGAGTTAGTACTAGTTCATTTGACTCAATTGGGTACCTTATAAAAGTTTGAAAACCCGATGGTGCACATAAATCAATTGCCAGGGTTGAGTTATACTCATTTTTATGGAAGAATAGACAAAGACCTGGATGTGCACGTACGACATTCAAAAATCAGTATATCTCTAATCATTGTAATTTACATGATGATGATAAGCATAAGTTTTAGGTATTCCAAACTATGCTGGCAGGTGATGTAGTGAAATAGCTTATCGAGTACCCTTCATATTATTTTTCAACCTACGATGAGTTGAAAGAGGCTTTCGTAGAGCAATTTAGGACTACCAAGAGCATTTCTGAGCTCTAAGCTATGCTCTATTATATGATGCAGAAAGGAATAGTAGAGCAATATGCATCAAATTTTAGATCCAGCATGCGGCAATTTCCGACACACAAATGTCCTTCAAAAGAAATGCTGCAGGAATGTTTTGTTGATGGACTTCAACCAACCATTGAAGAGAAGATTTACATGTGCACTCTAGAACAATTTTGTACACTTGATCAGTTAATTGAATTAGCAACAAGATGGACCAGAAAATATAGTTGGTCAATTTGGTCTCCAAAAAGACTAATCCACTAATGAAGAAAAGTACCAGTTTAACGTAGCAATTGTATTGTTTACGGTGTAGGAATGCAGACCATATCATGACATATTGTGCATTGAATTAGGTATTTTGTCCAATCTGTAATAAGAATCACCATAGTCTTGATGAATGCCAATTTAATGCAAAGAACACACTAGTGGCTACTATAGAAGTAGACATTCCTTTGTGGAAAGGAAAGCCAATGGGATATATGCCACAAGCCTCCTTTGAACAATGGTAGGATATCCATGATGTCACATTATCAAGACCATTCCAGTATTTGGATCCATAGCAATTTCTTAAACAACGGCAAGCTTTCCAAAAAACTTTGCAAGAATTCGGTCGAGGTCAGAGGTTTGGACAATCCGACCCAAGTACTTCAGGGAATCGACCAATCTAGTGCCATTTTTGCTTGCAATATGGCCACCGAGGATAGGAATGTGAATAGGCCAAGGAATATGATCAACAAAAATAGGAAGTTAAGCTTAAAGCACCTATGGCCAATGTGGTGACCTCAAAGTATTTGGAGCCTTTAGCATCAGTGGTCACCAAGTCGCAGAAAGAATGTTAGAGTGGCCAAAAATCTAATTATCAAGCACTAGTGGAGCAGATGCAAAAATTTAAAAAAACACTATAGTGGGCTATGGAGTATCCATCGCATTATGTAGAGCCTCTACTAGTTCCAATGGAACCTTTTGGAAAAGAGTAAAATAGTAAATTTGGTAAGAAAGCTCATAAACCTACTAAGTAGACAAAGGAAATAGGAAATGACACAGAGAATTTTAGGCATCCAACCGAATCAACAGTTTCAATAAGTGCTACAGGTAGGGTCTAGTGATCAAGAGACTATCATCAAGATTTGGAGCTAGAAACTTTGGACATAGCAGAAGCAAGAGGATTTAGATCCTAGAGCATCGGTGGACAGTACGTATTGCGAGTTCTTGGAGGATTCACATATTAAAATATCGTTAAGGACTTTAGTGGAGCTCATTCCAGCCTTTCGCAAGTAGTTATTATAGCAACTAAAGGAAAGATATTTGCCATCTCTAAGTCTGAAACCTTCGGTCTCGATGGTAAAAGATGTCCTAGATAGAATAGTAGACTCAGTAGTTCCTACAATTACAGTCAGATATAAAAATAAAGCCATCCCCAAGGTTTTGATCGATGGCAGATCTAGCATTAACATCACCTCTACAACCACATGTAAACAAATGGGTTGGAACAAAATAGACCCAGTGTTGGAACTGAAGGACTCACAAGGCAAGGAGGCTTACGAAGGGAGTCAGAGAGAAGAAAGCACAAGCAGACAGGGTAGTCAACGAGGATCTAGCAAGTAGGCCAATATTTTTTCAGGACACTAAAGCATATCGAAGAGGTGGACACACAAGGAGAAGGAGCAAGTAGGGAGCTCGAAGATATGTATGTCGAATCGTTACAAGAAATCCCTACAACAATAGTGATTTTCATCACTAAGAGCCATTGTAGATACCATTTCATATTTTTGTAGCTCCATTTTGTGCAATCCAAGGAGTCCTTGAGCTTGAGGAGCATTCGAAGTAGCTACCTACCAATTTTCATAATTTTTAGACTTTGTTTGAGTCTTCAAATAGGCCCTAGAACCTAATTTTTAACTAGGCCGGACACTAGGTCTCGACACGGCCAAAACCTAGTCAAAAACTATAAATAGAGCTAGAGAGCTCATTTTTGAGGTTAGCTTGTAATTGATTTGAACTGGTATGAGCGTTTTGGAAGTAATCTAAAGAACTCCATTGCTTCTCACTCTTTGTCTTACCTTGTGTGCGCGTGTGTGTGTATGTGTGTGCATGTTAGTGTGCTTCTCACTCACGCACTTGTGCCCTCACTTGCTCGAGTTCATCATACCATCCTCACGTCTTCCCGGATTGACATTAAAGGAGGTGCTACTCATCACTGAGCTACACCAAATTTTGGCACCGTTGTCGGGGATCGAGCTTTGAGGACGAGCGTGTGATGGTAAGACGTAGATTTGAGACGTTGGCGTTGTAGGTAATTTCTTTACTTTTCTTATTTTTCTCTTTCTTACCTCACCACCATCATCACCATCATCATCCTCACCATATCTGATCTCCATCTCCATCTCCATCATCGCGAAAAAAAAATTCAGTTTTTTGGTCATATCACCTTCTCCACCTCATTTCCCTCATTCCACTTGTGAGAGAGAGCGAGAGAGCGACTTGTGTGCTGTGTTTTTGCATGTTTTTTGAGCACTCTTGCAGGTACAGCTATATCATCCCCTCCAGCATGCTGAGCAGGTACGGACACGCTCGAAACTATCTCTGTGTCGCAGACCTCTGTCAATCGCGATCGACAGAAAAATCGGCCATTTGGTAAAACAAAGTGCACCACCATAGTCTACATGATGAGCACATTCTAAATCACTAAAAACAGGTAAAAAATTCCGTGTTTCTCTGTCAATCACGACCGACACCATCGATCGTGATCGACAGCCACGATCGACAACATCTGTCAATCGCGACCGACACACCCTGTCAATCGCGACCGACACACCTTGTCAATCGCGACCGACACACCCTGTTAATCGCGACCGACAGACCTCACGACCGACTGACTGCCACGTAGGATTCATTCAATCGTGATTGACACCGTCGATCGCGACCGACTGAAAATTCACGATTGACACCAAAATTCGCATTGCCACGTGTCCATCGCGACGGACACATCCCCGATTGACTGAAATCACGGTGAAAATTCCAAAAAAAGTGTCGATCGCGATTGACACCATCGATCATGATTGACATGACCCACGATCGACTCTCTCGATCGCGATTGACGTGTCGATCGCGATTGACACTGTCGATCGCGATTGACATGTCGATCGCGATCGACAGACCCGACGGACACCTCTGTCAATCGCGATTGACAGACCTGTCGATCGCGATTGACTGGCTTTTTCGGCCAAATTTCTAGGGTTTTCAATACCAAGTTTTGGGGTAATTTTTGGCATACTTATCAACCAATTAGTGATTTGTGAGGTCCCTACAAGTGTGTTTTGAGAAAAATCCTGGGATTTGTCAGCCTGTTTGAGCCCTGTTTTAACCCCAAAACCCTGAACTGTCATAACTTCCTCATACGAAATCCGTTTGCTGTGATTCTTGTCTTGTTGGAAGGAATATTCTGAACTCCCTCTTTCAATTCCTAGCCTAGGCTACACGTGAATAGTGCTAGAAGTAAGTCAGGACAACGGTAGGCACGAGACAAGTCAAAGACTATCTAAAAAATCAAGTTCAAGACAAGAGTTAACTTGTGTGTGATCGATAACTTTAAAGGAAAAGAATTTAACGTGGAACGATCAACTTAAAGTACGAAAAATACTCAAGTGCTCCTGAAGACGTGATATCAGACAAGAGTATAAACACGATAAGCAACATAAGAAGGAATCAACTAACTTATACAAAAGAACTCAGCAACGAGGTTGTACTTGGGTAAAATTGGGGATTACTCAATAAAGCATATGAACCTTAGATCAGGACGACATCTAGGGAGAGATAGACAAAGTCTGAGATCTTCAGAGGCTAGCGTCAATCACACTGCTAGGTCTTGGGCCCAGCAGTTGAGCCACCACTCGTGTTATCCTAGCTCTGAGACTAGTGAATCAGAGATGTCTCAAGGCATGGACAGACCCACAGGAAGTTCAGGTGTGCCATATTTGTATAGGGTGGAAGGCCCCTACAAGACACAGCTGGAATACCTTAGGACCAACCGATTAGGTGCTAGCATCTATGAGGACGGCCTAGGAAGATTTGTGGTCCAAATCAAAAATCCAGATCAATCCATTGGGCTAGAGCACCCAGCTGTCAAGTTTGAAAATGGAGCATACTTGGACAAAGAAAGAACCATATATGTGGTCACTAGTCACCCAGACAGGACAAATGAATTTGGAAATGTGATCCCAGAAACGGACATAGGTGACCTAGAGCAAGGAAACATGGGTATAGAGCCTAGGACCCCTCAAGGGAAATCTGTTCATACAAGAATTCTCACACCAGAGTGGATTCCCCAGGACAACAATGTTGGTGCAGACCAATCACCAATTGAATGTTTGGAAGATTAAAGAATGAAGGAAGATTCAATTCTTGAAGCTTGGAAGAAGGATACATTCAGAGGATATGAGGAATGTACACATATGTACATTAGTATAGTTATAGTTCACTTAGGTCTTTGATTAGTCATAGACTTGTACAAATTTCTCTATAAATACCTTGAAAATGTCGAGGCATGTAATGAGAGCATATGAAAGAATAGATGAATGAGTACAGAAGTCAAGAAAGGAGAAGTTAGATGTCATGAGACATGTGAAATGTTAGTTGATTTTTCCTCTCATCACTCAACTGTAATTTTCTGAGTAATCGAAGAAAGATTGCGCCCGATGTTTCTGTGTTTGCTCCGTCTGTGGTAGATCATTTGTGAAATCCTTTTGAAGATATCTAAGTTCATAGTTAATGAGTCTATGACTTGAGTTTCAGAGTTTAATTGTAAACAGGCTAGGAGAATTGTGTGTAGGAACATTCATATGTGATGAGTGTTCACAGTTCTCTGAAACAGGCGCAAATTTCGAGTCAAATGAAATGAGTAGTGCTCAATGCATAGTGTAAAGTTTTAGACATATGATAGCTCAAAATCTAAGTTGAGAGATAAGCTATCTACAGCCAAAAGGATTTGGTAAAACGGGTTCGACATTGTGAGAACCAAAGTTAAGAAGTTAGGGGTGTCAAATCGACTTCTCAGAAGTGCAGATTTGGACATAGGTAACTTGTGAAGTTGATTTCTCAAGTTATACTAAACCTTTTGAAGAACTTTAACTTGGAGGAGGTGTGCAACTTCTAGGCGACACTTCATACAAAATTTCATAGAAAACTTTACATGTTTGATAAGTCAATGAGAAGAAATTGTGCAGCAGACTTTCTGTGTTTTATCTTCTTCACAGAATTTTTCAACTTTTGATAATTTGGAGGTTGGATCTCTAATTTGGTGAAGGTTTTGACTTACTCTTGATATAGAGGTGTTCTAAATCCAAGAGTAGGTTGTTCTTTTGGGGATTAACACTCTCCATCAGTGGTATCAGAGCAGGAGACATCAAAATCAAGGAAAGGAGGATCCCGACTGCTGCAGATTCAAGAAATTCAATAATTGAAGAACTAAAAGGTGAAAGCTTGAAGGCAAAGCTTGAGGAGGAGACCATACGACATCAAGAAAGACAAAAGGACTCTAATTCGAAGTAGAGGTACATATATTGTTCATAAAGGTTGAAGATTTCAATACACAGGTGGACACAAGATGGGAGATTCTCTACAGATAGAGAAATTGGATAGGGAAAACTATCCTGCATGGTCAATGAGGATGGAAGCTCATCTTATGAGCAAAGATTTAATAGCTTACATCACAGGAGAAGAAGATCCTAGTGTTCCAACTAGGGAAGAGTTAGCAGATTTGAAAAATTGGATGAAGAAAGATGCTCAAGCTAGGAGCATTATATATATGGCAGTCAATGATTACTTGTTACCTCATATTCGAGGTCTTGAAAGTGCAACTGATATTTGGAATGCTTTGGAGGAGCATTTCCAGAATACTACTAAGTCAAGGAAGGCATCCTTATGGGCAGAGTTTACCACCTTTAAGAAGAAGGCTTCTCAATCCATTTCACACTATGTGACAAGAATGAAAGATATTGCAGATGCTTTAGGAGCTGTTGATGAAGACATTGAGGAGGATAAATTGGTAAGGCAAATCCTTACAGGTTTAAGAGGTGATGACAAATGGAAGCCATTCATTTTGTCTACAGAGTTATCACTTGATCATTTCACTCCTGATTTAAATCAGTTGCTAGGTCATATGCTAACATTTGAGCAGGATGTTAAAGGAGATGGTGACAAGAGTGTAGGTCATGCAATGTACTCAAAGGACAAGAAGAAGAATAGCAAAGGAAAGCAACAAGCAAATGAAGATGAAGGAACAACTAGTCAAGCCAACTTCCTAAGAGGAAGACGAGGTGGCAAAGGTAGAGGAAGAGGCAGGAACAACAAAGATGGAGCCAAAGCTTGTTGGATTTGTGGTAAGACAAATCACTTAGCTAATGATTGTTGGCACAATACTCAGAGTAATAATGGATATAGTCAAAACTATAATGCAAGAGGAAGAGGTGGCAGAAATCAAAGAGGTAATTTCAGCTGCAGAGGTAGTAGGGGTTACTTTGGAAGAAATGCAGGTAGAGGTTTCCAAAGTCAACAATATAACAACACCTACTACAATTATGCTTCAGATCAAAAGGAAGATTCAACATTGATAATGAATGCAACTTGTGAGAGGCAGAGTGAAGATCAAAGAGTCTTCTACATTGACTCAGGGTGTAGCAATCACCTGAGTGGTAATATAGCCTTGATGACTGATTTGGAGAATAAGGTATCTAATCATGTTGTTCAAACAGGTGACAACACAAAGCACAATGTGAAGTCAATTGGATCAGTGAAGGCCAAGGATGGTAGCACCTTATTGAGTAAGGTCTTGTATGTTCCTACAATTCCTAAGAATTTGATAAGTGTAGGACAAATTGTGGAAAAAGGTTATGAAGTAAGGTTCACTAATGAAGGAGTGTTTGTGGAAGACCCTAGCAATGGGTATAAACAAATTGTTTCAGGGAAGAAAGAAGGAAGATTGTTCACATTGAAGATTCAAGGTAATATTGGTCATGCCATGTTCACATATGGAGGACATAAGATCTCTGAGTTAGATCTTTGGCACAAGAGGCTTGGACATTTCAATGAAAGAGGTATTAAAGACATGATTAACAATGGTTCAGTGCTTGGTTTGCCTAATGTTGCAGGTCAACATATGACATAAAGATGTGAGGCATGTCAATTAGGTAAGGCTCATAAGCATTCCTACTCCAAGCATGGTTTTATGTACTCAGAGAAGCTTGAGTTGGTACATACAGATGTGTGGGGACCATCAAAGGATTTCAGTATAAATGGGTCAAGGTATTATGTGATTTATGTTGATGATGCTACTAGATGGATCACTATTTATGTGATCAAAGATAAGTCAGAAGTGTTTAATACATTCAAACACTATCATGCATATGCAGAAAGAATTACAGGACATAAGTTGAAAAGACTAAGGTCAGATGGAGGGGGAGAGTATTTTTCTAATGAGTTCAGTGATTACTTGTGGAATGCAGGTAGGAAGTTACTTGTAGGTACTCTCCTCAACAAAATGGTGTAGCAGAAAGGAGAAATAGAACACTTGTTGAGTTTGCAAGATCCATGATGAAGGAGAAAAATTGTCCTACTTATTTGTGGGCTGAGGCTGTAAATACAGCTACTTATTTGGTCAATAGGTTACCATGTAAAGCCTTGCAGGGTATGACACCATATGAGGCTTGGTGGGGTAAGAGACCTACACTAGATCATTGCAGAGTTTTTGGATGTGTGGCATATGCATATGTGCCATCACAATTAAGACACAAGTTGGAGCCTAAAGCTGAAAAATATGTTTTCATTGGTTATGATGATAAGCAGATGGGTTATAGATTGTGGAGTCCATCTACAAAACAATTCATGGTTTCTAAAGATGTTACATTTGATGAGCAAAGCACTTGGTATGCAGGTACAATCAATATCAATACAGGTGATGAAGAAGAAGTGAGCCAAAGGAAAGGTAAATCAAAGGTTCAGATATTTGATGAACAAGAGAATAATGAAGTGCAGGTTGAAGTGGAAGAAACACCAAGATTTGATCCTGAATATGAAGAACCAAAAACCTCAAGAAGTGGAGAGCTTAGGAGGTCTACAAGGAATAAATGGCAACCTACAAGGTATAGTTATGATACTTCATTTTTGGCCACAAAAGATTATGCTTATATGATGAAAACAGATGAAGACCCTTCTACATATGAAGAGGCAAAAGGTAAGGAAAAATGGGAGAAAGCTATGCAGGAAGAATATGATGCACTATTGGAGAATCAAACATGGGATTTGGTTCCAAAGCCAAATAGTCAGAAAATTATTGGATGCAAGTGGGTTTACAAGACCAAGAGGTTTGCAGATGGAAGTGTGTCTAGATACAAAGCTAGACTTGTTGTCAAAGGGTTTGCTCAGACATATGGTGTTGACTATGATGAGACTTATAGTCCTGTGGCAAAGATGACAACCATCAGGACACTTATGGCTATTGCTGCATGTAAAGGTTGGAAGTTATGTCAACTTGATGTGAAAAATGCTTTTTTGAATGGTTATATTTCAGATGATGTATTCATGGAGCAACCTCAAGGGTTCAGAGATACAAGGTATCCTGATCATGTGTGCAAGCTCAAGAGAGCTTTGTATGGCTTAAAGCAGGCCCCAAGGGCATGGAATTATAGACTTGTAAAGTTCTTGAAAGAACTTGGATTTCAGGTGTCTAAAGCAGATAGTAGCTTGCTTGTCAAAGCAAGTGATAATGGTTTCATATACATGTGCATATATGTTGATGATATAATTCTTACAGGTACAGATGAAGAAGGAATACAAAGACTCAAGAAACAAATGGAAAAGGAGTTCAAAATAAGTGACTTGGGAGACTTGTCATACTTCTTGGGCATGGAGATTACATATACTCAACATGGAGTATTTGTGACTCAAGAAAGGTATTTGAAGAACTTGTTAATCAAGTTTAAAATGGATGATTGCAGGGTAGCACCTACACCAATGGAGGTGAATCACAGATTGAGTAAGTTTGGAGGTGAAGAATTCAAGGACATGAGACAATATCAGAGTTTGGTTGGTAGTCTTATCTATGCTACTTTAACTAGACCTGATTTATCATATGTAGTAGGGGTTTTGTCTCAATTCATGCATTGTCCTAGGAAAGAGCATTGGATTGCAGGTCAAAGAGTGTTGAGGTACATTAAGGGTACACTCAATGAAGGTTTGTATTATGGGTTTACATTAGATACAAACATCAAGATCTATAGTGATGCAGATTGGGCAGGTAATCCAGATGATAGAAGGTCAACTTTTGGATACATGTGTTATGTGGGAGATAAACTCATCTCATGGTGTTCCAAGAAGCAACATACAGTTGCTTTGTCTTCTACAGAAGCTGAATATAAAGGCATGGTTGAAGCTGCAAAGGAAGTGATTTGGCTCAAGACCTTGATGAAGAGTTTTGACATTGTGCATGGGATACCAATTATATATGGAGATAACATGAGTTCATTGTATTTAGCTGCTAATCTTGTTTTTAATGCCAGGACCAAACACATTGAGATTCAGTATCACTTTCTAAGAGAGAAGGTGATGGATAAGGAGATTGAAGTCATACATACTTCAACTAAAGATCAGATAGCTGATATGCTTACAAAGAGTTTGGATGGACCAAAGCTACAGAAGTTTAAAGACATGGCAGGCATAAAGAAGATAAGAGAAACCTCAATTGATGATTGAGGGGGAGCTATTGGTGCAGACCAATCACCAATTGAATGTTTGGAAGATTAAAGAATGAAGGAAGATTCAATTCTTGAAGCTTGGAAGAAGGATACATTCAGAGGATATGAGGAATGTACACATATGTACATTAGTATAGTTATAGTTCACTTAGATCTTTGATTAGTCATAGACTTGTACAAATTTCTCTATAAATACCTTGAAAATGTCGAGGCGTGTAATGAGAGCATATGAAAGAATAGATGAATGAGTACAGAAGTCAAGAAAGGAGAAGTTAGATGTCATGAGACATGTGAAATGTTAGTTGAGTTTTCCTCTCATCACTCAACTGTAATTTTCTGAGTAATCGAAGAAAGATTGTGCCCGATGTTTCTGTGTTTGCTCCGTCTGTGGTAGATCATTTGTGAAATCCTTTTGAAGATATCTAAGTTCATAGTTAATGAGTCTATGACTTGAGTTTCAGAGTTTAATTGTAAACAGGCTAGGAGAATTGTGTGTAGGAACATTCATATGTGATGAGTGTTCACAGTTCTCTGAAACAGGCGCAAATTTCGAGTCAAATGAAATGAGTAGTGCTGAGTGCACAGTGTAAAGTTTTACACATATCATAGCTCAAAATTTAAGTTGAGAGATAAGCTATCTACAGCCAAAAGGATTTGGTAAAACGGGTTCGACATTGTGAGAACCAAAGTTAAGAAGTTAGGGGTGTAAAATCGACTTCTCAGAAGTGCAGATTTGGACATAGGTAACTTGTGAAGTTGATTTCTCAAGTTATACTAAACTTTTTGAAGAACTTTAACTTGGAGGAGGTGCGCAACTTCTAGGCGACACTTCATACAAAATTTCATAGAAAACTTTACATGTTTGATAAGTCAATGAGAAGAAATTGTGCAGCAGACTTTCTGTGTTTTATCTTCTTCACAGAATTTTTCAACTTTTGATAATTTGGAGGTTGGATCTCTAATTTGGTGAGGGTTTTGACTTACTCTTGATATAGAGGTGTTCTAAATTCAAGAGTAGGTTGTTCTTTTGGGGATTAACACTCTCCATCAAACAAGAGCATAGACCTGCCCTGGATCGAGAGACTGATGAAGCCTTTTGGAGGTATAAATCTGATAGGCCAAATGATGTAGAGTCAATCCTGATCTATGAGTTCAAAGATCCTGATAGCCCAGGCAGAGTGACCTACTTAGATCACGCTTGAGAGAGGATCTTTGTGGTTACAGAACATGACAGACATGCTTATACTTGGAAGGGTGAATTCGTTTTCCCCCAACCAAGATCGAAAGTGTCCTATGATCACCCTGGAGCTGGAACATCCCAAGCTCATGGAACTAAAAGAGAAAGAAGTAGAGATAGGCCAGAAGTAAGTTTTGCCAACCCAGGGGGCAGAGAAAGAACGAGGACGGAAACAAATAGAGTAGAACCTGAGGTACTTAGAGCTCCCAGGAATCAAAGAAATGCGGAGGAGTTCCCTCTACCACGACCTAGAGAGCACACAAGGACTTTGAGAGCGACTCAGCTAGTTAAGTCCATGAAGAACTACTTCGATGGCACTGGAGATCCATATGATCATGTGGCTGAGTTTAGGCAAGTCTTGAGAGCTGAACAAGTTGAGGACCTATTCATGCAGTATAATGCCTTTGGTCTAACCCTTAGGAACACCGCCCTGACATGGTTTCAGCCACTAAACAAGAGGTAGTTCAGGAGCATAGACCAACTTCTAGAGGCATTCATTATCGAATTCTCTAAAAGTGGCATAAGACATAACACTTCCTCGCTAATTCACAGCTTGAACCAAACCCCTCAAGAAACCGTGAGACTGACCGGAAGAAGATTTAGGCAATACCTAGAGAGATGCCCTGTCTCTGAGTTACCCACGCCAGCTAAGCAAGTGGCTTTGTTCTTGGATGGATTGCTAAGTACCAAATTGAGATCATATGTGTACTTGAAGGACCCTAGGACCATAGAAGAGTGTGTACGCATGTGCATTGACATCGAGGATAACCTAGGGGAGGAACTAGAGCTTTCCAAAATCTACAAAAACTCAGATAGTGCCTGTAGCCTCTCTTCCTCGCAATCCACATCAATCGAGGAACTTGCAGAGAAAGTAGCTCAGAAATTAGGTGTCACTAGCAAACAGATCCCAAGATTTGCCCCAGTGAAAAGATGCTATACTTGTGGAGGTGACCATATGGCAAATGTATGTCCCATTATGGGTCAACCCCAAGTAAATCCTAGTAGCCAGTACTGCACCATAGAACGAAGATACACAAATCACTCCGCACAAGACTGCCCATACAATAAGCAAGTGGTTAGGAAAACCTACCCTCAGCCATACCCTCAACAAGGCAGATACCAGAACTAGTACCCTCCACAACAATATGGTAGGCCACAACAACCTTATCAACAACCCTACCAAAACCAACAAAGGCCTCAACCTGTGTTAGCTCAACAACCTTCAACCCCAGCAAATGTGATTCCGGTAAAGTATGCTGCTGCAAAAGAAAACCTGAATAGAGCTATAGTCCTAGTAACACCATTAATCTCAGAAAGTGATCCCAGTGACCATAGCTTTGACTCTACGCATGTTGATAGTCCCCAGGCTTACTACATGCAGTCTCCTGAACATGGTGAGTCCTACTACAGTGAGGAACCGAGTGAACCTAATTGGGAGCTCGAGTATACTAATGTCATGTACGCAAACCCCAACTCTCGACCTCAACCCAGGCAAGTAAGACCCCCATTTCCTAGAGGACCATGCTACAGATGTCAGGGAGATCATCTCATTCGTGATTGTCCCTTGCCTCCACCTACACAACCCCTGTCAGTGACGATCCAGGGCTATTACCAGGAGTGTGGAAAGGAGCATCTCTTACGAGACTGCCCAAAGAATCCTAATAATATGCCAAAAATCACTCCTATCAATGTTGTTGGGTTAGTTGTAGACTCCACAGGAAGTGTGACTTCCACTACACCAGTGCAAGTGATCACTAGAGCCCAAGCCTTGTAGCAGAACCAAAGTGTAGGCCAGGAAAAGAGCCCAGATGTTAGTGAAACGGAGAGCATGACAAAGAAGAGGACTAGAGCTTGGAGAGATAGTCGTGAAAGAATGAAAAGGCAATGGGCAACGAAAATGAGTGAACTTGAGGAAAGTCTAAGAGAAACGAGAGCCAGGATAACCGAACTCACATCTCAAACTCCCTCTCACACTACCCCACCTCCACCATTCCCAACTCCATCCGACCCGCCACCTTCCAACCCGTCTCACCTAATCCCACCACCCCCTAGAGTAGGATCAGTCCTAGCAGATCCCACTCCCGAGGACCTAAACATGATGCTCAAAGCATATCAGGCTAGAATCCAAGAAGGGCCAAACGTAACTGATCATGAAAAGTGCTACCCTAGAGAAGAATTAGAGCTTGAACGAACTAAAATTTGTGCTAAGATGGTCGAGTTGGCTCAAACCATGTTTGAAGCCAGTCGCCTTTTTAACATATCTAGCTCAGCCAAGACGCAGTTGCACTTTGAAGGACTGTTAGAAAGAATAGAGAGGCTAATTGCACAATTAGAAAAGGGATCCGCCTCTCAACACAAGGACAAGGCAAGTGAAAGGGCAGGTCTTCCTGCCCAAGAAGCCTATGTGCCTAACTCTACGGAGCCAGACACATCATCTTCTATGAATTGGTTCACACTAGAATTCCTACGAGAGATTTAAGAAGACAAATGGGCTAAAGAAAGTGAAGTCCCTCCTCCCATTGAACTTGTGGAGATGCACACGACCAATTCCCACAAGACATCCCATCCATTATGAGGAGCAGGAGAGCACCCAATCTCAAGAAAGATTAGACTTTGAGTCTAAGTCTCTACAAGAATTACCCCACTTCACAGGCCCATGGGAAGCTAAGTCTACTTGTATGAGAGCACCCACGGTCATGGTACAAAATGAGGACTCAGTCATACCTAGGAACACAGAGGTAGTGAAAAACACTAAAGTGCAGTGTAACCTCACTTTAGAAGAGCTACTCAAAGTAAAGCCAGAACTATGGAAACATGTAGCCAAACAAGTACCCGAGATAGCAAAACCTCGTTCCCAGGTAGGATCACAGAGAACAGTGCCAGAAATACGATTGGACAAGATAGGAGACATGAGTGAGGGCGAAGAGCGAAACACATATCTTCCTATCACCCATCAAGGATACACCACCAAAGCCATTCTAGACTCAGGTGCAGGAGTTGCAATTGCTACCACTTCCCTATGGAAGCGTTGGGGCAAGCCAGCACTCACGCCGACGAGAATGAAATTGCAGATGGCTGACGATCACATAGAAAGACCCTTAGGACTACTAGAGGGGATAACTCTCACTACTTGTGGTGTAGAGTTTGAGCACACATTTGCTATCTCTGACTTTAGCAAAAATCATGCCTATGAGATGATTTTGGGAAGACCATTTATGCGACAGTTGCAAGTGGTCTAGGATTGGGGAACCAGTTCCTTGTACCTGCAACACTTAGGTGTTACGACCAAAGTGAATCTCAAGGACTACTCTCATAGAGATGTCCCTCCTATCCAATGGAATCCCATCCATAGAGCCAAAGATGATACAGAATCGGTGCATTCCATAGGATCAGGATCCTCATGGATGCATGAAGACACCCACTTATGGATGTGCAAAGTAGCAGTAGAAGAAGAGAAGAGAGAAAAAGCCAGAGAGGTAGGTGCAAAAGAAACACATAGATCAATTCAAGACCCAGCCTATGCACCTGTAGTCTTTCCTGACGAAGAATTTGAACCCCACGGCTGGGCAAAAATCCTAGCAACAATGGATGTAGCCATCAATGAAGAACAATGGACACCTCACTGTGATGAAGATGGCTATGACATTTCAGTCTTCTCCATAGAGCCGATCATGGGAGAGGCAGTGTTAGAAGAGTGTGAACCTAGCCCTGATGCATTTGAGGATGCAAGTGACTCTGATCTAGAGTCAATCATTATGGACCCACCTTTTGCATCAGATGAAGAATACTTCTATGAAGTAGAATTTCAACCCCAGAGGCATGGAGAGCTTACAAATGACGTAAGGCTAGCCACACATGTGACCCCGAAGGAAGAAGGAAAGAAAAGAAAGAAGAGAGAAGTCACACCAGAAGAGGAAGAATCTTTGTTTGAGGTCCCGGAAAATTTTAAGAAGTATGAGATAGATGACAGGAGAGTCATGATCAGAATGCCTAAACGAGAGGCGCAATCGGGGGAGGCCTATGATAACAAAGAAACCACCAAGAAAATAGTGGTAGCCGTGGAAGAAGGAGAAGAGAGATGCACATACATAGGCCACGACCTGACGGAAGACGAAGAGCACGAATTGATAGCCTTGCTAAGAGAATACAGAGATGTATTCGCTTGGAGTTACAAGGATTTGAAGGGTGTTGACCCTGACATATGCTCACACACTATCCCCATGACCTCAGATGCCAAACCTTCTAAGCAAAAGCCATACACATATAATGATAATTATGCTACTAAGATCAAAGAGGAGATAGATAGACTGGTTGAAGCTGGATTCATCTATGAAATTGAGCACACTGAGTGGGTATCCCCCATCGTAGTGGTGCCCAAGAAAAATGGAAAGCTGCATGTATGCATTAACTTGAAGAAGGTCAATGCTGCCACAATTCGAGATAACTATCCGCTTCCTATCACAGAACATCTCTTAGAAAGAGTAGCAGGCAAGGAAGTGTACAGCTTCCTTGATGGATTTTCGGGCTACAATCAAGTAGCCATAGCTCCAGAAGATCAGCACAAGACGGCTTTTGCCACTGAATGGGGCATTTTTGCCTTTAGAGTAATGCCATTTGGGCTTACCAATGCACCCGCTACATTTCAGAGATTGATGTGTCATGTATTTAAAGAGTTCTTGAGGAAGAATTTAGAAGTCTATGTTGATGATCTTTGTGCTCATTCAACATTAGACAAACCCATATTCCTGAACTCCGACAAATCTTTGACAAATGTAGAGAATATCAAGTCTGCCTGAACCCAGAAAAGTGCATTTTATGGTCAGGCAAGGCAAGATTCTAGGACACATAGTGGCAAAGAATGGCATATCCACTGATGAAGAGAAAGTGAGAGCCATAGCCGAGTTACCTAGGCCAAAGAATGTCAAGGAAGTACAAGCTTTCATGGGGCATTGTGGTTATTACTGACGATTTATACACATGTATGCCATCATAGCAAAGCCTCTGTACGGACTTTTGACTAACTTTGAGTGGACTGATGAATGTGAGAATTCCTTCAATGAGCTTAAACGGCGATTATGTTCAGCACCGATCTTGACCACACCAGATTGGAATAAGCCTTTCCATGTTCATGTTGATGCATCCAATTATGCTATTGGGTGTGTACTCGCGCAGCCTACCGGTGAAGGTAATATGGATCTTCCAATTGCCTATGCTAGTAGACAATTGAATGCAGCTGAATGAGATTATACCACTACGGAGAGAGAAGGATTAGGCATGGTATATGCAGTTAAAAAGTTTAGACACTATTTGCTTGCAAATAAGTTTAATTTTTTTATTGACCATCAAGCACTGTTGTACTTGGTAAACAAGCCATGCAATACAAGTAGATTGGTAAGATCGTTCCTCTTGCTAATGGAGTATGACTTCAAAGTAGTGGTGAGGAAAGGGAAGACTCACTTGAGAGCAGATCATCTCTCTAGGCTCACATCTGGAGAAGCCGCACAAGGAGTATCAGATGACCTTCCTGATGCTTACTTGTTTAATTTGGAAGTTATACCACAGTGGGCTAAGCCATTAGTGCCAGTATTGACGTACGGACCTAACCACCCAGTAACAAACACACAGGATAAAGAGGTAGTAAAAGCCCAAAAGTATCACATCATGGCAGGAAGTATGTACAAGCACATTGATCAAGGGATCTTGGCTTGTTGTGTGGAAGAGGATGAGTACGCTAAATGGTTGCAATTAGCACATGTAGGTGCATTAGAGCAACACTACTCAAAGCAACGAACCCTGCAGACACTAAGGAGACTCGGAGTGCATTGGCTGACTATGGAAGCTGATGTCCAAAGATTGTGCAATGAATGCCTAATCTGTTGCACTAAGCCACCTGTGGAACATGCCACTCTGTATCAAGTGTCCATAGTGCCAGATTGGAGTGAACCACTAGTATCCTTCCTGAGGACGAAAACATTCCCTCAAGATATGACACTAGCCAGACAAAGAAGTTTAGAACAAGAAGCCCTAGATTACTCGCTCATTGGTGATAACCTATACAAGCGTGGTAAAGATGGTTACCTAAGATTATGTGTCCACGAGAGTGAATATCTCAAGATCTTGGAAACTGCTCACCAAGGTGTAGCAGGAGGGCATTTTGGAGCAGATTGAGTGATTAAAGCAATTCTATTTGCGGGCTTCTGGTGGCCGACCCTTCACATGGATGCACATACCTATGTGAAGAGGTGTGATGTCTGTCAGCGAACTCAGTATCCTATACGCAAAGATGAAATGCCACTGAAACCTATGATGGGTGGACGAGCATTCTCTAAGTGGGGAATAGACTTTGTAGGTCCTATTAATCCCCCAGCTAAGGGTTCTCATGCTGAATATATCATTGTGGCCACGGATTATCTAACCAAGTGGGTAGAGGTAAAAGCCACAACAAAGAACGATGCTCAAACAACAACTAAGTTTTTATTTGAGAATGTGTTCACCAGATACGGGTTACCTATAGAGCTAGTCAGTGATAGAGGCACTCACTTCTTGAAAGAAGTTATTGAAAATCTACTCCAAGAATTCTTGGTAGTACATAAGAAGTCTGCCCCCTATCACCCTCAAGCTAATGGCCAGGCTAAGAGCACCAATAAGATCCTATGCAATGTACTGACGAAATTAGTGAACAATAAATGCTCTGATTGGGACAAATAGCTACACCACGTTGTTTGGGCATACCGAGTCGCCTACAAAACGGTACTCCAAGCCACCCCCTTTCAGATGGTATTTGGCCAAAATGCAGTGCTACCGTTGGACTTCTTAATACCTACATTGAAAGTGGCACAAGAGCATGAATGGACGGGTCATGAACTCTCCTCTAGACTTTTTGACCTTGAACGATTAGGAGAAACAAGACTGAGGGCGAGGAGGCGACCTAGTACTAGTATATACTTTGAAACAACATGCGAGGAAACTAGAGAAGAGAGGCTATGGACCCATGATCATTAATAGAATCTCAACAAGTGGAGCAGTGCAACTAGCCACATTAGAAGGCGATATTCTCCCGAGCTACATAAGCGGATGCAGAGTCAAGTTATATCAGGAACCTCTAACGGAAGAGATGCTAAGTCGATTCAACACTGCTAAGAAACGCAAAGAAGAAGAAAAACGAATTCGCGAAGAAGCTCAAGCAGAAGCATTGGAATGCATCCGGAGAATGAAGTTGAAAAGACAGGGTAGAGAGCAACCTAGGACAGATGCATATGCAGATCAAGGATATCATGTGGCTATGTGTGAAGTTTCAGGTGTTAGCTCTCATAGGATAATAGATCGACGTCCTTTTATAACCTTAGAGATAGGACAAGGAAAGGGTGCAAGGACTGTAAGAGCCTTGATTGACTCAGGTGCAGCCACTAGTGCTGTTAAATTTTCTTACTGTCGAAAGTTGAAATTAATTGTCAATCCTATAGAAGCATATCTCATAGGATTGGGAGGTGTGGAAACCCCTTGCATGGGCGAGGTGGAACTTCCCCTCTATATTCAAGACGAAGCAATGACAGTCAAAGTACTAGTGTGTCAAGATGAGGACCTCACTGAGCCTCTTGTCTTGGGTCAAGACTGGATCTATGATCATGCAGTCAACCTAAACCTAAGAAGTGGACTTCTTCAGGTATGGGTAAATCATAGTCGAATTACAGTTGAATTGGAAAATGAGGCACTCAAGGAACTTGGTAATGCACGAACTCCTGGTCCTTCCAGGGGTGCACATGAAGTTGACAATGCTATTCTTGTCCAAAACTGTATGATGCAGAAAGAGGATTGTCTCAACAACAGAGTCAAGGATAAGACGACACTCCCTTCTTTTCCAAAGGCCAGAGGGATGCAGCAACCAAAGGCAGATCAAATACAGAAGGAGCAGAGTACTACCTATACTGGGGGCCAAAAACATGTGCGAAGCAGAATATCTCAGCCGTTGAAACAAGTGTGGGTGCGGAAAGGCGAACACCCTGTTGCGACCATGCCGACCCCACGGCCAAAACCTCTTATTAGTAATCAACAACACGACACTAATAAGAAGTCTTTCATAAATTCTCCTGCGAAAGTGAAGTCTATTTGGGTACCCAAGAAGTCGATGAAGGCCAGCCCACAATCACGACAAATCTGGGTGCCTAAGGCTTACTTGCGGGCTCAAATAGCTACACCGAGGCCACACCCGGTACAACATGTTTCACTCACTCGAACATCAGATGCCCATGCTTATACATCATGCACGGGCACATATTCTTCCATGAGCACAAGTAGAATCACTTGTAAATGGGTCCCTAAAAAGCCTCATTTTCAAGTAGATACCCCTATCAAACTCTTCAGAGTCTCCACAAAATCAAGATCAAAGCCCATTTACTGCATTTGGCGACCTAAAACTTGTAATAAACCCCCAGACCCCAGTTGTAAATCCATGCCCACCTACTAACTACATCACTCTCTCACTACATCATTCCCCTTAGCTTCTAGGTCTACCCAATTCCTAGCTACACACACAAGCACCGAGCACTTAATAGCCTACTAATCTCTCCCGAACCTCATGTTAATGTTGTAATGGGGACAAAAATGGTTCTATCTTGTCCTTTACAATGTTAACACCTGTTTCTATATTCTCACAGAGTCAGGAGGCAAGAAGTAACATGGCAGATATGGCAAGAACTAGCTCCCAGGCAGGCACCAGCCCCCAAGTCGTGGACATTGAAAGTCTTCCCGTTGAGGAGGAATTGAAGGAACGCCCAGTGGCATTGAGGGCATTACACGCCATACCGATTTAGAATCCTCCACAGGGGCACACAATGCCGGTCAGCAGAAACTCACATTGGTTCAGTGATGTGGCAGGATCTCTAGGTGAAGGCACTTACATGTGGGAGGCCGAGATAGAATTCAATGGGCGTTGGGGCAGGTATCACTTCTTCACCATAGAATTTGAGAGACTGCAGAATAATGAAGGACTGAAACCTATATGGAAGAAGGCGGGACTCTACGATTACTTCAAATTCCAATTGCCAAAGCCCGACTTTCTAAGATGCTCATATTTGATTAGCACCCTCACTCCGAGCAAAGACAAAAAGGGATACAACACCTTTTTCCTCCCATCTCTCACAAGGGGCAATGAGCTGAAGCGCTTCAGGTTGACTATCAATTTGGTAAGGGAAGCTCTAGACATAAAAGGTATGCACATTCCTACGGAGAAAGAGACTATGGTCCCCGACAATATGAAGAACAGGAATCTGACGAAATTAAAGGACATGGTGGCAATGACACCTACAATTGCAATTCACTTGTGAATGGTCATGCAACATTTTGCATTTCCCGCTCAAGAGAGGTTCACAATGCCACCTAAGAAGATATGGTTTAGTCTATACTTGGCCGACGACTTCGATTTGACAATCAACATGCCCCACTGGATTATCGACCAAATCCACTTGGCTCATCAAAGGTGGTATAAAAAGCAAAACTCTATACTGTATGGATGTTGTGCTCTCACCCGGATTGTGTATAGATGTTTGGCTTATGATGTGCCAGTGCTGAGGGCATTAATTTGGACCAGGGTACAGGAATTCCAACGTAGACTATCAACCGCAGGACCACCATCAAAGAAAATGAGAGGTGCAGTTCAGATGCCCTGTGCACAAGCCCGCGGTGCGACACTTACACCTGAGACAACTCCACGACTTCAGAGGCGTGTACAACCCTTCACTATCAGATTACCAAGACACAGCACTGATGGACCGAATCTCGTGTTTCCACCTGTACCAACCAACCTAGAGTTTCCTCACGGATTCAGATTAGAAGACCTAACTGATGAGGAGGTAGCCAGGATAATCGAGGCTGTTAACACGAAAGTCGAGGCAGAACAGGCAAGCGGCCAGCAGACAGTCGTAGACCAACCCCATCCAGTCCAACCAGATGTCGTCAATGTGGAGGGTGAAGAAGAAGAAGAACAAGAGGAGGAACATGGTGGACAATTCGAGGAGGAAGAGCAGGAATATGACCAGGAAGCTCTGCAAGTACTTGAGGGTGCCGCGGCTTATACGAAGGAATTGAAAAAGCTCTATGATACCATCAACAGGGTTCAAGAGCAACATAGACTGTCCCTCGCAGCAGGAAAAGCTCTCATGAACCAAATCCTTGAGGAGGAAGGAGTAGGTGAGCAATACCGCGCCACACTTGAAATGATATCTGATGCTTTAGGAGTACCTGAGATGGTGCATACCGCCCTTGCACAAGCACGAAGAACGGAGCAAAGATACGGCAGACGTCCCCCTCGATCAGGAAAACAAATGAATGTATTAGTATCAGAACCACAAGGCACATCCACAACCACGGGCACAGCACACACCGTTCATGATACTGAGGAAACCCATACATCAAGTGCACCTCCGTCACCCCTTTGCCACCCCTGCCTCCAACTCCACCACATTCACCTCCCACAACCAGTGTAATCACTACTGTCACCGCCTCCGAGTCCACTACCCATACCGAAGCACAGACCGTCACTCAACCCACACAACCCACACACCCTATCTCCACCCCTCTTGTCTATACGGCCACTCACACAGTAATTCTAACCGCAGCCACGAAAAACCTCATTCCCGCGAACACACTTTCTGGCAGTTCGTATTCACAATTGCACACACCACTCTACACTTTCACCACTATCACCGCAACCACAATTCCCATGTTCACAATCACTCCCACCACTGCATCCACTTTTGATTTTATGGACATATCACCCACCTCCGCACCTCTCCCTCCCCCCATACACCCACCATCTCCCATTCCCCCACCTCCCACTTCACCATTTTCTAGCACCGCATCCACACTCCCCTTCCCCTTCCCCTTACCTTCTACATTCAACACCCTTCCCGCATCCACCCCTATTATTAATGTCTTTAATAATATGTATCAGTGTATGTCTCAACTACAACAGCACTACCCGCATCTGGATAACCAACATACGAGACTCTTCCGAAGCCATGAAGAACTTCAAGTACGATTCATTGATCTAGAAAGGGAAAAGCGGCTACTACAACAACAGTATGTCACCTTACAGGAACAACATGAGCAGTTAGTAGCCAATCCACCCCAGTCAGATGCAGAAGAAAAACAACAAATGGATGATCTGCTACACTCCCAGATAACAGAGAATCTCAAGCTTCGACGCAACCTGGCCCTCTTACGCAAACACATGTCTACAGCACTCGAGGAGAATAAACGACTACAGAAACAGAACGAAGAGAACTTGGAAGCAGCCATGGAGGGTTCCCCACAGGAAATCGACCCAGATAGATTGAAGGCCATACCCTCAGCAAATATGCAAATTGTGTTGGAAACCCATGCCGACCTCCTAGAAGCCCATGCATCATTAGAAAGAGAAAGAGATGACCTATTAAAGCAGCTGGCAACCCAGCATGAGTCACCAAGCAAAGTCACAACCGCAGTTGACACGTCTGAAGAAGTCGAAAAACTCAGAGCAGAACTAGAAGAATTACGAAGTAAAGTCATGCAATACGAGCGTCAACCCTCTCCCCTTGTAGAGCCCGAGCCTGAAGACTTAGTGCCAATTGAAATAGAGGAAACCTTCGAAGACCCATACGTTCCCATGCCTGCACCAGGGGGCAAGCAAACAGAAGAGGGCATGGACACCATCGAGATCGAGGCTCCTGAATGGATGCTGAGGTTAGAGAAAGTCGCCACAACCCATGATGACAGAGTGGCAGTTCAGATAGCATCTATGTCACGTTTGGAAGAGGTAGTCATAAAATCGGATTACTTTAGAAACCTCTCCCATCATAGGTGGATCGGCACATCCGACGATTTGTATGTTCCTTTCTGTGTCTTAATGGCGGATTACAATGCTGAAATCAAGCACCACACCTCAAAAGAACCAACCTCGGCTACATAGTTTGCACTGAACGACATCCCAGCAAGTGCCAAGCAGGGAAATATACACCAACCTACGTGGAGGATTCGTCTGCTGGAAACCTACCCTGAGATGGTAAGGACATGGAATAACATGCCTTTGTATATCAAATACAACCCATGCTACTGCCCTGTATTTCGAAGAAGGTCATGGCCGCAATACACAAAAACTGTGTTGACAACCAAAGGATGTGAGAAATAGCTCAGTTATGTTTACTTAGCACCACCTAAAGGCCAACCTACCATAGGATATATGATTTCAAGGATTCGCCATTGGGGGGTCCGGTTCAAAAATGTACCAGATGTCATGGCCCAAATGTGTCTTAAAATTTTTGGGCTCATGTTGGTCACCTTCAGAACCTTCAAGAATGTCAAGGAACCTCATCTGTCAGCTCTTGGATTTAATGAAGGTAATCAGGACCTTGTCTACAACATGAGCGCAACAACATCTATTAATGTGGTATATGCATGGCATGCGCGTATAAAGTATCTACCAGCCTGCTTCAAACAGACATTTGAAGAAATGTTTGTCACGGGATTGTGGGAATATCATTCAGAGATATTCATTCCCAGACCATCACATTTATTGCAGTTGTTTGCGGTGGAACAAGCTCTCCATTCAGAAAAATTATGCATACCACATCCAGAAGTTCCCGGGCCGGTAGATTAGGATGCTCTACTCACAGACTTGGCCAAAGGGTTGAGAATTGCAGAACATCACTTAGCACAAGACGTTGTAGAATACTACATCCAACGACCCACCCAACAAGGGTCTATCAGGGACGACAGACACGAGAGAGGGGGGGGTGTTGGAACTGAAGGACTCACAAGGCAAGGAGGCTTACAAAGGGAGTCAGAGAGAAGAGAAAGCACAAGCAGACAGGGTAGTCAACGACGATCTGGCAAGTAGGCCAATATTTTTTCAGGACACTAAAGCATATCGAAGAGGTGGACACACAAGGAGAAGGAGCAAGTAGGGAGCTCGAAGATATGTATGTCAAATCGTTAGAAGAAATCCCTACAACAATAGTGATTTTCATCACTAAGAGCCATTGTAGATACCATTTCATATTTTTGTAGCTCCATTTTGTGCAAGCCAAGGAGTCCTTGAGCTTGAGGAGCATTCGAAGTAGCTACCTACCAATTTTCATAATTTTTAGACTTCATTTGAGTCTTCAAATGGGCCCTAGAACCTAATTTTTAACTAGGCCGGACACTAGGTCTTGACACGGCCAAAACCTAGTCAAAAACTATAAATAGAGCTAGAGAGCTCATTTTTGAGGTTAGCTTGTAATGGATTTGAACTGGTATGAGCTTTTTGGAAGTAATCTAAAGAACTCCATTGCTTCTCACTCTTTGTCTTACCTTGTGTGCGCGTGTGTGTGTATGTGTGTGCATGTTAGTGTGCTTCTCACTCACGCACTTGTGCCCTCACTTGCTCGAGGTCATCATACCATCCTCACGTCTTCCCGGATTGACATTAAAGGAGGTGCTACTCATCACTGAGCTACACCCAGCCCCATTCTTTGTTCGGATGGTGGATCAATCGCGAGTGCAGCCAATGGGGCTAATTAAAGACACCCCCATCTGAATTTCTTAGGTACTATTCAATATTACATTTCATGTTAGAGCTTAAATGGAAAAATCTAGATTATAATTTTCTATTGGGATGACATTGGTTACAAAATGCTAAAGTCCTACAAAATTGGGATGAGAAGACTATCACATTTCGGAGAGGGCATGCAAAATTTTCCATCAGATTAGAGGAGGAGCAACATTGCCTACTTGAACATAAACCCATATTAGTAGAGCCTCCGCATATGGTGGATGGGCTCCAGGAAGATGAAGAACAATAGTTTTTGGAAGAAAATAGAGATCTATTATTTTTCGAGGTTGTGGATGTGAATTCAGTCATTAGCCCAGGCTGGGATGGCATGGTGGTCACTATCTGCATAGAACCTATGGAATTAGATGAAGAGGATATTGCAAACCCAATGATGAAAGATCCCATGGAGATTGGAAAAGTTCTGGTGGAAGAGGATTCTTTGGAAGTAGTGAATCTCGGTAGTGAGGAAGACCCAAAGCCTGTCCAAATTTATTCGGAGCGTGCTCCAAAATTCTAGATGGTGCTAATAGCTCTCCTATAACAATACAAAGATCTTTTTGCCTTGACATATGCTGACATGAAAGTTCCTGATCTAGAGCTGCATCATCACCACATTTTGCGTAAGCCAGATGCTACCCCAATCGTGCAACAATGATATACGATGAATCCCAACTTTGCAGAGCAGGTGAAACATGACTTGGATAGATTAATCAAATTAGGATATATTGTACCTATTGAAAATCCGGAATGGGTCTCTCTCATCGTTATTGTCTTGAAAAAGAACACGTAATTATGGATCTATGTAGATTACAAAAAATTGAATGTGGACACCATACGGGATCCTTTTCCATTGTCGTTCTTGGATAGCATGCTTGATGTGGTAGTAGGTCAGGAAATGTATTCATTCCTCAGTTGTTTTAGTGGATACAAACAAGTTTGAATGATGAAAGTAGATATTCAAAAAACAACATTCATTAGGAACTAGGGAGTATTCACCTGTATGGTTATGTGGTTTGGATTGTAGAATGCGCTAAGAACTTTCCAATAGTGTATGCAGCAAATATTTGCCCCCTTCCTTACATATTTTATGTGCATTTTTTTGGACAATTTCTCAGTTTCCGGTAAGATGGCCACACATCTGGAACATTTATGTGTGTGCTTTGATTCTTGAAAAGAGGTACACCTTTGTTTGAATCTGAATAAATCTTCTTTTGTAGTCAAATGTGAAAAACTACTAGGCCAAGTTATTTCCAAAATGAAGTAATTCAATGGTAATGCACCATGATGTGCTCTCCTTCTCGAGAGCTCCACGATGGTATCCTTGGAGTAGAAAACCGAGGTCCTAAGGCTGCACACAATACTCCACACAGAGGCTACAGAATACATAGAAAAACACAGTACACAGGGAGCATGAAGATAGACTTCTTAGGTCTTACAAATGCGATCAAACTTACAGTCTGTGACTAACTAGGCCACTATATGTTCTATTAAAGAACATATACAACAAAGTGCCTGGTGGCCATTTGGCCTTTCACATGGACACTAACAGTAATAATCTCCCACTAAAGGCCAATATGGCCAAAGTAACTAGGGGAGAAAAAATAAAGCATGATAAAGAATACCTGAGTGTAAGTATATAAACTATACCTCACACTTGATGGGCATGTTATATAGTATACAAGTGACTACGTAAGATCATGAATCAAGTAACCCCCATGCATTGAAAACAGTGTCAAAAGCTATCATGTGGTAGAGCTTTAGTCAAAGCATCTGCAGCATTATCTTGAGTGTGAAGCTTCTCAAGAATAATGCACTCAGTAGCTAAGCAATCTCTAATGAAGTGATACCTCACCTCAATCTGCTTGTTTTTTGCATGATAGACCGGATTCTTAGCCAAATCAATGGCACTCTGACTCTCACTGAGCAAACGAGGTACATGTTGAGGTAAACCCATATCACAAGCAAGACGAGAAAGCCATAATGCTTCCTTACATGCCTCACTTGTTGCAACATACTCTGGTTCTTTGGTGGAAACAGATATACATTCTTGAAGACGAGATCTCCAAGAGATAGCACCTCTAGGAAAATGAAAAATATACCCTGATGTAGACTTATGATTGTCTACACAACGAGCATAGTTAGAATCTATGTAACCAATAATGGATGCTTTCCCTCTACCTAAGCATAGACACCTATCCTTAGTGCCGCTCAGATATCTCAAAATCATCTTGATCACTTTCCAATGTTTCTTGCCAGGATTAGACATATATCTTCTCACAAATCCCACTGCAAATGCAATGTCTGGTCTCATAGCTACCATAGCATACATGAGACTACCAATAGCACGCTGATAGGGAATTCTGGTCATGAATTCCTTTTCCTCATCTGATTTGGCGCAATCATCCTTGCTCAATTTCACATATGTGTGTAAAGGTGTACTTAATGCCTTTCCACCCTCCACAATGAACGTGGAGACAAGTACTCACTTTGAGACAAGTACTTTGTGTTGAGATATCAAGCTCAACATGTGATAATCCAGGATGACACGTACCAGTTTCTCGTTTCTCTGACATGTATAGTGGTAATACCGATATATGTCAGGGATACTTCATTGATCTTTATTAGATTTATCTACGTAGAGTGATGGCACATTTGTTTCTTGCCAGCTCACTCATTCGCGGATATTAGGTTTTTCCTTATGTATTGATCTTTATATATTGCACTTGTATTCTTGTTTTTAGGTCATTCTTGTACATTCCTTTTATGTAATAGAAGAAGAAGAAGAAGAAGATCATTCTTCCTTGCCTCAATCTGTGTCTGTGCTTCTCCTTGAGAGTGAGAGTGTGTGTGTGAGCTCTCTTCCTTATCTCCTTCCTCGTGACATGGTATCAGAGCCAGCGTGGCTGTAGAGAGCTCGTGGAGAAGGCAACGGGGAAGACTATGCGGCAAGGCGTGGAGAAAACACAATTTCAGAAACGGCCTCCATTTTCTACGAAAATCACCATGAAGGTAGAAGACCTCAAATTATTTTCATGAGTGATCCCTTTAGGGTCATTCGTTTTTGTCAGATCGAAGTTTTGGAGCCATCTCCACCTCCGTTTCGAGCCCGTAAGGTGGGGCCCACAGAAAAACCAGGTCAGTTTCAGAAACTGTAACTTGGGTTGTGTTCGACGACACTCATATATTCCAGATCCAGAATTTCAAGCGATTCCATGTACTGTTGATACACGAAAACTGTGTTTTTCTGAGATCGAACTGTCACGTCATAGTGCGACAGTGTTCAAGCAGAAGTACTGCTTGTAGTGTGTTGCAGTGTTGTGAATTGTTGTAGAAATGGCAAACGCAGATGGAATGAGTCAGCTTATGAGCGATAAGCTGGACAAGAACAACTTCCATGCTTGGAGATTCAGAATGACGAATTTCCTGATGGGGAAAGGCTACTGGAAGTACATCGAAGGAGAGAATAAAAATGCTCCGCAGTTACCAGAAAGGAATCTGACTGCAGAACAGTTAAGAGCATATGAGAAATGGAATCAAGGAGCACGAAAGCTAATGTATTGGCTATCTGTTAGCATACAGGATAGCATGATTGGACACATACAAGATGCCAAGACTCCAAAAGAGGCTTGGAACAGTTTGGTCACTTTGTACGAGACCAATACAAAGGCATGGAAATTGCAACTCAAGAACGAGCTGCATACATTGGAGAGAAAGAGCATGTTGGTAAGTGACTACACTCTAAAAATCAAAAGCATATGTGAGTCACTTGCATCTATTGGCGTGAATGTAGATGATGATGATAAGGTGGAAGTGTGCCTTCGTGGTTTAGGAGCTGCATATAAGCAGTTCAGAACTTCTATACACACCAGGGAAAATATTCCAAATTTTGCTGATTTGGTATCTATGCTGATTATTGAAGAAAAGAATCTTGGTGAGGACTAAAACTCCCAAGGAAAGCCCAGTTCTGAGCAGGTATTCTACTCTGGCAGAGAAAGAGGCAGAGGTAGAGGTTTTGGAAGTGGAAGAGGAAACAGTAACCAAGACCAAGATCAACAACAGAATAATGCAGGAGGAAGAGGACAGTTTCGAGGCAGGGGGAGCCAAAGAGGTCGCAAAAATTTCCAAAGAAATGATTCAGGTAATGATAGTAAAGGATGTTGGAATTGTGGTAAACCTGGACACTTTGAACGTGATTGCAGGTTAAAGAATCAAAATAACAGAAGGCAGCAAAACAACTATGCATCCACAAGTGCAGATGATTCTGAGAAGCTATTTATGGTTCAACATCACATGATGAATACGATGTCTGCTCGTGTTTCAAAATCGAATGATAATGTCTGGTATGTTGATTCAGGTGCTTCAAATCACATGACCAGTCATGCAGAATGGTTTAGTAGTTTGCAGAAAATGCCAGTTCCTGGATATGTTGAAACAGGTGATGATACATCGCATCCTATTGAGCATACAAGAAACATAGCATTGTCTATGGAGGACGGAAAGGTAAAACATCTCGCTAATGTGCTGCATGTTCCAAATATAACAAAGAACCCGGTTTTTGTTGGACAAATGGTTGACCAGGGATTACAAATCAGGTTCAATGCTGATGGATTATATGTAGAAGAGTACAAGCAGGATGGATGATTGGTTGCCAAAGGAAACAAAGTGGGTAGGATGTTCACCTTAAATGTGAAGATTCTTGAAATGAATGCAGCCATGTTTGCAAAAGGTGCAGGAGTTATTGCAGATATAGAGATATGGCACAAACGGATTGGACATGCAAACTTGCAAAGGCTGAAAATGATGCAGTCAAAGGAGATTTTCCATGGACTACCAAATTTCAAAGTTGCAGAAATGCAAAAGGTATGTGCAACATGTCAATTTGGTAAAGACCACATGACAAGCATGTTAGTGAGAATGTACTAGAAGTAGTACATACAGATGTTTGGGGTCCAGCAAAGACCACATCTATGGGTGGTTGCAGGTTTTATGTTACCTTCATTGATGATCATACACGCAAAGTATGGGTATATTTCATGAAAGAGAAGAGCGAGGTGTTCACTCACTTCCAGAATTTTTTAAAGCTATGGTGGAAAAGCAGACCGGGAAGTACATTCAGGCATTAAGATCTGATGGAGGAGGTGAATACATTTCAAATGAGTTTAGTAGTTTTCTAAAAAATCATGGAATTCGGCGTCAGTTTTCATGCAGGTACACACCACAACAGAATGGTGTTGCTGAACGCAAAAACAGACATATTGCAGAAATAGCAAGAGCCTTAATGGCTGAGAAGAATATGCCTCATTGTTATTGGGCAGAAGCTGTGCATACTGCTATATACATCATGAACAGAACTTCGACTGCTGTTGTACATCAAGTTACACCTGAAGAGAAGTTTAGAGGTAAAAAGCCAAACTTATCACATCTGAAAGTTTTTGGCTGTATTGCATATGTACATGTCCTAGATGAATTGAGGATGAAGCTTGATCCAAAAGCAAAAAAGTGTGTCTTCATTGGATACTCCCTTAAGCAAAAGGGATATAAATGTTATAACCAACTCACACGACAAGTAATGGTGAGCAGAGATGTGGTATTTGATGAAATGTAAAGCTTCTATGCAGATGCCAAAGAAGGACTGAGTCTTGAACCAAATGACAAAGAAAATGCTAAAAAATCAAGTGCAGAATCTCAGGTTTTGAGTGGACCAGATGCATCACCAAGCAATATTTCCAACTCAAATCCATGGAGTGGAAGATTACATGGCAATTTCAGTCCAACAAATTCATCAAATACATCCAAGAAAGGTAAAGAAAAGCTTTCTGCTAGTCATAAAACATGTGCAGGTTTTGAAGACGTTGATGGAGATTCAAGCGGTTCAGAAAAGAGTCTTGATAAGGAACTTGGATTGCCCTCTGTGAAGACTCGAGGATTAAGAAGGGCACATGCAGATGATACAAGGACAAGTGACCCAGGACCAAGAAGATCTGGGAGGATGTGTAAGTCAGTGCAACGATTGACATATGATAGCTACATGGCTCGCCATTGTGCCTACATGACAAAGGTAATACAAGATGTTGAACCTTCTTGTTTTGAAGATGCAATTGGTAATGCAGATTGGGAAAAAGCTATGGATGAGGAGATGGCTGCACTTTATGGAAATGATACATGGAAGCTGGTTCCATTGCCACAAGGAAAGAAATCCATAGGTTGCAAATGGGTTTACAAGGTAAAGCATAATGCTGATGGTAGCATAAGCAGGTATAAAGCACGATTGGTAGCTAAAGGATATGCACAGACATATGGCATTGATTATGAGGAAACAGTCAGCCTTGTAACTAAAATGTCTACTGTCAAAACACGTTGCATTAGCTACAGCAAAAGGATGGACTTTGCATCAGATGGATGTGAAGAATGCTTTCCTACATGGTGAGTTACAGGAAGAAGTATATATGGACCAACCACAAGGATATGAAGATTCAAAGCACCCAGAATATGTTTGCAGGTTGCAAATGGCTTTGTATGGGCTGAAGTAAGCCCCTCGTGCATGGCATGCAAGGATTGCTGATTACTTAACCAGCATTGGGTTCTCTTTGTGTGATGCAGATCACTCACTATATGCAAGGAATGCTGATGATGGCATCACTATTGTGGCTATTTATGTTGATGACCTGATTGTAGGTGGTGATAATGAAGAAAACATCAAAGAGGTAAAGAAACTTCTTATGCAGGAATTCGACATGAAAGATCTTGGTGTGCTGCGCTATTTCTTGGGCATTGAGTTTATACATACAGAAACAGGTATATGGATGTCGCAAAGGCAATATGCCTTGAATATGCTGCAAAAGTATGGTATGGCTGATTGTGAGCCAATTTATATGCCATTAGATCAGAATTTGAAATTGGATACTACATCAGGTGAAGCATTGGAAAATGCTACTATGTATAGGAAAATTGTGGGAAGTCTTATATATCTCACAATTACAAGGCCTGATCTAAGTTATACTGTTGGACTTGAAAGTCAATTTATGCAGGTTCCTAGGAAGCCACATTTGGATGCTCTGAGGCGCACTCTACGTTATGTGAGTGCTACTTTGGATTATGCATTGTTTTATGAAGTTGGTGTAGATTTGCAGGTCCATGGATACACCGATGCAGATTGGGCTGGTAGTACTCCAGATAGAAGATCTCTAGTGGCTTTCTTTTCTCACTTGGAGGTGCAGCTATTACATGGAGCAGTAAAAAGCAACCCACTGTTGCTTTGTCGAGTATAGAGGCTGAGTATAGAGGTGCTGCAATGCAGCATGTGAGGCATCATGGCTGGAGATGTTACTTGCAGATTTAGGTGTGGAAGTGCAAAAGCCTATCACTATCTTGTTTTTAGGTCATTCTTGTACATTCCTTTATGTAATAGAAGAAGAAGAAGAAGAAGAAGATCATTCTTCCTTGCCTCAATCTGTGTGTGTGCTTCTCCTTGAGAGTGAGAGTGTGTGTGTGAGCTCTCTTCCTTATCTCCTTCCTCGTGACACTTTGGATATGTACTCACTTTGAGACAAGTATATGCATCTTCTACTCCTATCATGAGTAATGTGCATGCCAAGAATATGTTTGGCATCCCCCAAATCCTTCATATCAAATGTCTGACTCAACATCGTTTCGAGAATTAACAAGTCATAAGAGGACTTCCCAGCAATCAACATATCATCGACATAAAGTATCAAGCATATCAAGATGCCATCTGACCATCTCTTTGTGTAGAGACAATTATCGTCATTGCTTTGAGAATAGCCTTGAGACTTCATTAAAGCATCAAACTTTTGGTACCGTTTTCTAGGGGACTGTTTAAGTCCATACAAGCTCTTCTTGAGCTTACAAACTAGACTTTCCTTGCCAAGAACTACATAACCCTCTAGTTGTTCCATATAGATCTCATCTATAAGATCTCCATCCAAGAAAGCAGTTTTCACATCCATTTGGACTTGCTCTAAATCCTCCATTGCATCGAATCCAAGCAACATGCGCAAGGTAGTCATCTTGACCACTAGAGAGAAGATTTCCTCAAATTCAACACCATGTTGTTGCTTAAAACCTTTTGCAACAAGTTGTGCTTTATACTTTGGAGAAGCACTATCTAATGTGAATTTCAGCTTATATACCCATTTATATGGTAAAGCTTTCCTTCCATTTGGCAAAGGTACTAAATCCCAAGTACCATTCTTGCGAATAAAGTCCAACTCACTCTTCATGACAAGCTCCCACTTGACATGATCCTCTGTCGGCATAGCCTCGTTGTAGCAAGAAGGCTCACTAGCTTCTGTTAGTATAACAAAATCTAAACCTAGAACATATCTATCAGGTGGATGTGAGACACGTGTAGAGCATCTCAATGGTTGCTGAACAAGAACATGTGCAGACTGATCTGATCGGACATTCTCTTGAACATCCCTATGTGCAACATTTTTATGCATGCTCACTGGAGGACTAGTATCCTCAAACATCACTCTTCTCACTTCAACCTCCTTAATGGGTTGTTTATGCATTTTAGACTCATTGAAAATGCCATCACTACTTTTGATCACTGACTGTGTTTCAGGATCCCATAAGTGATATCCATATTGTCCTTCTCGACCATATCCAAGAAAAATGCATTTCTTTGACGCATGGTCAAACTTTTATTTTAAGACTCTTGGGTATATGAACATATGCTTCACACCCAAAAAACTCGAAGATGATCATAATAGGGTGGCTTCCTTGTCCATAACTCTTGTGCTACTTTCAGACCTTTGATATTACTAGGTGAAAGGTTAATCAAAAGAACTGCAATGAATACTACTTCCACCCAAAATCCTTGTGAGAGGTTTGCATGATGCAACATAGAAACTACTCTATCTTGAATAGTTCTATTCATCCTCTCAGCTACACCATTCTCGTCTAGGGTATAAGGAGCTATAAAATCTCTATGAATCCCTCTAGACTGACAAAAAAGGCTAAATTCATGTGAGGTATACTCCCCCCCATTATCTAAATGTAACTCCTTAAGCTTAGTTCCTTTTTTAATCTGAAATTAAGCAAGTCATTTTCTGAAAGTAGGGAATACCTCATACTTTGATTTGATAGAATATACCCAGACTATTCTAGTAGCATCATCTATGAAAGTGACAAAGTAAAGAGAACCACCTAAGGATCTAGTGGGCATAGGACCACACACATCTGTATGAATGAGATCTAAAGGCTGAATTTGAAGAGTCAATGTGCTATGCACATTTCTAGTTTGCTTTCCATATTGAAAATGCTCACAAAATGAGAAATCAGAGAAAGATAACACAGGTAAGCTACTAGAATGAGAAATATTTTCCATTCCACTATGAGATATATGGCCCAAACAACAATGCTAAATACAAGCCATAGGTTGTTCAGTAACACCTAACAAGTATTCTTTCTATGATAAAAATAAAGGATAAAGTGAGCCAACTTTGTTTCCTTTTGCAATAACCATATTTCCGATTGAGCATAGAAGACCACCTTGTAACCAAGGTCATCAAGTTGACCAACTGACATCAAATTGCATGATAACTAAAGTAAAAGGGATACATTATGCATACTAAATTTTGAACCATCAATGAATTGCACCACCACATGTCCAATCCCCACAACATCACACTCGTAAGAGTCACCAAGTCTCACGGCACCAAGAGACTTTGCTGCATAATTAGAGAACCATTCTTTGTGTGGTGTCACATGGAAAGAATCACCAGAATCTAGCAACCACATGTGGGAAAGAGAATCATCCATAAGAGCCTCAGTCGGTATAGTACTATCAAGTGTCAACACATCAACATCATGAGAAATAGCATTAATTTCTTCAATCTTCACAGTCGAAGTACATGGTGCAGGTAACTATTTAATGTGCCCATCAACATTCTATCCTTTACCTATATCATTCTTTAATGCATAACAGTCTTTCTTCATATGTCCTTTCTTATGACAATAATGGCATTCGATATCCCTCCTCCTTGATTTACTTCTACTCTTATTCCATTGACCATTCTTTTCCTTGTTCTTGCTCCTACCACATTGATGATTCTTTCCTTGGTAAGAATCAGGAACATTATATGCATCTCCACTCTGAGTGCCAACCATAGATTTTCTACAAATCTCCTCACCCAAGAGTGCTCTACATATGTCATCATAGAGGAGTTTACCACTTGGTGCACTATTGCTAATAGCTGTGCAAAACATATCCCATGATGATGGTAGGGTCAATAACAACAATATTACTTTCATTTCATTATGCATATCCATTTTCTGAGCCTATAATTGGGAGAATATAGCATCAAACTGATTTCGATGAGCAACAAAGTATTTGTGTCCATGCAAAGGTCATATAAATTTTTTTGGTGCAAATATCAAGCCTACACATTTGGCTAGAGCTTATGTTCAACTAATTAAAGCTCAATGGGAACCATTGCTATGAAAGCCCTTACATTTTACCATCTGTAAAAGTCTATTTGACTTGGGCAAATATTTGTAGCTACCACTAAATATGTAGAGTTTGTAAGATAAAAAGGCCACAAATTTATTTGGAGAGAATATCTCCTAAACTAGAGGATCACTTTTTAGTGAGAACCAATGAAGAAATCAAATTCAAAATTCGAATGACTCATCTATAAAAGATGATTGAAAAAACGTGCGGTAGAGATCACTTCAATCCCGAGTTCTTGTTGATTACATTGTAAGAGAGTGAGGCTCACTTCATAGCCTACACTTCTCATTATCATTAGGCATTGATTATTATGACTGATCTTGTACAACATTGTCTTCTAATACATTACATCAATACTTTCATCTATGGTCTCTCTGTCATAGTTACTTAGAACAATCATTTTGTACTGCTCCTATCTCAATCAATTCTTCACCATTTTTGATGTTCTATAGCTTCTTGGAATCCACTCTAAGTCCTCTACGTGCTTACAAATCTTGAAGATAATCCATTCAGCCAATTTGGAGAAAAGTGTGTCGACATACCTACTCATTAAACTCTACAGATGTCCTAAAAATTAGGGGTAATGATTTGATAGATAAATTGATTGCTCTGTATATAGTGCATCATTTTAAACAATTCCACTTGGAATCATTAGGTCATTAAGCAAGTTTGATATCTCCAAAAGGAATTTTTCTACTTCCTATTGTACTTGAAGCATTGAGCTTAACAAGTAGTAGGTGTGTGAACAAAAATAGAAGGTCTTCAATGATCCTTCAATTTGGAAGTAGTCTGTTTTGAATCAATCATTTCTCACATCATTTCCAAAGTACATATACATTTTTTTAGTGTCATTAGAAAGCTACGACAGCCTACAACTCAACTCTAAAGCATGAAGGGGCTGGTACAAAGCAGGGATTTGCAGTACCTACTCATTTCTTGAAGTGTCCATCCATCTTTCCCAACAGTGGTATTAGAGCAAAGATAAGGTAAAATGGGAGATGGTTTTCCTTCTTTCATTGATTATTAGACAGGAACAACTACCAAGCATGGTCCTTGAGGACGAAGACATACTTGCAAGAAAGGAGTCTCTATGGATATATCTCAGGAGATGAGGAGATTCCCATTTTCAGAAGCAAAGGACAACCTACAAGAGAGGAGCATGAAAGACTCAATACATGCTGTGCCAAGGATGCATTATCAAGGTCATACTTACATAACTCAATCTCTGGTTTTCTTCTTTCACATATTAGGAACTGTAAGACATCCCAAGAGACTTGGGAAACATTGTCTTCCTATTTCTCTTCCAACACAAGGGCTAGGAAGAACCAATTGTGGATTGAGTTTACCACTCAAAGAAAGGAACCAAAGCAAGGCATCTCAGAGTATGTAACCAAAGTAAAAGATATAGCTGATCAAGTGGCAAGCATAGGAGAAGAATTTGAAAAGGAGTAGATTGTAAGACAAGTAATCAATGGGATTAAAGCAGATGACAAATGGGAGAGCTTCACAACTGCCATGGACCTGTACATGGACATGCAGATTCCAGACCTTACAACACTCATGGGGCAACTCTTCACCCACGAAGCTAAGATCAACAAGAATGGAGATTCATCAAGAGGTAGTAGCTCTTCTGCCCTATACGCAGATAAAAGTAAGTCTAAAGAGAAAGGAAAAAGCAAGAAGATTGAGGATGAAGGAACTACCTCCCAAGCCAACTATGCAAGGAGAGGTAGAACCTCAAGAGGAAGGCGCAGAGGAGGTAAGCAAGGTAGAGAGAGAACTTATAACTCCTCGCCATGTAATACTTGTGGATTTTCAACTCATACTAGAGATGAGTGTTACAGGAGCTTCAAGAATCAGAGAGGTAGAGGATTTTCAAACAAGTGGATATACACAATCAAGAGGAAGATTCAACCACCATCAAGGATACAATAACAACTACAACAAAAAACTACCAAGGAGGCCACAAGGCAAGGAAAGACTACAACAACTATATAGAGGAGCAAGAGGATTCTCTTCTGATTATGAATATGACTTCCAAACCAGGTATAAATGATGACCATCTCTTCTACATTGACTCAGGCTGCTCAAACCATGTTGCAGGCAATATAGCTCTTCTCTCTGACGTTGACGAACCAAAGGGTAAGCATCAGGTACAAACAAGTGATGATACCAAACACTTAGTGATCAAGGTAGGAAATGTTAAAACCTCTGATGGAAACAGAAATATGTTGAGCAGGGCTCTATATGTACCTACGATTACCAAGAATTTGTGAGTGTTGGACAGATTGTGGAAAAAGGTTTGCAGGTCAGGTTCAACCAATATGGAGCGTTTGTGGAGGATCCCCAACATGGATTCAAGAGAATTGCACTTTCGAACTTGAAGACACAAGGAATATTGCACTCTATAGTTACAAAGACCAAACACTATCAGAGCTTGACATTTGGCATAAGAGATTAGGGCATATTGGTGAGAGAACTTTAAAGCAAATATTGTTGATATATTTACATAGTGATGTGTGTGAACACACTAGGACCACCGGGGCACTTTTTTCCCTCTTTAAGAGGTTTTTTTCCCCCGGCTTGTATATATGCCTATTGCCCTAATGGGCTACTTATCTTTGTACATTCTCTAGTAATACATTCAGTATTGTGTGTTTGTGCTCCAAGCTTCTTCTTCTTCCTTGTGCTGTTCGCGTGCTCCTGCAGATGTCTAACTCCAACAATTGGTATCAGAGCAGGTCGTCACTTCATCTAGGGCACTGTCGACACTCCTCCATTTGCAGTCTCAGAATCGCACGAATTTTGGTGAGCATACTCAGCGTGCTTTGTGGTGCCGAAATCGCGATCTTAGCTCGTTTCGGCCTCCGAACGCACTATTTCAGTGCTTGTGCAGGCTATTTCATCTTTTTGTGCCAAAGGTGCCAGTTTAAGCATCTCGAAGTCTGCTACAGGTCCAGCAGAACTCGTCTGGGCAGTTCTATTCAACTTTTTGAGATACAGTCATTTTTCTGCATCAAGGTATTTTAGTCACCGGCCATGGCTGAAAGCAGTGATGTATTCCGTATGTTGGCTGTTGAGGATAAGTTGGATGGTACCAACTACCCATTATGGGCTTATATGATGCGATATGTTTTGGTTGCAAAAGGATTGTGGAACATTGTGCAGGGTGTTGAAAGACGTCCTGTTACACCTATAACGACAGGTACTACAAATACACGTGTTGGAGCTGATGAAGATGGTGTTGAAGATGATATTCCACATATTCCTATTCGTACTGCTGTTTTTGTTGCACCTACTGCAGAGCAAATTTGTTGGGATGGCAGAGATGCCCAGGCACATGCATTGATAGCTTTGTCTGTCAAACGTGCCATTATTCCTCATATTCACTCTTGCAGAACAACTAGGGATGCTTGGGATACACTTACCACATTGTACAAGCTAGGAATGAGGCTCGTGTTGCTTACCTCCGAAAACAGTTGGAGAGTGAGCACATGAATGAAGGTGATTCTATGGACAGTTTCCTAATGAAGATCAGAGATTTGAAGGAACAGTTGATTTCTGCTGATGAGGTTATACCAGATAGCTCACTTGTGCAGACCGTTTTGAATGGTCTTCCTGATTCATATTAGAGTTTTGCTTCTACTCTTCGGTTGATGATGAAAGGCAATCTGAATGCCTTATCATTTGAGGAGTTAGTCTCTGTTCTGTTGCAGGAAGATCAGTCCAGGTAGAACAGGTCCATTATGCGTGTTGCAGATCAAGCTTTCCTGGCTAGTCCGAAGGGCAAAGGAAAATGGAGCTCTTCTACTAGTAAGCAGAAATCTGCAAATGCTGCACATTCAAAGAGCCAGGATAAAGATGAGAAGAAATCAGAGAAGCAGAAATTGTTTTGCAAGTACTGTAAAGGGAATGATCATATCATAAAGAACTATCCAAAACTGGCTGCAAAAGAGGCAAAGAAAAAGGAGGCTGGAATGGTTGTTGCAGAAGCCTCTACACCAAAAACAGAGTCTGCTAATCTTGTGCAGGAAGAAGAATGGGCGTTTACTACTGTTTGCAGTTTTGACCCATCTTCTCATGAGCAGTGCATGTCTGCAGTGGACTCAGATGTTTGGTACTTTGACAGTGGAGCGACCAAACATATTACCTGGCAGCGCAGTTTCTTCTCTTCACTCGAGCCTGCCCCTACAGGGAATACTGTCACATGCGCCAACAACTCCTCTTATCCTGTTATGGGAGTTGGTAAGATCATTCTAACTACTACTGATGGTAGTTCTTTCACCTTGTCAGATGCCTTATTTGTGCCAAGGATCAAGAAGAATCTGTTATCAGTTTCTGCATTAGCCAAGATTGGCTTGGTTGTGAAATTCGTTGATGACAGGTGTACAGTTCATGATCTATCAAATCGCGACGTGATTATTGCTTCTGGCATTTTATGTCGTGGGCTGTATAAGCTCATAGACTATGAAAGATCTGTGAATGATTCGGCATGTGAAGTTCATGATTCTCATGCTATGTTAGATGCAAAGCTTTGGCATGCACGCTTTGGTCATCTGAATTTTGCTAGTTTGCTACACCTGCAGAAATCTGATATGGTGTCTTCTTTGCCCAAGCTTGAGGCACCTGGAAAACATGTATGTGAAGGCTGTATTTTGGGCAAAATGGAGTGTTCCTCCTTTCCAAAAGATGGTTCAATTCGGGCTACGTAGAAATTACAGCTTGTACATAGTGATGTCTGTGGTCCTATGCAGACACCCTCTTTTGGGAATTACCTTTACTTCGTGACTTTCATTGATGATTTTTCCAGGCATGCATGGGTATATCCACTCAAAGCAAAGTCCGAAGTGTTCATGTGCTTTAAACAGTTTTTGGTTTTGGCTGAAAATCTATCAGCATGTAAAATGGGCACCCTCCGTTCTGATCGAGGGGGGGAATATATGTCTTCTGATTTTAATGCATTTCTAGCTGAACGTGGGATAAAACACCAGTGTACAGTGATGTATACACCTCAACAGAATGGAGTTGCTGAACGAAAGAACAGGTCACTCATGGAGATGGCAAGGTGCATGGTCAAGAGTCAGGCTTTACCACATAGTCTCTGGCTTGAGGCTGTCATGTGTGCAGCATATGTACTGAACAGGTGTCCCACTAAGGCGCTGCATTCTATCACTCCATATGAGGCTTGGCATGACCGCAAGCCATCTATTCCTCATCTGCGTGTTTTTGGTTGTTTGGCACACGCATTAGTGCCTGAACAACATCACAGAAAATTGGATGATAAGGCAGTAAAATGTATTTTTGTTGGGTACAGTTCTGAAAGTAAAGGCTATCGTCTGTATCATCCACAGACTAAACGCATTCTGGTTAGCCATGATGTTGTCTTTGTGGAAGATGCTATTCAGCCATTGCTTTCATGTACTAAGGAGACATCTGTTAGCTCCAAAGACATGTATGATACGTTGATGCCTCTTTTTACAGGTGGACAGTCTAGTGCTGGTCCTAATGAGGCAACTTCTCAGCCTTTGCAGGTTTCATATGATGATGCAGATCATTCTATTTCTGATGCAGATTTACATGATGCACTTGTTGATGAGAGAGCTAATATTGAGCAGGCAAAAACTATGCCAAAATGGCTGGTGCAAACTTTGCATGACAACAAATTAGATGCACCTTTGTCATATCGTACTCGCTCAGGCTCTCATAGTGCCTCCTTTGCATCAGATTGCTATGCTATGGCTGCGTCTAGTCTCTGTGATGAGAATGAGCCTGTTTCTTTTGATGAAGCACAAAATTCAGAAAATTGGATGGCTGCCATGCAATCTGAATATGATGCTATAATGAAGAATGGTACATGGTCTTTATGTGACTTGCCTCCTGGCAAGAAGGCCATTGGCACTAAGTGGGTATACAACCTGAAGCGTAAACCTGATGGTACAGTTGATAGGTATAATGCTAGGCTTCTTACAAAGGGTTATGCGCAGGAAAGAGGCATTGATTTTGATCAGACCTTTGCACCTACATGCCGTATGACTATTGTTCAGAGCATTTGTGCACTTGCATCCCATCATGGTTGGAATGTACATCAGTTGGACATTAAAACATCATTTCTGAATGGTGACTTGCATGAAGAAGTGTATGTTTTTTAGCCCCATGGCTTTGTGTGTGCAAGTTAAAGAAGGCATTATATGGTTTAAAGCAAGCACCACGTGCTTGGTATGAGAAGATACATGCCTATCTGGTTGCACATGGTTTTGTGAACAGTCCAACTGAAAGCACCTTATATGTTAAGCGTGCTAATGATGTGCTTCTGATCATTGTTGTCTATGTTGATGACATGCTGCTCACTGGTCCTATTGAGAAGCATATTGCTGATTTCAAGGCTGATTCGCATACCTCATTTGAGATGTCTGATTTGGGGCATTTGCATCACTATTTGGGCATTCAGTTTATGCAAGTTGATGGTGGAATGGCTTTGTGTCAAACGAAATATATTGACACATTATTGCAGCGTTTTGGCCTTGAAGACTGTAAGCCTATTGCCACTCCTATGGAGATAGGTTTACAATTGAGTCTTCATGATGCTGGAGATGCATTTGATGTTGTTCTCTATGAGCAGGCTGTTGGATGCTTGATTTACTTATGCATTACTCGGCCAGATATTCAGTTTCCTGTCTCACAGATGAGCAGGTTTATGCATTGCCCAGGAGTCATGCATTGGAAGGCGATTAAGCGCATTTTTTGCTACTTGAGTGGTACTCGGCTACTTGGGTTGTTTTATCCCAAGGGGGGATCACGATCGCCAGAGTTGCATGCTTTTTCTGACTCTGATTGGGCTGGTTGCTATGACACTCGTGTGTCCACCAGTGGTTTTTGCTTCATGCTTGGTAGCTCATGTATATCTTGGTTGAGCAAGAAGCACCTTACTGTGGCCACTTCCAGTTGTGAGGCTGAGTATAGGGCAGCTTTCACAACGACTGTTGCGTGTGTGTGGCTCAGACGCCTTATGGCTGATTTGGGTGTTGGCCAGTCTTCTGCCACCACCATCTTCACTGACAGTCAGAGCGCATTGGGAATTGCAAGGAACCCTGTGTTCCATGCTCGCACTAAGCACATTGAGGTGCATTATCACTATGTCAGGGAGAGGTTCTCTGCTGGGGAGATCAGCTTGGCATATGTGCCCACGCAGGAGAACATTGTAGACCTTTTCACGAAGGCTCTGCCTAGGGAGAAGTTTGAAGCTTTCCGCAAAGCTTTGGGCTTACTTCCTTTTATGGAGTGATTTCCACATAGCTTGGCACTTCCTTATACATGAGTGCCAGTTCCTTGTTCACCGCATCACTCCCAGGGGGGATTTGTTGATATATTTAGGTAGTGATGTGTGTGAACACACTAGGACCGTCGGGGCACATTTTTCCCTGTTTAGGAGGTTTTTTTCCCCCGGCTTGTATATACGCCTATTGCCCGAATGGGCTACTTATCTTTGTACATTCTCTAGTAATACATTCAGTATTGTGTGTTTGTGCTCCAAGCTTCTTCTTCTTCCTTGTGCTGTTCACGTGCTCCTACAGATGTCTAACTCCAACAAATATGTAGAGATCAATGTGTGATTGAGATACCTAATGTATCCAAGCAACACATGATCTATAAATGTGGTGCTTGTCAGTTTGGAAAATCTCACAGGTTACCCTTCTCAAGGAAAGGCTACATGCATGAGGACAACCTAGATCTTGTCCATACAGATGTATGGGGACCACGTAAGGATCCATCAATTTCTGGATCAAGGTATTATGTATCTTTCATTGATGATTTCAATAGGTGGCCTATCTTGTGTCATGGACACAAAATAAACCATCTTAAACCTTAGATTCCATGTGACTTTCCATATATCATGATTGGCTCAGATTTTGGAGAAACTAAATGCTTTCATTGCATCGAGAACATGCCAAAACCCTAAGATTGACTGTCTATTTGCTGAATTCTGACACCCAGAGGTCTTGTTTCTAGTTGATGATATCATGATGACATCATCAAGTCATAACCGCCATATAGCACCATCTTTGAGCACCTATAAAAGGAGGGATGGCCACATTCATTCTCAGTCTTGCCAATACCAGTCTTGGGAGCTCAAGGAGTCATGACGGCCAAGTAAGTACTCTCCAAGTTCTAGTTCCTGCTTTTGTCTTGTTCCTTGTTCCAGTCCTGTCTAGTCTTGTATCATGGACATCTAGTCGTTTCCTCTTGTAATCTCGTAGTACGAGATCTTGTCCAGTTCTTTCTTGTATCTAGTTCATCTCCTAGAAGGGATTTCTTGTAATCGAGATATCTTGTCTCATACTTACGATCCTGGGTTGTGAGATCTCCTATATCATCTCTAGTCTAGTTTTCCATAACTATTGGTTCCCAATTGTGGGACGTCTTGTATCAGCTATGCATTCTTGTATTATTTTCCCTATGTGGGTGTTCTTATAATCATAAGTGTATTTTCAAAATCTTGTCTAGTGTAGTCAGAGAGCACAATCTAGTGCTCCCCTGGTATTTTGGCAAGACTACCTTCATCAAGACCAGACACCATGGAGATTATTTGAGAAGAATTGTTTTCTGCACTTAAAGTCATTCAACAACAAGTCCAAGAGATACGAGAAAACCAGCAAAGGATTCAACAATAGAATATTCAAGATGTAATCATAGAACTTCAAAGGCAAATCCAAGAGTTGTAGATCATTGTAAGTCAATCTTCTTCAAGTACCTCCATGACAATTAACATGAAGAAAAGTTCAAAAGTGAGCATGCTTGAGATATTTGATGGGACAAGATCAAATTTTCGAGGATTTGTGCAACAAGTGAAGCTATTCATAAGGATGCAACTAGACATGTACCCAGATGATGCTTCTCAAGTAGGACTCATAGGAACTCTATTATGTTGGTTGGCACCTATCCTTGAGAAGGATATGGACATTTTGCATGATTTCAAGGCCTTTATTCGAGAGTTCACATCTTCATTTGGAGATACCAATTGTTCACGTGTTGCTAAAACAAAGTTGTTCAGGTGTTGCTAAAACAAAGCTAAGGAAACTACATCAAGGAAATAGGCCTGCATCTACCTATGCATCATAATTCAGACAAATCATTTGTGACTTTACCAAAGCATAGTGGGAAGCTTGAACTATGCTACATTGACAAGGATTGATATTGCTTATGGAGTAAGTGTTTTAAGTCAATTTATGCACAAACCTAGGGCACCTCATTTAGAAGCTGCCAGAGGATTTTGAAGTACCTTAAGGGCACTCAAAATCAAGGATTATAGTTTCCTTGTACCTCAGATTTGGACATCAAAATATATTTAGATGTAGATTGGGCAGGTTGCAAAGATGATAGAAGGAGTACCTCAGGTTATATATCTTTTGCAGGTGATAAACCTATATCATGGTCTTCAAAGAAGAAACCTAGTGTTGCTTTATCTTCTACAGAGGCAGAGTATAGAGGATTGGCCAATGCCACTCAAGAGACCATATGGATCAGCGTGTTATATACAGATTTAGGTTTGCATACTACATCTCCAATGATTTTTTGAGATAATACAAGCTCATTACATCTTGCAGCAAATCCTATTTATCATGCTAGGACCAAGCATATAGAGGTCCACTATCATTATGTGAGAGAGAAACTATTGAGAAAGAAAATGCAGTTGGCATATGTATCAACTAATATGCAATGTGCAGACTTATTAACTAAAGCATTAGATGGTACAAAACTTTGCAGGTTTAAGTCTATGATTGGATTGTAGGACATTCAAGAAGATTGAAGAAGAAGACCAAGCCAAGATGTTTTGCTTGAGGGGGAGCTGTTGGTGCAAATACCAAGCCTACACATTTGGATAGAGTTTATGTTCAACTAATTGAAGCTCAATGGGAACCATTGCTCTGAAAGCCCTTACATTTTACCATTTGTAAAAGTCTATTTGACTTGGGAGAATATTTGTAGCTTCCACTAAATACATGGAGTTTGTTAGATAAAAAGGCCACGAATTTATTTGGAGAGAATATCTCCTAGATCAAAGGATCATGTTTTAGTGAAAGCCGACGAAGAATTCAAATTCAAAATTCAAATGACTCATCTATAAAAGATGATTGAAAAAACTCGCGGTAGAGATCAATTCAATCCCGAGTTCTTGTTGATTACATTGTAAGTGAGTGAGGCTCACTTCACAGCCTAAACTACTCATTATCATAAGTCATTGATTATTATGCCAAACAACATTGTCGTTTAATACAATAGATCAATACTTTCATCTATGGTCTCTCTATCATAGTTACTCAAAACAGTCCTTTTGTACTGCTCATATCTCAGTCATTTCTTCACCATTTTCAGTTTTCTATAGCTTGTTGGAATCAACTCATTGTCATCTACATGGTCACAAATTTTGAAGATAATCCATTTAGCCGATTTGGAGAAAAGCATGTCAAAGTACCTACTGGTCAAACTCTGTAAAGGTCCTAAAAAATCGGGGGTAATGATTTGATTGCTAAATTGTTTGCTTTGTGTATAGTGCATCATTTCAAGTGATTCCACTTGGAATCATTAGCTCATTAAGCCAATTTGATATATCCAAAAGGAATTTTTCTAATTCCTACTTTAATGGAAGCGCTGAGCTTAACAAGCAACAGTGTGTGAACAAAAGTAGAAGGTTTTCATTGATCCTTCAACTTGGAAGTAGTCTGGTTTGAATCAATCATTTCTGACATCATTTCCAAAGTACATATACACTTGTTTAGTGTCATTGGAAAGCTAAGAGGGTTACAACTCAACTCTGAAGCAAGAAAGGGCTGGTACAAAGCAGTGATTTGCAGTACCTACTCATTCTTTGAAGTGTCCATCCATCTTTCCCAAAAATTTTCTCATCAGATACACTTTATTTGATGCCATCTCTTTTTCATATGTATTGCATAACTTCTTCCAAAGATCCTCTGCACTTTCACAGTCTAATACTATAAAGTAAACATTATCTGCTAGGTGCAAGCGAATGGTAGGCCTGGCCACTTCATCTAACTCATCCCAATCATCTTCATCCATGTCAGCAGGCTTCTTTGAAATCCCATTTACTGGCTTCCATTGCCTCCTTTGAATCAGCACACCTTTAATTTGATTCTTCCATGGAGCAAATTTTGTGCCATCAAATTTTTGGATCTCAAAATGGTCTTTGCCCTGCAAGTTATAGCTCCTCCTTGGAACACTGGCACTAGACCCAGATCCACTAGATTTTCTTGAGACCTCTGATGCCATGATGGTAGAGAACTCGATAGAATGATAATGGAGGTAGAAGAGTCTAAACACCAACAAATAAGTGTATCAAGGAGTAAATCGACCATTGTATAGTTGGTCAAACCAAAATCTGGAAAAATTTTACCAGAGTATCCTCTACAAAATGAGCATATGACCATTGTCAAAATATCATAGAACTACAAGTATTGACATGTTTTCCTGCATAGTGAATCACTAACTCCACTGCAGAGAATCAGTTACCCAATAGAAGCCAACTAGGCTTATCTAGCATCTATCAACAACTATCATACATCTCCTATGGCGAGGCTAGGTAAGTCTTCCACCTGCATCACCAAAGAGAGCCCGACATCTGGGCATCTACGAGTTAAGAAAACCTCACCACGACCCTCTTTATCAAACGTAAAAGGCTTTATGCAAAAACCTAATCGGTATATCAATGACCACATGGACATACGTAAGCAGTATCCACAAAAGCATACATGGTGTGTATGTGCTGAGTATATGCAATAAAATGACACTAAAAAGTTGAATGCACAGCCCAAAAACTAGCCAACAACACTTGCAAGTGTCTATCAACTCTGATGTTATAAGTTCAAAAAAACTGCATAAATTTATAGTGGTTGCTCCCACCAAAACTGAAAACCTTTCGAGAAAACTATACTTATATGAGTATGGATGAAAATAGAGCCCCAAAGGTTGATATCTATTGGTAGAGAAGTACAAAGAACACTTTTCTTGATGTTCTTGGACCTGTGTGAAGAGAACTCTGTGCGAAAATACTCTGAAATGGCTCCAAAAGACACCCCAAAATGCTTCAAAAATAGGCTTTCAAAGCAAAGAATGAAACTTTGAGGGACCAAAACATGTTCAAGGTAATGTTAACCTTACTCTTTCCCCTTCTTCAAACATCACAAGAGTGTAGCTTAGTGGCAAGAGATTGCCACGGTTAAGCGATCTCTAGGGGGAATAGTATTGGGATGGGTGACATCTCGGGGAGTACCGGGAACCTCTATCTTCCTTGATCGTTGAGGTCCTCCCTGATGCGTAGCCAATGGTGCCAATGGTGACTTCTGTGACTCGGATGACAAGGTATGCCAAGGTCTATGCCTTGGTCGTTGCCTTAGTCGTAAGCCTTGGAGAAAGCTAGGGCGGGGGTGCTCGATTCACTCTCACAAAAGGAAGAAAGCTTTTGCGTCAAATTGCTCTGATACCAGTGAAGTAATTCGATGGTGATGCACCATGATGTGCTCTCCTTATCAAGAGCTCCACGACGATATCCTCGTAGTAGAAAACCAAGATTGTAAGGGCATACACAGTAACTCCACACAGAGGCTGCAAAATATGCAGAAAAACACAGTACACAGGGAGCACAAAGACAGACTTTTTAGGTCTTACAAATGCAGTCAAACTTACAATCTGTGATTGACCAGACCACTATATGTTTTATTAAAGAACATATAGAACGAAGTATCCTGTGGTCATTTGGCCTTTCACATGGACACTAATGGTAGCACGAAAAAGGCATCTCAGTTGACCCGGATAAAGCTAAAGTTATACTAGAAACCCCAACACCTCGAAATCTAAAGAAGGTCTTATGATTCCTAGGGCAGGTCCAGCGGCACGGCCAACATCTAGGAGGGCTAGCACATATTGCCATCCCATTGAACAAGCTAGCGCATGTCTGACCTGTGGAACTTGTGTGGATAGAAGAAACCCAAATTGCTTTTGAGCGATTCTGGAAAATGTTAGCCACACCGCCTATTCTAAAAGCTCCGGATTGGAAATAGCCTTTCCATGTGTTTGTGAATGCTTCAAACCAATGTTAAGTTTACTAGAAAATGGCATTGCTCCATCTTATTTGTGATCAGTAGCAAGGAAGAAACTTGGACTCCAAAGTCACAGGTTTACTGTTATTATGGGACAGTTGTACCACAAGGAACCGACCGGAATTTGGTTACGTTGCATACCTCCACATGAGGTGCCGGAAATCATTACGGAAGCTCATGCAAGTGAGGTCGATAGGCATTTTAGTCATCTAATTATAGTCCAAAAAATTCAACAATCTTGACTGTAGTGGCCTACTATGTATGCAATTGTTCAACACGTAGTGTGCAATTGTGATCCGTGCCAACGAACCGACGAACCTCACAATAGTCAGCATTTTTTGCTACAACCAATCCTTCCACTAGAACCTTTCCAAATATGGGGCTTGGACTCTATAAGTCCAATAAAACCACCAAGACTTTGCATGGGAGCCCTTTATATTTTAACTTATATAGATTATTGCACTCGATGGGTAGAAGCTTGGGCGACCAAATATGCTACAACACGAACTATGGTGAAGAAAATTCAGAATGAAATTTTTCCTCAGTATGGACTTCCTTTGGAAACAATGTCTGATAGGGGATCTCATTTTTTAAATCAATTAATTTTTTAACTCACTTTGGAGCCAGATTAAACACAAATTTATTTCTCCCTATAATCCATGAGCAAACGGATTGGCGGGGAGTACCAACAAGGTTTTACTCCACATGCTACACAAAATGCTGCTAGATTCCATGGATCAATGGGAAATTATGCTTCCCACTGTACTCTAGCTGTATAGGAGTTCCTAAAAAGTTTCAATTGGTAGTTCACCTTTTAAATTGTTTTATGGATAGGAGGCAATTCTCCAATTTGAGTTTGCGGTACCAAGTCTCTAGATTGCGGTCCAACAACGATTGGTTTTAGAAGACTCCTTTGCTTATAGAATGGATCAGCTAGGACAATTGGGTGAACAGCAATATCACAGTTTTTAATTATTACAGGAGGTATAGAGTAGACAGAACAAGTGGCATGATTGGAATTTACGAATGAAAATTTTTCAGCCTTGTGATTTGGTGTTGTACTTTCACTCTAAAATGAAGAGTAAAATGTGCTAATTAAAATAGCTATCAAAGAGCACAGAGCTACAGTTTTCTAATGCAGTTGGACGATGATGTAGCTTGCACAACAATGGAGGTTACTTTCTATGTATGCCATCTGTTGAACATCCTAGAGAAGCTCTCACAGGAGCAAAAAGATTCGTTCAAATGTAGAGGATTACTACAATGCACTATGTTGGATTGGAGGAGTATTCCCCCCCCCATAGGCAAAGGATATCCCTATAGAGATAGCATGTCAAATAGATGGTAACGACATCAACGTCTAGGAGATTATCCTGCAGATAGGGCAAGAAACCTTTCAACTTTGGCCTACGTTAATTGGAGACACATTTAAGGTAGCGAACAATGGAAACACAACCACTACCGAGCGAGTTGATGCAGTACATATTTGTGGACTGCTCAGGAAACCGTGTTCTAGTAAGTATCACTTTGCCTAGTTTTCGGATGACAATTCTCTTAAGCTAGGATTATTATTGACAACGATGATCATTAACCTACAAGCACAACATTATGGAGTGTCCCAATAGCGTTTTGCTTTGATGAAGGACTCGTCCAAGATGCAGGTAAATAGGGCTGAAATAATTTTTTGAAAATTAAAGAAAGAACTTAGAAGACTTTTAGATGGACCAGATGAGTGGTGAACGTAGTACTAGATTCCAAGGTGGGAGTGCTTTTTACTCTACTATTTACAGAGAGCCCTGTGTTGTTACCTCAAGAATACACAGTATGTTCTGTGAAGGTTTTCCTTCAGGTTCTTAAGAAGAGGGCAGCAGAGCGAAGACCAGTGGAAGGTACCTCTCATGATCAAATCGAGATTGATAGATATGAGGATGAGGAGTCCCAAAGGCAACAAGTGGAGGAAAATCAAAGTAGGAAAGCTGAGAGGAAGGCCAAGGAAGAAGCTGAATGGAGGGACAAGCAAAAGTAGAGAGGAAGGTGAGAGAGGAAGAGGCAGCAAGAGAACGAATGGAAGAAGAAAGGTGACAGTAGCAGGAATAAGAAGAAACTAGGAGAAGAGAAGAGAAAGAAAGGGAGAAAAGAGCTAGAGAGGAAGAAAGATGTAGAAAATCGCAACAGGAACAAGAGGACCATTCGGGGGAAATGTCTCGCAAGATTCCCATAATACACACATTTTCATCTTGCAAGCTAACTGATCATTGGAAAAATGAAGCAGGTAAAGTAAGGTTATCTGTGGTACAGTGCAATGATTATATTTATCTGTGGATGTACAACAGTAAAATTTTTTGATCGGAGCTACTTGGTGAATTATCTAGAGGGATACAGTGGAGTGCAACTGAGTTAGAAGATTTTTAGAGAAAATATAATAATATGATTATGGAAAAAGATAAGTGCCTGACAGAGAGGGCCGAATTGACTACAAAAATCAACCAACTTGGGGTAGAAGAAGCCACGATGGAGAGTGCTAGAAGAGATAGTGTAATTCATGAAGAGATGATGGAGGATTTGAATGTAGTAGAGAATAATACACTAAAGGTCATGATTGAGGAAAAACCAAAAATTATAGCAAGACTTTAAGCTAAAATAGGCCAAACCCAGAAGGCACATCAAAATTTGAATAATATTAATATAGAATTGGCAAACAAGTTACATAAGTCAGAGCAAGAACCACAAAAGTTGAAGACAAAGGTGAAAGAACAAAGTGGAGAAACCAAAAAACAAAGTATTTTGATTGTGAAGTAGAAGAAAGACTAGCACTGCGGAACTCGGAGTTTACTGCACTTGAAGAAAAACTTTGTATTGTTCAAGAAATCTTTGACACAGTATCTATATAGATTGTTGGAATCCCGGAGCTAGAAAGGTAGATTAATCAATGGAAGCAACACTAGAACAATGTGAACATAGTTTTGGCAGGTAAAGAAGCTAAGGAAAGATGCCTTAATTTTGGATTTGACTCACAAAACAAAATAAGATGAAGCGAAGAAATTAACAAAGGGGTATATAACTAAGTTATTTGATGTAACTATAGCTTTCAATAATTTATTAGACAGATTTTCAGAAATGAGTACTAGAACTAGAAGCAACCATAGTTAGTTGCAGAAGTGCTAGTCTGCAACTTTTAGATTCGAAGGAATATTTTAGAGATCCAACTTGCAGAACAGAATTTAAGGGAGATCTTCAATTAATTATGGTATGATATAGAAGGAATAATGTTCCCGAAAATGCAAAACCATGATGATGTCTTGTAATCGTTTTCCTTGTAATCAGTGAGTTCGGATCCATTATGCATGCCAGTGTTAGCAGCCGGTGTGGATGACCACATTATTTGTAAAAATGTATTTCTTATGTAATGGGAAAAAGGGATTTTATGGAGATCACAAGAGTTTTCGGAGTTTATGAATATGGTGATTTATTGTATATTCTGAAATACGGAACGGTGTGAAGACTACGAAGAGGTCCAATGTCATTCATTATGATATGTGTTACAAGGAAGAGAGTTTGAAGGACGAAGATACGCAAAGTCCTAGAGTCTGAGAGAAAACTGTCTAATGCTATGTGAAGTTCTATCTGTGAGAATATGATGTATCTCAGCATTGTACATCCTTATTAATCAAAGATTTATTATATGTGTTCATATCCTTATTCTCTGTGAAATGTGTTGGTATATTTGAGTGTTGTTTCTTCCACTAAGCTAAGTGGATCACTTGTTCATAAGAGCACAAGACCTTCTCATAATTCTAAACTCGAGATCTTTGGTCATACACTCGGATGACCAAACAATGTCGGATTTCAGATCTGTTTGAATCGGCCAGATCCTTGGATCATAGACTTACTTTATTATATTCTTCATGCAAGGAATTGAACTCATAACCTCTTGGTTAGAAATGTGATGGGCTAACCACTTGCCCCAAAAGCCATGGTTGAGGATTACTTCCTAATCCTCTCTCTTAGGGTGTAGTTCAACCATCTCCTATCTGTCAAGGGTGTGGTTCAACCATCTCCAACCTATCACTTTATTACATTCTTCCCCCCTTGGTCAATCATTGTCCTCAATGATCTCCTCTTGTATCCCTCTGGGCTCGGTGATTAGCCCCTTGAACTCCCTAGGTGCCCTTGAATTGATGTCCCTCAACCTCGCATAGTTTCTTGAACCTTGTTCGCAACCTTGGTCTCTTGAACCCTTGCTCTCAACCTTGGTGTCTTTAACCTTCTTGTTCGCAACCTTGGTGTCTCGAGCCCTTGTTCTCAACCTCAGTCTTGAACCTTGTTCTCACCCATGCTTGGTATCTTGAACACTCAATCAAGTGCCACCCAAGTATCCCCAAGGACTTCACACTTCCAATCTATCTCATTGGAAAGTTCGTTCCGAGAGCTTTCCAACGGTATATTACATGCCTCAATCCGACCTACGGATTGAGAGATACACCTCAATCTTTGTTAGGTCCATCCTTGAAGCCGATGCGCGCGCCTTCCACAATTCCTACCCTTTCACATAGAGGATGCCCAAGCGCCTTTTTTAGAGGCCATTGGATCATTCCACCTTGCCCAAGCCTACTTCCTAGGCTCTGATACCAATGCAACGAATTGAACTCACCACCTCTTGGTTAGAAATGTGATGGGCTAACCACTTGCCCCAAAAGCCATGCTTGAGGATTACTTCCTAATCCTCTCTCTTAGGGTGTAGTTCAACCATCTCCTATCTGTCAAGGGTGTGGTTCAACCATCTCCAACCTATCACTTTATTACAAATGTTATCCCTCACATCTACTGAAGTGGTAAAGTTTTTGCACTTCTCATCATCCCTCAAGCCATTGAGAGTATAAACCACAAGATCTCCATCATCTACGTGGCTTCCAATGGATCCCAATGCACCTGAAAATTCCTTGACCTTAAGTATGTAGTCATTTATTCTACTCCCTAAGGTCTTCTTAAGGTTGTTGAACTCATTATTGAGTTGGATCTTCCTTGCTTTGGTGCTTGTTGAATAAAGCCTCTAACGTGTCCCGCATACCTTCATGCTTGAATCCAAGTCTTGGATATGGCCAATCATGCTATTGCTAATGTGTTGGGAAAGGATAACAATAACCCTCTATTATCTTTCATTCCATACCCTAAAGGCCCTTTACTAGTCATTGATTGGATTTTCATGCAACATAGGTCATGGTTCACTTCCACTAATCAATCCCCAAAGGCACTTCCCCATAAGATAGTTGGAGACCCTAAATTCCCATGGTTGATAGTTCCCCTTATCTAACTTTTCAATTTGAGTGTTGAAGTCTCCCATATCTAGTCTTTCCTACTTGACCTAGCCCTTGGCTAATGCTCTAATGTGTGTAAAATGCGAATGAGACTGAAGTTTTCTCAATCCAAAGCTTTCCTTAGATGGACACCTTGTGCTCTTAAAAAATTGAGTAGAACACCTCCCCCTTGATGTGAGCTACTTCCAACAAGCTTTTCTTGATGCAAATCTTCAACGACCCGCTCCAAGAGGTTGTCTTGCTTGTAGATGTATCAAGATGCCAAAATACTCTCATACCATTGTTGGGACAAGTATCTTTACCCCTATGCAATGATGAGGCACGAATTACCTCCACAGGTACCCTTCTTTGACCTCTGCACACCAAATATGCTCTTTCTCAGAGCATATGCAAAGAAATCCAGTGCTCTTTTGTGGACCTATAGTAGACACCAAAAGCTTTCTATCAAAAACAAAGAGAAACATTGTGCACAAGATGAGCTAGTTGAGTGCTCATAGCTGATATTCAAACAAAGACCTCACTTCACCCCAGCAAGCTTTTCGCACAGAGTATTTAGGAATGAATCTCAAAATTGGGTTAACTTTGGAACACTCTAATAGCTACCTAGTGACACCAAAATAATAGAAAATGGATAAATAGAGAAGTAGAATAAGTCCTTACACCTGAGAGCAAAATACTTCCAACACAGCCTACACACAAAGAGAGATATGAATCACCCAACTTCACTAAGATGAATCTTTCTCCCAAAGTACTTAGAGACTGCTCTAGATAATTTTTGAACACAAAATAGACTCCAATAAATATCCAATGACACAATAATTATATCAAATGCATACATAAAGAGGGAGAACCAATGCTAACAACTCAAGGGTAGAGAGTTGTAACATTCCCTATGCACACACATAGATATCCCTACAAACAAACAAACAAGAAAGGGGCTAGCTTAAGTAAGGGTCTTGCTTATTACAACTCCAACACTTAGGACTCACTCTAAATGAGCTAAAACTCCAAGAAGATGGCCCAAACAAAGTTAGGATACATGCTACTTTTATAGTGAGAAGTATGCCCTTCAAATCTAGGAACTACCTTTCCAAATCAGCCTCCTAAATTGGAGGACTTAGTTGAGATGACTTGGGCACTAGTTGTGTGATGTTTCTTGATAGAATTGCATGGCTTTTGGCTTCCTTAGATTGCTCCACATGTGGATGGTTGGTTTCACATGAATTCTTAGCTTGAAGCTTGATTTTTAACAAGTTACACCTAGTCAAGGTAACACTTATAACCCTCGACCTAGGGATAACTTTGGAAATGGACCTAGAAGGCCGATCGTTTGTTCCATATGTGGAGAATGTGGGCATTACCAAAGCACATGCCGTCTATCAAAAAATGGTCCTCCTTGTAGAAATTTCCTTGAGGCTAGGGATCATTATACTAATTGTTGTCCAAAGAACCAATCATCTACATCTAGGCCTGACATACAAATGATCTCAGTGAACAAAGAAAAATTTGTAGAACAAGTCAATGTGCCATCACCATCTATGAGAGTAGTGCTTTGTAATGTAGATAAGAAGCAAGGGGAAGCTAAAATAGCCATAGGCCAAGTGTCAAGTACTATTGGATTGAACAAGGACAAAGGGACACATGAGGAAAGAGCCACTACATGTCAAGATACAAGAAAAAGGGAAGAGCTCACAAGTATTAGTGATGTCATCAAGCATGCGTTCACTAGGGCTTGTTAGGAGTTTGAACAGTCAAATAGAACCCATGCTCTTAAGAAATCTAAGGCTTCAAGACTACTCAAATCAATTAAAAACGAGGTTAGTATTTTTTTTATTTAATAAATATGGATGCAAAATTTAGGTCACAAGTCTTGCAAATCATTGATGAGGTCTCCACAACCACTTTAGTGGCAAAGGTTGTTGCTATGAATAAGGATAAATTTGTAGGGTAATTCACCCTCATAGGTTATACGAGCTCACGTCTAACAGTCACGATTAAAGGACATTTAGTTTCAAAGAGCTATTGTGGATGGAGATTCTGGCATTAATGCTTGAACATACCATGAAAAAGCTTGGACTACAACCTTCAAGAACTACCAACTTCACTATAACATTTGCAGATCAAAGCATAGTAAGACTTACGTGAGTGGTCCCTAGAGCCCTAGTTGAGATACAAGGTAACATCTTTAACTTGGATTTTGTTGTCTTAAGGCTGGCATAGGTAGATGGAAGTTTCCCCTTGTTGATTGGGAGACCTTTTTTAAGACATGCTAATGTGCTACTGGATTGGGGTAAGGACACTATGTAAGTAAAACAAGAGGGAAAAGAGCTTCAACATATATTTCTAGAAGAAGGACCATACAACCAAAGACATACAAGCACGATGCAAACAATTGGTATTTGTATGGAAAAAAATATCTCGGACAACCTAGAGGCAGATTCATATGAAGAACAGAACATGTTAGCTTGGCTACATGGAGAAGACTCATCTTCTTGCTGACAATTGGTATTTGTATGGAAAAAAATATCTCGGAAAACCTAGAGGCAGATTCATATGAAGAACAGAACATGTTAGCTTGGCTACATGGAGAAGACTCATCTTCTTGCTATGGAATTTTTCCAAACAACTCAAGTAGAAACGAATTGTATGAAGGAAAAGAGGAGATCATGCAGGTTATTGATTCGAGTGAACCAGTCAAAAGCCATCAAAGAGAGAAGAAAAGAAAAACACTTAAGTGAAACATTGATGAAACTACTTCAAATCCTATATAAATGGCCACTTGGTTATGGATACTATTATGTATATCATCTGTTTTATGAACCCTATATAGCTTCCATGTTTTAGCATTTTTTCTCAGCTCCATAGTTCCAACGCCTACTTCATGCCCCTCTCTTTATACCTCAACCCAATCCCACCCTTCCCCCTATGTGCCCTATCCTTGTTAGCTCCTGAAACCTCCCTAACCTTTCCTTCCTACCCTCACTTTTCCTTTCTCTTCTTCAAAGACCTAGCATCTAGTTCTGGTCATTCCCTTGCGATTGTTCTTTCCTGCTCGCGATGGATTGGGTAGCTGCTCATAGGTCATTTTGAAGGTTTTGCATAACAGGTATCAAAGTGAACCTCTCTGCTCAAGGTTTGGCTATCCCGGAGAGCCCATTAGGTGGTGGGTAACTATTGATCCAGTCAAAGTCAAAGTGATCAAACTCAAGTTGGTTAAAGTCAAAGTGGTCAAAGTAAACATAATCAAAGTCAAAGTGGTCAACTATAAAATTGGTCAAAGGTCAAAGTGATGACTTTACAAGTGATGCATAGGTGGTGCACAAGGGGTTGCAAACAAGGTGCACAGTAGTGCACAAACAATTTATCCATAGTGGTTATGGTTTTGCAAAAAGTTGGATGCAGGTTGTAGATGATCTTTCTATATGGTTCCAAGGGTTTTAAAGTGTTCGCGATGAACCCTCGAGGATGCACACATTTTGAAGAAGTGGATGTCAAAACTGAAGTCATGTGAAGAGGAAGCAGTATGCAAAAGTGTATGTATGCCCCCTCCTCCCATTCAAAATTTTGTTTTTCTCCTTAAGTCATTACAAGACAAAATAGGGAGTCATTGGCTGTACACATTTTAGTAATTCTTGGGACATCAAAGTGAGCACCAAGATACACTATTAGTTAGGAGTGATGTATGTAAGCGGAATCAACACTCACAACAAGGATTGGCATTCTTGGAGTTGGAGTAAGCAAGAGAGAGCATTGTCTACACTAGGTGAGGAGAGCAAGAGAGACTTAGAACCAATGTAACACAGAGAATCAAGTGAGAGAATATATAGAAGTATCTAGTGTGTATGTTTCTTTTCTTCTTCTTCTTCCTTCTTCCTCCTTCTTCTACAAAAGTCCCTTTCCACAAAAGAATCCCCAAAAAATACCATCCAAATTATCATCAACAGCCAACATACAGAATACATCATTGCATTCAACCATGGCCACTAACTAAAATACTCTAATGAAAAGAAATTATTGTATCTCAAAAAGTTGAACAGAACTACCTTGTCGAGTTCTCCTAAACCTATAGTAGGCTTTCAAGAGCTTGTACTAGCAAACCCAAACCTATATATATATTTGGCACAAAAAGGCAAAATTTCCTACACATGTGCTATGATAATGTGTTCGGAGGCCAAATTCAGCCTAGATCATGATCTCAATAGCACAGAGTGAAGCTGTTTTGAACTCCTAATCGCCTTAAGTACCAATGTCTGTGCAATTTGAAGACTGTGACCGGAGGAGTGTCGATGATGGCCTAGATGAAGCGATGACCTACTCCGATACCAATTAATGGAGTTTACGTTGGATATTAAACTTTGCATGAGCATGGCTAAGCATCCATAGAGGGATGGTCAAATACAGACTATTAGCCAAATCCTAGAGGATGTGATTCGAGCATATATAAATGAAAGAGAAAATAATTGGGAAATGTACTTACCTGTATTAGAGTTTGCATATAATAGTGCAAAGCACTCTTCCACTAGGCATAGTCCATTTATGCTTCTGTATGGGTTTTAGCCAAGAGCTTCTTATGTATTAGGATGTAGCATGCAAAAGTCCAAGGTGCCAAGGACTTCTTGGAATAGATGAATGATATTCTTAGGCATGCTAAGGATAAAATTAGGAGAGTTCAGGATAGGGCTAGAACCTATGCTGACCCTTAAGGGAAAGAAATCAACTTTGAGATAGGAGAGCAAGTGTATCTTAGATTTCCCTCTAGGTCTAAAACCATGAAGATGAGACCTTTTCCAAAACTATCTCCTAACTATTGTGAACCATTTTGAATACTAAAGAGAATAAGAAAGATAGCTTACCAGCCCCAATTTCTAGAGAGTAGCAAGGTCCATCGAGTATTTCATGTTTGTGGCCTTAAGAAAAGAATGGGTGAATATGACAATCTTGATCGAGATAGTGAGGTAGTAGATCCTATTTATGCTCAACCAATTTTACCTGAGCATGAAAGGATATTATGTTCTTGAGAGAAACGGACAAGAATTCACCTATATAAAGAGTGCCTAGTAAAGTGGAAAGATAGTTCAAAAGATAATGCTACATGGGAGTGGGTTAGCACTCTTCAAAGTTGGTTTCTCATATTTTCTTTGCCTTCCCTAGATGGTATGAACATGTACATCAAATACATGGGGTCTAGTGGGAGCATCTATTCTACAATCTTTCTCTCTTTCATCAAGACCTTCCAATGCCATTTTTGAGTAAAAAAATGGGCTTAAGGGAAGGAAGTGTTATGTCATGAGCATAAAAGAAGAGGTCGGTGAATTACCCCTTATAGGAGAGCATTGAGTGGACTCACACATGAATGCCATGTGGCATACGAGTGGAGTCATGTGAAGTTCAAAATGGAAAGAGAGGGAGGGAAAATTTATGGAATAGGTATGTGGTTGGGAGAAACGTCATGACTCATATCTCCATGCAGTTCTAAGCTTATAGCCGACATCATCTTCCTTGGGAATTGTTCCCATGTGCAAAGAAAATGAGAGGGCTCGTTGGGAATTACACATTTACCAAGGAATTATCTTGTGGGATCTTTGGGGGTAGTGTTGGGTGAGCTTTTAGCACCACATACAATGGATTTGTCAGCAAAATTAGAGAGAAGAAATTCATCATGATCTCCCCAAAGAATTCTCAAAGCCGTTAGAGGTAAGACAATATTTACTTAGGTTTTTGCACCTAATTTTTCTTGTCAAAGTTTATTGTTAAAGTTCCTTTCACTTTACACCTATCCCGTGGTCAACACATTAGGAGAGCTAAAGGTCACATAAAGGTGAATTGGATTATAGTCCATGTGTGGGCAAAATTCGGTTTGAACCCAAACAACTAAGCTATTGGGACAAAGCACTCTCCCATGAATCTCATAGGACTTGAAACCAAGACCTCTTCCTTCACATCCATATGACTTAACCACTAGGCCAAGCACTTGCTTGTCTAAAAGTCATAAACACCTTCAGTTAAGTCTACTCTGGAGATTTTTGCCCTACACTTGAATGATCAAATGTTGTTTGGTCCTAGATTTATGTGAACCTATTGGATCTTCATGTCATAAACTTACTTTATAACAGAAGTGTACATTCAATGACAAACCCAAAAATAAGATGGGAAAAAAGAAGATCACTAGAAGAAAAAAGATCGGGTCCCTCCCCTTAAAAAGGGCAACCATCAATAATGAAATTCACATCACTAAACGTCAGGGGTTTGTCTGACCCATCAAGAGCGGAGATTCTTAGCCAGTGGTTCAAAGACAAGTGCCTCAACCCTGACTTTATCTGCTTACTGTTGGTGCATACCAATCACCAATTGAAGGCTTGGAAGATCAAATGATGAAGAAAGAATCAATTCCTAAAGTGTGGAAGAAGATCACAATCAGAGGACAAGAGAAGTGTACACATATGTACATTAGCATAGTCATAGATGACTTAGATCTTTTGTTCAGTAAGAATTATGTATAAATTTTCTATAAATACCTTGAGAAAAGTCGGGGCATGTATGAGAGCAAATGAGAGCTTATGTGACATTAGTTAGAAGTCAAGAGATAGAGGAAAGTGAGTTTGTGTTAGCTCTCATCACTCAGTTGTATTTTCTCTGAGTAAATGAAAAATTGTGCGCCCGATGTTTCTGCGTGTTCTCCTTCTACAGTAAATCAATTGTGGAATGCTTTTGTACAAGTCTAAGTTGAGAGTTGCTTGATCTCTGTGCAAAGTTTTAGCTTCCAATTGTAATCAGGCTGAGTGAATTAAGTGTAGGAACATTCATATGTGAAGTGTGCTCACAGGTTCCTAAAACAGGCGCAGATTTCGAAGTCAATGTTTTGGTCATTTCTCCTAGCACAGTTTAAAGTTTTGCATGAGTAAGGGCTTAATCTTTAAGTTGGAAGATAAGCTACTTATGTCTAGAAGCATTTTGTAAAACGGGTTCTATTCAAGGAGAACCAAGTCTTAAAAGTTACAGGTGTAGAGTCGACTGTTTTGGATAACAGTTTCTGACATAGGTAACTTGAGAAATCAGTTTCTCAAGTTATACTTAATCTTTTGGAGTAATTCAACTTGGAATAGTTGCGCAATCTCTAGGAGATGATTCGTACAAAGTTTCATCAAAAACTTTACAGATTTGATAGGTCAATGTGAATGAACAATGCAGCAGACTTTTCTGTGTATCATCCTCTTCACAGATTTGTTAATTTCTGATAAGTTAGCAACTGATCCTCTAAATTAGTGAAGTGTTTGACTTACTCTTGGTATGGAGGTGCTCTAATCACAAGAGTAAGTTGTTCTTTTGGAGATTAAAACTCTCCATCAGTGGTATCAGAGCAGGAGACATCAATTTGAAGAAAAGGAGGATCCCGACTGCTGCAGATTCAAGAGATTCAACACTTGAAGGATTAAGAAGTGAAAGCTTGGAGTCAAAGCTCGAGGAGAAGACAAATTGACATCAAGAAAGGCAAAAGGAGTCTTGATTCGAAGTAAAGGTACATACATTGTTTGTAAAGCTTGAAGATTTCAATACACAGGTGGACACAAGATGGGAGAAAGTTTGCAGATTGATAAGCTAGATAGGGAGAACTATCCAGCATGGTCCATGAGGATGGAAGCACACCTCATGAGCAAAGATCTTATATCATTTATTACAGGAGATGAAGAAAAACCAGAGTTTGCAGATCCAAGTATTCCTACTAGGGAAGAACTTGCAATGTTGAAGACTTGGATGAGAAAGGATGCTCAAGCAAGGAGCATCATCTACATGGCTGTAAATGATTATCTTCTACCTCACATTAGAGGTTTGGAAAGTGCTACAGATGTTTGGAATGCCTTGGAAGAGCATTTCCAAAATACAACTAAGTCAAGGAAGTCCTCACTATGGGCTGAGTTCACAACCTTCAAGAAGAAGAGCTCACAATCAATTTCAGATTATGTGGCAAGGATGAAAGATATTGCAGATAGCTTGGGAGCAGTGGATGAAGATATTGAAGAAGAAAAGTTGGTAAGACAAATACTTACAGGTCTAAGAGGTGATGAGAAGTGGAAACCTTTTATCTTGTCCATAGAATTGTCACTTGATCACTTTACTCCTGACCTTAATCAATTGCTAGGACACATGCTAACCTTTGAGCAGGATCTTAAAGGAGACAATGATAGAAGTACAAGTCAAGCTATGTACTCCAAAGACAAGAAAAAGAATGGCAAGGGAAAGCAATCAAATGATGATGAAGGGAATTCAAATCAAGCCAACTTCACAAAAGGGAAGACAAATTTCAGAGGTAAAGGAAGAGGAGGTAAGAACAAAGATAATGCTAAAGCTTGTTGGATTTGTGGCAGAACAAATCATTTGGCAAATGATTGTTGGTATAATAATCAAAGTGGAGGATACAACAATCAGAATTATAGTCAAAGAGGTAGAGGAGGCAGAAACCAAAGAGGCAATTTCAGAGGAAGAGGTGGTAGGACATCATATGGTAGAGGAGGTGGAAGAAACTTCCAATCTCAGTCCTACAACAATAACTATTACAATTATGCATCAGATCAGAAGGATGACATGACTCTTATCTTGAATGCAACTCATGAATCAATGGGAGAAGATCAAAGAGTATTTTAAATTGACTCAGGGTGCAGCAACCATCTGAGTGGGAATCTATCCTTGATGACTGATATGGAAGCAAGGGTGAATGGACATACAGTTCAAACAGGTGACAATACCAAACATAAAGTGGAGAGCATTGGATCAGTGAAGACAAAGAGTGGAAGTACACTTCTGAGCAAGGTACTTTATGTTCCTACTATTCCTAAAAATTTGATAAGTGTAGGGCAAATTGTGGAGAAAGGATATGAGGTAAGATTCACAAATGATGGTGTCTATGTACAAGATCCAAATCAGGGATATAGAACCATAATTGCAGGTAAAAAGGAGGGAAGATTGTTTACTCTCAAAGTCCAAGGTAATGTGGGACATGCATTGTTTACCTATGGAGGTCAAAAGGTGTCTGAATTAGACCTATGGCATAAAAGGCTAGGTCATTTCAATGAGAGAGCTATAAAGGAGATGTCAAAGAATCAGGTGGTGCTTGGATTGCCAAACATTGAAGGGCAACATATGGTGTACAAGTGTGAAGCTTGTCAATTAGGTAAAGCACATAGAAGTTCTTATAACAAATCAGGGTACAAGTATTCAAACATGCTTGAATTGGTTCATACAGATGTATGGGGTCCCTCAAGGGACTATAGCATAAATGGATCCAGATATTATGTATTGTTTGTTGATGATGCAACCAGGTGGATTACTTTGTATGTAATCAAGGATAAATCAGAAGTTTTCAAGACATTCAAACATTTCCATGCTTATGCAGAAAGGATCACAGGACAAAAGCTAAAGAGGTTAAGATCAGATGGAGGGGGAGAGTATTTCTCAAAAGAGTTTGATGATTATTTGTGGAATGCAGGTATCAAAAGAGAAGTGACTTGCAGGTACTCCCCTCAACAAAATGGAGTAGCAGAAAGGAGGAATAGGACTCTTGTAGAGTTTGCAAGAGCCATGATGAAGGAAAAGAATTGTCCAAATTACTTATGGGCAGAAGCCATTAATACTGCAACATACCTTGTGAATAGGTTGCCTTGCAAAGCTTTGGATGGAGGAACTCCTTATGAAGCATGGTGGGGTAAGAAGCCTAGTCTTGATCATTGCAAAGTATTTGGATGTATTGCATATGCTTATGTTCCTTCACAATTAAGACATAAGCTAGAACCAAAAGCAGAGAAGTATGTGTTTATTGGATATGATGATAGACAGATGGGTTATAGGTTGTGGAGTCCATCCACAAAGCAATTTCTTGTTACTAAAGATGTAACATTTGATGAGCAAAATATGTGGTATACAGGATCACCAAATGAGTATGCAGGTGTTGAAGAAATACAAAGGAAAGGAAAGGCAAAGGTAAAAGTATGTGAAGAAATTGTTGATGAAGTTGACTCTAGATGTAGAGTGCAGGATCATGAAGAAGAAGGGCCAAGATTTGATCCAGAATCAAATGAGGCTGAAACTTCAAGAAGTGCAGAAATCAGAAGATCTACAAGGGAAAGGAAAGAGCCTATAAGGTATAGTTATGATACATCTTTCCTAACAACAAAAGATTATGCCTACATTGTGAAAACAGAAGAAGATCCAACTACTTATGAAGAAGCCAAAGGTAAACAGAATTGGGAAAAGGCAATGCAAGAAGAGTATGATGCTCTACTTGAAAATGGAACTTGGGAATTAGTACCAAGACCAAAGAATCAGAAGGTCATTGGATGCAAGTGGGTATATAAAACAAAGAGGTTTGCAAATGGTAAGGTGTCTAGATATAAGGCTAGACTAGTGGTTAAAGGTTATGCCCAAACTTATGGGGTAGATTATGATGAGACCTTTAGTCCTGTTGCTAAGATGTCCACAATTAGGACATTGATTGCTATTGCTACTTGCAAGGGATGGAAATTGTCACAATTGGATGTGAAAAATGCTTTTCTTAATGGTTACATTGCAGATGAAGTATATATGGAGCAACCAGAAGGCTTCATGGAATCAATTGGATCAGATTATGTGTGTAAGCTCAAGAGAGCTTTATATGGGTTAAAGCAAGCCCCAAGAGCTTGGAATTACAGATTGGTCAAGTTCTTGAATGAATGTGGTTTTCAAGCATCAAAGGCAGATAGTAGCTTGCTAGTGAAGGCAAGTGAAAATGGATATATTTACATGTGCATTTATGTTGATGATATTATTGTTACAGGAACAGATGCTCAAGGAATCAATGAACTCAAGAAGCAAATAGAGAAGGAGTTTAAGATAAGTGATTTGGGAAACTTATCTTATTTTCTAGGAATGCAGATTGTGTATACTCAACATGGAGTATATGTTTCACAAGAGAGATACTTGAAGAATCTTCTAGTTAAGTTTAACATGGAAGATTGCAGGACCTCAACTACACCATTGGAGGTAAATCATAAATTAAGCAGGTATGGAGGTGAAGAGTTCAATGACATGAAGAAATATCAGAGTTTGGTAGGTAGTCTAATTTATGCTACCTTGACAAGGCCAGATCTATCATATGCAGTAGGTGTGTTGTCACAATTCATGCATTGTCCAAAGAAGACTCATTGGATTGCAGCCCAAAGGGTACTCAGATATATCAAGGGAACCCTAAGTGAAGGTTTGTATTATGGTTACACTTCTGACACAAGAATCAAAGTGTTTAGTGATGCAGATTGGGCAGGTGACTCAGATGATAGAAGGTCTACTCATGGATATCTATGTTATGTTGGAGACAAGTTAGTGTCTTGGTGTTCAAAGAAGCAACACACAGTTGCTTTATCATCCACAGAAGCTGAGTATAAGGGAATGGTAGAAGCTGCAAAAGAAGTCATATGGTTGAAGACCTTGATGAAAAGTTTTGAGATTGATCATAGTACTCCAATAATTTTTGGAGACAATATGAGTTCTTTGTATTTGGCAGCTAACCCTGTTTTTCATGCCAGGACTAAGCATATAGAGATTCAGTATCATTTCTTGAGGGAAAAGGTACTTGATAAAGAGATTGAAGTGATGTATACTCCAACAAAAGAACAAGTGGCAGATATGATGACAAAGAGTTTGGATGGACCTAAGTTACAAAGGTTCAAAGACATGGCAAGTATCAAGAAGACAGAGAAGACCTCAATTGATGATTGAGGGGGAGCTGTTGGTGCATACCAATCACCAATTGAAGGCTTGGAAGATCAAATGATGAAGAAAGAATCAATTCCTAAAGTGTGGAAGAAGATCACAATCAGAGGACAAGAGAAGTGTACACATATGTACATTAGCATAGTCATAGATGACTTAGATCTTTTGTTCAGTACGAATTATGTATAAATTTTCTATAAATACCTTGAGAAAAGTCGGGGCATGTATGAGAGCAAATGAGAGCTTATGTGACATTAGTTAGAAGTCAAGAGATAGAGGAAAGTGAGTTTGTGTTAGCTCTCATCACTCAGTTGTATTTTCTCTGAGTAAATGAAAAATCGTGCGCCCGATGTTTCTGCGTGTTCTCCTTCTACAGTAAATCAATTGTGGAATGCTTTTGTACAAGTCTAAGTTGAGAGTTGCTTGATCTCTGTGCAAAGTTTTAGCTTCCAATTGTAATCAGGCTGAGTGAATTAAGTGTAGGAACATTCATATGTGAAGTGTGCTCACAGGTTCCTAAAACAGGCGCAGATTTCGAAGTCAATGTTTTGGTCATTTCTCCTAGCACAGTTTAAAGTTTTGCATGAGTAAGGGCTTAATCTTTAAGTTGGAAGATAAGCTACTTATGTCTAGAAGCATTTTGTAAAACGGGTTCTATTCAAGGAGAACCAAGTCTTAAAAGTTACAGGTGTAGAGTCGACTGTTTTGGATAACAGTTTCTGACATAGGTAACTTGAGAAATCAGTTTCTCAAGTTATACTTAATCTTTTGGAGTAATTCAACTTGGAATAGTTGCGCAATCTCTAGGAGATGATTCGTACAAAGTTTCATCAAAAACTTTACAGATTTGATAGGTCAATGTGAATGAACAATGCAGCAGACTTTTCTGTGTATCATCCTCTTCACAGATTTGTTAATTTCTGATAAGTTAGCAACTGATCCTCTAAATTAGTGAAGTGTTTGACTTACTCTTGGTATGGAGGTGCTCTAATCACAAGAGTAAGTTGTTCTTTTGGAGATTAAAACTCTCCATCACTTACAAGAGATTAAAATCGATGGAGAGGATCTCCAAAAACGGCTTAAATGCATTTCTCCGAACCACCTTTGGTTCTCCACTTCTCACCCTAGGGGGGCGGGGTGCTGCAATCGGTATTAGTCACTCCTTGTCTGGCAGTGTGACATCGACTTTTGAAGTCGGAATCATCGTTGGATTGCTGCCTCTATTGGGTTCCCTTGTTAGTTCACCGTGGTCTCAATTTATGCCCCTAATGGAGAAGTGGATAGAATTGATACTTGGACTTCCCTCGACTCCCTCTTGTTGAGATATCAAGCTCAACATGTGATGATCTAGGATGACATGTACCAATTTTTTGTTTCTCTGACATGTATAATGGTCACGCCGATATATGTCAGGGACACTTCATTGAGCTTTATTAGATTTATCTATCGAGAGTCATTTGTTTCTTGCCAGCTCACTCATTCACGGACATTAGGTTTTTCCTTATGTATTGATCTTTATATATTGCACTTGTTGTATTCTTGTTTTTAGGTCATTCTTGTACGTTCCTTTTATGTAATAGAAGAAGAAGAAGAAGAAGAAGATCATTCTTCCTTGCCTCAATCTGTGTGTGTGCTTCTCCTTGAGAGTGAGAGTGTGTGTGTGAGCTCTCTTCCTTATCTCCTTCCTCGTGACATGGTATCAGAGCAAGCGTGGCTATAGAGAGCTCGTGGAGAAGGCGACGGTGAAGACTACGCGGCAAGGCATGGAGAAAATGGGATTTCACAAACGGCCTCCGTTTGCTACAAAAATCGGCATGAAGGTAGAAGTCCTCAAAATATTTTCGGAATTTATCCCTTTAGGGTCACTCGTTTTTGTCAGATCGAAGTTTCGGAGCCATCTCAACCTCCGTTTCGAGCACGCAAGGTGAGGCCCACATAAAAACTAGGCCAGTTTCAAAACTTGTAACTTGCGTTGTGTTCAACAACACTCATATATTCGAGTTCCACAATTTCAAGCGATTTCGTGTACCGTTGATACACAAAAACTGTGTTTTTCTAAGATCGAACTATCACGTCATAATGTGATAGTGTTCAAGTAGAAGTGTTGCTTGTAGTGTTTTGCAGTGTTGTGAATTGTTGCAGAAATGGCAAACATAGATGGAATGAGTCAGCTTATGAGCGATAAGCTGGACAAGAACAACTTCCATGCTTGGAGATTCAGAATGAAGAATTTCCTGATGGGAAAAGGCTACTAGAAGTACATCGAAGGAGAGAATGAAAATGCTCCGCAGTTACCAGAAAGGAATTGGACTGTAGACCAGTTAAGAGCATATGAGGAATGGAATCAAGGAGCATGAAAGGTAATGTATTGGCTATCTGTTAGCATACAGGATATCATGATTGGACACATACAAGATGCCAAGACTCTAAAAGAGGCTTGGAATAGTTTGGTCACTTTGTATGAGACTAATACAAAGGCACGGAAATTGCAACTCAAGAACGAGCTGCATACATTGGAAAAGAAGAGCATGTCGGTAAGTGACTACACTCTAAAAATCAAAAGCATATGTGAGTCACTTGCATCTATTGGCGTGAATGTAGATGATGATGATAAGGTGGAAGTTTGCCTTCATGGTTTAGAAGCTGCATATAAGCAGTTCAGAACTTCCATACAAACCAGGGAAAATATTCCGAATTTTGCTGATCTGGTATCTATGATGATTATTGAAGAAAAGAATCTTGGTGAGGATTCAAACTCCCAAGGAAAGCCCAATTCTGAGCAGGTATTCTACTCTGGCAGAGGAAGAGGCAGAGGTAGAGGTTTTGGAAGTGGAAGAGGAAACAGTAACCAAGACCAAGGTCAACAACAGAATCATGCAGGAGGAAGAGGACAGTTTCGAGGCAGGGGGAGCCAAAGAGGTCGTAGAAATTTCCAAATAAATGATTGAGGTAATGATAGTAAAGGATGCTGGAATTGTGGTAAACTTGGAGACTTTGAACGTGATTGCAGGTTGAAGAATCAAAATAACAGAAGGCAGCAAAACAACTATGCATCCACAAGTGCAGATGATTCTGAGAAGCTGTTTATGGTTCAACATCACATGATGAATACGATGTCTCCTGGTGTTTTAAAATCGAATGATAATGTCTGGTATGTTGATTCAGGTGCTTCAAATCACATGACCAATCACACAAAATGGTTTAGTAGTTTGCAGAAAATGCCAGTTCTTGGATATGTTGAAATAGGTGATGATACATCACATCCTATTGAGCATACAGAAAACATAGCATTGTCTATGGAGGACGGGAAGGTAAAACATCTTGCTGATGTGTTGCATGTTCCAAATATAACAAAGAATATGGTTTCTGTTGGACAAATGGTTGACTAGGGATTACAAGTCAGGTTCAATGCTCATGGATTATATGTAGAAGAGTACACCTTAAATGTGAAGATTCCTGAAATGAATGCAGCCATGTTTGCAAAAGGTGCAGGAGTTATTGCAGATATAGAGATATGGCACAAACGGATTGGACATGCAAACTTGCAAAGGCTGAAACTGATGCAGTCAAAGGAGATTGTCCATGGACTACCAAATTTCAAAGTTGCAGAAATGCAAAAGGTATGTGTAGCATGTCAATTTGGTAAATAGTCAAGAGCATCATTTCCACAGGACAAGCATGTTAGTGAGAATGTACTAGAAGTAGTACATACAGATGTTTGGGGTCCAACAAAGACCACATCTATGGGCAGTTGTAGGTTTTATGTTACCTTCATTGATGACCATACATGCAAAGTATAGGTATATTTCATGAAAGAGAAGAGTGAGGTGTTCACTCACTTCCAGAATTTTAAAGCTGTGCTGGAAAAGCAGACAGGGAAGTACATTCAGACATTAAGATCTGATGGAGGAGGTGAATACATGTCAATTGAGTTCAGCACTTTTCTAAAAAATCATGGAATTCGGCATCAATTTTCATGTAGTTACACACCACATTAGAATGGTGTTGTTGAACGCAAAAATAGACATATTGCAGAAATAGCAAGAGCCTTGATCGCTGAGAAGAATATGCCTCATTCTTATTGGGCAGAAGCTGTGCATACTGTTGTATACATCATGAACAGAACTCCGACTGCTACTATACATCAAGTTACACCTGAAGAGAAGTTTACAGGTAAAAAGCCAAACTTATCACATCTGAAAGTTTTTGGCTGTATTGCATATGTACATGTTCCAAATTAGTTGAGGACGAAGCTTGATCCGAAAGCAGAAGAATGTGTCTTCATTGGATACTCCCTTGAGCAAAAGGGTTACAAATGTTATAAGCCACTCACACGACAGGTGAAGGTGAGCAGAGATGTGGTATTTGATGAAATGTCAAGCTTCTATGTAGATGCCAAAGAAGGACTGAATCTTGAACCAAATGACAAAGAAAATGTTGAAAAATCAAGTGCAGAATCTCAAGTTTTGAGTGGACTGGATGCATCACCAAGCAATAGTTCCAACTCAAATCCATGGAGTGGAAGATTGCATGGAAATTTCAGTCTAGCAAATTCATCAAATACATCCAAGAAAGGTAAAGAAAAGCTTTCTGCTGGTACTAAAACAGGTGCAGGTTTTGAAGATGTTGATGGAGATTCAAGTGGTTTAGAAAAGAGTCTTGATGAGGAACTTGGATTGCCCTCTGTGAAGACTCCAGGAGTAAGAATGGCACATGCAGATGATACAAGAAGAAGTGATCCAAGAGCAAGAAGATCTGGGAGGATGCGTAATTTAGTGCAACGATTGACATATGATAGTTACATGGCTCGCCATTGTGCCTACATGACAAAGGTAATACAAGATGCTGAACCTTCTTGTTTTGAAAATGCAATTGGTAATGCAGATTGGGAAAAAGCTATGGATGAGGAGATGGCTGCACTTTATGGAAATGATACATGGAAGTTGGTTCCATTGCCATAAGGAAAGAAACCCATAGGCTGCAAATGGGTTTACAAGGTAAAGCATAATGTTGATGGTAGCATAAGCAGGTATAAAGCATGATTGGTAGCTAAAGGTTATGCACAGACATATGGCATTGATTATGAGGAAACATTCAGCCCTGTAGCTAAAATGTCTACTGTCAGAACACTTGTTGCATTAGCTACAGGAAAAGGATGGACTTTGCATCAGATGGATGTGAAGAATGCTTTCGTACATGGTGAGCTACAGGAAGAAGTATATATGGACCAGCCACAAGGATATGAAGATTCAAAGCATCCAGAATATGTTTGTAGGTTGCAAAAGGCTTTGTATGGGCTGAAGCAAGCCCCTCGTGCATGGCATGCAAGGATTGTTGATTACTTAACCAGCATTGGGTTCTTTATGTGTGATGCAGATCACTCACTATATGCAAGGAAGGTTGATGATGGCATCACTATTGTGGCTATTTATGTTGATGACCTGATTATAGGTGGTGATAATGAAGAAAGCATCAAAGAGGTAAAGAAACTTCTTATGCAAGAATTCGACATGAAAGTTCTTGGTGTGTTGCGCTATTTCTTGGGCATTGAGTTTATACATACAGAAATAGGCATATGGATGTCGCAAAGGCAATATGCCTTGAGTATGCTTTAAAAGTATGGTATGGTTGATTGTAAGCCGATTTCTATGCCATTAGATCAAAATTTGAAATTGGATACTACATCAGGTGAAGCATTCGAAAATGCTACTATGTACAGGAAAATTGTGGGAAGTCTTATATATCTCACAATTACAAGGCCTCATCTTAGTTATACTGTTGGACTTGAAAGTCAGTTTATGCAGGTTCCCAAGAAGCCACATTTGGATGCTCTGAGGCGCACTCTACATTATGTGAGTGCTACTTTAGATTATGCATTGTTTTATGAAGCTGGTGTGGAGTTGCAGGTTCATGGATACACCGATGTAGATTGGGCTGGTAGTACTTCAGATAAAAGATCTACTAGTGGATTTCTTTTCTCACTTGGAGGTGCAACTATTACATGGAGCAGCAAGAAGCAACCCACTATTGCTTTGTTGAGTACAGAGGCTGAGTATATAGGTGCTGCAATGGCAGCATGTGAGGCATCATGGCTGGAGATGTTACTTGCAGATTTAGGTGTGGAAGTGCAAAAGCCTATCACTATCTATTGTGATAATCTTAGCAGCATACAGTTAGCACGGAACCCTATTTTCCATGCTAGAATAAAGCATCTCGAGGTACATTATCACTTCATCAGAGAGAAGGTATTAGCAGGTGATATTGATCTTGTGTATGTGAGAACAGATGAGCAGGTTGTTGATATTTTCACCAAAGCACTTGAAGCGGAGAAGTTAAAGAAGTTTCGGGAGATGCTTGGATTACACGATATGGCATTGAGCTTGAGGGGGAGTGTTGAGATATCAAGCTCAACATGTGATGATCCAGGATGACACGTACCAGTTTTTCGTTTCTCTGACATGTATAATGGTCACGCCAATATGTCAGGGATACTTCATTGAGCTTTATTAGATTTATCTACCGAGAGTGATGGCACATTTGTTTCTTGCCAGCTCACTCATTCGCGGACATTAGGTTTTTCCTTATGTACTGATCTTTATATATTGCACTTGTTATATTCTTGTTTTTAGGTCATTCTTGTACATTCCTTTTATGTAATAGAAGAAGAAGAAGAAGATCATTCTTCCTTGCCTCAATCTGTATGTGTGCTTCTCCTTGAGAGTGAGAGTGTATGTGTGAGCTCTCTTCCTTATCTCCTTCCTCGTGACACCTCTCACATAATGTTCTGATTTGTGGGGACCTCAACATGAGTTTCGTGAGGACGGATGGAATAACAAGGGAAAAATTATTGATGGCCAGGAGAAAGAGATATGGGATAAAATCAAGCTCCATCTCGACCTGATCGAGGTGAAAGACATGAAGGGGTTCTCTTGGTCAAATCTCCAATTGGGGGACTCTTTGAGGAAAGCAAGACTTGATAGATGTTACATCGATCAAAACACCATCCTCCAGTGGGGTATTCCTTCGATTTCCCAACACATGGACCTGACTATCTCGGACCACTACGCGATTACTCTGTCTTTCAAACCGATCCCCATGCTCCAGAAAGCCCCTTGGTTTCATGCTTGTCAGACATCGTTTTCCCTCCCCTCTGTCCACCAAGAAATTTTTGTAGTGTGGGCGGAAGCTTTTGCATACTGTAATGAACTAGCTAAGTGCTAGAGAAGTGTGATGGAAAGGACTCGAATAATTTTGATCAGGAATCAAAAGGCTATAAGAGATATCCAAAAAAGAAGAAGAGAAACGGTGTATCGGAGGCTCTCACAGCTTGAAGAAGAGGTGAACAAAGGTAACGTACGATGCCAACAAGGTCTTTTGAAAATCAGGGGAAGACTAAGATTAGAGGAGGTTCAAAAAAAAAACCTTCAAATATTCTTCAAAGATTGGTGGGCAGGGAAGGCCGACAAACCATCAAAAGAGATGTGTAACATCCTTAAAAGGAAATAAGCTAGGGAATCCATCCCCTTATTGGTGGATAACAATGGAACCGAATGTAGCACGGAAGTGGAGAATAGATCTATCATCGTCGAGCACTTTACCCATCTTCTCGACGTCTCAGCTCCTCTTTCCCCACACAGGCGTGACTCCATGGCAACCATCTCAAGGGTTTCTCAATCTAGAATCCCACAGAACATGATTTTTTTGTTGGATGCTAACATTTTCGAGAATGAAATTCTCGAGGTTATTGATGCTCTTCCCAATGGGAAAAGTCCGGGTCCTGATGGCCTCACCAATGAGTTTGTCAAGTCCTTCAAACATGTGGTGGCCACCCCACTGATGGAGAGTGTTAATCTCCAAAAGAACAAGATACTCTTGTAATTAGAGCACCTCTATAACAAGAGTAACTTAAATCTTCACCAAATTTAGAGGATCAATGATCAATTATAAAGATTTTAAAATTCCGTGAAGGAGATGACTACACAAAAAGTCTGTTGCACATATCTCTCTCATTAACTTATCAATTGTGTAAAGTTTTTATAAAACTTTGCACAATGTGTCATCTATAGTTTGCGCATCTTCTCTAAGTTGAATCACTCCAAAAGATTTAGTAGATCTTGATAAATGATCTCAACAAGTTACCTATGTCTAAAACTGCTCTTCTGAAAAGTCGATTCAGACACCTATAACTTCTAACACTTGGTTCTCTCAATCTAGAACCCATTTGTACAAATGCTTTTAGCCACAAGTAGCTTACCTTCCAAATTAAAGATTGAGTGCTTTCTTGCTCAAAAATTTACACTGTGGAAGGAGAACTGACCAAAACATTAACATCAAATGTTGCACCTGTTTCAGGAACCAGTAAACACTTCTTCACATATGAATGTTCCTACTCATAATTCTCACAGCCCGTTTACAATTAGGCTCTCAAACTTTAACCATAGACTCATTAAATATGGACTTAGATGTCTACAAAAGGATTCTTGAAATAATCAAGCACAGAAGGAGAATGCACAGAAACATCGGGCGCAATTTCCTTTCATTCCTGAAGGAATTTACAACTGAGTGATAAGAGAGATTCTATTCACTTCTAAACATGTCTAATGACATCTAATTCAATTTTGATACTTCCTGCTCTGATACCACTGATGGAGAATGTTAATCTCCAAAAGAACAAGCTACTCTTGTAATTAGAGCACCTTTATAACAAGAGTAACTTAAATCTTCACTAAATTTAGAGGATCAATGATCAATTATAAAGATTTTAACAATTCTCTGAAGGAGATGACTACATAGAAAGTCTGCTGCACATATCTCTCTCATTAACTTATCAATTGTGTAACGTTTTTTATGAAACTTTGCACAAGGTGTCGCCTACAATTTGTCATCTTGTCCAAGTTGAATCACTCCAAAAGATTCAGTAGATATTGAGAAATGATCTCAACAAGTTACCTATGTCTAAAACTGCTCTTCTGAAAAGTCGATTCAGACACCTATAACTTCTAATACTTGGTCCTCTCAATCTAGAACCCGTTTAGACAAATGCTTTTAGCCACAACTAGCTTACCTTTCAACTTAAAGATTGAGTGCTTGCTTGCTCAAAACTTTACACTATCGAAGGAGAATTGACCAAAACATTAACATCAAATTTTGCGCCTGTTTCAGAAACTAGTGAACACTTCTTCACATATGAATGTTCCTACTCATAATTCTCACAGCCTGTTTACAATTAGGCTCTCAAAATGTAACCATAGACTCATTAACTATGGAATTAGAAGTCTACAAAAGGATTCTTGAAATAATCAAGCACAGAAGGAGAATGCACAGAAACATCGGGTGCAATTTCTTTTCATTCCTGAAGGAATTTACAATTGAGTGATGAGAGAGATTCTAATCACTTCTAAACATGTCTAATGACATCTAATTCTGCTCTATTCTTATTCTCACATAATCTCTCCTACTTGCCCCGACATTTTTCATAGTATATATACGCAAATATTTACAAGCTCATGACTATACAAAAGTATAAGTGAACTATCTCTGAATTAATGTACATATGTGTACATCTCTTTCAACTTCTGAATATGCACTTCCTCCATGCTTCATAACTTGAACTTTCCTTCAGTCCTTGACTTCCAAACCTTCATTAAACTTCAATTGTTGATTGCCCTGCACCAACATCCACTACGTCTGGTGTGGCAAGAGGCTCTCTCCTTCGGTGCCCTCCCTGAGTGTCTTAATAATGGCATCATCAAGTTAATCCACAAAAGGGGAGATAAGAACAAAATTGAAAACTGACGATCGATTACCATGCTCCAAACAGGATACAATTGTTGGAGATAGATGTCTGCGGAAGCACGCGAATAGCACAAGGAAGAAGAAGAAGCTTGGAGCACAAACACACAATACTAAATGTATTACTAGAGAATGTAAAAAGATAAGTAGCCCATTAGGGCAATAGACATATATACAAGCTGGGGGAAAAAAACCTCCTAAAGAGGGAAAAAAGTGCCCCGACGGTCCTAGTGTGTTCACACACATCACTACCTAAATATGTCAACAAATCCCCCCTCGGAGTGATGCGGTGAACAAGGAGCTCGCACTCATGTATAAGGAAGTGCCAAGCTATGTGGAAATCACTCCACAAAAGGAAGTAAGCCCAAAGCTTTGCGAAAAGCTTCAAACTTCTCCCTAGGTAGAGCCTTCGTGAAAAGGTCTGCAATGTTCTCCTGCGTGGGCACATATGCCAAGCTGATCTCCCCAGCAGAGAACCTCTCCCTGACATAGTGATAATGCACCTCAATGTGCTTAGTGCGAGCATGGAACACAGGGTTCCTCGCAACTACCAATGCGCTCTGACTGTCAGTGAAGATGGTGGTGGCAGAAGATTGGTCAACACCCAAATCAGCCATAAGGCGTCTGAGCCACACACACTCAACAATCGTTGTGAAAGCTGCCCTATACTCAGCCTCACAACTAGAAGTGGCCACAGTAGGCTGGTTCTTGCTCAACCAAGATATACATGAGCTACCAAGCATGAAGCAAAAACCATTGGTGGACACACGAGTGTCATAGAAACCAGCCCAATCTGAGTCAAAAAAAGCATGCAAATCTGGCGGTAGTGATCCCCCCTTGGGATAAAACAACCCAAGTAGCCAAGTACCACTCAAGTAGCGAAAGATGCACTTAACTGCCTTCCAATGCGTGACTCCTGGGCAATGCATAAACCTGCTCATCTGTGAGACAACAAAGTGAATATCTGGCCGAGTAATGCATAAGTAGATCAAGCATCCAACAGCCTGTTGATAGAGAAAAGCATCAAATGCATCTCCAGCATCATGAAGACTCAATCATAAACCTGTCTCCATAGGAGTGGCAATAGGCTTACAGTCTTCAAGGCCAAAACGCTGCAATAATGTGTCGATATATTTCGTTTGACACAAAGACATTCCACCATCAACTTGCATAAACTGAATGCCCAAATAGTGATGCAAATGCCCCAAATCAACATCTCAAATGAGGCATGCAAATCAGCCTTGAAATCAGCAATATGCTTCTCAATAGGACCAGTGAGCAGCATGTCATCAACATAGACAACAATGATCAGAAGCACATCATTAGTACACTTAACATATAAGGTGCTTTCAGTTGGACTATTCTCAAAACCATGTGCAACCAGATAGGCATGTATCTTCTCATACCAAGCATGTGGTGCTTGCTTTAAACCATATAATGCCTTTTTTAACCTGCACACCTGGTTTTCATGCCCTTTCTGCACAAAGCCGCGGGGCTGAAAAACATACACTTCTTCATGCAAGGCACCATTTAGAAATGTTGTTTTAATGTCCAACTGATGTACATTCCAACCATGATGGGCTGCAAGTGCACAAATGCTCCGAACAGTAGTCATACGGCATGTAGGTGCAAAGGTCTCATCAAAATCAATGCCTCTTTCCTGTGCATAACCCTTTGCAACAAGCCTAGCCTTATACCTGTCAACTGTACCATCATGTTTACGCTTCAGCTTGTATACCCACTTAGTGCCAATGGCCTTCTTGCCAGGAGGCAAGTCACATATAGACCATGTACCATTCTTCATTATAGCATCATTGTATAGCAGCCATCCAATTTTCTGAATTTTGTGCTTCATCAAAAGAAACAGGCTCATTCTCATCACAGAGACTAGACGCAGCCATAGCATAGCAATCTGATGCAAAGAGGCACTAGGAGAGCCTGAACGAGTACGATATGACAAAGGTGCATCTAATTTGCTGTCACGCAAAGTCTGCACCAGCCATTTTGGCATAGTTTTTGCCTGCTCAATATCAGCTCTCTCATCAACAAGTGCATCATGTAAATCTGCATCAGAAATAGAATGATCTACATCATCATATGAAACCTGCAAAGGCTGAGAAGTTGCCTCATTAGAACTAGCACTAGACTGTCCACCTGTAAAAAGAGGCATCAAAGTATCATACACGTCTTTGGAGCTAACAGATGTCTCCTTAGTACATGAAAGCAATGGCTGAATAGCATCTTCCACAAAGAAAACATCACGGCTAACCAGAATGTGTTTAGTCTGTGGATGATACAGTTGATAGCCTTTACTTTCAGAACTGTATCCAACAAAAATACATTTTACTGCCTTATCATCCAATTTTCTGCGATGTTGTTCAGGCACTAGTGCATATGCCAAACAACCAAAAACACGTAGATGAGCAACAGATGGCTTGAAGTCATGCCAAGCCTCATATGGAGTGATAGACTGTAGCGCTTTAGTGGGACACCTGTTCAATAAATATGCTGCACACATGACAGCCTCAAGCCAGAAACTATGTGGTAAAGCTTGACTCTTGACCATGCACCTCGCCATCTCCATGAGTGACCTGTTCTTTCGTTCAGCAACTCCATTCTGTTGAGGTGTATAGGGCACCTTACACTGGTGTTTTATCCCACGTTCAGCCAGAAATGCATTAAAATCAGAAGACATATATTCCCCCCCTCGATCAGAATGGAGGGTGCCCATTTTACATGCTGACAGATTTTCAGCCAAAACCAAAAACTGTTTGAAGCACATGAACACTTCGGACTTTGCCTTCAATGGATATACCCATGCATGCCTGGAAAAATCATCGATGAAATTCAGGAAGTAAAGGTAATTCCCAAAAGAGGGTGTCTGCATAGGACCACAGACATCACTATGTACAAGCTGCAATTTTTGTGTAGCCCGAACTGAACCATCTTTTGGAAAGGAGGAACACTACATTTTGCCCAAAATACAGCCTTCACATACATGTTTTCCAGGTGCCTCAAGCTTGGGCAAAGAAGACACCATATCAGATTTCTACAGGCATAGCAAACTAGCAAAATTTAGATGACCAAAGCGTGCATGCCAAAGCTTTGCATCTGACATAGCTTGAGCATCATGAACTGCACATGCCGAATCATTCACAGATCTTTCATAGTCTATGAGCTTATACAGCCCACGACATAAAATGCCAGAAGCAATAATCACATCGCCATTTGATAGATCATGAACTGTACACCTGTCATCAACAAATTTCACAACCAAGCCAATCTTGGCTAATGCAGAAACTGATAACAGGTTCTTTTTGATCCCTGGCACAAATAAAGCATCTGAAAAAGTGAAAGAACTACCATCAGCATTAGTGAAAATGATCTTACCAACTCCCATAACAGGATAAGAGGAGTTGTTGGCGCATGTAACAGTATTCCCTGTAGGGGCAGGCTCGAGTGAAGAGAAGAAACTGTGCTGCAAGGTAATATGTTTGGTCGCCCCACTGTCAAAATACCAAACATCTGAGTCTACTACACACATGCACTGCTCATGAGAAGATGGGTCAAAACTGCAGACAGTAGTAAACGCCCATTCTTCTTCCTGCACAAGATTTGCAGACTCTGTTTTTGGTGTAGAGGCCTCTGCAACAACCATTCCAGCCTCTTTCTTCTTTGCCTCTTTAGCAGCCAGTTTTGGACAGTTCTTTATGATATGATCATTCCCTTTACAGTACTTATAAAACAATTTCTGCTTTTTTTATTTCTTCTCATCTTTATCTTCCTTCTTCGAATATGCAGAATTAGTAGATTTCTGCTTACTAGTTGAAGAGCTCCATTTTCCTTTGCCCTTCTGACTAGCCAGGAAAGCTTGATCTGCAACTCGCATAATGGACCTGTTCTACTTGGACTGATCTTCTTGCAATACAATAGAGACTAACTCCTTAAATGATAAGGCATTCAGATTGCCTTTCATCATCAACCGAAGAGTAGAAGCAAAACTCTGATATGAATCAGGAAGACCATTCAGAACGGTCTGCACAAGTGAGCTATCTGGTATAACCTCATCAGCAGAAATCAACTGTTCCTTCAAATCTTTGATCTTCGTTAGGAAACTGTCCATAGAATCACCTTCATTCATGTGCTCACTCTCCAACTATTTTCGGAGGTAAGCAACACGAGCCTCATTCCTAGCTTGGTACAATGTGGTAAGTGTATCCCAAGCATCCCTAGCTGTTCTGCAAGAGCGAATATGAGGAATAATGGCACGTTTGACAGACAAAGCTATCAATGCATGTGCCTGGGCATCTCTGCCATCCCAACGAATCTGCTCTACAGTAGGTGCAACAGAAACAGTAGCACGAACAAGAATCTGCGGAATATCATCTTCGACACCATCTTCATCAGCTCGAGCACCTGTATTTGCAGTATCTGTCGTTACAGGTGTAACTACGATTCTGAGACTGCAAACGGAGGAGTGTTGACGGCGCCCTAGATGAAGCGACGACCTGCTTTGATACCAATTGTTGGAGATAGACGTCTGTGGAAGCACGCGAACAGCACAAGGAAGAAGAAGAAGCTTGAAGCACAAACACACAATACTGAATGTATTACTAGAGAATGTACAAAGATAAGTAGTCTATTAGGGCAATAGGCATATATACAATCCGGGGGAAAAAAACCTCCTAAAGAGGGAAAAAAGTGCCCCGGTGGTCCTAGTGTGTTCACACACATCACTACCTAAATATGTCAACAACAAGATAATTGCAAAAGTTATCACCAACAGAATCTCTTGTCATTTAAAGTCATGGCTTTGTGAGGACCAGAAAGGTTTTATCAAAGGTAGATCTATACTTGAAGCAATTGTCGATATTTGGGAAGGCCTTGCATTTGCTGAGGAGTCTGCACAAGATCTGGTATTCAGTAAGATCGACTTCGACAAAGCGTATGATAGATTGGAATCGGACTTTATTCTTCAATCATTAAAAGACCTTGGATGCAGCCAAAAGTTCACGAAGATGGAGTCCACTCTTCTTGGAAATGCTTCAACTAGAATAAATATCAATGGTAAGCTCTCTGAGCCCATTCGTTTAAAAAGATCAATTAGGCAAGGCTGCCCTCTGGCTCCATTACTCTTCGCTATCGCCTTGAATGGACTCAGTCGTCTATTAAAGCATCACATGGACGCTGGTAATCTCAAGGGTCTTTCCCTACCTCATAATCACGACCAAATGATTGCGAGACTCTTTGTTGATGACATGAATGCCTTTGTGCATAACGATATAAATAGCATTGAGGTGTTTTGGTGGTGCCTCGACACCTTTTGTGTGGCATCAGGTTCAAAAATCAACCATGCTAAAATTGCTTTTAGAGCAATCAGTGGACCTACACCCGAATTGTTGTTAGATCAAGGGTGTCAAGTTATCCCTAGAGGTCAAGTCTTCCATCTCGTTAGCCTTCCGATGGGATTCAACATTTCAATGGACCAATGATGGAATTGGGTGCTATCCAAGCTGGATAGCAAACTAAATCATTGGAAAGGTATGCAAGTCAACTTGGTAGGGCGTGATGTGGTTGTTAACAGATTTATGTTGTCTACAACTATTTACTTTATCTCGTGTGGGAGACCTAAGGAGAAAGACTTGGCCAAAGTGGAAAGAATCTGCAGAAACTTCCTTTGGACTAGGGACCCCAATAGGAGGGGGGATTCCCAAAATCAAATGGGAAACTTGCATTAGCCTGAAAGACTCATGGGGCTTGGGAATTTTGGATATCGTTGGATTGGCTGACAAGCTTGCGGCAAAGTGGCTTATCAAGGCTTGGAGCAATAGTGAGTCCTCTTGGGCTAAATTGATCTTCAGAAACATGGAAGACCTTACCTTAGTTGGTCATCCTGGTTGGAAGGACATAGGGATTCTCACGCTTTTGTTCTCCCCCACCCAATGTCCCCTAAAGGCTCTAGCCTCGTGTGTTCTTTATGGAAGAGTTGGAACAAGGCCAAAAAATTCATGAGAATCAGTGATGGGGTAGCTGGGATAAGACAAAATGACTCTATGTGGTTCCCGATCGACGGCATTAGGGGGGTCTTGGAACCTCCAAACTTCAAAGTGGTTATGGAACAAGGGGTTCAAATAGTGGAAACATCTTTGGAAACAAGAGACCAGCCAGTGGATTAGGTTCGAAGACTTGGACCCGAGACTTAGAGTTACCCTAGAGGAATGGACCTTCTTCAAGGCAAGTGTTTAGCATGGGACCGCTCAACTACCCGCCTTCTCTGCGGTCAGGATCTTCCTTGCTTGGAGGGCCTCAAATGGAGCAATGGAAAGAAACTATCCAGAATCCCCAACTTCAAAGAGATCTTAGATGTTCATCACACTCTTAACAAGAGATGGTGCCTTTCTTGGACCAAACTTCGATGGGAACTAAAGTTCATGTCTATTTGGCACCCCCAGATTGAGATCAAAAAGTCCATTCTCATGTGGTAGATCTTGCATAAAGGTATCTGGTCCAATGCAAGGGCTAACAAAATCTGTGGTGTGCCACCATGGTGCAAGCATTGCCATCGATGCATCGAAGATTTAGCTCACCTATTCTTCGATTGCCCTAAGTCCCGTGTTATCTAGTGTCACTTGACCCAGGTATTGAGACTCACGAACCAAATCAACTGGCAACAGGTATTGTTGGGTGAGGCGTGTTGGGGATGTAAGGTTCATGTGACCTTACCCCCATATTCATGTATATATATCATATATAGAGCATTGCCTCAAGAGAGATCATTATGTGGGTTTCCAGGCTCCCACGCATGTCCGTGCATCTCTCCTCTCTTCTCTCTCCCTCCATCTTCTTCTTCCTCCTCTTGTTTTGCACACCAAAGCCCTTCATTGGTATCAGAGCATGTTGAAGGCTGGTGTGCAAGAAGCTTCAATGGAAGCTTAGGTCAGAAGGGGTAGAAGTGTAGGTCGGCATCTCTTGACAGCTGTTCAGTATTTCAATCATAACTCGAGCTAGGAAGCTCGGATTGATGCGTTTCAAAGTTCTGTGTAGCTAACATAGAGAACTACAACTTCAGAAGGGCGTAGAACCTGGATCGGAGTTTTAGACTACCGAAAATTCGAAAAACGCAGACTATTATAGAAGGCGAATCTACATTTAGTAGGATAAAAGGTCAGTTTTTGGATCATAACGTGAGTTCTACAAATCAAAATGCAATGATTCAACTTGCTGTGCGTAGCTTGTAAAGATAACTACAACTTTTTAGAAGAACACACATTCAAATTATCAGTGCAAGGTCGCCGAAACTGCAAAATACAGAGCAGCAGTGTTGCAGGTGATAGTGAAATTGACAACAGGTGATTGTTTTATGCATATCTTGAGCTATGCACCTCCTATTGAGGTTTTCTTTATCTTGTTACATAGGCAAGAATGAGATCTTGAAGTTTTTTGAAGATCAAAAGTTTAGATTCAGAGGTTATCACCTCTGAAACAGCAAAATACAGAACATTATATTTTCACTATAAGAACCCTAGTTGCACTTGGAGGTTGAATTTGCTTTGGAACTTCTTCGAGAGAGAATTTTTAGTGTGCAAGCTCTTATTCTTAAAGCTTGAAGGCATTGTATATGTATGATCATTGTGCTAACTCCTCCATATGAGAATAGAGCATGATCTTGTCACGTGTTTGGCATGTAAGATGACATTGTGATATACTCCTTTTTGAGGTTTATGTCATCATGAGTTCGATCATGGATGTATAGTGGCATTGGGGTCTATATCTTGCTTATGCCACTTGGTTATGGATTTATGGACCATCTTGCAGGATTTATTCTTGAGTGGGAGGTGCATCACCATTATATTGGTGTGTATTACCATTAGTTTTTTGCCATATGTAGTTGCCATTATCTTTTTTATTAGATCAGTGACAGGTGGTCACAGATTACTCATTGTTCTTTTGCTATTGGTTATCTTGTTTGATTGCTCAGTTTACAGGGGATACTCTGTCGAATTTTTCTAGGATTCTTTCACATCGACTTAGACACTTTGGAGACTTCGTGAGCGCTCTTATGCTCATGGTTTTATGTGCATGCTAGATGCATGGTTATGTGACATGTGGTTCACATGGTTTCTTCTCCAGCGAGATATTTATGATGTGAGTTATGCATATGGATATGCAAGTGTGATCCTATTGAGGATAGAGTACTATTTCTAGTCTCTTGTTACATTGCTAGTCTCTTGGATTGCCAGCATGGTGTCTTCTCAGTTTGATGGCACTATGAGCTTGATTTCAGTTAGCCAGTTACAGGAGAGCAAATGTTATGCATTCCTTGGTGAGCATCATTTTCAGTTGCAGTTGGGACAGCTTATGCTTGTCAGAGGTGCCAAGATTGGGCACATGTATCCACTGCAGGTACTTCATGTGAGAGACAGTCTCGTCTCAGTGGGAGTTCAGCCTTATGTGCGATGTGAGACTCATCATGTCTTATTTTATCTACCTACCGATAGGTCTATGGATATTCTTGATGCACATGTATGGCAGGATTCAGATGCTCAGATGGATGCACATGTAGAGCATGTTTTAGATGCTCATGATGCTTATATAGAGCATGATTTGGTTGATCATCTGGATGCTCTTGTGGAGCACACTTTGGATGATCAGTTGGATGCTTTAGAGCATGATGTGGATGCTCATGTAGAGCATTGTGATGATACTCAGTTAGAGTTTGATCATCAGTTTGACCTTGGTGTTGATGTTGTGCAGTTAGCTCATGTAGAGCATGATCATACACTTGGTGTGGTAGAGCAAGATTGCTCTCATGGTACACAGTGTATACCAGAGCATACTAGCTCTCAGGATGCACGACTAGATATATCCTTGGTTGATAGGATGGCTGATTTGGATGTTGAGGAGTCAGCTGTTATGCAGTCATTCTTGGATTCGCTCATGCCAGATGTTGACACAGGTATGTCAGGACATGTTGGTCTTACCGATGGTGCTTTGGATGCCTTGGATATAGTCATGGCTGATATGCTTACGTTAGCCAGGATAGCACATGTTTCATCAGCATTCGGGAGTCTGATGTACGAGTTGTTATGCTCGAGACTAGACATTGTAGTTTCTATTGGAGCATTTGCACTTGGAGTTGTCAGTCGTTCGATGATTGACAGAGGCATAGAGTGAGTGCTCATCGAGGCTGTGGAATGCCGTCAGGGGTGAGACTCTTTGGAAGATTTGGAGGGAGCAATGTGCTGTCAATTTTGGCCAAACTCCTAAGGAATGGTCGATCGAGAAATCCTTGTTTCTTCTAGGTAAAAGAATCTCCCGAGATAAGAGATCTCCACCGTTTAGACATCACTGTTTTATCTCCTTGAAAACAACAAGTTAAAACCCAAATGGGCCCCACATGAGGGTGATGATAGATTTATCAGCCTCATTTGTAATGCCCTCTAGCTTGCCATACTCCTCCCCTGCATTGTGGGATTTGGGGGATCCCATGGGCACTAGTCCCATTCACTTGTAACTTTTCTTCTTTATTTTAATTAAAGTCCGGGAGAATAGATTAAGGCCGAACTTCCTTTTATTAAAAAAAAAAACCCAAAAATAACAAGAGAATCTCTAACCCTAAAAGTGAAAAGTTTTCTATTCTTACCTATCTATACCTATTGAAAGCGGCTAGAAATGATGGATAAGAAATCCCATACTCCTCGCATTGTTCCATATGAGAACTTAGAAGTAGGTGCTCACATTATTCTATCTCAGAAGTTTGCTATTCTATAGCTACTGAAAGCGGCTAGAAATGATGGAAAAAAATTCCCATATTCCTCACATTGTTCCATATGAGAAGTAACTCCTCACACTCTTCCTTATGAGAAGTAAGAAAGTTCTTTATTTTAATTAAAGTCCAGGAGAATAGGCTAAGTCCGAACTTCCTTTTGTTGAAAAAAAAAGTTCTATGGATCCCACTAAAGGTAACCGCTTCTCTCTCATAATGCTCCTATCCCTCTCCAATTATCGTAGAGCTTAACCTATGCGCGTTGTGTGTGAGAGAGGTGGCCATGGGAACTTGAAGTGACGCCCACGAGAGATCTCGGTGTGCGTTTCTATTTCCTGTTGTTATAAAAAAAAGATGGAGAAAAGAAAGAACGTTACGTCACACGTGGTGCAATACAGGAAAAACTGCTTCGTTGTGTTAAAAGAAAACTGCGAAGCTGCCGCACGACGAGACCTCAATGTCTCAAAAGCCAGTAGCTTCTCCTTTTATTCATTTAAGAAAACTCTCGTTGATGCGTTTGAGGTTCAATGGCGGAGACTATGGGCTGGAAGTCAAATAGAGAAAGGCAACTTCGTTTGAGTCAATAATTTCACAGTATGCAATGAACAAAACTAGTTTCCATATATACCAAATCTCCTCACTTCTGATCTATTCAGCGTTGACTCTGATTCCGCTGCGGATTCCCCATAAATAATGGTCCGGATGCGGCCACATTGCATATCCTCCTTTCGAGGATTGTCGCAGTACCTGATTCCGTGAACAACTCGGTCTTTCTTATGAGCACCATAGAGCCCAGCAGCATTAGATTCGCAAAGAAGCGGAGACACAGAAATGGCAAGCAATCGTAGGTTTAATGGACATGCTCACCCGCCAGGAATAAGGGCTCAAACTGATGAGGAAGAGACAGCGGAAGAGACGTTCAATATCGTGCCGCTGCACGACATGCTTATGGATGAAGATATAGTCCGCTTTCCCGAAGTACGGGCAGCCAGGGCTGCTTTGCAGACTCTTGGAGGTCTGTCGCAGCCTGCGGGATGGGAAGAGGGTATGGATCTGTTGGATTGGTTGTCCCTGCTCTTTGGGTTTCAAGAGGGCAATGTCAAGAATCAGCGCGAGCATTTGGTCATGCTCCTCGCGAACAAGCAGATGCGATTGCAACCGCCTCCCGATCCTCTCGATCGCCTGGATGACACCGTCGTTGAGGATATTAGAAACAAGCTACTCAGAAATTACGTCGAATGGTGCTCCTTCTTGAGGAAGGCCAACAACCTGTGGTTGCAGAGAGGCAGCCATGACCAGCAGCGGAAGGAGCTCCTCTACATTGGTCTCCATCTCCTAATCTGGGGTGAGGCGGCCAATCTCAGATTCATGCCTGAGTGCCTCTGCTTCCTCTTTCACAACATGGCAGGTGAGATGAACAAGATTCTGGAGCACAAATTGCAGGGAGGCGATGCTTCTCAGCCCTTCATGCCACATTACACTGGCGATAATGCATTTCTCCTGAAGGTCATCACACCGTTGTACCGACTTGTTCGCGCAGAGGCTGAAGCCTCTCACCACGGATCCAAGCCTCATTCCTCATGGCGGAATTATGATGACTTGAACGAGTTCTTCTGGTCTGATGAATGCTTCAGGCAGCTTTCATGGCCGATGAATCCCTCTTGTTCTTTTATGTACTGCCCCCCTTCAGGCCGCAAGGCTCAACGCCGCAGTCGAGTGGGGAAGACGGGCTTCGTGGAGCAGAGATCCTTCTGGAACCTATTCCGAAGCTTCGACCACCTGTGGGCCGGTCTGATCCTCATGCTGCAAGCCATGATTATCCTCGCGTTTCACGATCACGAGAAGGCTCCTTGGACTCTGCTTTCTGATCGCGACGTTCAGGCAAGGGCCTTGAGCATTTTCATCTCATGGGCAGGCATACGTCTTCTTCAGAGCGTTCTAGACATAATCATGCAGTTCGCGCTAATCTCAGCGGAGACGATTCTCATCGGTGTCCGGATGGTGTTCAAGATTGTAGTCGCTTCCATCTGGACATTGTTGTTCGCTCTCCTTTACAGAAAGGCATGGGATCGAAGGGGCGTCGAGGGTGGTTGGTTCAACGAAGCTGATGCTGCATTCAGGCAACTTGTCATTGCGGCGGCACTCTTCATCTTGCCGGAACTGTTTTCCATTATCCTGCTACTGCTACCATGGCTCGGGAACCCCATTGAGAGGTCGGAGCACCGGGTGTCTCGCGCTCTAACATGGTGGTTCTATTCTCCGTGCTTCGTTGGGCGAGGCCTTCGAGAGGGCCTTTGGGATAATATCAAATCGGCTCTTTATTGGGGTATAGTGCTTGTAACAAAGTTCTCTTTCAGCTACTTCCTTCAGATAAGGCCGCTAGTCGTACCAACCAGAGAGCTCTTAGCTCTCAGGGGTGTCGATTACTCGTGGTACCAATTCTGGGGCAGTGGAAGCAACAGAGTAGCCGTCTTCGTCCTCTGGGCACCTGTGGTGCTCGTGTACCTCATGGATCTACAGATATGGTACACAATCCTCTCCGCCTTTGTGGGCTATCTGATCGGATTGCTGCAACACATTGGCGAGATCCGCAACCTGGATCAGGTAAAGATGCGCTTCCAATTCTTCGCAAGCGCTGTCTCCCTCAACCTAACGCCCGAGGAACCATTGTTCAGGGTACGCGAGCTGGGTAGCTGGCTAAGCAAATTTATCCGGAGGACGAGGCTCCGATACGGCTTCAGCACTGATTATAAGAAATATGCAAGCGGTTCTTATGAGGCTGAGAAATTTGCATTCCTATGGAACACGATCATCAAGACTTTCAGGGAAGAGGACATCGTCAGCGACAAAGAGGAGCAACTTTTGGAGGTACCATCGCCTGCCTGGAATATCAGCGTCACTCAATGGCCCTGTATGCTCCTAGCAAACGAGCTGTCGATTGCCTTGCAGCAGATCAAGAATTGGCAGGGCGACGATGACAGACGACTATGGAGAAAGATAGCAAAGTCAGAATACAGAAGATGTGCCGTCATAGAGTGCTTTGAGAGCAGTAGACATGTGATGCAGAGGATACTCAGAGAAGGGAGTGCAGAGCTCCGCAGGATAGAGAAGATCTTCTCACGCATACAGAGCTCCCTGAATGCTGGTTCTTTCCTTAAGGATTATAAAGTCAGCTCGCTTATCCGGGTTCATGAGTGGATTTTAGAACTTGTGATGATGTTGCTGATGGTCGAGAAGTCTAAACATGACGAGGGCTTTCATGCACGGGTAGTGGAGATTTTGCAGAGTTTATCTGAAGTGGTCGATCGTGACCTGAGATCGGAGAGCCAGCAGACAGGAGAAGAATCGACAAGTCGCGGCAACCTTAGCAGAATGAAAGAGCTTCCTTTTACAGCAGCAATCGTTCTGCCAGACTTCCGCGACACAGCTTTCATGCGACAACTGCGCAGGTTCTATACGATACTCAGCACCAAGGACACTATGCGTGATATCCCCAAGAACTGTGAAGCACGCCGGCGCATCGCCTTCTTCTGCAATTCGCTGTTCATGAACATGCCTAGTGCTCCACCGGTGGAGAGAATGCTTGGATTCAGTGTTCTTACGCCCTACTACGAGGAAGAAGTTCTGTACAGCAAAGCCAACCTAAAGGCGAAGACGGAAGATGGCAGCTCCGTGCTCTATTACCTGCAGACTATCTTCCCGGATGATTGGACGAATTTCATTGAGCGCATGATAAGAGAAAAGGGACTGACGAATGTGCAGGATCTGTGGGATCTTGACGGCGGCATCGACTTGCGGCTGTGGGCATCGTACAGAGGGCAGACACTGGCGCGCACAGTACGGGGAATGATGTATTACCACAAGGCCATGAAGGTGCTTTCATATCTTGATTCGGCCTCTCCCATAGAACTGCAGGAAGGCAGAGAGCTCCTCGCTTCTATGAATCTCGAGGGAAACACAGCATCGCCTGGCAGCTCATCCCGTGATCATATTCTGAATCGTACAAGGAGTGGAGTGAGCGGTGTCTACAAGGAAGCCCAACAGAACGCCATAGCCAACATGAAATTCACTTATGTGGTGACATGCCAGCTCTATGGGGAACATAAAGCGATAGACAGTAAGCCTGAGAAGAAAAGGTTAGCCGACGATATTCTGTTCTTGATGCGGAATAACAAAGCTTTAAGGATCGCATATGTCGACAGAGTGAAAGCAGGCGGTGCTGACGACTTCTACTCCGTCCTTGTCAAGTATGATTCTTTACTTGAAAGAGAAGTGGAGATATACAGGATCAAGCTCCCAGGCCCAATGAAACTTGGGGAGGGGAAGCCCGAGAACCAGAACCATGCGTTGATATTTACGAGAGGAGACGCCTTGCAGACCATAGACATGAATCAGGACAATTACTTTGAGGAAGCTCTCAAAGCTCGCAATCTGCTCCAAGAGTTCACGGTGCGCCATGGGTTAAGAAAGCCGCAGATCTTGGGCGTTCGAGAGCACGTCTTCACAGGTACAGTATCATCCGTGGCGTCTTTCATGTCTGGGCAGGAGACCAGCTTCGTCACCATGGGCCAACGAGTACTAGCCAACCCTCTCAAAGTACGAATGCACTACGGTCATCCAGACGTGTTCGATCGTCTATGGTTCCTCCAAAGGGGAGGCATCAGCAAGGCTTCAAGCAAGATCAACGTCAGCGAGGACATCTACGCAGGATTCAACTGCACATTGAGAGGGGGCAATGTTACCCACCACGAGTATATCCAAGCAGGAAAGGGAAGGGATCTGGGTCTGAGCCAGATCGCTGTGTTCGAGTCCAAGGTAGCAAGCGGCAATGGCGAGCAGGTCCTGAGCCGCGACGTGTACCGCCTCGGTCACCGGCTTGATTTTTTTCGCATGCTCTCGTTCTACTACACCACGGTCGGCTTCTTCATCAGTAACCTCATGGTGGTGCTCACGGTATACGCCTTCCTGTGGGGCAGGGTGTATCTCGCCCTCAGTGGCTTAGAGAGCTCGGTCCTCACCCAGAGCGCCTTCGCCAACACCGCTCTGACGGCGTCTCTTAATCAACAGTTCCTTGTGCAGCTCGGCATCTTAACAGCGCTGCCCATGATTCTCCAGAACTCTCTGGAACAAGGCTTCTACAGTTCGTTGTGGGACTTCATTATTATGCAGCTGCAACTCGCCTCCGTGTTCTTTACCTTCTCGCTGGGGACAAGAGCCCACTACTTCGGAAGAACGGTACTGCATGGCGGCGCAGGTTATCGCGCCACTGGGCGGGGCTTCGTTCTGCATCACGAAAAATTCTGTGATACATATATTCTGTTTTCTAGAAGCCACTTCGTGAAGGGGGTGGAGCTGATCGTCTTGCTGGTGATTTACCAGGCCTTCGGTGCGGTGGGGGCTGTCAGTACGACAGCCTACGTGCTCATCACCATCTCCACCTGGTTCCTTGCCCTCTCCTGGGTGCTGGGCCCCTTTCTTTTTAACCCTTTAGGGTTCGACCAGCTCAAGCTCTCACAAGATATCGACGACTTCTGGAACTGGATATGGGACAAGAGGGAGTGCGCGGAGGATAGGGATTGGGAAAAATACAGAGCGAACCCCCAGCGAAGCTGGAAAGTCTGGTGGAGCAAAGAATACGAGCATCTCAACCACACAGGCCTATGGGGGATGATTTTCGAGATTGTTCTCAATCTTCGCTTCCTCTTCCTGCAGTATGGCATCGTCTATCACCTCAACATCGCCGGCGGTCAAAAAAGCATTTTCGTCTACATCTTTTCTTGGCTGTACATGGCCGTTATCACCGGCACCTACGTTATCGTGCTGATTGCCGCAAGGAAACTCTCAGTTAAGAAACATGTGTACTACAGGCTCGTCCAAGCGACCATCGCAGTCGTCGTGGTAGTTGTGCTGATCGTCCTCGCCACCCGAACCTCGTTTCAAATTATTGATACAATACTCAGCGTTTTCGCTTTCCTGCCGACCGGTTGGGCTTTGCTGTCGATCGTTGTCGTCTTTCGGCGCTTTATTGAGCACACACCTGTCTGGGAAATTGTGGTCTCGGTGGCTCGTCTCTACGAGCTCTTCCTCGGCATCCTTGTGTTCATCCCTCTTCTTGTGCTCTCATGGATTCCAGGCTTCCAAGACATGCAGAATCGCATACTGTTCAGTACGGCATATATCAGCGGCATCAACATTACAAGATTATTTGAAGAAAAGAAGCCGCGGAATCAACCAGAATCAAACAAAACAGTCTAGGCTATAGGAATTCGGGGTCTGTTACGCATTATGCTGCTTGGAAACATAATTTTCTCTAGAAAATTGAAGAAATTTTGTAGTAAATTGAGGGATCTGTGATTCACTATTACCATATAAACTACTTTTCCTGTTATAGCACGGCACATACTTTGGAAATCTAAAAAGACCTCACCATCCCAAAGAGATCTAGCAATCGTGGTCATAGCTTGAGGGCTCGCAATAGAAAATGCAACATCTTGGACTCAAAAAGTGCGCCGTGAAATTGAAGAAATTGAAGATTTAGATCATCTTTTCTTTAAATGCAAATTCACAAAAGGTTTTTGGAAAATCATTTTCTCCTACTGCAAGTTTGCTGGTCTCAGGCCTCCTAGTGTCAAGGATCTGCTTATTGGAGAAGCTCATAAGATGGCTATTGTCTTGTGGCAAATATTAAGAGCTCACATTTTGTGGGCTATATGGAAGAATAGGAACTTCAGGGTTTTTGACAGTAAAAGGAAAAATGTTCTCTTTTCCTGTATGTATGGTCTAAGGAGAATTATCCAGCTTTGCAGCCAGTATCCCCTCAATGGACCCCTAAATGATACTCACCCCATGTATATTCTCAGAAATTTCCCTTACTCTTCTTGGAAAAGGAGATTGCTCCAACTTCATTCCTTTGAAAGGGATAGTATGATTAGCTACTTGAACTGGTACATAAATGCTTGTATGAAGTAGGTTGTTGTCATCCTTGGGTTTATTCCCCCCTGTGAGTGCTTCTGCTGTATGCCCTTTCTTTTGGGCTGAACTCTTGTATTCTCTTTTTTCAGCATTAATTTTATCTTTCCCGTTTCTTCAAAAAAAAAAAAGAAGTGCGCCGTGAAAAAGCAGACTTTTTTTTTTATTATTATTACAACGATTTTGAGTCGTGATCATGAGGCCGACGGCCGCTGAGAACGGAAGTCATTTTTGTCTATTATACATTTGAGACAAGCCTTGGGAGTCCGAACCCCGAAGCCCTTTGAAGTGCCTCTCCTTTGAAATTAATCTCTTAATTACAATGGCTAGCATGCTCATAAACGAAGGTGCTCCCATTTTACAAAGGTTGTCTAATTTCTCTATATGGATGTTCATGAGAATGAATATCTTCCTATATTAGAAATGGTTCATGTTAGAGTTGATCGAGGTCATTTTTCACTAGAAAGAATGGAAAAAGAGGTCCCTTTTGCTAGATTATGATAGCCCAACCTCCACATGGATGCAAGGACTTAGATCAAATAATATTGTATATGTCAGTGAGCCAAATACCCATGTTCAAAAGATTAGATTCTTTGAAGGCCTATGATTTGAAGTAGCGCATTTTGTTAAGTGGCGCATAGACTTCATGGGTAATTATTGCATGTGCCATGGGATCAGATGTCACATGTATTATCATGTCTAGCAATTACTTGGGCAGGTGGATTGAAAACAAAGCCCCAACTAGAGTGACACTAATGTACTCCATCAACCATAAGTGAATATACATACCAACAAAAAAATCAAGGTTATATGTATTGTGAGAACAAATCTTGTAAATAATCAAAGATAAGATTGGGATAGGAAGCTTGATAACATCCTCTAGGCATGCAAAGTTGCATATAAGACTACTCTAAGAAACGCACTTTTTAATATGAAATATCTTGTCAATTTATTTACTAATACCTCCACTTTGGAGATGCTAAAGCATATTAATGGAGAGGTCATGCTCCATCGGGCAAGTAAAATGATTAAAAAATTTATAAGAAATATTTTTGAGAGCCATAATCAATACAATGAATAAGGGGGCATAGCATGCCCCCCGATTTAAAAAAAAAACTGGAAGCGTTGCTTATGCAATGGTTTTTATGGGCATCGTACATTGGCAATGCTCTTAGCCACATAAAAAAACTGTGTGCAATGTACAGAGGTGATGTCTTACAAATGCAATAAAAAAGAATCAAAATTAAACCAAAACATTTGTGTTAGGATCTCACGAGAGAGGGGGGGAGAGAGATAGAGAGAGAGAGCAGAGGAGGTCCACACATACACACACATATTGAGGTATGTACACACATGCATACACACACATAAACATACACACATATATACATACACATAGACACGCATACATACACATATGCACACACATACACCTGCATACATACACATAGACACGTATACATACACATATGCACACACATACACTTGCATGCATACATACACACACATAAGAGACACACACATACAAATGTATACACACACAAACATACACATGCATACAAACATATACACATATACACACATATTCATACACACACATACATACATACACACACATTGACACACACATATACACCACATATACATTCACATACACACATACATATACATGCATACACATACACACACATTATACATACACACACATAGACACACACATACAATCACATACATACACATGCATATGCATACATACTTACATACATACATACATACATACATACATAAACACATGCATACGCATACATACATACACACATGCATACACATGTATATACATGCACACACATATGCATACGCACACATACACATATACACACACATACACATATACACACACACATACACACACATACCCACATATAGACATACATGCATAGACACACATACACATACACAGACATATACATATGCACACACACATACACACATTCACATATGAACACATATACAACACAGACAAAGACACACATATACACACATACATATACACACACAGACACACATATACACTTACATGCATAGAAAAATCATGTATACACATGCATATGCATACATACATACACACAAACATACACACATTCATACACACACATAGACACACAAAAACACATATATGTATACACACACGCACATATACATACACATGCATAGACATATGTACACATACACACATATAAATGCACACACATGTACATACACATACATAGACACATACACGTAGACACACTTGTACATACATGCACATGTACATACACACACATACACATATACACACACATACATACAACCACATGCATACATACACACACATGCATATACAAGTATATGCATCAATACATAAACACATATACATTGGGTAAGTATATCAACCCCTATGCAATGAAGAAGCACAAATGACCTCCATAGGTACCCTTCTTTGACCTTTGCACACCACAAATGCCCTTTCTCGGAGCATATACAGAGATCCAATGTGCCTTTGTGAAACTATAGTAGACGTCAACATCTTTCCAACACAAAGAGAAAAAATGCCCACAAGATGGGCTAGTTGAATGCTCATAGCTGCTAGTCAAACAGAGACCTCACTTCACTCCTACAAGCTTTTCTCATAGAATATACAAAGAATGAATCTCACAATTGGCTTAAGTTTAGAGCACTCTAGAAGCTACCGGATGACACCAACTGCAAGATTATGACCACCACATGCTAGAGAGATGACTCTCGTCCCAACCAAATGCCTCTATATATAGCTCTCTCCAAGGGACTTTCTTCTTGGGCAGGTGGATACTAACCATCCATGTGTCAGCCATGTAACTGCATGTGAGTCATGTCCCAGTTAACTCAAGTTAACTCAAGTTGATGCTTCTAGAAGGCTCTAGATCTCTTTGGGTAAAATACTCTCTCCATGTACCCCATGAGGATTGAACGCAAGAGCTCCTCCTTCACATCCTTGAGACTTAATCACTAAGCTAAGTGGATCACTTGTGCACAAGAGCACATGACCTCCTAGTAAGTCTAAACTCGAGATCTTTGGTCATATACACGGGTGACCACGGTGTCCGATTTTAGATCCGTTTGAACGGGTTGGATCCTTAGATCATATACTTACTTTATTACATTCTTCCCCCCTTGGAAAATATTTTTTTCCTAAAAATTAGAGCTATATATCTATTGTAGGCAACCCCCGAGCCTCATGTTCTAAAACCGGAAGAACATGTTCATGTTCTAAAAGTGGAAGAACATGTCTCAGCTCTATGATGGCATCCTTGCCCAAATGATTCAAAATACTATCTTTCTTTGCACTTTGATAATCTAGTCAAAGTACAAAGTACTGAATGAATAATAAGGGTGGATCTAAAAACATCCCTAACCAATTCACAGTTTCTCGATGTGTAATCTAGGCACAAACATATGAAATGGATGGATTCCAATTATTAGTCCATTTCTCGGCATGAACGACACATGGAATTAGTAATGAAGGTGGATTCTTATCCCTCACAAGACTTTCAAAACTCTTGATTCACTTGAATTTGATTTGGGGAACTGGAAGTTTGGTTATCCCAAACATCTAACTTGGATGTTTCTACAATGGTTTACGCCTAGCCAACATTCACTTGCTTTTTTCACCCAATCAAAGGACTACTTTGTCCTAATGGGTTTAAAAATCCTATGTAAACCGCAAGAGTGTGCCGTTTACTTCGGATCAACCATACTATAATTTGATGAGTTCAAATTCAAAATGAAAATTGTCCAACTTAGGACACTTTCCTCAAAGACTTCAGCTAGAAGTTCTTGAGAATTGTCAATCTGATGAGCAATTTCTAGCTTCTCTACTCTAGAGTATACTAGACTCTAGGAAATTATTTATGCTATAACTTGAAGAAAACTCAAATAAATAAGTCAACTTACACTTTTTATCTTTTTAAGATTGAAAATGTTCTTGTATAGAACATCTATCTGGGATGTCTGATTTAGATACTATACTTGAATCAAATCCAAAATATTTGGACAGCGGAAAGAAAGAACTAAACTCTGTACAACCAATTTTAAATTTCACAAATATATAAACTTTCTATGAGTCAAATTCTAGATGACTCAGGACTTTACCTTCTCAAAGATCTGTTTCAACAGGATATTGAAGCATATTTTCTATCTTTAAGAGAAATAAAAGATTGAGAGCAATTTTAAAACATCATCCAATCACAAGATACTATTGTGGTATCCAACATCAGTGTGTCGACCCACTAAGGTTGTACTGATGATTTTTACTCAAATAATGCTTCAGCTTTGATACCAATGCAAGATTACGACCACCACGTGCTAGAGAGATGACTATCCTCCCAACCAAATGCCTCTATATATAGCTCTCTCTAGGGGATTGCGTTCTTCGGCAGGTGGATACTAACCCTCCATGTGTCAGCCATGTAAGTGCATGTGTGTCAAGTGTCCTAGTTAACTCAAGTTAACTCAGCTGGATGCTTCTAGAAGGCTCTAGATCTCTTTGGGCAAAATACTCTCCCCATGTATCCCATGGGGATTGAACCCAAGACCTCCACCTTCAAATCCTTGAGACTTAAACACTAAGCTAAGTGGATCACTTGTTCACAAGAGCACATGACCTCCAAGTAAGTCTAAACTCGAGATATTTGATCATACACAGGGGTGACCAAATGGTGTCCGATTTCAGATCCGTGTGAACTGACCAGATCCTTAGATCATAGAATTACTTTATCAGACCAAAATCATAGAAAAGGAATCAATATAGAAGGAGAATCAACCCTTACAACTTAGTGTAAAATAGTTCCAACAAAGCCTACACACAAAGAGAGATATCAATCACCCAACTTCATTTGAAATGATACTTTCTCCCAAAATAATCCCAGATTGATCCAAATAGTTGATGACTTAAAATAGAATTATTAGCTATCCAATAGGACAAGAATTACATCAAATAGATAAATTATAAAGACAGAGAACCAATGCTAACAACTCAAGGATAGAGAGTTGCAACATTGATAGCACACACACATAGATATGCCTACTCAAAGAAAACAAAGAAGCAAGCAACAGGCTTGCTTATTACAAGTCCAGCACTTAGTGCTCACTGTAAATGAGCTAAAACTCCAAGAAGATGACTCCACAAGAAGTCTGGATACATGCTACTTTTATAGTAAGAAGTGTGCCCCTAGAACCTAGGAATTACCTTTTCAAATTAGCCTCCTAAATTGAAGGACCTAGTTGAGATGACTTGGGAAGTGATTGATTGACTTTTCTTGATGGAATCTTGTGTATTTTCCTTTCCTTAGATTGCTCCACATGTGCATGATTGATCTCCCATGACTTTTTTTCTTGAAATTTAACTTTTGGCACTCCCCTCAACCTTCAATTCTTCGTCTTCATCGAAGCTCCTTCATGTTGATGCATTTCTTGAACTTTGAAATATTCCTTCCATCCAACATGTCAACAACTTGGTCCTTGGTACCAATATGATTTACTAAAACTTCCTTGGATATCACCTTTTCCTTTAGGAAGTGATAGTGCACTTCAATATGCTCGGTTCTAACATGACAGATAGGATTTGATGCTAGATGAATGCTACTAATATTGTCAAAAAAGGTTGGATATGCGTCAACCTACAAATTAAGCTCCATAACTAACTTTTTAATCCACATTAGCTCACATGTGACTTGAGCCAAAGATCTATACTAACTCTCCGTGGAAGATAATGCCACTATGGATTGCTTCTTTGAAATCCATTAGATGATCTTGCTACTTAGCATGACTAGGTAACTGTTTGTACTCCTTCTATCTTCCTTAAAATGTGCCCTATTGGCATCGGAGTAAGCTTTGACCTACATATCATCATCAAATGAGTAGAATAATCCTTCATTTATAATGGCCTTAAATACCATAACATTCTTCTTGCAATTTGCAAGTGTGTAGTCCTTGACTATACATAAACTCTAATAATACTCCAACTCCATATGCTATGTTGGGCCTATTTATTGTGGAATAATTGAAAGATCCTATAATATATCAATAGAAAGTTACATCCTTTAATGGTTCTCCATCTTATCTTTACATTAAATTCCATGGGATTTGAAATAGGCTTGCAATGTAGCATCCCCCTATCAAGTAGGTCTAGAAATACCTCCTTTGTATGAGCATAATACCTTCTTCTTTGTATACAAATTCAATGCCAAGAAAATACCTAAGATCTCCAAGATCAGAGATCCTTAAATACTTTCAAAGTTCTCCCTTGATCTCCTCAATTCCCTTTGTATCATTACCTCTGATGATAGGATCATCTATATACACACACATGTAGACTACATGTTCCCCTCTTTGTTTGATGAAGAGAGATGGATTCACCTTGCATTGATTGTAACCAAATTTGATCAAAATAATCCACCAATCTTTGGTTCCAAACCCTTGGATCTTAGCTTAGGCCATAAAGTACCTTCTTCAACCTACAACATGATGTGAAAACTTTTTATGAACAAAACTAGTGGTTGCTCCATGTATACCTCTCCATCCAAGTCTCCATTGAGAAAGGTATTCTTGATATCCAATTGGAAGAGCTTCCATCCTTTGCTTGTCGCCATTGCAGTGAGCTTCCTAATGGTAATCATCTTTTCCATAGGGCTGAATGTCTCTTCAAAGTCCACTCCATAGGTTTGTGCAAAACCCTTGGCTATCAATCTTGCTTTGAAACTAGAAATAGATCCATCTGAATTCCTTTTTACTTAAGATACACACTTATCACCTATTACCTTCATGATCTGCTTCTTGAGCACTAGAATCCATGTTTGGGTTTCCTCAAGTCCGTTAATCTCTTCTCACATTGCCTCTTTCCATTTGGTGTACCTACTTGTACACTCATAATAATCGGACTCATGATCTTCTACTACTTTGTTCATATATGCATAATGAGTTTCCGTATAAAAATAATAAGTAGACCTTTGAGTTGGATACTTAACCCTAGAGTACTTTCTTTCTTCACTTTTTGGAGGAATAAACCTACTTTGCCTTGGGTACTTGACCTCTTTCTTTGATGTGGCTTCTTTCTCCATCATTTTTCCTTCATCATTTTCAACTTCATTACTTGTGCACACCACAAATGCTCTTTCTCAGCATATATGTAGAGAAGTCTAGTGAGATTTTGTGCAACTGTAGTAGACACAAAGAGAATTCAAAAAAACAATTTTCACTCCAAATGGATGGTTAGACAAGAGCATTTGTGGCTTATTTAGCTTGTGCACACCACAAATGCTCTTTCTCAGCATATATGCAGAGAACTCTAGTGAGATTTTGTGCAACTGTAGTAGACACAAAGAGAATTCAAAAAAACAAATTTCACTTCAAATGGATGGTTAGACAAACAGAAACATGTCCACAGTATGGGCTATTTGAATGCTTACAGCTTCTAGTCAAACAAAGACCTCACTTCATACCAACAAACTTTTCTCGGAAAATATATAGAGAATGATACACATACACACACATAGAGACACACACACATAGACATAGAGACACACACACATGCATACAAATACATATGCACTCATACATACACACTTGCATACCCACATGTACACATCTACATACACATCTACACACACATACACTCACATACACATATACATACATATACATGATTACAAGAAACACATGTACCTACACAAACATAGACACACACATATACACATATACACACTCACTAGAAGAACTGGAGCTACAAATGGAGAATAACTGGGCCAGATCAACCCTTTTCGCATAGTTATCCACGACCTTGCATACTTCATTCTTCTCTTGCAAGCTCATTTGAAATGGTGGTCGAGTAGTCAGACTCGCTTGTGGTACCAATTTGATTCTATGCTTAATGTTCCTACAAGGAGATAAACCCGAAGGTAATTATTTTAAAAACAACTCTTGGTATTCTTCTCTTACTTTTTCTGAAAGTACTTGAGCATTCCAACTAGGGTGTCTTTGACTAGAAGAATCCATCACAACACATGATGAAAACAAAAATTAAAGAAAGTAAATATACTTACAATCGATCATGAGCAACTTGGTTGCGGTCACCAATTGCATCTCTTGGAGATATGGCTCTCCACAGATCAGTAACCACTTCCCCTCATGCTCAAATTGATAAACATGCAAAGTGAAGTCTATGACTAGTTGTTTCATAGCATGTCACTTTTTACTTAGGACTATGTCAAAATGGGCTAGTCATGCTATCTCAAAATTCAATATGTGCTCGTAGGACTAGGTTTGGATGAATGGACTTACTACTTGCTGGTTCCTTGGCATACTTTGATTGGACAGTGTCTAAGTGTAACCTTGTGACTAGTTAGGAATGAATGATATTATGCATAGACCTAATGTTAAAGAACAGGTTGTCCCGTCATGACTCCTCTCACAATATTGAGTTCTGTATCAAGAAAATTGTATCCATTTTGTTCCACTACCAAAAGCACAACATCTCGCACAGAAGGAACCTTCTTCAAGATCATCAAGGCTATAGGAGATGATATCTGAGATGGGAATCACCCAAATCCTTAGCTACATCACTCCCTATCTATGTAGGATTTATGAGTATAGTCGTAGCTATCTTTTTCTTCTTAGGATGGCCCTTGAAGCAGTGTTGTCATAGCATTCATGTCATAATAATTCCTTCATCACCTTCTTTTTTTATGGGGGTAAGGATGGACTTTTTTTAAGCCCCCTTAATTAAAGGAGACACCTTTCTTTTTCCTCATGAAATTGTCCCAATCATGTGCACCTGCTTAGCCTCTTCAGAGGTTGTGCACTGGTCAACATACGAATGGACGTGGAAAAGGGCCCACTCATCTTATTCCATGAGGATCTCTCCTATGGGCATCCTCATAAAATAGAGCCATCTCTATGGCCTATTCCAAAGAGTTAAACCTCTCCTTTCTAACTAAAGCTTGGATAGTTTCTCTAGGCCCTAAAAGGAACTTGTAAAATTGGAGAAACTCTGGGATAGAGTCAAGTACTTTAAGAAGTACCTCCTTGTACTTATCCACATAATCTTGAATGCTTTGGTTTTTCTAAATAATGAAGAACCAAGTGTCTAGTGCTCTAGTCCTCTAGTGAGGTGGTACAATATTGTATTAGAATAGGACTTTGAATCATTCCCAGTAGTGGGATCTTTCTTGTCCTACTTGATCTTACGCCACCACCTATTAGCAACATCCCTAAGATTATAAGTCTTCTGTTGAATCTTATGCCTATCCTCCATGATATGGCATAGATAGAAGCATTGCTTCCACTTGCTAAGCCACTACTCAACATCGTCGACAGTCCATGCATAAGCGGAGGTGTGATAGCTTTGTAATTAAGATCTTAAGCTATCATTGGGCCTCTCTTACTAGAACAACCTTGCTAGGAGTTTCTAGGTTTTGATGCTCATCTGGAGCATCTAACTCGATTCTTGGAAGGTTGGCCTCTCACACTACTTCCTCCTTCTTGGAGCTACATATGTGCTCCAAGATATCATGAAGTGGAATCTCTAGCTGTGAGATCCTAACAATCATGGTCTTTATAGCCTCTGAAGGGTGATCAACCATGTGCGCATCAGTCCTAATTGGTGAAGAATGTCCTCAATCCATACTAGGAAAAAGTGAAATTCTTTTCATGTTTCTGATGGTTTTATGTTTTTTTTCTTAATTTCTGTGTTTTATGTAAACCTAAAGTAACAGATTGTCAGTGGTAACTATTCACAATCCTTTGCATAAATAAATGACAAAAAGAAAACTTCTAGTATGCTTTCCTACCTTTATGCATATGTATGCAAATATTTTGAAAATTCTCACAACATTTTGACAGGAAAATGAAAATCAGAAATAAAAATATAACTAAGTGCACTGTACACACTTTCAATCAAAGTGTGCTGGTGGGCACAATATATATACAATAAGACCAAAGGGAACTACATGCCCTTGTATAAAACCTTGTGCTTGCAGCACAATATAAAAGATAAGAATGATGAATTTTCTTAGGTCTTATTGGTGGTTCCTACAAAAGAAAATACAACCATCCTATTTGCATACAAAACACAAAGCTGAACAAGGCTATGAACAAAGATATGATGTAAATGCCTTGTGTTATGCTTGTTCTAAGTGCAAAACAATGCATAAAAAGAGTAGAAACACATGAAAATCTCAAGAAAATGTATCTTAAGTTTAAAAATTTTGATGTACAGGTACATGCACGTGGTGGAAATGGTTGATATATACTCTTTTTGATTCTCCAAGTGAATCTCGATCTTTTTTCCATCAAGTATGGGGATAGTTGATTCAAAGCTTTGTATAAGTGTATAGATGATTTCAAATGGTAGGTTCTAACCACTCAAACAATATTTCTCTAAGTAAGGAATCTATAGGAGTGGAATCACTCAATTTAATTGAGATATGGTTGATTCATGGCCATTTTGGTAAAGATAGGTAGGCTAAATATGCTCTCTAGGAGAGAGTTTGAAGATGGTTGATGAGAATTTTAAGTTTTACCTCCTTCTTCTCGATCAGGCTTCTTCCCAATGGATATGCAAGAGAGTAGGCACTGATATCCCACATAGGCATTGAGAGGCTGGAAGGTTGGACATATAACACCTTCCTCCTCCTTACTTCCTTTCATCAATAAGATGAAGAGAGTATCTCATAGTCATTCTAGGTAGCATCACTAATGTGCGGGCAGATTGATGAGCCTTCAGGTAGTTGCATAGGTGGTCTCCTACTGTGTCAGGCATTGAGATCATGCGAGGCCTCCTATGGGGACTCTAAATTCTCTTTGATAGGGCTCACAAAAAATCCTTCTTTTTGCTGTAGTAGAGCCTAAGCTCCTTGACAGCGATCGATCTTAGCACAATGATGAAGATGATGATCTTTTCAAATTCAATCGCTGCCATCAAACTTATGAAAAAAATCTTTCCCAAAACCAGCTCTAATTACCAAGTGTAGGAGTTCTCCTAAAATTACTCATAAAGCTTGAAACACTAAAACTTGTGAATGATGTGTGTGGCACTCACCTCCCATCCAATATATCCCCTTACTTCTAAAATAGAAATGCTAAAGAATGATCTAGTTCTGACATGTGACCACCATGAAAAATGCATTCCCATTACCATTGAGTACCTTAGGATATCCTCTCAGCTAGGGACCTTGGCTATGGTTGGCCCTTGTTCCACACACACATAGAGCCGTCTCTCTAGACCAATGTCTAACATGATTATGGGGTCTCATTAGTGTTACAGATGCAAGACCTAGATTAGGAGAGAATCCAACTCCTCATGAATTAAGAAACTTCAGATAGTGGAATGAAAGGCATATGAGAGTCATCTTGATATTTTAACAACACATTAGCAATGCCATGATTGGACATATACAAGACTTAGATACTTCCATGATAGTGTGGGAAACTCTAGAGAGAATCTATTGTACTTCAACTAAAGCTAAGAAAATTTAGTTGAAGAATGAACTTAGCAACCTGAGGAAAACCCCTAGTACCAACATAAATGATTACATATTGAAGGTCGAATATCTATGTACTTATGTGTATATGTAGATGACATGATGATTATGGAAAACATGAAGAATGCATATTCAACGAAATCAAAAGGAATCTTGGGAAGTAGTTCAAGATGTTAGACCTTGGAGATCTAAGGTATTTTCTAGGTATTGAAGTTATATATAAAGACAATGACATTTGGATCATGTAGAGAAAATAAATTTTGGATGTCTTGAAGAAGTATGCACTTACATGATGAAAACCATTGAGCAATCCTATGGACATAATACAAAATTGAGATCAATATAAGGTAATGAAGTACTAGATCCACATTTATACAGGTCTATAGTTGGATCATTGAACTATGCCACTATTATTGGGCCAGATCTAGTTAATAGAATTGTTTTGCTATCTCAATTCATGCACACACCTAGAGTTCCACATTTACTTACAACAAAGAGAATGCTCAAATGTCAAGGGTACACTCAATGAACATTTATTTTATCCTTTTGAAGATGATTTGTAGGTGAAAGCATATATAGATGTTGATTGGGCTAGATCCAAAGAACATAGGAGAAACAAAAGTGGATATACAATGATGCTTGGCAAGAAAGTCATCTCTTGGATCGCAAAGAAGCAACCCGCAATTGCCCTTTCATCCACTAAAGCGGAATATAGCACATTAGCTCAAGTGAATTGCGAGCTTATGTGGCTGAAGAAGCTAATGATTGAGTTAAACATGGAGGTCTATCAACTTCCAAATTGCAGTATATAAGTACCTAGGAACAATGTGATGACATGTTTGCCAAGGCTTTGGATTCAATGAAGTTAGCAAAGTTCAAGAAAGGCATTTAAAAAGGCACAATGTAGTTCTCCATTTTTGAAAATCAAGAGTGTGTAATCAGCTAGCATGAACTGGCATTTGCTTATTATCAAGCTACAAGAGAACCACTCTTTACAAAACCATTGTCGCAAGGACTCAAGAGGGGGCTTGGGACCAAACAACTGACCGATGTGATATGTTCTCTTTAGCTATTCTTGCTTCGACCAAATATCTTGCCTTCAAAGAGAGATGACAAGGGGCTTAACGGTATAAAACTCTAGCGAAGCACCACAGGTTTCATCCCCCAATGGTGGACCCACAATAATCACCATTGATGAGTGGGAGATCCGGCCATGACAAAATATTCCAAGCCGAACAAAGGGCCCCAAAAATTCTTGCACCCTAGAGCATCTAATCCATCTTTCCAAGTCGATTTTTCTCTCAGAGAAAAGGAGCTATGCCCACTAGAAAAGAACAGAAAGAAACACAAAAAAGTAGCCCTCGAGCTCTTTATCTATTTCTCTTTTTTCCCTCCCTTTTTTTTTCTTTCTTTTCTTTTATTCGTCTCTTCTTCCTTTTTTTCCTTAAAAAAACTTAACCAACGCAAGAGCCAATGGATCATTACCATCTTTGACAACAATGATTTTTCAAATTTCTCAAAAGCGACTGCTTTTCTGGCTTTAAACTCTTCACTTAAATTTCGGTAAGAAGAAAACAGGGAAACTTGTCCACGTCCTGTAGGACAGTTGGTTGAGCTTTGGCCTCTTGAGGCGGAGGTCCAAGGTTCAAGTCCCAGGCTGGACATGTTATGGCTTAGGCCAGTTAAACCCAGTTGTAACCATGTCTCTCAGTTGTAACCTTGTCTAACCCCTGCTTTGTGGGATACGGGGGGTCCCGCGGGTGCTATGCCCATTCACTCGTACAGTTGCAATTTCAAAGTTAAAGTTCGAGGGAGTAGGCTTCGGCTGAACCTCCATTAAAAAAAAAAAAAAGAACAAAACAGGAAAAAAAGAATCTCGAGCCCTATTGCGAGTCGCGACGAAGCTCAATATGAATTAAAATCCACTAAAGAAATCAGTCCCTATCGCGACGGGGCCAGGCGCCAACGCTTATTTATCAGTTACAGCATAAGAAGCATGGCCAGACTTATTTATCGACCTTTTTAGTCACATCACTCAACACTTTCGTCGTTTTGAGTCAACACAAGAGGACTTACAAACTCGACGGGACATAAAGAAATGTGGAGCTTCTTTTAAGAATAATAATAAAAGAAATGATCAATTAAAATTATTAGTTGTTAATACAAAATATGACATATAACATCGAATCTTCGGTGGAACAAGTTTGTGCAATCGAGTCAAGCAAGTGACCATAAACAATGCAATTCTTTCTCTCTTATCTTGGAAACTCAACCCTTGACAGATCCAACCCTTGTTATTCCAAAGTCAAGCGTTGACCCATTGTGATATATTTTTGGACTTTTGAAGGGCATAAGAAGGAACGGAAAAGATATGCTCACATCCCACAACTCAAAAAGAGATAAAGAAAGATGAATTGAAATGCGGCCCCACAAAGACATATACATTCATTCTTTTATGAATAATCTATAAAAGAATTTCCAAACTTGCAAAGGAAGAGAAATAAAGGTTATGGATTATTTTTTTAGAAAAAAGCATGGAAAGAAGATGGATTCACCACTAATAAAGAAGATGGATTCACCACCAACAACGAAGATAGTGAAAATGCCATCATCGGATCTACAATTCCCGAGGAGGTTCTAGGTTCATTTCCAAAGAAGGCGACACATAAAGGGAAGCAACCATTGGAGGTTCCATGGAAGAGCCCTCTCAAGGGCAAGATCCTTTGTCCGGATAGTAGAGTATTCAAGTGGTGAAGTTGGTCCAGCAAAACAGCATAGAACCAACCCTAGCTCTTTGGATATGTAAACTAGACCTTAGAAGCTTGTGGTTAGTACAATAAAACCCAATAGGTACTTTGGAACATCAATAAGAACAAGTTGATGCAAAACAGATAACTTGCACCATAACTAGCTCACAAAAACCTTCTAAATATGGATAGATGTTGTGACTTCAAACATTGAGAGCAACCAGCACAGTAACAATTGGAAAACCGCCTCTTAAGGGAGTGTCAAACATAGGGTTGGCTTGCTATAATGCATAAAATGCCTAATTTATATGAAGTATACAAGGAGCAATCACCTTGACACTGAACTAGTGTCATCCCAAAATTTCAGGGAGTTGTAGAGAATAACCCCTAGACTATAAATCTACAATATCTCTCAAATTAATGAACCAAATGATCCGAAACTTTGTAAGCATAAACTAGACCATAATAACTTTCAAATGCAACCTTAATCACTAGATGTAGACCTTTATAGAGAGAGCAACAATCTCTGCAAGTGGACTGAGTCTCAGGAAGAAGGAGCAGTAAACTGAAATGGCACCAAGCTATGAACAAGAAGTATATGTATTGCTTCAAATCATCATGCTACTTAGTGTTAAAAATTTGTGGAGTCTTTATATAGACTCTTGAGTACATTTTCATGCCTGTTAGACGGCCGCCGAACAAGGACAAATGTACTAGGACAGGCGTCTTAAATGTAAAAGAACCTTTCGAGAAACGCGCAGGTAACTAAAGATTCGTGCACCCTTGTAAAAAATCTTCTATATAAGGAAATGAGAAAAGAGTGGCCGAGAGCCCGTTTTTGGGAATTGTAAGCGTACTGTTGAAGTGTGTATGTCTTGAGAAGAGTACCCTACTCTGTTCTGTTCTGTTCTGTGCTCCGTCTAGTCGTTTATTCGCACCATAGTGTAGAGTTACGAATTAGTAGTCTTGATTTACGAATCTGTTCGGTAAGTGTTATTAAGTTGCAGTGTGTTGTTTGTCAGTTTGTATGCGGAACGAGGAGTTGTGAAAAGAAGCCCCGAACTATTCGCGTGTTCACATTTTCTGTAAGTGACCAAGTTCGATGTAGTAGTCTACCTTCACTGTTGATTCCGATCACAGGAAGACTAGCATCTATAATGGTTGGAGTACGAATAGGACATTGTTAAGTCGGTGATTAGTCGATTGTTTTTGGGAAATTTGTTGCTCGAGTCTGGCATGCAGTGAGTTGCATAACTTCAAGATATATATGTGTGTTGGTATACCTGTCTATTCTGAAGAAGTACGTATTAGGTGATCTTTGTTCACTAAAGTAGATTATCCTATTGGACACAAGTCACCGGACTACTGCTCAGATCACTATAGCAGGATTAGTTCGGAAATTCTAAGTCCGGTACACCGAACAATCATCAGTTGTTCAGAGTTGCGCACTGAGCTAAGACGCGAAAGAGCAATTATGACTATGTAATGAACTGGGAAAATAGTACAGGGCCTCTGTCTAACAGACCCCTACCACTCCCAAGGACCCATGTGGCTAAAAGGAAACTTAATGTTAGGTTAGATTCGGGACGTCTGAACTTGAAAGTGTTCTGAGTCTAAAGTCGAAAGTTTAACGACTAACATTTGGCACCGTCTATGGGAACGTGGCACCAGATTGCCAGTTATCTGTGGGAACGTGGCACCAGATTGCCAGTTATCTGTGGGAACGTGGCACCAGATTGCCAGTTATCTGTGAGAAAGTGGCATTAGAGTGCTAGCTGTTTGTCAGAATCAAACATCACATTTATCGTTTGATTGACTGACGGTAGCAACAGAGCCAGATTGTTGCCAACTGCTCAGATAGTGCTACTACGCAATGATACATGCCGGTTACTCGGTCTGGTGGAACGTATCCTAAGAACCATAAGGCTGGAGCACGTAAAGTGCTAAAGACAACCCTAGGAGAAGAAGGTATAATGCGGTCTGACCCAGTGGTCAAGCAAGTTAAGGCCGTTAAAATTAATTCCGGTGATATTCCGGTGGAACGATCAACACCTTTGGTACATTCTGGTGCTACTTCGACCCAACCTATCGAAGATATAGTAATTCCAGAATCTTCGAAGACACCGCTGGAAACCAGTTTAACAATCTTGGATAAAGATTGAGAGTTATCCACGATCAGAAATACTCTAGGAAAAGAAAACGGTAAAAGCGGAAAAACATTGCATTCTGGCACAATTTCAGTTCATTCCGGTGATATTCCGGTGATAGAAACACCAACTGTAGGCCAAGGCTTAGCATTTTTTGAGGAATCCTCAGCCCGACCAGCGTGCTTGGAAGAAAGATTTCGGATATTGGACATCCAGAAGGAAGAAAAACTGTTCGAAGCAGAAATCCGACGCATTCTAAGTAAAAATAGCACATCGGAAGGCACACCATCCGGCGATACAAGCTTCGATAGTCCATCCAATCAACTTCCAGATACAGAAGGAGGGCCTAATATACTCACAATGAACGGACAACAACAGCAACAACAGTTATGTCAGCCAAGGCCGCCTCCAACAGGAGTAACATACACGAAATTCGGTGGATTCCTAGGAGATGATCCGGATGCTCACGTACGCACTTTCGAGATCAGTTATGCAGTTCTTAACCATCCACCGGATCAGGCATATAAGGCCATTGTTTTTCAATCTACACTGGTCAACGAAGTAGCTAGATGGCTTACGGAATACGATATTAATCATTTTGGTACCTATGATGCAGTACGAGACGCTTTTCTGCAACGATTCAGGCTAACGAAGAATCCCGCCAAAATCTTTGATTATTTACAGAACAACCGACAGAAGGCAAATCAGACTGTCCAGGAGTATGCTACACTCTTTAGAACACACTTACGACAGATACCACATGCCCACGCTAACTTACCTGATGATGTCATCACTCAGTGGTTCATCAATGGATTAACCCCACAACTAAAGCAGATCATGATCATAAGATGTGTCGGAGCTATGACGCTGGATGCAGTCATTGCCATGGCTCTGCAACTGGAATCCAAAGTCGGTGTTTACAGAAGATCTGGAGTGGTTAAAAACAAACAAAAATACGGCTGAAGATATAACCAGACAAGTTTACTGCGTCACATGCAAAAATTCAGGTCATACTAGTGCCAATTTTGCACTAAATCAAACGTTCTGTGCTATCTGCAACACTTCCGAACACACCACCGGAAACTGTGTCTACAATGCCAAAATACAGGGAACAACAACAGTCAATGCTGTTATTCAAGAACATGGACAGCCAGCGAATCACTATGTACCTCTGCAACTGAGAAACAATCAAGCACAAGGATATCGGAACTACTGAGGATAGAGGAACAACAATAATAATGCAAACCACTGGCAGAACGGACCACCACCGGAAAATCCCAATTTACCACTGCCACGCTGTCATTTTTGTGGTGAATTCGGGCACATTAGAAGATTTTGCAAAGATGCAGCTGAGTATGATCAAAGGAAGAAGGAGCGACAAAACCCAATGGCCAACATGGTACAAATCACACCGGTAGAAACACAGACTGCTACAGTCCAGACCCGATCCGGTAAACAACTACAGTCGGCAGCAGAAATATTTGAATCTGGGATACGAGAACAGCATAGGATGTATAATAAGGCTAGTCACTAGACCACAACAGAACCACCACTGTTTCCAGAACCTATTTCGGTGACCTAGGCTTCGTGGACAAAGGAAGGAACACAACAAAAGGAAGCAGCAGCGGAGCCATCATCAGCAGTAGACGTGACAACAGATACTTCTGCATTCGGCAGAGACCTCAAGTTCAAAGGAACAGGACAACCAATCTCAACAAGCCTGGGAAATTTTATCCAAGGCATCTATCACCCTACCTCTAGGCCAACTGCTGGCATTGGTACCGGGGATTCGACAACAGTTCCAGCAACAGTTCAGTCCGGTACCTTCTTGTATTCGGGCAACAGCAGCAGTGCAACCGGAACCTGATTCTACGGTTGATCATTCAGTTCCCTTGATTACAGTATGGTATAAGAATCATAAAATTACGCAGGTATTGATTGATGGAGGCTCTGGTGTTAACATTGCGACTACAACCTTATGCAATAGGTTAGGATGGACCGAAATCGAAAAAGTTCAATTTTTTGTCAGAATGGCAGATCAATCTAGAGTCCATCCCGTAGGACTTGTGCGAAATGTACCCATTACTTTACAAGGTACGACCTTCAAAATGAACTTTGTTATACTAGATCTGCCGGAATCCACTTTGGATTACAACCTTCTATTCGGCCGACCCTAGCTGAAGCATGCGAAGGTAATACAGGACTGGTCTGCACAAGAGCTTACGTTCAAAGATGCCAACCGAAGATATGAACCTTGCAAACTTCACGCTAGACCATATTTTGCTGAACCAGTCCACATGTTAGATGGACTATCAGATGATGAAGAAGAAGAATTTTGGAAGAATAACGCTGATTTAATGACCTTAGGGACTGTTGATCTACAGTCCGTGATAGATAACTGGAGCACTTCAGTTTGTACAATTATACCGATCACTGGAAAAACTAAGCAGGAAGATACTGTCTCAACACATGACGATGAATTACAATCGTTGTTCAAGTCAACAGACGATACAGAGAAACCGCAACAGTTTTATGTCCCCGAAGACTAGTTGACCACGTACAATCTAGGAGACGAAGATCATCCACGACCTGTAAAGATAAGGCAAAACTTACCGGAAACATTTAAAGCTGATTTGATTCGACTACTTCGCGAATTCTCAGACGTCTTTGCATGGGATTACAAAGACATGAAAGGATTAGATCCGCGCATCTATCAGCATAGAGTCATGTTGAAGCCTGAAGCTAAACTGAATAAGCAGCCCAGCTACCGGATGAATCCCAATTATGCATCACAGGTAAAAGCCGAACTTGATAGATTATTAAAGGTCGGATTCATCGTACCAGTAGAACATGCGGAATGGATTTCACCAATTGTGATCGTGCCAAAGAAAAATAAGCAACTGCGAATCTGTGTAGACTATCGGAAATTAAACGCAGCAACAGTACCGGATCCTTTCCCAATCCCCTTTCTGGATACCATGCTTGATAGGGTAGCAGGTCACGAAATGTATTCATTCTTAGACGGATACAGTGGTTACAATCAGGTTAGAATGGCTGAAGAGGATATACCAAAAACTACCTTCATTACCAATTGGGGTGTCTTTGCTTGTACGGTAATGTGGTTTGGATTAAGAAATGCACCAAGCACCTTTCAGCGATGTATGCAGGAGATTTTTTCTCCTTATCTCACTTCGTTTATGCAAGTATATCTCTATGACTTCTCGATTTTTGGAAAGATGATGGCACATTTGCTTCATTTACGATGCTGTTTTCAAAAGTGCCGAGAGTACAGACTCTGCCTTAACCCAAGCAAATCTGTGTTTGCCGTTTCGTGTGGCAAATTACTTGGTCATATTGTATCTGCCCAAGGTATCCAAGTAGACCCAGATAAGATTTCGACAATTTTAGAAGCCCCAGTACCCGCTAGTCCAAAAGAAGTAATGCGTTTCATGGGTCAAGTACGGTGGCATGGCAGACACCTACGGTGGCTTGCTCATCTGGCTGTACCACTGAACAGACTAATCACCAAAACTCCCCGACAGTTCGAATGGACTCAAGAATGCCAAACCACATTTGATCGACTCAAGTATTTATTGACGCAGGCACCAATCTTACAACCACCGGACTAGGACAATCCGTTCCATGTTTTTGTCGACACTTTAGATATTGCGATCGGCAGTATTCTGATGCAGCAAACACATAAGTGGTTTTGCCCTGTTTATTATGCCAACAGAAGGCTTGCACCTGTAGAAAAGAACTATTCTACCACCGAAAGAGAATGTATAGGATTGATTTACTCGATCAAAAAGTTCAGACATTATCTACTAGGCCGAAAATTCACCTTTCATGTGGATCATGCTGCCCTCGTCTATCTAGTAAGACAGCAGCATTTAGGCAGACGATTAGCACGATGGGTGCTACTCTTGCAGGAATTCGACTATGAAGTCATCCACCGACCCGGAAAAGCACATGCCTTAGCAGATTTCTTATCTCGCCTAGATTCCGATGAAGCTCCGATAGGCATAGATGACACGACTCCAGCGATCTATAGTTCTGAGCCACTGACCGATGAGACTGCCGAATCACAAGCACCACCTACATATTATGATCAGATTCTAACTTTTCTCACCGAAGGATGCTTTCCATCCGAGACAGCCAAGGCAGTACGAAGGAAAATTGCGGTCTTTAGCTGCCGATTCCGGTTAGTTGCTGGAGAACTATATTATGTAGATCACACCGGAATCTTCTGCAAGTAGGTGAGGTTTAGAACTTACAAGTCATAAATCTGAGTACAACTCCTTGAGCCATATTGCTTCTTGAGTCGCGGTAGTAAGACCTCTATATTCTGCTTCAGCTGAAGATAAAGCAAATGTTAGTTGCTTCTTGGAACTCCATGACACCAATTTTGAACCTGCAAATGCTAGGTATCCACAAGTACTTCTTCTATCATCCTTTGCTCCTGCCCAATTTGCATTTGAATAGATTTTGATATCCAAATCTAAAGAGTAAGGATAGAATATACCTTCATTGGTTGTACCTTTGAGGTACTTAAATACTCTCTTAACTGCATCCATGTGTGGTCTTCTCGGTGAGTGCATGAATTGACTAAGCACTCCCACACTATATGATATCTATGGTCTTGTGTGAGTAGCATACATCAAGATACCTACCAAACCTATGATATTATTTAGGGTCATCAATCTGCTCACCTTCATAAACACTTCTGAACTTGAGAAGTAGGTCTTCAATGTATCTTCTCTGAGTGAGATACATCCTTTCATCTGTATAAATCACTTGCATACCAAGGAAATATGTGAGCTCACCTAAGTCACTGATTTTGAAATCGTCTTGCATTTGTCTCTTGATCCTTTGAATGCCATTTAGATAATCACCTATCACAATAATATCATCTTCATATACACATAGATAGATAACCTTTGAGATAATCCCTGCCCATAGATAATGTGGCAACGTCTTCTCTTCAAGCATTATTCTGGCTGATCCAACCAATGTCTTGTTTCTGTAGGCAATGTTGCTTTACTATTAGAATTGGGGAAAACTTACCATAAACATGAGGTAAAAACAAGAGATTATACCAAAAACAATGTGGAAAGGATTGGCAGTATCAAATCTTTCAATGGTAAAACAATTATTTTGAGTAAGGTTTTCTATGTACCTACCAAAAACCTAATGTGCATGCTAGATTGTAGAAAAAGGCTTGCAACCTAGGTCCACCCAACATGAAGCATATGTAGAAGATCCATGTCAAGGCCTCAAAAGATATCTAGAGGTGAGAAACAATGTAGAGGCTTCATATTTGAAATGCAAGAGACCAAAAATTAGAATTCTATATAATTTGTGTCACAAACCCTAAGTGAGCTAGAAGTGTAGCATAAAAAACTTGCATATGTTAATGAAAGAACACTAAAACATATATGTAAGGAGCAAAGTGTTCCAGGGTTTCCAAGCAACTCAAAGCAACATATGATCAACATATGTGAAGCTTACCCAATTGGGAAGTCATAAAGACAACCTTATCACAACAAAAGGTACATCCACAACACCTTTTAGGAGTTAGTAGACATAGATGTGTGGGGACCAAGTCAAGACATTAGGGGGAAAAATGAACCCTAAATGGGCCTTTTAGATTAAGGAGTGATTAGTGATGGACCAATCAGAAGAGGGTGGTGGCCACAGTCTATGCCCTATAAAATACTAGGCTGAAGGGGGGAGAGGGGACTCTCTTATTTAATGAGCTGCCTCTAGAGAGAGAAGGAATCTCGTAACTTAGTTTGTCCCAAAAATTCAAAATGTCTTAAAAGGTTAAAAACTCATCATAACTCCTGAGAAATTACTTTTTAGGGTCAAAAGTACTCTTTTTGACCCAAATTCAAAATCCGTGCATGTTTTGAGCTAAAAAAAATGGTTTTTTAAAAAATACTCAAAGAAGAGTTATTTCCCTCCTAAACCTCACATTTTAATACCCAAGTCACAAAAAGTCATCTTTTCCCACTACTTTCACTATGTAGCACACCATTGAAGCTCCTATTTCTACACTCCAACCTACTTGCATCTCCTATCTCGAATCACTATTGTAACTTAAAGACCTTTAGCTTCAATGGCAACATCTAAAGCTTCTAGGCAACTGAAAGATGAAATCCTCACATTAAGATGTCACAATATCAAAGCCACAAATGGACAATGGCTATCACACGAGTACTCCAAAGGTGCATGGGTGTACATGCAACCCTCTAGAGTTGGGTCTCATCGAGTTAGAGATCATGGAAACTTAGATCTTCATTGCAAGGGAAAGTTACTTGGCTTCAAGAAGCACAGAGACAATGGGATGGTTGCTATTGTACAACATGTTTTTACAATGGCAACTATGAAACTTGAAAACTCTAGTAGAATGAGATATCCTATGAATTGTAAGTATTACTATACAATATTGTATGTTTTCTAGTGTTGAATATATTTTTGAGGTATTTAGATATTTTTTTGTTTGTTTCAGATATAATTCCTTCTACTTTGGTGGAAGAGCAACCACTTCATTGTCTTACAAGTACTTTCCAGGCATTGCATGCATATGTTGGTGCATTAGTCTTTCCAGAAATATCTCGTGCTCAACTTTACCATGAAAGAGTTTTCTTTTACACACATAGATATGTTGTACCCTCTACAATGAATGGTTTTGGAAGGTTAGAGAGAATTGAAGTACATTCTCTTCTTAGCTTGGAATGGCCAAAACCTGATATATGGTCGGTATCATCTTTGAAGCACAAAATGATAATGGATATACATAACTCTTTGAACTTCACAAAAGTGTCTAGGTCTGTAGGTTTGCACTAGTCTTTTCCCATTCATTGTTTTGTACATTTATTCCAAGGATTCTCATTCCAAGAGACTTCCACCATGTTCATGTGTAAAGATATCACATATGAGCAAGTCGAAAGTCTTCTTGGTGAAAATTGGGGTTTGATAGAAGGAATTGCAAAAGGTGATAAATATCTTTGTAAAATAGGTGGAACAGGTATAGGATTTTGATATTTGAAACAATGTACTTCATTATACATTAGATTCTACTATGATTGTTGGATGTGCAAACGTGGCAAATGGATATGATTTCAAAGTTCAGAGGGATCTTTACATTCATTTGAAATAAAGCTTAGATTTCCCAACAATGAAACAAAAACTATTTTAGTGAATAATCATTGGACCTTGGCTAATCTGAGAGAACACTTGGTGATTATGGGGTTTCAAGGACTAACTCATTCCAAATTCAAAATACAAGGACATAAGGTGAGAAATGTTTTGTGCTTTTGCTAAAGTAATCTTTTCATTATTGCTTATTTTACTTTTATAACTTCAATTTCTTGCAAATTGATTACAGGTGGGCAGAAGATTGGAATACAAAATGAAAGTCCCTATAGATTGGAGCAAAGATGGAACAGAATTCTCATTGTCATAGTTCTTTTGCAACCTGATAATGTCACTTCTTGGGTCCTAGTCATTGTATCTCATGGTTTTTGCACTTTCAAGAACCTTATAACAGTAGGACAATCAATTCATGTTAGCTATTGTATATACCTTCTATCTGCAATGGTAACCTCAAAACTTTTGGAATGTCAAAAAGTCTATGTTCACTACTTTGAAATGTGTTTGCTCATGTTTTTTTGTTGTGCTATGTTTAGAAATTTGCTTTGAAGCAAACAAATTCATATCCTTCAATGTTCTATGCATTATTTTGTCATCAGAAACACATATTTTGAACTTGGACTACTTTATTCTGTACTTTTAAAAGTGGGCCGAGTTAGTTTAAAACTTGAAACTGCTACAAAGATGGGTTCTATGTGCTCATTTCTCACATTTGAACTCTCAAAGAGCTAGAAAGCATAGACAAGCCAATAGAATTCTCGCAGGCAAGCAATGGTTGCTAACACTTCCACTCCCATGAAATCTCCTCGAGATCTATTCATGGAGTTTTTGGATACTACAACGATCGTACGTATTTGTATGACCTCGTCTATAGAGTCCCTAATCTTGAAGCGACAATAGCGATGAACTCTGATGTGATCGATGAGATCACAAATTTTATGAAATTCTATATAATAAGATATGCTATAGATATTCCAACATATGAGTGTAAATGGGTCCATGGTGACCTACTTTTCTACATTCATAAAGGAGATGAGGCATTTGCGAAGTGCTTAAAGCATTTCATGGATATTGCTGAGGATGCAGGGACCTGTTAGATGACACAGTGCCCTTAATTAAACAATTAAATAAGAAGAGAAAATGGGAAGAAAATATATTTCCTATGTTGAAACAACCATTTTTTTTGTCAATGAGGAGCCTGAAGCTACACCCATGGACCTACCCCATCTTGTTATTGGGGGTTTTGTAGATGAAAAGAAGGAACCCCAGATAGAAGCTCTCAACTTATTAGAAGAGAGTCAAAAAATTTTCAGAGAAGTTCCACAAGGAGTAGTGGACAAATTAAAGGAAATACTGTAAAGAGGTACTGGAAAAAGACACTTAGATACATAGGAGAAATAGACTTCAAAACATGTACACTAAGACATAAACACATGGGAGAGCAAATGTAATAAGAAAAAGATTATATTCATCATTTGGGATTTACAAAATATTCATCATTTGGGATATACAAAAAGTTCTTCAAACAAGGGAGTACAAATATTTGTTAAGGGTTATTCCCCCTAATTCTTCTAGCTAGCTGCAAATCTTTAGGTTGTATTGTCACTCTCTTTGCATGGATGGCACACAGGTTAGAGTCCTCCAACATTGAGATAAGATACACCTCTGCAGCTTCTTGGAGGGCTTCAATGGCTATCCCTTGGATACGAAGTCCAGCACAATAGCTTTGGATCTCTTCCCTCACAACTATTGCAAATGACCTTCGTGGAATAAGAAGCTCCACAAACTTTTCATAGTTTCGAATCTCTGTAAAGGCTCTGGTTTGCTTTCTACACCTTTGTGGTGCTCTTGCATTTGGGGGGATGTTGGGTTGTGGTCGTTGTGGTCTACGACGCGGTTGATAGTTCTCCTTTCTTCTTGGATCATGTGTAGATGGTCCGGCCTCATCATTTACTTGCTCTGCCCCACTTTGCTCTCTTTCTTGATCGGTTGGTCTTTGGCCTTGTCCTGCGGGGAGTGTTTTGCCTCCTTGTGTTACTCGATGGTTCATGGGGATATGATCATGGTTCCATGTTGGCTCATTAACACTTTCTTCATCCAAGGAACTCTCTAAATTTGATGTTGTCTCCATCACAACTTGCATCCATCATCGTTGTTTGGGCGTTGCCTTGAGTGGTGTCCTCATTGGGGGCTCATCATCAGATGTGGGAGGGGAATAATTTATTTCTTGTGTTACATCTCTCTCTCTCTTGTGAAGCTTCATCCCCCCCGATGGAATGCTACCAGAGTGTGTCCTTGCACCCGAGTTTTGTCTAGACAAATGTGGTTTGTGGTTCGATGCTTATTGTGGGGTGTCATCCATGTTGGGCGCTGAGTACCTTACACATGGCTAGGGTAGACAACATGATCCTTTCTAGCAGTCTGCTTTGTGCATGCCATTCTCTTAGGTTGTAGTGTGGTAAAATGAGGAAGGACACCTTTCTTTATAGCCTTTCACTTAAGAATTTTCCTGTTCACATTTAAATGGATAAAAATTAGTTTTAAAACATTAAAAGTATATTCACAAAAACATTGAAAGATTATTTGAAGTGAAAGGAGTTAAGAAAACCTTGAAAAGAATAATACATTTTAAGGGTTTGGAAACTATTTCCAAGCAGAACCCTCACAGACTCTTTGTGCACGCCATTGGGCATGATGTGGCGGTCCTAATGATGACATCCACTTCTCTCTTGCAATATCATATTGAAGCTTTTGTGTAATCTTTGCTATTCATGACTCACATGCTCGTTCCATCACATATTTTCTAGCGGATGTCACATGAAAAAACCAGTTGAACATTTCTTCTAAAGAGTTTGATTGGAGTAGACTGCCCCCATGATGAGTGTTTTTAAAGTAAACACCTCTAGCCCTATATTGTGACTTCTCCATTCCTTATGTACTAAAAATGTCCAGTGACCCATAGCGATTCATAAAATATGCTCCATGTGCAAAGCGAATATGCTATGATCTGGTCAATAAGATATACACATGGTGTTTAAGACCAAATAAAAATATGTAAGCAAAACTTATTATGTAATGTGTAATTTTGCTTTCTCCCCAAGATAAGATGAATGACTATGTAAACTCCTTCAAAGTCACTTGGAATAGTCCTTGTTGTGAAGCATTAGTGCAAACCAAACACATCAAATGTGACAATTGATCTAACGATGATCAAACCTTCTTTCGCTTGTTAATGAGATCAACCTAACTATCATTGTCTATCATAATTGAACAGAGGTCCTTTCAAAGCTACCATTTCCCATCATCTTGACTATTCACATATCTTTTAAAGAAATGTCTTGCCTTCTTCCCAGTCTTTGAAACTTGTTGTAAAATCTATTGAGGCTCACCATACTTCTTAACAACTAAAGATACATGGTCACCATGACAACCAATAGAATTCAAAAGATCTTCTATTTTTTGGATTGCTATTGTAGACCTGATCTCTAGTGGTTTCATTGCAAATGCATATTCAACATGGAGCTTCAAAAGCCTATAAAAGATCCTCGTGAATGCATGCAAAGTACAAAAGTGAACATTGACTAATGGAAATGGAATAATGGGGTTCCAATCAATGCTTATTTTATCATGACTCGGTTCTTGTAACATTGAAAACCTGAAAAGTGATATCTCCCACTCCTTGCAATTTGATGAGTCTGTTTCGTCAATTTCTTTAGAGTCATCAACTCTCATCAATGCCCTTGTAGGTTTAGACTGCCTCTTGGATCCCTTGTAACCTTGTGTACAATATGGGCAAGGAAAGAGAGAAGATGCTCCTTGTTTACAACCTAACATGCATTTTATACTCTTAAGGTCTCCACCCTAATGCCATTCTACCTCAAAATCGCCTATATCATCTACAAAAAGCTTTTTCCCATGTATTTGAGAAGAGATTACTTCTGTAATCCATGCGTCCTACTAAAAATCCACGAAATAACATTGTTTGTTTCTTTGGAAACTTCTATAGCACCTAACTACCAGATATTTCTCTTTGATTGCACACTGTAAGTCAAATGGGAAGTGGATCCTAAAGTTTCATCACTCATTGCATGGTCCATGCACTACAACATATGAGGGGCATACCGAAGCTGCATATACAGACGGTCACAGTCGGCGTCGGTATGGGCCTCGGAAAATTTCACTTAGAGATACCGACGGTCAAGTGACCGTCGGTATGACCATTTTAAACTGATCGTCGGTGTGGCCCGCAGCCGCCGGTATAGGCGTCGGTATGAGCGTCGGTATAGGCGTCGATATGAGTGTCGGTAATTTACTGACAACTACCGACGTCCATACCGGCGCCTATACCGGCGGCGAGTTTTAAACATACCGCGAACCCGAGAGCAAAACTTCACATTTTTGTGCATGTTTGAGTACTGTCGGTCTACTGTCGAACTTGCACGCACGAACCTGCATTGTCTTGTGTGCACACACACACGGATCTCTCTCTCTACACACACACACTCTCTCTCGGCTTAGCTCTCACATCTTGGTAAGTGCTGCGCGTACTGTTAGCATTTGTGCTTCTCTATGCTTTAGGGTTTCTAATTCTCTTTTCGTTGATTTTGCAGAAGTTCTTTGGCGTCGATTGTTTGGAATTGGACGAGAGATGACCTACATTATGCTTTGACGACAACGATTCAAAGAGGAACATACTTGTAAGTGATTCTTTTATTCGCTATTGATAGAGAGAGAAGAAGAGAGAGAGAGAGAGAGAGAGAGAGAGAGAGAGAGAGAGAGAGAGAGAGAGAGAGAGAGAGAGAAAGAGAGAGAGAGAGAGAGAGAGAGAGAGAGAGAGAGAGAGAGAAAGATAGAGAGAGAGAAGAGAAAGGAAGATACACATTAATTTACACATGCATACATACACACATACATGTACACACATGCATGCTTACATACACACACCTATACACACATGCATGCTTACATACACACACACATATACAGATATGCATGCATACACACACACATAAATTTACACACATGCATACATATACACACATGCATACACACATACATACACACACATATATACACATATGCATACATACACATACACACACACATATACACACATACATACACACACGCATATATACACACATATACACACATGCATGCATACATACACACACATATACCGGCATGCATGCATACACACATATATACACACATGCATACATACACACATATACACACATGCATGTATACATACACACACATGTATACACATGCATACACATACACACACATACACATACATGCATGCATACATACACACACGTACACACACATGCACACAAATGCATGCCTACATACACACACATGTATACACATGTATACATACACACACACATGTACACATGCATACATACACACACATATATACACACATGCATACATACACACATATAATCCTATTTTTATTTTGAAGTTTTTTTTTTACATCAGATATATAAAAATAGGATTAGGGTTTTAGGGTTAAATCTTTAAGATTAGGGTTTTAGGGTTTTAACACCTACATAACATATATGCACACATACACATGCACATATAATACATATATACATGTATATACACATGTATACAGAAATATACATATTTTAGGTCTAGATATTTAAGATTAGGGTTTTAGGGTTTAGTATTTCATATTTAAGTCTAAGTCTTTTTGATTAGGGTTTTAGGATTTTAATATGTAGATAACATATATACACAAACACACATATACATATAATACATACATACATGTAGATACACGTGCATACAAAAATATACATATTTTAGATTCAAATATTTAAGATTAGGGTTTTAGGGTTATAACACCTACATAACATATATGCACACATACACATACACATGTAGTACATATATACATGTATATACACATGTATACAGAAATATAAATATTTTAGGTCTAGATATTTAAGATTAGGGTTTTAGGGTTTAGTATTTCAAATTTAAGTCTAAGTCTTTCTGATTAGGGTTTTAGGATTTTAATACGTAGATAACATATATACACAAGCACACATATACATATAATACATACATACATGTAGATACACATGCATACAAAAATATACATATTTTAGATTTAAATCTTTAAGATTAGGGTTTTAGGGTTATAACACCTACATAACATATATGCACACATACACATGCACATATAATACATATATACATGTATATACACATGTATACAGAAATATACATATTTTAGGTCTAGATTTTAAGATTAGGGGTTTAGGGTTTAGTATTTCAGATTTAAGTCTAAGTCTTTCTGATTAGGGTTTTAGGATTTTAATACGTAGATAACATTTATACACAAACACACATATACATATAATACATACATACATGTAGATACACATGCATACAAAAATATATATATTTTAGATTTAAATCTTTAAGATTAGGGTTTTAGGGCTATAACACCTACATAACATATATGCACACATACAGATACACATGTAATACATATATACATGTATACAGAAATATACATATTTTAGGTCTAGATATTTAAGATTAGGGTTTTAGGGTTTAGTATTTCAGATTTAAGACTAAGTCTTTCTGATTAGGGTTTTAGGATTTTATCACGTAGATAACATATATACACAAGCACACATATACATATAATACATACATACATGTAGATAGACATGCATACAAAAATATACATATTTTAGATTTAAATCTTTAAGATTAGGGTTTTAGGGTTATAACACCTACATAACATATATGCACACATACACATGCACCTTTAATACATATATACATGTATATACACATGTATATACACATGTATACACAAATATACATATTTTAGGTCTAGATTTTAAGATTAGGGTTTTAGGGTTTAGTATTTCATATTTAAGTCTAAGTCTTTCTGATTAGGGTGCTAGGATTTTAATACGTAGATCACATATATACACAAGCACACATATACATATAATACATACATACATGTAGATACACATGCATACAAAAATATACATATTTTAGATTTAAATCTTTAAGATTAGGGTTTTAGGGTTATAACACCTACATAACATATATGCACACATACACATGCACATATAATACATATATACATGTATATACACATGTATACAGAAATATACATATTTTAGGTCTAGATATTTAAGATTAGGGTTTTAGGGTTTAGTATTTCAGATTTAAGTCTAAGTCGTTATGATTAGGGTTTTAGGATTTTAATACGTAGATAACATATATACACAAACACACATATACATATAATACATACATACATGTAGATACACATACATACAAAAATATACATATTTTAGATTTAAATCTTTAAGATTAGGGTTTTAGGGTTATAACATCTACATAAGATAGATGCACACATACACATGCACATGTAATACATATATACATGTATATACACATGTATACAGAAATATACATATTTTAGGTCTAGATATTTAAGATTAGGGTTTTAGGGTTTAGTATTTCAGATCTAGAATTTTAAGATTAGGGTTTTAATTAAATATATATAACTAAATATATAAAATTAAATATATAAAAATAGGATTACGTAAGGAAAAAAAATCTGAATATATAAATAAATATATATATAAAATAAGATACTTATATACATAAGTAAATATTAAAAGAACCATGGTTGGCCACAAAGAAAGGTCATTTATTATTAGCTCTTATTGTACCAGGAACTGTCCATAGTCGATGGATGTTCTTCTTAGAGCACTTTATGAAGACATTAAAAGGGTTTGTTCGACATAGAGCACGTCCAGAGGGTAGCATGGTAGAGGGATGGCTTGTACAAGAATCTCTTGTATTCATAACTGAGTTTCTACGTATATCAGATCTCGAAATGCCTCGCTTATGGAGCGATGATGAAGATGTTCGTCTCGTAGGCGATGAACCACAAGGTAAAGGATTGCAAAGAAAAATGGATGTAGCTTTCAGAGAGAAGGCAATGAAGTTTTGCAATGAACTCTGCGATCAAAATAGGTCTACTTTTGATAGTGGAGTGATGGTGAATTTTTTGCAAAAAAGTAGAGCGAGTGCAAGAGATGATAATGCTCTAGAAGGCGAGTTAGATTATTGTGGTGTGATTCAAGACATCTTGAAACTATCTTTCAGAAAGTTTGATTACTTTATTTTTGATGTGAAATGGTTCAAAGTAGTCACCTCTGGAAGAAACGCAACAATGAGACGGGATAAGAGCGGTTTGCTTCAAGTCGACTCCACAAGATTGTGGACAGATGAAAGGGATACATTTGTACTTCCCGAACACTATGAGCAAGTTGTTTTTATACCAGATTCAAAAGACCCAGAGTGGCTATTTGTTTTACAAGTTGCTCCACGTAGTAGACAAATTTTTGAAAACATAGATGTAGAAGAAAGTCCATCTCTAGTGGACTCAGAGATTCATTCGATAATTGAGGAAGAAGAGATCATTGTTCGAGAAGAAGAGGTCATTGAAGAAGATGTCATTGTTCGAGAAGATGAAGCAATAGACGATGATCAGGAGGAAACCAGCATAGCAAGCGATTTAGAAGCCATCAATATAGAGGTAGATATTCTCGGTGCATCAGATCTTCAAGAGGATGCTAGAATAGAGGACTTTTGAATAAAACACTTGTACGTACTAATTTTTTGTTTTTTTTTTTTGTTTATTCCCTATATTATTTTTCTTATCGCATGCTAATTATTTGAGTTCTTTTATTACAGAGCACGATGGGAGACAGTCCTCCAGTCACTCCACATTCCATGACAGAGGAGTAGTTTTTGGAGTTCATCTCTCAGGTCCCTCCTGCGTATATGGCCGCTGCATCACAGTATTGGATCGCTCATGGTAGCACTCCTCCCGGCCTCACTCCTGGCGGCCTTACTCCTGTCGGCCTCACTCCCGCTGGCCTCACTCCCACCGATGTCACTCCTGCTGGTGTCACTTCTACGGGTGGTGCTACTCCCGTAGGAGGTATGTCTCCTAGCTTTGTGACTCCACAACGACCATCCTTGCAGCCATCTCCTATTGGGTCTACTAGTAGACATGTGTGTTTGACACCTCAGCGCGATACAAGGTCTGGCCCGTCACGTAGATCGAGGTCACGCTCTGGAGCAGGAGGTTCTAGGAGTGGATCTTCAGGTAGGTCTGGAGGCGGAGGAGGCGGTTGTTGTGGAGGCCGTGCGACGGACGTTGTGTCACCCGCTTCTACTCCTAGGACGATTACCTCAGATGTAGGTACGCCACGCAGTACACTACGCAGTACACCTTGGGGTGCTCATGACCATGATGACTCCAAGGTGTATAGTATCCGATATGGAGCTCCGGTGATGGATGCGGCTGGCAAAGGAATGCGTGCACGCATACGACAGCTTTGCTCCATCCAGTTTGGACACTCCATCATGCTGAAATGGAGTGAACATGATAAAGATCGGAAGAATTATATCACACAGACAATTTACTAGGAGTTCCGACCAGCCGATGGACAGTCGATTGTCAGTTCAGAGTGGATTCTGCACACCGCACGTGAGGTCATGTCGCATGGACGATCCGAGGCTCGTGATGCATTCAGAGAAGGCTTACCAAAGCCTGTATGGTTAGATGCTGAGGAGTGGGACATGATTTGTGACGAGCAGTAGCAGACTCCTGATCGATATCGCCAACAGCGAAATGCCGCAGCCACACGTCTAGACACGATTGGACCGTCACATTTGGGCAGCGGTGGATATGACACGATGTGTCATGAGTTTGTAAGTACCATTTCATTTATTGAATTTATTTGTGTTAAATTTCTCATATATGTTTCTCTAATCTTTTTATATTTGTTTCAGGAGCTGGCAATGGGTCGTCCTCCAACACGATCGGAGGAGTCTTACGGATATAGTCATGGGTTGAGTGCACTATTGCAGGACTTGGAGGGACGCGGTGCGGTAGTTTCATGGGAGCATTTGCGATGAGGTAATTAATTTATAAACTTGGTTTTTACTTGTTGTTTGTAATTTTCATGTGAATTTATCTCATTCCATTAATGTTCTTTGTTGCAAGACTTGTTGATATGGAACGTTCTTTGCATGTGTATGGCAGTGGAAGATCAATATTTTGTATTTGATTTCCATATGGCAATACATTGCTTTGCCACATTTTGTAAAAGCATCATATACGACAGTGGTTTGCCACACTCTTGTACATGCTTCATTATTGAAATATATATCTTCTTTTGTACATGGTTCATTGTTCATTGTGATTATCTCTTTTGTGTACAATAATACTCTGTTTCATGAAATCATATTTCAGTTGTCATTAGAGTACACATCACATGTATTCGGTTTTTTTGGGCAGAGTGTATTGTCTTTTGTTAAGCAACATCATGGTAATGTTGCTGTAGCAAAAGACAAAACACTCTGCCCAAAAAAAATTTTGCAGGTTTGGTCGTCGGTATACGCGACGGTACTCCCAGTAGTGTCATCGGAATAACCGTCGGTACACCCAGGAGGCGACGCAGCAGAAGCCGATTACCGACGCATATACCGACGCATATACCGATGCCTATACCGATGTTTATACCGACGCCTATACCGACTCTTTGGTACTGACGCGCAAACCAACCTTTACACCGGCGTTGCGGCAAATAAAGCCGCGTTCATTTTCCTCCGTAAAAACCTCAGTATACCATCGATCTGTTGTAGTGATGACTTTCATTCATTGGTGTCACACTCAACCTTTCTAGTCGCCGACCCTTTATGATTTGGCACTCATCAAGCTTTAGTATGAACTTTAACTTCAAATTATAGTCTGCACAAAAGAGAAATCATTATCTTCATATGACACTTGAATGCAATAATACTTCAACACCAAATAAAATGTAGTAGGGGTACCTTTGATTGTTGAACTATAAAAGTGAACCATTGCTTGTTGAAGCTTCCGAAGATCCACAAATATATTGTTGAATTTAGTGTAAGTAAATCCTTGTGTAGATAGGATCTTTGATTGCTTCTTGAGAATATTTGTATGATAAATAGAGGCAGGCATAGTGTCTTCTATGAATAAATATTGTCCAATACTATGAGTCACATCCTCATTTGAAGTTTTTTTTTTAGAAACTTTATATGGGCATGGAAATATAATTTGAGAAATACCTTATGCTTGTAAGGCTCGCCTCAAAAGGGTGTACGTTGCAATATACCCATTTCTATTGATGCCCGTTTCGATGACATATTGCCTGCACATCTTGCACTTTGATATGGTTTTTTAACTTCTCTAAAAACTCAGCTTCAACAGCAACTCTAATACTTCCTATGGGTGAGTCTATAGCCGAAGTGATTTCTTTGCTATTTATATAGCTATTCATCATTTTGAATTGTCTTGTGTTGTTCATGAAGTAGTTATGTCTTGAATAAATGACCTACACAATAAAGGATTCCATTACAAATGTTCATTAAAAACATATAAAAGTAAAACAAACACCCACCTTGTTGCATATATACGTCATTTGCATGCTCCGCCACCTACTCAAAGAGTTTCAAAGGATGACAATGCTCTTTTCCTATAGCTCATACCACGTGGAGTCTCTTTCAGCTACTAAAGATTGGCATTTAACTGTGAAATTGTGTTTTCTTTTGCTTCCATATCCTGTTCAATATCTGCAAGTTTTTTGTAAAGATATGATTGTGCTTTCTAAAGTGATCACCCTCATATGGTGGAGTTGATAATGTTGGAACCAATACTTAGCAGTAGCATGTGAATCTATAGATAATCACTTGTAGTAACCTAATAGTCCAGCTTCACCTGCACCAATGAACTAAAGTAAAGTTGATAGGTTATGGAATGTTGGATGGTAAGAAGATATTGGATCTAGAGGATATAGTGAACCATGAGTCCAAAGATCAATACTTTTTTCTCCAACTGTACGACGTTCATTTTGAGAATTGGCATCATTGTTGCATCATGTATTTGAAGTAAACTCTTTAGGCACACGAACATGGATACTTGTTGATGCAGGAGCATGAGGACGTTCTATTGTGAACTTTGTGATACATGTCAACACCATCTTTGCTAATGACCAGCAATGTCAAAAACAAAGATGGAAAACTGGTTGGAAGGGACTCTAAAACATATGTTTTGCTCAAAAAATGTGTTTTCTTGTATGTGTATGGGTTAAAGTGTATTTTTCCATTGTGTATGGTTGAAAATGATGAAATTTACAAAAAGTCATTTTTTGGGGGAAGCATAGTCACGGATTTGATGATGTGGCACTTACTTTTGGAGGGAGTTTGAAAATGATACATTTTCTAAAAGAAAATTTAAAGAATCATCCCAAAAAAGTGACTTCTGACATATATATTAAAAAATAGGCCCTTTTGAGTTAATATACACTGAAAATGAGACTAAAAAAAAAACTCAGTTTTTTATTCAAATACATGCACGAGTTTGATGATGTGGAAAGTAGATTCTCTTGCTCTCTCTCTAGAAGAAGAAAAAGAGAGGCCTAGTAAAGCCCAAAAAAGAGCCTACTCTAGCCTACTAAAAAGTGTCCTATTAAATGCACTTTGTCCCCTTAAACAAGAACAGAATTAAGCTTAATCCCTAAAAATTAGGGATCCTTACAAGGCCTATGCAAGGTTCATTTTTTCCCCTAATGAACCATCATTAGCAGGCTCAACGTGTTATGTATCTTTTGTTGACGATCGTAGTAGATGGATAGTATTATACTTTATAAAAAATAGGAATGAATTCTTTGATTTGTTCATAAGATATCCAACACATGTAGTGAACCACATGGGCAGTGTTAAAAGTGTAGACTACCGTCAAGTCTGCCTTTTAATCTCTGTTTGGGTTCTTGGGGATGGTAGGGGTCTGATAATTCAGAGGCCTTGTATCTTATTTTTCCAGTTAACTTATCAAACAAGCAGTACGTTCTTATCCAATATAATGTCTTCTACACAGTATTACTGTTCATATTCCGGTTAGGCTTTTCATAGTATGTAACACAAAGAGTAATAATTATCGTCGCACAGACTTATTATCGCCAATGAACATTACTGTGTTAATCAGAAATTAATGTAATTCAACAAGGTAAAGTGTCAATACTTAGAATTATGAAAATCTGCACTACGATGTCTCCGCAGAATCGCAAATCGCTTAGACAGACAGTCTGGCGATCCCGTCTCCTCTCTACCAGAGAACCACCGTAATGTCTCTTCATTGATTGATAAAAAGGGTACAACACTTCGCTATGACCTTTTGGTACGTGCGATATAAGAAAATATAAATTAGATGATGCCAACCCGGCGGCCTTACACTGGCATGCACGGTGGACTTGAACCCGCAACACAAACAAAATTAAGGCTCGTCTACGATGCCTTGTATATACATAGTTCTTGCTAATTTGAAGGTTCTAGAGATTTTTTGTTTTAAGGAATCCAACATCAGCTTTAGGGTCTCCGGCTCTACCAGTTGTGCGTCAGTTCGAACGGAACTTGCCCCAATGACCTGGCTTATCAACGTATCAGTCTGCGACTGCAAAAAGGCCTCTTGCAAATAAAAGTCATTGGCAAGGGCTGCATCTCGGCTCAATCTCATATCATTAATTTGATTATCAATTCTTGATGGGCGCTTTGCTTGAAAACCTAATTGCTTTTCTCTTCGTTCCAACTCCTGAGCTTGATATTGAAGTGTCTGATAATAAGCATCTCGTTCTTTCTTAATCCCTGCTATCTCCTTCTGAAGTTGAATGGTGAGACTCGTCTTAGCTTTGAGAGCAGAATTCACCTGAAACAAATCGGCAGTTGCGGTCTGAAGTTCGGCAGTAGTCTGCTTAGCTAAAGTAGCCATCTCTTGTCCTTTCTACACGACTTCATCAAGCTGTACTCGAGTTTCTTCCAACAAATTTCCAATTGCCACTCTAGCATCTTCTTTATCCTGTACCAACTGATTTAACTGCTTGATCTCTTCATCACGAGCAATTAACAAAACATCCTTGGCTTTTAACTCTGCCAATGCTGCATCGCGTTGAGCAATTAATGTATCTTGTTCTGCAAGCCTAGCTTGAAGATGCTGAAGTTGTATCTGCAAAGCATGGTTTTCTGGTTTAACGGCATCTGCTTCTTCCTGTAGTGGGGCAATATCAGCCTCCAAAACATCAACTTTATGCTACAACTCCTGTCTGATATTATCAGTGGCCATCTTCAGTTGCATTGGTAACTGCTGCGAGAATTGGATCAAAAGTCGACCCATCAATTCGAGTTCATGAAACATCGGGGCTGGAGCAGGAAGGGTAGGAAGGGATTGGGATGTAGAAGCAGAGAACAGATGAGGGGAAGAGGGTGGAGAATAGGCGGGAGAAGAAGATGGAGAAGGGGGTACGTCGCGAACAATAGGTTGGACTGGAACAATTGGCTCAACAATGTTCATGGTGAAAGGAAGTGGGGTAAGAAGATTAGGCACCAACACTATTCCGGTGGTCGGCTGCTTTGTTGCTTCAGTTCTGGCAATCACAACGTCAACCAGAGCAATCACTTCATTGAGAATCTCTGCAATAATGGCTTGCACATCATCTTGAGTCTGCTTATGAGAATCATCTGGAGAAGAAACTTCTTCAGAGTCAATGGTGGAAGCACTTTGTTCTTGCTGCTGGATTGGAGAAGAATGGGCGGAAGAATCAACCTGAATGGAAGTGGCGGTGTCGTGGAAGACCTCTTCTTCATGTCCGACATTGGATCCTTGCTCTTGGCTATCATACGAACTTATACGGCTACGTTTTCGGCGAATAAGTTGAAAAAGATCTACATCATCATCTTCCTCATCTTTGAGCATCCGAGTAGGCTCTTCATGCAACAGGAATGGAGCATTTGGTGGGGTTTGCGCCGCTTGAATGGTTGGAAAGAGGAAAGTGAGGATATGGGGAAGACGTGATCGTGGAAGATCACCCTTATTAACTTGTTTAATAACCGTAACAAATTCACGGTGAATGCGCCAGAAATAAAAAGATGCAAAATTGATAGGCTCGCGAGAAGCCATGTCTATCATTGAGTAAAATGGGTGCGAGATACCGTAGGTGCATTTTTGCAAATTCAAAATCGTGACTAAAAACTGCAAAGTGGTATGCTCTGGGTCAGGTCGACACAAAATGGCGTACTCATTAGATGAGTGCCGTGGAAATAACATGGTCATGGTGGCTACAGGAAGGAGTGCATCATTCTCCAATCCATCCCGAGGAAGTGGGAAGGCATTGACAAACGAAGCCAAAGTGATCACGACTCGTGACGGTAAACAAAGTATAGGCCAACTCTGCTCCGTAGTAGGTGTGGCAGCGATAGCAGAAATAATCTGCGCATAAAATGGTTGACACTCCAAGAATGCCAAGGCAATTCAGCGAAGCTCAAAAGACCACGGATATGCAAAAACTCACTCACTTCAGGAGTGAGTCCTTCATAGAATGTAGTGACATTGGCTAGTGCTTCCATGACGCGCACGCGAAAGCACAAGAACATGGAGAACACAGAACACAAAGAACGCAAAAACACACAGACACAATAGCAATTATCAGTAAAAGGAACAAGATTAAGTAGACACATAGGCAACATGAGGTGATCCAAAACCCTAATCATCGCGCGTTATTGAAATGATAACCTTCATAATTACGGTGGCATGCATGAGCAGAAACAGTAACACAGGATGGCAAATAAGCATATTTAGATGCAAAACGAGGGGATTTACGGTCTATATTCAGCCGGAACAAGGAAATAAAAGAAAATAAGTGACACACGAAAAACCGAAGAAATCTTCAGCGGTGATCAGTCGGTTGGTGATATGGGCATAACTTTGAACCCTTAATCACTTTGGGAAGGGAAACTCGGATCAAGGTAGTCAACCGAAAAGTAGCTGGTCCCACTTGCTCACTAATCCGGTAAGGACCGAACCACCGTAATTTAAATTTTCCAGCAGATTGATTTGCTTTAGCATTGTAGAATAACACCAGTTGGCCCACCGTAAACACAGGGGTCTTCAGGAAATGATCATGGGTACGAGCTTGATGAAGCTGAACTTCTTGAAGTACCAGAAAACTTTCCCATCGCTGTTCATCCAATGATCGGAGTGTATCCAACCAAAATGGCAAGGATTCTTCCGGTAGCAATTTTTGAGCTAAGGCAACGCGTAAACTCGACATTACTACTTCCATCGGTGCAATGGCTTCCAATCCATAAGCTAATTTGAAGGGGGTCATTCCGGTTGCCACTTTGTATGTAGTCCGGTATGCCCATAAAACCGCGGGTAGTAACTGGTCCCAATGTTCTTGAGATTCCATGATCAATTTGCGAAGCATAATCAACAGAGTCTTATTGGTGCTTTCAGCCAAACCATTAGCACGCGGATAGTATGGTGAACTGAATTTATGCAGAATTTGAAAAGTGTGAGTTACTACTCGCATTAAATTGTTGGCAAAATGTGTTCCTTGGTCTGTCACAAGCTCCAGAGGTAAGCCATAACGTAGGAATACGTCCTTCATCAGGCATTTTTCCACCAAAACAGCTGTGGCGGACCATAAAGCCCAAGCTTCCGCCCACCTGGTGGCATAATCCGTACAAGTCAGTATATATCGATTGTTGCTAAGGGTTGTTGGTGGTTATATTGGTCCAATAAATTCAAGCCCCCACTTCTGAAAGGGTTCCAAAGGTAAGACAGGTTGTAGAGGAAAGAAGTGCCGATGTAATGGCTGTCCACATCGTTGACAGGTATCTCACTATTGCACAAACTCAGTCACATCTTTGTACATGGTAGGCCACCAAAGCCCACTTTGCAGAATTTTATGGTGACTAAGGTCAGTTGCAAAATGTCCACTCGAGGGTAAGGAATGAGCCATAGCAATAACTGATTTGGATTCATGTGGTGGGATACAGCGAAGTAAAACACCAGTATGATCCATGTAGTACAGTTGACCTACAATCAACCGAAATCTACGACTGTAAACTGCAAACTTCTACCGCAGAGCAGGGGGGAGTATGGGGAGGAAGACACCCGTCAGTTAGAAAAGTTAGTAACGTATCGTAGTATATAGGGGGCACAAGAGGTTCTGTAGATTCTTCAACAATTGGCTCAGTAGCATAAATTGCCAGTGTAGTGTCATCAACCCCCACCAGAGCTTCACCGGAATCTAACCGAGATAGAAAATCCGCCAATGCATGTGTTGTGCCGGATCGATGAATAACTTCATAGTCGAATTCCTGTAATAATAAAACCCATCGAGCCAAGCGACCACCTAAATGTTGCTGCCGGACCAAATACACAAGTGCTGCATGATCCACGTGAAAGGTGAATTTTTGACCCAACAAATAATGTCAGAATTTCTTCACAAAGTACACCAACCCGAGACATTCTCGTTCGGTCACTGAATAGTTCCTTTCAGTAGGGGCTAATCGGCGACTTGCATAATATACAGGCCGAAACCATTTGTCAGTTTGCTGCATTGAAACGCTTCCAATGGCTATGTCCGATGCATCTACAAAGACATGGAACGGGCATTCCCAATCAGGGGGTTGCAGAATTGGGGCCTTCGTCAATAACACCTTTAAATGATCAAATGCATTTTGGCACTCTGGAGTCCATTCATACTGCTGCGGAGCACTAGTCCTAAGCGGATTAAGCGGTGTTGCTAAATGAGCTAACCACCGTAAATGTCTGCCATGCCACCGGATCTGGCCCAGGTAGTGCATAACTTCTTTCGGTGTTGTAGGGACTGGAGCCTCCAACACGGCTGCGACTTTATCCGGATCAACTTGTATTCCTTGTGTAGAGATAATATGTCCGAGTAGTTTGCCACAAGAGAGCGTAAAAACTGACTTTCTTGGATTCAAGCATAATCGGTATTCGTGACATTTTTCAAAGCAACATCGTAAATGATACAGGTGCGCCACAATTTTCCCAAATAAGGAAAAGTCATCCAGATATACTTGCATAAAAGTAGTCAGGTAGGGTGAAAAGACTTCTTGCATGCATCGTTGAAACGTACTTGGAGCATTCCTTAACCCAAACCACATTACCGTACAAGCATAAACACCCCAATTTGTGATAAAGGCTGTTTTAGGTATGTCCTATTCTACCATCCTCACCTGGTTATAGCGACTGTAACCATCGAAAAATGAATACATCTCGTGCCCTGCCACCCGGTCGAGCATTGTGTCCAGAAAGGGGAGAGGAAATGGATCCGGTACAGTAGGAGCATTCAGTTTTCGGTAATCAACACAGATGCGCAGCTGTTTATTTTTCTTCGGAACAATCATGATTGGTGATATCCATTCAGCATGCTCGATTGGTACGATGAATCCCACCTTCAGTAACCGATCGAGTTCTTCTTTGACCTATGCCGCATAATTAGGGTTCATTCGATAACTGGACTGTTTGATTGGCTTCGATTCTGGTTTGAGCACTACCCGATGTTGATAGATCCGCGGATCAAGACCTTTCATATCGCGATAGTCCCAAGCAAAAACATCGGAGAACTCACGCAAGAGTCGTATCAAATCCTCTTGAAATGTCTCTGACAATCCTGCCTTAATCTTAACTGGTCGCGGATTAATCTCATCACCCAAATTATATGTTACTAACTGATATTTCGGGACATAAAATTGTCGAGGTTTCACCAAATCGTCAGCTGACTGTACAAGTTGATGTAGGGTGGCTCCATCCATAGCAACACTATCATCTGTGTCTCCATCTCTGGTCACTGGGACAACCGTACACGTTGTCCGACTCCACTTGTCCGTTACTGATTGGAGATCGATAGTACCTAAGGAGATTAGATCTTTATTGTTCTTCACAAACGCCTCTTCCTCATCGTCAAATAAGCCTTCCAACATGTGGACTGGCTCCGCTACATATGGTCTTGCATGAAGCTCGCAAGGTTGGATGGCATCCAGTTTAACTACATATTTCTAGTGATTATCTTTGAAAGTCAACTCCTGCGCTGACCAATCCTGGACAACTTTGGCTTGTTTCAACCATGGCCGACCAAAAAGTAGATTGTAGTCGAGGCTGGATTCTGGTAGTTCTAAGACTACAAAAGTCATTCTGAACGTGGTACCCTACAAAGTAATCGGAATATTCCGTACTAGTCCCATCCGATGGACTCGGGATTGATCTACCATTCGTACAAAAAATTGTACGGGCTCGATTTGGGTCCAACCCAATTGCTTGCAGAGAGTTGCAGTTGCATTATTCACACCCGAACCACCATCAATTAACACTTGAGTAATCTTGTGATTTTTATGTCAGACAGTGATCAATGGAACTGAATGGTCCACCGTAGAATCAGCTTCCGGTTGTATTGTGGCCGTCGTCGGAGTACACAAAGATCCGGGACTAACCTGTTGTTGAAATTGCTGCCTGAATCCTGGCACCAAGGCGAGCAACTGTCCCAACGGGAGTGTAATTGAAGTCTTGGCTAGAATATCCCATACCTGATCTGTTTGGATCGTACTTCTCACCGATTCTAATGATGATTCTATTGTTGCTGGGGTAGTAGTTTGTTCATTCACTCTTGCCTTACGCAGGGGAACCTGTGTTACTGGAATTGGATGAGGAAATACAGTTGACTCTTTAGCTGTCCATTGACTAGCCTTTGTGTACATTCGCTGCTGCTCACGGATACCAGGCTCGAACACCTCAGCGACGGGTTGCAACTGCTTACCCAACCTAGTCTGAACCACTACTGCTTGTGATTCAACTGGTGAAATATAGACCATGTTGGTCATTGGATTTTGTCGCTCCTTCTTCCTTTTGTCGTACTCTCCGACATCCTTGCAAAACCTACGAATGTGGCCAATCTCGCTGTAAAAATGGCATCGAGGTGGTGGCAGAGAAGTACCGTCCGCAGATGTATCCGCTTGCCATCGATTTGAATTAAAATTGGTATTCCGTTGACTCCGGTAATTCCTATATCCTTGCGACTGGTTGGATCGCATCTGTGGTGGCACATAATGGGCTGCTGGCTGACCTGGTTCTTGGATAATAGCGTTTACAGTTGCTCGCCCCTGCACCTTGGCATTATATGCATAATTTTCCATTGAGTGTCCGGCTGTGTTGCAGATGGCACATATACATCTGGTTAAGGGCACATGTAGCACTGGTGTGCCCTGGATTTTTGCATTTGGTACAATACATCTGTTTAGCCGGATCATCTATTACGTTCTTACTAGCTTTCAACCACTCCAAGTCTTCGGTGAATCCTCCAACTTTATGCTGTAGTTGTAGGGCCATCGCAATAACAACATCCAGTGACATAGCAACCACACAGCGGATGATCATGATTTGTCTTAACTGTGGGGTCAGCCCATTAATGAACCACTAGGTTATAACATCATCCGGTAGATTAGCATGTGCCGGAGGCAGTTGTCTTAAGTGGGTTCTAAACAATGTTGCATATTCCTGAACAGTCTGGTGCGGCTTCTGCCGATTGTTTTGCAAATAGTCGAAGATTTCAGCAGGATTCTTCTTCAACCAAAACCTCTGTAAAAACGCATCCCTCACAGCATCATAGTTAATGAAATGATTAATATCATACTCAGTCAACCATCTAGCTGCTTCATTAACTAAGGTGGCTTGAAATATGATGGCCTTGTACGCTGGGTCGGGTGGATGGTTCAGCACTGCATAGCTTATCTCAAAGGTGCGCACATGTGCATCATGATTGTCCCCTGGAAATCCACTGAACTTTGTGTAAGTCACCCCTGTTGGAACCGGTCGAAGTGGAAGTGGTTGTTGCTGTTGCTGTTGTTGTTGTTGTTGACCACTCATGGTGCTATTATTGGTACCGTTGTTGTTTCCTGAGTTTTGAGGGGGTGTCTCTTGCCCTTCGGAATCTGTATTATCAGATTGCTCACCTTCTAGCTCGAAAATAGCATTCAGTCTCTTACGTATCTCGAGATCAAATAGCCTATCCTCAGCTTTGGTATCAAAGGTAGGCAAGTTTGCCCCGAACAACGGTGTACGTAATAAAGATCCACCAGGGAGTATCACACTGTCACCAGAAAACTATAAATTCCCACCAACTGGTACCGAACTTTCACCGGAACTTATCGAACTTTCACCGAAATAGGGTATACTTCCACGGGCAACGATCTCTCTGGGTAACACCACTTTATCCCCAAAAAGGTTCAAATTCTGACCACATGGTATCAAATCAACTGCGCACTGCGTCCTTGTACACTCAGAAGTTACTGCACCTTCTTTAGAACGTACCAGAATTACACCGAAATCTACCAGAATCTTATCATGTGTTACCGAACTGGTACCGGAATCACTGCTAACTGGCTCCGATCTTTCGATAAGTGGGGTTAAATGGCCTACACTTCTACCACCTGGGGGTGTCCCTAACAAATTTGGTATTGTCCAGGGATGCTGGTCTCTCCGATAGTTCGGATAAGACTCGCCGGACCGAGTAACTGGCATATATCACCTCTGCACCGCTTGCCTTACGTGCTGCTCTACCTTTACTGATTATTCTTCAATCCATGGCCATCTTCCCACATACGGCGCCGTGTTAAAAGTGCAGACCACCGTCAAGTCTACCTTTTAATCTCTGTTCGGGTTCTTGGGGATGGTAGGGGTCTAATAATTCAGAGGCCCTGTATCTTATTTTCCCAGTTAACTTATCAAACAAGCAGTACCTTCTTATCCAGTATAATGTCTTCTACACAATATTACTGTTCATATTTCGGTTAGGCTTTTCACAGTATGTAACGCAGAGAGTAATAATTATTGTCGCACAGACTTATTATCGCCAACGAACATTACTGTGTTAATAAAAAATTAATGTAATTCAACAAGCTAAATTGTCAATACTCAGAATTACAAAAATCTGCACTACGATGTCTCCGTAGAATCGCAAATCACCCAGACAAACAGTCTGGTGATCCCGTCTCCTCTCTACTGGAGAACCACCGTAATGTCTCTTCATTGATTGATAAAAAGGGTACAACACTTCGCTACGACCTTTCGGTACGTGTGGTATAGGAAAATATAAATTACATGATGCCAATCCGGCGGCCTTACATCAGTTCATTAAAGAACCTTAGATCTGATGAATGGATAAAAAATATTTCTCCAAAGATTTCGATGAAAACATGCAGGATAAAGGCACCAAAAGATAATTAATTGCTAGGTAATCTAATCAAGAAAATGATATTGCTGAAAAGAGAAACAAAACCTTAGTTGGGATAGCTAGGACTATGCTTGAAGAAAAGAAACAACCACACTATCTATGGGAAAAAGCAATATCTACTACATTATATCTTGTCAATAAACTACCAATTAAATCACTTCAAGTTATGAATCTCTATGAAGCTTTGAATAGTATAAAACCAACTCTAGGTAATTGCAAAGTCTTCAGTTGTCTAGCATATGTGCATGTACCTTCACAAATAAGAGAAAAATTGGATGAAATTACAACCAAGGTTGTGTTCGTTGGATATCAATAAAAACAATGGGCTACAAATTTTACAATCCACCTACAAATCAACTCACTACCAGCAAGGATTTTGTATCTGAAGAACGTATGCCATGGTATGAAGAAGACAACCAAAAGGTAAAGCTACCTTTTGAACTTGATACATAATTTCTTCGATTTGACAATAAGCGTGATACACAAGTGCATGACTCTAAAATTGATTCAGAAGAAGAGCAAGATGAGAAAGAGAGAGATTAAAAACTCTAGAAATTAAGAGGAAAAGCCAAGATGTAGGAATTAGTAGAATGCTCCAAATTTCTTCCTAGAAGATCAACAAGGGAGAAAAACAACATGCAAGGTATGGTCATGATTCAACACTTGTAACCAAATATATCATCTCTTTAACCAAATAGTCAACTTCAAAAGAACACCATACTTAATAAGAAGCCAAAGTTAATTAGGAGAAAGCCATAGAGGAGGAAACAAAATATCTAAAAGAAATGGACACATGGGAGGGTTCCTATGCAAACCCACACAAAAGTAATAGGCTACAAATGGGTGTAAAAACTGAAAAAGGAATTCAGATGACTCCATTTGTGATAACAAAGCCAAATTGGTTGCTAAGGGATGTACTTAAACACATGGCATAGACTATCAAGAAATCTTCCCACTTGTGTCCAAGATGGCCACCATTAGAACCTTGCTAAGTGTTGCAACTACAAGGAATTGGAAGCTACTTCAAAGCTTAAAAAGCACTATATGGTCTAGAGCAAGCCCTTGTAGCTTGGAACTACATGTTGGCAACCTAATTGCAGAATCAAGGATTCAAGTCAAAGAATGTAGATCCACCTTTATTCATAAAAAGGATTCATGATGAAGTTACATACTTACGTGTCTATGTAGACATAAGTGAAGAAAATGAACCCTGCATGGGCCTTGTAAGGATCCCTAATTTTTAGGGATTAAGCTTAATTTTGTTCTTGTTTAAGGGGACAAAGTGAATTTAATAGGGTACTTTTTACTAGGTTGGAGTAGGCTTTTTTAGGCTTTACTAGGCCTCTCTCTTTCTTCTTCTAGAGAGAGAGCAAGAGAATCTACTTTCCACATCATCAAACTCTTGCATGTATTTGAATAAAAAAATGATTTTTGTTAAAGTCTCATTTTCAATTTGTACTTGAAAGGGCCCACTTTTTAATATATATGTCAAAAGTGACTTTTTGGGCCCATTTTTTAAAGTTCCTTTCAGTAAAAGCATAATTTTCAAGCTCCCTCTAAAAGTAAGTGCCACATAATCAAATCCGTGACTATGCTTCCCCCAAAAAATGACTTTTTTCGAATTTCATCATTTTTAGCCATACACAATGGAAAAATACACTTTAATCCTACACATACAAGAAAACACATTTTCTAAGCAAAACATATGCTTTAGAGTCCCTTGCAACTAGTTTTCCACTTTCTTTCTGATATTCTTGTTCATTAGCAAAGATGGTGTTTACATGTATCACGAACTTCATAGTAGAACGTCCTCATGCTCCTGCATCAACAAGTATCCATGTTCCTGTGCCTATAGAGTTTGCTCCAAATACAGAATGCAACAATGATACCAATTCTCAAATTGAACGTCGTGCAACTGGAGAAAAAAGTATTGATCTTTGGACTCATGGTTCACTATATCCTCTTGATCCAATATCTTCTTACCATCCAACATTCCATAACCTCTCAACTTTACTTCACTTCATTGCTGGGGGTGAAGCTGGACTATTAGGTTACTGCAAGTGATTATCTACACATTCACATGCTACTGCTAAGTATTGGTTCCAACAATATCAATTTGATCATATGAGGGTGGTCACTTTAAAAAGCACAATCATATCTTCACAAAAACAACTTGCAGATTTTGAACAGGATATCGAAAAAAAGGAAATCACAATTTCAAGTTAAATACCAATCTCCAGTAGCTAAAAGAGAGTCCACTTGGTATGGGATATAGGAAAGGAGCATTGTCATCCTTTGAAGCTCTTTCAATAGGTGGCAGAGCATGTAAACGATGTATATATGCAACAAGGTGGGTGTTTGTTTTACTTTTATATGTTTTAATGAAGATTTGTAATGGAATCTTTCATTGTGTAAGTCATTTATTCAAGACATAAGTGCTTCATCAACAACACAAGACCAATTCAAGCTCATGAATAGTTGTATAAACAACAAAGAAATCACTTGTGCTATATGTTGATATATTTAGGTAGTGATGTGTGTGAACACACTAGGACCGCCGGGGCACTTTTTTCCCTCTTTAGGAGGTTTTTTCCCCTGGCTTGTATATATGCCTATTGCCCTAATGGGCTACTTATCTTTGTACATTCTCTAGTAATACATTCAGTATTGCATGTTTGTGTTCCAAGCTTCTTCTTCGTCCTTGTGCTGTTCACGTGCTTCTGCAGACGTCTAACTCCAACAATTGGTATCAGAGCAGCTCGTCGCTTCATCTAGGGCGCCGTCGACACTCCTCCCTTTGTAGTCTCAAATTTGCATGAAATTTGGTGAGCATACTCAAGGTGTTTCAAAGATCAAAACAACTTCATTATGTGGTGCCGAAATTGCGATCTGAGCTCGTTTTGGCCTCCAAACGCACTATCACAGTGCTTGTGCAGGCTATTTCGTCTTTTTGTGCCAAAGGTATATACCCGTTTTTGTTCGCCAGTTTAAGCGTCTCGAAGTCTTCTACAGGTCTAGTAGAACTCGTCCGGGTAGTTCTGTTCAACTTTTTGAGAGACAATTAATTTTCTGCATCAATGTATTTTAGTCACCGGCCATGGCTGAAAGCAGTGATGTATTCCGTATGTTGGCTGTTGAGGATAAGTTGGATGGTACCAACTACCCATTGTGGGCTTATATGATGCGACATGTATTGGTTGCAAAAGGATTGTGGAACATTGTGCAGGGTGTTGAAAGACCACCTCTTATACCTCTGACTATAGGTACTGCAAATATAGGTGATAGAGCTGATGAAGATGGTATCGAATATGAAATTCCACAGATTCCTGTTCGTGCTGTTGTTTCTGCTGCACCGACTGTAGAGCAGATTCGTTGGGATGGCAAAGATGCCCAGGCACATCCATTGATAGCTTTGTCTATCAAACGTGCCATTATTCCTCATATTCGCTCTTGCAGAACAGCTAAGGATGCTTGGGATACACTTACCACATTGCACCAAGCTAGGAATGAGGCTCGTGTTGCTTACCTCCGAAAACAATTGGAGAGTGAGCACATGAATGAAGGTGATTCTATGGAAAGTTTCCTAACGAAGATCAAAGACTTGAAGGAACAGTTGGTTTCTGCAAATGAGGTTATACTAGATAGCTCACTTGTGCAGACCGTTCTGAATGGTCTTCCTGATTCATATCAGAGTTTTGCTTCTACTCTTCGGTTGATGATGAAAGGCAATCCAAATGCCTTATCATTTGAGGAGTTAGTCTCTGTTCTGTTGCAGGAAGATCAGTCCAAGCAAAATAGGTCCATTATGCGAGTTGCAAAGCAAGCTTTCTTGGCTAGTCAGAAGGGCAAAGGAAAATGGAGCTCTTCAACTAGTAGGCAAAAACCTGCTAATTGTGCATATTCGAAGAAGGAAGATAAAGATGAGAAGAAATCAGAAAAGAAGAAATTGTTTTGTAAGTACTGTAAAGGGAACGATCATATCATAAAGAACTGTCCAAAACTGGGTACTAAAGAGGCAAAAAAGAAAGAGGCTGGAATGGTTGTTGCAGAGGCCTCTACACCAAAAACAGATTCTGCAAATCTTGTGCAGGAAGACGAATGGGCGTTTACTACTGTCTGTAACTTTGACCCATCTTCTCATGAGCAGTGCATGTTTGCAGTAGACTCAGATGTTTGGTATTTTGACAGTGGGGCAACCAAACATATTACCTCGCAACACAGTTTCTTCTCTTCACTCATGCCTGCCCCTACAGGGAATAGTGTTACATGCGCCAACAACTCCTGTTATCCTGTTATGTGAGTTGGTAAGATCATTTTGACTACTGCTGATTGTAGTTCTTTCACTTTGTTAGATGCTTTATTTGTTCTAGGGATAAAAAAGAACCTCTTATCAGTTTTTGCATTAGCCAAGATTGGCTTGGTTGTGAAATTTGTTGATGATAGGTGTACAGTTCCTGATCTGTCAAATGGCGATGTGATTATTGCTTCTGGCATTTTATGTCGTGGGCTATATAAGCTCATAGACTATGAAAGATCTGTAAATGATTTGGCATGTGCAGTAAATGATTCTCAGGCTATGTCAGATGCAAAGCTTTGACATGCACACTTTGGTCATCTGAATTTTGCTAGTTTGCTACGCCTGCAGAAATCTGAAATGGTGTCCTCTTTGCTCAAACTAGAGGCACCTGGAAAACATGTTTGTGAAGGCTGTATTTTGGGCAAAATGCAGCGTTCCTCCTTTCCAAAAGATGGTTCAGTTCGGGCTACACAAAAATTACAGCTTGTAGAGAGTGATGTCTGTGGTCCTATGCAGACACCCTCTTTTGGAAATTACCTTTACTTCGTGACTTTTATTGATGATTTTTCGAGGCATGCATGGGTATATCCACTCAAAGCAAAGTCCAAAGTGTTCATGTGCTTTAAACAGTTTTTGGTTTTGGCTGAAAATCTGTCAGCATGTAAAATGGGCACCCTCCGTTCTGATCGAGGGGGGGAATATATGTCTTCTGAATTTAATGCATTTCTGGTTGAACGTGGGATAAAACACTAGTGTATAGTGCCGTATACATCTCAACAAAATGGAGTTGCTGAATGAAAGAACAGGTCACTCATGGAGATGGCGAGCTGCATGGTCAAGAGTCAGGCTTTACCACATAGTTTTTGGCTTGAGGTTGTCATGTATGCAGCATATGTACTGAACAGGTGTCCCACTAAAGCGCTGCAATCTATCACTCCATATGAGGCTTGGCATGACCGCAAGCCATCTGTTGCTCATCTGCGTGTTTGTGGTTGTTTGGCATATGCACTAGTGCCTGAACAACATCGTAGAAAATTGGATGATAAGGTAGTACAATGTATTTTTGTAAGGTACAGTTCTGAAAGTAAAGGCTATCGTCTGTATCATCCATAGACTAAACGCATTCTGGTTAGCCGTGATGTTGTATTTGTGGAAGATGCTATTCAGCCATTGCTTTCATGTACTAAGGAGACATCTATTAGCTCCAAAGACATGTATGATACTTTGATGCCTCTTTTTACAGGTGGACAATCTAGTGCTGGTCCTAATGAGGCAACTTCTCAGCCTTTGCAGGTTTCATATGATGATGCAGATCATTCCATTTCTGATGCAGATTTACATGATGCACTTGATGAGAGAGTTGATATTGAGCAGGCAAAAACTATGCCAAAATGGCTGGTGCAGACTTTGTGTGACAGCAAATTAGATGCACCTTTGTCATATCGTACTCGTTCAGGCTCTCGTAGTGCCTCCTTTGCATCAGATTGCTATGCTATGGCTGCGTCTAGTCTCTGTGATGACAATGAGCCTATTTCTTTTGATGAAGCACAGAATTCAGAAAATTGGATGGCTGCTATGCAATTTGAATATGATGCTATAATGAAGAATGGTACATGGTCTTTATGTGACTTGCCTCCTGGCAAGAAGGCCATTGGTACTAAGTGGGTATACAAGCTGAAGCATAAACGTGATGGTACAGTTGACAGGTATAAGGCTAGGCTTGTTGCAAAGGGTTATGCGTGGGAAATAGGCATTGATTTTGATGAGAACTTTGCACCTACATGCCGTATGACTACTGACCGGAGCATTTGTGCACTTGCAGCCCATCATGGTTGGAATGTACATCAGTTGGACATTAAAACAACATTTCTGAATGGTGACTTGCATGAAGAAGTGTATGTTTTTCAACCCCGTGGCTTTGTGCAGAAAGGGCATGAAAACCAGGTGTGCAGATTAAAGAAGGCATTATATGGTTTAAAGCTAGCACCATGTGCTTGGTATGAGAAGCTACATGCCTATTTGGTTGCACATGGTTTTGAAAACAGTCCAACTGAAAGCACCTTATATGTTAAGCGTGCTAATGATGTGCTTCTGATCATTGTTGTCTATGTTGACGACATGCTGCTCACTGGTCCTATTGAGAAGCATATTGCTGATTTCAAGGCTGATTTGCATGCCTCATTTGAGATGTCTGATTTGGGGCATTTGAATCACTATTTGGGCATTTAGTTTATGCAAGTTGATGGTGGAATGGCTTTGTGTCAAATGAAATATATTGACACATTATTGCAATGTTTTGGCCTTGAAGATTGTAAGCCTATTGCCACTCCTATGGAGACAGGTTTATGATTGAGTCTTCATGATGCTGGAGATGCATTTGATGTTGTTCTCTATCAGCAGGCTGTTGGATGCTTGATTTACTTATGCATTACTCGGCCAGATATTGAGTTCTGTCTCATAGATGAGCAGGTTTATGCATTTCCCAGGAGTCACGCATTGGAAGGTGGTTAAGCGCATCTTTCACTACTTGAGTGGTACTCGGCTACTTGGGTTGTTTTATCCCAAGGGGGGATCACTACCGCCAGATTTGCATGCTTTTTCTGACTCGGATTGGGCTAGTTGCTATGACACTCGTGTGTCCACTAGTGGCTTTTGCTTCATGCTTGGTAGCTCATGTATATCTTGGTTGAGCAAGAAGCAGCCTACTGTGGCCACTTCCAGTTGTGAGGCTGAGTATAGGGCAGCTTTTACAACTACTATTGAGTGTGTGTGGCTCAGACACCTTATGGTTGGTTTGGGTGTTGGTCAGTCTTCTGCCACCACCATCTTCACTAACAGTCAGAGCGCATTGGCAGTTGCGAGGATCCCTGTGTTCCATGCTTGCACTAAGCACATTGAGGTGCATTATCACTATGTCAGGGAGAGGTTCTCTGCTTGGGAGATCAGCTTGGCATATGTGCCCACACAGGAGAACATTGCAGACCTTTTCACGAAGGCTCTGCCTAGGGAGAAGTTTGAAGCTTTCCGCAAAGCTTTGGGCTTACTTCCTTTTGTGGAGTGATTTCCACATAGCTTGGCACTTCCTTATACATGAGTGCTAGCTCCTTGTTCACCACATCACTCCCAGGGGGGATTTGTTGATATATTTAGGTAGTGATGTGTGTGAACACACTAGGACCGTAGGGGCACTTTTTTCCCTCTTTAGGAGGTTTTTTTCCCTTGGCTTGTATATATGCCTATTGCCCTAATGGGCTACTTATCTTTGTACATTCTCTAGTAATACATTCAATATTGTGTGTTTGTGTTCCAAGCTTCTTCCTCTTCCTTGTGCTATTCCCATGCTTCCGCAGACGTCTAACTCCAACACTATAGACACACCCATAGGAAAGTATATTAGAGTTTTTGTTGAAGCTAAGTTTTCAAAGAAGTCAAAGTGCAAGATGTGCAGACAATATGTGACAAAGCAAGCATGAGTAGAAATGGGTGCAATCAGAGAGAGATATCTGGTGGTTAGGTGCTATAGAAGTTCCCAAAGAAACAAACAATGTTATTTCGTGGATTTTTAATAGGACTCCATGGATTACAGAAGTAATCTCTTCTCAAATACATGGGCAAAAGCTTTTTGTAGATGATATAGGTTATTTTGAGGTAGAATGGCATTTGGGTGGAGACCTTAAGAGTAAAAAATGCATGTTAGGTTGTAAACAAGGAGCACATTCTCTCTATCCTTGCCCATATTGTACATAAGGTTACAAAGGATCTAAGAAACAGTCTAAACCTACAAGGGCATTGATGAGAGTTGACGACTCTGAAGAAATTGATGAGACAGACTCATAGAATTGTAGGGAATGGGAGATATCACTTTTGAGGTGTCCAATCTTACAAGAACCGATCGATGATAAAATAAGCAATGATTGGGACCCCATTATTCCATTTCCATTAGTCAATATTCACTTTTGTACTTTGCATGCATTCATGAGGATCTTTGATAGGCTTTTGAAGCTTCATGTTGAATATGCATTTGCAATGAAACCACTAGAGAGGTCTACAATAGAAATCCAAAAAATAGAAGATCCTTTTGAATTCTATTGGTTATCATGGTGTCCATGTATCTTTAGTTGTTAAGACATATGGTGAGTCTCAAGAGATTTTACAACAAGTTTCAATGACTGGGAAGAAGGCAAGACATTTCTTTAAAAGAGATGTGAATAGTCAAGATGATGGGAAATGGGAGCTTTGGAAGGACCTCTATTTGATTACGATAGACAATGATAGTCACGTTGATCTCATTAATAAGCCAAAGAAGATTCGGTCATTGTTAGATCAATTGTTACATTTGATGGGTTTCGTTTCCACTAATGCTTCATAATGAGAATTATTCCAAATGACTTTGAAGGAGTTTACACAGTCATTCATCTTATCATGGGGAAAAAGAAACATTACACATTACATAGTACGTTTTGCTTACATATTTTTATTTGGTCTTAAGTACCAGATGTATATCTTATTGACTAGACCATAGCATATTCTTTTTGCACATGGAGCATATTTTATGAATTGATATGGATCATTCGACATTTTTAGTACACAAGGAATGGAGAAGTCACATTATAGGGCTAGAGGTGTTTACTTTAAAAACACGCATCATGGAGGTGGTCTACTACAATCAAATTATTTAGAAGAAATGTTCAACTGGTTTTTTCGTATGACACACTAGAAAATGTGTAATGGAACGAGCATGTGAGTCACAAATAGCAAAGATTACAAGAGAGATACAACATGATATTGCAAGAGAGAAGTGGATGTCATCATCAGGACCGCTACATCGTGCCCAATGTCATGCACAAAGAGTATGTGATGGTTCTACTTGGAAATAGTTTCTCAACTCTTAAAATGCATTATTTTTTATCAAAAGTTTTTTCAAGGTTTTTATAACTCCTTTCTCTTCAAATAAATTTTCAATGTTTTTTTTTAATATTCTTTTAATGTTTTAAAACTATTTTTTATCCCTTTAGATATGAAAAAGACAAATCTTAAATAAAGATGTCGCTCTTCATTTTATCACTTTACATCCTAAGAGAATGGCATGCACAAAGTAGAATGTTAGAAAGGATCATGTCATCTACCCTAGCCATGTGCAAGGTACGTAGTGCCCACCATGGATGACACCCCACAAGAAGCATCAAACCACAAGCCACTCTTCTAGATGAAACTCGGGTGCAAGGACACACTCTGACAGCATTCCATTGCAGGGGAATGAAGCTTCACAGCAAGAGAGAGATGTAACACAACAAATAAAATCTTCCCCTTTTATATCTAATGATGAGGCCCCACAAAGGACATCATTCAAGGCAAGGCCCAAACAACAAGGATGGAGACAAGTTGTAGTGGAGACAACATCAAATTTAGAGAGTTCCTCGGATGAAGACAGTGTTAATGAGCCTCCACGGACCCATGATCGTATCCCTGTGAGCCATCGAGTAACACAAGGAGGCAAGACATTCCCTGCAGGACAAGGACAAAGGCAAACCAATGAAGAAAGAGAGCAAATTCGGGCAGATCAGGTACATGATGAGGGAGGACCATCTAGGCGTGAGCCAAGAAGAGAGAAGAACTCTCAACCACATTCTAGACCACAACGAACACAACCCAACATCCCTCCAAATGCAAGAGCACCGCAAAGGCACAGAAAGCAAACCACAACCTTTGTAGATGTGGAGCTTCTTATCCCATGAAGGTCATTTGCAAGAGTTGTGAAAGAAGAGATCCAAAGCTATTGCACTGGACTTGATATCCAATAGATAGCCATTGAAGCCCTCTAAGAAGCTGCAGAGGCGTATCTTATCTCAATGTTGGAGGACTCTAACCTGTGTGCTATCCATGCAAAGAGAGTGCCAATACAAGCTAAAGATATGCAACGAGCTAGAAGGATTAGAGCGAATAACCCTTAACATTTGTACTCTCTTGTTTGGGAACTTTTTGTATATCCCAAATGATCTATATAATCATCTTCTTATTATATTTGCTCTCCCAGGTGTTTGTCTCTTAGTGTACATGTTTTGAAGTCTATTTCTCCTATGTATCTAAATGTGTCTTCGAAGTCATTTCACATGAGTATCATAGTCTTCCACACATTTTATCAAGTTAAGGAAATATTTCATGTACATGGTGTGTTTATTTGGTGATTACATTGCTTGCAAATAGCCGAGAAATGCAAAAAAAGGCCTGCCATAGAAACGCAGGGATGGGCCTTGCAAAACTTTTGTAGGGCCCATCCCCGCGTTTCTGTGATAGGCCCTTTTTTTGTATTTCTAGGTTATTAAAATATATACCATTCACATAGTAGCATATGGAGTGCCTTAGATAGGGTGCAATTCATGCAAACCCTTTGACCAATAGAGCAACAATCTTGATGAACACCCAAATGTACTTATAAATTGCTGCATGCTTATATGCACCCAGAGGAGTCTAGATATTCTCTAGCATTGCACATAAGAAGGTTCTTCCACACTTCCCCAAGTTTAGGTTGTAATTCAGGGACATAGACTTCCAATATTGGGCAACTAGTGCATGCAATGGCATAGGAATGCAAAAAAATAGGCCTACCACAGAAATGCAAGGATGGGCCCTGCAAACGTTTTGCAGGGCCCATCCCCGTGTTTCTATGGTAGGCCTTTTTTTGCATTCCTAGGCTAGTACAAGCATTTTGGGCAACAACATTTAAAAGAACTACTGAAAAAAGACTGATTAAACTATGCAAAATGTATGAGATTGTCAAAAACATAAAGACAGAATAGACAATTAAATGTACATGGAATTTGAAAAAAGAATAATTAGCATTATAAAATTTTTACAATTGGCTCTTTGCCTTGAGCCTCTTCACTAAATTCTTTCTTCTCTGAAAAGATAGTGGCAATTGGTAAGTCAGAATAGATTGGGATATTAAATGGGGGTCTATCAATCCAAGACTCAAAACTATTCCTATTTGACCTAATTTTTTTCCCCTAAAGTTAAGTCCTAGGGCAGTAAGGGCAAAGGATTTTCTAACCAAAATTACACAATTGGTCCCTAGAATTATTGTAGATAGGCACAAAAGTTTTCTCAAGGCCTTCAGACACCAAGTCATGAAGTGTCCTTGAGGGGAAAAGTCCTTGTGGATTATAACAAAATCTTACTTTGGCAATTTCCCAATGTAGTGTGCCAAGGAAGAGCCAGTGCCATAGGCAACATAGTCATCACCACTATTGCTACAAATTTATCAACTTCAATTGCTTCCTATATATAGATAATCATAAAACTCATTAGATACTTACATCTTGAACGAATATGAGACAATGTCAATCATAAATGTCATTAGATACTTACATCTTGAAGCCTATATTCATCCTCTCCTCTTCCCATTGCATCTAGTGGAATGGAAGAGTGAGCAATGCCACTTTGCTCCACAACAAGGGATGTTGGAATCTTCTTCTCCAAAATTCTTTCCCTTGTTGCGGCTAGATCTTCTTCAACGGAATTTTGATTGGCATCACTCAAAATCTCTTAACACACATGTCTACAACTGAATCACCAAATGGAATGGCTTTGTTTTCAATTTTTTCAGAATTGTTTTCCATGGGAACATCCAAGGTCCAACAAAAAATACTTACGCAGTCATCAAGTCATAGGCCGAATGCCTTCTCAATATCACGTAGGAACAAAAATTCTTCTCCATCGACAAGTACCATTGAAAACATTTCCATCTCTACCTCTGGTAGAGTGGGTTCCATGGGCTCTAAGTTGGAGGGTGGACTATTGTGTGTACTACTGGCTTCCTTCAATTTGTCCACTACCCCTTGTGGAAATTGTCTGCAAATTTTTTGACTCTCTTCTAATAAGTTGTGAGCTTGTGTCTCGGGTTCCTTTTTTTCATCTAAAAAACCCCTAGTGACAAGATGGGTTAGGTCCATGGGTGTAGGTTTGGGTTCCGCATTGACAAAAAAGATTGTTCTTACAACATAGGAGAGATATTTTCTTCCCATCTTCCTCTTCTTATTTAATTGTTTAATTAAGGGCATTGTGTCATCTAACAGGTGCCCTGCATCCTTAGCAACAACCATGAAATACTTTAAGCACTTTGCAAAGGCCTCATCTCCTTTATGAATGTATAAAAGTAGATCTTAATATATAGAATTCCATAAAAATTGTAATCTCCTCGAGCAGATCAGAGTTCATGGCTAGTGTCCCTTCAAGATTAGGGACTCAATAGACTAGGTCATACAAATTTCTACAACCGTTGTACTTTGTAGTATCCAAAAACTCCATGAATAGATCTCGAGAAGATTTGATGGGAGTGGAAGTGCTAGTAGCCATCGCTTGTGCATGAGAATTCTATTGGCTGGTCTACGCATTCTAGCTCTTTGTGAGTGCAAATGTGAGAAATGAGCACATAGAACCCATTGTTATAGCAATTTCAAGTCTTTAAAGCGATTGAGCCCACTTTTAAAAGTACATAATAAAATAATCAAAGCTCAAAAAATGTGTTTCTGATGACAAAATAATGCATCGAACACCAAAGGATATGAATTTTTTTGCATCAAAGCAAATGTTTAAACATAACAAAACAAAACACATGAACAACCACATTTCAAAGTAGTGAACATCGACTTTTGACATTCCAAAAGTTTTGAAATTACCATTGTAAATAAGAAGGTATGTACAATATCTAACATGAATTGTTATTCATACTTTTTACAAGTTTCTTGAAAGTGCAAAAACCATGAGATACAATGACGAGGACCCAAAAAGTGACATTATCAGGTTGCAAAAGAGCTACGACCATGAGAGTTCTATTCCATCTTTGCTCCAATATACATGGACTTTCATTTTGTATTCCAATCTTCTTCCCACCTTTAATCAGTTTGCAAGAAATTGAAGTTATAAAACTAAAATAAGAAATAATGAAAAGTTTACTTTAACAAAAGCACAAAACATTTCTCACCTTATGTCCTTGTATTTTTAATTTGGATTGAGTTAGTCCTTCAAACCCCATAATCACCAAGTGGTTTCTCATATTAACTAAGGCCCAATGATGATTCACTAAAATAGTTTTTGTCTCCTTGTTGGGCAATCTAAGCTTTATTTCAAATGAATGTAAAGATCCCTCCGAACTTTGAAATGGTATCCATTCACAAAGTTTTCACATCCAATGATCATAGTAAAATCTAATGTATAATGAAGTACATTGTTTCAAATATCAAAATCCTATACGTGTTGTTGCTCTAGCACAATGGTGAGAACCACGTTAAGAAGCTCCACCTCCTTAATGTCAATCTGCGGAAGAGATAGGAGTGATATGAAGATCGTGAATGTGAGATGAAGTGAGAGTGAAGGTGAGAAGCATAGAAATGCACACACACATGCACACACACTACGAAGAGACAAGCAAGACACAATGGAAGGTGAGAAGTCAACTCTATTACTCAAGAACACTATTACAAGCTCAAAAGAACTCTAAGCTCACACTAGCCAACACTAACCAACCTCAAAAATGAGCTCTCTAGCTCTTTTTATAGTTTCTAGACTAGTTTTGACCGGTTTCACATCTAGTGACCGGCATAGTTAAAAATTAGGTCCTAGATGCTATTTGGAAGGGCAAACGGTGTCTAAAAATAACAAAAATTGATACGCTTGTTCTACCTAAGCTCCTCAAGCTCGAGGACTCCTCGGCTTGCACAGAATGGAGCTAGAAATTAAGAAAAGGGTTTTTCTATGTTACATATGTTACAATAGTGATAAAAATCACTGTTGGAGGTTTTTGAAAAGTATTTTTAGAACATGATTCTTTGAAAAAAGATTCCACTGGCTCACTGCTCCGTCGTTACATGCTTCCGCGTCTTCTATGCCTCTGGCTGCTTCCAACACCCCCCTCCCTCTCGCTTCTGTCGTCCCTGACAGAACCTGGTTGTGAGGTCTGCCGGATATAGTTCTGTAGGAGGTCTTGAGCGAGGGTGTGCTCGGAGATACGAATGCCTCGGGCCAGATTTGCCTCGAGTTTCTCCCAGTCGATTGGTTGTGGTTCTTCCGGTGGCGGGAGCTGATAGTGTGTGGAATAGACCATTCGTTCACAGGCAAATAATTGTAATAAATGTGTAGGCCTGCTTATGAATACCTCTGAATGGCGTGGTCAGGTACCACAAAGACTCTTTCTGAAGTCTCATCCAAGTATACAACCTTTCCAGGTGTATCCGGGTCCTTGAACTCGTATATAGTAATGATACCTACCTCACTAAGTAGTTCTGTCTTGTATCTCCAAAAGGCTTCATCAATTTCTTTATTTACAAACAACTCTATGCTTCTGTTGTCCTGAGGGATCCATTCCGGGATTAGTACTCGTGTCAGTACAGATTTCCCTCTAGGTGTTCTAAGCTCTTCTAATGGTTCTTTTCCTTGAGATTTTGCTTCCGTCTCTGGTTGAATCACGCCAAACTCATTGGTATTGTTTGGCTGCGTACTTAAGATGTACATTGTTCCTTCCTTGTCTATGTACGCGTCTCTCTCAAATTTCACCACTGGATGTTCCAATCCAATGGGTTGATCGGGGTTGTGCATTTTCACCACTTGCCTTCGCAAACCATCCTCATAGATGCGAGCACCTAATCGGTTGGTTTGGAGAAACTCTAGTTGTGTTCTATAGGGTCCTTCTGGTTTTTCTAAGTATGCTACATTTGACCCTACTTCTGGTCTTTCTGTGCTAAATGCCATTTCTGAATCACTAGTGTCTGAGCTCTCGTAGGGGTAATTACTATTCAATTGCTGAGCCCACGATCGTGCAGTAGTTCTTACACTTGCCTCTGATGATCTAAGGCTTCGTCGGTCTGACTTACCTATATGTTTGCCCGATCTAAGGTTCATTAATTTTCTTCCTTGCACACTCAGTACACGCTCAGATCGTCAATGATTCTTTGTTATTACTTTCTTGATTCTTTTTAAATTTCTTTCGATTCTTGTCTTAATGTATGCGTCAGGAATTCGACTTTCCGTGGTACTTTGAGTTCTCGTTCCGTCAGACTTATGTTCTTTCCTTTAGGTTTTCGTGTCACACACCTTTATCTTTAGTCTTGGACTTGATAAATTTAATTTTCTTGAACTTGAGGCGTTCCTATCGTCTTTAATCCACAATACTACCGTTTATCCTAAGCTAAGCATTGACTGAGGGGGTTGAGTAATCTTCCAACCTCGAGTCAGCTTTTCTGGTTGCTTTGATGCCCAAGAAGCCGCGCTTCCCAAGCTTTTTGCCCTTCACAGCCTTGCTTTGGTTGCTTTTGATTGCCCTTGCTAGACCTGGAAAAATTCAATATTAGACCAATTCACAGTTGGATGATCAAGCACTTGAGTATATACACCTTTTAAGTCCCTTCCCTTTTGCCCAACTTTTTAATGCTTGCCCCCTGGCTTTCTAGTCCCAAACTAGGTCAACCTCAAAATAGCTTATCTAAAAATAGACGTATCCTTAATAGCTTTATAATGAGCTATTAAGCTCAAAAAATGGACTTCGGATGAAAAAGTTATGACCATTCAGGCCCTGGGGGGTAAAAACTGACAAACAGGTTTTTCTCCAAATATGAGCTAAGGGGTCTCCTATGAGTATAATCACCCAAAAATTTCCCAAAAATAGTCTCAAAATTGGCCAAAAAATGAAACCCTAAAATTTGCGATGGGGGTGCACAATCCCGATGGTTTGAGATGATCGCGATGGTCTGGGACCGTCGCGATGGTCCAGGCGAACCGTCGCGATGGCGTGAAAGTGGACAATCGCGATGGCTCGATCAGGCGGACAATTGCGATGGCGTCAGTCAACGGTCAACGTGAACAATCGCGATGGTCCAAAGTGAACCGTCGCGATGGTCTGGGCGCAATGGCGTGAGCCAATCGCGATGGTCCAAAATTTCGGGTTGTCACGATGGTGCAAGGGTGCGAGCCGTCGCGATGGTCCAACTTGCCATGTGGCACCATCGGCGCGATGGCGTGAGCCAATCGCGATGGTGTGGGGTCAACCGAACAGTCGCGATGGTCCGCGAACCGTCGCGATGGTCCAAATGAACCGTTGCGATGGCGTGAGACCGTCGCGATGGTCCGGTCGAGCCGTCGCGATGGCGTGAGCCAATCGCCATGGTGTGACACAATCGCGATGGTCTGAGACCGTCGTGATGGTCCACCAAAATGCAATTTTTTGAGATGCAGCTATGGATTCCTATAGGCGCAGGTGTGCTCTTCACGCTGGTGTGGTCGCTTACCTCAAATTCCGAAGTTTGCAGACCATCGCGATGGTCTGACACAGTCGGAAATTTCTGACACAAGGTGAAAATTTTACCTTTTCCAAGCTTTCCTGATGCACTGGAGCTCTATACCTACAAGAAAACTCAAGAAAACAGAAGTACATGCAAGCACAAAAGCTCTCTCTCACTCTCTCGCATGCACAAATGAGGGGAAATGAGGAGAATGGGTGGATATGGTGAATTTTCTGATTTTTTTGGAGATGAAGATGATGATGCGGTGATGAAGATGGAGTGTGGGGGAGGTGAAAAACACTAAAAACTAAGTAAAAACAACAACAAAAACTGAAATTTTTATCTTCCAATGCCACTTCTTGCTATACTCTTACCATCACACATTCGTCCTAGACTCGATCCCCGGCAACGGCGCCAAATTTGGTGTTGCTCTAGCACAATGGTGAGAACCACGTTAAGAAGCTCCACCTCCTTAATGTCAATCCGTAGAAGAGATAGGAGTGATATGAAGATCGTGAATGTGAGATGAAGTGAGAGTGAAGGTGAGAAGCATAGAAATGCACACACACATGCACACACACTACGAAGAGACAAGCAAGACACAATGGAAGGTGAGAAATCAACTCTATTACTCAAGAACACTATTACAAGCTCAAAAGAACTCTAAGCTCACACTAGCCAACACTAACCAACCTCAAAAATGAGCTCTCTAGCTCTTTTTATAGTTTCTAGACTAGTTTTGACCGGTTTCACATCTAGTGACCGGCATAGTTAAAAATTAGGTCCTAGATGCTATTTGGAAGGGCAAACGGTGTCTAAAAATAACAAAAATTGATACGCTTGTTCTACCTAAGCTCCTCAAGCTCGAGGACTCCTCGGCTTGCACAAAATGGAGCTAGAAATTAAGAAAAGGATTTTTCTATGTTACATATGTTACAATAGTGATAAAAATCACTGTTGGAGGTTTTTGAAAAGTATTTTTAGAACATGATTCTTTGAAAAAAGATTCCACTGGCTCACTGCTCCGTCGTTACATGCTTCCGCGTCTTCTATGCCTCTGGCTGCTTCCAACACGTGTTCCACCTATTTTACAAAGATATTTATCACCTTTTGCAATTCCTTCTATCAAATCCCAATTTTCACCAAGAAGACTTTAGACTTGCTAATATGTGATACCTTTACACATGAACATGGTGGAAGTCTCTTGGAATGAGGATCCTTGGAATAAATATATAAAACAATGGATGGGAAAAGACCAGTGCAAACCTACAAATGTAGACACTTCTATGAGTTTCAAAGAGTTATGTATATCCATTACCATCTTGTGCTTCAAAGATGATATGGGCCATATATTAGGTTTTTGCCACTCCAAGCTAAGAAGAGATGAACCAAACTATTTGACTCAAAGAAGGTATATTCAGGATCTAGTTTTAAAGTTCAAAATGGATAATGCCAAACTTGTGGGAATACCTATGGAGATGAACCATAGACATAGTGTTTTTGAAGGAGAACACAAAGAAGATGTGAAGGAATATGATAGTCTTGTGGGTAATCTAGTTTATGCTACACATACAAGGGCACATATATCTTATAGTGTTGGAGTACTTAGTAAATGTATGCATTGACCAAGAAAAACACATATGGATGCAGCTAAAAAAGTGCTCAAGTACCTTAAAGGCACTATCAATGAAGGTATAATTTACTAGTATACATCGTATACATCTGATTTGGATCTCAAATTTTGTTAACATGCAAATTGGACGGGGTCAAAGGATGATAGGAGAAGTACATCAAGTTTTCTAGCATTTGTAGGATCTAAACTTGTCTCTTGGATTTCTAAGAAACAACCCACACTAGCACTATCCTCAAGTGAAGCTGAATACAAAGGCTTGTTAATAGCCACACAAGAAGCTATATGGTTGAAGGAATTGTATATAGATTTAGGACTTGTGAGCTCCAAACCTCACATTTTTGGAGACAACTTGAGCTCAAGGAATTTAGCAGCTAACCTTGTATACCATGCAAGAACCAAACATATAGAGCTTCATTATCACTTTATAAGGGAGAAGATTTTTTCAAAGGAGATTGATGTACCAATTGTTCGAATAGATAAACAAGTGGAAGATATGATGACCAAATCTCTAGATGGAGTAAACATTTGCTGATTTAAAGCAATTGCAGGTAAAAGTAATTTCACAATGAAGATTGAAGCATGCTTAGCTTGAGGAGGAGGTTTTAGAACAGAAAGATTTCAACATGATTTAATGTGAAGCGTTCAATTTGGACAAGTAAGTTCGAAGATTTAAATTTCCAAAAATTCAAAAAATGCAGACTCATGTAGAAGATGAATCTACAATCACTTGAAGGGCAGGTCACTATTTGGATTGTGACTTGAATTTTACAAGTGAGAGTTAAGAAATTCAACTTGCTATGTGTAGCTTGGAAAAGAAGTTACAATGTTGTAGTCGAAGACACATCCAAACTATGAGTGTTTGGTTGCCAAAAGTATAGAATAGAGAGCAATAGTATTGTAGGTGACGGTGAATTTGATAGTAGATGCTGGTTTTGTGTATATATTGAGCTACATACCTATGATTGAGGTGTTCTATGTATCATTACATAGTCAAGAAGTTTGTTGAAAGACCAGAAATACAAATTCAGATGTTACCATGTCTGAAACAGCAAAACATAGAGCATCATATTTTCACCACAAGAACCCTAATTGCTTTTGGAGGTTCATTTTGTTGTGCAACTTCTTTCAGAGAGAGTTTTTGGTGTGCAAGATCTTATTTTTAGAGATTGAAGGAATTATCCATGTATGATCATTGTGGTAGCATCCTACATAATAGCATCTTTACTCTATAAGGCATCATCATCTGAGAGCATTGAGTATTTCAAGTTGCACTTTCAATCCATAATTAGAAAGTTATTCATAGTTAGCTCATGAGTGAATAGTTAGTCTTGTATCAATTGTTTAGAGTGATGTTGAAAGGACACAAGGTATACTATTTCACATAGTTGAGTCTTATAAAGTGAATCAAAGTCTACAAGTGATAAAGAGCACGTTCTATACTAGAAAGTTGAAACTAACTTCATTGGTTGAGGTAAAAGATTTCTTCCATCTTTTTCCCTTTCATGATTCATAAAGATTTCTTCCATCTTTATGAATCATGAAGAACTCGTTCATGAGGGATTCAGTGAATTTATTAATGAAGTGTGTACCTATATCACTGACTATCGTAATTGGTATTCTAAACCTTGTGAAGATATTTTCAAATAAGAATTTTACAATTGAGTGGGCATCATGTTTAGGGGTGCCTTTGGCTTCTACCCGCTTAGTTATGTAGTATGTAACCGCTATGATATATTTAACATGAGAGCCTCTTCTTGGGGGACTAATAAGTCCAATAAGTTCAATTACCCATTATGATAAAGCTCTTGCACAAACCATTGTCTAAAATGCATCTCATCTCTTCTAATTGGAGGCCTAGTTCTCTAACACAAATCACAACTCCTTACATAGGTTTCTCCATCCATGTAGAGTGTTGACCAGCATAAGCCTACAAAGAGCATCATCTTTGCAATCTTATCAGCTGAGAAATGACCTCCACTTTCTCCAACATGAGGCATTTCCAAGATAAGAAGATACTCTCCCCCGTGAACACACATTTGTAATGGATTATCGTTTCCATGCTTGAGGATTTGCTTTCCTATGATAACATAATATCTACTTTGTTCTCGACAACTGTTTTCCTAACTTGGATATCACTTTGTAGGTATGTTTGCGGTCTTAAAAATTCAATCATTGGCTTGCTCACCTCATGTGCTATGCTAGAATAGCAGAGAGATGAATGCTCATCAGGTGAGGAGACTTGGCATAAATTGCAATTAGAAACATATTTGTGTACATCCTTTTACATGTTCGACCAATATACTCCTAATCTCTTTAGTTCCTAAGTTGTTCCACTTAATGTTTTATGGACTTTCAATTTATTTTCACGAGCTTTTCTTATATTCCAAATCTCTTTTCCTTTTATAAAATGGATTCTATGTTCTAGTCCATGTGTAAGCAAGGGCACCAAAGTTTCTGTCCATGATGGACATACTTCCAAGTTGAACATGTATGTACCTAGCTGTTGACCTAAGCATCAACTTAGGGACTTGCGGAGAAAGAGACTATACCTCAATCCCCTCACAAGTGCATATAGTGGGGATACACGCTTTTAATTATCAATCCAAAGAGTATACAAACCTAGCCGAGTGTATGAAGACATGCAATCATGTAATGGTCAATGCAAATGAACTACTCAAAGAATGTAAATGAGGCAAAGACTTATCCAAACAAGCTCCAACTGTTGGTCAAGGCGAAACGATACTTGGTGCAGCAGCCGTCAGTATTTTGGACTTTTCTCCCAGCTCCGAACTCCAAACATAGCGAATAGCATATGCGTTTCGAAGCTCTCGAGAAGACGCATCCAATGGCAGTGGTTTCACTCAATTCCGACGCTCCTACTTCAAGTTATGAGCGAAATACTGAGTTGCGGGAATACTTTCATACACTTCAGCACTTCCTACACTTCGCACACACCTTTCCTACAGCAAAGAAACACTCTCAAGGATAGACAACACTCACAAGCACTCTTTCCAAGCAATACACATGCATACAAGCTCACGAAGAAGAAGATAAGGAGGGAAGAAGACACAAATTCGAATTTCTGTGCTCTCTATTCTCACAATGGCAAAAAGTTCTTTACAAAGAGTCACATTTGACTTATATACTAGTGCCCTAAAAATGGTCCTTTCACACAAGTGACCGGCACTTTATTCACTAAGAGACTAATTTCCTACTATTGTACATGGGTATTCTCTACTTTTCTGTGGGGATGCATCTAGAGGACTCCTCTAGTGCCTTTACAAGGGGAAATATATGACAAGAATGAATATGATACAAAAATATGTAGTCCAAATCGGAAAAATTTTGGGGCCCGTCTTTTTCTCTGCTTTGTGCGCTCTTTAGCTCTGCAACACTCTCCCCCTCTTCGTCTCTGTCGTCCCTTGACAGACTTTGCTTCGCGCACGCGCCCAGTGGTCAGTATTGTCTGATTCTTGATCTTGCATTACGTTTTAGAGGCGCTCTGATTTGTCCTGGTTGCACACATCGGACCTTGCTGTGTTATTCACTTCTTTTCACTGCACGCAACCTTTGCTCATTGTTACCTGTTTATAAAACAGGTGTTCAGTTTTGACGGCCTCTTCTTAATTCTTGTTTTACATTCTCTGGGCCTAATGCATTCGCCTTAATTGCCAGCAACCCTTGGAGTTAGACTGACTACCTGATATTCCACAGTCTAATTCACCTATAGGTTCCTTAATTCTGGGTTGCCACGCACGCCACTAGTGGAAGGTCTGAGGATGTGGTGCTTCAGTCTTCGATCTGGACCTTCCAGAGATCAAGAGGTTGAAGCACCCACGTGGGATACGTCCTTTCCTTGGTGTGTGTGCCCCTGCGGGGCTCTGTGCAGAGATGGGTGTTGCGCCCCTGCGGGGCTTCTTGCAGAGATATATCTTCAGATATTGCTTTTTAGTGAAGCTGCTTCTTTCGTTGTCTTCTTCTTTTCTTCTTCTTACTTGTCTCTCCCGCAACACTGCCCCCCTCCTGGACTCTGTCGTCCCCGATAGGCTTTGATAAGCGACGGGCATATGTTCGATATACTTGTTGCTCTGTATCATTTAGCAGATTGGCTTCACGTATCATGAGCTGTTTCCATTGTTCAGCTTTTACTCCATCGTTGGGCGGTTGTCTGTGATCTGCGAAGAAGCTTAATTCATATGCCACAAGTCTGGCATTCAGATTGGATGACATCTTCAAAAAGATCTCTGAATCTATTTCAAAAAATCCTGTAAAAAACGCTTCTTCGAATGTCTGCATATATGGACTTGGCAAAAACATCAGTCTGGAATAATATGCCATTATAGTTGGTCTGCTTGGCATCACTGATAGATCAAAAATAAGTATTTCGGTGCCCTGATTAATTCCAATAAAATTCAAAAATGTGTATGCCGCGTGTTTGAAAACTTTTAGCACAGTGAGCAGCATACTAAGTATTTTATTTGTCATTTTGACAGCTAAATCTGGTACTGTCGCATAATTGTGTAGCCAAAATTCTATTGTCTTTACCATGTAATCTTCTGTTGGCAAATAGTTATGTGGCGGGCTTGGAAGTAGCGGATAATTCATCCACTGATTATTTATTGTACCTTGCCGTTGCATGTCCAAAAATGTTCTAGCTTCTCTTCTACGAGGTACAGGACAAAATGCAGGGTTTACCTGCAGGGAATAAGGAGCAGCTTGCCAGTGTATTCTTAATGTCGGATGTTTCTCCAAAAATCTTCTTCTCCAAACTGGCTGTGCAGCTTCAAATTCCGCTTGAGTAAACTTGAATGTATCATTCTCGAAGTTGAGCTGCTCATCTGGACTCTTCCCCGTAATCTTTAGTATATAGCGTCTGGTCTTTTCTTTCAAGAGTCCATATGGAGTATTGAAGGGCCTCATGATTTTATCCAGGTCGTTACCTTTGATCTTGGCCTCTTTTATGATTTTGACCACTTCATTTTCAAAATTTTCGGTTAATCGGGACACCACTAGTGCCCGTTCCTTCTGACTTATTTCTGCAGTGTATGGCATTGGATGTTCGTCATGTATGTCGGCCAACTGCTCATGTATTGGAGAATGATAGATCGGGTGAGATAGAGGGCTTACCTCCACCTCGTCAGTAGGATTTTCCTTGGTCGGCACTACTGGTGTCCCGATCGGTGCGTTTTCTTTTATTTGAGTCTTCAATTGTGCTATGCACTTATCTCTCTCTTTGACTTCTTGCATGGCTGCGCTGAGTGCTTCTTTAGCCGCGAGCAATTCATTTCCTACTTCAGCAACATTATCCATGTTTTCGCTGTAACTCTGTACCAGTTTGGCATTTACCTTTTGTAATTGACTTTTTAGTTCTCTGGTTTCATTGGTGTACTTGTTTTTCCATTCTTCTGTCTGTGCTTGCTCTTGTCTTAGCAACTCTTCATATTTGTCCATTTGCTCCCTTAATTCTTTCTCTTTGTTTTCTGAGGATTCCTGCTGTACGATTGGTTGATCATATAATAAGGATTTCATTAATTCCTTATTTCTGTTGCGTAACGTGTCATTCTCTTCCATGTATAATTTAAGTTGTGTCTCTAGTAGAGCCCTTCTAACCCTCATTCTCTCTTTGTCCGCTTCGCTTGCATCATATAATCTTTGTAAATCTGCGAGCTGTGTTTGCAGATGATGATGCTGAGTGCTTAATGATTCATATTGCGTTTTTGTTTCCAGCAGCTCAGTGCTTTTGGTTGCTATCTCTTTTTGTACCTGAATTAATTGTGCAGACAACTGTTCACTCATAATTTGAAACTGATTCTTTTCCCTCATGACTTTGTCATAGTCTGCATCCGTGTCCATCATTTGTTGTTGGGTATCCATGGCCGTCTGAATCATCTGCTTGACTACCGGCTTCAATTGATTGACATCCACATTAAGCCATGTTTTTGGAATGCTTGGTGCTTCACCAGTTGTGACATCTTTTCCTTGGGCGACATGCAGTGTAGTGTCATGGGGCTGCCTAATCTGAAGTTGGATCCTTGGCTCAGCCACCATGTTGGCTTGATTTTCTTGAGGTGTATCATCTGGCACCTCGATCACAACTTTTTCTTGGTTCTGTAGTAACTCCGAATCCACATTCACTGGAGTTTGTGGTTCCTCTTTGATAGGAATTCTTACAGGTGTACTGGTTACTGGAGCTTCATTGATGCTAAACTTGGTAGTGTCATTTAATTGAATGACGTGTTCAGGTTTGTTAGCATCATTTAGCTTCTGAATCTTTTCTTCGTGGTTGTCTGGTGTGAATTCCACTTGATTCATTTCTGATCCTTCTTCTTCATAAGTTTCTGTCCTGATATCAGTATCTAGAGTGTCTTTCTCCGGACTGGATTCCGTATTTGTACTAGAATCATCGATGCCCAATTCTTTGTATCTTCCCGGTGTTTTTAGGGTCTTCTCTTGATGCTTTGGTGCTGCTTGACTGGCCTGTCTATAATGATGACCTTGGACGTTGAGATTCACTTGTCCTTGCATATATTGATGTGTTTCTTCAAGGGCAGCAGATAAATCTCTTTTTGTAATGGGCATTTGTACTACGGGGATGGTGGGTAACACATGTGTTCGTTTGGATTGGGGTGTAGCCTGAGCTTCCTCCTCCCGTAGACGCTTTGTACCTCTCATTTTTGGTTGAGAACTGGTCCTTGCCTCTTCAATACCTGTAGCAATTTTCTTTTTTTTGGGAACTGTGGCGGATTTCACATATTTCGCCAGCCCTTCTGAGGTTGGCATCTCCCTTAAGCAGTTCTTCATATCTAAAGCTTCATATATCAACAATGTTAAAGCGGAACTGCCATTCAAAAATTTCTTTTGGCCCCATTTCTTTTGGGCTTCAAACAATCGTTCTTGTACATACCATGTCAGGTTCACCTTGTTGCCAATCTGTCTCATGGCATGGGATAGTAACTGAACTACTAACTTTTGAGGTGCAGTGTACCTGTGCATACTAGGAAAACAGAAATGTTGATGCACCAATCTGACTGCATCTTCGATATCTATTCTGTTGATCTCTAGGAATGATCTTTTCTTTGGGTCGTGGCATTCATCCTTAATGTTAGTAATGCCCTCCTGACTCCATCCAAAAGCTTTATTGATCAATTCATGTGTGAATTGAATCGTCTTCCACTTGCCTACTTTATCCAATACTTGTGCTTCTGGAATTGAGATCTTTGTTGCAGCAGGTTGCATAGTATTCATTACTTGAGTGCACCGCTGAAAATCTGGCACATAAATAGGCAATTTCAGAAATGCTTCTATTCCTGCCTGGGTCCATACGTCTTCAATATGTGGTAATCCTTGTACTATCGTTTTGAAGTCCTAAGACATGATAGGGAAACAGTGATCCCTGTCCATAATCTTTATTGTTGCCATGAAGAGAAGTTCTGACACTATTTGGTCATCCCGGAACCAATGGCCTCTTACTCTTGTGATCGACTCTAATGGAAAAAGTTGGACTTCTTCCTCTTGAGTGGCTTCAGAATTTGTTGATGACATCTGCACTCAATATAGAGTGTGAATTAGTGGCCATATATTATCAGAAATGTTCCTTTATTTGTCTTAAGCTTGACATTGCTCCGAGTGAATGGTGTCGTCCCTTTCCGTGTGTGTGAGAAAGGTAATACCTGGAATTTTTTTGTTTTCATGTATTTTTATATTTTTTTTTTTTTGCTAAAAAGAAAACATAAATGTTAGTCCATAGCCGAAGCGGTTAGTAATTTTTTTGGAGTATATTTATTTATTTATTTATTTATTTTATTTTTTATTTTTTTTATTTTTAATGTATGTACAAGTGCTCTCCTATTTCCAAAGGGAAAATGTGCGTGACCATCCGGAAGTAGAAGGAAGACGTGCCGAATGCTTGGCATTGTAATGTGGCCCTATCATGCATACTTTGAATCTCGACAACTTCTCATGTGTGCAATTGGATTGTGTAGCTCTATGCACACAAGTTGCGGGATCCTTCGGCACCCAAATCTGCTTCATTTGGTTGGGATGCATTTCCTTCGGAACCTTCTTGATAAATGTGATTCTTCCCTTATAGTGCGTTTGCTCTATCTGCTTTTGGGATTTCGGTCTTCCTTGTGTTGCAGCTGCAGACTCCTTCTTTTTCCAATAGTTCTTCTTTCTTGGCTGGTGTGCCTGTTGACCATGTTGATGATGATTGCCCTTCTGAGGTTGCTCATTGTTTTGGTTGGTCATCCTTGAAGTACATGACTTTGGGATCCATATTTGTGTTCGATCCGGTTGTGCAGTTATCAGTTTCTTTGGGATCCATATGCTAGTGAGTCGAGGTTGACCGTGGTGCTCAAAATTCTTCGTCTTCTTTTTTGATTTGACACGCTGATGTCGAAGACTTTTCTGTTGTTGAAGATATGCCTTCTTTTGATCCTTTCTTATCCAAGCTAGTGTAGAATGTGGAATAGGGTATACTTTCATAGGTGTAGACTTCAATTCTTGCAAAGGAGTATTCTCTCTTGTGCATTGTGTTTCACTGGGCTTGATTTCATGTTCATGTGCACTCTTGTGACTCTCTATACTCAAAGATGGAATGCACACAGAACTCACGGTATTCTCACATGAAGTACTTGACAATGGGGTTTCTATAGTGCTAGTGAACATACAATCATGACTTTGTTCATTGGAATGAACTTCTGGCTCTATATTAGCGGCTTTGAGTGGTCGTTCGTCTAGCAAACTAAATACCTCACGAGGTCCTATCCTGGCTGAGATGTAGCCTAAAGCCAATTGAATGGTTACCTCATATTCATAGATCCAATCTTGACCTAACACAACATCTTCAAGCAGATCCTGATCCTGACACACTAAGAGTCTCTGCTCCATAGTGTTGTTCCCCATATGTAAAGGTAAGGTTATCTCACCTATGCATTGAGTAATTTTTCCTCCTATTCCTATTAGCTGTGCCTTCGATGGGCGTAACTCCTCTTTAAGTCTCTGAGACAAAGAGAATCTGATGCAGCTTATGGCTGCTCCTGTGTCTATGAGAGCATCCACTAAGTGGTACTCTTTCCGTCCTGCTCCCAGATTCAAGTAAGGTTGTCGTCTTTGTTGCCCTGAGTTCTCAGTGACTCTAAAATTAGCCATTGGGATGAGTTCTTCTCCTACTCGATATCTCTCGTCTCTTTCTCTCATCCACTCTTTCCGTTTTCTGATGCGTTCTAGGGCTTCCTGTCAGGCTTCCTCTCGAATTCGTTCTTCTTCCTTTTTCCTACTTTGAGCTCCTAACAGTCGCGCTAGCATTTGATCAGTCAAAGGCTCCATGAATCTTCTCACTCTGCATCCACTGATGTAGTTGGGAAGAATGTCTCCGTCTAGTGTGGCGAGATTGACTGCACCACTAGTAGAGATTCGATTTATAATCAGGGGTCCATATCCGCGTTTTTGTAGCTTCTTTGCATGTTGTTTGAGGGTGTATACTAGGACTAAGTCGCCTTCTTTTAGTCCCTTGTCTTTTATATGTGAATCATAATATGCCTTTTGTCTCCGTTTAGCGACATAAATGCCTGCTACAGCTTGCAATCTAGTCTCGTGCAGCTTTTCAATTTGATCTAATTGCTGAGACAATTCATGACTGTTCCACTCATATTGCTGGGCCACTTTCAATGTAGGTACTAAGAAGTCAATTGGCAAAATTGCATTCTGCCCATACACTAGGTTGAAAGGTGTAGTTCCAACAGCCGTTTTATATGCCACTCGGAAGGCCCAAATTGCGTGATGTAATTGTTTGTCCCAATCTGACCTTCCATTATTGACAATCTTTGTCAATACAGTACATAGTACCTTGTTGGAACTTTCAGCTTGTCCGTTAGCTTGAGGGTGGTATGGGGCTGATTTTTTATGAACCACAAGAAAGTCATTCATTAGCGACTCAATGACTTTGTTTAGGAAATGCGTTCCTCGATCACTCACTATCTCAATCGGTAGTCCAAAGTGTGTGAAAATGTGCTCAAAGAGAAATTTTGCTGTGGTTTGAGCATCATTCTTTCTAGTGGCTTTTGCTTCTACCCACTTGGTTAAGTAGTCGGTGGCTACTATGATGTACTCCGCATGTGATCCTTTGGCCGGTGGATTGATAGGTCCTATGAAGTCAATCCCCCACTTGGTAAATGCTCTTGCACAAACCATGGGTCTTAAAGGCATGTCGTCTCTTCGAATGGGATATTTCGCTCTCTGGCATGTTTCGCAGCTTCTCACATATGTCTCCGCATCCATATGTAGAGTTGGCCACCACAAGCCTGCAAAGAGAATCATCTTGACCGTTCTGTCTGCTGAGAAATGTCCTCCCGCAGCTCCTGCGTGTGCCATTTCTAAGACAGAGAGATATTCATTTTCATGAATGCACATTCTTAGTTGGTTATCTTTCCCGCGTTTAAAGAGTTGTTTTCCTATGATGGCATAATCCTTACTCTGTTCTTCAAGAGCACGCTTCCTTGCTAAGGTAGCTCCATCAGGGTACTCTCGAGTTTTCAAGAACTTTACTAGAGGCATGCTCCACCTTGGTGCTATTGTAGAATAGCATAATGTAGAATTCTCGTCTGGGATTTGTTCTTGACAGATTTGACAGGTTGACACATAGTTATGTGCATCTCGTTGCATGGTTGGCCAATATATGCCAAATCTCTTGAGTGTTTGCCACGTTCCATTTGCATTCAAATGAGTGTTCCATTGGTTTATGTGTGCTTTCTGAAGCCACATTTCTTGTTCCCCTTCTTCCACGCATCTCATCAGCAGTCCGCTTGAATCCTGGTGGTACAAACTTCCAGCAATAATGTGAAGGTTTTTGGTCCTCCAGAGATCTTGCTTTTGGTTTGGCGTGATCCCATCTTTAGGTCCATGTGTAAGTATCGGGATCAATTTTTCGGCCCATTGAGGACATACTTCCAGGTTAAAGAGATAAGTATCTAGCAGATCATCAGGAACTCCTATGGGTGGTTCTCCATGGGTCATACGAGATAAGTGGTCTGCCCTTATGTGGGTGTTTCCTTTCTTGACTATTACCTCAAAATCAAATTCCATTAGCAATAAAAACGATCGTACTAATCGTCCTGTATTGCAAGGCTTGTTGACTAAGTACAACAGGGCTTGATGATCAATGAAGAATTTGAATTTGTTTGCCAGTAAGTAATGTCTGAATTTCTTGACTGTGTATACCATCCCTAGGCCTTCTCTCTCCGTAGTAGTATAATTGCGTTCCGCTTGATTTAACTGTCTACTGGCATAGGCTATCGGGTGGTCTAATTTTCCTGTATCAGCTGGTTGAGCTAAGATGCAACCAATGGCAAACTTGGAAGCATCCACATGGATGTGAAACGGTTTATTCCAGTTGGGGACTCAAAGGATGGGTGCTGAACTCAGTCGATTCTTTAACTCATTAAAATCTTTTTCACATTCTTCGGTCCAATTAAATAGAGTCAATAATGCATAAAGAGGTCTAGCAATTATGGCGTACGTATGTATGAATCTTCGATAGTAACCACAATGTCCCATAAATGCTTGAACTTCTTTAGCCGTTTTAGGTCTTGGTAAATCTAAAATTACTTTAATTTTGTCTTCATCTGTGGAAATTCCATTCTTAGAAACAATATGTCCTAAGATTTTCCCTTGTCGCACCATGAAGACGCATTTTTCAGGATTGAGGCATACTCGATATTGGCGACATTTAGCAAAAATCTTTTCAAGTTCAGGGATGTGCTCTGATCGTATAGCTGAATATGTACAAAGATCGTCCACGTATACCTCCATACTTTTTCTCAGAAATTCCTTGAACACATGACACATCAATCTTTGGAAAGTAGCTGGGGCGTTCGTTAAACCAAAAGGCATGACTCTAAAGGCGTATACTCCCCATTCAGTTGCAAATGCAGTCTTATGTTGGTCCTCAGGAGCAATGGCTACCTGATTATACCCTGAAAAGCCATCCAGAAAACTATAAACTTCCTTCCCTGCTACCCTTTCCAAGAGATGATCAGTGATTGGTAAGGGATAGCTATCCCTTATGGTTGCGGCGTTCACTTTCTTCAAATTGATGCACACTCTCAACTTTCCATTCTTCTTTGGTACAACCACCAAGGGTGACACCCATTCCGTGTGCTCAATTTCGTAGATGAATCCAGCATCTAACAACTTATCTATTTCTTCTTTTATCTTGGCTGAATACACATCATTATAGGTATATGGTCTCTGTTTTGAAGGTTTGGCTTCGGATGTCATGGGGATTCTATGCGCACATATAGATGGATCTACTCCCTTTAAGTCCTTATAAGTCCAGGCAAAGACATCCCGGTATTCTCTTATGAGTCGAATTAACTCTTGTTCTTCTTCCAATGAGACATCCTGTCCTATGAAGGTACATCGTTCTTCTCCTCCTTCCATAGTTACAACTATTTTCTTGGTTTGTTCCTTATTATCATATGCTATTCCAGGTTGTGCTGCTCTTTTAGGCATTTGAATAGCAATTTTCCTCTCTTCCACTTCATATTTTTTAAAATGGGCTGGTACCTCAAATTGGTCTTGGATTTTGTTTTCTTCATCTTCTAATTCCCTTTCAACTTCTAATTCCCCTGTTTGTGTGGGTTCTTTATGTTTTTCATTGGCCGTGATCTCTATGTTGGTGGTACCAATCCCTAGATCCATGGGTTCTGGTTCCATTTCAATACTCTCGTAGTCCTCCTTCCAGTCTTTCTCGATCACTTCTCCTTCTTCTGCCTCCTGAAGGACTACCATATACAAACTAACATCATAACCTTCCTCATCAATACATTCGTTCATGGTCACTACTTCCTCATTTACACAGACATCGAGGGTAGCTAAGATTTCCATCCAACCGTGAGGTTCGAACTCTTCATCCGGAAATACTTGTGGCATATAGGCTGGATCTTGTACAGATCTCACTATTCCTTGTTTCTGCTGCCATCCTTTTCTTCTCTCCTCTTCCTTCTTTGCCGCTTGACATATCCATAGATGAGTGTCCTCATTCATCCAGGATTGATCACTAGAACCTGCACTATGAACCGATTGATCGTCTTCCTCTTTGTGGATTTGATTCCATTGTAGAGGTGGCACATCTTGATAAGTGTATGTATGCAGGTTTATCCTAGTGGTGGTTCCTGCGTGTTGTAGGTATACTGCATCTTTTCCCCAATCTTGTACGACCTTTAGCTGTCTCATGAAAGGCCTTCCCAAGATCATTTCATAATTGCTTGGCCTTTCGAAGTGACAAATTGCTAAAGTATGTTCAAATTCCACTCCACACGTGGTGAAGACTACTCGTTCCAACAATCCTAAGGGTCTTTCCGTATGTCCATCTGCCATTTGTATTTTCATGCGTGTTGGTCTTAATGCTGGTTGTCCCCATTTCTCCCAAATTTCTTTGGTAGCAATGCCAACACCAGCTCCTGAATCTAGTATGGCTTTGGTAGTGTAACCCCGATAGGTGATTGGTAGGCATGTATTTCCTTCATCTCCTTCGCTAAAGTCTCCTACTTTATCCACTGGAATTCTCACCGTTTTCACTTCGTCAGCTACCTCTTTCTTATCCTCCTTGACTTCCCATTGATTGATCAACTTCTCTTTTAAGTGTGGTTTTACCTTTAACAGTTCCTCGAATGTTAGGGTACATGGGATTTTTACCTCTCTAAGACGTTGTATGATCTCAGATGTTTGGACTGATGGGTTCATTTCCCGTCTCGTTATTGATGGAATGCGATACAATTCTGAGTTGTGCTCGTACTCCCCAGTGTAGTTGGGTAGTTCCTTTACATCTTCCTTATCACTTGCATCCATCGGAAAAATTTCTTCTGAATTTAGTTCAGGTATTGAACCCTCTATTTCATTTTCTGCTTCCAATTCTTCAAAGGGCGGTTCCATCCCTTCTACCTTTTTCCACTTGTCCTCTTGAACTCGTGCCCACAGATCCTTAGTCGAGTCTCCTTCTACTTCGGGGACTATGGATCCTTCCTTTCTCTCAATACCAATTTCATCATTTTGTGGTCTATATACTTCAGGCTTTTCCTGAGTGTTTAGGCACTCTTGGAATTTTTCTTCGGAAATTCGGTTGTTTGGTAAAGGTGATGCGGGTTTTTCTAAGGTTCGTTGGGCAACTTCTATCAATTTCTTGCATATTTCCAGTCTTTCTTTCTCTAAGTCGCCTCTCGGATATTCTCTCTCATGTTGCTCTATGGTAGGTCCTGCTTTTATTCTCGCCTTGTATGCCTGAATCCACATGGCTAATTCTTCAGGCATTGGGTCGGCTAATACTGATCCTACCTCCTCCCTTTTATTCTCATTTTTATTTTCTTCTTCCACTTGCGGTTCTTTTACTGATTTCTGTTTACTCTTTTCATTTTCCTTCTTTTGTAACAACTTTTTTTCTTTTATCCTATCTCTCCGGTTCTTCCATCTTTGTGACCTTTTACTGGCAATACTTTTCTCTGGTTCTTCAGAGTCTTCTACTCTGTGAGGGATGGGTATATTCCCCTCTTTGTCGCTTTGATTACTCTCGTCTGTTTTATCAGGGTTCTCTCTAGCCTTGGCTCTTGTTATTGCCTTTAAAGGTACTGTGTACTCTTTGTCGCTCCCTGATGATTCAATCACTTCTATCACATTAATCTGCACGTTAGATGTGACTTTGTTGGGGTTCTTAGAACAATCTCTGAAAAGATGTTCCTTACCACAATCGCTACAGTAGCCTTCCCAAATTCGTTGTGGTGGTGGTGGGTTTGGTAATGTGCATTCTCTAATATAGTGGTCACCTCCACATCTGTAGCATGGTCCTCTGGGTACAGGCTGTCTATTCATTGGTCGAAGTGGCATGGTTGCTCTAGGAGCTGTGTACATTAAGGGCACATAATCCTGCTCGTGTCCGTATGAACTATCCGATATTTCCATGCCATAAGCATATGGGTCATACTGTTGCCCATATTCTGTTATCGCGCTTTCATAACCAGGGTATGTTCCTTGACTAGGGTCGTAAAATGAGTCATATGGTTCACCACTAGTCAAAGGTGTGGCTGGCACTATAGCCCTTTCTAGATTTTCTTCTGGTTGTGCAATCTTGACGGGGACAACGTTCTGAGGGTGGGGCGGTTGTTGTCCTAGCACTGGTTGAGGTTGCGTATATCCCTGATATGCGTATGGTCGTGGTACTAGTGCCTGCGGCTGATATGAGGGATATCTAAAGGCTTCTCCTCCTTGATCTCTTTGGGGATATCCATAAGGTCTCACATAAGGCTGGGTGGGTCTGGTTTGCCTATTGTAAGGGCAGTTCTCGGTGCTATGGTTTGTATATCTCTGCTCTATACTGCAATATTGTAGCGGTCCGGGGACAAAGGGTCTAGGATGAGCATAGGCAGGTGGTGGGACTACTCCCCTAGTACACAAATGAGAGGGATGATCTCCTCCGCACTGCATACATCTTCTAAGCATAGGCATTCTCGTAGGATTAGTGGGATAATTCCTCTGTCCTTGAACATTCAGTTTTTTTGCTACTAGATCAGCTATTTCTTCCACATTGTTTTTGGAGTTTGATGTGCTACTGGCTGACTCTTCGCTTTTCAAACTACCTGGAGGTATTTTCAAGTCTTCTGCAAGGTTATCTTCTAGGTCTATACATTCCTTCATACACTCTTGCAAGGTTTGAACTCTCTTTACGTACACTAATGACCTCAAGGTTCCGTTCAACAGTCCTTCTAAGAACAGTGATACCATTTTGTTTTGCGTCGGTCTCTCTTCCAGAGGGCATCTATCCACATACTGCTTGAATCTCCTTGCCGCCAATTTCACTGACTCGGTAGGGACTTGTTTGAAGCTGTGGATTAATGACGAAGAATTGTTTTTAATTCCTGATTTGGTAAATTCTTCAATCATTTCTTGATATACCTGCTCCATTATCTGAAAGGTATTCGGGTCCAATGGCTGAAACCAAGCCAAAGCTGTGTCTGACAAGGTATGACCAAAGGACTCATATTGAATCAGGAAGTCCTCTACCTGCTCGGCTCTAACTACTTGTTTAAATTCTGCTATGTGATTGTAAGGTTCACTAGAGCCATCATAGTGATTTCTCATACACTTGGCAACTTGGATCGGCCTTAGTCTCCTTCCTGCTTCAGGTTGTCTAGGCATCCCTGGGAAAATTGGTCTCCCTATTGGTATGCCTGGTCCTCTTACTACCTGCGGCCTGACTGGAGCATGAACTCCATGTCTTGGGTCAATAGCTGGTTGAGGCCGGTAGTTAGGATTAGTGGCAGGTATTGCAAATTGTACATGTGGTCTGACTGGGATCTGGGTTTGTTGTGTCTGTTGTGTTTGTCCCGACTGTTGATATGAATCATTCTGAGATGTTCCTAGTGGATTCCGTGAAGTGGTGGCTTGGTCCCTAGGGGGGAACACTGGGATGTTCTGATATTTCAACTCAGCTCTCTCTAATTCTGTTATTGGCCAATATCTTCTGTGATTTTTATCCAAATATGTGATGATGGTGGGGAACTCAGGATCTTGTAACTCATAGATGGTAATTGGATTAGGAGCGGCTTCCCATATAGAGGAATGGGCTCTGAGCAGGTGCTCCATTCCGTTGATCAAATATACATCTATTAAAGTATCATCCTCGGGAATTAGGTCTCCTCTCCAAAGTTTAGTAATTGTAGATCTCCCTCTAGGTGTAGTTACTGGCTCTTCATTTCCATCTCTATTTAGGTTTGAAGCATTATTTTCTTCACCACGCTCATTAATGATTTCCAGGTGTTCTGTGACCATGTATTGAATATCTTGTTTGTCCATGTAAAAACCTCCTACATATTTGACGGCTGGTCTAGGCACGATGTATGCTTCTGATGCTTTCTGTAACCTAGCCACAGATCTGTTTAAGCCATCCAAATAAATGGGAATCTCATTGTGGTTGGTGTTCACAAACTCCAAGGATGTTCTGTATTCTCCCTCAATGATGGACATCTGGCCAATCATGGGTACAGCGTTTTGCATATCCTCTGAAGCCATGGGAATTTCTCCTTCTGACTCACTAGAGGTCTCAGAATAGTGTGAACGGCTACTTGGTTCGGCTACACTCCCTACAGAAGAGATTACACTTCTTCGGCTTCCTAGGGTTCTTCCGAATCTCAGGTTCATCCACTTAAGAACTCTGATCAAATCTTGTCCACCTCTAGCCTCTAGAACTCCAAGCTATGGCTTAGAATTCTATGAAAAATTAGGCTGGAAAATGACTGAAGCAGAAATTTTCAACCCACGATACTTGGCTTTTCCAAATTCCACGATACACGATCTCTAGAATCGACGATACTTGATGTATGTTCAGACGATACCGATACTTGACTAATATCGCGACACCTTATAAATGATACCGATCGCTGAGTGAAACGATACCGATACTTGGTTCAACACGATACTCGATAGCTAGCAAGTATCGCGATCTCTGAGACGCGATACACGATACTTGGACCAAAACGACACTTGACCGACACGATACATGATACCTGACCCTCACGATCTCTGGCAAACGATCGCTAGCAAACGATCTTTAACCAAACGATACTTGATGGACACGATACACGATCTTTGATCCAAACGATCGACGATCTATGGAATCAAACGATACACGATATCTCACTAAGACGATACTTCAGAAACGATCTCTAATCGGAACGATACCGATCTCTCATCAATATCGCGATCTTTGAACCAAGCGATACACGATCGCTGATCCAAATGATACACGATCAACGATATCTGACTGAAACGATACCGATCTTTAATCCAAACGATCGACGATCTTTGGCAAGTATCGCGATCTCTGGAACACGATACTTGAGCCAAACGATACACGATCTTTGGGCTCAAATGATCTCTGATCGAAACGATACCGATATTAGGTAAATATCGCGATACTCGACCACAGGAGTCCACGATACTTGACAAGTATCGCGATACTCGACCGTGGGAGCAAAAACGATACTTGACCCTTTTTTCAAATTTTTGCAAGATTTTTTCAAGGTTTGATTCAATACATTTGTTCTACTAGTCCTTCTACCCACTCCTCACTCTCTGTATCAATTAAATCACCTCCTTTCACCTCTGAACAACCCAAACGATACCTGACGCAGATCGTTTTTCTTCCCTAAGTTGATTTTACAGAAAATTTTTGATCCAAAGATGGGTTAGCTTACCTTGGTAGCTCCTCTAACCTCTTTGTTGCTTCCCTAGCTCTGTGCAACCCCAGCTTGCTTGTATACTCTCTCACGATCGCTGCACTGCTCACGATACTAGACACTGCTCTCCACGATACTTGCTCAGAATCAAGTGATTTTCAAATGGCAAATTTTTGGTTTTTATACTTGGCTTTTCCTACCTACTGAAAATGAAACAAAAAGGCAAGAAGTGAAAGCTACTCTAATCTACTCCCTTACTCTTCCTACTCTCCTCCTACCACTCACTTCCCTAAACTAACAACTCACTACACACACTCCAAGAATGAGCAGTAGCAAGTGCGGTTGAAAATGACTTACCAAAGAAGAGAAAATTTCCACTCCTCCACTTACTTCAATGCAAAAAGCTACTTACCATCACACGAATGCCTCGGTTTGATTCGTCACTCCCCGGCAACGGCGCCAAAAAGTGTGTTGACCTAAGCATCAACTTAGGGACTTGCGGAGAAAGAGACTATACCTCAATCCCCTCACAAGTGCATATAGTGGGGATACACGCTTTTAATTATCAATCCAAAGAGTATACAAACCTAGCCGAGTGTATGAAGACATGCAATCATGTAATGGTCAATGCAAATGAACTACTCAAAGAATGTAAATGAGGCAAAGACTTATCCAAACAAGCTCCAACTGTTGGTCAAGGCGAAACGATACTTGGTGCAGCAGCCGTCAGTATTTTGGACTTTTCTCTTAGCTCCGAACTCCAAACATAGCGAATAGCATATGCGTTTCGAAGCTCTCGAGAAGACGCATCCAATGGCAGTGGTTTCACTCAATTCCGACGCTCCTACTTCAAGTTATGAGCGAAATACGGAGTTGCGGGAATACTTTCCTACACTTCAGCACTTCCTACACTTCGCACACACCTTTCCTACAGCAAAGAAACACTCTCAAGGATAGACAACACTCACAAGCACTCTTTCCAAGCAATACACATGCATACAAGCTCACGAAGAAGAAGATAAGGAAGGAAGAAGACACAAATTCGAATTTATGTGCTCTCTATTCTCACAATGGCAAAAAGTTCTTTACAAAGAGTCACATTTGACTTATATACTAGTGCCCTAAAAATGGTCCTTTCACACAAGTGACCGGCACTTTATTCACTAAGAGACTAATTTCCTACTATTGTACATGGGTATTCTCTACTTTTCTGTGGGGATGCATCTAGAGGACTCCTCTAGTGCCTTTACAAGGGGAAATATATTACAAGAATGAATATGATACAAAAATATGTAGTCCAAATCGGAAAAATTTTGGGGCCCGTCTTTTTCTCTGCTTTGTGCGCTCTTTAGCTCTGCAACACTAGCAAATCATCATCTACTCCTGTTGGCAATTTTACATGTCATTTTAAATAGATGATCAACTCTAATGTAGTTATCTCCCTTTTTGACAAGTACCTCAAAATCAAATTCCATAAACAAAAGAAACCATCTAACCAACCTTCCTGTGTTCCAAGGTTTATTGACCAAGTGTAATAAAGCTTGTTGATCCATAAAACGTTGGAGTTTTTTGGCTAGCAGGTAGAGTCAAAATTTTTTAATGACATAGACCATCCCTAATCCTTCTCTATGTTAATCCTCTTATACAAAATATTTTAGTGATTGTATTTTTGTGGAGTGTGATATGATCATATCATAGTGACTATGTGTCTACATGATCTTATTTGTGAAAAGTTTGGATCACCCCCCTAACTTCTTAGGTATCTAGCTCACATTATATTCACTCTAAATTCAATAAATAAATTATTTAAGCTCATCATTGTCCTATTTGAAGTTTGCCAAAAGGGTTTGGGTCAATTCCTAGCAAGTTGTGAGCTCAAAGTATTTTTTGGAGAGCCTTCTTCCATAAATAGAAGGTTTTCTCTACACATGTACATTTTGAAGGTTGTCTATCTTCACTCAAACTTTTGTGTTCAATGCTCCAAGGTACTATGGTCACATTATTTCATATATTGCAAACGTATGATTTCGACTAGAGAGGCTAGTCTCCAAGAGGTTTTTGCCAAGAACCTCTCATCTCTCTAAACTACTGTCACTCCTCACTATGGTACCAAAGAATCATTCTAGATTAGACAGTATGCATGATGGATTAACTTCTTCAATTGAAAACTTGGATTGAAGCAACTACTAAGCATGATATTTATCAATGGAAGCATACTTGGAAGGGAAAAGTATTTATGGATACATCTTTGAAGATGAGCTAATGCCTATGCTAAGGACCAAATGGACAACCAACACAAGAAGAGCACTAAAGGTTTGAACACATGGTGTGCAAATGATGCTTTAGCAAGGTCATACATTCTAAATTCTATCAGTGATTTCTTAGTTCCACATATTAGGAGTTGTAAGAGATTAAGAGACTCGAAAAGCTCTAGAAGCATTCTTCTCTTCAAGCACCAAAGCCTAGAAGAACCAATTGTAGATTGATTCCACATCTCTCAAGAAGTAGGCCAAGCAAATGTCATTGAATTTTCACCAAGATGAGTGATATTTCTTATAAATTAGGAAGCATTGGAGATCATAGATGAGGAATAAATTATGATAATACGCTTAACATGTTTAATTGTACACAAGTGCTAGATACTTCTTGAAACTGGAAAATACTTCATCTTTATGCTTCATGAAATAAAATATGATCCATCTGCTACAATCATCAACAAAATACCCATAAAATATTGATCCTCATATGGATAGCTCTTTGCTTGGTCCTGAAACATGATGTGGAGAAGATCCAAAATTTCTACATGTATGTACCTTTAAGAATGCTTGCGTATTGTGAAGAGGTGATGGGATGTCTCGATAGATGAGTAGATGCTATAAAAAACCTGCTCTACACCAGAAAAAGTAACTCCAAGATTGCTTAGTAGAATTATTTAGCTTCCCAAAAATGTATAATAATCCATAAATCCAGTTGGAACATCATTTTCAAATGTTTGCATCAAAACAGATAACTTCTGCTTTAGAAGGAGTGAAAAAAGACCTTTTATTTTGGCATGAGAAGGACTTAGTGTTATGATCAGAGCTCACAACTTGGTATGAATTGATATGAGAGATTTTGCATACATCTAATTGAAGTGTACATCTAACAAAATGAATTTATTTGATGAGTTTAGCTACACCATACACTGAGAAATAAATTTAACAAGTCTAGGGGTCATCTCGACTTTTTCAAGAACAAGAAGATGTGCAGACAGAGTCAACTTGAAATCTTCAAATCTCAAGATCTACTACACCAATGATAATGAAAACTCATGTGTGACACTACTATCAAACTACGACAAAGGAAAGTACAGGAAATGGATACCCATGCATAGAGAAATAGACAAAACAAGTTTACTATGTACATGAATGTACTACAAAAACATGTAGAGAAGAACATACACAATATAGTGATTTCCAAATGTATGCTGTTACAAGAGAACGAGGATCGCAACCACCACATGCTAGTGAGATGACTCTAATACCAATCATATACCTCTATATAGCTCTATTCAAGAGACTCCCTTCTTGGGCAGGTGGACACTAACCATCCATGTAATTGCATGTGCACCAAGTGTCCTACTTAACTCAAGTTAACTCAAGTGGATGCTTCTAGAAGGCTCGAGCTCTTTCAACAAAATACTCTCCCCATGCACCGCATGGGGATTGAACCCAAGACCTCCTCATTTACAACCTTGAGACTTAACCACTAAGCTAAGTGGATCACTTGTTTACAAGAGCACATGACCTTCTAATAAGTCTAAAATCGAGATCTTTGGTCATACATAGAGGTGACCAAATAGTGCCCATTTTGAGATATGTCTGAACCAGTTAGACCCTTGCATCATAGAATTACTTTATTACATTGGTTCCCCCTTGGAAAAGTATTTTTGCCCACAAAAATTGAGCTACATAACTACTATAGGCAACCCCCGAGCCTCATGTTCTAAAATTAGAAGAACATGTCTTATATTTGTGGTAGGATCCCTGCCCAAATGATTCAAAACACTCTCTTGCTTTGCACATTGATAAACTGGTGAAAGTACAAATTAGTGAATGAATTATAAGGGTGGGTCTAAAAACATCCCTGGCCAATTCATAATTTCTTCATGTGCTTGCTAGGCACAAACATGTGAAATGGATGGATTCGAAGTACTAGTTCATTTCACGGAATCACTGGTGCATAAACATAGTACCTATGGTGGGATTCTTATCCCTCACATGCCTTTGAGAACTGTTCATTCACCTAAATTTGATTTAGCAAACTTGAAGTTTGGTTGTCCCAAAAATCTAGCTTGGATGTGTGTACAATGGTCCACTCTCATCCAATTGTTGATTTTTTTTATTCAACTGGAGGACTACATGGTCCCAATGGGCTTGAAAATCCTATGTAAACTACAAGAGGAAGTTTCGCCATTTACTTTGGTCAGTCGTACTATAACTTGATCAAATCAAATCCAAAATGAAAAACTTCCAACTTAGGACACTTTTCTCAAAGTCTTTTATCTTTGAGTTCTTAGGAATTATCAAGCTGATGAGCAATTCCTAACTTCTCTTTTCTAGAGTTGACTCAACCCTAGAAAGTCATTTATGCTATATAACGTGAGGCAAACTCAAATGAATAACTCAACGTAGACTTATCCTCTTTTGAAGATTGTACAGAACATCTATCCAAGATGTTTAATCTATTTACCTGGTTCTTCCCGACTAGTCCTCAATTTTTTAAAAAAGAATCAAATACTGTATCTCAATCCAATCCAAATGATTTCAAAAGTAGAAATAAATAACTAAAACTTTGTACAACCAATTCAAACTTCAAAGATATGTAAATATTCTATGAGACAAAGTCTAGATGACTCAAGACTTTAGCTTCTAAGAGATTTTGTTTCAACAATGTATTGAAGCATTTTTCCTATCTTTAATGGAAATAAATTGGATTCTAGGAAATACTTAGAGCAAATCTAAAACATCATCCAACCACAAGATACTAGTGTGATATATAACATCAATGTGTCGACCCACTAACGTTCTATTGATGAGTTTTTACTCAAACGATGCTTCACTTGAGACTAAGTTCAGGCCTATATCCTATCTTTATGACTCATTACTCGGAATGCGATTCTTGTGCATTACTTTGAGAAAAACAATTGAATTTACCAAAATACACTAGGAATTGGTTTGCTTGATTTAGTCAATATATTCCTTAGTTGAAAGGATCTTTTCAATGTCAAAGTCCAACTTCTTCAAAATTTATCAAATATTTCTGAATCAATAACACTGTAGCTTGAAGTGTTCCAAGAAGATTTTGGAAGTTACTTACTTCGTATCTTCTTATGTACTTGATCTTGAAGATTCTTGAGATCATTATCCTCCCTAAGTTTAAACTTCTTTGAGTTTTAATTCCCTTGAGCATCAAATCTAACTTCAAGATCCATCGGCCTCTGTCGATCGCGATCGACAGAAAAAACGCTTATTTGGTAAAACAAAGTGCACCACTAAGACCAGCACAAAGAGCACATTCTAAATCACTAAAAACAGTTGAAAAATTCTGTGTTTTTCTGTCAATCGCGATTGACACCGTCGATCGCGACCGACAGACCCTGTCCATCGCGACCGACAGACCTGTCGATCGCGACCGACAGACCCCACGACCGATTGACTACCACGTAGGACCCTGTCAATCACGATTGACATCGTCGATCGCGATCGACAGCCACGACCGACACCTCTGTCAGTCGCGATTGACACCGTCGATCGCGACCGACTGAATTTCAACGATTGATTGACTTTTTCGCGTAGCCACGTGTCCATCGCGACGGACACAGCCCCGATCGACTGAATTCACAGTGAAAAACCCGGAAAAAGTGTCGATCGCGATTGACACCATCGATCGCGATTGACAGGACTCACGACTGACTCTGTTGATCGGGATTGACACTGTCAATCGCGACTGACGTGTCGATCGCGACCGACAGGCCCCGATGGACACCTCTGTCAATCGTGATTGACAGACCTGTCGATCGCGATTGATAGGCTTTTTGGCCAAAAAATTAGGGTTTTTTATTCTAAGCTTTGGGGATAGTTTTTGGGCATATTGGTCTAGCAATTAGTGAGTTGTGAGGTCCCTACACATGTGCTTTTGAGAAAAATCCTGTGATCTGTTAGCCTGTTTGAACCCTGTTTTAGCACCAGAACCCTGAACTGACATAACTCTTTCATACGAAATCAGTTTGCTGTGATTCTTGTTTTGTTGGAAAGCTCGTGGGGAGCACAACCAAAACATCGACTGGTTATAGTTAAATTAAGATCAGGATTATTAGATAGGGTATTTTGAAGTTGACCATACCAAGGGGGAACAAAATTTAGGGATCTCTAGAATTGTTCTCCAAAAAATCACAATGCAAATTGGTCTTGAGCTAACTTTGGAACTCTTACAGATCTATTGAGAGCATCGAAGGGCATTCTAAGCAAGAGTAAGTGCAAGCTTGGGAACACGCTTCCTGGGCACTCAAGGGCAACCAAGAAGGAAACAAAAGGTTGGAAATTCTCAACTCCCTTTGTCAATTCCTAGCTTAGGCTAAGAACGACTAGTGATAGGAGTAAGCCAGGGCGGCGATAGGCATCTATCAAGTTGAAGACTACCTAAATACTCAAAGTTCAAGATAACTACATAATCTTTGTACGATTGAGAATCCTAAAGGAAAAGAATTTAACGTGGAACGATCAACTTAAAGTACAAAAAATACTCAAGTATTCCTGACGATGCAATATCAGACAAGATCATAAACATGATAACACACTAAAAACGAATCAAGTGACTGATACCAATTGATCGGCAACGAGGTTGTACTCTGGGCAAAAATCGGGCTACTTAACTAGGCATATGAACCTTAGATCAGGACGGCATCTAGTAAGGGATAGACAAAGCCTTAGGTCTTCAGAAGCTAGCGTCAATCATACTGCGAGGTCTTGGGCCTAGCAGTTGAGTCACCACTCACATTACCCTAGCTCTGATACCAGTGAATCAAAGATGTCTCAAGGCATGGACAGACCTACGGGAAGTTCAGGAGTGCCATACTTGCACAGAGTAGAAGGCCCTTACAAAACACAGTTGGAATACCTTAGGACCAACCGATTAGGTGCTAGCATCTATGAGGACGATCTAGGAAGATCCGTGGTCCAGATTAAAAACCCTGACCAATCCATTGGACTAGAGCACCCCGCTGTCAAGTTTGAAAACGGAGCATACTTGGATAAAGAAGGAACTATATACGTAGTCACCAGTCACCCAGATAGGACAGACGAATTCGGAAATGTGATCTCAGAAGCGGATTTAGGTGACTTGGAGCAAGGAAACATGGGTGTAGAACCTAGGACCCCTCGTGGAAAGTCAGTGCTAACAAGGATCATCACTCCCGAGTGGATCCCATAGGACAATAAGAGTATAGATCTGCTGCTAAACCGAGAAACCGATGAAGCCTTTTGGAGGTATAAATCAGACAAGCCAATTGATATAGGGACAATCATGATCTATGAGTTTAAAGATCCAGATAGCCCAGGTAGAGTGACCTACTTAGATCGTTCTTCGGAAAGGATCTTTGTGGTTACAGAAAATGATAGGCACGCTTACACTTGGAAGGGTGAATTTATTTTCCCCCAACCAAGATCGAATGTTTCCTATGGTCACCCTGGTGCCGGAACATCCCAAGCTCATGGAGCCCAAAGAGACAGACATAGAGATAGACCTGAGGTAAGCTTTGCCAACTCAGGGGGCAGAGAAAGAACGAGGACGGAAACAAATAGAGTAGAGCCTGAGGTACTTAGAGCTCACAAGAATCAAAGAAATGCGGATGAGTTCCCTCTACCACGACCTAGAGAGCACACAAGGACTTTGAGACCAACTCAGCTAGTTAAGTCCATGAAGAACTACTTCGATGGCACGGGAGATCCATATGATCATGTGGCTGAGTTTAGGCAAGTCTTGAGAGCTGAACAAGTGGAGGATTTATTCACGCAGTATAATGCCTTTGGTCTAACCCTTAGGAACACAGCCCTTACGTGGTTTCAACCATTGAATGAGAGACAGTTCAGGAGCATAGACCAACTCCTAGAGGCTTTCATTATTGAATTCTCTAAGAGTGGCGTAAGACATAACACTTCCTCGCTGATTCACAGCTTCAAGCAAACCCCTCAAGAGACCGTGAGACTTGCAGGAAGAAGATTTAGGCAATACTTGGAGAGATGCCCTGCCCCTGAGTTACCCACGCCAGCTAAGCAAGTGGCTTTATTCCTGGATGGATTGCTAAGTACCAAATTGAGATCCTATGTGTACTTGAATGACCCGAGGACCATAGAAGAGTGTGTACGCATGTGCATTGACATCAAGGATAACCTAGGGGAGGAGTTAGAGCTTTCTAAGATATACAAAGATTCAGATAGTGCCTCTAGCCTCTCTTCCACGCAATCCACATCAATTGAGGAACTTGCAGAGAAAGTGGCTCAGAAATTAGGTGTCTCTAGCAAACAAATCCCAAGGTTTGTCCCTATGAAAAGATGCTATACTTGTGGGGGTGACCATATGGCGAACGTGTGTCCCATCATGGCTCAAACCCAAGTGAATCCTAGTAGCCAGTACTGCACCATAGAACGAAGGTACACCAATCACACCGTGCAAGATTGCCCATACAACAAGCAGGCGGTTAGGCAACCCTACCCTCGGCAGGGAAGATACCAGAATCAATACCCACCACACCAATATGCTCGGCCTCAACAAACCTACCAACCACAATACCAAAACCAACAAAGGCCTCAGCCTGTGTTAGCCCAACAACCTCCAGCTCCATCCAACGTGATCCCAGTAAAATATGCAGCTGCAGAAGAGAACCTGAATAGAGCTATAGTCCCTGTAACACCATTGCTTTCTGAAAGTGACCCGAGTGACCATATCTTTGATTCTACACATATCGATAGTCCCCAGGCCTACTACATGCAGTCTCCGGAACATGGGGAGTCCTACTATAGTGAAGAGCCAAATGAACCTAGTTGGGAGTCAGATTACACAAACGTCATGTACGCAAACCCCAATCCTAGACCTCAACCTAGGCAGATAAGACCCCCATTCCCTAGAGGACCATGCTATAGATGTCAGGGAGATCACCTCATTCGTGATTGTCCCTTACCTCCACCTACACAACCCCAGTCAGTGACGATCTAGGGCTTTTGCCAAGAATGTGGAAAGGAGCATCTCTTACGAGATTGCCCAAAGAACCCCAATAATATGCCAAAAATCACTCCTATCAACGTTGTTGGGTTAGTGGTAGACTCCACACGGAGCGTGACTTCCACTGCACCAGTACAAGTAATCACTAGAGCCCAAGCACTGCAACAAAACCAAGGTGTAGGTCAGGAAAAAAGCCCAGAAGTTAGTGAAACAGAGAGCACGACAAAGAAGAGGACTAGAGCTTGGAGAGATAGTCGTGAAAGAATGAAAAGACAATGGGCAAAAAAGATGAGTGAACTGGAGGAAAGCCTCAGAGAAAAAAAGGCCAGGATAACTGAGCTCACATCTCAAACTCCCTCTCACACTACCCCACCTCCACCATTCCCAAATCCATCCGAACCGTCACCTTCCAACCCACCTCATACGATTCCACCACCCCCTAGAGTAGGATCAGTCCTAGCAGATCCCACTCCCGAGGACCTTAATATGATGCTTAAGGCATATCAGGCCAAAATCCAAGAAGGGCCAAACATGACTGATCATGCAAAATGCTATCCTAGAGCAGAACTAGAGCTAGAATGAACCAAGATTTGTGCTAAGATGGTGGAATTGGCTCAGACCATGTTTGAAGCCAGTCGCCTCTTTAACATCTCTAGTTCAGCCAAGACACAGCTACACTTTGATGGATTGCTAGAAAGAATAGAGAAGCTGATTGCACAATCAGAAAAGGAACCCGCCTCTCAACATAAGGACAGGGCAAGTGAAAGAGTACGCATTCCTGCCCAAGAAGCCTATGTGCCTGAAGCCTATGTGCCTGAAGCCTATGTGCCTAACTCTACGGAGCCAGACACTTCATCTTCTATGAATCGATTCACACCAGAATTCCTATGAGAGATTCAAGAAGACAAATGGGCTAAAGAGAGTGAAGTCCCTCTTCTATTGAACTTGTGGATGATGCACATGACCAATTCCCACAAGATATCCCATCCATTTATGAGGAGCAGGAGAGCACCCAATCTCAAGAAAGATTAGACATTGAGTCTAACTCTCTACAAGAATTACCCCACTTCACAGGCCCATGGGAAACTAAGTCTACTTGTATGAGAACACCCACGGTCATGGTACAAAATGAGGACTCAGTCATACCTAGGAACACAGAGGTAGTGAAAAACACTAAGGTTCAGTGCAACCTCACCTTAGAAGAGCTACTCAAAGTAAGGCCAGAGCTATGGAAGCATGTAGCCAAGCAAGTACCAGAGATAGCAAAACCTCATTCCCAGGTAGGATCCCAGAGAACAGTGCCCGAAATACCCTGGGACAAGATAGGAGATATGAGTGAAGGTGAAGAAGGAAACACCTATCTTCCAATCACCCATCAAGGATACACCACCAAGGCCATTCTAGACTCAGGTGCAGGTGTTGCAATTGCGACCACTTCCGTGTGGAAGCGTTGGGGCAAGCCAGCACTCAGGCCCACGAGGATGAAATTGTAGATGGCCGATGGTCACATAGAGAGACCCCTAGGGTTGTTAGAAGGAATAACTCTCACTACATGTGGTGTTGAGTTTGAGCATACATTCGCTATATGTGACTTTAGCAAAAATCATGCCTATGAGATGATTTTGGGAAGACCGTTTATGCGACAGTTGCAAGTGGTAAAGGATTGGGGAACCAATTCCTTGTATTTGCAACACCTAGGTGTCACGACCAAAGTGAATCTTAAAGATTACTCTCATAGAGATGTCCCTCCTATCCAATGGAATCCCATCCATAAAGCTAAAGATGATACAGAATCGGTGCATTCCATAGGATCAGGATCCTCATGGATGCATGAAGATACCCAGTTATGGATGTGCAAAGTAGCAGTAGAAGAAGAAAAGAGAGAGAAAGCCAAAGAGGTAGGTGCAAAAGAAACACATAGATCAATTCAAGACCCAGCCTATGCACCTGTAGTCTTTCCTGACGAAGAATTTGAACCCCACGGCTGGGGAGAAATCCTAGCAACAATGGATGTAGCCATCAATGAAGAACAATGGACACCTCACAATGGCTATGACATTTCAGTTTTCTCCATAGAGCCAATCATGGGAGAGGTAGTGTTAGAAGAATGCGAACCTAACCCTGATGCATTTGAGGATGCAAGTGACTCCGATCTAGAGTCAATCATTATGGACCCACCTTTTGCATCAGATGAAGAATACTTCTACGAAGTAGAATTTCAACCCCAGAGGTATGGAGGGCTTACAAGTGACGTAAGGCTAGCCACACAAGTGACCCTGAAGGAAGAAGGAAAGAAAATAAGGAAGAGAGAAGTCACACCAGAAGAGGAAGAATCTTTGTTTGAGGTCCCGGAAAATTTTAAGAAGTATGAGATAGACGACAGGAGAATCATGATAAGAATGCCTAAACGAGAGGCACAGTCAGGAGAGGCCTATGATAACAAAGAAACCACCAAGAAAATAGTAGTGGCCCTAGAAGAAGGAGAGGAGAGATGCACGTACATAGGCCATGACCTAACAGAGGAAGAAGAGAATGCGTTAATAGCCTTGCTAAGAGAATACAGAGATGTATTCCCTTGGAGTTACAAGGATTTGAAGGGTGTGGACCCTGACATATGTTCACAGACTATCCCCATGACCTCAGACACCAAACCCTCTAAGCAAAAGCCATATACATATAACGATAATTGTGCTGCTAAGATCAAGGAGGAGATAGATAGACTGGTTGAAGCTGGATTCATCTACGAAAATGAGCACACTAAGTGGGTATCCCCCATCGTAGTGGTGCCCAAGAAAAATGGAAAGCTGCGTGTATGCATTAACTTAAAGAAGGTCAATGCCGCCACAATTCGAGATAACTATCCGCTTCCTATCACATAACATCTCTTAGAAAGAGTAGCACGCAAGGAAGTGTACAGCTTCCTTGATGGATTTTCGGGCTACAATCAAGTAGCCATTGCTCCAGAGGATCAACATAAGACAACATTTGCCACTGAATGTGGCATATTTGCCTTTAGAGTAATGCCATTTGGGCTTACCAATGCACCAGCTACCTTCCAGAGGCTGATGTGCCATGTATTTAAAGAGTTCCTGAGGAAGAACTTAGAAGTCTATGTTGATGATCTTTGTGCCCATTCCAACATTAGGCAAACCCATATTCCTGAACTCAGACAAATCTTTGACAAATGTAGAGAATATCAAGTCTGCTTGAACCCAGAAAAGTGCGTTTTCATGGTCAGGCAAGGCAAGATTCTAGGACACATAGTGTCAAAAAATGGCATATCCACTGATGAAGAGAAAGTGAGAGCCATCACAGAACTACCTAGGCCAAAGAATGTCAAGGAAGTACAAGCTTTCATGGGGCATTGTGGTTACTACCGCCGGTTCATTCACATGTATGCCATCATTGCAAAGCCCATGTACGGACTTCTGACTAACTTTGAGTGGACTGATGAATGTGAGAACTCCTTGCAGGAGCTTAAACGAAGATTATGTTCAGCACCAATCTTGACCACACCAGATTGGAACAAGCCATTTCATGTTCATGTGGATGCATCCAATTATGCTTTTGGGTGTGTACTCGCGCAACCTACTGGTGAAGGTAATATGGATCTTTCAATTGCCTATGCTAGTAGACAATTGAATGCAGCTGAACGAAATTATACCACTACAGAGAGAGAAGGATTAGGCATGGTATATGCGGTTAAAAAGTTTAGACATTACTTGCTTGCAAATAAGTTTAAATTTTTTACTGACCATCAGGCACTGCTATATCTTGTGAACAAGCCATGTAATACAGGTAGATTAGTAAGATGGTTTCTCTTACTAATGGAATATGACTTCGAGGTTGTGGTAAGGAAAGGTAGGACCCACTTGAGAGCAGACCATCTCTCTAGACTCACATCTGGAGAAGCCCCACAAGGAGTGTCGGATGACCTTCCTGATGCTTACTTGTTTAATTTGGAAGTGGTGCCACAGTGGGCTAAGCCACTAGTGCCAGTATTGACATACGGGCCTAACCATCCAATAGTAAACACACAAAATAGAGAGGTTGTGAAAGCCCAAAAGTACCACATCATGGCAGGAAGCATGTACAAGCACACAGATCAAGGAATCTTGGCCTGTTGTGTGGAAGAAGATGAGTACGCTAAATGGTTGCAATTAGCACATGTAGGTGCATTAGAGCAACACTATTCAAGGCAACGAACCCTACAAACACTACGGAGACTCGGAGTGCAATGGCCGACTATGGAAGCTGATGTCCAAAAGTTGTGCAAGGAATGCCCAATCTGTTGCACTAAACCACCTGTGGAACATGCCACTCTTTATCAAGTGTCCATAGTGCCAGACTGGAGTGAACCACTAGTTTCCTTCCTAAGGATGAAAAATTTCCCTCTGGATATGACCTTGGCTAGGAAAAGGAGTTTAGAACAAGAAGCCCAAGATTACTCACTCATTGGTGATAATCTATATAAGCGTGGTAAAGATGGTTACCTGAGGCTATGTGTCCATGAAAGTGAATATCTCAAGATCTTGGAAACTGCTCACCAAGGTGTAGCAGGAGGACACTTTGGACCAGATCGGGTGATCAAGGCAATACTATTTGCGGGCTTCTGGTGGCCGACCCTTCACATGGATGCACATACCTATGTGAAACGATGTGATGTTTGCCAGAGAACTCAGTATCCTATACGTAAAGATGAGATGCCACTGAAACCTATGATGGGTGGATGTGCATTCTCTAAGTGGGGAATAGACTTCGTAGGTCCTATTAATCCCCCAGCTAAGGGTTCCCATGCGGAATATATCATTGTTGCCACAGACTATCTAACAAAGTGGGTAGAGGTAAAAGCCACAACAAAGAACGATGCTCAAACAACTGCTAAATTCTTGTTTGAGAATGTATTCACAAGATACGGGCTACCTATAGAGTTAGTAAGTGATAGAGGCACTCACTTCTTGAATGAAGTAATTGAAAATCTGCTCCAAGAATTCTTGGTAGTTCATAAGAAGTCTGCCCCCTACCACCCACAAGCTAATGGGCAAGCCGAAAGCACAAACAAGATTCTGTGCAATGTGTTGACCAAGCTCGTGAATAATAAACGCTCTGATTGGGACAAATAGCTACACCATGCTGTTTGGGCATACCGAGTCGCCTACAAAACGGTACTCCAAGCCACCCCCTTTCAGATGGTATTTGGTCAAAATGCAGTGCTACCATTGGACTTCTTGATACCTACATTGAAGGTAGCACAAGAGCACGAATGGACGGGTCATGAACTCTCCTCTAGACTTTTTGACCTTGAACGATTAGGAGAAACAAGACTAAGGGCAGCTGCAGTGATATATGCATCTAAGAAACGACAGAAGGCATATTTTGATGCCCACGTTAAGGATAAAGGTTTGAAGGCAGGCGACCTAGTACTAGTATACACTTTGAAACAACATGCGAGAAAATTAGAGAAGCGTGGCTATGGACCTATGATCGTAAATAGGATCTCCACAAGTGGAGCAGTGCAACTAGCCACATTGTCTCCCAAGCTATATAAGCGGAGGCAGAGTCAAGTTATATCAGGAACCTCTCACAGAGGAAATGCTAAGTCGACTCAATATCGCCAAGAAACGCAAGGAAGAAGAAAAGCGGATTCGAGAAGAAGGTCAAGCAGAAGCTTTAGAACGCATCAGAAGGATGAAGTTGCGAAGACAAGGTAGAGATCAGCCTAGAACAAATGACTATGCAGATCAAGGATATCATATGGCAATGTGTGAAGTCGCAAGAACAAGTTCCCATAGAATAATTGATCGACGACCTTTTGTGACCATAGAGGTAGGACAAGGAACTAGTGCACAGTCCGTGCGAGCATTGATTGACTCAGGTGCAGCCACTAGTGCGGTGAGACTCTCTTACTGTCAAGAATTGAAATTAAAGGTCAATCCTATAGAAGCTTATCTCATAGGATTAGGAGGTGTGGAAACCCCTTGCATGGGCGAGGTGGAGCTTCCCCTCTACATTTAGGACATGTTAATGACAGTTAAGGTACTAGTGTTCCAAGACGAAGACCTCACGGAGCCTCTTGTCTTGGGTCAGGACTGGATCTATGATCATGCAGTCAACCTAAACCTAAGAAGTGGACTTCTTCAGGTATGGGTCAATCATAGTCGAATTACAGTAGAGTTAGATAATGGAGCACTCAAGGAACTAGGAAAGGCACACACTCCTGGTCCTTCCAGGAGTACACATGAAGATGACCATGCTGTTCTTGTCCAAAACTATGTGTTGCAGAGGAATGATGTTCGCAAAAAAGGAGTCAGGGATGCAACAGAACTCCCTTCTTTTCTAAAGGCCAGAGGGAGGCAGCAACCAAAGGTGGATCAAAGGCAGAAGAAGCAGAGTACTACCTATGTCGGAGATCAAAAGTACCTGCGCAGCAAAATGTCTCAGCTAGTGAAACAAGTGTGGGTGCGGAAAGGCGAACACGCGGTTGCACTCAAGCCAACCACACGAGCAAAGCCTCTTATTAGTAACCAACAACACGACAATAATAAGAAGTCTTTCAGAAGTTCTTCTACTAACGTGAAGTCTATTTGGGTGCCCAAGAAGTCGATGAAGGCTAGCCCACAATCAAGACAAATTTGGGTGCCTAAGGCTTGTTTGCGGGCTCAAATAGCTACACCAAGACCACACCCTATACAGCATGATCCATTCACTCACACAGCCGGCATCCACTCGTTTTCAACACTCAGGAACACACCAAGGCCCATGAGCACGAACAGAATCACTTGTAAATGGGTCCCTAAAAGGCCTCATTTTCAAGCCGACACACCTATAAAGCTCTCGAGAGTCTCTACGAAACCAAGAGCAAAACCCATCCATTGCATTTGGCAGCCTAAGACTTGTAACAAACCCCGGACCCCATTTGTAAATCCATGACAACCTACTAACCACATCACTATCACACTACATCATTCCACTTAGCTCTTAGGTCTACCGAACTCCTAACCACACACACACTCGCACCGAGCACTTACTAACCCATTAATCTCTCCAGGCCCTCATGTTAATGTTGTAATGGGAACAATAACAGTTCTCTCTTGTCCTGTACAATGTTAACACGTGTTTCTATATTCTCACAGAGACAGGAAGCAAGAAGTAACATGGCAGATACGATAGGAACTAGCTCCCAGGCAGGCACCAGCCCCCAAGTTGTGGACATTGAAAGCCTTCCGGTTGAGGAGGAATTAAAGGAACGACCAGCGGCATTGAGGGCATTACATGCCATACCGGTTCAGAACCCTCCACAGGGGCACACAATGCCAGTTAGCAAAAACTCTCATTGGTTCAGTGATGTGGCAAGACCCCTAGGTGAAGGCACTTATATGTGGGAGGCAGAGATAGAATTCAATGGGCGCTGGGGCAGGTATCACTTTTTTACCAGGGAATTTGAGAGATTGCAGAATAATGAAGGATTGAAACCCATATGGAAGAAGGCAGGACTCTACGAGTATTTCAAATTCCAATTGCCAAAGCCGGATTTTCTAAGGTGCTCGTATTTGATTAGCACCCTTACTCCGAGCAAAGACAAAAAGGGATACAGCTCCTTTGTCCTCCCATCTCTCACAAGGGGCAATGAGCTCAAGCGCTTCAGATTAACTATCAACTTGGTAAGGGAAGCTTTGGACATGAAAGGTATGCACATTCCTACAGAGAAAGAGACTATGGTTCCAGACAATATGAAGAACAGAAATTTGACGAAATTAAAGGACATGGTCATGATGACACCTATGATCGCCATTCATTTACGCATGGTCATGCAACATTTCGCATTCCCCGCGCAGGAAAGGTTCACAATGCCTCCCAAAAAGATCTGGTTTAGCCTCTACTTAGCAGATGCCTTTGATTTGACAATCAATATGCCCCACTGGATTATCGACCAGATCGATTTGGCTCATCAAAGGTGGTATAAGAAACAAAAATTTGTACTGTATGGATGCTGTGCGCTTACCAGAATTGTGTATAGATGTCTCGCATATGATGTACCGGTGCAAAGGGCTCTCATTTGGACCAGAGCACAGGAGTTTCAACGCAGACTGTCAGCCGCAGGGCCTCCCTCAAAGAAGATGAGAGGCGCCGTCCAGATGCCTTGTGCATAAGCCCGCGGTGCAACCCTAACACCTGAAACAACTCCAAGGCTTCCCAGACGAGTGCAACCATTTACTATCCGGTTACCCAGGCACAGCACAGATGGCCCTAACCTTGTGTTTCCACCAGTACCTACTGATCTGGAATTTCCTCACGGATTCACTTTGGAAGATCTAACGGATGAAGAAGTTGCCAAAATCATTGAAGCTGTTACTGCGGAAGTCGAAGCAGAGCAGGGTAGTGGACAACAAACGGCTACAGAACAACCCCAGCCAAGACAACCAGAAGTGGTGGAAGTGGAGGATGAAGAAGAAGAAGAACAAGAGGATGAACAGGAAGGATTTTCTGATGAGGAGGCGCATGACTATGAGCAAGAAGTTATACAGGAGCTAGAGGGTGCCCCAGCATATACAAAGGAGTTGAAAAAGCTCTACGATACCATCAACAGGGTCCAACAACAACATAAGTTATCCCTTGCAGTAGGAAAGGCTATCATGCACCAAATCCTTGAGGAGGAAGGAGTCGACGAACAATATCGTGCCACACTGGATATGATCTCTGATGCTTTAGGAGTACCTGAGAGAGTGCATACTGCCCTGGCACAATCACGCAAAATGGAAAGAAGATACGGAAGACGTCCCCCACGAGCAGGGAAACAGATGAATGTCTTAGTATCCAAAACACAAGGGACAGCCACGACCACTTGCACAACACACACTGTGCACGATACTAAAGAGACCCATGTGTCCAGTGCACCCCCATCACCCCCCTTGCCACCCCCACCTCCCACTCCACCACATTCACCTCCCATTACCAATGTAACAACCACCGTTACCGCCTCCAAGTCAACTGCCATGACTGAAGCACAAACCGCCAATCAACCCACACACCCTATCAACACCTCCACTAACACTGTAATCCTAAGGGCAGTTCATATTCACAACTGCACACAGCACTGTACACATTCACCACAATCACTGCACCCACAATTCCACTATTCACAATCACTCCCACTACTGCGTCCACCATGGATTTGATGGACATATCACCCTCCACTGCACCTCTCCCTCCCCCCATACAGCCACAATCTCCCATTCCCCGACCACCCACTTCACCATTTTCCAGCACCGCAATCACACTTCCCTTCCCCTCTCCCTTTCCCTCTGCACTTAACACCCTTCCTGCATCCACCCCCATTAATAATGTATCTAATAACATGTATCAGTGCATGTCTCAATTACAACAACACTATCAGCACCTCGATGCTCAGCATACAAGTTTGTTCAGGAGTCATGAAGCATTACAAGGAAGATTCATTGACTTAGAGAAAGAGAAGAAACAATTACAACAGCAGGTTAGTGCATTGCAAGAACAACATGAGCAATTAGTGGCAAATCCACCGTAGCCAGATGCAGAAGAAAGACAACAAATGGATGATCTGCTACATTCCCAAATCACAGAGAACCTCAAGCTCCGCCGCAACATGGCTCTATTACAGAAGCATATGTCTATAGCCCTGGAAGAAAATAGACGGCTTCAGACACAAAACAAAGAGAACTTGGAAGTAGCCATGCAAGGTTCCCCACAAGAAATTGACCCGGAGAAGTTTAAGGCCATTCCCTCGGACAATATGCAAGTCATATTGGAAACCCATGCTGATCTCCTCGAAGCCCATGCAGCCTTAGAAAAGGAAAGAGACGAACTACTAAGGCAATTGGAAGCTCAACCAGAACCACCCAAAGAAGTCCCAACCACAGCTGACACAACTGACGAAGTAGCAGCGCTCAAAGCACAACTCCAAGGATTACAAAAGAAAGTGCTTGAGTATGAACGCCAACCCTCCCCCTTGGCAGAACCAGAACCTGAAGACCTAGTACCAATCGAAGTAGAGGAAACTTTTGAGGACCCGTACGTTCCGATGCCTGCACCTGGAGGCAAGCAGACAGCAGAGGGCATGGACACCATTGAGATAGAGGCCCATGAATGGATGCAGAGATTAGAGAAAGTGGGCACAACCCATGATGAGCGGGTAGCAGTTCAAATAGCATCCATGTCACGATTGGAAGAGGTAATCATAAAATCCGAGTACTTTAGAAACCTCTCACATCAAAGGTGGATCGGCACCTCCGACGACTTGTATGTTCCTTTTTGTGTCTTAATGGTGGATTATAATGCTGAAATCAAGCACCACACCTCACGGGAACTAACCTCTGCCACACAGTTTGCACCAGACGACATCCCAGAAAGTGCTAAGCAGGGAAATATTCGCCAACCAACTTGGAGAATTCGGCTGCTTGAAACCTACCCGAAAATGAATCGCACATGGAATAACATGCCCCTGTATATCAAGTACAATCCCTGCTACTGTCCTGTTTTCCGAAGAAGGTCGTGGCCGGAATACACAAAGATGGTGCTGACAACCAAAGGATGTGAGAAATGGCTCAACTATGTCTACTTAGCACCACCTAAAGGTCAACCTACCGTAGGGTATATGATATCGACAATTCGGCATTGGGGTGTCAGGTTCAAAAACGTACCAGATGTCATGACAAAGATGTGCCTTAAAACTTTTGAACTCATGATAGTCACCTTCCGGACCTTCAAGAATGTTAAGGAACCTCACCTCTCTGCGCTCGGATTCAATGAAGGCAATCAGGATCTTGTTTATGACATGAGCACAACGCCCTCTATTAATGTTGTTTATGCATGGCATGCCCGCATCAAATACCTACCGGCCTACTTCAAACAGACATTTGAAGAGATGTTTGTCACAGGGTTCTGGGAATATCACTCAGAGATCTTCATTCCCAGGCCCTCACATTTATTACAATTGTTTGTAGTAGAACAAGCTCTCCATTCAGAAAAGTTATGAATGCCACATCCAGAGGTTCCCGGGCCAGTAGATTGGGATGCTTTACTCACGGACTTGGCAAAGGGGTTGAGAACATCACTTAGCACAAGATGTCGTTGATTACTACATCCAAAAACCCACACAACACGGGTCTGTCAGGGACGACAGACGCGAGAGGGGGGGGTGTTGGAACTGAAGGACTCACTAGGCAAGGAAGCTTAAGAAGGGAGTCAGAGAGAAGAGAAGGCACAAGCAGACAAGGGAGTCAACGACGATCTGGCAAGTAGGCCAATAATTTTCTTCATGAAGAAGCAAGTACGAGCATTTACGCAGATCTAGCACTAAGGCAACCTTTAATTTTTCAAAACCCTTACACCAATTAAAAGTGATTCTCATCACTAACAACCCCTGTAAATACCATGTTCACCTTTTTGTGGCTCCATTTTGTGCAAGCCGAGGAGTCCTCGAGCTTCAGGAGCCTTAGAAGTAGTTGCTTACCAATTTTCGTATTTTTTAGATCTCATTTGAGCCCTCAAATAAGCCCTGGAACCTAATTTTTAACTAGGCCGGACACTAGGTCTGGACAGGGCCAAAGCTAGTCAAAAACTATAAAAGGAGCTAGAGAGCTCATTTTTGGGGTTAGGTTGTAATTGAAATGAAATTGTAAGAGCTTTTTGAAAGTAATCTAAGAACTCCATTGCCTCTCACTCTTTGTCTTGCCGTGTGTGCGCGTGTGTGTGTATGTGTGTGAATGCTTGTGTGCTTCTCACTCACGCACTTGTGCTTCCACTTGCTTGAGGTCTTCATACCATCCTCACGTCTTCCCGGATTGACATTAAAGGAGGTGCTACTCATCACTGAGCTACAATCTAATTTGCTGTCACGCAAAGTCTGCACCAGCCATTTTGGCATAGTCTTTGCCTGCTCAATATCAGCTCTTTCATCAACAAGTGCATCATGTAAATCTGCATAAAAAATGGAATGATCTGCATCATCACATGAAACCTGCAAAGGCTGAGAAGTTGCCTCATTAGGACGAGCACTAGACTTTCCACCTATAAAAAGAGGCAGCAAAGTAGCATACATGTCTTTGGAGCTAACAGATGTCTCCTTAGTACATGAAAGAAATAGCTGAATAGCATCCTCCACAAAAACAACATCACGGCTAACCAGAATGCACTTAGTCTCTGGATGATACAGATGATAGCCTTTACTTTTAGAACTGTACCCGACAAAAATACATTTTAGTGCTTTATCATCCAATTTTATGCGATGTTGTTCAGGCCCTAATGCATATGCCAAACAACCAAAAACATGCAGATGAGCAAAAGATGGCTTGTGGTCATGCCAAGCCTCATATGGAGTGATAGACTGCAGCGCTTTAGTGGGACACCTGTTTAGTACATATGCTGCACACATGACAGCCTCAAGCTAGAAACTATGTGGTAAAGCCTGACTCTTGACCATACACCTCGCCATCCCCATGAGTGACCTGTTCTTTCGTTCAACAACTCCATTCTGTTGAGGTGTATGCGACACTGTAAACTGGTGTTTTATCCCACGTTCAACCAAAAATGCATTAAAGTCAGAAGACATATATTCCCCCCCTCGATTAGATCGAAGGGTGCCCATTTTACATGCTGATAGATTTTCAGCTAGAACAAAATACTGTTTGAAGCACATGAACACTTCCGACTTTGCCTTCAATGGATATACCCATGCATGCCTAGAAAAAGCATCGATGAAAGTCATGAAGTAAAGATAATTCCCAAAAGAAGGTGTCTACATAGGACCACAAACATCACTATGTACAAGCTGCAATTTCTGAGTAGCCCGCACTGAACCATCTTTTGGAAAGGTCGAACGCTGCGTTTTGCCAAAAATACAACCTTCACAAACATGTTTTCCAAGTGCCTCAAGTTTGGGCAAAGAGGACACCATTTCAGATTTCTGCAGGCATAGCAAACTAGCAAAATTCAGATGACCAAAGCGTGCATGCCAAAGCTTTGCATCTGACATAGCCTGAGAATCATTTATTGCACATGCCAAATCATTTACAGATCTTTCATAGTCTATGTGCTTATACAGCCTACGACATAAAATGCCAGAAGCAATAATCACATCGCCATTTGAGAGATCATGAACTGTGCACCTGGCATCAACAAATTTCACAACCAAGCCAATCTTGGCTAATGCAGAAACTAATAATAGGTTCTTTTTTATCCCTGGCACAAATAGAGCATCTGACAAAGTGAAAGAACTACCATCAGCAATAGTCAAAATGATCTTACCAACTCCCATAACAGGATAAGAGGAGTTGTTGGCGCATGTAATAGTGTTCCCTGTAGGGGCAGGTTTGAGTGAAGAGAAGAAACTGTGCTACGAGGTAATATGTTTGGTTGCCCCACTATCAAAATACCAAACATCTGAGTCTACTGCAGACATGCACTGCTCATGAGAAGATGGTTCAAAATTGCAGACAGTAGTAAACGCGCATTCTTCTTCCTGCACAAGATTAGCAGACTCTGTTTTTGGTGTAGAGGCCTCTGCAACAACCATTCCAGCCTCTTTCTTCTTTGCCTCTTTAGCAGCCAGTTTTGGACAGTTCTTTGTGATATGATCATTCCCTTTACAGTACTTACAAAATAATTTTTGCTTTTCTGATTTCTTCTCATCTTTATCTTCCTTCTTCAAATATGCAGAATTAGCAGATTTCTACTTACTAGTTGAAGAGCTCCATTTTCCTTTGCCCTTCTGACTAGCCAGGAAAGCTTGATCTGCAACTCGCATAATGGACCTGTTATGCTTGGACTGATCTTCCTACAATAGAATAGAGACTAAATCCTCAAATGATAAGGCATTTGGATTGCCTTTTATCATCAACCGAAGAGTAGAAGCAAAACTCTGATATGAATCAGGAAGGCCATTCAGAACGGTCTGCACAAGTGAGCTATCTGGTATAAGCTCATCAGCAGAAATCAACTGCTTCTTCAAGTCTTTGATCTTCATTAGGAAACCGTCCATAGAATCACCTTCATTCATGTGCTCACTATCCAACTGTTTTCGGAGGTAAGCAACACGAGCCTCATTCCTAGCTTGATATAATGTGGAAGTGTATCCCAAGCATCCTTAGCTGTTTTGCAAGAGTGAATATGAGGAATAATGGCATGTTTGATAGATAAAGTTATCAATGCATGTGCCTGGGCATCTCTACCATCCCAACGAATCTGCTCTGTAGTAGGTGCAGCAGAAACCGCAGCACGAGCATGAATATGCAGAATATCATCATCTTTGACACCTTCTGCATCAGCTTCAGTACCTACAGTTGTAACAGTTGCAGGTGTGATAGGACGTTTTTCGACACCCTGCACAATGTGCCACAATCCTTTTGCAACCAACACATGTCGCATCATATAAGCCCATAACGGGTAGTTGGTACCATCCAACTTATCCTCAACAGCCAACATACGGAATACATCAATGCTTTCAACCATGGTCGGTGACTAAAATACCTTGATGCAAAAAATTGATTGTATCTCAAAAAGTTGAACAGAACTGCCCAAACAAATTCTACTAGACATGTAGTAGACTTCGATGCGCTTAAATTGACGAACAGAAACTAGTATATACCTTTGGCACAAAAAGACAAAATAGCCTGCACAAGCACTGTGATAGTGCATACGGAGGCCGAAACGAGCTCAGATCGCGATTTCGGCACCATAGAGCAAAGTTGTTTTGATCTTTGAAACACCCTGAGTATGCTCACCAAATTTTGTGCAAATCTGAGACTGCAACCGGAGGAGTGTCGACAGTGCCCTAGATGAAGTGATGACCTGCTCTGATACCGATTGTTGGAGTTAGACATCTACCAAAGCACGCGAACAGCACAAGGAAGAAGAAGAAGCTTAGAGCACAACACACAATACTGAATGTATTACCATAGAATGTACAAAGATAACTAGCTCATTAGGGCAATAGGCATGTATACAAGCTGGGGGAAAAAAACCTCCTAAAGAGGGAAAAAAGTGCCCCGGCGGTCCTAGTGTGTTCACACACATCACTAGCTAGATATATCAACACTAAATCCACAAATCCTTGATCGATGACGACTACAATGAATTCCTTATTCTGATGCTCTTCTTTTTCCATTTGTGAGACTACTGCGTTTTCTTCCACTTCCTAAGCTTCCACTTTATTACTCATTTGTTCTATAGTTTCTCTTTGGACTACTTCCTCTTGAACCAAATTTTTCTGATTCTGATCCTGCACATCATTTTTTAGAACCTCTTGTACCAATTTTTCCTTTAGCTCTACTACTTTGTGCAATAAATCCTCCTTTTTAATCCTATTCTGATCAATAACTTTTGATAATTGGCTTTCATAAGAAGAACCAAAACCATCCTTTATAACTTCATAAGGGGCTTCCATTCTTTCTTTGATTCCCTTCCACAATTATTGCATTCATTTTTGTGTTTGCTGCTTCATCAGAAACATATCCATCTCAACAATAAGTACCGCATCCATCTCTATTTCTTTATTATGCAACAATTGCATTTTTAACACTTGCAATGGCTTAATTCGTAAATTAACACCTCATTCTCAAGTTGTAATGCCACATTTGCTTCTGGTAGACCTTGCATTTCCTTACTCATTGCCTCCTACACTTTTGTTGTACATTCTTCAAATTCTTGCAAGGATTTTTTAACCTTTACTACTTCTAGTACTTGCTCTCTCTTCAACTCTGACAAACTATGTTCATACTATTCTGATTTTAATTGCAACTCCCTTTGCAACTCTTGAGCCTATATTTGCTGCTTTAGGTATGCATCTGAATTTAATATCTCATTCAATAACTTCTATTATTTTAGTAATTCTTATTGCCACCCCATAAATTGATGCACTTGTTGCAATTTTTTATGTGCATCTTGAACATCCTTGATAACTTCAGAGGATGTCTGCCCCACTTCTTCAAAAGATAACTGACCTATTGTCTGTGTTCGTCTTGTCTCTAATATTCTCTTCTTGGATAGCCTAAAATATTTCCCCATCACCTTAGGAAACTTTGACGACTCCATCATCTGAATAGGCTCTTCATGTAAACCCCCTATCTTCGGAGTTTGTGCAGTAAACTTCTTTACTGCTGATCGTATCTCCTCAAGTTCATAACTAGCTTTCAACAATTTTTTATATGTATCTTGGTCCTATTCATCTAAAATAGCACATTCTTCATCCTTGTACTTGGACATAGGTGACATGGGTTGTTGCAACACTGAACTCGGCCACACAATCTCACCTTTCTCTACCTTTTGCACAAATTGAAATAATGCTACCAAGTACGTAGACAATCAACTATTAAATTGCATTTTCCTCCTATCAGAGAGTAAAATTTCACCATACATCTGATCATACAACCAGTGTGCCCAACTAATCGTCTCCCCCTTTTCTGCTCAACAAAGAGAGGCATAATTCTCTTTCAACATGTAATCATATTTTACAATAAAACACAGCTTCTCCAAGTACCATTTCAATTATTCCCTTATAGCATATGAGAAAATTTAAGCATATAACACTCTTGAACTCCCTCTCTAGGCCCGAACTCTTTGCATAGAGCATCAACTAGACACTTGGGATTTGAGGGCTAATCTAACATAGGCAATTGAAACACTTTTGAAATTACCTCAAGAGATAATTGTACCTATGATGATATTTATCCTTTGGTTTTCTTGCACAATATCAATCTCATTCTTTTCATAATAATTCAATTTCGAGCTATTGCATGGTAATGTTGCAAAAGAGAACAATGATACCTTCTATAACCATGTAACATTGACTGGAGCACTCTTATCAATCTCCAATTTAAAGTGTGTATACGGATCTATTAGCAACTCAGCTAACTTACTAGTCAATGATGGCATGTGCACTCCTTCCTCATCTTCTTGCACAAGGCTATCACTTTCTTCTATTGTCATGTCATCCTTTTGCACCACACTTTCTCTCTTTCCCAATCCACCTTTCATTTTGACAGTAGAGGTAGGCTACAAGATTACTGCTAAACTTGTTATTTTGGCTTTAGGCATAGCAGGCCACACGTGAACTATACAAGTTGAAAAAAAATGCACTTGCATGACCAAGCTCGTTCGTACATCAAGACTACTAACATACTTCATGTGACTCAGCCATGAATTAAACAATTTCAAATGAAATCCACATAATAATTGCATTTTTTTCCCACACTTCAAGGTCATGATTTAAAATACTATTTTGCTTATTTTTTCTAATTGACCAAACTCCAATTCCATTGATGTCAATTTTGAAAAACCAATATCCGATAAATTCTCTTAAGTTAATAAAAAATCTTATTGTATCAAGTCCGACTGGAGAAACCATAAACCTCGAACCTACACATGGAAACCACTGAAATATTGACAAACCACTTTGTGTAACCTTTGACCCACAACCATCAAGAAAACATATAAATAAGCAATCCTTATTGCTTTGGGAACCATTAATAATGTTGCTTGGACTACCTCAATCACACACTATTTGTACCAAATTTGCACTTAACCAATCCATATGTGGAGGTGTAGAGGGGGTAACCGGGTCTATACTTCCAGTAATCCTTCTACTCAAGGGAGGTTCTCCTTAGGGAAGTATACCCTGTAACATCATTGTGTGAGGTACTACTTGAGAAGGTACCAAGAAACAATCAGAGTGTTACAAAGATGCTGAAAAGGCCAATTCGACCAAGATTGAAAAAAAATTGCACTAGTACTGAAAGGATAAAATTGTTACAGTACAAAAGGTCTGATCACTCAAAAGATGAACTAGGACATCTCAACACAGAGAAAGTATAAAAACGCAGAGAAGGTATACAAGTGTGGTATACAATGCAATGAACTCCAGCTTACAAGTGACTATCCCAGTATATCCAATCTCACTGTCATGCCGACTACCCCCAACGCTGAAGCTCTTACTCTGTATATTCTCCAACAGAGAAGCTTCTTCTACAGTGGGCAAAATCACATCAGTGAGGAGAGAATAATCAAGGAGAAGCAAGCGCTTGAAACTTCAGAATATGGCCTTGAATGAGAGACTATTTCATGAATCAACACTTCATCACAAATCTGATAGCCGACTTCATTCTGGCGCTGAGGACGAATTTTGAAGGACAAATTGTGAGGGACAAATTTTGTAGGACAAAGTTTAAAGGACAAATTTTGACTGAGGGACAAATTTTGGCTGAGGGACAAATTTCGACTCAGGGACAAATTTTGGCTGAGGGACAAATTTTGACTCAGGGACAAATTTTGGTTGAGGGACAAATTTTGGCTGAGGGACAAATTTCGACTCACTGACAAATTTTGGCTGAGGGACAAATTTTCACTGAGGGACAAATTTTGGCTGAGGGACAAATTTTGGCTGAGGGACAAATTTCGACTCAGGGACAAAATTTGGCTGAGGGAGAATTTCGACGGAGGGACAATTTTTGGCTGCGGGACAAATTTTGGCTGAGGGACAAATTTTGGCTGAGGGACAAATTTTGACTCAGGGATAAATTTCGACTCAGGAACAAAATTTGGTTGAGGGACAAATTTCGACTGAGGGACAAATTTTGGCTGAGGGACAAATTTTGGCTGAGGGAAAAATTTTGGCTGAGGGACAAATTTTGGCTGAGGGACAAATTCCGACTCAGGGACAAATTTTGGCTGAGGGACAAATTTTGGCTGAGGGACAAATTTTGGCTGAGGGACAAATTTCGACTCAGGGACAAATTTTGGCTCAGGGACAAATTTTGACTGAGAGACAAATTTTGGCTTAGGGACAAATTTTGACTCAGGGATAAAATTTGGCTGAGGGACAAATTTTGGCTGAGGGACAAATTTCGACTCAGGGACAATTTTGGCTGAGGGACAGATTTTGGCTGAGGGACAAATTTTGGCTGAGAGACAAATTTTGGCTGAGGGATAAATTTTGACTGAGGGACAAATTTCGACTGAGGGACGAAATTTGGTTGAGGGATAAATTTTGGCTGAGGGACAAATTTTGACTGAGGGACAAATTTCGACTCAGGGACAAAATTTGGCTGAGGGACAAATTTCGACTGAGGGACAATTTTTGGCTGAGGGACAAATTTTGGCTGAGGGACAAATTTTGGCTGAGGGACAAATTTTGGATGAGGGACAAATTTTGGCTAAGGGACAAATTTTGAGGGTTGAATTTTGGAGGGATGAATTTTGAGGGTTAAAATTTTAGGGCTGATTTTGGAGGGTTGAATTTTGAAGGCTGAATTTGGAGGGCTGAATTTTGAAGGCTGAATTTTGGAGCTGAATTTTGAAGGCTGAGTTTTGGAGGGCTGAATTTTGAAGGCTAAATTTGGAGGGCTGAATTTTGAAGGCTGAATTTTGGAGGGCTGAATTTTGAAGGAGGGCTGAATTTTGGAGGGCTGAATTTTGAAGGCTGAAATTTGGAGGGCTGAATTTTGAAGGCTAAATTCTGGAGGGATGAAATTTGGAGAATGAATTTTTTCCGATCGACAAAGATGAAATGAGGGCGAATCTAGAGTAGTGAGCTCTCAAGGACAAAAAGAAGGGGTGCCAAGACTCTTTCTTTTTTTTTTGGGCCAGCATACAATCAAGATGAAATCTTGCCTGATTAGAGTCCCCCACATCAAGATGTTGCACCATCTTGGTGCAATTCTTTAATATTGGCTAAATTTCTAAGAACAAAATTAGAACTGTCTATGGGCAAAAGAAGCTGAAATGAGAACTAGGTATATACAATGATTGATTTTTTTTCCTCAAAATATTTCAAGTTAGATAAGCATTCACCCTCGAAATGTTGACCAGAGTCAATTTCTCACCCTATAGGTCCTCTACTTGTACTGCTCCATGTTGAAATATCCTTAGCACTTTGTAGGGTCCTGACCATTTTGGTGCCAATTTAGTTGGTACAGATGGAATCTGATATACTAGCACTAGAGCTCCCTCTTCCACCTTATTGGTCCTTAAGTGTCTGTCATGAGTGTGTTTCCTTTCTTCCTGCTTTTCTTGCAGTCTCTTCATAGCTATGTCCCTATATTCCTCTAGTGCTACCAATCTTCTAATGTGAGGGTCAACATCAATTCTTTTCGCTTCAATTTCTTTTTTGATGATGAATTCGAAAGGGGCTAATGCCTCTTTCCCATAGACTAGAAGAAATGGGATCTCTGCCGTGGTGCCCCTTCTGGTTGTTTGGAAAGCCCATATTGCACCAATGAGGGATTATAGCCATGAAGTGTGATGATCAAAGGCTAATTTGCATAGTAATCCAATCAAAATTTTGTTAGAACTTTCTGCCTGCCCATTTGCTCTCGGGTAGTATGCACAGGATTTCTTATGAAAGATCTTGTACCTATCAAAGGTTATTTGCAACAGCTGGTTTACAAAGTGCGTGCCTCTATCACTAGTGACTTTGGCTGATTGGTCCAATGAAATCAAGACCCCATCGTTCAAACGGTAGCCATCTAGTGGAGATTACTAATGGTTGAAAATTCAGTCTAGTAGGCTTGGGAGCATATCTCTGGCAGATATCACATCCTTTGGAAAACTTGATAGCATCTTTGTAAACATGAGGCCACCATAATCCCCTGTGGATAATTTTGTGAGCCAACTCCTCTCCTTTGAGATGTCCTTCACTGTGTGTTGCTTCAAGTAGAGAATTCACCTCCTGTGGATAAACACATTTTCTCAAGATACCATCATGATAATATTTATACAAATGGCCATTTATAAGCGAATATGCTTTGGATTTAAAGAGTAATCTCCTCTTCTCTAATGGTTTTATGCTCTTAGGGAATTTTCTAGAAGTGAGAAAATGCAGAATTTCATCATACCACTGAGTTTGAGTCTCTATCGCGAAGAGACTACTATCTACAAGTTCATCATTAATACCTTTCGCCTTTTCGCTCATAGCCATCCTTGACACTTGATCTGCCATGTAGAGTTCTTTTCCTGGCCTAATATGAATCTCAAAATCATACTCTTGAAACAGTAGTAGCCAACACCAAATCCTTCCAGCTACTCTAGGCTTATTAGTTAAGTATTTGAGGGGATGATGGTCAGATATGACAATGAAATGCACACCTAGAAGGTACTGCCTAAAATTTTGGAGTGCGAAAACAATAGCTAAACCTTCCCTTTCACTAGTGTTGTAATTTCTTTCTGCTCTGGTAAGCAGTCTGCTAGCATAAGCTATAGGTTGATCCACCTTGGGCACCTTGGGCATGGAGGGTTGAGCCAAAACTGCTCCTACTGCATGAAGACTAGCATCTGTATGCACATGAAACTCTACTGACCAGTTAGGAACAGTTAAGTGTGGAGCAGTACATAGCCTCAATTTTAGTTCGCAAAATGCCTTTTCAGCCTCAGGACTCCAAGAGAAAGGAACCTTCTTACTCGTAAGCCTTGATAGAGGCTTAGCTACTTCTGAATACATCCGTATAAATCTCGTATGGTAGCTTGCATGGCCTAAAAAGCTTTGTACTTCCTTAGGAGTCCGTGTAATGGGCATGGAAAGGATAGCAATGACCTTTGCTGGATCTACAATCATCCCATTTGCAGACACGATGTGACCAAGGAGAGTGCGTTTAGTGATCAAAAAATGACATTTAGCAAGATTCAACTTCAAACCTGTTTTGAGACACTGCTCAAAGATTTCCTTCAGATTTTCCAAGTGATCGTGAAAATCATGGACTACTGCTCTTCTATCTATGCCTGAGAACACTGAAAAGTCATCCATAAAAATGCACAAAAAAGTTGTCAACCATTTCCCCAGTATCAAATACATTGTTCTATTAAATGAAGCACGTTCATTTCGCAGCCCAAAAGCCATGCGTGTATACACATAAGTGCCCCAGGGAGTGACAAAAGCAGTTTTGTCTCTATCATCAGGATGAATTAATATTTGGTTGTAGCCACTAAAACCATCAAGAAAACTGTACAAAGTTTTGACCGGCTACTTCTTCTAATACTTGTTCTCCGAAAGGTTGAGGGAAACCATCTTGAACAGTTACCTTATTTAAAGCACGAAAATCGACGCATATTCTTATTTTTTTGCTATTTTTCTTGGGTACAATAACCATAGATGAAAGCCACCTTGAATGTTCTACTGGAACAATAATACCTGCTTCCTCAAGTTTTGTGATTTCGAGTTTTACTGCCTCTGCATATTTTGGATTGAGTCAATATGGCCTACTTCTTGCAGGTGCAACTGCCTCTACTAGGGGTATTTGATGTAATCCAAGCTCCTCTAGAATCCCTGTTAGATCCTTGTAGGACCATGCAAAGACATTTTTATAGGAGAAAAGGAGAGAAGTTACCCTCTGTTGTAAAAAGGGATAGTGACACAACCAGGAGGCTAAATGGACTATTTGAGAATTTCCTTCATCTCCCAGGTTCGCTTCTCGAACTAGCATTTTAGGACTCGTCTCTCTGGAAAAAGCATCTGCACTGTGAGCAGGGGTGGAATTCACCTTATGTTCCATAATATGTTGCTTGATCCATCCTTGAGGAATCTCTGAAAACGAAAGGTCTTCTCTGCTCTCAGGCTCAAAATTAGGCCTTTGAGACTCAAAATTAGCCTCCTCCAAGGCTTCTTCAATTTTGTCATTTTTAGGCTTTTCTGCCCTTTTGCAGAACTCTATAGTGGTGCATCCTCACAAAATTGGCCCATTTTGATCCAATGGACCAATTTGGTCCGATGGCCCAATTCGACTATTTGGGCCCCCTAGAGAGACTAACTCACTTCCTGCTACTTTTTGTTCACTTCTTGCTAATTTTTGACCACCAAGACCATTTTCTGAAAAATGCCCAAATTTGATCTCCAAAGGCTCTTTAATTTGGTCCGATGGCCCAATTTGACTATTTGGGCCTCCCGAAGATACCAACTCACTTTCTGCTACTTTTTGACCACCAAGACCATTTTGTGAAAAGTGCCCAAATTTGATCTCCAAAGGCTCTTTAATTTGGTCCGATGGCCCGATTTGATTATTTGGGCCCCCCGAAGATACTAACTCACTTTCTACTACTTTTTGACCACCAAGATATTTTGTGAAGAATGGCCAAATTTGATCTCCAAAAGGCTCTTTCTTGACCTCGGTCTCTGTTTTCCTACAAGGACTCACTTTTTCTCCTTTGTGAGTGATTGAGCCTAAATTTTCATTTTTCGACTCTTTTTCCCTTCCCTGGGCTTCTTTTGCAAGTTCTTCATTTATTTCAGTAATCTCAACAGTGCAACACTCTGCACTGCCCATCATCCAATTTAACAAATTTTCTTCTTCTTGGGGTACAGAAGGCATTACCTGAGTATCTACATATCCAATTGTCTTGGTGGAGTCGCATCTTTCTTCTAACTAGTGTACTTGTAAGTGGTTATTAGCCTTCAAGGAGATCCACATTTGGTTTCTTCCCCAATCTTGTAGTGCTTTTGCTTGCCTTCACCAAGGCCTTCCCAAAAGTAGAGGATAAGAGCTTTCCTGTGGCAAGGTGTAGCTCAGTGATGAGTAGCACCTCCTTTAATGTCAATCCGGGAAGACGTGAGGATGGTATGAAGACCTCGAGCAAGTGGAGGCACAAGTGCGTGAGTGAGAAGCACCCAAACATGCACACACATACACACACACGCGCACACACGGCAAGACAAAGAGTGAGAAGCAATGGAGTTCTTAGATTACTTTCAAAAAGCTCTTACAAGTTCAATTCAATTACAATCTAACCTCAAAAATGAGCTCTCTAGCTCCTTTTATAGTTTTTGACTAGCTTTGGCCTTGTCCAGACCTAGTGTCCGGCCTAGTTAAAAATTAGGTTCCAGGGCTTATTTGAGGGCTCAAATGAGATCTAAAAAATACGAAAATTGGTAAGCAACTACTTCTAAGGCTCCTCAAGCTCGAGGACTCCTCGGCTTGCACAAAATGGAGCCACAAAAAGGTGAACATGGTATTTACAGGGGTTGTTAGTGATGAAAATCACTTTTAATTGGTGTAAGGGTTTTGAAAAATTAAAGGTTGCCTTAGTGCTAGATCTGCGTGAATGCTCGTACTTGCTTCTTCATGAAGAAAATTATTGGCCTACTTGCCAGATCGTCGTTGACTCCCTTGTCTGCTTGTGCCTTCTCTCCCCTCTGACTCTCTTCTCTGACTGCCATGCCTTGTCAGTCCTTCAGTTCCTTGTCTGCTGCTAACACCCCCCCCTCTCTCGTGTCTGTTGTCCTTGACAGACCCTTGTTGGGAGGGTCGTTGGACGTAGTATTCGACAACGTCTTACGCTAAGTGATGTTCGGCAATCCTCAATCCTTTGGCCAAGTCTGTGAGTAGAGCATCCCAATTTACCGGCCCGGGAACCTCTGGATGTGGCATACGTAACTTTTCTGAATGGAGAGCTTGTTCCACTGCAAACAATTGTAATAAATGTGAGGGCCTAGAAATGAAGATCTCTGAGTGATATTCCCAGAACCTTGTGACAAACATCTCTTCAAATGTCTGTTTGAAGCAGGCCGGTAGGTACTTTATGCGGGCATGCCATGCATAAACAACATTAATAGAGGGCGTTGTGCTCATGTCATAAACAAGATCCTGATTGCCTTCATTGAATCTGAGCGTAGAGAGATGAGGTTCCTTAACATTCTTGAAGGTTCTGAAGGTGACTATCATGAGTTCAAAAATTTTAAGGCACATTTGGGTCATGACATCTGGTACGTTTTTGAACCTGACACCCCAATGCCGAATAGTCGAGATCATGTATCCTACGGTAGGTTGGCCTTTGGGTGGCCCTAAGTAGACAAAATTGAGCCATTTCTCACATCCTTTGGTTGTCAGCACCATCTTTGTGTATTCCGGCCACGACCTTCTTCGGAAAACAGGACAGTAGCAGGGATTGTACTTGATATACAGGGGCATGTTATTCCATGTGCGATTCATTTCCAGGTAGGTTTTAAGCAGCCGAATTCTCCAAGTCGGTTGGAGAATATTTCCCTGCTTGGCACTTTCTGGGATGTCGTCTGGTGCAAACTGTGTGGCAGAGGTTGGTTCCCGTGAGGTGTGGTGCTTGATTTCAACATTATAATCCGCCATTAAGACACAAAAAGGAACATACAAGTCGTCGGAGGTGCCGATCCACCTGTGATGTGAGAGGTTTCTAAAGTACTCGGATTTTATGATTACCTCTTCCAATCGTGACATGGATGCTATTTGAACTGCTACCCTGTCATCATGGGTTGTGGCCACTTTCTCTAATCCTGCATCCATTCAGGGGCCTCTATCTCAATGGTGTCCATGCCCTCTGCTGTCTCCTTGCCTCCAGGTGCTGGCATCGGAACGTACGGGTCCTCAAAAGTTTCCTCTACTTCGATTGGTACTAGGTATTCAGGTTCTGGTTCTACCAAGGGGGAGGGTTGGCGTTCATACTCAAGCACTTTCTTTTATAATTCCTCGAGTTGTGCTTTGAGCGCTGCTACTTCGTCAGTTGTGTCAGCTGTGTTTGGGGCTTCTTTGGGTGGTTCTGGTTGAGCTGCCAATTGCCTTAGTAGTTCGTCTCTTTCCTTTTCTAAGGCTGCATGGGCTTCGAGGAGATCAGCATGGGTTTCCAATATGATTTGCATATTGTTCGAGGGAATGGCCTTAAACTTCTCCGGGTCAATTTCTTGTGGGGAACCTTCCATGGCTACTTCCAAGTTCTCTTTGTTTTGTGTCTGAAGCCGTCTATTTTCTTCCAGGGTTGCAGACGTATGCTTCCGTAATAGAGCCATGTTGCGGCGGAGCTTGAGGTTCTCTGTGATTTGGGAGTGTAGCAGATCGTCCATTTGTTGTCTTTCTTCTGCATCTGGCTGCGGTGGATTTGCCACTAATTGCTCATGTTGTTCTTGCAATGCACTAAACTACTGTTGTAATTGTTTCTTCTCTTTCTCTAAGTCAATGAATCTTCCTTGTAATGCTTCATGACTCCTGAACAAACTTGTATGCTGAGCATCGAGGTGCTGATAGTGTTGTTGTAACTGAGACATGCACTGATACATGTTATTAAATACATTAGTAATGGGGGTGGATGCAGGAAGGGTGTTAAATGCAGAAGGAAAGGGAAAGGGGAAGGGAAGTGTGAATGCGGTGCTGGAAAATGGTGAAGTGGGTGGTGGGGGAATGGGAGATTGTGGCCGTATGGGGGGAGGGAGAGGTGCGGTGGAGGGTGATATGTCCATAAAATCCACGGTGGACGCAGTAGTGGGAGTGATTGTGAATAGTGGAATTATGGGTGCAGTGATTGTGGTGAATGTGTACAGTGGTGTGTGCAGTTGTGAATATGAACTGCCCGGAAGTGTGAGTGGGGGAATGGGGATGTTAGTAGCTGCCGTTAGGATTACAGTGTTAGTGGAGGTGTATACAAGGGAGGTGTTGAGATGGTGTGTGGGTTGATTGGCGGTTTGTGCTTCAGCCGTGGCAGTGGACTCGGAGGCGGTGACGGTGGTTATTACATTGGTAATGGGAGGTGAATGTGGTGGAGTGGGAGGCGGGGGTGGCAAGGGGGGTGATGGGGGTGCACTAGACACATGGGTCTCTTCGGTATCGTGCACAGTGTGTGCTGTGCCCGTGGTCGTGGCTGTCCCTTGTGCTTCGGATACTAAGACATTCATCTGTTTCCCTGCTCGTGGGGGACGTCTTCCGTATCTTCTTTCTGTTCTGCGTGATTGTGCTAGGGCAGTATGCACTGTCTCAGGTACTCCTAAAGCATCAGAGATCATATCCAGTGTGGCACGATAGTGTTCGTCGACTCCTTCCTCCTCAAGGATTTGGTGCATGATAGCCTTTCTTGCTGCAAGGGATAACTTATGTTGTTGTTGGACCCTGTTGATGGTATCGTAGAGCTTTTTCAACTCCTTTGTATATGCTGGGGCACCCTCTAGCTCCTGTATAACTTCTTGCTCATAGTCATGCGCCTCCTCATCAGAAAATCCTTCTTGTTCATCCTCTTGGCCTTCTTCTTCTTCATCCTCCACTTCCACCACTTCTGGTTGTCTTGGCTAGGGTTGTTCTGTAGCAGTTTGTTGTCGACTACCCTGCTCTGCTTCAACTTCCGCATTAACAGCTTCAATGATTCTTGCAACTTCTTCATCCGTTAGATCTTCCAAAGTGAATCCGTGAGGAAATTCCAGATCCGTAGGTACAGGTGGAAACACAAGATTAGGGCCATCTGTGCTGTGCCTGGGTAACCTGATAGTAAATGGATGCACTCGTCTGGGAAGCCTTGGAGTTGTTTCAGGTGTTAGGGTAGCACCGCGGGCTTGTGCACAAGGCATCTGGACAACGCCTCTCATCTTCTTTGAGGGAGGCCCTGCAGCTGACAATCTACGTTGAAACTCCTGCACTGTGGTCCAAATGAGAGCCCTCTGTACTGGTACATCATATGCTAAACATCTATATACAATGCGGGTGAGTGCACAGCATCTGTACAATACAGACTTTTGTTTTTTATACCAACTTTGATGAGCCAAGTGGATTTGGTCGATAATCCAGTGAGGCATGTTGATTGTCAAATCAAAAGCATCTGCTAAGTAGAGGCTAAACCAGATCTTTTTGGGAGGCATTGTGAACCTTTCCTGCGCGGGGAATGCGAAATGTTGCATGACCATGTGTAAATGAATGGCGATCGTAGGTGTCATCGCGACCATGTCCTTTAATTTCGTCAAATTTCGGTTCTTCATATTGTCTGGAACCATAGTCTCTTTCTCCGTAGGAATGTGCATACCTTTCATGTCCAAAGCTTCCCTTACCAAGTTGATAGTCAATCTGAAACGCTTGAGCTCATTGCCCCTTGTGAGAGATGGGAGGACAAAGGAGCTGTATCCCTTTTTGTCTTTGCTCGGAATAAGGGTGCTAATCAAATAAGAGCATCTTAGAAAATCCGGCTTTGGCAATTGGAATTTGAAGTACTCGTAGAGTCCTGCCTTCTTCCATATGGGTTTCAATCCTTCATTATTCTGCAATCTTTCAAATTCCCTGGTAAAAAAGTGATACCTGCCCCATCGCCCATTGAATTCTATCTCGGTTTCCCACATATAAGTGCCTTCACCTAGGGGTCCTGCCACATCACTGAACCAATGAGAGTTTTTACTGACTGGCATAGTGTGCCCTTGTGGAGGATTCTGAACTGGTATGGCGTGTAATGCCCTCAATGCCGCTAGTCGTTTCTTTAATTCCTCCTCGATCGGAAGGCTTTCGATGTCCACAACTTGGGGGCTGGTGCCTGCCTGGGAGCTAGTTCCTACCGTATCTGCCATGTTACTTCTTGCTTCCTGTCTCTGTGAGAATATACAAACATGTGTTAACATTGTACAGGACAAGAGAGAACCGTTGTTGTTCCCATTACAACATTAACATGAGGGTCGGGAGAGATTAATGGGTTAGTAACTGCTCGGTGTGAGTGTGTGTGTGGTTAGGAGTTCGGTAGACCTAAGAGCTAAGTGGAATGATGTAGTGTGATAGTGATGTGGTTAATAGGTTGTCATGGATTTACAAATGGGGTCCGGGGGTTTGTTACAAGTCTTAGGCTGCCAAATGCAGTGGATGGGTTTTGCTCTTGGTTTCGTAGAGATTCTCGGGAGCTTTATAGGTGTGTCGGCTTGAAAATGAGGCCTTTTAGGGACCCATTTACAAGTGATTCTGTTCGTGCTCATGGGCCTTGGTGTGTTCCTGAGTGTTGAAAACGAGTGGATGCCGGCTGTGCGAGTGAATGGATCATGCTGTATAGGGTGTGGTCTTGGTGTAGCTATTTGAGCCCGCAAACAAGCCTTAGGCACCCAAATTTGTCTTGATTGTGGGCTAGCCTTCATTGACTTCTTGGGCACCCAAATAGACTTCACGTTAGCAGAAGAACTTCTGAAAGACTTCTTATTAGTGTCGTGTTGTTGGTTACTAATAAGAGGCTTTGCCCGTGTGGTTGGCTTGAGTGCAACCGGGTGTTCGCCTTTCCGCCTCCATACTTGTTTCATCGGCTGAAACAATCTGCTGCACGAGTACTTGTGATTTCCGCCATAGGTAGTACTCTGCTTCTTCTGCCTTTGATCCACCTTTGGTTGCTGCCTCCCTCTGGCCTTTGGAAAAGAAGGGAGTTCCGTTGCATCCTTGACTCCTTTTTTGCGAACATCATTCCTCTGCAACACATAGTTTTGGACAAGAACAGCATGGTCATCTTCATGTGTACTCCTGGAAGGACCAGGAGTGTGTGCCTTTCCTAGTTCCTTGAGTGCTCCATTATCTAACTCTACTGTAATTCGACTATGATTGACCCATACCTAAAGAAGTCCACTTCTTAGGTTTAGGTTGACTGCATGATCATAGATCCAGTCCTGACCCAAGACAAGAGGCTCAGTGAGGTCCTCATCTTGACACACTAGTACTTTGACTGTCATTACTTCGTCTTGAATGTAGATGGGAAGTTGCACCTCACCCATGCAAGGGGTTTCCACACCTCCTAATCCTATGAGATAAGCTTCTATAGGATTGACCTTTAATTTCAATTCTTGACAGTAAGAGAGTCTCACCGCACTAGTGGCTGCACCTGAGTCAATCAATGCTCGCACGGACTGTGCACTAGTTCCTTGTCCTACCTCTATGGTCACAAAAGGTCGTCGATCAATTATTCTATGGGAACTTGTTCCTGCGACTTCACACATTGCCATATGATATCCTTGATCTGCATAGTCATTTGTTCTAGGCTGATCTCTACCTTGTCTTTGCAACTTCATCCTTCTGATGCGTTCTAAAGCTTCTGCTTGAGCTTCTTCTCGAATCCGCTTTTCTTCTTCCTTGCGTTTCTTGGCGATATTGAGTCGACTTAGCATTTCCTCTGTGAGAGGTTCCTGATATAACTTGACTCTGCATCCGCTTATATAGCTTGGGAGAACGTCACCTTCCAATGTGGCTAGTTGCACTTCTCCACTTGTGCAGATCCTATTTATGATCATAGGTCCATAGCCACGCTTCTCTAATTTTCTCGCATGTTGTTTCAAAGTGTATACTAGTACTAGGTCGCCTACCTTCAAACCTTTATCCTTAACGTGGGCATCAAAATATGCCTTCTGTCGTTTTTTAGCTGCATATATCCTTGCAGCTGCCCTTAGTCTTGTTTCTCCTAATCGTTCAAGGTCAAAAAGTCTAGAGGAGAGTTCATGACCCGTCCATTCGTGCTCTTGTGCTACCTTCAATGTAGGTATCAAGAAGTCCAATGGTAGCACTGCATTTTGACCAAATACCATATGAAATGGGGTGGCTTGGAGTACCGTTTTGTAGGCGACTCAGTATGCCCAAACAGCATGGTGTAGCTGTTTGTGCCAATCAGAGCGTTTATTATTCACGAGCTTGGTCAACACATTGCACAGAATCTTGTTTGTGCTTTCGGCCTGCCCATTAGCTTGTGGGTGGTAGGGAGCAGACTTCTTATGAACTACCAAGAATTCTTGGAGCAGATTTTCAATTACTTCATTCAAGAAGTGAGTGCCTCTATCACTTACTAACTCTATAGGTAGCCCGTATCTTGTGAATACATTCTCAAACAAGAATTTAGCAGTTGTTTGAGCATCGTTCTTCGTTGTGGCTTTTACCTCTACCCATTTTGTTAGATAGTCTGTGGCAACAATGATATATTCCACATGGGAACCCTTAGCTGGGGGATTAATAGGACCTACAAAGTCTATTCCCCACTTAGAGAATGCACGTCCACCCATCATAGGTTTCAGTGGCATCTCATCTTTGCGTATAGGATACTGAGTTCTCTGACACACATCACACTGTTTCACATAGGTATGTGCATCCATGTGAAGGGTTGGCCACCAGAAGCCCGCAAATAGTATTTCCTTGATCACCCGATCTGGTCCAAAGTGTCCTCCTGCTACACCTTGGTGAGCAGTGTCCAAGATCTTGAGATACTCACTCTCATGGACACATAGTCTCAGGTAACCGTCTTTACCACGTTTGTATAGATTATCACCAATAAGTGAGTAATCCTGGGCTTCTTGTTCTAAACTCCTTTTCCTAGCCAGAGTCATGTCTAGAGGGAACGTTTTCGTCCTCAGGAAGGAAACTAGTGGTTCACTCCAGTCTGGCACTATGGACGCTTGATAAAGAGTGGCATGTTCCAGAGGTGGTTTAGTGCGACAGATTGGGCATTCCTTGCACAACTTTTGGACATCAGCTTCCATAGTCGGCCAATGCACTCCGAGTCTCCTTAGTGTCTGCAGGGTTCGTTGCTTTGAATAGTGTTGCTCTAATGCACCTACATGTGCTAATTGCAACCATTTAGCGTACTCATCCTCTTCCACACAACAGGCCAAGATCCCCTGATCTGTGTGCTTGTACATACTTCCAGCCATGATGTGGTACTTTTGGGCTTTTACTACCTCTCTATCCTGTGTGGCTATTATTGGGTGGTTAGGCCCGTACGTCAATACTGGCACTAATGGCTTAGCCCACTGCGGCACCACTTCCAAATTAAACAAGTAAGCATCAGGAAGGTCATCTGACACTCCTTGTGGGGCTTCTCCAGATGTGAGCCTAGAAAGGTGATCTGCTCTCAAATGAGTCTTCCCTTTCCTTACCACAACCTCAAAATCATATTCCATTAGCAAGAGAAACCATCTTACTAATCTTCCTGTATTGCATGGCTTGAGGTATAGCAATGCCTGATGATCAGTAAAAATTTAAACTTATTTGCAAGCAAATAGTGTCTAAATTTCTTAACTGCATATACCATGCCTAAGCCTTCTCTCTCAGTAGTGGTATAATTTCGTTCAGCTGCATTCAATTGTCTACTAGCATAGGCAATTGGAAGATCCATATTACCTTCACCAGTAGGTTGTGCAAGCACACATCCAATGGCATAATTGGATGCATCCACATGAACATGGAATGGCTTATTCCAATCTGGTGTGGTTAAGATTGGTGTGGAACAAAATCTTCGTTTAAGCTCCTCGAAGGAATTCTCACATTCCTCAGTCCACTCAAAGTTAGTTAGAAGTCCGTACATGGGCTTTGCGATGACAACATACATGTGGATGAACCGACGGTAGTAACCAAAATGTCCCATGAAAGCTTGTACTTCCTTGACGTTCTTTGGCCTAGGTAGCTCTGTTGAGAGTGATGGATGAGTACACTCAGGAAATCAGTTGGTGCTGCAAAACCTGCTTCACACCTGCCCTCTATTTTCTTCAGATATGCTTAGTACACTAGCTTAGATTCCAAATGACATAAAGAAACCATATATGTACTTTGGAAATGGTTTGGGAAATGATCAAACCAAAACAGATAACTTGGTACTTCAAAAACCAAGAGAAACCTTCTATTCCTGTAGTGATACCTACTCAGACTTTTACTCAGTGTGTCCAGCACACTTAAAATTGGAACAATTTCTTTTGGGAGTATTAATATATCTTAGTAAGCTACCAATCACAAGTGGAATCACTTCAATTGATACAATATGCACTGAGAAATAAGTTTAGCAAAATTATAATCACCCCCGACTTTTCAGGAACTCTGCAGACACAGACCAGTGTGCACTTTGAAGCGGATTTCTCCCAAATGGCTGAATGAAATCCTTTGAGATTTTGTATGCTTGTAGTAGACCTTGAGCTGGTTCCAATGAGCTATAGATCACTTGATTTGGTTCAGTAGATCCAGAGATATGCTCTTTTGAAGTTGACAGACTTGGAGTAGGACACTCAGACAATACAGAGATGATGAATGTATACTTCTATTGATAAATATGTTTGTACAATCTCATTAGCTTGACAAGCATAGCTAAATGAGGTATTTTGGTGTTGGCTATGAGGTAGCACTCACACACAATGAGTTACAATGATCAAATGACTCGGGGAGTGAGCTAGAATGAGAGAGTGAACCCGCGACTTTTCTTCTTTAACTTTTATAGGAGTTTGTTCTTCATTTGAATTTGAAATTCAAACTTAGGCTCCCTTGAATCTCTCCTCTAAAAGTAGGGAGATATTCTCTCCATCTCAACATTCAAATTTCCACGACTAATGAGGTAGGTGAATGACTTCAAGTGATTACAAACAAATGACAAGTCACTTAGACTTTTACAAGGGGTAAAGAGGTAAGAACATATAAGCATATGTTCATATGAGCCTTGCTTCAAGTGAAGCCTTGATAAATCTTTATCCATGCTAATCTTCCATAAGTCCAAGGTTCCAAGCCAATGTGTGTAGGCTTGTCTTGCACCAACAGCTCCCCCTCAAGCCAAACACTTTGGCTTAAGTCTTCTTCTTCATTCTTCAATTACTTCCTGCAATCCAATCATAGATTTGAATCTGCATAACTTGTTTCCATCCAATGCCTTTGTAAGTAAATCTGCACATTGCATATTAGTAGATACATAGGTCAATTGAATCTCTTTGCTAAGTAGCTTCTCTCTCACATAGTGGTAATGAACCTCTATGTGCTTTGTTCTGGCATGATAAATTGGGTTTGCTGCAAGGTGAAGAGAGCTAGTGTTGTCTCCAAATATAATAGGTGGTCTTGTGAGTAGACCTAACTCTGTATATAGAAGCTTCAACCAGATAGCTTCTTGAGTGGCATTGGCAAGCCCTCTATACTCTGCTTCAGTGGATGACAATGCCACTGTAGGTTGCTTCTTAGCTGACCAAGAGATAGGCTTATCTCCTGCAAAACAAATATAACCTGAGGTGCTTCTCCTATCATCCTTGCATCCTGCCCAATCTGCATCTGAGTAAACTTTTATATCAGTATCTGATGTATAAGGAAAATACAAACCATGACTTTGTGTTCCCTTCAAATACTTCAAGATCTTCTTTGCTGCCTCTAGGTGAGGTACCCTTGGTTTGTGCATGAATTGACTAAGCACACTTACTCCATATGCTATGTCAATTCTTGTCAAGGTAGCATAGTTCAAACTACCTACCATACTTTGGTATCCTGTAATGTCTTTGATTTCTTCTCCTTCATGAGCACTTAGCTTTTGGTTAACCTCCATTGGAGTAGTAGATACCTTAGCATCCTGCAAACCAAACTTCTTGACCATATCCTGTACATACTTCTTTTGAGTGATGTAGATACCTGAATTTGTGTAGATCAATTCAAGACCTAGGAAATATTTTAGTAATCCAAGATCACTAATCTTGAATTCTTTCATCATCTGTCCTTTGATGTGTCTAATCCCATTGACATCATTACCTGTAATGATGATGTCATCAACATAGACACATAAGTAGATTACCTCTGTACTACTTCTCTTTATGAATAGAGAAGTGTCTGCTTTGCTCATCACAAATCCTTGGTCTTGGAGGTAGGTGGTCAATCTGTAATTCCATGCTCTAGGTGCCTGCTTCAAACCATACAGAGCCTTCTTCAATTTACAAACATAATGTACCTTTTTTGGATCTTCATAGCCAGGTGGTTGTGACATGTAGACTTCTTCAGATATCCATCCATTCAAGAATGCATTCTTCACATCCAATTGGTACATGTTCCAATTCTTGGATGCAGCTACACTCACCAAAACTCTGATAGTTGGCATCTTGGCCACAGGAGAAAATGTCTCCTCATAATCAATGCCTTGGGTTTGTGCAAAACCCTTGGCTACCAACCTAGCTTTGTACCTGTTAATTGTTCCATCTGAATTCTTCTTTAATTTGTAGATCCATCTGGATCCTATTACCTTCATAGACTCCTTCTTGGGCACCAAGTCCCAAGTATCACTTTCCTTGAGAGCTTCTATCTCTTCATCCATGGCTTCTCTCCATTCTGGCTTTGTAATTGCTTCTTCATAGGTACCTGGTTCTTCATTCAACAAGTCTTTTGCAAGATATATAGAATGTTTAGTTACAAGTGATGTGTCATACCCAAATCTGATAGGCTTCTTCTTCTCTCTCTGAGATCTCCTCATTGCTTGAGTAGAAGTTTCTGCCTTATCCTCTAATTGCTTCATCTTCATCTTTCCTTTGGATTTCCAAGCCTTGAACTCTTCAAGGTTTATTGTATCATCATCTGAGCTTGAATCTTCTTGCTGAGTTGGCTCTTCCTTGGTAAGCTTTGGAAAATCTTCTTCCATGTCATAGGGTAGACTTACTTTCCTGCATTCATTCTCATACCAAGAATCATTTTCATCAAATATGACATCTCTGCTTACCTTGAACCCTTTGTTTGTTGGGTTGTAGAATCTGTATCCCTTTTGGTTCAAATCATAACCAATGAAGATACATTTTTCAGCCTTAGGATCTAGCTTTCCTCTTACCTGTGAGGGAATATGCACATATGCAACACACCTAAAGATTTTGCAATGATCCAGAGAGGGTCTCTTACCATGCCATGCTTCATATGGTGTCATGCCATCAAGTGATTTGGATGGCAACCTATTGATGAGATAAGTGGCAGTGGATATACTCTCTGCCCATAGGTAATTTGGCAATTTTTTCTCATTAAGCATAGACCTAGCTGTTTCTACTATAAGTCTATTCCTTCTTTCTGCTACCCCATTTTGTTCAGGTGAGTACCTTGTAGTGATCTCCCTTTTGATGCCTCTTTCCTGCAAGAAATCTTCAAACTCATTGGAGAAGTACTCTCCTCCACCATCTGACCTTAGCCTCTTCAAGCTTCTACCTGTTTGATTCTCAACAAGTGCAAGATACCTCTTGAAACAATTAAACACTTCATCTTTATGCTTCATAAAGTATAGAATGGTCCACCTGCTATAGTCATCAATGAAGGACACATAATACCTTGAACCAGAAATGGAAGGGTCCTTGCTAGGTCCCCAAACATCTGTGTGTACCAAGTCTAGGTAGTCTTCATGCATGAAACCTTTCCTTGAGTAGGGTAATCTGTGAGACTTACCAAATTGACATGATCCACATTTGTAAATCATGTGTTGCTTGGATACATTAGGTATCCCAAGCACACATTGATCCCTGCACATTTGCTTTAGAGTTCTTTCTCCTATGTGCCCTAATCTTTTATGCCATATCTCTAATTCTGAAAGTGTCTGATCCTTGTAATTATACAAAGCAATGTTTTTTGTATCTTCTAGCTCAAATGTAAATAATCTACCTGATTTCTCCCCTTTGGCAATCCTTCTGAATCCTTGTTTTGGGTCCTCCACATATGCTCCATGTTGTGTGAATCTGACCTGCAAACCTTTCTCCACAATCTGACCAACACTCATTAAATTCTTAGTTATTGTTGGTACATAGAGTACCCTGCTTAATAGGTTCTGATTACCATCACATGTCTTCACATTTCCAATTTTGACAACAGAGTGTTTAGTGTCATCACCTGTTTGTACCTGATGTTTGCCCTTGGGCTCTTCCAAATCAGAAAGTAGTGCCACATTGCCAGCTACATGGTTAGAACATCCTGAGTCAATGTAAAATAAATGATCATCATTTGTACCTATCTTGGAGGTCATATTCATGATCAATAGGGAGTCATCTTGCTCCTCTGTGTAGTTGTTGTAGTCTCTTCTATTTCTGAATCCACCTTGGTAGTTTCCATTGTGGTTGTTGTTGTAGTTGTTGTTGTATTGGTTGTTGTATCCATTGTAGCTTTGATGTTGGTTGAATCTGCCTCTCCCTTGAGAGTATCCACCTCTTGAGTAGCCTCTTCCTCTCTGATTTTTGTAGTTCTTGTAGCATTCATCTGTGGTATGATTGGAAAATCCACAAATGTTGCATGGTGATGAGTTGTAGGGTCTCCCCCTACCTGGCTTACCTCCTCTGCCTCTTCCTCTAGATGACCTACCTCTCCCTGCATAATTAGCTTGAGAGGTAGAGCCTTCTTCATCCTGTTTCTTCTTGCCTTTATCTTTAACTTTCTTATCAGTATAGAGAGCAGAGGGATTATTACCTTTTGATTGATCTCCAGCCTTTGTAAACTTTGCTTCATGTGTAAATAGTTGGCCCATGAGTGTTGTGAGATCAGGGGTATGCATGTCCATATAGAGGTCCATTGCAGTGGTGAAACTTTCCCACTTATCATCTGCCTTGAGTCCATTTGTCACTTGCCTGACTATTTGCTCCTCTTCAATTTCCTCTCCAATGCTTGCTAGTTGGTCTGCCACATCTTTGATCTTTGTCACATACTCTGAGACTGATTGCTTGGGCTGCTTCCTAAGGGTTGTGAACTCAATCCATAATTGATTCTTCCTAGCCCTTGTGTTGGAAGAAAAATAATTTGACAAGGTTTCCCAAGTCTCTTGGGAAGTCTTACAGTTCCTTACATGAGGTAAAAGAAAGTCAGATATAGAGTTTAAGAGATAAGACCTTGCCAAAGCATCCTTTGCACACTATTGGTTGAGCCTTTCATGTTCATCCTTTGTAGGTAGTCCTCTAGTCTTGAATGAGGGCAACTCCTCATCTCCTGATATGTATCCAAATAGACTTCTCCCTTGTAGATAGGTCTTCATTCTTAATGACCAAGCTTGATAATTGTTTCTGTCCAATTTGTCAATGAAGGAAGGGAAACCATCACCCATGTTTACCTTCTATGCTCTGATACCACTGTTGAGAGTGATGGATGAGTACACTCAGGAAATCAGTTGGTGCTGCAAAACCTGCTTCACACCTGCCCTCTATTTTCTTCAAATATGCTTAGTACACTAGCTTAGCTTCCAAATGACATAAAGAAACCATATATGTACTTTGGAAATGGTTTGGGAAATGATCAAACCAAAACAGATAACTTGGTACTTCAAAAACCAAGAGAAACCTTCTATTCCTGTAGTGATACCTGCTCAGACTTTTACTCAGTGTATCCAGCACACTTAAAATTGGAACAATTCCTTTTGGGAGTATTAATATATCTTAGTAAGCTACCAATCACAAGTGGAATCACTTCAATTGATACACTATGCACTGAGAAATAAGTTTAGCAAAATTATAATCACCCCAGACTTTTCAGGAACTCTGCAGACACAGACCAGTGTGCACTTTGAAGCGGATTTCTCCCAAATGGCTGAATGAAATCCTTTGAGATTTTGTATGCTTGTAGTAGACCTTGCGCTGGTTCCAATGAGCTATAGATCACTTGATTTGGTTCAGTAGATCCAGAGATATGCTCTTTTGAAGTTGACAGACTTGGAGTAGGACACTCAGACAATACAGAGATGATGAATGTATACTTCTATTGATAAATATGTTTGTACAATCTCATTAGCTTGACAAGCATAGCTAAATGAGGTATTGTGGTGTTGGCTATGAGGTAGCACTCACACACAATGAGTTACAATGATCAAATGACTCGGGGAGTGAGCTAGAATGAGAGAGTGAACCCGCGACTTTTCTTCTTTAACTTTTATAGGAGTTTGTTCTTCATTTGAATTTGAAATTCAAACTTAGGCTCCCTTGAATCTCTCCTCTAAAAGTAGGGAGATATTCTCTCCATCTCAACATTCAAATTTCCACGACTAATGAGGTAGGTGAATGACTTCAAGTGATTACAAACAAATGACAAGTCACTTAGACTTTTACAAGGGGTAAAGAGGTAAGAACATATAAGCATATGTTCATATGAGCCTTGCTTCAAGTGAAGCCTTGATAAATCTTTATCCATGCTAATCTTCCATAAGTCCAAGGTTCCAAGCCAATGTGTGTAGGCTTGTCTTGCACCAACAAGCTCTGCTATGGCTCTCACTTTCTCTTCATCAGTGGATATGCCATTCTTTGACACTATGTGTCCTAGAATCTTGCCTTGCCTGACCATAAAAACACACTTTTCTAGGTTCAGGCAGACGTGATATTCTCTACATTTGTCAAAGATCTGTCTGAGTTCGGGTATATGGGTCTGTCTAATGTTGGAATGAGCGCAAAGATCATCAACATAGACTTCCAAATTCTTCCTCAAGAACTCTTTAAACACGTGACACATTAATCTTTGAAAGGTAGCCGGTGCATTGGTAAGCCCGAATGGCATTACCCGAAAGGCAAATATGCCCCACTCCGTGGCAAAAGCCGTCTTATGTTGATCCTCTGGAGCAATGGCTACTTGACTGTAGCCCGAAAACCCATCTAGGAAGCTGTACACTTCCTTGCCTGCTACCCTTTCTAATAGATGCTCAGTGATAGGAAGCGGATAACTGTCTCTAATCGTGGCGGCATTAACTTTTTTAAGGTTAATACACACACGCAGCTTTCCATTTTTCTTGGGTACCACTACAATGGGGGATACCCACTCAGTGTGCTCAATTTCATAGATGAATCCGGCTTCAACCAGTCGATCTATCTCCTCTTTGATCTTAGCAGCATAGTTATCATTGTATGTGTAGGGCTTCTGTTTCGAGGGTCTGGCGTCTGAGGTCATGGGGATTGTATGTGAACATATATCAGGGTCTACCCCTTTCAAGTCCTTATAACTCCAAGCAAATACATCTCGGTATTCTCTTAGCAAGGCTATCAGCTCTTGTTCTTCCTCTTCTATCAGGTCATGACCTATGTATGTGCATCTTTCTATTCCTTCCTCGATGGCGACAACCATTTTCTTGGTAGTTTCCTTGCTATCATAGGCTTCTCTTGCTTGTGCCTCACGTTTAGGCATTCTTATCATGACCCTCCTATCATCTATCTCATATTTTTTAAAGTTTTCAGGGACCTCAAACAAGGATTCTTCTGCCTCCAGAGTGACTTCCTTCTTCTTTCTCTTCTTTCCTCCGCTTTTAGAAGCTATTTGTGTGGCTAACCTCACCTCATTTGTAAGCTCTCCGTGCCTCTGGGGTTGAAATTCTACTTCATAGAAGTATTCTTCATCTGATGCAAAAGGTGGGTCCATGATGATTGACTCTAGATCGGAGTCACTCGCATCCTCAAATGCATCAAGGATAGGTTCGCATTCTTCTAAAACTGCATCTCCCATGATTGGCTCTATTGAAAAGACTGAAATGTCATAGCCATCCTCATCACAATGAGGTGTCCACTGCTCTTCATTGATGGCTACATCCATTGTTGCTAGGATTTCTGCCCAGCCATGGGGTTCAAATTCCTCATCAGGAAAGACTACAAGTGCATAGGCTGGGTCTTGAATTGATCTATGGTTTTCTTTTGCACCTACCTCTCTGGCTTTCTCTCTCTTCTCTTCTTCTACTGCTACCTTACACATCCATAAGTGGGTGTCTTCATGCATCCACGAGGATCCGGATTCTATGGAATGCACAGACTCAGTCTCATCTTTGGCTCTATGGATGGGATTCCATTGAATAGGCGGTACGTCTCTATGAGAGTAATCCTTAAGATTGACTTTGGTTGTAACACCTAGATGTTGCAAATACAAGAAATTGGTTCCCCAATCCTGGACTACTTGCAATTGCTGCATAAATGGCCTTCCCAAAATCATCTCGTAGGCTTGGTTTTTGCGACAGTCGCATATAGCAAAAGTATGCTCAAACTCAACACCACATGTGGTGAGAGTTATTCCTTCTAGCAGCCCTAAGGGTCGCTCTATGTGACCATCGGCCATCTGCAATTTCATCCTCGTGGGCCTGAGTGCTGGCTTGCCCCAACGCTTCCATAGGGAAGTGGTAGCAATTGCAACTCCTGCGCCTGAGTCCAAAATTGCCTTGGTGGTGTACCCCTGATAGGTAATGGGAAGATAGGTGTTCCCTTCTTCACCTTCACACATGTCTCCTATCTTATCCAAGGGTATTTCTGGCACTATTCTCTAGGATCCTACTTGGGAACGAGGTTTGGCTATTTCTGGTACTTGTTTGGCTACATGTTTCCATAGCTCTGGCCTCACTTTGAGTAGCTCTTCTAAGGTGAGGTTACATTGTACTTTAGTGTTTTTCACTACCTCTGTGTTCCTAGGTATGATTGAGTCCTCATTTTGCACCATGACCGTGGGTGCTCTCATACAAGTAGACTTAGCTTCCCATGGGCCTGTGAAGTGGGGTAATTCTTGTAGAGAGTTAGACTCAAAGTCTAATCTTTCCTGAGAGTGGGTGCTCTCCTGCTCCTCATAAATGGATGGGATGTCTTGTGGGAATTGGTCATGTGCGTCATCCACAAGTTCAATAGGAAGAGGGACTTCACTCTCTTTAGCCCATTTGTCTTCTTGAATCTCGCGTAGGAATTCTGGTGTGAACCGATTCATAGAAGATGATGTGTCTGGCTCCGTAGAGTTAGGCACATAGGCTTCAGGCACATAGGCTTCCGGTGCAGGAAGACTTGCTCTTTCACTTGCCTTGTCCTTGTGTTGAGAGGCGGGTTCCTTTTCTGATTGTGCAATCAGCTTCTCTATTCTTTCTAACAGTCCATCAAAGTGCAACTGTGTCTTCGCTGAACTAGAGATGTTAAATAGGCGACTGGCTTCAAACATGGTTTGAGCCAATTCCACCACTTAGCACAAATTTTGGTTCGTTCTAGCTCTAGTTTTGCTCTAGGGTAACACTTTTCATGATCAGTTACGTTTGGCCCTTCTTGGATTCTGGCCTGATATGCTTTAAGCATCATGTTTAGGTCCTCAGGAGTGGGATCTGCTAAGACTGATCCTACTCTTGGGGGTGGTGGGTTTAGGTGAGGCGGATTGGAAGGTGGCGGTTTGGATGGAGATGGGAATGGTGGTGGTGGGGTAGTGTGAGAGGGAGTTTGAGATGTGAGTTCAGTTATCCTGGCTTTGGTTTCTCTTATGCTTTCCTCAAGTTCACTCATCTTTTTAGCCCATTGTCTTTTCATTCTTTCCCGACTATCTTTCCATGCTCTAGTCCTTTTCTTTGTCATGCTCTCGGTTTCACTAGCCTCTGGGTTCTTTTCCTGGTTTACCCCTTGGTCCTGCTGCAATGCCTGAGCTCTAGTCACTACCTGTACTGGTGCGGTGGACATCACATTTCCTGTGGAGTCTACCACCAACCCAATAACGTTAATAGGAGTGATTTTTGGCATATTATTAGGATTCTTAGGGCAGTCTCGTAAGAGATGCTCCTTTCCACATTCTTGGCAAAAGCCTTGAATTGTCACTGACTGAGGTTGTGTAAGTGGAGGTAAGGGACAATCACGAATGAGGTGATCTCCCTGACATCTGTAACATGGTCCTCTAGGGAATGGGGGTCTTACCTGCCTAGGTTGAGGCTTAGGATTGGGGTTCGTATACATGATGTTTGTGTAATCTGACTCCCAACTAGGTTCACTCGGTTTCTCACTGTAGTAGGACTCAGCATGTTCAGGAGATTACATGTAGTAAGCATGGGGACTATTGACATGTGTAGAATCAAAGCTATGGTCACTGGGGTCACTTTCAGAAAGTAGTGGTGTTACCGGGACTATAGCTCTATTCAGGTTCTCTTCTGCAGCTGCATAGTTTACTGGGATCACGTTAGCTGGGGCAGGGGGTTGTTGTGCTAACACAGGCTGAGGCCTTTGTTGGTTTTTGTATGGTTGCTGATAAGGTTGTTGTGGCCTGCCATATGGCTGTGGAGGGTACGGGTTCTGGTATCTTCCCTGCTGAGGGTATGGCTGAGGGTAGGGTTGCCTAACCGCCTGCTTGTTGTATGGGCAATCTTGCGCGGTGTGATTGGTGTACCTCCGTTCTATAGTGCAGTATTGGCTACTAGAATTTACTTGGGGTTGAGCCATAATGGGACATACATTTGCCATATGGTCACCCCCACAAGTATAGCATCTTTTCACCAAGGCAAATCTCGAAATTTGTTTGCTAGAGACACCTAGTTTTTGAGCAACTTTCTCTGCAAGTTCCTCAATCGATGTGGATTGCGTGGAAGAGAGGCTAGAGGCACTATCTGAATCTTTGTATATCTTGGAAAGCTCTAACTCCTCCCCTAGGTTATCCTCAATGTCAATGCACATGTGTTGCTCTAGCACAATGGTGAGAACCACGTTAAGAAGCTCCACCTCCTTAATGTCAATCCGCGGAAGAGACAGGAGTGATATGAAGATCGTGAATGTGAGATGAAGTGAGAGTGAAGGTGAGAAGCATAGAAATGCACACACACATGCACACACACTACGAAGAGACAAGCAAGACACAATGGAAGGTGAGAAATCAACTCTATTACTCAAGAACACTATTACAAGCTCAAAAGAACTCTAACCTCAAACAAGCTAACCTCAAAAATGAGCTCTCTAGCTCTTTTTATAGTTTCTAGACTAGTTTTGACCGGTTTCACATCTAGTGACCGGCATAGTTAAAAATTAGGTCCTAGATGCTATTTGGAAGGGTAAACAATGTTTAAAAATAACGATAATTGGTACGCGCATTCTACCTAAGCTCCTCAAGCTCGAGGACTCCTCGGCTTGCACAAAATGGAGCTATGGATTACAAAATGGGGTTTTCTATGTTACATATGTTACAATAGTGATAAAAATCACTGTTGGAGGTTTTTGGAAAGTATTTGAAAACATAATTATTTGAAAAATGATTCAACTGGCTCCCTGCTCTGTCGTTACATGCTTCCGTGTCGTCTGTGCCTCTGGCTGCTTCCAACACCCCCCTCCCTCTCGCTTCTGTCGTCCCTGACAGAACCTTGCTGTGAGGTCTGCCGGATATAGTTCTGTAGGAGGTCTTGAGCGAGGGTGTGCTCGGAGATACAAATGCCTCGGGCCAGGTCTGCCTCGAGTTTCTCCTAGTCGATTGGTTGCGGTTCTTCCGGTGGCGGGAGCTGATAGTGTGTGGAATAGACCATTCGTTCACAGGCAAATAATTGTAATAAATGTGTAAGCCTGCTTATGAATACCTCTGAATGGTATTCCCAGAAGCCGGTTATGAACATCTCTTCGAATGTCTGCTTGTAGCACGCCGGTAGGTACTTTATTCTGCAGTGCCAGGCATAACACACCCGTAGCGATGGCGTTGTACTCATATCATATACCAGGTCAAAATTGCCATGCTCAAAGCCCGGGGTGTTGACATGTGGTGCCTTGACGCGTCGGAAGACTTTAAAAATCATTTGCATCATGTCAAAAATTTTGACAGTCATATGCGCCGCTATATCATCCATATGCTTTAATCTAGGGTGCCAGTGGCGAATTGTAGCCATCATGTAGCCAACAATTGGTAACTCAATGGGTGGCTTAAAATAGGGGTAATTCAACCAGTCTTGGCACTGCTTATTGTTTTGTACCTTAATAGCAAAGGCAGTCCAGGAGCGGCGTCGTGGCACTGGTCCCCAACACGGGTTATACTTCAAGTGCAAAGGTGCCTTTACCCATGTACTCATCATTTCTGGATACTGTTGTAGTAAATTTTTTCGCCACTCTGGTTGATAGATCCTTCCTTTCTATGCATCTGGTGGTAGATCAGCCACCTCGAATTGAGTTGCATGCGATGGTTTCTTACCTGTCTCTTTGTTGGCAGTAGCCTTGGTACATCAGGATCTACAAGACGTGAAAGTCAAAGAAGGGAGTCAGAGCGAAGGGACAGCACAAGCAAACAGGGCAGTCAAAGAAGATCTGGCAAGTAGGCCAATATTTTTTCAAGACAAAGAAATGGACATGCAGGGAGAAAGAGCAAGTAGGGAGCTCGAAGATATGTCTGACAGATCACTAGAAGAAATCCCTACAACAACAGTGATTTTTATCACTAACCATCATTGTAAATATCATTTCACATTTTTGTAGCGCCATTTTGTGCAAGCCAAGGAGTCCTTGAGCTTGAGGAGCCTTAGAAGTAGTTGCGTACCAATTTTCGTATTTTTTAGATCTCGTTTGAGCCCCCAAATAAGCCCCAGAACATAATTTTTAACTAGGCCGGACACTAGGTCTGGACAGGGCCAAAAGCTAGTCAAAAACTATAAAAAGAGCTAGAGAGCTCATTTTTGAGGTTAGATTGTAATGGAAACGAACTTGTAAGAGCATTTTGAAAGTAATCTAAAAAGCTCCATTGATTCTCTCTCTTTGTCTTGCCGTGTGTGCGCGTGTGTGTGTATGTGTGTGCATGCTTGTGTGCTTCTCACTCACGCACTTGTGCCGCCACTTGCTCGAGGTCTTCATACCATCCTCACGTCTTCCCGGATTGACATTAAAGGAGGTGCTACTCATCACTGAGCTACACCAAATTTTGGCGCCGTTGCCGGGGATCGAGCTTTGAGGACGAGCGTGTGATGGTAAGACGTAGAGTTGACGCGTTGGAGTTGTAGGTATTTTCTTCACTCTCATCGATTTTCTTTTACTTTCTTCACCATCTTCACCACCATCATCATCTTCACCATCTCCCACGTCCATCTCCATCATCGCGAAAATTTCAGTTTTTGGACTATATCCCCATCTCCACCTCATTTCCCTCATTTCACTTGTGAGAGAGAGCGAGAGAGCGAATTTGCATGTGCTGTTTTTTGCATGTTTTGTGAGCTTTCTGCAGGTACAGGCCGCATCATCATCCCCAGCACCCTGCGCAGGTACGGAAATCTGAGTAACTGTCTGTGTGTCGCCGAGCTCTGTCAATCGCGACCGACTGAAAAATTGCTCTAATTGCTAAATAAAGTGCATATCCATGACCTACAGGCCAAGGGCTTCCCAAAAATGTGTTTAGTTTTTTGAAATTCCACAGATTTCTGTCAGTCGCGATCGCTCTGTCAATCGCGATCGACAAACCACGACGGACAGATCTGTCAATCGCGATCGACACATCAATCGCGACCGACAGCCCACGACGGCTCTGTCAATCGCGACCGACAGAGTCAACGACCGATTGACCACGACCGACTGACCATACGCGTGACACGTGTCAATCGCGATCGAGCCATCAATCGCGATCGACACATCAATCGCGACCGACAGCCCACGACGGCTCTGTCAATCGTGACCGACAGAGTCAACGACCGGTTGACCACGATCGACAGACCCTCGCGACCGACCTGTCAATCGCGATCGACTCATCAATCGCGACCGACAGAGTCAACGACGCTTTGACCACGATTGATTGACTTTTCGGCCACGTGTCAATCGCGACTGACCAGTCAATCGCGACTGACAGCCACGACGGACCTGTCAATCGCGATCGACACGTCGATTGCGACTGACCTGTCAATCACGACCGACAGACTTTGCGAACGTGGTAGAAGGGCAAATTAGGTCAAATTTTTAAGGCAAAGTGATTGGTCTAAATTGTGATTAAGTGTGGGACAAACTCTAGGGTGTAGTATTGCATTGTTAGGCCGTGCCACAAGCTACTCGGGTATTCCTGTTCGACTGTTAGCTTGTATTTAATCCTGATTTAACTCCCTAAACCCTGAACAGTCCTAACTTTTTCATATGAAATCCAATTTTTGAGCTCTTGGGCTTGTTGGAAAGCTCGTGGCATATACTACACGCCCTCAACTGTTTTTTATAAAGATAATGCATTGATTTTCAGAAAGGGTATTTTGAAGTTAACCATACCCAGGGGACTCAAAGTCAGGGGTCTTTAGAATTATTTTCCTAAAAAGTCACAATGCAAATATGTGTATATGTTACATGAAAGAAAGTTGTGGATTGTGTCCTTGAATCTAAGCATCGAGCTAACCGTGGGACTTTTATAGGTCCATTGAGAGCAACAGAGAGCGTACCAAGCAAGGTTTCTCTGCAAGCTTGAGAACCAGGTTCTTGAGCACCAGAAAGCAAGGGATCAACAAGTAAGGTTGGATTATTCTCAACTCCCTCTGTCATTTCCTAGCTCAAGCTAAGAACGAGTAGAGATAGGAGTAAGTCAGGGCAACGATAGGCAGTTATCAAGTTGAAGACTACCTAAAAACTCAAGTTCAAGTTAAACACATAATCTCTGTACTGTCGATAATCTAAAGGAAAAGAATCTAACGTGGAACGATCAACTTAAAATACGAAGAACATTCAAGTGTTCCTGACGACGTGATATCAGACAAGACCATAAACACAATAATTAACTAAAAAGAATCAAGTGACTGGTACCAATTGATCGGCAACGAGGTTGTACTCTGGAAAAAATTGGGCTAACCAGTTAGGCATATGAACCTTAGATCAGGACGACACCTAGCAAGGGAGAGACAAAGCCTTAGGTCTTCAGAGGCTAGTGTCAATCACACTGCAAGGTCTTGGGCCCAGCAGTTGAGCCACCACTCACACTACCCTAGCTCTGAGACCAGTGAGTCAGAAATGTCTCAAGGCATGGACAGACCTACGGGAAGTTCAGGAGTGCCTTATTTGTACAGGGTAGAAGGCCCTTACAAAACACAGCTGGAATATCTTAGGACCAACCGATTAGGTGCGAGCATCTATGAGGATGGCCTAGGAAGATCTGTGGTCCAGATTAAAAACCCTGACCAATCCATAGGACTAGAACACCCCGCTGTCAAGTTTGAAAATGGTGCATACCTGGACAAAGAAGGAACTATATATGTTGTCACTAGTCACCCTGATAGGACAGATGACTTCGGGAATGTAATCTCAGAAGCGGACTTAGGTGACCTAGAACAAGGGAACATGGGTGCGGACCCTAGAACCCCTCGAGGTAAATCAGTTCTCACAAGGATTATTACACCTGAATGGGTCCCCCAAGACAACAAGAGCATAGAGTTGCTCCTCAATCGAGAAACTGATGAAGCCTTCTGGAGGTATAAGTCTAATCAGCCAACAGACATAGGAAATATCATGATCTATGAGTTTAAGGATCCGGATAGCCCAGGCAGAGTGACCTACTTAGATCATGCTTCAGAACGGATCTTCGTGGTGACAGAAAATGATAGGCATGCCTACACTTGGAAGGGTGAACTTATTTTCCCCCAACCAAGATCAAATGTATCCTATGGTCACCCTGGGGCTGGAACTTCCCAAGCTCATGGTACGCAAAGAGACAGAAGTAGAGATAGACCGGAAGTAAGCCTTGCCAACCCTGTCGGCAGAGAAAGAACGAGAACGGAGACGAATAGGGTAGAACCTCCTGAGATACATAGAGCCCACAGGAACCAAAGAAATGTAGATGGATTCCCTCTGCCGAGGCCTAGAGAGCACGCCAGAACTTTGAGACCCACCCAGCTAGTTAAGTCCATGAAGAATTACTTTGACGGCACAGGAGATCCCTATGATCATGTGGCAGAGTTCAAGCAAGTCTTGAGAGCTGAACAAGTGGAAGATCTGTTCACGCAGTACAATGCCTTCGGTCTGACCCTTAGGAATACAGCACTTACATGGTTTCAGCCATTAGATGAGCGTCAGTTCAGGAGCATAGACCAACTCCTAGAGGCATTCATTGTAGAGTTCTCTAAGAGCGGCATAAGACACAATACCTCCTCATTGATCCACAGCTTCAAACAGACCCCCCAAGAGACTGTGAGACTTGCAGGAAGAAGATTTAGACAATATCTTGAAAGGTGCCCTATTTCGGAGCTACCCACATCTGCTAAACAAGTAGCCTTATTCCTTGATGGATTGCTGAGTACGAAATTGAGATCCTATGTGTATCTGAAGGACCCTAGGACTATAGAAGAGTGTGTACGCATGTGCATTGACATTGAAGATAACCTAGGGGAAGAGCTAGAGCTTTCCAAAATCTATAAAGATTCAGATAGCGCATCTAGCCACTCTTCCATGCAATCTACATCAATCGAGGAACTTGCTGAGAAGGTAGCTCAGAAATTAGGTGTGACTAGCAAACAAATTCCAAGGTTTGCTCCTGTAAAAAGGTGCTATACATGCGGTGGTGACCATATGGCGAACGTCTGTCCCATTATGGCTCAACCCCAAGTAAACCCTAGTAGCCAGTACTGCACCATAGAACGGAGATATACCAACCACACCGCGCAAGATTGCCCATACAACAAGCAGACTGTTAGGCAACCCTACCCGCAACCCTACCAACAAGGCAGATACCAAAACCAAAATCCACCACCACAATATGCTAGACCCCAACAAACCTACCAACCACAATATCAGGCCCAACAGAGACCCCAACCAGTACTAGCTCAACAGCCCCCAAACCCCACTAACGTGATTCTCCAGAAAAGTATGCTGTTGCAGAAGAAAACCTGAATAGGGCCATAGTACCAGTAACCCCATTGATCTCGGAAAACGACCCAAGTGACCATAGCTTTGATTCTACACATGTCGATAGTCCCCAGGCTTACTACATGCAGTCTCCAGAACATGGTGAGTCTTACTATAGTGAAGAACCAAGTGAACCTAGTTGGGAGTCAGATTACACGAACGTCATGTATGCAAACCCCAACCCCAGGCCTCAACCTAGGCAAGTAAGACCTCCATTCCCAAGAGGACCGTGCTACAGGTGCCAGGGAGATCATCTCATCCGTGATTGTCCCTTGCCCCCACCTACACAACCCCAGTCAGTGACTATCCAAGGTTTTTGCCAAGATTGTGGAAAAGAGCATCTTTTACGAGATTGCCCTAAGAACCCCAATAATATGCCAAAAATCACTCCTATCAATGTGATTGGTTTGGTTGTAGATTCTTCAGGAAGCGTCACTTCCACTGCACCAGTGCAGGTAGTCACTAGAGCTCAGGCTTTGCAGCAAAACCAAGAGACAAACCAGGGTAAGAACTCAGAGGCTAGTGAAACCGAGAGCATAACAAAGAAAAGGACTAGAGCATGGAAAGATAGTCGGGAAAGAATGAAAAGACAATGGGCTAAAAAGATGAGTGAACTTGAGGAAAGCATAAGAGAAACCAAAGCTAGGATAACTGAAATCACCTCTCAAATCCCCTCTCACAATACCCCGCCGCCACCTCTCCCATCTCCATCTGACCCACCACCTTCCCCACCACGTCATACGATTCCACCACCCCCTAGGGTAGGATCAGTATTAGCTGATCCCACTCCTGAAGACATAGACATGATGCTCAAAGCATATCAGGCCAGAATCCAAGAAGGGCCGAACGTCACGGATCATGCCAAGTGCTATCCTAGAGCTGACCTAGAGATAGAAAGAACCAAACTGTGCGCGAAAATGGTCGCATTGGCTCAGACTATGTTTGAAGCCAGCCGCCTTTTCAATTACTCGGGCTCAGCCAAAACGCAATTACACTTGGATGGATTCCTAGAGAAATTAGAGAGAATAATTGCAAGATCCGCCAAGGACGAAAAAAATCAAGAGAGAGAGAAGGCAAGCAAAAATATGAATCATTCCCCATCGGAAGTTTATGCAGCCAATTCCACTAAACCAGACAACTTCCCCTCCTTAGAAAGAATAGAAAGGCTAATTGCACAATCAGAAAAGGAACCTGTCCCTCAAAGAAAGGAAAGGGTAAGAGAACGGGAAAGCCAGCCTCTTCAGGAAGCCCGTGGGCCTCCTCAAGAAGCTTATATTCCTCCCCAAAAGGCAGATGAGCCCCCCTCGAAAGCTCAAGTACCTCCACAGGTTGCCTACATTCCTTCTCAGGGAATGTGTGAGCCTGTTCGGAAAAGTAATAGAATAAGTAATCCTCCCCAAGAATCTTGTGCTCCAGCCATTTGCGAGAACGAGGAGAGAGTCAACAATAGAATCAGCCCTCCTTCACAGGTTGCCTATGCGCCCAATTCTACGGAGCCAGACACTTCTTCTTCTATGAATCGGTTTGCACCAGACTTCCTACGAGAGATTCAAGAAGACAAATGGGATAACGAAAGCGAGGTCACCCCTCCTTTTGAACTTGTGGACGATGCACACGACCAATTCCCACAAGACATCCCATCTATTTACGGGGAACATGAGAGTATTCAATCTCTCGAGAGATTGGACTTTGAGTCTAATTCCATACAAGAGCTACCCCACTTCACAGGCCCATGGGAAGCAAAGTCCACATGTATGAGAGCGCCCACAGTCATGGTAAGGAACGACGACTCAGTCATACCTAGGAACACAGAGGTAGTGAAGAACACTAACGTGCAGTGTAATCTCAAGTTAGAAGAGCTACTCAAGGTTAGACCTGAATTATGGAAACATGTAGCCAAACAAGTACCAGAGATAGCCAAACCTCATTCCCGGGTAGGATCCCATAGGACAGTGCCAGAAATTCCCTTGGATAAGATAGGAGATATGTGCGAAGGTGAAGAAGGGAACACCTATCTTCCCATTACCTACCAGGACTACACCACAAAGGCAATTTTGGACTCAGGTGCAGGAGTTGCAATTGCCACCACCTCCTTATGGAAGCGTTGGGGCAAGCCAGCACTCAGGCCGACGAGAATGAAATTGCAAATGGCAGATGGTCACATAGAGAGACCCCTAGGATTGCTAGAAGGAATAACTCTCACCACTTGTGGTGTCGAGTTTGAACATACCTTTGCCATATGTGACTTCAGCAAAAATCATGCCTATGAGATGATTTTGGGAAGGCCATTTATGCGACAATTGCAAGTGGTACAGGATTGGGGAACCAACTCCTTGTATTTGCAACACTTGGGTGTTACGACCAAAGTCAATCTCAAAGATTACTCTCATAGGGATGTACCTCCTATCCAGTGGAATCCCATCCATAGAGCCAAAGATGATACAGAGTCGGTGCACTCCATAGGGTCTGGGTCCTCATGGATGCATGAAGACACTCACTTATGGATGTGCAAGGTAGCAGTAGAGGAAGAGAAGAGAGAGAAAGCCAGAGAGGTAGGTGCGAAAGAAACCCATAGATCAATCCAAGACCCAGCCTATGCACCTGTAGTGTTTCCAGACGAAGATTTTGAACCTCACGGTTGGGCAGAAATTTTAGCAACAATGGACGTAGCCATCAATGAAGAACAATGGACACCTCACTGTGATGAGGATGGCTATGATATCTCAGTCTTCTCCATAGAGCCAATCATGGGAGAGGCAGTTTTAGAAGAATGCGAACCTAGCCCTGATGCATTTGAGGATGCAAGTGACTCCGATCTAGAGTCAATCATTATGGACCCACCATTTGCATCAGATGAAGAATACTTCCATGAAATAGAATTTCAATCCCAGAAGCATGGAGAAGTTACAAATGATGTAAGATTAGCAACGCATATGACCCCTAAGGAAGAAGGAAAGAAACGAAAGAAGAGAGAAGCCTTACCAGAAGAGGAGGAATCTTTGTTTGAGGTCCCAGAAAATTTTAAGAAGTACGAGATAGATGACAGGAGAGTCATGATAAGAATGCCTAAACGAGAAGCACAATCAGGAGAGGCCTATGATAACAAAGAAACTACTAAGAAAATAGTAGTGGCCATAGAAGAAGGAGAGGAGAGATGCACGTATATAGGCCATGACCTGACAGAAGAAGAAGAGTATGAATTGATTGCCTTGCTAAGAGAATACAGAGATGTATTCGCTTGGAGTTACAAGGATTTGAAAGGTGTTGACCCTGATATATGCTCACACACCATTCCCATGACCTCAGATGCTAAACCCTCTAAGCAAAAGCCTTATACATATAACGATAATTATGCTGCTAAGATCAAGGAAGAGATAGATAGATTGGTTGAAGCTGGATTTATCTACGAAATTGAGCACACCGAATGGGTATCCCCCATCGTAGTGGTGCCCAAGAAGAATGGCAAGCTGCGTGTGTGCATTAACTTGAAAAAGGTTAATGCCGCCACAATTCGAGATAACTATCCGCTTCCCATAACAGAGCATCTCTTAGAAAGAGTGGCAGGCAAGGAAGTGTACAGCTTCCTTGATGGATTTTCGGGCTACAATCAAGTAGCCATAGCTCCAGAGGATCAGCATAAGACAGCCTTTGCCACAGAATGGGGCATTTTTGCTTTTAGAGTAATGCCATTTGGGCTTACCAATGCACCAGCTACCTTCCAGAGGCTGATGTGCCATGTGTTTAAGGAGTTCCTGAGGAAGAGTTTAGAAGTCTATGTTGATGACCTTTGCGCTCATTCCAATGTTAGACAAACTCATATTCCTGAACTCAGACAAATCTTTGACAAATGTAGAGAGTACCAAGTCTGCCTGAACCCAGAAAAGTGCGTTTTTATGGTTAGGCAAGGTAAGATTTTAGGACACATAGTGTCAAAGAATGGCATATCTACTGACGAGGAGAAAGTGAGAGCCATAGCAGAGTTACCTAGGCCAAAGAATGTCAAGGAAGTACAAGCTTTCATGGGGCATTGTGGCTATTATCGACGATTTATACACATGTATGCTGTCATTGCAAAGCCCATGTACGGACTTCTGACAAACTTTGAGTGGACGGATGAATGTGAGAATTCCTTCCAAGAACTTAAACGAAGATTATGTTCAGCACCAATCTTGACCACACCAGATTGGAATAAACCATTCCATGTTCATGTTGATGCATCCAATTACGCTATTGGATGTGTACTTGCACAACCTACTGGTGAAGGCAATATGGATCTTCCAATTGCCTACGCCAGCAGACAATTGAATGCGGCTGAACGGAATTACACCACAACAGAGCGCGAAGGATTAGGCATGGTATATGCAGTCAAGAAATTTAGGCACTATTTGCTTGCAAATAAGTTTAAATTTTTTACGGACCATCAGGCATTGTTGTACTTAGTAAACAAGCCATGCAATACAGGAAGATTAGTGAGATGGTTTCTCTTGCTAATGGAATACGACTTCGAGGTTGTGGTAAGAAAAGGAAGGACTCATTTGAGAGCAGATCATCTCTCTAGGCTCACATCGGGAGAAGCCCCACAAGGAGTGCCAGATGACCTTCCTGACGCTTACTTGTTTAATTTGGAAGTGGTGCCGCAGTGGGCCAAGCCAATAGTACCAGTATTGACATACGGGCCTAATCATCCAGTGGTGAACACACGGAATAGAGAAATCGTAAAAGCCCAAAAGTACCATATCATGGCAGGCAGCATGTACAAGCACACAGATCAAGGGATCTTGGCTTGTTGCGTAGAAGAGGATGAGTACGCTAAATGGTTGCAATTAGCACATGTAGGTGCGTTAGAGCAACACCATTCGAAGCAACGAACGTTGCAAACTCTAAAGAGATTCGGAGTGCACTGGCCAACTATGGAAGCGGATGTCCAAAAATTGTGCAAAGAATGCCCAATCTGTTGCACTAAACCACCTGTGGAACATGCCACTCTCTATCAAGTATCCATTGTGCCAGATTGGAGTGAACCTCTAGTATCATTCTTGCGGACAAACACATTCCCCCCAGACATGACTCTAGCTAGGAAAAGGAGTTTAGAACAAGAAGCCCTGGATTATTCACTCATAGGTGATAATCTATATAAGCGCGGTAAAGATGGTTACCTGAGACTGTGTGTCCATGAAAGTGAGTATCTTAAGATCTTAGAAACTGCTCACCAAGGTGTGGCAGGAGGACACTTTGGACCAGATCGGGTGATCAAGGCAATATTGTTTGCGGGCTTCTGGTGGCCCACCCTTCACATGGATGCACATACCTATGTGAAACGGTGTGATATCTGTCAAAGGACTCAGTATCCTATACGCAAAGATGAGATGCCACTAAAACCTATGATGGGTGGACGTGCATTCTCTAAGTGGGGAATAGACTTTGTGGGTCCTATTAACCCCCCAGCTAAGGGTTCTCATGCGGAATACATCATCGTGGCAACAGATTATCTCACCAAGTGGGTAGAGGTAAAGGCTACGACAAAGAACGATGCTCAAACAACTGCCAAATTCTTGTTTGAGAATGTATTCACGAGATACGGGCTACCTATAGAGCTTGTAAGTGATAGAGGCACTCATTTCTTGAATGAAGTGATTGAAAATCTACTCCAAGAATTCTTGGTAATACACAAGAAGTCTGCCCCTTATCACCCTCAAGCTAATGGACAAGCTGAGAGTACTAATAAGATTTTATGCAATGTACTGACAAAATTAGTGAACACTAAACGCTCTGATTGGGACAAAAAGCTACACCATGCTGTTTGGGCATACCGAGTTGCCTACAAAACGGTACTCCAAGCCACCCCCTTTCAGATGGTGTTTGGCCAAAACGCCGTGCTACCCTTGGACTTCCTGATCCCTACATTGAGAGTAGCACAAGAGCACGAATGGACAGGTCATGAACTCTCCTCTAGGATCTTTGACCTTGAACGATTAGGAGAAACAAGACTGAGAGCCGCTGCAGGGATATACGCAGCCAAGAAGAGACAGAAAGCATACTTTGATGCCCACGTGAAGGATAAAGGCTTGAAAACGGGAGATCTCGTCTTAGTCTATACACTAAAACAACACGCGAGGAAGCTAGAAAAGAGAGGCTACGGACCTATGATCATCAATAGGATCTCCACGAGCGGAGCAGTACAATTGGCCACATTAGAGGGTGATGTTCTCCCAAATTATATTAGCGGTTGCAGAGTCAAGTTGTATCAGGAACCCCTCACGGAGGAAATGCTTAGCCGACTCAACACTGCTAAGAAACGCAAAGAGGAAGAAAAGAGAATTAGAGAAGAAGCTCAAGCAGAGGCGTTAGAACGCATCAGAAGGATGAAACTACGAAGGCAAGGTAGAGTTCAGCCTGAAGCGAATAACTATGCAGACCAAGGATTTCCCATGGCCATGTGTGAAGTCGCAGGAACAAGCTTGCATAGGATAGTTGATAGACGTCCTTTCGTAACCCTAGATATAGGACAAGGAAAAAGTGCAAGGACTGTAAGAGCCTTGATTGACTCAGGTGCAGCCACTAGTGCTGTTAGAATGTCTTACTGTCAAGAGTTACAGTTAACTGTCCAACCTGTGGAAGCATACCTTATAGGATTGGGAGGCGTGGAAACCCCTTGCATGGGCGAGGTGGAACTTCCCCTCTACATTCATGATGAAGCAATGACAGTTAAAGTACTAGTGTGTCAGGATGAGGATCTCACTGAGCCTCTTGTCCTGGGTCAAGATTGGATTTATGACCAAGCAGTCAATCTAAACCTAAGAAGTGGACTTCTCCAGGTTTGGGTCAATCATAGTCGAGTTACAGTAGAATTAGACAATCAAGCACTCAAGGAACTAGGAAAGGCACAGACTCCTGGTCCTTCCAGGGGTACACATGAAGATGACCATGCTGTTCTTGTCCAAAACTATGTGTTGCAGAGGAATGATATTCTCAAAAAAGGAATCACGAATGCAAAGGAACTCCCTTCTTTTCCAAAGGCTAGAAAGAGGCAGCAACCCAAGGTGGATCAAAGGCAGAAGAAGCAGGGTACTACCTATGTCAGAGATCAAAAGTACCTGCGCAGCAGAACAGCCCAGCAAATAGATCAGGTATGGGTGCGGAAAGGCGAACGACCAGTTGCACCACCGTCAACTACAGGGGCAAAGCCTCTTATTAGTGACCAACAACGCAACGCTAATAAGAAGTCTTTCAGAAATTCTTCTGCTAAAGTAAAATCTATTTGGGTGCCCAAGAAGTCGATGAAGGCAAGCCCACAATCAAGACAAATTTGGGTGCCTAAGGCTTGCTTGATGGCACAAGTAGCTACGCTGAGGCCACAACTTAAACAGCATAACGCAGCGACGCATACTGCCAGACTTCACTCGTTCTCGACACTCATGTACACACCAAAACCCAAGAGCGTACATGTAATCAATTGTAAATGGGTCCCAAAAAGGCCTCATCTGCAAACCACGACACCGAGAAGGCTCTGTAGAGACTCTCCGAAACCGAAAGCAAAGCCCATTCACTGCATTTGGCAGCCTAGGGCCTGTAATAAACCCCCCGACCCCAATTTGTAAATTCATAACCCACTTACTAACTATATAGTTTCCTAGGACAACACAATCACTAACCACACACACTGCCTTCATGCACTTACTAACCACTAACTCACCATCTACCTTATGTTAATGTTGTAACGGGGACAACAACGGATTTATTTTGTCCATTACAATGTTAACACTTGGTTCTATATTCTCACAGAACCAATCAGCAAACAGGGCCATGGCAGAAGCAGGTACCAGCTCTCAAGCCGGATCTGGGCCCCAGATTGTGGACATAGAAACACTTCTCCTGGAGCCACGTCTCACTGCAAGACCGCAAGAGCTTCAAGAAGTGCATGTGCTCCCCATCCAGGATCCTCCTCAAGGACACACTTCTCAAGTAGGTAAGCATGCGCATTGGTTCAGTGATGTTGCTGGACCACTGGGCGATGGAACCTACTTCTGGGAAGCAGAATTGGAGTTCAATGGCAAATGGGGTCGATACCACTTTTTCACACGCGAATTTGAAAGCTACCAAAATGCTGAAGTCATGAGATCAGTTTGGGTCAAAGCAGGTGTGGAAAGTTATTTCAGGACCCACATACCAAAGCCGGATTTTTTACGATGCTCATATCTGATCAGTACAATCACGCCAAGCAGAGTCAAGGGCGGCGACAGCACCTTTGTGTTGCCATCACTGCTGCCGGGTAATGAGCTCAAAAGATTCAAGTTGACCCTCAATCTGGTAAGAGAAGCGTTGGCTATGTATGGCATGCACATCCCCACAGAAAAGGAAACCATGGTCCCAGGTCGAATGAAGCATAAGGATTTGAATAAGTTGAAGGATATGGTAGCCATGACACCTACCATTGCGCTTCACCTGCGAACCATCATGCAACACTTTGCGTTTCCCGCACAAGAACGATTCACAATGCCCCCGAAAAAAATATGGTTCAGTTTATATCTAGCAGAAACCGAAAGCCTGCCCATCAATGTGCCACACTGGATCATAGACCAGATCCACCTAGCACATCAAAGGTGGAACAAGAAACAGAAGAACGTGCTCCACGGGTGTTGTGCTTTGACCAGAATAATCTACAGATGCTTAGCTTATGATGTGCCTGTTCAGCGGGCACTCGTATGGTCCCGAGTCCAAGAATTCCAAAGAAGACTATCAGCAGCAGGTCCCCCATCAAAGAAGATGAGGGGGGGAGTCCAACTACCCTGTGCTCAACCAAGGGGAGCTACCGCTACACCAGAAATCACTCCTCCCCAGACACGACGAGTTAGGCCATTCACAATCCGGTTACCCAGACCAAGCACGGAGGGGCCTAATCTGGTGTTTCCACCCATTCCATCTGATTTGGAATTCCCGCAGGGATTTACTCTTGAGGACCTCACGGATGAAGAAATTGCCAGATTAATCTATGACTCTAACCTCGAAGCGGAAGCAGCGCGAGCTCAGGAACCACGACCCAAAACAACATCGGCCCCCACCCAACCACAAACTGTAGAAGTCGATGCAGATGAACAAGAGGCAGGAGGAGATGAAGAAGAGGCCGACGAAGAACAACACCAAGAATACGACGAACTCTCCGAGTTAGCAAGTGCCCCAGCATATTCAGCACAAGTCAAGAGACTATATCGAACCATGCGACTGGTTCAGGAACAGCATAAGATGTCTCTAGAACAGGGCAAAAGACTCATGAACGACTTGCTAGCGGAGGAAGGTGTGGACGAGTTGTTCATTGAGTCCATGAACCTTCATGCCGACGCTGTAGGACTGGACGAGGCCATCCATGAGGCTATGGCCTACATCCACAGGTTTGAAAAAAGAGTTCCCGTTCGTCCTAGGAGGTCCGGGAAGCAAATTCACATCAATACATCAGCACCAGGCGAGTCAGCGCAAGCAGAAGAATATCACGAAGCACCGTTGTCACCACCATCCCCACCACACACTACACAATTCACTCCACCACAGGACACTAGCACTACCACATCCACTACCACTACCATTGTCATGGGCATCCCACTCTCCCCGGGAATCCAAGTCGGGGGAGTCACCATGCCGACCTTCACCACCCTGTTCACCGATGTCACATCCACTCCACCCACGATTCCCATCTACACCGTCACTCAAACAGTTGACACGATGGAAACATCACCTGCCACAGCACCGCTCCCTCCCCCCATGCCACCTTCATCACCCATACCCCCTCCACCCACATCTCCACTTACATCCACAGCATCCACCTCTCCCATTCCCGCCCCCATTCCCCCTGCATCTTCACCTTTCCCAGCATTATTTAATGTAAATAACATATTTTTTGCATTAAACCAATGTGTATACCAGCTCCAGCATGAGTACAAAGCTTTGGACAACCGATATAAGCAACTGGAAACGCACCATCAAAACTTACAAAGACAGTTTCACATTCTACACACAGAAAATGCAGAACTGAATCAACGTTACACGACGCTTGAGCAAGCTCACCAAACATTATTGGCGGCACCCCAACCATCAACAGAATCAGGTGCCAAACAACTAGAAGCTTTGCTCGAGGTATACCAAGCCGATAATCTCAAAGTCCGGCGTAACCTGGCACTTCTCAGAAAACACATGGCGGCCGCCCTTGAGGAAAACAAGAGACTGCAGCAGCAAAATGAAGCAAATCTAGAAGCTGCAATGGAAGGCTCTCCACACGAAATTGATCCAGAGCAATTTAAAGCTGTGCCCTCAGAGACAATGAAGACCATCTTGGACGGCTATGCAGATCTATTAGAAGCTCATGATGACTTGGAACGGGAACGTGATGCGCTGCGCAATCAACTCCAAGAGCAACAGACAGTACCCAAAGTCACAGAAACGACCACGACTTCAGAAGAAGTCATGGCATTGAAAGAGCAGGTGGCCGAATTACAGGCAAGATTACTCACACATGAAAGGCAACCCTCTCCAGTGGTCGAACCTGAACCCGAGGATTTGGTACCCATCGAGGTAGATGAGACGTATGAGGAACCTTACGTTCCTATGCCAATGCCAGGTGGTGAGCAAACCGCAGAAGGAATGGATACGTTAGAAATCGAAGTACCTGAGTGGCTCCAAACACTAGAGAAAACGGCATCAACTCATGAAGATCGAGTGGCAGTTCAGATCCAATCTATGGCAAAGATAGAGGACACTATTATTAAATCAGAATACTTCCGCAGCATGTCCCACCATAGATGGATCGGAACCAATGATGATCAATACGTGCCCTATTGTATACTCCTGGCGGACTACAATGCAGAAATCCAACATAAATGTGGCAAACCTCCAACATTTGCTACACAATTTGGGCCAGATGACATCCCAGAGAGCGCTAAAAAAGGATCCATTCATCAACCCACTTGGAGGATCCGACTCCTCGAAACCTATCCGGAGATGGTTCGCACCTGGACGAATATGCCCCTTTTTATTAAATATAACCCTTGTTATGTTCCTGTACTCCGCAGACGCACATGGCCAGAGTTTACCATTGCAGTCAAGAATATCAAGGGATGCGCCAAATGGTTAAACTACGTCTATCTAGCACCCCCTCAAGGGCCTCCCACCGTCAATTACATGATCTCCACTATACGGCACTGGAGCCTCCGATTAAAGAATACCCCTGATGTAATGGCCCAGATGTGCATGAAAATTTTTGAGTTAATGCTTATTACATTCAGGACATTCAAGAATATCAAGGACCCACACTTCTCAGGCGTCGGATTCCTTACAGGAAACCAAGATTTAGTATACGACATGAGCACCACTCCTTCCATAGAGGTGATATACGCTTGGCACGCCAGAATAAAATACCTCCCGGCCTGCTTTAAACAAACATTCGAAGAGATGTTCATAACAGGGTTCTGGGAATACCACTCAGAAATATTTGTACCCAGACCCTCACATCTCCTCCATTTATTTGCTGTGGAGCGAACCATTCACTCAGAGCAGTTACGGGTGCCACATCCAGATGTCCCAGGGCCAGTCAATTGGGATGCATTGCTGACAGATCTAGCAAGCGGACTCAGGTTAGAAGAACACCACCTCGCCGCCGATGTTGTACAATATTACGTACAAAAAGCAGCTAGACAAGGGTCTGTCAGGGGCGACAGACGCGAGAGTGGGGGGGGTGTTGGCAGTAGCCTTGGTACATCAGGATCTACAAGACGTGAAAGTCAAAGAAGGGAGTCAGAGCGAAGGGACAGCACAAGCAAACAGGGCAGTCAAAGAAGATCTGGCAAGTAGGCCAATATTTTTTCAAGACAAAGAAATGGACATGCAGGGAGAAAGAGCAAGTAGGGAGCTCGAAGATATGTCTGACAGATCACTAGAAGAAATCCCTACAACAACAGTGATTTTTATCACTAACCATCATTGTAAATATCATTTCACATTTTTGTAGCGCCATTTTGTGCAAGCCAAGGAGTCCTTGAGCTTGAGGAGCCTTAGAAGTAGTTGCGTACCAATTTTCGTATTTTTTAGATCTCGTTTGAGCCCCCAAATAAGCCCCAGAACATAATTTTTAACTAGGCCGGACACTAGGTCTGGACAGGGCCAAAAGCTAGTCAAAAACTATAAAAAGAGCTAGAGAGCTCATTTTTGAGGTTAGATTGTAATGGAAACGAACTTGTAAGAGCATTTTGAAAGTAATCTAAAAAGCTCCATTGATTCTCTCTCTTTGTCTTGCCGTGTGTGCGCGTGTGTGTGTATGTGTGTGCATGCTTGTGTGCTTCTCACTCACGCACTTGTGCCGCCACTTGCTCGAGGTCTTCATACCATCCTCACGTCTTCCCGGATTGACATTAAAGGAGGTGCTACTCATCACTGAGCTACACCACTCTTTCTCAATGGCTAACTGGTATTCGGCCATTAACATGAAATACGGTTTATACTGTAGCTCATGCCCAGATATGTATCGTCGCGGGGCCAAATGAGCAAAGAATGGAGATTGTAATATCTTTTCTTCTATCATCGCCATGGCATGTAATTGTGCCTCTACTCTAGCTGAGTGCGTTGTTCCAAGTTCCTCAATAGTCTTCATCCACGCGGGGGTGGGAAGTTCGTACGTCATCTGACCTTCGGCCGTGACGCGTCCGCCTGGGATGGGTTGTGGCTCGTACGCTTCTTCAAACGTTTCCTCCACCGGGATGGTGATCGTTTCTTCCTCAGCTGGAAGCTCAGGTGGGGAATCTGGCCTTGGTGGCGCTTCATATACTGCAATCCTTGATTCAAGGGTCGATACCTGGGCCCGTAATGAGTTGAGTTCCTCTAGGAGGTCAGGAGAGGGGTCCACAGGTGCTGGTATGTCTTGGTGTGCCGGTTCTCGTAACTGGAGTAATTTGTGATCTTCTTTGAGTTTCTGTAACTCCTCGTTCATGTGGTCGTATTCATCTAGTAATCTTACATGATCGTCTAGTAGCATCCTCATCGAGTCTGAAGGAATGGCTTTGAACCTGCTAGGACTGAGCGGTTGGTCTGGGTGGTCGAGCGTTGCTTCTACGTTTTCGCGGTTCTGATCCTGTAAGCACTGGTTTTCTTCCTTGGCAGCTGCTAGGTGTCTTCGTAGTAAGCCCATGTTTCGTGTTAGCGTTGCATTGCGGACTGTCTGGGCTCTTAATAAGTTATCCAGGTCAGCAGTGGCTTCCTTGGTCTTTTCTTCGCTTTCTAGTTCCAATTTGTGATAAGCCTCGCGTAATTCCTGGTAGCGGGTGTTCAGAGAGGCATTCTCAATAGACAATAAATTAAGCTACGACTGTAAGTCATTGGTTGTCCTCTGCAGCTGCTGATAATTATCACCAAGAGATGTGAACTCATCTCTTACTTACGTCATACACATGAACATCTGTCGAAATGCATTATCTATAGTGGGTGATAGTATTAACGGGGTGCTAAATGAAGATGCAGTTGGTGTAGATGCAACGGGAATGGGGAATGGGGATGGGAAGGTGGATGATGTAGTGATTGTTGAAAATTGTGATGTGCCAAAAAATGTTTGTGCCGGGAGTGAAGTGAGTGATGGTGCAGTGGGTGGTGAGATTTCCATGTCAGTGGACGTATCTAGTGCGGTGACCGTGAATATGGGTGTGATCGTGGGTGCTCGTGCTGGTGTAAATACGGGATTTACAAATGTTGAGGGATAATTTATAGGGGGGCTGGCTGGAGCAGCTTGGTGGAAAGGGGAAAGAGGGGTTACAGTGGGTCGAGGAGGTGAGACGGGGGAGAAGGTTAAGGGCGGGGGAAATGGGAAAAGGGGTCTTGGAGTTGTGGGGAAAGATGGAAAAGATTGATGAAGGAATGGGTTGGATAGAAAGGTGGGTGTGGGAGGGGGTAGACTAGGGCTAATGGGTACGGGAATTGTGGGGTGAGTGGTCGTAAAGACGATTTCGGCAACACCTTCGGCGAATGAAGGTGTTGGTCTGGGGGAAGGAGGGTGAAGAGGGGAGGCTGGATGGACGGGTGGTGAGAGAGGAGCGGTTGGGGTGGTCGGTACTTCAGTGACTACTGAGGTAGGTACAGTTGTAGCGCGGGGTGGGGAATCTACAATGATGGTTTCTACGGCCAATGAACGTTCGAGGACGAGGCGTGCCTCCCTGGCTTGTTCTGAAGATTGTGCTCCGGTTGGTACACGAATGTATTCGCCGGGCTTTGAAAGTAGTCGTACTCTGCGGGGGTCAAACTGTGGTAGTGGCTTTGTTGCAAGTACCTGAGTGCCTCGTTGGAGCCTACTGATTGGACTAATTCTTTGAATCCTTTGATATATGCGTCTTCGAATCCGCCTGTGACAAGTTCTTGTTCTATTATTTTTTGGCTCTCTTCCTCTGTCAGCTTCTTGCGTGCCCAAACTTTTTCCATAGTTCGATATAGCTTCTTAATAGCTAGAGTGTAAGCTGCTGCCTCGTAAGTTTCATCTTCATGGGTACTTGTATCGCCATGTGTGTTGGTTTGTTGGCCTTGGCCATCTGTCTGTTCCTGCTCTTGGGATTCATGTGTTCCCTGGCTAGCTTCGTCGTCTCCTTCGTCGTCATCGGTTGCTGTCCTTTCGTCATCAGAGCTGGACACGACCTGTCCTTGTGGCTGATCCGTGGGTGTGGTAGGGTAGCTAGGCCTTTCAAATTCTTGAGAAAACATTTGTCCTTCTGAAAACTGGAACTCATTGGAGAATGCATCGGGCATATCAAAATCAAACGTTTGGTCCAGTGGCTCTGCTTGTCCTGGTTCTAAATGCGGTATTGGAAAAGAGAAAGCTTCCGCACCGATAGTGGTGGGAAGTTCAGCTGCTGTGGTGATAGGTTCTGTGGTTGTGGCTGCTTGGGGTGCGACAGTACTGGTGGTGCCCTCCGTTACCACTGGTCTAGATAACCTTATGCGAATAGGTTGTACTGTGGGAGTTACTGCTGTTGGTGACTGCTCTGGAGATGGTTGTGGAGAGGGTGATGCTGGGACTTGTATGCACGGGATAGTACCTCTCATCCGCTTTCCGGCTCTGCCTTTGCTAGACTTTCTAGCCTTCCTAGTGGTGCCTTTGAATGCTTTCAGTTCCTCACTGGTCATGGCACGCTCTATGGGTAAATCATATGCCAAGCACATATATATGATCCTGGTGAGGGCGCAGCACCCATTGATTACCTTCTTTCGCTCCCACCTATGTTGTGCCAAATAGAGCTGATCAATTATCCAGCTAGCTAGATCGATCGTTTGAGGTCCAGTACATGCTAAGTATAAACCAAACCAGATTCTCTTGTGGGGCATGGTAAAACGATCCTGAGCTGGGAAAGCAAAGTGTTGCATGCATATCCGTAATGGCTTAGAGAGCTCAGGTGTTATAGCGGAAATATCCTCCCACTTAGTTACGTCACCACGTTTCATCTGCTTTGGGACTAGCCGTTCTTTCTCCGTTGGAGTGTGTGTTCCATGTATCTTGATGGCCGCTCTGATTAAATCCTTCGAAAGATAAAATCTTTTGTAAGGTGGATCATCCACTAAAGAAGGCAAAATAAAGGTTCCTGGGATGCCCTTATTCTCTGAGGCCAGCAAAGTGGTGATTAAGTAATAACACCTATAAAAGTCAGGTTTGGGCAGAGGATCACTGAAATACTCCGTGAAGCCGGCTCTAGCCCAAACATGAGTTAAGTCCTGGGTGTTCTGTAGGCCTTCGAATTCTCTTGAGAAGAATTGATACTTGCCCTATGTGCGGTCATCAAATGTCATATTTGCTTCAAAAATGAAGTGAGCATCAGCTAATGGTCCTGCTAGGCCTTGGAACCAATGAGAGTTATGGTGTATCTTCTCTGTGTATCCCATAGGTGGGTTATCGATTGGCATGGGTCCCGGAAATCCTTGGAACGCTGGCGGTGGAGCGGTCGGGTGGGATTCTGCTCGTAAAACATTGAGGGGCACCGCAGCTACGCTGGGGCCTGCTTCCAATGGTCCTGCTTCGGTTTGCATGATGACTGATGAGCTAATGGAAAAGATCTGCTACAAAAGATTAACGCATTAGTATGGAAATTAATTATGATCCCATTAAGGTGAGACCGCAATCCCTTTCCATAACCGATGTGTAACCCGTGTAGCCAAGTGTCGTGAAGTGATTGATGCAATGATTATTTGCAAAACTAATGCAGGTCTCTAGACACCTACATGGTCAGATTATGCATACATTTCTTGATGAGCCGTTATTATGCATGATGTGGGGTTTGGGTGTATGAATTTATACAAGGTTTGGTTGAGGGTGAATTAGTACAAGGGTGGAGTTTAAACGGGGTGGGAAAATTGTTAGATAATGGGGTACAAGAAGACGCCTGGATACGTTTTGGTATCCATTTCCTAAGAGTCTTGGAGTGGGTGGTATGTTTCTGCTGAGGGACAAAAGGTGGTATCGGGTTTGGTGTTATTGAAGGATGAAAAGATTTCGGAGGGGAATATATTACATGGCTAGAGGGTTGGGCTATAATACATTGTTTGGGTACCCAAATCTGCATGGGTGTGGGTCGATTGATAAGATACTTCTTGGCGATCCAAAGCTGCCAAGTATTTGTACTTGGGGAAGAAGATCGAGGGGACTTTGGATGCTGACTCTGCTTCTGTTGAAACTTTGTCCTGTTCTCCTCTGCAGTGTTGCCAATAGCCTGTGGTTGCTGTCCTTTTGGCACCCATATTTGTTTCGTGCCACTTGTTCTGTGATGTTGATACTTCTGCTTTCTTTGCCTTGCCTGGTGGTGTTGTCGGTCTAGGTTCCTCTGTTGTGGTTGACTCGTTCGTGGTTGGGTTTGAGAGGTCCATTGGACGCTCTGCTTTGGAAAAGAAGGGAGATCCAACACTTGCGTGACCTGCCCATTAGGAAGTGATTCGTTATTTATCGTTAATCTAGGCCAGTCCGCAGCAAGTTTGGAAGGATGAGCACCGCAGGGTGTTGTGCTCATTTGGCCGCTGATGCAACCCACCTGACCGCTCATTGTGTTCATCTACCCTAGCGGTTGGGTAGCTGCCCCTTCTAGTTTGCAGGAAGCCCCAGGGAAGATCTCTTGTCGTCCTTCTGATTGACAATTGTCCCTAGCCAAACCCAAGTGGGTTGGTGTAGACGTAACGTGACTGGTCTGACCCAAGATCTTTCGGTCTTCCGTCGCATGTGTTTCATAGGGTCTAGGGTTACAAACCTCAATCGGAATGCCGTTAGGGAAGTCAAGCGGTATCACTCGCTTCTGTTCTAAGGTTCCAATCTGTAAGGAGCCTTGTCTAAGATTTAGGTCCACTGAGTGATCGTATAGCCAATCTTGGCCAAGGATTAGGGGTTCTATCAGGTCGTCGTCATGGCACACTAGTAGCTTCGCTGTCATGGTCACATCCTTAATGAGGATAGGAAGGTCCACCTCACCCATGAAAGGGGTTTCCATGCCTCCTAGGCCTATGAGGTATGCCTCAATTGGCCGCATTTCTATTCCTGAATCCTTATAGTGGGACCATCTAATCGCACTAGTCGCAGCACCTGAGTCAATTAAAGCCCTGAGCTCTTGGCAAGGGTTGCCGTGCTCTAGCCTAACTGTAATGAATGGTCTCCTCTCCACTATGCTAGGATGAGTGGGTGACTTTACTTGACACATGGCCATGGGATATCTGGGTGTAGTTTCCAGATGGTTATAATGTTCTCTCCCTAGTCCTTGTCTTCTTAACTTCATGCGTTTAATGTGTTCTATTGCTTCTGCCTGAGCTTCCGCTTGTATTCTATGTTCTTCCTCCTTACGCTTCTTTGCCAACGTGAGTCGTCTAAGCATGTCCTCAGTAAGAGGTTCCTGATATAGCTTGACTCTACAGCCACTAATATAATTAGGCATTATATCTCCTTCTAAAGTGGCTAACTGTACTGCTCCACTTGTTGAGAGTCTGTTAATGATCATAGGTCCATAACCTCGCTTTTCTAACTTACGTGCGTGTTGTTTCAGCGTATATACTAGAACTAAATCTCCTTCTTTTAGGCCTTTATCTTTCTAATGTGCATCAAAATATGCTTTCTGTCGCTTCTTCACTGCATATATTCCTGCTATTGCCTTTAACCTGGTTTCACCTAATCGTTCCAAGTCCATTATTCTCGCTGATAATTCATGGCCGGTCCACTGATGTTCTTGTGCAACCTTAAGGGTCGGTATCAAGAAGTCCAAAGGAAGCACAGCATTCTGACCAAAAACCATATGAAAGGGAGTTGCATTGAGTACGGTCTTGTAGGCCACTCGATATGCCCAAACAGCGTGGTGTAGCTGTTTGTCCCAATCTGAACGTTTGTTGTTCACGAGTTTCGTCAGTACGTTACAAAGGATCTTATTAGTGCTTTCAGCCTGACCATTGGCCTGAGGAAGTGAGTGCCTCGAATCCTGTAAAATCCTGTAACAAATATTCAATGACTTGGTTTAGAAAGTGAGTGCCTTGATCGCTCACTAACTCTATAGGCAATCCATATCTTGTAAAGACATTCTCAAATAAGAACTTTGCAGTTGTGTGTGCATCATTCTTTTTCGTGGCTTTTGCCTCTACCCATTTCGTAAGATAATCTGTGGCAACAATAATGTATTCAGCATGTGTACCTTTTGCAGGGGGGTTAATGGGTCCTACAAAGTCTATACCCCACTTTGAAAATGCACGTCCGCCCATCATGGGTTTCAATGGCATTTCATCTCTGCGAGTAGGAAACTGAGTTCTTTGGCACACATCACATCTCTTGACATAGGTATGAGCATCCATGTGAAGAGTGGGCCACCATAATCCTGCAAAGAGGATGGATTTGATTATCCTATCGGGTCCAAAATGACCTCCTGCAACACCTTGGTGTCCAGTCTCTAGTATGCTCAGATAATCGCTCTCATGAACACATTGTCTTAGATATCCATCTCGTCCTCTTTTGTATAGGTTATCGCCAATAAGTGAATAATCTTGAGCTTCCTGCTCTAGACTACGTTGTCGAGCTAAGGTCATGCCTTGAGGGAATGTGTGCGTCCGCAAGTATGTGACTAATTGTTCACTCCAGTCTGGTGTGAGAGACACGTGATATAATGTGGCATGATCTACTGGTGGTCTTTCACAACAAACATTGCATTCCTTACACAACTTGTAGACATCTGCTTCCATCGTAGGCCAATATACTCCTAGTCTATGCAGAGTCTGTAATGTTCGATGTTTTGAATGATGTTGCTTTAATGCACCTACGTGTGCTAATTGCAACCAATTCACATGTTCTGATTCATCTACACAACAAGCAAGAATCTTTTGATTGTCCTGTTTATATATGCTTCCTGCCATTATTTGGTATCTTTGAGACTTGGTAATCTCTCCCTCTTTGATCTTTATCCTAGGATTCTTGGGTCCATATGTTAGAACGGGGACTATAGGCTTAGCCCATTCTGGTGCTATCTCAAGATTAAACAAGTATGCATCTGGTAGATCATCCGCTACTCCTTGAGGAGCTTCTCCTGAGGTTAATCTTGAAAGGTGGTCAGCTCTAAGATGTGTCTTTCCTTTCCTGACTACTACTTCAAAATCATACTCCATGAGTAATAGAAACCAACGTATCAATCGTCCTGTGTTACATGATTTGTTGACTAAGTACAACAGGGCTTGATGATCTGTAAAGAACTTGAACTTATTGGCCAACAAGTAGTGCCTAAACTTCTTTACTGCGTAGATCATCCCTAATCCTTCTCGTTCAGTAGTGGTGTAATTTCTTTCTGCTGCGTTCAATTGTCTGCTCGCGTAAGCTATGGGGAGATCTATGTTACCTTCATTCGTGGGTTGTGCTAACACGCATCCTATGGCATAATTGGATGCATCCACATGTACATGGAATGGCTTACTCCAATCTGGGGTAGTCAATATAGGTGCTGAGCACAAGCGTCGTTTAAGTTCATTGAATGAATTTTCACATTCATCTGTCCATTCAAAATTGGTTAAAAGAGAGTACAAAGGCTTGGCTATGATTGCATACATGTGTATGAATCTCCTATAATAACCGCAATGGCCCATAAATGCCTGTACCTCTTTCACATTAGTTGGTCTAGGTAAATCTGCAATTACCTTCACCTTTTCTTCATCCGTAGAGATTCCATTTTTTGACACAATGTGTCCTAGAATTTTGCCTTGTCTGACCATGAAGACGCATTTTTCTGGGTTCAAACAAACCTGATATTCTCGACATTTGTCAAATATTTGTCTTAACTCTGGGATATGTGCCTGTCTTACATTTGAATGTGCACATAAGTCATTGACATAAACTTCCAAGCTCTTGCGTAAGAATTCCTTAAAAACATGACACATGAGTCGCTAGAAAGTGGCGGGTGCATTTGTTAAGCCAAATGGCATCACACGAAATGCAAATATGCCCCATTTAGTGGCAAATGCCGTCTTGTGTTGGTCCTCTGGAGCAATGGCTACTTGATTATAGCTTGAAAATCCATCAAGAAAGCTGTAAACTTCCTTGCTTGCAACTCTTTCCAATAGATGTTCCGTGATAGGAAGAGGATAACTGTCTCTAATCGTTGCGGCATTAACTTTTTTAAGGTTAATACACACACGCAATTTTCCATTCTTCTTGGGCACAACCACAATGGGGGATACCCATTCGGTATGCTCAATTTCATAGATGAATCCTGCTTCTATCAAGCGATCTATCTCCTCTTTAATTTTCGCAGCGTAATTATCATTGTACGTGTAAGGTTTCTGTTTTGTCGGTTTTGCATCTGGAGTCATAGGGATTCTATGAGAACATATATTTGGATCTACTCCTTTCAAATCTTTGTAACTCCAAGCCAAAACATCTCTATATTCGCGCAATAGGGCAACTAGCTCTTCTTCTTCTTCAGTTGTCAAATCATGCCCTATGTATGTACATTTTTCTTCTTCTCCTTCGATAGCAACTATTATTTTCTTGGTTCTCTCTCGGTTATCATATACTTGACCGTCATTCGCTTTTCTATTAGGCATTCGTACCATGATTCTTCTATCTTTGATTTCATATTTCTTGAAGTTCTCGGGTACTTCAAATAAAGATTCTTCTTTTTCTGACATGTTTTCTTTCTTCTTTCTTTTCTTGCCTTCACTCTTGGTAGTCACTTCTGTGGCTAACCTCACCTCATTCGTAATTTCCTCGTGTCTCTGAGTGTGAGTTTCTATTTCGAAAAACTATTCTTCCTCTGATGCAAATGGAGAGTCCATGATAATTGATTCTAAATCGAAATCGCTTGCATCCTCAAATGTATCAGTGTTAGGTTCACACTCTTCTAGAATTGCATCGCACATGATTGGCTCTATCGTGAAAACTGAAATGTCATAGCCATTCTCGTCACAGTGGGGTGTCCATTGTTCTTCATTTATGTCTACATCCATGGTTGCTAGGATTTCTGCCCAACCATGGGGTTCAAACTCTTCATCTGGGAATACTACAGGTGCGTAAGCTGGATCTTGAAGGGTTCGTGGATGTTGTTCTGCACCTAAGGTCCTGGCTTCTAATCTTTCTTCCTCTTGTTTGGCTACTTTACACATCCATAAATGAGTATCCTCATGCAACCAAGAAGGATCTGATTCTAATGAGTGCATGGATTCCGTCTCTACTAGTGTCTTATGGATGGTATTCCATTGTATTGGGGGTACGTCTCGATGTGAATAGTCTTTAAGATTGACTTTGGTAGTCACTCCTAAATGTTGCAAGTACAAAGAATTAGTTCCCCAATCTTGTACAATTTGCAACTCACGCATGAATGGTCGTCCCAATATCATCTCATAAGCATGGTTTTTTGCAAAGTCACAAATGGCGAAAGTATGCTCAAATTCTACACCACAACTGGTGAGAGATATGCCTTCTAGTAAGCCTAATGGTTTTTCTATGTGTCCATCAGCCATTTGTAGCTTCATCCTGGTGGGTCTTAATGCTGGCTTACCCCAACGTTTCCATAAAGCGGTGGTAGCTATGGCTACTCCGGCTCCCGAATCTAAGATGGCTTTCGTGGTGTAGCCCTGATAGGTTATCGGAAGATAAGTGTTACCTTCCTCTCCTTCGCTCACATCTCCAATCTTTTCTACGGGTATTTCTGGTACCTTGTTTTGTGATCCTATTTGTGAGGGAGTAGTAGCAAGCTCGGGGAATTGATTTGCTACATGCTTCCACAATTCTGGTTTTATCTTTAACAACTCCTCCAGAGTAAGGTTACATTGTACTTTGGTATTCTTGATCACTTCCGTGTTTCTAGGGATTACTGATTCTTCGTTCCTCACTATTATCGTGGGTGCTCTCATACTAATAGACTTTGCTTCCCAAGGTCCTGTGAACTGAGGTAATTCTTGTAAAGAATTAGATTCAAATCCTGTGTGTTCACTCAGTTGTTCTTCCTCTACATCATCGTAAATCGAGGGGATGTCTTGGGGAAATTGTTCTTGCAAGTCGTCTATTTCTTGAATAGGAGGGTGTGTTCCTTGTTCCTTTCTCCATTTCTCTTCTTGGATTTCTCTAAAAAATTCATGTGAATATTTATGTATGGAAGACAAATTGTCTTGACTTTCTGTATTGGGTACTTGAGACAGGGATGGTGCATTCCTTTCCTGTGTCTCTGGAACAATAGGGTTCTTATGCTGATCCTTTTTCTCTTTGCTCTCTATCAAGTATTCTAGCCTCTCCATTAGTCCTTGAAAGTGTAATTCCGGTTTTGCCATGTTATTCCAGTTAAGATATCTAGAGGCTTCGAACAAAGCTTGTGCTAGTTCTACCATCTTCATGCAAAGTTTAGTTCTCTCAATTTCTAGATCAGCTCGAGGGTAGTTTTTGCTCATTTCACCTACCTGAGGTCCCTCTTTTAATCTAGCCTGATATGCACGAAACATCATGTCTAGATTTTCTGGTATGGGTTCCGCTAAAACTGATCCTGATTTCTGAGCTGGATTCTCTTGATTCAATTCCTGTGAAGTCAATTCTTGGATTTTGGCTCTAGATTCCTTCAAACTTCCTTCCAACTCACTTATCTTTTTACTCCATTTTCTCTTAATTCTTTCTCTAGAATCTTTCCAAGATTTCGTCTTTTTACTGCTAGATTCTGAAACTTCACTACTTCCGACTACTTTCTCCTGATTAAGCTGTTGGTTCTGTAAGAGCGCCTGGGCTCTTGTGATAGCTTGGATAGGCACATATGTAGGGTTGGATCCATCTGCGTTATTTACAATACCTATCACGTTGATCGGTGTCACATTTGAAGCGTTAACTGGATTCTTGGGGCAATCTTTGATGATGTGCTCTTTGCCACAATCGGCACAAAAGCCTTGGATGTTATAGTACTGTGATTGTCCTGCCATCGAGGGATGTGGACAATCCTTTATGAAGTGATCTCCTTGGCACCTAAAGCATGGTCCTCTAGGGCCCTGTGGTCTTTGTTGTCTCAATTGGGGCCGTGGATTTGGGTTTGTGTATATCACATTAGCATAGTCGGGCTCCCAACTAGGTTCCACTGGTGGACTATCATAATGATATGTCTCCACATGTTCTGGTGACTCTGTGTAATATGCGGGTGGACTATCTACATGCGTAGAGTCAAAACTGTTTGAGTGTGGATCACTCTCTGTGATCAAAGGTGAAGAAGGCACTAAGGCCCTACTTAGGTTCTCTTCTGCAGTAGCGTATTTGACTGAGATGACATTCGCTGGTGGGGGTGGCTGCTGAGCTAAGACAGGTTGAGGTCTCTGTTGAGCCTGGTATGGGTAGTTCTGAGGAGGCCTATAGTAATAGGGTTGAGCATTGTATTGGCCTTGATACCTACCTGGCTGCGGGTATGCTTGCAGATAGTTCTGTCTCACGGTTTGTTTGTTGTATGGGCAGTCCTGAGCCGTATGATTCGTGTATCTTCTCTCAATTGTACAATATTGGCCACTAGGGTTGGCTTGAGGTTGTGGTGCATTGGGACACACATTTGCCGTATGGTCATCACCACAGGTGTAACAACGCTTGTTTGTTAGCACCCTAGGTTTGCTAGAGACTCCTAGTTTCTGGGCCACTTTTTTTGCTAGGTCTTCTATTGAGCTAGACAATTTTGTGGATGCTAGAGATGAATAGTCAGTCCTTATATACCTTTGAGAGTTCCAACTCGTCTGCTAAGTTGTCCTCAATGTCTATGCATATTCTTACACATTGCTCTAGCGTTCTGGGTTCTTTTAGGTACACGTAGGAGCGTAGTTTAGAGCTCAACAAGCCATCTAGAAACAATGACACTTGCTTGGCTTGTGAGGGTAGCTCTTGCATTGGACATCGATCAACATATTGTCTAAACCTACGTCCTGCCAGTCTTACTGTTTCCTGAGGGGTCTGTTTAAAGCTATGAATCAATGAAGACGTGTCATGTCTAATCCCACTTTTAGAGAATTCAGTGATGAATGACTCTAAAAAGTGATGGATGTCTCTAAATTGCCTTTGTTGCAGAGGTTGGAACCAAGTTAAAGCTGTATTCTTTAACGTTAGTCCAAATGCATTATATTGCGTGAACATGTCTTCAACTTGTTCTGCTCTTAGTACTTGCTTGAATTCTGCAACATGGTCATAGGGATCTCCTGTCCCATCAAAATAATTCTTCATTGATTTTACTAATTGTGTGGGTCTCAATATTCTTGCGTGTTCACGTGGTCTAGGTAGAGGAAAATCATCTCTACCACTTAGTAATCCATGATCTCTTTGTCTATCCGCTCTATTAGTGTCCGTGGTTGTTCTATCTCTCCCCATGGGATGAGTGAAGCTTACTTCAGGTCTTTCTTTATTTCCCTCTCTTTGATTTCCATGGGCTGAGGATGTTCCTGCCCCTTGTTGACTTGTATTCATGTTCGTTCTAGATGGAGGGAATACCAATTCACCTCTCCATGTGTACGTGTTTTTAGCGCGGTCAGGTACCACAAAGACTCTTTCTGAAGTCTCATCCAGGTATACAACCTTTCCAGGTGTATCCGGGTCCTTGAACTCGTATGTCGTGATGATACCTACCTCACTAAGTATTTCGGTCTTGTATCTCCAAAAGGCTTTATCAGTCTCTTTATTTACAAACAACTCTATGCTTTTGTTGTCCTGAGGAATCCATTCCGGGATTAGTACTCGTGTCAGTACAGATTTCCCTCTAGGTGTTCTAGGCTCTTCTAATGGTTCTTTTCCTTGAGATTTTGTTTCCGTCTCTGGTTGAATCACGCCAAACTCGTTGGTATTGTTTGGCTGCGTACTTAAGATGTACATTGTTCCTTCCTTGTCTATGTACGCGTCTCTCTCAAATTTCACCACTGGATGTTCCAATCCAATGGGTTGATCGGGGTTGTGCATTTGCACCACTTGCCTTCGCAAACCATCCTCATAGATGCGAGCACCTAAGCGGTTGGTTCGGAGAAACTCTAGTTGAGTCTTATAGGGTCCTTCTGGTTTTTCTAAATAGGCTACATTCGACCCTCCTTCCGGTCTATCTGTGCTAAATGCCATTTCTGAATCACTAGTGTCTGAGCTCTCGTAGGGATAACTAGTGTTCAATTGTTGAGCCCACGATCGTGCAGTAGTTCTTACACTTGCCTCTGAGGATCTAAGGCTTCGCCGGTCTGACTTACCTATATGTTTGCCCGATCTAAGGTTCATTAATTTTGTTCCTTGCACACTCAGTACACGCTCAGATCGTCAATGATTTCTTTGTTATTACTGTCTTGCTTCTTTTTAAATTTCCTTAGATTCTTGTCTTAGTGTATGCGTCAGGAATTCGACTTTCCGTTATAATTTTGAGTTCTCGTTCCATCAGACTTAGGTTCTTTCCTTTAGGTTTTCGTCACACACACCTTTACTTGTAGTCTTAAACTTGAAAGAATTAAATATCTTGAACTTGAGGCGTTCCTATCGTCTTTAATCCACAACACTACCGTTTAGCCTAAGCTAAGAATTGACTGAGGGGGTTGAGTAATCTTCCAACCTCGAGTCAGCTTTTCTGGTTGCTCTGATGCCCAAGAAGCTGCGCTTCCCAAGCTTATGCCCTTCACTGCCTTGCCTTGGTTTCCCTTGATTGCCCTTGCTAGACCTGGAAAAATCCAATATTAGACCACTTCACAGTTGGATGATCAAGCACTTAAGTATATACACCTTTTAAGTCCCTTCCCTTTTGCCCAATTTTTCAATGTTTGCCCCCTGGCTTTCAAGTCCCAAACTAGGTCAACCTCAAAATAGCTTGTCAAAAAATACTCGTCAAGAGCTTTCTAATGAGCTATTAAGCTCAAAAAACGGACTTCGGATGAAAAAGTTATGACCGTTCAGGCCCTGGGGGGTAAAAACTGACAAACAGGTTTTTCTCCAAATATGAGCTAAGGGGTCTCCTATGAGTCTAATCACCGAAAAATTTCCCAAAAATAGCCCCAAAATTGGCCAAAAAAAGAAACCCTAAAATTTGCGATGGGGGTGCACAATCGCGATGGTCTGGGACCGTCGCGATGGCGTGAAATTCCACAATCGCGATGGTATGAATTTGCACCGTCGCCATGACGTGAACTTGGACCGTCGCGATGGCATGAACTTGGACAATCGCGATGGTGTGAAAGTGCACAATCGCGATGGCGTCAGTCAACGGTCAACATGCACAATCGCGATGGTGTGAAGAGCACCGTTGCGATGGTCTGAGCGCGATGGCGTGAGCCAATTGCGATGGTCTGGGCGCGATGGCGTGAGCCAATCGCGATGATCTGAATTTTTGAAGTGTCGCGATGGTGTGAGGGTGTCGTCGCGATGGTCTGAAGTGCACCGTCACGATGGTCTGAAGTGCACCGTCGCGATGGTCTGGATTGCCACGTGGCACCGTCGGCGCGATGGCGTGAGCCAATCGCGATGGCGTGACACAATCGCGATGGTCAGAGACCATCGCGATGGTCCGGCCAAGCCGTCGCGATGGCGTGAGCCAATCGCGATGGTGTGACACAATCGCGATGGTCAGAGACCGTCGCGATGGTCCACCAAACTATGAATTTTTGCAATGCAGCTGTGGATTCCTAGAGGCGCTGGTGTCGCCTACACGCTGGTGTGGTCGCCTTCTCCAAATTCCAAACTTTGCAGACCATAGCGATGGTCTGACACAGTCGGAAATTTCTGACAGAAACTGAAGTTTTTACCTTTTTGCAGCATTCCTGATGCACTGGAGCTCTGTACCTGCAAGAAAACTCAAGGAAACCAAAGTACACACAAGCACAAAAGCTCTCTCTCACTCTCTCGCATGCACAAATGAGGGGAAATGAGGAGAATGGGTGGATATGGTGAATTTTCTGATTTTTTTGGAGATGAAGATGATGATGCGGTGATGAAGATGGAGTGTGGGGGAGGTGAAAAACACTAAAAACTAAGTAAAAACAACAACAAAAACTGATATTTTTACCTTCCAACGCCACTGTTTGCTATACTCTTACCATCACACATTCGTCCTAGACTCGATCCCTGGCAACGGCGCCAAATTTGGTGTTGCTCTAGCACAATGGTGAGAACCACGTTAAGAAGCTCCACCTCCTTAATGTCAATCCGCGGAAGAGATAGGAGTGATATGAAGATCGTGAATGTGAGATGAAGTGAGAGTGAAGGTGAGAAGCATAGAAATGCACACACACTACGAAGAGACAAGCAAGACACAATGGAAGGTGAGAAATCAACTCTATTACTCAAGAACACTATTACAAGCTCAAAAGAACTCTAACCTCAAACAAGCTAACCTCAAAAATGAGCTCTCTAGCTCTTTTTATAGTTTCTAGACTAGTTTTGACCGGTTTCACATCTAGTGACCGGCATAGTTAAAAATTAGGTCCTAGATGCTATTTGGAAGGGTAAACAATGTCTAAAAATAACGAAAATTGGTATGCGCATTCTACCTAAGCTCCTCAAGCTCGAGGACTCCTCGGCTTGCACAAAATGGAGCTATGGATTACAAAATGGGGTTTTCTATGTTACATATGTTACAATAGTGATAAAAATCACTGTTGGAGGTTTTTGGAAAGTATTTGAAAACATAATTATTTGAAAAATGATTCGACTGGCTCCCTGCTCTTTCGTTACATGCTTCCGTGTCATCTGTGCCTCTGGCTGCTTCCAACAACATGCGTACACACTCTTCTATGGTCCTAGGGTCCTTCAAGTACACATAGGATCTCAATTTGGTACTTAGCAATCCATCCAGGAATAAAGCCACTTGCTTAGCTGGCGTGGGTAACTCAGGGAGAGGGCATCTTTCAAGATATTGCCTAAATCTCCTTCCTGCAAGTCTCACGGTCTCTTGAAGGGTTTGCTTGAAGCTGTGAATCAGTGAGGAGGTATTATGTCTTATGCCACTCTTAGAGAATTCAATAATGAAAGCCTCTAGGAGTTGGTCTATGCTCCTGAACTATCTCTCGTTTAGTGGCTGAAACCATGTCAGGGAAGTGTTCCTAAGGGTTAGACCAAAGGCATTGTATTGCGTGAATAGATCCTCCACTTGTTCAGCTCTCAGGACTTGTCTAAACTCAGCCACATGATCGTATGGATCTCCAGTGCCATCGAAGTAGTTCTTCATGGACTTAACCAGCTGAGTTGGTCTCAAAGTCCTTGTGTGCTCTCTAGGTCGTGGTAGAGGGAACTCCTCCGCATTTCTTTGATTCCTGTGAGCTCTAAGTACCTCCGGCTCTACTCTATTTGTTTCCGTCCTCGTTCTTTCTCTGCCCCCTGAGTTGGCAAAGCTCACCTCCGGCCTTTCTCTATGTCTGTCTCTTTGAGTTCCGTGAGCGTGGGAGGTTCCCGCTCCTGGGTGACCAAAGGACACGTTCGATCTTGGTTGGGGGAAAACGAATTCACCCTTCCAAGTGTAAGCATGCCTATCATTTTCTGTAACCACAAAGATCCTCTCTGAGGCGTGATCTAGGTAGGTCACTCTGCCTGGGCTATCAGGATCTTTAAACTCATAGATCATGATTGATCCTATATCATTTGGCCGATCAGATTTATACCTCCAAAAGGCTTCATCAGTCTCTCGGTTCAGAAGCAGATCTATGCTCTTGTTGTCTTGGGGAGTCCACTCAGGAGTGAGAATTCTCGTAAGAACAGATTTGCCTCGGGGGGTTCTAGGTTCTACACCTGTATTTCCTTGCTCCAGGTCACCTAAATCCGCATCAGAGATCACATTTCCGAATTCATCTGTCCTATCTAGGTGACTGGTGACTACGTATATGGTTCCTTCTTTGTCCAAGTATGCTCCATTTTCAAACTTGACAGCGGGGTGCTCTAGTCCAATGGATTGATCAGGATTCTTAATCTGTACCACAGATCTTCCTAGGCCGTCCTCATAGATGCTAGCACCTAATCGGTTGGTCCTAAGGTATTCCAACTGCGTTTTGTAAGGGCCTTCTACCCTTTGCAAGTATGGCACTCCTGAACTTCCCGTAGGCATGTCCATGCCTTGAGACATCTCGGATTCACTAGTCTCAGAACTAGGGTAGTATGAGTGGTGGCTCAACTGCTAGGCCCAAGACCTAGCAGTGTGGTTGACACTAGCCTCTAAAGACCTAAGACTTTGTCTATCCCTTACTAGATGCAGTCCTGATCTAAGGTTCATATGCCTAGTTAAGTAGCCCGATTTTTGCCCAGAGTACAACCTCGTTGCCGATCAATTGGTATCAGTCACTTGATTCGTTTTTAGTGTGTTATCATGTTTATGATCTTGTCTGATATTGCGTCGTCAGGAATGCTTGAGTATTTTTCGTACTTTAAGTTGATCGTTCCACATTAGGTTCTTTTCCTTTATGTTATCGACAGTACAGAGATTATGTTTTTAACTTGAACTTGAGTTTTTAGATAGTCTTCAACTTGATAAATGCCTATCGCCGCCCTGGCTTACTCCTATCACTAGTCGTTCTTAGCCTAAGCTAAGAATTGACAAAGGGAGTTGAGAATTTCCAACCTTTCCAACAAAACAAGAATCACAGCAAACGGATTTCGTATGAGAGAGTTATGTCAGTTCAGGGTTTTGGTGCTAAAACAGGGTTCAAACAGGCTAACAGATCACATGATTTTTCTCAAAAGCACATGTGTAGGGACCTCACAATTCACTAATTGCTAGACCAATATGCCCAAAAACTATCCCCAAAGCTTAGAATAAAAAACCCTAATTTTTTGGCCGAAAAGCCTATCAATCGCGATGTACAGGTCTGTCAATCGCGATTGATAGAGGTGTCCTCGGGGCCTGTCGGTCGCAATCGATACGTCAGTCACGATTGACAGTGTCAATCGCGATCGACAGAGTCGATCGTGAGTTCTGTCAATCGCGATTGATGGTGTCAATCGCGATCGACACTTTTTTCGGGTTTTTCGCCGTGATTTCAGTCAATCGGGGATGTGTCCGTCGCGATGGATACGTGGCTACGCGAAAAAGTCAATCAATCGTTGAATTTCAGTCGGTCGCGATCGACGGTGTCAATGGCGACTGACAGAGGTGTCGGTCGTGGCTGTCGATCGCGATCGACGGTGTCAATCGCGATTGACAGGGTCCTACGTGGCAGTCTGTCGGTCGTGAAGTCTGTCAGTCGCGATCGACAGGTCTGTCGGTTGTGATTGACAGGGTCTGTCGGTCGCGATTGACAGAGAACCACGGATTTTTTCTACTGTTTATAGTGTTTTAGGATATGCTCTTCATGCTTGTGCTTGTGGTGAACTTTGTTTTACCAAATGATCGAATTTTCTGTCGATCGCGATCGACAGAGGCTGGCGACTGCGAGACAGATTCTGAGTATTCTGTACCTGCGCAACGTGCTGGGGATGATGATTCAGCAAGAACTTGCAAAATGCTCAAGAAATATGCAAAAACAGTGCAAGCAATATCGCTCTCTCGCTCTCTCTCTCACAAGTAGAATGAAGGAAATGAGGTGGAGATGGTGATATGATCAAAATTGAAATTTTCGCGATGATGGAAATGGAGGTGGAAGATGGTGAAGAAAAAACAAGAAAATAGATGAAAGTGAAGAAAATACCTACAACTCCAACGCGTCAACTCTACGTCTTACCATCACACGCTCGTCCTCAAAGCTTGATCCCCCGCAACGGCGCCAAAATTTGGTGTAGCTCAGTGATGAGTAGCACCTCCTTTAATGTCAATCTGGGAAGACGTGAGGATGGTATGAAGACCTTGAGCAAGTGGAGGCACAAGTGCGTGAGTGAGAAGCACACAAACATGCACACACATACACACACACGCGCACACACGGCAAGACAAAGAGTGAGAAGCAATGGAGTTCTTAGATTACTTTCAAAAAGCTCTTACAAGTTCAATTCAATTACAATCTAACCTCAAAAATGAGCTCTCTAGCTCCTTTTATAGTTTTTGACTAGCTTTGGCCTTGTCCAGACCTAGTGTCCGCCCTAGTTAAAAATTAGGTTCCAGGGCTTATTTGAGGGCTCAAATGAGATCTAAAAAATACGAAAATTGGTAAGCAACTACTTCTAAGGCTCCTCAAGCTCGAGGACTCCTCGGCTTGCACAAAATGGAGCCACAAAAAGGTGAACATGGTATTTACAGGGGTTGTTAGTGATGAGAATCACTTTTAATTGGTGTAAGGGTTTTGAAAAATTAAAGGTTGCCTTAGTGCTAGATCTGCGTGAATGCTCGTACTTGCTTCTTCATGAAGAAAATTATTGGCCTACTTGCCAGATCATCGTTGACTCCCTTGTCTGCTTGTGCCTTCTCTCCCCTCTGACTCTCTTCTCTGACTGCCATGCCTTGTCAGTCCTTCAGTTCCTTGTCTGCTGCTAACACAAGGCAATCACAACAAAATCCAAGAGGAATTGACAACCTTGTACTGACATGTGTACCTTCTCAATGATGCCGAGGGGCATAACATGATGTTGATCTGCTAATGTGACAGTGAAGGTTGCTGCCTTGGTTAGGTTCAGTTTGAGTTTATTCATTGTAAATTCAGGCATCAGATTGATGCCAGAGCCTCCATCTATAATGACACCAGTCAGACCTTCATCGTTTATGAACACAGATAGCCTTGAGCTTTGATAGTCTACCAAGGGTGCGGGCAGAAAGTCAACCATGAAACCATCTACACTCAATGGTGGGCTCAAGTAGGCCGAGTGTATAACTTTCAATGAATCACTTCTTACTTTCGATTCCATTTTTATGAGTTGGTAGAAACTAACCTTGTGATGAATACCTTTTAAGATTTTCCTCAATCTTAACCTCTTGGGTGTCTTCCTGAGAGCTTGCAGGTTGGTCCTTAAGGGAAGTAGTCACCATATCATAAGCTCCTTCAATGTTTGCTTGGCCCTTCCAACTAGCCTTCTTTTCCTCATCTCTATGTTTGAGTCCCTGTTGTTCCTCTCTACAGGTTGCCGCTTGCCTGGCTCTAGTCATCATGGGCACTCGAGAAGATGAAACAACATAAGACTGAGTGGTCATACCTTCTACTTGTGGGGAGACTGCAATCATGTGAATTGGAGCAGGGCGGCTTCTTGGGCAATCTCTCGTATAGTGATCCTTGGCATCTGGACAATGCTGATAGGGAGGTGCACCTTCTGGCAGAGAACACCTGTTCTGCATATGGCCATACTCACCACAGCGATAACACATCAGTGGCCTATTATATCTGGGCCGAGTAAGATGGTTCTTTTATCTATTAGGTGCATTTGAAGTACTAGCATAATAGGAATCAAGAATAGGAGGGTTACCATGTTGTTGTACTCCCTTGAGGTAGTAGCAGTCTCGTGCTTCATGACCATCCTTGCCACAGAATTGACAGCTCACCTTGTTAGGACAATTAACATTTGAATGTCCATTTTTGCTACATATTGTACACCAAACCTACCTTCGTATGTCTTGTGTAGTGCACAAATCTTCTAACTCACGACAAAGTTGAGCTACTTCATCAACATTGTGGCGCGGTGGTGGTGGTATGACCTTCTCTTCTTGTTGCATTCTTAAGGCTTCCAAGTCCTTCGTGAGTTGCTCAATAGGAGCTAAGTGTGATGCATAATTTGGTTGAGTATCTCCTTCGAAATGTAGCCTAACTTCCTCAATGCGTGATGCAACTGCAACAAAATCATCGAGTGTTGCATCCAATCTAAGAGATTCACGAAGCTTCTGCTGAGATGACTTGGGCAAAGCTTTCTCTATCCATTTTTTAACTTGGAAATCACCTGGAGCATGTGGCAGACGTGAAACAAGTGCTTTTGTCCTAGTGTGAAGTTCGTGAAAGGATTCACCTAGTCTCAGCTTTAAATTCTCGAGCTGATCTAGAGCTCTTTCTGAGGAGTCACTTGGTCTGAATGTCTGTGAGAATGTCGTCTTCAGTACCTCCCACGTAGTGAAGTGGCCATCTGCATATTGACTATACCATTTATCAGCAAGACCTTCCAATGTAGATGGGAAGAGTACCAACATTGCATCCTCTCGATTCTGCAGACCTCGTCCGCGGCATAAGGAAATGAATCTCCTCACGTGATCATCTGCATCCTCATAAGCCAACCCCTTAAAAATAGGGACCTTGATATTCAACATAGAGAGTAAATGAGAAAGATCCTCCATTGGCACTGGTGCTTCTTTTGAAGTATCTGAGGAAAAATCTAATGTCCTCCTCAACTTCTCTTTTGAGAGTGGGGTTGAAGCCAATTCAACGGACAAATTTAAAGGCAGTGGGGTACTCGCAGAAGGTAGAGCTGACTTCTTGATGCTCCTTTCTACACGAAGAGGTTCTTTGTCTACTAGAGTGTGGGTCATGTACCCACTTACAGGATGCAAAAAAAAAAAACCAAGAAACAGTGTGACACACTCTATACTGCACTAATTACCTCACACAAAAATGCAAGGGTCCCACCGTGCGTGCCAAGCTGTAGAAGGGGTAACCAGGTCTATACTTCCAGTACTCCTTCTACTCAAGGGAGGTTCTCCTTAGGGAAGTATACCCTGTAACATCATTGTGTGAGGTACTACTTGAGAAGGTACCAAGAAACAGTCAGAGTGTTACAAAGATGCTAAAAAGGCCAATTCAACCAAGATTGAAAAAAAATTGCACTAGTACTCAAAGGATAAAATTGTTATAGTACAAAAGGTCTAATCACTCAAAAGATGAACTAGGACATCTCAACACAGAGAAAGTATACAAACACAGAGAAGTATACAAGTGCGGTATACAATGCTATGAACTCCAGCTTACAAACTATCCCAATATATCCAATCTCACTGTCATGCCGACTGCCCCCAACACTGAAGCTCTCACCCTGTATATTCTCCAACAGAGAAGCTTCTTCTACAGTGGGAAAAATCACATCAGTGAGGAGAGAATAATTAAGGAGAAACCTGATTAGAACACTCTCAAAATACCACAGTAACATAAGTAGACCCAAATTGACAAAAGCTAGAATCACAGAGAGATGACAGTGAGTGTATCTCTCAACTTCCTAAATCTTTGTATATCCTTGCGAATGGATCCTTCACTAACATGTATCTCTGACCATTTGTACGTACGTATATCTCTCCCAAACAAGTGCAAACTGCTTCTTATATAGATCTCGAGGCCCAGAGAGTGACTTCCGCTGGATTTCATCATTTAAGGCACCATCACTAGACACTGCACACGTGCGGCCAAGAGAGTGGCTTCCACCAGATCCCATCATTTACTGCACTATCACTGTTCGATCTGACAAAAGTGGAGAGAGAGATGGCTAATTTTGGGTAGGTGGTCTAATTCTGGTATTGACAGCCAACTGCCTCAAAAGTGCTTGAAACTTCGGAATATGACCTTGAATGCGAGACTATTTCATGAATCAACACTTCATCACAAATCTGATAGCCGACTTGATTCTGGCGCCGAGGACGAATTTTAAAGGACAAATTGTGAGGGACAAATTTTGAAGGACAAATTTTGATTGAGGGACAAAGTTTGGATGAGGGACAAATTTTGATTGAGGGACAAAGTTTGGATGAGGGACAAATTTCGACTCAAGGACAAATTTTGGCTCAGGGACAAATTTTGGCTGAGGGACAAATTTCGACTCAAGGACAAATTTTGGCTGAGGGAGAACTTTCGACTCAGGGATAAATTTTGGCTGAGGGACAAATTTTGTCTAAGGGATAAATTTTGGCTGAGGGACAAATTTTGGCTGCGGGACAAATTTTGGCTCAGCGACAAATTTCGACTCAGGGACAAATTTCGACTCAAGGACAAAATTTGGCTGAGGGACAAATTTCGACTGAGGGACAATTTTTGGCTGAGGGACAAATTTTGGCTGAGGGACAAATTTTGGCTGAGGAACAAATTTTGGCTGAGGGACAAATTTTGGCTGAGGGACAAATTTCGACTCAGGGACAAATTTTGGCTGAGGGATAAATTTTGACTGAGGGACAAATTTTGGCTGAGGGATAAATTTTGACTGATGGACAAATTTCGACTCAGGGATAAAATTTGGCTAAGGGACAAATTTTGGCTGAGGGACAAATTTTGACTGAGGGACAAATTTTGGCTGAGGGACAAATTTTGGCCGAGGGATAAATTTTGGCTGAGGGACAAATTTTGGCTAAGGGACAAATTTTGACTGAGGGACAAATTTCGACTGAGGGACAAAATTTGCCTGAGGGACAAATTTTGGCTGAGGGAAAAATTTTGATTGAGGGACAAATTTCGATTCAGGGACAAACTTTGGCTGAGGGAGAAATTTTGACTGAGGAACAATTTTTTGCTGAGGGACATATTTTGGCTGAGGGACAAATTTTGAGGGTTGAATTTTGGAGGGATGAATTTTGAGGGCTGAAATTTGAGGGCTGAATTTGGAGGGCTGAATTTTGAAGGCTGAATTTGGAGGGCTGAATTTTGAAGGCTGAATTTTGGAGGGCTGAATTTTGAAGGCTGAGTTTTGGAGGGCTGAATTTCGAAGGCTAAATTTGGAGGGCTGAATTTTGAAGGCTGAATTTTGGAGGGCTGAATTTTGAAGGAGGGCTGAATTTTGGAGGGCTGAATTTTGAAGGCTGAAATTTGGAGGGCTGAATTTTGAAGGCTAAATTTTGGAGGGATGAAATTTGGAGAATGAATTTTTTCCCATCGACAAAGATGAAATGAGGGCGAATCTGGAGCAGTGAGCTCTCAAGGACGAAAATAAGGGGCGCCAAGAATCTTTTTTTTTTGTTTTTTTGGCCGGCATACAATCAAGATGAAATCTTGCCCGATTACAGGAGGTTTACCTTAAACATTTTTAGGCCAAATCCATTAATAGGTTTTTCCATTTTGTACCAAACATGTCTGCTACCAAAAACGTTCCTTGTCGCAAATTCCACTTAATCTGATATGGACCCTTATATATCAAAGTGAGCTTTCTTGGATGTGGTCCTAATTTAGAATTATACACCATAACCCAATCTCCAACTTGAAATACTTTAAATTTTGCATTCATGTTCACCCAAGCTTGTCTCCTTCTTTGTACAATTTCAGTAATATAAGCACTTATTATACGATATTCCTCCAATTATTGAAGATATTTACTTCGATTCTTGACAGATAATTCCGGCGACATCTTTTTTGTTGTTACATGTAAACTTGGAACCAAAAATTCCATTAGAACCATAGCTTCTAAACCATACACTAATCTAAATGGCATCATTCTAGTTGTTACTTTAAAAGCTATTCTGAATGACCATAATGTTGAATCTAACAATAAATCCCAATTCTTTTGATTATCATGAACTAATTCTTTAAGAATCCTTAATAAGTTCTTATTAGCACTCTCTGCCTAAACATTTGCCTATGGGTGATAAGCTGTAGATTCTTGTGCATGATGAGATGTATCCTTTTCAATTTTGAAATGACTTCATTTAAAAAATGAGCCCCTCAGTCACTTATCAATTCCACTGGACATCCAAATCTAGCCATAATATTATGTTAGAGAAACTTAGCTACACTAGCTGCCTTATTATCTTTAAGTGTGACTGCCTCAACCCACTTTGTAGAATAATATGTTGCCACAAAAATATAATGATTTCCTTGCAGAGTAATTGGCTTAATTGTGCCAACAAAATCCATCGTGGGTCTAATGGTAAAACTAGGTATCAATCATTATATCTGCATTATTTGGTTAACCTGTTTTTTGGCAAATGACACACTTTTTCACAAACTCATGAGCGTCCTTTAGCACTATAGGCCACCATAACCTAGCCTACAGAATCTTTTTACCTATAATGTATCATGATAAATGTCCTCTTTTTGCTCTTGAATGAGCTTCATGTAACACAACTACTTGCTGGCACACATGTTCTAATTACATGATCAACCCCCTTCTTATATAATGCATGTGCTATCACCACATACAGAATGCTTTTTAAAGAAAATTTCTTCCTCGATCTGGAGTAAATTTTTGAGCCAACACTACATTTGTCAGAGATACCAACAACTGATCATACCAAGAATCTGAATCAACAATGTGAACATTAAACAATTCTGCATCTAGTAACTCATCATTCATTCCAATTGGTGCTTCACCTGATTCTAATCTACTAAAATAATCAGCCATAGCATGCTCTTTTCTTGGACTATGGAAAATTACAAAATCAAACTCCTAGAGTAAAAGCATCCATCTTGCCAATCTCCCTATTATAAGAGGCTTCTTAACCAAATATACCAGATCTTGATGATCCACATGAAAAATGACTTTATTTCCCAACAAATAATGCCTGAATTTATTCAAAGCATATACCATTACCAATGCCACTCGTTCAGTTATTGCATAATTCCATTCTATTGAACGCAAAACTCTACTAGCATAATAAACTGGTATATACCATCCCTTCTCTTTTTGTTGCATCAATTTTGCTCCAACTGCTACATCCGATGCATCTATAAATATATGAAAAGGTAAAGATCAATCCGAAGGCCGCTGTTGGAAGCAGTCAGAGGCACAGTCAGAGGCACAGACGACATGGAAGCATGTAAAGACGGAGCAGGGAGCCAGTCGGATTATTTTTTCAAACAATTATGTTTTTATTACCTCTTCAAATATTCAACGGTGATTTTCATCACTCTTGTAACATATGTAATATAGACAAAACCCCATTTTGTAATTCATAGCTCCATTTTGTGCAAGCCGAGGAGTCCTCGAGCTTGAGGAGCTTAGGTAGAATGCTCGTACCAAATTTCGTTATTTTTAGACATCGTTTACCCTTCCAAATAGCCTCTAGGACCTATTTTTTAACTAGGCCGGTCACTAGATGTGAAACCGGTCAAAACTAGTCTAGAAACTATAAAAAGAGCTAGAGAGCTCATTTTTGAGGTTGGTTCATTTTGGTTAGTGTGAGCTTAGAGCTAGTTTGAGCTTGTAAGAGCATTCTTGAGTAATAGAACTAATTTCCCACCTTCCATTGTGTCTTGCTTGTCTCTTCATTGTGTGTGTGTATGTGTGTGTGCATCTTTGTGCTTCTCACCTTCACTTTCACATCATCTCACGTTCACGATCTTCATATCACTCCTACCTCTCCCATGGATTGACATTAAGGAGGTGAAGCTTCTTAACGTGGTTCTCACCATTGTGCTAGAGCAACACCAAATTTGGCGCCGTTGCCGGGGATCGAGTCTAGGACGAATGTGTGATGGTAAGAGTATAGCAAGAAGTGGCGTTGGAAGGTAAAAATTTCAGTTTTTGTTGTTGTTTTTATTTAGTTTTTAGTGTTTTTCACCTTCCCCACACTCCATCTTCATCATCGCATCATCATCTTCATCTCCAAAAAAAATCAGAAAATTCACCATATCCACCCATTCACCTCATTTCCCCTCATTTGTGCATGCGAGAGAGCGAGAGAGAACTTTTGTGCTTGTGTGTGCTTGTGTTTTCTTGAGTTTTCTTGCAGGTACAGAGCTCCAGTGCATCAGGAAAGCTTGGAAAAGGTAAAAATTTACTCTCTGTCAAAGATCTACCGAGTGTGGCGGACCATCGCGATGGTCTGCAACTTTCGGAATTCTTGGTAGGCGACCACACCACGAGGTAGGCGATCCTTGCTCATCCACGAATCCACAGGCGCATCTCAAAAATTCGTACTTTGGTGGACCATCGCGATTGGCTCAGACCATCGCGATTGTGTCGCACCATCACGATAGGCTCAAGCCATCGCGACGGCTCGGCCGAACCATCGCGACGGTTCACTTGAGCCATCGCGACGGTCCACTTGGACCATCGCGATTGTTCAGCTGACCCCGGACCATCGCGATTGGCTCACGCCATCGCCACGACAGTGCCACGTGTCACGATAGACCATCGCGACGGTTCATTTTTCGGACCATCGCGACAGCCCAAAATCGGACCATCGCGATAGGCTCACGCCATCGCACTTGTGACCATCGCGACGGTTCACTCCGGACCATCGCGATTGTCCACCTTTGTCCGCCTGATCACGCCATCGCGACGGTTCATTTTTCGGACCATCACGACGGTCCATTTTCACGCCATCGCGATTGTTCACTTCGGGCCATCGCGACGGTTCGACCTCACGCCATCGCGATCGTTCACTTCGGGCCATCGCGACGGTTCAATTTTTCGCACCATCGCGATTGTCCAAATTCCACGCCATCGCGACGGCTCGCTTGGACCATCGCGACGGTCCCAGACCATCGTGATTGTGCACCCCCATCGCAAATTTTGGGCTCCAATTTTTGACCAATTTTGAGGGTATTTTTGAGAAATTTTTGGACCATTAGACTCATAGGAGACCCCTTAGCTCACATTTGAAGGAAAACCTGATTGTCAGTTTTTACCCCCCAGGGCCTGAACGCTCATAACTTTTTCATCCGAAGTCCGTTTTTTGAGCTTAATAGCTCGTTAGAAAGCTCGTGACGAGTACTACGTGACCTCAACTGTTTTTTTCATAAAGAATACATCTAATTTTGGATAAGCTATTTTGAGGTTCACCTAATTTGGGACTAGGAAGCCAGGGGGCAAGTATTGAAAATTTGGGCAAAAAGGGAAGGGACTTAAAAGGTGAATATACTCAAGTGTTTGATCATCCTGTGAATTGGTCTAATATTGGAATTTTCCAGGTCTAGCAAAGGCAATCAAAGGCAAGCAAGTAAGGCAGTGAAGACAGTAAAGCTTGGGAAGCGCGGCTTCTTGGGCATCAGAGCAACAGAAAAGCCGACTCGAGGTTGGAAGATTACTCAACCCCCTCAGTCAATTCTTAGCTTAGGCTAAACGGTAGCATTGTGGATTTAAGACGATAGGAACACCTCAAGTTCAAGATACTTAATTCTTTCAAGTCCAAGACCCAAGTAAAGGTGTGTGACGAAAACCTAAAGGAAAGAACCTAAGTCTGACGGAACGAGAATTCAAAATTATAACGGAAAGTCGAATTCCTGACGCATATATTAAGACAAGAATCCAAAGAAAATAAAAAATAATCAAGAAAGTAATAACAAAGAACCATTGACGATCTAAGTGTGTAATTGAGTGTGCAAGGAAGAAAATTAATGAACCTTAGATCAGGGAGACACATAGGTAAGTCGGATCGACGAAGCCTTAGATCATCAGAGGCAAGTGTAAGGACTACTGCACGATCGTGGGCTCAGCAATTGAATAGTAATTACCCCTACGAGAGCTCAGAGACTACCGAATCAGAAATGGCATTTAGCGCAGACAGACCAGAAGGAGGGTCTCATGTAGCATACCTAGAAAAACCAGAAGGACCCTATAGAACGCAACTAGAGTTTCTCCGAACCAACCGATTAGGTGCTCGCATCTATGAGGATGGTTTGCAAAGGCAAGTGGTGCAACTGCACAACCCTGATCAACCCATTGGATTGGAAAGACCAGTGGTGAAATTTGAGAGAGACGCTTACATAGACAAAGAAGGAACCATGTACGTCCTAAGTACGCAACCAAACGATACTAATGAGTTTGGCACAATTCAATTAGAGACGGAAGCGAAATTTCAAGGAAAAGAACCGTTAGAAGAACCTAGAACACCTAGAGGGAAATCCGTATTAACAAGAGTACTCATCCGAGAATGGATCCCTCAAGATAACAGGAGCACCGAGTTGTTCGTAAATAAAGAGACAGATGAAGCCTTTTGGAGGTACAGAAAGGAACACCCTGGTGAGATAGGCATCATTACGATTTATGAATTCAAGGACCCAGATACACCTGGAAAGGTTGTATACCTCGATGAGACTTCAGAAAGAGTCTTTGTGGTGCCTGAACGCGCTAAACACACATACACATGGAGAGGTGAATTGGTATTCCCTCCACCTAGAACAAACATGAATACAAGTCAACAAGGGGCAGGAACCTCCTTAGCCCATGGACATCAAAGAGAAGGAAATAAAGAGAGACCGGAAGTAAGCTTTAATCACCCCATAGGGAGAGATAGAACAACCACGGACACTAATAGAGCGGATAGACAAAGAGATCATGGAATACTAGGTGGTAGAGATGATTTTCCTCTACCTAGACCACACGAACACGCAAGAGTATTGAGACCCACACAGTTAGTAAAATCAATGAAGAATTACTTTGATGGGACAGGAGATCCCTATGACCATGTCGCAGAATTCAAGCAAGTACTAAGAGCAGAACAAGTCGAAGACATGTTCACGCAGTACAACGCATTTGGACTAACGTTAAAGAATACAACTTTAACTTGGTTCCAACCACTGCAACAAAGGCAATTTAGAGACATCCATCACTTTTTAGAGTCATTCATCACTGAATTCTCTAAAAGTGGAATTAGACACGACACCTCTTCGTTGATTCATAGCTTTAAACAAACCCCTCAAGAAACAGTAAGACTGGCAGGACGTAGGTTTAGACAATATGTTGAACGATGTCCAATGCAAGAGCTACCATCACAAGCGAAACAAGTATCACTGTTCCTAGATGGCTTGTTGAGCGCTAAACTACGCTCCTATGTGTACCTAAAAGAATCCAGAACGCTAGAGGAGTGTGTAAGAATATGTATAGACATTGAGGACAACCTAGGAGATGAATTAGAACTCTCAAAGGCCTATAAGGACTCAGATTGTTCTTCTCTAGCATCCACAAAATTGTCTAATTCGATTGAGGACCTAGCAGAAAAAGTGGCCCAAAAACTAGGAGTTTCTAGTAAACAGGTGCCCAAGCTACCAACTAATGTACGTTGTTACACTTGTGGTGGAAATCATTTGGCAAACGTGTGCCCCAATGCACCTCAACCTCACGCCAACCCTAGTGGCCAATATTGCACAATTGAGAGAAGATACACGAATCATACGGCTCAGGACTGCCCATACAACAAACAAACCGTGAGACAGAACTACCCGCAAACATACCAGCAGCCAGGTAGGTATCAAGGCCAATACAATGCTCAGCCTTATTACTATAGGCCTCCCCAGAACTACCCATACCAGGCTCAATAGAGACCTCAACCCGTCTTAGCTCAGCAGCCACCCCCACCAGCGAATGTCATCTCAGTCAAATACGCTGCTGCAGAAGAGAACCTAAGTAGGGCTTTAGTGCCTTCTTCACCCTTGATCACCGAAAGTGACCCGAACTCAAACAGTTTTGACTCTACGCATGTAACTAGTCCACCCGCTTATTACACGGAGTCGCCAGAACATGTGGAGACATATCATTATGATAGTCCACCAATGGAACCTAGTTGGGAGCCAGACTATACTAATGTGATGTACACAAACCCAAACCCACGGCCCCAATTGAGACAACAGAGACCACAGGGCCCTAGAGGACCATGCTTTAGGTGCCAAGGAGATCACTTCATTAAGGATTGTCCACATCCCCCAATAGCAAGGCAATCCCAGTACTATAACATCCAAGGCTTTTGTGCTGATTGTGGCAAAGAGCACATAATCAAAGATTGTCCTAATAACCCAGTTAATGCTTCAAACGTAACACCAATCAATGTGATAGGTATTGTAAACAACGCAGATGGATCCAACCCTACGTACGTGCCTATCCAAGCTATAACAAGAGCCCAGGCGCTCTTACAAAACCAACAACTTAATCAAGAGAAAGTAGCCGGAACTAGTGAAGTTGCAGAATCTAGTAGTAAAAAGACGAAATCTTGGAAAGATTCTAGAGAAAGAATAAAGAGAAAGTGGAGTAAAAAGATAAGTGAGTTGGAAGGAAGTTTAAGGGAATCAAGAGCCAAAATACAAGAATTGGCTTCACGAGAAGTGAATCAAGAAGACCCAGCTCAAAAATCAGGATCAGTTTTAGCGGAACCCATACCAGAAGATCTAGACATGATGTTTCGTGCATATCAGGCTAGATTAAAAGAGGGACCTCAAGTAACGGAAATGAGTAAAAACTACCCTCGAGCTGATCTAGAAATTGAGAGGACTAAACTTTGCATGAAGATGGTAGAACTAGCACAAGTTTTGTTCGAAGCCTCTAGATATCTTAATTGGAATAACATGGCAAAACCGGAATTACACTTTCAAGGACTAATGGAGAGGCTAGAATACTTGATAGAAAGCAAAGAGAAAAAGGATCAGCATAGGAACCCTAGTATCACAGAGACACAGGAAAGGAATGCACCATCCCTGTCTCAAGTACCCAATACAGAAAGTCAAGACAACTTGTCTTCCATACATAGGTACTCACATGAATTTTTGAGGGAAATCCAAGAAGAGAAATGGAGAAAGGAACAAGGAACCCATCCTCCTATTCAAGAAATAGACGATTTGCAAGAACAATTTCCCCAAGACATCCCCTCTATATATGATGATGTAGAGGTGGAACAACTGAGTGAACCCACAGGATTTGAATCTAATTCTTTACAAGAATTACCTCAGTTCACAGGACCTTGGGAAGCAAAGTCTATTAGTATGAGAGCACCCACGATAATAGTGAGGAATGAAGAATCAGTGATCCCTAGGAACACGGAAGTGATCAAGAACACTAAAGTCCAGTGTAATCTCACTCTGGAGGAATTGTTAAAGGTAAAACCAGAATTGTGGAAGCACGTAGCAAATCAATTCCCTGAGCTAGCTACCACACCCTCTCAGATAGGATCACATAAGAAGGTACCAGAGATACCCGTGGAAAAGATTGGAGACGTAAGCGAAGGAGAGGAAGGTAACACATATCTTCCAATAACCCATCAGGGCTACACCACTAAAGCCATCTTAGATTCAGGAGCCGGAGTAGCCATCGCTACCACCGCTTTGTGGAAACGTTGGGGTAAGCCAGCACTCAGACCCACCAGGATGAAGCTACAAATGGCTGATGGACACATAGAAAAACCATTAGGCTTACTAGAAGGCATATCTCTCACCACTTGTGGTGTAGAATTTGAGCATACTTTCGCCATTTGTGACTTTGCGAAAAATCGTGCTTATGAAATGATATTGGGACGACCATTCATGCGTCAGTTGCAAATTGTACAAGATTGGGGAACTAATTCTTTGTACTTGCAACACTTAGGAGTGACTACCAAAGTCAATCTTAAAGACTATTCACATCAAGATGTACCCCCAATACAATGGAATACCATCCATAAGACACCAGTAGAGACGGAATCCGTGCACTCATTAGAATCAGATCCTTCTTGGTTGCATGAGGATACCCATTTATGGATGTGTAAAGTAGCCAAACAAGAGGAAGAACGATTAGAAGCAAGGACCTTAGGTGCAGAACAACATCCACGAACCCTTCAAGATCCAGCATATGCACCCGTAGTATTTCCAGACGAAGAGTTTGAACCCCACGGTTGGGCAGAAATACTAGCAACCATGGATGTAGCCATCAATGAAGAACAATGGACACCCCACTGTGACGAGGATGGCTATGACATTTCAGTTTTTACGATAGAGCCAATCATGTGCGAGGCAATTTTAGAAGAGTGTGAACCAGACACTGATGCATTTGAGGATGCAAGCGATTTTGATTTAGAATCAATTATCATGGACCCACCCTTTGCATCAGAGGAGGAATATTTCTACGAAGTAGAGACTCACACTCAGAGACATGAGGAGATTACGAATGAAGTGAGATTAGCCACGGAAGTGACTACTAAGAGTGAAGGTAAGAAAAGAAAGAAGAAAGACACCATGTCAGAAAAAGAAGAATGTTTGTTTGAAGGACCCGAGAATTTCAAGAAATGAAATCGAAGATAGAAGAATCATGGTACGAATGCCTAATAGAAAGGTAAATGATGGACAAGTATATGATAACCGAGAGAAAACCAAGAAAGTAATAGTTGCCATAGAAGGAGAAGAAGAAAAAGGCACATACATAGGGCACGATTTGACGACTGAAGAAGAGGAAGAGTTAGTTGCCCTATTGCGCGAATATAGAGATGTTTTTGCTTGGAGTTATAACGATTTGAAAGGAGTGGATCCAGATATATGTTCTCATAGAATCCCTATGACTCTAGACGCAAAACCGACAAAACAGAAACCTTACACGTACAATGATAACTACGCTGCGAAGATTAAAGAGGAGATAGATCGCTTGATAGAAGCAGGATTCATTTACGAAATTGAGCATACCGAATGGGTATCCCCCATTGTGGTTGTGCCCAAGAAGAATGGGAAATTGCGTGTGTGTATTAACCTTAAAAAAGTTAATGCCGCAACGATTAGAGACAGTTATCCTCTTCCTATCACGGAACACCTATTGGAAAGAGTTGCGGGCAAGGAAGTTTACAGCTTTCTTGATGGATTCTCAGGCTATAACCAAGTAGCCATTGCTCCAGAAGATCAACACAAGACGGCTTTTGCCACTGAATGGGGCATATTTGCATTTCGTGTAATGCCATTTGGCTTGACAAATGCACCCGCCACTTTCCAGCGACTCATGTGTCACGTTTTTAAGGAATTCTTACGAAAGAGCTTGGAAGTTTATGTCGATGACTTATGTGCTCATTCGAATGTAAGACAGACACATATTCCAGAGTTAGGACAAATATTTGACAAATGTCGAGAGTATCAGGTTTGTTTGAACCCAAAAAAATGTGTTTTCATGGTCAGACAAGGCAAAATTCTAGGACACATTGTGTCAAAAAATGGAATCTCTACGGATGAGGAAAAGGTGAAGGTAATTGCAGAATTACCTAGAACAACTAATGTGAAAGAGGTACAAGCATTTATGGGCCATTGCGGTTATTATAGGAGATTCATACACATGTATGCAATCATAGCCAAGCCTTTGTACTCTCTTTTAACCAATTTTGAGTGGCCAAATGAATGCGAAAATTCATTCAATGAACTTAAACGACGCTTGTGCTCAGCACCTATACTGACTACCCCAGATTGGAGTAAGCCATTCCATGTACATGTGGATGCATCCAATTACGCCATAGGATGCGTGTTAGCACAACCCACGAATGAAGGTAACATAGATCTCCCCATAGCTTACGCGAGCAGACAATTGAACGTAGCAGAAAGGAATTACACCACGACGGAACGAGAAGGATTAGGGATGATCTACGCAGTAAAGAAGTTTAGGCACTACTTGTTGGCCAACAAATTCAAGTTCTTTACAGATCATCAAGCCCTATTGTACTTAGTCAACAAACCATGTAACACAGGACGATTGATACGTTGGTTTCTATTACTCATGGAGTATGATTTTGAAGTAGTAGTCAGGAAAGGAAAGACACATCTTAGAGCTGACCACCTTTCGAGATTAACCTCAGGAGAAGCTCCTCAAGGAGTAGCGGATGATCTACCAGATGCATACTTGTTTAACCTTGAGATAGCACCAGAATGGGCTAAGCCTATAGTCCCCATTCTCACATATGGACCCAAGAATCCTAGGATAAAGATCAGAGAAGGAGAGATTACCAAGTCTCAGAGGTACCAAATAATGGCAGGAAGCATATATAAACAGGATAATCAAAAGATTCTTGCTTGTTGTGTAGATGAATCAGAACATGCGAATTGGTTGCAATTAGCACACATACGTGCACTAAAGCAACATCATTCAAAACATCGAACATTACAGACTCTGCATAGATTAGGAGTATATTGGCCTACGATGGAAGCAGATGTCTACAAGTTGTGTAAGGAATGCCATGTTTGCTGTGAAACACCACCAGTAGAGCATGCGACATTATATCACGTGTCTCTCACACCAGACTGGAGTGAACCATTAGTGACATACCTGAGGACGCATACATTCCCTCAAGGCATGACTTTAGCTCGACAACGCAGTCTAGAGCAGGAAGCTCAAGACTATTCACTTATTGGCGATAATCTATACAAAAGAGGACGAGATGGATATCTAAGACAATGTGTTCATGAGAGCGAATATCTGAGCATACTAGAGACTGCACACCAAGGTGTTGCAGGAGGTCATTTTGGACCAGATAGGATAGTCAAAGCCATTCTCTTTGCAGGATTATGGTGGCCCACTCTTCACATGGATGCACATACCTATGTAAAGAGATGTGATGTGTGCCAAAGAACTCAGTTTCCTACTCGCAGAGACGAAATGCCATTGAAACCCATGATGGGCGGACGTGCATTTTCAAAGTGGGGTATAGACTTTGTAGGACCCATTAACCCCCCTGCAAAAGGTACACATGCGGAATACATTATTGTTGCCACAGATTATCTAACCAAATGGGTAGAGGCAAAAGCCACAAAAAAGAATGATGCACACACAACTGCAAAATTCTTATTTGAAAATGTCTTTAGAAGATATGGATTGCCTATAGAGTTAGTGAGCGATCGAGGCACTCACTTTCTAAACCAAGTCATTGAATATTTGTTACAGGATTTTATGGTGATTCACAAGAAATCTGCACCATATCATCCTCAGGCCAATGGTCAGGCTGAGAGCACTAACAAGATACTTTGTAACGTACTGACGAAACTCGTGAACAACAAATGTTCAGATTGGGACAAACAGTTACACCACGCTGTTTGGGCATATCGAGTGGCCTACAAGACCGTACTCAATGCAACTCCCTTTCAGATGGTTTTTGGTCAGAATGCAGTGCTTCCTTTGGACTTCTTGATACCGAACCTTAAGGTTGCACAAGAACATCAATGGACCGGCCATGAATTATCAGCGAGAATAATGGACTTGGAACGATTAGGAGAAACCAGGCTGAAAGCAGTAGCAGGAATATACGTAGCGAAGAAGCGACAGAAAGCATATTTTGATGCACATGTGAAAGATAAAGGCTTAAAAGAAGGAGATTTATTTCTAGTGTATACGCTGAAACAGCACGCACGGAAGTTAGAAAAGCGAGGTTATGGACCTATGATTATTAACAGACTTTCGACTAGTGGAGCAGTACAGTTAGCCACCTTAGAAGGAGATATAATGCCTAATTACATTAGTGGCTGTAGAGTCAGGTTATATCAAGAACCTCTGACTGAGGATATGCTTAGAAGACTCACGTTGGCAAAGAAGCGTAAGGAGGAAGAAAACAGAATACGAGCTGAAGCTCAGGCAGAAGCCATAGAACGCATTAAGCGCATGAAGCTAAGAAGACAAGGACTAGGGAGAGAACATTATAACCATCAGGAAACATCACCCAGATATCCCATGGCCATGTGTCAAGTAAAGACAACCACTCATCCTAGCATAGTGGACAGGAGACCATTCATTACAGTTAGGCTAGAGCACGGCAACCCTTGCCAAGAACTCAGGGCTTTAATTGACTCAGGTGCTGCGACTAGTGCGATTAGATGGTCCCACTATAAGGATTGAGGAATAGAAATGCGACCAATTGAGGCATACCTCATAGGCCTAGGAGGCATGGAAACCCCTTGCATGGGTGAGGTGGACCTTCCTATCCTCATTAAGGATGTGACCTTGACAGCGAAGCTACTAGTGTGCCATGATGACGACCTGATAGAACCCCTAATCCTTGGCCAAGATTGGCTATACGATCACTCAGTGGACTTAAATCTTAGACAAGGCTCCTTACAGATTGGAACCTTAGAGCAGAAGCGAGTGATACCGCTTGACTTCCCTAACGGCATTCCGATTGAGGTTTGTAACCCTAGACCCTATGAAACGCATGCGACGGAAGACCGGAAGATCTTGGGTCAGACCAGTCACGTTACGTCTACACCAACCCACTCGGGCTTGGCTATGGACAGTTGTCAATCAGAAGGACGACAGGAGATCTTCTCTGGGACTTCCTGCAAACTAGAAGAGGCAGCTACCCATCCGCTAGGGCAGATGGACACAATCAGCGGTCAGGTGGGTTGCATCAGCGGCCAAATGAGCACGACACCCTGCGGTGCTCATCCTTCCAAACTTGCTGCGGACTGGCCTAGATTAAAGTTAAAGAACGAATCACTTCCTAATGGGCAGGTCACGCAAGTGTTGGATCTCCCTTCTTTTCCAAAGCAGAGTGTCCATCCGACCTCTCAACCTCAACAACAACAGAGTCAACCACGACGAAGGAACCCAGACCGACGGCAGTATCAAAAGACACCACAAGGAAAGCAGTATAGAACACCCAAAGGAAGCGGCACCAGACAAATATGGGTGCCAAAAGGACAAAAAGCACCGAAGAACTCCAACCAAGCAGAGATCGACAAGAAAAAGGCAGGGCAGAAACAGCATCAGTATCCACCATCCCCTCGACCTCCTTCTACAGGTCCGAGCATTCGACAAATTTGGATCGCCAAGAAATACCTTACCCATAGACCCACACCCATGCAGATTTGGGTACCCAAACCATGTATCATAGCTCGACCCTTAAGCCATGTAATACATACCCCTCACAAATCTTTCCATCCCTCAACACCACCACACCCGATACTACCTTTGACCCCTCAGCAGAAACCCACCACCCACTCAAGGACTCTTAGGAAATGGATACCAAAGCGTGTCCAACCGTCTCCCCCTAACCCCATGTCTGACAAAACTACCCCCCCGACTAACATACAACCTTGTAATAAATCACTAACCTTTAAACCTTGTATAAATTCACCCACCATCATAACACATCACTCATAATCTCATCTCATCAAGAAATGTATGCTTAATCTGAAACGTGTAGGTGTCTAGAGACCTGCACTAGTGCTGCAAGAAGCATTGCATCCATCACATCACAGCACTTGGCTACACGGGTTACGCATCAGTTATGGAAAGGGATTGCGGTCTCACTTTAATGGGATCATAATTAATTTCCATGCTAATGTGTTAATCTTTTGTAGCAGATCTTTCTCATTAACACACCAGTCATCATGCAAACCGACGAAGGACCATCAGGAGCAGGCCCCAGTGTAGCTGCAGTGCCCCTCAACGTGTTACGAGCAGAATCCCACCCGACTGCTCCACCGCCAGAATTCCAAGGATTTCCAGGGCCCATGCCGATCGACAACCCACCTATGGGATACACAGAAAAGATACACCGTAACTCTCACTGGTTTCAGGGACTTGCAGGACCCTTAGCGGACGCGGATTTCATATTTGAATCTACTTTGACATTTGATGACCGCACTTGGGGAAAATACCAATTCTTCTCCAGAGAGTTCGAAGCCCTACAGAACACCCAGGATTTAACTCACGTTTGGGCCAGGGCAGGCTTCACGGAGTATTTCAGTGATCCTCTGCCCAAACCTGACTTTTACAGGTGTTATTATTTAATCACTACTTTGCTGGCCTCAGAGAATAAGGATATTCCCGGAACTTTTATTTTGCCTTCTTTAGTGGATGATCCACCCTACAAAAGGTTTTACCTCTCAAAGGATTTAATCAGAGCGGCCATCAAGATTCATGGAACCCACACGCTCACAGATCGAGAAAGATTAGTTCCAGACCCTATGAAACGTGGGGATGTCACTAAGTGGGAGGAGATCTCAGCAATTACACCTGAGCTGTCAAAGCCACTAAGGATATGCATGCAACATTTTGCATTCCCCGCTCAGGACAGATTTACCATGCCACATAAAAGAATATGGTTTGGATTGTACTTAGCGTGTACCGGACCTCAGACGGTTGATCTGGCAAGCTGGATCATTGATCAAATGTATTTGGCACAACACAGATGGGAACGCAAGAAAGTGCTTAATGGATGTTGTGCGCTCACAAGAATTGTTTATATGTGCTTGGCCTATGATTTGCCAATTGAACGTGCATTAACAGGAGAAGAGCTGAAAGCATTCAAAGGAACGACGAAGAAAGCCAGGAAGCCCAGTAGAACACGGGCAGGTAAGCGCATGAGAGGCACTATTCCTTGCCTTCAAGTGCCAGAGTCACCATCACCACAACCCTCTCTAGAGCGATCACCGACAGAAGCCGCTCCCACAGTGCAACCTATTCGCATAAGGTTGTCTAGACCAGTGGTCACGGAGGGCACTACTAGTATCGCTGCACCTCAGGCAGCTGCAACCACAGAACCCACCACCACGACAGCAGAAGCTCCCACCACTATTGGTGCGGAAGCCTTTTCTTTCCCAATACCACACATGGAGGCAGAACCAATAAACACAACATTTGATTTTGAAATGCCTGATGCATTCTCAAATGAATTCCAGTTTTCAGAGGCACAGATGTTCTCTCAAGAATATGAACGCCCCAGCTACCCTACCACACCGCGGGATCTACCACAGGGACAAGTTGTGTCTAGCTCTGAAGATGAACGAACAGCCACAAATGACGACGAAGGTGATGACGAAGCTAGCCAGGGCACGCATGATTCCCAAGAACAAGGACAGACAGACGGCCAAGGCCAACAAACCGATGCACACGGTGACACCAGCACACATGAAGAGGAGACTTTCGAAGCAGCAGCTTACACGCTGGCAATCAAGAAATTATATCGTACGATGGAGAAAGTCTGGGCACGGAAGAAATTGACTGAAGAAGAGAGCCAGGCCCTAATCGAACAAGAACTAGTCTCCGGAGGGTTTGAAGAAGTCTACATCAGAGGGTTCAGAGAACTAGTCCAATCCATCGGCCCCGTCGAAGCACTGAGATATTTACAAAGGAAGCCACTCCCCCAATATGACCCTCGCAGAGTTCGCCTGCTATCGAAGCCCGGTGAATATATTCGAGTTCCGGTAGGTGCTCAATCATCCCACCAGGCGCAAGATGCACGCCTACGACCGGAAAGATCCTTCACCGAAGAAGCCATCCTAGTCGACTCCCCACCACATACTACCGTTGTACATACTACCACTATCCTTGAAATAACATCCACACCATCTACTCCTCTCTCACCTCAAGTTTCACCAATCCATCCTGTATCCCCCGCACACCCACCTGCTCCTCCCACATCCACACCCTTTGCCCTGCCCATTCATGCCACCATGCCCACACCCAACCCTCCGCGTCTACATGTTAACCCCTTCACCCCTTCATCCTTCCCACCCTTTCCCCCACCTTTAAGACCCCCTTTCACCTTTCTAACCCCACTAACCTTCTCACCAGTTTCACCTCCTCAACCCACTATAACCCCTATTTCCCCTTTTCACCAAGCTGCTCCAGCCATTCCCCCTGTAAATTACTCTACATTTGTAAATCCCGTCTTCACACCTACACAACCACCCACTTACACACCGCTTTTCACAGTCACCGCACTTGACACGTCCAATGACATGGACATATCACCATCCACCTCACCAGCACCCACTCCACTCACAGCACCATCATATTTAGGTACGTCACAATTTTCCACAATCACCACTGCATCCACCTTCCCAACCCCATTTCCCATTCCCGCTGCATCTACTTCAACTGCATCCTCACTTAGCACTCCATTACTATTATCGCCAACCATAGACACTGCACTTCAACAAATGTTCACATGCATGTCACAAGTACGAGATGAGTTTGCATCTCTGGGCAACAATTATCAACAGCTGCAGAGGACGACCAATGAATTGCAGTCGCAGCTCAATTCATTATCAATCGAGAATGCCTCGTTAAATACGCGACACCAAGAACTAAGAGAGGCATATCATAAGCTAGAGCTAGAAAGTGAAGAGAAAACAAAAGAAGCCACTGCTGATCTGGACAACCTGCTTCGAGCCCAAACAATTAGAAACGTGACGCTGACAAGGAATATGGGCCTACTCAGGAGGCACCTAGCCGCAGCCCAGGAGGAGAACGTGAGACTCCAAGCGCAGAATAGAGAAAATTTGGAAGCGGCACTGGACCACCCTGAACAACCATTAAGTCCGAGCAGATTCAAGGCAATCCCATCTGAATCGATGCGGATGTTGCTAGATGACCACGTTCGACTGCTAGAGGACTATGATCGAATGAACAAAGAACATCAGAAGCTAAAAGAAGATCACAAGTTGCTACAGCTCAGAGAACCCGCACCACAACAACTACCAGTCGCAGCAGAAGTACCAGAACCTGTGGACCCCTCTCTTGAACTCATAGAGGAACTCAACGCACTACGGGCCCAGGTAACCACTCTCCAATCACGCATAGATGTATACGAAGCATCACCACGGCCTGATTCCCCACCGGAGATCCCAACTGACGACGAGAACATAACCATTCCGGTGGAGGAAACGTTTGAAGAAGCATACGAGCCAATACCCATCCCAGGCGGACAAGTCACGGCCAAAGGCCAGATGACCTATGAACTTCCGACCCCCGCATGGATGAAGACTGTGGAGGAGATTGGAACAACGCACTCAGCTAGAGTCGGGGCCCAGCTACATGCTATGGCCATGATCGAAGAACGAATTTTGCAATCTCCCTACTTTGCTCAATTGGCCCCACGCAGGTACATATCCGGGCATGAGCTTCAATACAAACCTTACTTCATGCTAATGGCCGAATACCAGCTGGCCATAGAAAAGCGAACTGGCAAGAAGCCATCACATGCAACCCAGTTCGAGCCTGAAGACTTGCCACTGGATGCGCAACAAGGCACTATTTATCAACCAGATTGGCGTACACGTCTTTTATAGGAGTACCCAGAAATGATGAGCACATGGGTGAAAGCGCCCTTACATTTAAAGTATAATCCTTGCTGGGGACCAGTACCACGACGCCGCTCCTGGACTGCATTCGCTATCAAAGTACAAAACAATAGGCAGTGTCAGGATTGGCTGAATTACCCCTACTTCAAGCCACCCACCGAGTTGCCCACTGTTGGTTATATGATGGCAACAATCCGTCACTGGCTCCCTCGCCTGAAGCATATGGATGATATTGCAGCGCATATGACTGTCAAAATTTTTGACATGATGCAAATGATATTTAAAGTCTTCCGACGCGTCAAGGCACCGCATGTAAACACCCCGGGATTTGAGCATGGTAACTTTGATCTAGTATATGACATGAGCACAACGCCATCGCTCCGGGTGTGTCATGCCTGGCACTGTAGGATAAAATACCTCCCGGCATGTGTTGCTCTAGCACAATGGTGAGAACCACGTTAAGAAGCTCCACCTCCTTAATGTCAATCCGTGGGAGAAGTAGGAGTGATATGAAGATCGTGAACGTGAGATGATGTGAGAGTGAAGGTGAGAAGCACAAAGATGCACACACACATACACACACACAACGAAGAGACAAGCAAGACACAATGGAAGGTGGGAAATTAGCTCTATTACTCAAGAATACTCTTACAAGCTCAAATTAGCTCTATGCTTACACTAACCAAAATGAACCAACCTCAAAAATGAGCTCTCTAGCTCTTTTTATAGTTTCTAGACTAGTTTTGACCGGTTTCACATCTAGTGACCGGCCTAGTTAAAAAATAGGTCCTAGAGGCTATTTGGAAGGGTAAACGATGTCTAAAAATAACGAAATTTGGTACGAGCATTCTACCTAAGCTCCTCAAGCTCGAGGACTCCTCGGCTTGCACAAAATGGAGCTATGGATTACAAAATGGGGTTTTCTATGATACATATGTTACAATTAGTGATAATAATCACTGTTGAATGTTTTGGAAAATTAATAAGACATGTATTTGTTTAAAAGATTGATCCGCCTGGCTCCCTGCTTCGTCTTCACATGCTTCCGTGGCGTCTGTGCCTCTGACTGCTTCCAACACCCCCCTCCCTCTCGCTTCTGTCGTCCCTGACAGAACCTTGTTGTGAGGTCTGCCGGATGTAATTCTGTAGGAGGTCTTGAGCGAGGGTGTGCTCTGATACACGAATACCTCGGGCTAGATCAGCCTCGAGTTTCTCCCAGTCGATAGGTTGCGGCTCGTCTGGTGGTGGGAGCTGATAGTGTGTGGAGTACACCATTCGTTCACAGGCGAATAATTGCAATAAGTGTGTGGGCCTGCTTATGAATACTTCTGAATGGTACTCCCAAAAACCGGTGGTGAACATTTCTTCGAATGTTTGCTTGTAACATGCCGGTAGATATTTGATCCTGCAGTGCCAGGCGTAACACACCCGTAGCGATGGCGTTGTGCTCATATCATAGACTAAATCAAAGTTGCCATGCTCAAAGCCCGGGGTGTTAACATGGGGAGCCTTGATGCGCCGGAAGACTTTAAAGACCATCTGCATCATGTCAAAGATTTTGACAGTCATGTGCGCGGCAATATCATCCATAGGTTTTAATCGAGGGAGCCAGTGGCGGATCGTCGCCATCATGTAGCCTACTGTGGGTAACGCGACTGGTGGCTTGAAGTAGGGGTAGTTCAACCAGTCTTGGCACTGCTTATTGTTTTGTAGCTTTATAGCGAAGGCAGTCCAAGAGCGGCGTCGTGGTACTGGTCCCCAGCACGGATTAAATTTTAAGTGAAGCGGCGCTTTTACCCACGTGCTCATCATCTCTGGATAATTTTGCAGTAAATCTTTGCGCCAGTCTGGTTGAAGGATTTCACCTCTCTGCGCCCTTGGTGGCAAGTCCTCTGGCTCGAATTGAGTGGCATGCGTTGGTTTCATGCCGGTTTCTTTCTCGATGGTTAACTGATATTCTGCCATTAACATGAAGTATGGTTTATACTGAAGCTCATGGCCAGATATGTATCGTCGCGGGGCCATTTGAGCAAAGAATGGTGATTGTAAAATTTTCTCTTCAATTATGGCCATGGCATGTAGCTGTGCCTCTACTCTGGCCGAGTGTGTCGTTCCGAGTTCTTCAACTGTCTTCATCCACGCGGGGGTAGGTAGTTCGTAGGTCATCTGGCCTTCAGCCGTGACACGTCCGCCTGGGATGGGTATCGGTTCATAAGCCTCTTCGAAGGTCTCCTCCACCGGGATAGTGACGGTTTCTTCCTCAGCTGGTAGCTCAGGTGGGGAGTCTGGCCTTGGTGGTGCTTCATAGATGGCAATCCTAGATTCAAGATTTGCTACCTGGGCCCGGAGTGCGTTGAGTTCCTCTAAAACTTCAGGGGCAGGGTCCACAGGCGCTGGTAATTCCGCTGCTACTGGTACCCGTTGTGTTGCTGGTTCTCTGAGTTGTAGCAGTTTGTGGTCTTCCTTTAACTTTTGATGTTCTTCGTTCATACGATCATAGTCCTCGAGCAATCTGACATGGTCGTCTAGCAGCATCCGCATCGACTCAGATGGGATTGCCTTGAATCTGCTCGGACTTAGTGGCTGTTCTGGATGATCTAAAGCCGCTTCCAAGTTCTCTCTATTCTGCTCTTGGAGTCTCTGGTTCTCCTCTTTTACTGCGGCTAAGTGTCTTCTTAGTAAGCCCATATTTCTAGTAAGCGTTGCATTGCGGACAGTCTGGGCTCTAAGTAGGTTATCCAAATCCGCGGTGGCCTCTTTGGTTTTCTCCTCACTTTCTAGTTCTAACTTATGATAGGCCTCTCTTAAATCTTGGTATCGGATATTCAGTGAGGCATTCTCAATTGATAGTGAGTTAAGCTGCGTTTGTAGTTCATTCGTTGTCGCCTGCAGCTGTTGATAGTTGGTGCCGAGTGATGCAAACTCCTCGCGGACTTGCGTCATGCATGCGAACATGTGTTGAAATGCGGTGTCTATGGTGGGCGATAGTAGTAGTGAAGTGCTAAATGAGGATGCCGTGAGAGTAGATGCAGTGGGAATGGGAAGTGGGGTTGGGACAGTGGGTGCAGTGGTGATTGTGGAAAATTGTGAAGTGCCTAAATATGAGGGTGCTGTGAGTGGAGTGGGTGGTGGTGAGGTGGATGGTGATATGTCCATGCCATTGGACGTGTTTAGTGTTGTGACTGTGAAAAGTGGTGTGATTGTGGGTGGTTGTGTAGGTGTGAATACGGGATTTACAAACGTAGAGTAGTTTACAGGGGGGATGGTTGGAACAGCTTGGTGAAACGGGGAAATAGGGGTTATGGTAGGCTGGGGAGGTGAGACTGGTGAGAAGGTTAGTGGGGTTAGGAAGGGGAATGGGGGTCTTAGAGGTGGGGGAAACGCTGGGAAGGATGAAGGGGTGAAGGGGTTAACATATGGATGCGGAGGGTTGGGTGTGGGCATTGTGGTATGAATGGGTAAGGAAGAGGTTGTGGCTATGTTGCTTTGTACAGGTGTGGATGTGGGGGAAGCAGGTGGGTGTGCGGGTGATACGGGATGGGTTGGTGAAAGATGAGGTGAGAGAGGAGTCGAAGGGGTGGATGTTATTTCGAGGATAGTAGTGGTATGTACAATGGTGGTACGGGGTGGCGAATCTACAAGGATGGTTTCTGCGGTTAATGAACGTTCGGGGGCGAGGCGTGCCTCCCTGGCTTGTGCTGAAGATTGGGCTCCTGTTGGTACACGAATATACTCCCCAGGTTTTGAGAGTAGTCGCACTCGGCGGGGATCAAACTGTGGTAGTTGCTTTCTTTGTAAAAACCTGAGTGCTTCATGTGAGCCTACGGATTTGACTAACTCTCTGAACCCTCTGATATATGCGTCTTCGAATCCTCCCGAGATGAGTTCTTGTTCAATTAATGCCTGGCTCTCCTCTTCAGTTAACTTCTTTCGTGCCCAGACTTTCTCCATGGTACGATATAATTTCTTTATAGCCAGTGTGTACGCTGCGGCTTCAAAAGTTTCATCTTCATATGTGCTGGTGTCGCCGTGTGTGTCAGTCTGTTGGCCTTGGCCATCTGTCTGGTCGTCATGTGAACCCTGGCTGGCTTCATCGTCGCCTTGATCGTCGTCTGTTTCGGTTCTTTCTTCTTCAGAGCCCGACACAGCTTGTCCCTGTGGCAAGTCTCGCGGCGTAGTCGGGTAGCTGGGACGTTCATATTCCTGGGAGAACAGTTGTGCTTCTGAATACTGAAATTCGTTTGAGAATGCATCAGGCATCTCAAAATCGAATGTCGTGTTTATGGGGTCGGCCTCCATATGTGGTATCGGGAAAGAAAACGCTTCCGCACCAATAGTGGTGGGAGCTTCTGCTGTTGTGGTGGTGGGTTCTGCGGTGGCAGCTGCCTGAGGTGCAGCGGTACTAGTGGTGGCCTCCGTAACCACTGGTCTGGACAATCGTATGCGAATAGGTTGTACAGTGGGAGCAGCTTCTGTCTGTGGTCGCTCTGGAGAGGGTTGTGGTGATGGCGACTCTGGCACTTGGAGGCAAGGGATGGTGCCTCGCATGCGCTTACCTGCCTGTGTCCTACTGGGCTTCCTGGCTTTCTTCGTTGTGCCCTTGAATGCCTTCAGTTCTTCTCCTGTTAGTGCACGCTCAATTGGCAAGTCATAAGCCAAACACATATACACAATTCTAGTGAGCGCACAACATCCGTTAAGCACCTTCTTGCGCTCCCACCTGTGCTGTGCCAGATACATTTGATCTATGATCCAGCTTGCCAGATCAACTGTTTGAGGTCCCGTGCATGCCAAATACAATCCGAACCATATTCTTTTGTGTGGCATGGTAAATCTGTCCTGAGCTGGAAATGCAAAATGTTGCATGCATATTCTTAGTGGCTTTGACAACTCAGGTGTAATGGCCGAAATCTCTTCCCACTTCGTGACATCCCCACGTTTCATCGGTTCTGGAATTAATCTCTCTCGGTCTGTGGGAGTGTGGGTTCCATGAATCTTGATGGCTGCTCTGATTAGGTCCTTAGAGAGATAAAATCTCTTGTAAGGTGGATCATCCACTAGGGTAGGCAAGATGAAGGTTCCTGGGATGTCCTTATTCTCTGATGCCAGTAAGGTAGTGATCAAGTAATAGCACCTATAAAAATCCGGTTTGGGTAGAGGATCACTGAAATATTCTGTGAAGCCGGCTCTGGCCCAAACATGAGTTAAATCCTGGGTGCTTTGTAGGGCTTCGAATTCTCTGGAGAAAAACTGGTACTTTCCCCACGTGCGGTCATCAAAAGTCAGAGAGGATTCAAATATAAAGTCTACGTCCGCGAGGGGTCCTGCCAGGCCCTGAAACCAATGAGAGTTCCTGTGTATCTTTTCGGTGTAGCCCATAGGGGGGTTATCGATAGGCATGGGCCCTGGAAATCCCTGAAATTCCGGCGGTGGAGCAGTAGGGTGGGACTCTGCTCGTAGCACGTTGAGTGGTACTACTGCTACACTGGGGCCTCCTCCTGATGTTCCTTCGTCAGTTTGCATGGTGGCTGGTGCGCTAGTGAGAAAGATCTGCTACAAAAGATTAACACATTAGCATGGAAATTAATCATGATCCCATTAAAGTGAGACCGCAATCCCTTTCCATAACTGATGCGTAACCCGTGTAGCCAAGTGCTGTGATGTGATGGATGCAATGTTTCTTGCAGCACTAGTGCAGGTCTCTAGACACCTACACGTTTCAGATCATGCATACATTTCTTGATGAGATGAGATTACGAGTGGTGTGTGATGATGGTGTGTGAATTTATACCAGGTTTAAAGGTTAGAGATTTAGCACAAGGTTGTATGTTAGTCGGGGGGTAGTTAGACAATGGGTTAGGGGAAGACGGTTGGACACGTTTTGGTATCCATTTCCTAAGAGTCCTTGAATGGGTGGTGGGTTTCTGCTGAGGGGTAAAAGGTGGTGTCGGGTTTGGTGGTATCGAGGGATGAGATGAGTTATGGGGGTTATATATTACATGGCTTATGGGTTGAGCTATGATACATGGTTTGGGTACCCAAATCTGCGTGGGCGTGGGTCTATGGGTAAGGTACTTCTTGGCGATCCACATTTGTCGGATGCTCGGACCTGTAGAAGAAGGTCGAGGGGATGGTGGAGATCGATTCTGTTTCTGTTCGGCCTTTTGCTTGTTGATCTCGGCTTGGTTGGAGTCCTTCGGTGCTTTTTGTCCTTTAGGCACCCATATTTGTCTGGTGCCGCGTCCTTTGGGAGGCCTAAACTGCCTTCCTGGTCGTGTCTTCTGATACTGTCGTCGATCTGGGTTCCTTTGTCGTGGTTGACTCTGTTGTGGCTGGGGTTGAGAGGTCGGATGGACACTCTGCTTTGGAAAAGAAGGGAGTTCCAACACTTGCGTGACCTGCCCATTAGGAAGTGATGCCTTTTGTAACTTTAATCTAGGCCAGTCCGCAACAAGCTTGGAAGGATGAGCACCGTAGGGTGTCGTGCTCATTTGGCCGCTAATGCAACCCACCTGACCTCTGATTGTGCCCTTCTGCCCTTGCTGTTGGGTAACTGTCTCTTCTAGTTTGCAGGAAGTCCCAGGGAAGATCTCCTGTCGTTCTTCTGACTGACAACTGTCTATAGCCAAGCCCGAGTGGGTTGGTGTAGACGTAACGTGACTGGTCTGCCCAAAAATCTTCCTGTCTTCCGTCGTATGCGTTTCATAGGGTCTAGGGTCACAACCGTCAAGCGGAATGCCGTTAGGGAAGTCAAGCGGTATCACTCGCTTCTGCTCTAAGGTTTCAATCTGTAAGGAGCCTTGTCTAAGATTTAGGTCCACTGAGTGATCGTATAGCCAATCTTGGCCAAGGATTAGGGGTTCTATCAGGTCGTCATCATGGCACACTAGTAATTTCGCTGTCATCGTCAAATCCTTAACGAGGATAGGAAGGTCCACGTCACCCATGCAAGGGGTTTCCATGCCTCCTAGGCCTATGAGGTATGCCTCAATTGGCCGCATTTCTATTCCTGAAGCCTTATAGTGGGACCATCTAATCGCACTAGTCGCAGCACCTGAGTCAATCAAAGCCCTGAGTTCTTGGCTATGGTTACCGTGCTCTAGCCTAACTGTAAGGAATGGTCTCCTGTCCACTATGCTAGGATGAGTGGTTGACTTTACTTGACACATGGCCATGGGATATCTGGGTGATGTTTCCAGATGGTTATAATGTTCTCTCCCTAGTCCTTGTCTTCTTAGCTTCATGTGCTTAATGCGTTCTCTGGCTTCTACCTGAGCTTCTGCTTGTATTCTATTTTCTTCCTCCTTACGCTTCTTTGCCAACGTGAGTCGTCTAAGCATATCCTCAGTAAGAGGTTCTTGATATAACCTGACTCTACAGCCACTAATGTAATTAGGCATTATATCTCCTTCTAAGGTGGCTAACTGTACTGCTCCACTAGTCGAGAGTCTGTTAATGATCATAGGTCCATAACCTCGCTTTTCTAACTTGCGTGCGTGCTGTTTCAGCGTATATACTAGAACTAAATCTCCTTCTTTTAGGCCTTTATCTTTCACATGCGCATCAAAATATGCTTTCTGTCGCTTCTTCGCTGCGTATATTCCTGCTGCTGCTTTCAGCCTGGTTTCTCCTAATCGTTCCAAGTCCATTATTCTCGCTGATAATTCATGGCCGGTCCACTGATGTTCTTGTGCAACCTTAAGGGTCGGTATCAAGAAGTCGAGAGGAAGCACTGCATTCTGACCAAAAACCATCTGAAAGGGAGTTGCATTGAGTACGGTCTTGTAGGCCACTCGATATGCCCAAACAGCGTGGTGTAGCTGTTTGTCCCAATCTGAACGTTTATTGTTCACGAGTTTCGTCAGTACGGTACAAAGTATCTTGTTAGTGCTTTCAGCCTGACCATTGGCCTGAGGATGATATGGTGCAGATTTCTTGTGAATCACCATAAAATCCTGTAACAAATATTCAATGACTTGGTTTAGAAAGTGAGTGCCTCGATCGCTCACTAACTCTATAGGCAATCCATATCTTGTAAAGACATTTTCAAATAAGAATTTTGCAGTAGTGTGAGCATCATTCTTTTTTGTGGCCTTTGCCTCTACCCATTTCGTAAGATAATCTGTGGCAACAATAATGTATTCTGCATGTGTACCTTTTGCAGGGGGGTGAATGGGTCCTACAAAGTCTATACCCCACTTTGAAAATGCACGTCCGCCCATCATGAGTTTCAATGGCATTTCATCTCTGCGAGTAGGGAACTGAGTTCTTTGACACACGTCACATCTCTTTACATAGGTATGTGCATCCATGTGAAGAGTGGGCCACCATAATCCTGCAAAGAGGATGGCTTTGATTATCCTATCTGGTCCAAAATGACCTCCTGCTACACCTTGGTGTGCAGTCTCTAGTATTCTCAGATAATCACTCTCATGAACACATTGTCTTAGATATCCATCTCGTCCTCTTTTGTATAGATTATCGCCAATAAGTGTATAGTCTTGAGCTTCCTGCTCTAGACTGCGTTGTCGAGCTAAGGTCATGCCTTGAGGGAATGTGTTCGTCCTCAAGTAAGTCACTAAAGGTTCACTCCAGTCTGGTGTGAGGGACACGTGATATAACGTCGCATGCTCTACCGGTGGTCTTTCACAGCAAACACTGCATTCCTTACACAACTTGTGGACATCTGCTTCCATAGAAGGCCAATATACTCCTAATCTATGCAGAGTCTGTACTGTTCGATGTTTTGAATGGTGTTGCTTTAGTGCACCTATGTGTGCTAATTGCAACCAATTCGCATGTTCTGATTCATCTACACAACAAGCAAGAATCTTTTGATTATCTTGTTTATATATGCTTCCTGCTATTATTTGGTACCTCTGAGATTTGGTAATCTCTCCTTCTTTGATCTTTATCCTAGGACTCTTGGGTCCGTATGTCAGAATAGGGACTAACGGCTTAGCCCATTCTGGTGCTATCTCAAGGTTGAATAAGTATGCATCTGGTAGATCATCAGCTACTCCTTGAGGAGCTTCTCCTGAGGTTAATCTTGAGAGGTGGTCAGCTCTAAGATGCGTCTTTCCTTTCCTAACTACCACTTCAAAATCATACTCCATGAGCAGTAGAAACCAACGTATTAGTCGTCCTGTGTTACATGGTTTGTTGACTAAATATAATAGGGCTTGATGATCCGTAAAGAACTTGAACTTGTTGGCCAACAAGTAGTGCCTGAATTTCTTTACTGCGTAGATCATCCCTAATCCTTCTCGTTCCGTCGTGGTATAATTTCTTTCTGCTGCGTTCAGTTGTCTGCTAGCGTAAGCTATGGGGAGATCTATGTTACCTTCATTCGTGGGTTGTGCTAACACACATCCTATGGCGTAATTGGATGCATCCACATGTACATGAAATGGCTTACTCCAATCTGGAGTGGTTAATATAGGTGCTGAGCACAAGCGTCGTTTAAGTTCATTGAATGAATGTTCACATTCATCTGTCCACTCAAAATTGGTTAAAAGAGAGTATAGAGGCTTGGCTATGATTGCATACATGTGTATGAATCTCCTATAATAACCGCAATGGCCCATAAATGCCTGTACCTCTTTCACATTAGTTGGTCTAGGTAATTCTGCAATTACCTTCACCTTTTCCTCGTCCGTAGAGATTCCATTTTTTGACACAATGTGTCCTAGAATTTTGCCTTGTCTGACCATGAAAACGCATTTTTCTGGGTTCAAACAAACCTGATATTCTCGACATTTGTCAAATATTTGTCTTAACTCTGGAATATGTGTCTGTCTTACATTTGAATGCGCACATAGGTCATCGACATAAACTTCCAAGCTCTTGCGTAAAAATTCCTTAAAAACATGACACATGAGTCGCTGGAAAGTAGCGGGTGCATTTGTCAAGCCAAATGGCATTACACGAAATGCAAATATGCCCCATTCTGTGGCAAAAGCCGTCTTGCGTTGGTCTTCTGGAGCAATGGCTACTTGGTTATAGCCTGAGAATCCATCAAGAAAACTGTAAACTTCCTTGCCTGCAACTCTTTCCAATAGGTGTTCCGTGATAGGAAGAGGATAACTATCTCTAATCGTGGCGGCATTAACTTTTTTAAGGTTAATACACACACGCAATTTTCCATTCTTCTTGGGCACAACCACAATGGGGGATACCCATTCGGTATGCTCAATTTCGTAAATGAATCCTGCTTCTATCAACCGATCTATCTCCTCTTTAATCTTCGCAGCGTAATTATCATTGTACGTGTAAGGTTTCTGTTTTGTCGGTTTCGCATCTAGAGTCATAGGGATTCTATGAGAACATATATCTGGGTCTACTCCTTTCAAATCTTTGTAACTCCAAGCAAAAACATCTCTATATTCGCGCAATAGGGCAACTAACTCTTCTTCTTCTTCAGTCGTCAAATCATGCCCTACGTATGTGCATTTTTCTTCTTCTCCTTCTATGGCAACTATGACTTTCTTGGTTTTCTCCCGGTTATCATATACTTGTCCGTCATTCGCCTTTCTGTTGGGCATTCGTACCATGATTCTTCTATCGTCGATTTCATATTTCTTGAAATTCTCGGGTACTTCAAACAAAGATTCTTCTTTTTCTGTCATGGTTTCTTTCTTCTTTCTTTTCTTGCCTTCACTCTTGGTAGTCACTTCCGTGGCTAATCTCACTTCCTTCGTAAGTTCCTCGTGTCTCTGAGTGTGAGTCTCTACTTCGTAGAAATATTCTTCCTCTGATGCAAAGGGTGGGTCCATGATAATTGATTCTAAATCAAAATCGCTTGCGTCCTCGAATGCATCAGTGTTCGGTTCACACTCTTCTAAAATTGCATCGCCCATGATTGGCTCTATCGTGAAAACTGAAATGTCATAGCCATCCTCGTCACAGTGGGGTGTCCATTGTTCTTCATTGATGGCTACATCCATGGTTGCTAGTATTTCTGCCCAACCATGGGGTTCAAACTCTTCGTCTGGGAATACTACAGGTGCATAGGCTGGATCTTGAAGGGTTCGTGGATGTTGTTCTGCACCTAAGGTCCTGGCTTCTAATCGTTCTTCCTCTTGTTTGGCTACTTTACACATCCATAAATGGGTATCCTCATGCAACCAAGAAGGATCTGATTCTAATGAGTGCACGGATTCCGTCTCTGCTGGTGTCTTATGGATGGTATTCCATTGTATTGGGGGTACATCTCTATTGGAATAGTCTTTAAGGTTGACTTTGGTAGTCACTCCTAGATGTTGCAAGTACAAAGAATTAGTTCCCCAATCTTGTACAATTTGCAACTGACGCATGAATGGTCGTCCCAATATCATCTCATATGCATGATTTTTCGCAAAGTCGCAAATGGCAAAGGTATGCTCAAATTCTACACCACAAGTGGTGAGAGATATGCCTTCTAGTAAGCCTAACGGTTTTTCTATGTGTCCATCGGCCATTTGTAGCTTCATCCTGGTGGGTCTGAGTGCTGGCTTACCCCAACGTTTCCATAAGGCGGTAGTAGCGATAGCTACTCCGGCTCCTGAATCTAAGATGGCTTTCGTGGTGTAGCCCTGATGGGTTATTGGAAGATATGTGTTACCTTCCTCTCCTTCGCTTACGTCTCCAATCTTTTCCACGGGTATCTCTGGTACCTTCTTATGTGATCCTCTCTGAGAGGGTGTGGTAGCTAGCTCAGGGAATTGATTTGCTACGTGCTTCCACAATTCTGGTTTTACCTTTAACAATTCCTCCAGAGTGAGATTACACTGTACTTTCGTATTCTTGATCACTTCCGTGTTCCTAGGGATCACTGATTCTTCATTCCTCACTATTATCGTGGGTGCTCTCATACTAATAGACTTAGCTTCCCAAGGTCCTGTGAACTGAGGTAATTCTTGTAAAGAATTAGACTCAAATCCTGTGGGTTCACTCAGTTGCTCCACCTCTACATCATCATATATAGAGGGGATGTCTTGGGGAAATTGTTCCTGCAAGTCGTCTATTTCTTGAATAGGAGGATGGGTTCCTTGTTCCTTTCTCCATTTCTCTTCTTGTATTTCTCTCAAAAATTCATGTGAGTACCTATGTATGGAGGATAGGTTATCTTGACTCTCTGTATTGGGTACTTGAGACAGGGATGGTGGATTCCTTTCCTGTGTCTCTGGGACAGTAGGGTTCCTAGACTGATCCTTTTTCTCTTTGCTTTCAATCAAGTGTTCTAGCCTCTCCATTAGTCCTTGAAAGTGTAGTTCCGGTTTTGCCATGTTATTCCAATTAAGATATCTAGAGGCTTCGAACAACGCTTGGGCTAGTTCTACCATCTTCATGCAAAGTTTAGCTCTCTCAATTTCTAGATCAGCTCGAGGGTAGTTTTTACTCATTTCCGTGACTTGAGGTCCCTCTTTTATTCTAGCCTGATATGCACGAAACATCATGTCTAGATCTTCCGGTATGGGTTCCGCTAAGACTGATCCTGATTTCTGAGCTGGGATTTCTTGGTTTGATTCTTGTGAAGCCAATTCTTGTATTTTGGCTCTAGATTCTCTTAGACTTCCTTCCAACTCACTTATCTTTTTACTCCATTTTCTCTTTATCCTTTCTCTAGAATCTTTCCAAGATTTTGTCTTTTTACTACTCGATTCTGCAACTTCACTAGTTTCGGCTACTTTCTCTTGATTAAGCTGTTGGTTTTGTAAGAGCGCCTGGGCTCTGGTTATAGCTTGGATAGGCACGTATGTAGGGTTGGATCCATCTGCGTTGTTTACAATACCTATCACGTTGATCGATGTCACATTTGATGTGTTAACTGGGTTCTTAGGACAATCTTTGATTATGTGTTCTTTGCCACAATCGGCGCAAAAGCCTTGGATGCTATAGTACTGCGATTGCCTTGCTATTGGGGGATGTGGACAATCCTTAATGAAATGATCTCCTTGGCACCTAAAGCATGGTCCTCTAGGGCCCTGTGGTCTCTGTTGTCTCAATTGGGGCCGTGGGTTTGGGTTTGCGTACATCACATTAGTATAATCTGGCTCCCAACTAGGTTCCATTGGTGGACTATCATAATGATATGTCTCCACATGCTCTGGTGACTCCGTGTAATAAGCGGGTGGACTAGTCACATGAGTAGAGTCAAAACTGTTTGAGTTCGGGTCACTTTCGGTGATCAGGGGTGAAGAAGGCACTAAGGCCCTACTTAGGTTCTCTTCTGCAGCAGCATATTTGACTGAGATGACATTCGCTGGTGGGGGTGGCTGCTGAGCTAAGACGGGTTGAGGTCTCTGTTGAGCCTGGTATGGGTAGTTCTGAGGAGGCCTATAGTAATAAGGCTGAGTATTGTATTGGCCTTGATACCTACCTGGCTGCTGGTATGCTTGCGGGTAGTTCTGTCTCACGGTTTGTTTGTTGTATGGGCAGTCCTGAGCTGTATGATTTGTGTATCTTCTCTCAATTGTGCAATATTGGCCACTAGGGTTGACATGAGGTTGAGGTGCATTGGGGCACATGTTTGCCAAATGATTTCCACCACAAGTGTAACAACGTACGTTCATCGGTAGCTTGGGCACCTGTTTACTAGAAACTCCTAGTTTTTGGGCCACTTTTTCTGCTAGGTCCTCTATCGAATTAGACAATTTTGTGGATGCTAGAGAAGAACAATCTGAGTCCTTATAGACCTTTGAGAGTTCTAATTCATCTCCTAAGTTGTCCTCAATGTCTATACATATTCTTACACACTCCTCTAGCGTTCTGGGTTCTTTTAGGTACACATAAGAGCGTAGTTTAGCGCTCAACAAGCCATCTAGGAACAGTGATACTTGTTTGGCTTGTGAGGGTAGCTCTTGCATTGGACATCGCTCAACGTATTGTCTGAATCTACGACCTGCCAGTCTTACTGTTTCCTGAGGGGTTTGCTTAAAACTATGAATCAACGAAGACGTGTCATGTCTAACCCCACTTTTAGAGAATTCAGTAATGAATGACTCTAAAAAGTGATGGATGTCTCTAAATTGCCTTTGTTGCAGTGGTTGGAACCAAGTTAAAGCTGTATTCTTTAACGTTAGTCCAAATGCATTGTACTGCGTGAACATGTCTTCAACTTGTTCTGCTCTTAGTACTTGCTTGAATTCTGCGACATGGTCATAGGGATCTCCTGTCCCATCAAAGTAATTCTTCATTGATTTTACTAACTGTGTGGGTCTCAATACTCTTGCATGTTCACGTGGTCTAGGTAGAGGAAAATCATCTCTACCACCTGGTATTCCATGTTCTCTTTGTCTATCCGTCCTATTAGTGTTCGTGGTTGTTCCATCTCTCCCTATGGCGTGAATGAAGCTTACTTCCGGTCTCTCGTGATTTCCTTCTCTTTGATTTCCATGGGCTGAGGATGTTCCTGCCCCTTGTTGATTTGCATTCATGTTTGTTCGGGATGGAGGGAATATCAATTCACCTCTCCAAGTGTAGGTGTTTTTAGCGCGCTCAGGCACCACAAAGACTCTTTCTGAAGTCTCATCCAGGTATACAACCTTTCCAGGTGTATCTGGGTCCTTGAATTCATAGATTGTAATGATGCCTACCTCACCAGGGTTTTCCTTTCTGTACCTCCAAAAGGCTTCGTCTGTCTCTTTATTTATGAACAACTCGGTGCTCCTGTTATCTTGAGGGATCCACTCTGGGATGAGTACTCTTGTTAATACGGATTTCCCTCTCGGTGTTCTAGGTTCTTCTAACGGTTCTTTTCCTTGCAATTTCACTTCCGTCTCTAATTGAATTATGCCAAACTCATTAGTATCGTTTGGCTGCGTACTTAGTACGTACATGGTTCCTTCTTTGTCTATGTAAGCGTCTCTCTCAAATTTCACCACTGGTCTTTCCAATCCAATGGGTTGATCAGGGTTGTGCAGTTGCACCACTTGCCTTTGCAAACCATCCTCATAGATGCGAGCACCTAGTCGGTTGGTTCGGAGAAACTCTAACTGCGTTCTATAGGGTCCTTCAGGTTTTTCTAGGTATGCTACATGAGATCCTCCTGCTGGTCTGTCTGCGCTGAATGCCATTTCTGATTCGCTAGTTTCTGAGCTCTCGTAGGGATAACTATTATTCAATTGCTGAGCCCAAGATCGTGCAGTGGTTCTTACACTAGCCTCTGATGATCTAAGGCTTCGTCGGTCCGACTTACCTATATGTTTGCCCGATCTAAGGTTCATTAATTTCCTTCCTTGCTCACTCAATTACACACTTAGATCGTCAATGGCTCTTTGTGATTAATTCTTGATTCTTTTTAATTCTTCTTTGGATTCTTGTCTTAATATATGCGTCAGGAATTCGACTTTCCGTTATAGTTTTGGGTTCTCGTTCCGTCAGACTTAGGTTCTTTTCTTTAGGTTTTCGTCACACACACCTTTACTTTGAGTCTTAAACTTGATAGAATTAGGTATCTTGAACTTGAGGCGTTCCTATCGACTTAAATCCACAATGCTAACGTTTTAGCCTAAGCTAAGAATTGACTGAGGGGGTTGAGTAATCTTCCAACCTCGAGTCGGCTTTTCTGGTTGCTCTGATGCCCTGTTGCCTAAGAAGCCGTGCTTCCCAAGCTCTGCTGTCTTCACTGCCTTGCTTGCTAGCCTTGGATTGCCCTTGCTAGACCTGGAAAATTCCAATGTTAGACCAATTCACAAGATGATTAAACACTTGAGTATATACACCTTTTAAGCTCAAATTTTCAATGTGTGCCCCCTGACTTCCTAGTCCCAGACTAGGTGAACCTCAAAATAGCTTATCCAAAAATAGATGTATTCTTTATGAAAAAAACAGTTGAGGTCACGTAGTACTCGTCACGAGCTTTCTAACGAGCTATTAAGCTCAAAAAACGGACTTCGGATGAAAAAGTTATGAGCGTTCAGGCCCTGGGGGGTAAAAACTGACAATCCAATTTTCCCTCAAATATGAGCTAAGGGGTCTCCTATGAGTCTAATGGTCCAAAAATTTTCCAAAAATACCCTCAAAATTGGTCAAAAATTGAAGTCCAAAATTTGCGATGGGGGTGGGCAATCGCGATGGTCTGGGACCGTCGCGATGGTCCGAGCGAACCGTCGCGATGGCGCGGGATTTGGACAACCGCGATGGTCCGAAAAGGTGAACCGTCGCGATGGCTCGAAGTGAACGATCGCGATGGCGTGAGGTCGAACCGTCGCGATGGTCCAAAAAATGAACCGTCGCGATGGCGTGGAAATGGACCGTCGCGATGGTCCAAAAAATGAACCGTCGCGATGGCGTGATCAGGCGGACAATCGCGATGGCACGGTCAACGGTCAACGGTGGACAATCGCGATGGTCCGAAGTGAACCGTCGCGATGGTCCGCGATGCGATGGCTTGAGCCAATCGCGATGGTCCGATTTTGGGCTGTCGCGATGGTCCAAAAAAATGAACCGTCGCGATGGTCTATCGTGACACGTGGCACTGTCGTGGCGATGGCATGGGCCAATCGCGATGGTCCGGGGTCAAATGAACCGTCGCGATGGTCCAAGTGGACCGTCGCGATGACTCAAGTGAACCGTCGCGATGGTCCGAACAGCGAACCGTCGCGATGGTCCGGCCGAGCCGTCGCGATGGCGTGAGCCTATCGCGATGGTGCGACACAATCGCGATGGTCCGAGCCAATCGCGATGGTCCACCAAATGACGAATTTTTGAAATGCAACTATGGTGCCGTGTGTGCGCAAGGATCGCCTACCTCGTGGTGTGGTCGCCTACCTCAAAATCCGAACTTGGCGGACCATCGCGATGGTCCAACACAGTCGGAAATTTCTGACAGAAAGTACATTTTTTACCTTTTGGAAGCTTTCCTGATGCTCTGAAGCTCTGTACCTGCAAGAAAACTCAAGAAAACACAAGCACAAACAAGCACAAAAGTTCTCTCTCGCTCTCTCGCATGCACAAATGAGGGGAAATGAGGTGAATGGGTGGATATGGTGAATTTTCTGATTTTTTTGGAGATGAAGATGATGATGCGATGATGAAGATGGAGTGTGGGGAAGGTGAAAATCACTAAAAGCTAAGTAAAAACAACAACAAAAACTGAGATTTTTACCTTCCAACGCCACTTCTTGCTATACTCTTACCATCACACATTCGTCCTAGACTCGATCCCCGGCAACGGCGCCAAATTTGGTGTTGCTCTAGCACAATGGTGAGAACCACGTTAAGAAGCTCCACCTCCTTAATGTCAATCCGTGGGAGAAGTAGGAGTGATATGAAGATCGTGAACGTGAGATGATGTGAGAGTGAAGGTGAGAAGCACAAAGATGCACACACACATACACACACACAACGAAGAGACAAGCAAGACACAATGGAAGGTGGGAAATTAGCTCTATTACTCAAGAATACTCTTACAAGCTCAAATTAGCTCTATGCTTACACTAACCAAAATGAACCAACCTCAAAAATGAGCTCTCTAGCTCTTTTTATAGTTTCTAGACTAGTTTTGACCGGTTTCACATCTAGTGACCGGCCTAGTTAAAAAATAGGTCCTAGAGGCTATTTGGAAGGGTAAACGATGTCTAAAAATAACGAAATTTGGTACGAGCATTCTACCTAAGCTCCTCAAGCTCGAGGACTCCTCGGCTTGCACAAAATGGAGCTATGGATTACAAAATGGGGTTTTCTATGATACATATGTTACAATTAGTGATAATAATCACTGTTGAATGTTTTGGAAAATTAATAAGACATGTATTTGTTTAAAAGATTGATCCGCCTGGCTCCCTGCTTCGTCTTCACATGCTTCCGTGGCGTCTGTGCCTCTGACTGCTTCCAACAGCATGCTACAAACAAACCTTTGAAGAGATGTTCACCACCGGGTTTTGGGAATACCATTCCGAGGTATTCATCAGCAGGCCCACACATTTATTGCAACTTTTTGCCTGTGAGCGAATGGTTTATTCCACGCATTATCAACTCCCGCCACCCGACGAACCGCAACCGATCGACTGGGAGAAGCTCGAGGCTGATCTGGCCCGAGGCATTCGAGTATCTGAGCACACCCTCGCTCACGACCTCCTACAAAACTACATCCGGTAGACCACACAACAAGGTTCTGTCGAGGACAACAGAAGCGAGAGGGACGGGGGTGTTGGAAGCAGTCAGAGGCACAGTCAGAGGCACAGTCAGAGGCACAGTCAGAGGCACAGACGACATGGAAGCATGTAAAGACGGAGCAGGGAGCCAGTCGGATTATTTTTTCAAACAATTATGTTTTTATTACCTCTTCAAATATTCAACGGTGATTTTCATCACTCTTGTAACATATGTAATATAGACAAAACCCCATTTTGTAATTCATAGCTCCATTTTGTGCAACCCGAGGAGTCCTCGAGCTTGAGGAGCTTAGGTAGAATGCTCGTACCAAATTTCGTTATTTTTAGACATCGTTTACCCTTCCAAATAGCCTCTAGGACCTATTTTTTAACTAGGCCGGTCACTAGATGTGAAACCGGTCAAAACTAGTCTAGAAACTATAAAAAGAGCTAGAGAGCTCATTTTTGAGGTTGGTTCATTTTGGTTAGTGTGAGCTTAGAGCTAGTTTGAGCTTGTAAGAGCATTCTTGAGTAATAGAACTAATTTCCCACCTTCCATTGTGCCTTGCTTGTCTCTTCATTGTGTGTGTGTATGTGTGTGTGCATCTTTGTGCTTCTCACCTTCACTTTCACATCATCTCACGTTCACGATCTTCATATCACTCCTACCTCTCCCACGGATTGACATTAAGGAGGTGAAGCTTCTTAACGTGGTTCTCACCATTGTGCTAGAGCAACAACCGCAAAATCGGTGCTATTGAAACCATCTTTTTTAGTAACTGAAACGCTCTGGAGCATCAGCCCATACAAAAGGAACATCTTTCTTAGTTAAATGTGTAGAGGGTAATGTGATATTGGCCAAGTATCGCAAATATCTAGCATGCCATTTAACTTGACCTACAGACCTCGTTACCTACTTTACATTAGTCGGGGCTTTTGTTGTCCTGATAGCCTCAATTTTCTTGATATCAATAGCCATTCCCTTACTGGAAATACCATGAACCAAAAAAATACCACTCTTTACTTTAACACTTTTAAATGGATTTAGCACCATTTTTAATTTTTTGCATCTATTAAAACAAGACTTCAGATGCAGCAAGTGTTGCAACTTCCTTCCAAATATTGAAAAATCATCAACAAATACTTGCATAAAGTCCTGCAAATAGGACCCAAAAAATTTATGTTCCGCATAATTAAATGAAGCTTGTCCATTCTGAAGTCCAAAATGCATAACATTCAACACATATGCCCAGAATTATGTAATAAATGTTGTTTTATGTTGGTCCTCTTCAGCCACCTGAATCTGATTATAACCAAAAAATCCATTGAAGCTTCATCATCCTCTATTTCCTCAACTAGACTAATGCTTTGGGCCATTAAAGGATTTGTTTTACTGACATATTCCTTCTGCCTTGCTATGGTATTGTAAATTCCTTTTTTCCCTTCATGATAACCACCACATTTAAACCCCAATCTTGCTTTACCTTGGATAACTTGAACCATGGTCTACCTAACAGCATCTCATATGGGTAGTTAGATTCCAAAATGTGAATTACCACAAAATTGACCATAAATATCATGTCTGCAATTACAATTAGTTGATGCTTCAGGATTCCTAAACGTTGGACTCTCCTTTGATCCGCCATCTTAACCTGAAAAGGTGTTGGAGCTAAAGATCCACTTCCCATCTCTTTGAAAATATGTTTCGATAAGATGTTCACACCTAAACCACTATCCAAAAAAACTTCATCAACCACTTGCTGCTTATATTGTGTTTGAATGACCGGTGCTACAAAATTCAAATCTTTTGGATCAATAGTATGAACTGATGTTGAAATTCTAGGCGTATTTTGTGGCTCTGATTGTTGCCCACCCCACTTCTTCAACAACCTTTCCTTAAAGGCTGCACTAAAGATAATAACTAATCCAAAGATAATTGCATATGAGAATTAATAATCACCTCAAACCAATCATTGTTCTTGTCCTGCTTAGTGTCCACCCTATCATCCTTCTTTTGTGTATGAGTGGGGATTACATTATCATCAACTTTTGATACAATCTGAGTTTTAGCTTGCTTCACCTAATCTTGTTGGATCTGTCTTTGTACCTGATGCCTAATATCCCTTTGTTCCTGCCAATCAATCGGACCCTTATTTTTTGATCTTGTTACTGCCAAAACTTCCACATCCTTCATCTTACCACATTGTCTACAATCAGAACTCCATTGGTCTTCATGCTCCTTGTTTCCTATCTCTACTTGGATCACTCTGAAGCTTATCATCTGATAAATCGATTACAATAATATTTTCCTAAGTAACTTGTTGGGCATGTTGTGGTTGCGGCCCTTGCTAGTTATTCTAATTATACCGAATAATTGGTATGCCTCTTTCCTCTCTATGCTTAACCCATAATGGGACATTGGGACCAATCCAATGAACTCAAGTAGAGCAATACCTACATGGCATTACTCTAGCTGGTTGTCCTTGTTGATTTTCTTGATGATTTCCTTTCTCATTTCCTTGAACTCTCCATGGAGGTCTCCCTTGCTGCTACCTCTTAAAACCACCCCATATTTTTTGTATTGTTGATACATGAAAATTGTGTTTTCTTAAGATCAAATTGTTGCATCAAAGTGCAACAAGGTTCAAGCAGAAAAATCGCTTGTAGTGTTTTTGCAGTGTTGTGAATTGGTGCAAAAATGGCAAATGTGGATGGAATGAGTTAGCTTATGAGTGATAAGCTAGACAAGAACAAATTCCATGCTTGGAGATTTAGAATGATGAATTTTCTAATGGGAAAAGGCTACGAAGTACATCAAAGGAGAGAATGAAAATTGTCCATAGTTACTAGAGAGGAATCAGACTACGGACCAGTTAAGAGCATATGAGGAATGGAATCGAGGAGCACGAAAGGTAATGTATTGGCTATCTGGTAGCATACAGGATAGCATGAATAGGCACATACAGGATGCCAAGACTCCAAAAGAGGCTTGGAACAGTTTAATCACATTGTATGAGACCAATACAAAGGCAGAAAAATTACAACTCCAGAAGGAGTTGCATACACGAGAAAAACAGCATGTCGGTAAGTGGCTACACATTGAAAATCAAAAGCATATGTGAGTCACTTGCATCTATTGGTGTGAATCTAGATGATGATGATAAGGTGGAAGTGTGCCTTCAGGTTTAGGAGCTATATATATGCACTTTAGAACATCTATTTAGACAAAGGAAAATATTTTGAATTTTGTTGATCTAGTATCCATGTTGATTATTGAAGAAAAGAATCTTAGTGAGGACTCAAACTCGAAAGGAAAGCCTAGTTTTGAGTAGGTATTCTACTATGGTAGAGGAAGAGGCAGAGGTAGAGGCTTTCGAAGTGGAAAAGGATACAATAACCAAGACAAAGTTCAACAGCAGAATAATGTAGGAGGTCGATGATAGTTTCAAGACAAGGGGAGCCAAAGATGTTGTAGAAATTTTTGAAGAAATTATCCAGGTAATGACAATAAAGGATGTTGGAATTGTGGTAAACCTATACACTTTCAATGTGATTGCAGGTTAAGGAATCAAAATAACAAAAGGCAACAAAACAACTATGCATCCACAAGTGCAGATGATTCTTGTAGACCTTGTCGACTTGTGGCTAGTGCAATAAAACCCAAAAGGTACTTTGCAACATCAACAAGAACAAGTTGATGCAAAACAAATAACTTGCACCATGTCTAGCTCACAAGAATCTTCAAAACAAATAACTTGCACCAAATGATCTGAAAATTTTACGCATAAACTAGACACTAATATTTTCCAATGAGACCTTATACACCTGATTTGGAGCTATGTAGAGAGAGACCAACACTCTCTGCAAGTTGAATGAATCTGAGGAAGAAGGAGTAGTAAACTAAAGTGGCACCAAGCAATAGAGGTTGTGACATGTGTACCTCTTCACTTATCCAACCATTTAGAAATGCGTTTTCTAGATCACGTTTGAGGAGTCTCCAATTTCTTGCAGCAACTACACTTATCAATGTTCTGATTGTAGTCATCTTTGCAACTGGTGAGAATGTTTCCTCATAGTATATACCATGAGTTTCTGAGCATCCTTTGGCAAGTAATTTGGCCTTGTACCTGTAAACTGATCAATCTGAGTTTCTTTTAGCTTTATATACCCATCTGCAACAATGGCGTTTTGATTGGATGTCACTGCAACCAAATCCCAAGTGTCCATCTCCTTCAATGCATCTATTTATTCTTTCATGGCTTTTTCCCAATTATAGGTTCCCCTAACATATGTATTGGAGTCCCCTTCTTTTCCAAAGGATTTTTTTTTTGTTACAAAGGGTCTCTCCCTGCCAAATGCAACAAAGGAGTGTAATGCAATGATTGAATGAGGATCTAGACTCAAGACATCATAGGGAACAAATTATCCAACCCAATGCACATGACGGTCAAGACAGAAGAACAACCCCCTCCTACTTTCAGTCCTCTGCGAACAAAATGATGGAAAGCCTTAGGAAAAAATCAAGATGGTGTAAGAATTGATCAATGATTTGAGGAATCTAGGTTCCCTAGAAGCTTTTGAAGGAACAACCTAATGTGTCTCACATGTGGGTGTCAAAAACTAGCCTACAAGCTTTAGTGAAGAATAATTATTGAGCTTCCCTAGAAAACCCTAGGTTCAATTCTTATGCATAGGCCAAATCACAAAAGTTGTGTACTTATCACCAATGCACTATCTAGAAGTGGAACCCTAGCTAATCTAGAATCAATCTCCTACATTTTCCATTCCACCTTGAAGTATTTCGATGATGATGCACCAAAATGCAATCTCCTTCTTGAGAGCTCAATGATGATATACTCTGAGTAGAAACCTGATCTCTAAACACCACACATGGTAATTTGCACAGAGGCTGCAGAATATGTAGAAAAAACCTCAATACCCAGGGAGCACAAACACATACTTCTTGGATGTTAGAAATGTGTCTGAACTTACAATTTGTGGCTAACCATGCCACTATATGTTTTATTAAAGAACATACAAAAAAGTTTCCAATGGCCATTTGGCCTTTCACATGGACACTAATGATAACAATCTCCTACCAAAGACCAATATGGCCAAAGTAATTATGGGAGAAAAATGAAGAATGATAAAGAATACCTGAGTGTAAGTATATAAACTATACATCCCACCTGATGGGCATGTTACACAGTATACAAATGGCTATGCAAGATCATGAATCAAGTAGCCCCATCAAGTGACAACAATGTCGAAAGCTATCTTCTGGTAGAACTTTAGTCAAAGCATCTGCACCATTATCTCGAGTATGAACATTCTCAAGAATAATATGCTCACTAGCTAAGAATCTCTAATGAAGTGATATCTCACCTCAATGTGCTTGGTCTTTGCATGATAGACCAAATTCTTAGCCAAAGCAATGGCACTTTGACTATCACTGAGCAGACGAGGTACATACTGAGGTAGACCCATATCACAAGCAAGAAGAGAAAGCCAGAATGCTTCCTTGCATGCCTCACTTGCTGCAACGTACTTTGCTTCTATGGTGGAAACTATTGTACATTCTTGAAGAAGAGATCTCCAAGAGATAGAACCTCCAACAAAATGAAAAATGTACCCTGATGTAGACTTACGATTGCCTACACAACCAACATAGTCAAAATTTGTGTAACCAATAATGGATGCTTTTCCTCTACCTAAACATAGACACGTCCTTAGTGCGACTCGGATATCTCAAAATCATCTTGAGTACTTCCCAATGTTTCTTGCTAGGATTAGACATATATCGGCTCACATCTCTCAGTGCGAATGCAATGTATGGTCTCATAGCTACCATAGCATACTTGAGATTGCCAACACTAGATTGATAAGGAATTTTCCTCAAACACCACTCTTCTCACTTCAACCTTCTTAATGGGATGTTTATGCATCTTAGACTCATTCAAAATGAAATCACTACTTCTAATCATTGATTGTATTTGAGGATCCCATAATCGATATCCAAATTGTCCTTCTTGACCATATCCAAGAAAAATGCATTTCTTTGACTTATAATCCAACTTTCATATAAGATTCTTCGGTATATGAACATATGGTTCACACCCCAAAACTCAAAAATGATCATAATATGTTGGTTTACTTGTCCATAACTCTTGTGCCACTTTCAGACCTTTGGTAGTACTAGGTGAAAGGTTAATCACATGAACAATAGTCAATATTGCTTCTTTCCAAAAGCTTTGTGAAAGGTTTGCATGATGTAGCATAGAGATTACTCTATCATGAATAGTTCTATTCATCCTTTTAGCTACACCATTCTGTACTAGGGTATAAGGAGCTATAAACTCTCTATGAATTCCTCTAGACTCACAGAAAATGTTGAATTCATGATAGATATACTCACCCCCATTATCTGAACATAACACTTTGAGCTTAGTTCCTTTTTAGTCTCAATTGAAGCAAGTCATTTTTTGAAAGTAGGGAATACCTCATCCTTCAATTTGATAGGATATACCCAAACTTTTCTAGTAGCATCATCTATGAAAGTGACAATGTAAACAGAACCACCTAATGAGCTTATGGGCATAGGACCACACACATCTATATGAATGAGATCTGAAGGTTGAATTGAAGAGTCAATGTGTGTTCTATGCACATTGTCGAACCCATAAAAAGTCATAATGGTGAAAGTCAACTATAGTCAAAGTCAACCATGGTCAAAGTCAAAAGTTCAAATTTAGACTTGTCAAAGTCAAAAAGGTCAAGGTCAAAGTCAACAAGGCAAAAGTCAAAGTGTTCAAAGTGCAGGTGTCTAGGTGCACAAGTAGTGCACAATTAATTATCTACAAAGGGTAAAATTGCAGAAAGTTGGTTGCAGGTTGTAGAGGTATTTCTATAATTTCCCTAAGGTTCAAAAGTGTTGTTAAAGTGTTTTGGAAGGTTCAGATGAACCCTCTCTTAGGTGCACAAGTGAAGAAATAAAAGAAAAATGTGAAGGTATGTGAAGCGACAGCATACGTAGAAGTGAAAGTATGGCCCCCCAATTAAAATTTTTGCTTTAGTCTAAAGTCACTACAAGACAAAACAAGGATTTGTTGGTTGTCCACTTGAGGAGACGATCTTGGGACATCAAAGTGAGCACCAAGATACTCTTGCATTTAAGAGCGTATGTGAATAGAAACTCAAATCAAGGCAAGGACTATTCTTGGACTAAGCAAGTGTAAGCAAGACTAAGCAAGGTGAGCATAGTCTAAGCTAGGCAAGAGAGAGAAGTGCAAGAGACACATAGTGTGCGACACAGAGAAGTGAAGTGCAAGGTGTGCATGAAGAGTGATTAAGGAAGTGTGCAGAGAAGTGCTAAGCTAGTCCCCAAAGGATCCCAAGGTCTCATTGCAGTGTGCGTGTGCCGACAGAAGGTGTCCATTCCTCCCCCTTATTGGAAGTTTGGTGCAAGGTGTACACAAGTGCAGGCTTGGAGGAGGTGGAGGTTTGGTGTAGAGGAGTTCGGCAACAACAAGACATTGGGTATTTGGTATTTTGTAATTGAGGACTTTGTGGGATTTTGCACAGAAGCATTGGATTGTACTTGGGCATCACCATTGTATTTGTCTTCTTATAATCAATCAACAGAGGCTTCCAATGTGTATCTTTCTTCTTGTCTTTCCCTTTTCTCCTACAAACACTCAAATCCCTTCTTGTCCAAGAATCCCCCAACAAAATTTGGCACGCACGGTGGGACTGCAAGGAGATTTGAGCATAGGAGAAGACATATTGCAGTGTGGAGAAGCACTATTCAAGTGCCGACAGTACTACTTCATTGGGCTAAGAGGTACATATTCTTATCAATTATCTCATACTAAGAGGACTATGAACAGCTCATGACCGCAACGCGGTCCCAAACATTGAGGGTCACCTGCAATCAAACAAGAAGGAAGGCTGTTCAAAGATCCCCTACTCCACTTTCACATCAGTAAAGAGCATGGCTGGTCGGGTAGACTTGGAAACCGTACTATCAAGATTAAATATAAAATTTACTTCTTTCAAAGGCCTAGCTTAGGAAGATCTGGACGAGCATATTAGAAGGTTTTTAGCACTATCCAAAACTAGAGGCTTAATGGGAAGAGAGGATGCCTTTTTTATACTCTTCCCTGCCACATTAGAAGGATTAGCACATAAATGGTTCAGCTAGTTTGCTGAGAACCATTTTACAACTTGGGACTTAATGAAAGATGTATTCAAAACTCAATTCCAGCATGGAAATACTGCAGAGATCATCATAGAGGAATTAGAAAACTTGAGATTGGGTCAAGGTGAAAAATTTCCAGAGTTTGTAAGTAGGGCTAAGGCACTAATGGCTAAGTTGCCAGATCCTCCATGATGTTTTTGTTAAGAAATGGTTAGCTAAGCCACTTCCAATGACCACCCAATGTAAAATCAAGGAATTAGTGTTGCCTACAGCCTCCATAGAGGAATTCATCAACACAGCTACACGACTGTAGCAGATAAGGCAACAGTATGGAGCAATTTCTTCTCAACTACCATATTCTACAGATATGGAGGATCCAGTAATCTAGCTGAAGAAGGAGCTAGAGGGCTTAAAAAGGAATAAGCCCCACAAAGAGGAGGAGAATGTTGTTACTCACTTGAGGAGGGAGATTGAAGCATTAAAGCTCCAAAAGGAGGAGGAGGCCCAAGCAGAGGAATTGGCTCAGCTGCGATAGGAGTTGCAGGAACTCAAAGGGGGTGGCATCAAGAGTGGAATTTGGTGTACCATGTGCAGCAAGCAAGGTCATATAGTAAGTGAATGTCCTCTGTTAAGTGTGACTTGCCAATTATGTAGGAAAGTTGGTCATGAGGACTAGGAATTCCAATCAAGAGGAATGCCTGCAACAACATATTGGACACAAGGAGGGCCCTTACCACCAACAAATGTGATGGCGGCTGCACCCAATCAAGGTAACAATTACAACTCTAGACAGAGGAATAACTTTGGAAATGGGCCTAGGAGGCCAATCATTTGTTTCAGATGTGGAGAATGTGGGCACTATCAAAGTAGCTGCACTCTACCAGAAAATGCCCCTTCTTGCAGGAACTGCCCAAAGGCCACAGACCACTATACAAATTGTTGTCCTAAGAATCAAGCCTCTTCATCTGGGCCCCACATTTGGTGCAGTTAGAAGAAATTGAATCTTTGACAGTGCAGACAAGAATCAAGGATAAGGCTCAAGTAGAAATAGGTCAAGGATCAAGCATTAATGGATTGAATCAAGACAAAGAGACATCTGAAGACAAAGCCACCACATGTGCAGATACAAGGCAAAAAGGAGATTTCATATGTACCAGTGATGCAATTGGGCACGCATTCAACAGGGCTCATGAGGAGTTTGATAAGTCAATTGGAGCCCATGCTCTTAAGCAATCAAAAGCTTCAAAACTACTCAAGTCCATGAAAAAGGAGGTTAGTATTGATGGGAAATTCAGGTCGGAACTCATGCAGATAATTGATGAGGCTTCCACTATCAGTTTAGTGGCAAAGACTGCTATTGTACATAAAGGTAAAATTGTAGGCGAAGCACCCCTTACAGATTATAAGAGCCCTCAGTTGATAGTATCTATTAAAGGTTATGAGTTTCAAGGAGTTATTGTGGATGGTGGTTCCGGCATTAACTTGATGCCTGAACATACAATGGAAAAGATTAGACTCCACCCTTCCAGGCCTGCAAATTTCACTGTTACTTTGGCAGATCAAAGCAAAGTAAGGCCCTTGGGAGTGATCCAAAAAGTTCCATTGGAAGTACAAGGTAATCTCTTCATTCTAGATTTTGTGGTATTAAGACTTCCCCAAATTGAAGGAGGATTTCCCCTCCTAATTGGAAGATCATGGCTGAGGCATTCAAGTGTCATCCATGATTGGGGTAAAGACACTATATGGGTACAAAAAGAAAGGGAAAGATCTGACACAGATACATTTAGAGGAGGGTCCAGACCATCAAGGGAACACCAGCATGATGCAAATAGTTGGCATTTGCATGGAACCAGAAAGAGAGGACCAACCCCAAATAGAGTTCAAGGAAGAAGAGGATATTCTAAATTGGCTCCAAGCAGGCAACTTTTCCTCTTGTTTTTGGAATTTTTCTTAATAATTCTTGCACAAACGAAGGTTATAATGAACATGAGGATAAACCATCACAGACCACAGAAGGGGTAGGAAGACACCCCTCAAATACAACTTGGAGGAGGATGCAACAACAATAGAGGAGGAAGTTACTAAAGCTAAAGACAAGGTAAAACATACTAGTGAAGAATGTTCTTTCCCAATTCGATAAATCCCTGCAGGATGGATGCAAGACAAGGAGGAATATCTATCCTCCATCGATTCCAAAAAGAGAGAAGTATCTATTGATTGCCACAGACTATGCGACAAAGTGGGCTAAAGCTATTGCCTCCCTTGACTGCACCGCTCAAACTGTTGCAGATTTCAGTTATAGTAGCATCATTTGCAGGTTTGGATGTCCAATTGAAATTTGTAGAGACCAAGGTACTCATTTTGTGAATAAGATCCTACAGGAAATTTTTAGCAGATACAGAATTCTACATTGGACCTCTTGTGCCTATTACCCAAGAGCTAATGGACAAGCAGAATCCACTAATAAGGTATTAATTGCCATGTTAAGGAAGGAATGTATGTTACATCCCACTTCCTAGGGCATTGCTTATCAAGGTACCCTATGGGCAATTCTCCCTTCCAATTGGTTTATGGGATATTGCCAATTGAACCCTTTGAAGTTTTACATGGATCACCAAAAGTAGCATTCGTGCAGGGAAAGAAAGATTGTGGTGTCTCTCAGAGGCTTGGAGCATTGCATAAAGTGGAGGAGATATGTTTACATGCAGCAAAACAATTGATAGAGACTCACATGAAGACTAAGGAGGCACACGAGCAGAATTTGTGGAACAACAACATACAACCAAGCATGCTAGCTCTTCTCCATAGACCTCAAATCCAAACACAAGTCAGAGGGAAATGGCTTCCACATTGGGAAGGACCTTATCGAGTTAAAACAATGATGAACTGGGGCGTTGTGGAGTTAGAGATGCTAAAAGGAGAGGCCTTGCCACTGGTCAATATATCAAGGGTCAAGCCCTATCATCAACACAGTTGAAAATTTATGGATCACCTGGAACCTGCAAAATCTATCGAGGTTGTACAGAGCCCCCTCATGTTATTCTTGTTCAAGTTTTAGTAGTTTTTATCCTTTTTGCATGCCTGTTATTTGAGTTTTTAGCAAATTTAGCAATGCTTTCATAGCCCTTTGCATACGTACAATGTTTGGAAATTTTGGGAGTTTTTCTAGCATTTTTTATCCTTTTCAATAGCCATTTTCTTGCCGAATTGGAGGAATAAGGGAATCTCTCTGTGGTTTTGAGTGAAGAAATTGGCCTAAACCTGTAAGGAATTTTTTGAGAATTTTTTGGATTTTTTTTCTTTTTTATGGAAATTTTTTGGTATTTTTTTCCATTTTTGGGATATTTTCACTTCAAAAAAAGAAAACAAAAGAAGAAAAAAAAAGGCCACCTGGAATTGATTTTTCGGAAAGAAAACTCCCCCCCTCCCTCTCTCTCTCTCTCCTCAGCCCCCCTATTTTATTTTTTCTTTTATTTATTTTATGCATTTTATTTTATTATTATTTTACTTTTTTATTTATGTTATTTCTTTATTTTCTATTTTTTATTTTTATTTATTTCCCTCATTTTTAATTTGTTTTTTATTTTCTTTTTTATATTTTCTTTTTCTTAACCCCCGTGTGCATGCGTTCAATTTATATTTAGAAAAAAAGATATATAATGTATAATTATTTGAATATTAAAAATTATATATTTTTTTATGTCCGATGGTTTAAATCTTTTGGCTCTGGATCGTGCCTCGGATGGCCATCCCACATTTTCTTTGACTTTTGGTCAAAACCCACATGTTACATTTATCAAGTGTTTTTTTTAAAACACATGGTCCATATTGTCTATTCTCACCTCATTTCACCATATGTTGCACATTCTCCCATATGCACCTTGTGTAGCTCTAATGTTTGATCACTTTGACCCTCTCCAGACGCCATAATCCTCCTCCCTCAACCTCCACTTTCCCTTCTGCCTAGCCACTTCCTTACCCCTCCCAACCCTATCCATCTCAGCGTCCTCAGCCCTCCCTTCCCCCTCCTTTCTACCCTCCCATTTCTCTCCTTTGCTTTTCCATGCAAAACTTCCACTTTTGGGTTCTTCTCTGGTGCTTGTTCTCTCCTGCTCTTGGTGGACTTGGTAGCTGCTCAAGTGTCCTTTTGCAGATTTTGCGGCATAAGAATCATGGTGTCATATCTGCTTAGAGTTTTGGCTATAGCTCTCCGGGACGGAGAGCACATTAGGTGGTGGGCAACTATTGAGCCCATAAAAAGTCATAATGATGAAAGTCAACTGTAGTCAAAGTCAACTATGGTCAAATTCAATAGGTCAAAGTCAAATTGATCAAAGTCAAAAAGATTAAGGTCAAAGTCAACAGGGACAAAGTCAAAGTGTTTGAAGTGCAGGTGTCAAGGTGCACAGGTAGTGCATAATTAATTGTCCACAAAGGGTAAAATTGTAGAAAGTTGGTTGCAGGTTGGAGAGGTATTTCTATAATTTCCCTAAGGTTCAAAAGTGTTTTTAAAGTGTTTTGGAAGGTTCAGGTGAACCCTCTCTTAGGTGCACAAGTCAAGAATTAAAAGGAAAATGTGAAGGTATGTGAAGCGGCAACGTACACAGAAGTGAAAGTATGGCCCCCCAATTAAAATTTCTGCTTTAGTCTAAAGTCACTACAAGAGAAGACAAGGATTTGTTGGCTGCCCACTTGAGGAGACAATCTTGGGACATCAAAGTGAGCACCAAGATACTCTTGCAGTTAGGAGCGTTCGTGAATGGACACTCAAATCAAGGCAAGGACTATTCTTGGACTAAGCAAGTGTAAGCAAGTGTAAGCAAGTGTAAGCAAGGTGAGCATAGTCTAAGTTAGGCAAGAGAGAGAAGTGCAAGAGACACATAGTGTGCGATGTAGAGAAGTGAAGTGCAAGGTGTGCATGAAGAGTGATTCAAGAAGTGTGCACAAAAGTGCTAAGCTAGTCCCCCAATTATCCCAAGGTCTCATTGCAGTGTGCATGTGCCGACAGAAGGTGTCCATCCCTCCCCCTTATTGGAAGCTTGGTGCAAGGTGTGCACAAGTGCAGGCTTGGAGAAGGTGGAGGTTTGGTGCAGAGGAGTCCGACAGCAACAAGACCTTGGGTATTTGGTATTTTGTAATTGAGCACTCTATGGGATTTTGCACAGAAGCATTGGATTGTACTTGGGCATCACCATTGTATTTGTCTTCTTAGAATCAACCGACAGAGGCTTCCAATGTGTATCTTTCTTCTTGTCTTTCCCTTTTCTCCTACAAACACTCAAATCCCTCATTGTCCAAGAATCCCCCAACACACATTTTTGGTTTGCTTTCAATGCCGACAATGCTCACAAAATGAAAAATCAGAGAAAGATAACACATGTAAGTAGCTAGAACGAGAAAGATTTTCCATTTCACTATGAGATATATGGCCCAAATGAACATGTGGAATACAAGCCATAGGTTGTTCAATAATAGCTAACAAGTTTTCTCTTTGTGATACAAATAAAGGATAAAGTGAACCAACTTTGCTTCCTTTTTCAATAACCATATTGCCCTTTGATATGCAAAAGGATTTAGCATCGTAGACCACCATTTAACCAAGGTCATCAAGCTGACCAATTGACATCAAATATGCATGACAACTGAGATACATGGCATACATTATGCATAGTAAATTTTGAACCATCAATGAACTGCACCACATTTCCAATCCCCACAATGTTACACTAGTAAGAGTCACCAAGTCTCATAATACCAAGTCTCATAATACCAAGTCTCATATATGCACTAAAATGGCACTGAAAGGCTGAATTCATTGCTCAAACAATGGTCAACAACACTTGGAAGTGTCTGTCAACTGTGTTCTTTAGGCTCAAAAAACCCGCATAGACTTGTGGTGGTTGCTCCCACCACAGCTAAAAACCTTTCAAGAAACCTATGGATTAACTAGTGTGGCTGAAAACACAGCACCAAAAGGTGAACATTCCTTGTTGACAAAATACAAATCACACCCTTCTTCATGTTGTTGGACCTCTGTGAAGAGAACTATCCATGAAAGTACTCCAAAATGGCTCCAAAAACACCCAAAAAATGCTTCAAAAATAGGCTTTGAAAACAAAGAATGAAGCTTCAAAGACCCAAAACTTGTCGAAGATAATGTCAACCTTAGTCTTTCCCCTTCTTAAAGCACCACAAGAGTGTAGCTTAGTGTCAATTTATTTCCACGATTAAGTGGACTTCTGAGGGAACAGTACTAGGATGGCTAACCGCCCGGGAATTACCGGTGTTGATATATTTAGGTAGTGATGTGTGTGAACACTCTAGGACCGCCGGGGTACTTTCTTCCCTCTTTAGGAGGTTTTTTTCCCCCGGCTTGTATATACGCCTATTGCCCTAATGGGCTACTAATCTTCGTACATTCTCTAGTAATACATTCAGCCTTGTGTGTTGTGCTCCAAGCTTCTTCTTCTTCCTTGTGCTGTTCGCATGCTTCCGCAGACGTCTAACTCCAACAATTGGTATCAGAGCAGGTCTTCGCTTCATCTAGGGCACCGTCGAAACTCCTCCGTTTGCGGTCTCAGATTCGCACGAAATTTGGTGAGCATACTCAGGGTGTTTCCGAGATCAAAACAGCTTCGTTGTGTGGTGCCAAAATCATGATCTGAGCTCGTTTCGGCCTCCGAACGCACTATCACAGCGCTTGTGCAGGCTATTTCGTCCTTTTGTGCCAAAGGTATATACCAGTTTTTGTTCGCGAGTTTAAGCGTCTCCAAGTCTGCTACAGGTCTAGCAGAACTCGTCTGGGTAGTTCCGTTCAACTTTTTGAGATACAGTCAATTTTCTGCATCAAGGTATTTTAGTCATCGGCCATGGCTGAAAGCAGTGATGTATTCCGTATGTTGGCTGTTGAGGATAAGTTGGATGGTACCAACTACCCATTATGGGCTTGGTTGCAAAAGGACTGTGGAACATTGTGCAAGGTGTTGAAAGACGTCCTGTTATACTTGCGACTATAGGTACTACAAATATAGATTGTAGAGGTGCTGGAGTTGATGAAGATGGTGTCGAAGATGATATTGTGCAGATTCCTGTTCGTGCTGCTATTTCTATTGCACCTACTGCAGAGCAGATTTGTTGGGATGGCACAGATGCCCAGGCACATGCATTGATAGCTTTGTCTGTCAAACGTGCCATTATTCCTCACATACGCTCTTGCAGAACAGCTAGGGATGCTTGGGATACACTTACCACATTGTACCAAGCTAGGAATGAGGCTCGTGTTGCTTATCTCCGAAAACAGTTGGAGAGTGAGCACATGAATGAAGGTGATTCTATGGACAGTTTCCTAACAAAGATCAAAGATTTGAAGGAACAGTTGATTTCTGCTGATGAGGTTATACCAGATAGCTCACTTGTGTAGACCGTTCTGAATGGTCTTCCTGACTCATATCAGAGTTTTGCTTCTACTCTTCGGTTGATGATGAAAGGCAATCTGAATGCCTTATCATTTGAGGAGTTAGTCTCTGTTCTGTTGTAGGAAGATCAGTCCAGGAAGAACAGGTCCATTATGCGAGTTGCAGATCAAGCTTTCCTAGCTAGTCAGAAGGGCAAAGGAAAATGGAGCTCTTCTACTAGTAAGCAGAAATCTGTCAAATGCTGCACATTCAAAGAACCAAGACAAAGATGAGAAAAAATCAGAAAAGCAGAAATTGTTTTGTAAGTACTGTAAAGGCAATGATCATATCATAAAGAACTGTCCAAGACTGGCTGCTAAAGAGGCAAAGAAGAAAGAGGTTGGAATGGTTGTTGTAGAGGCCTCTACACCAAAAACAGAGTCTCCAAATCTTGTGCAGGAAGAAGAATGGGCATTTACTACTGTCTGTAGTTTTGACCCATCTTCTCATGATCAGTGCATGTCTGCAGTAGACTCAGATGTTTGGTACTTTGACAGTGGGGCGACCAAACATATTACCTCGCAGCGTAGTTTCTTCTCTTCACTCGAGCCTGCCCGTATAGGGAATACTGTTACATGTGCCAACAACTCCTCTTGTCCTGTTATGGGAGTTGGTAAGATCATTTTGACTACTGCTGATGGTAGTTCTTTCACTTTGTCAGATGCTTTATTTGTGCCAGGGATCAAAAAGAATCTGTTATCAGTTTCTGCATTAGCCAAGATTGGCTTGGTTGTGAAACTTGTTGATGACAGGTGTACAGTTCATGATCTCTCAAATGGCGATGTGATTATTGCTTCTGGCATTTTATGTCGTGGGCTGTATAAGCTCATAGACTATGAAAGATCTGTGAATGATTCGGCATGTGTAGTGCAAGATTCTCAGGCTATGTCAGATGCAAAGCTTTGGCATGCACGCTTTGGTCATTTGAATTTTGCTAGTTTGCTACGCCTACAGAAATCTGAAATGGTGTCCTCTTTGCCCAAACTTGAGGCACCTGGAAAACATGTTTGTGAAGGCTGTATTTTGGGCAAAATGCAGCGTTCTTCCTTTCCAAAAGATGGTTCAGTTCGGGCTACGCAAAAATTGCAGCTTGTACATAGTGATGTCTGTGGTCCTATGCAGACACCCTCTTTTGGAAATTACCTTTACTTCGTGACTTTCATTGATGATTTTTCCAGGCATGCATGGGTATATCCACTCACAGCAAAGTCCGAAGTGTTCATGTGCTTCAAACAGTTTTTGGTTTTGGCTGAAAATCTGTCAGCATGCAAAATGGGCACCCTCCGTTCTGATCGAGGGGGGGAATATATGTCTTCAGATTTTAATGCATTTCTGGCTGAACGTGGGATAAAACACCAGTGTATAGTGCTGTATACGCCTCAACAGAATGGAGTTGCTGAACAAAAGAATGGGTCTCTCATGGAGATGGCGAGGTGTATGGTCAAGAGTCAGGCTTTACCTCATAGTTTGTGGCTTGAGGCTGTCATGTGTGCAACATATGTACTGAACAGCTGTCCCACTAAAGCACTGCAGTCTATCACTCCATATGAGGCTTGGCATGAACGCAAGCCATCTGTTGCTCATCTACGTGTTTTTGGTTGTTTGGCATATGCATTAGTGCTTGAACAACATCGCAGAAAATTGGATGATAAAGCAGTTAAATGTATTTTTGTTGGATACAGTTCTGAAAGTAAAGGCTATCGCCTGTATCATCCACAGACTAAATGCATTCTAGTTAGCCATGATGTTGTATTTGTGGAAGATGCTATTAAGCCATTGCTTTCATGTACTAAGGAGACATCTGCTAGCTCCAAAGACATGTATGATACTTTGATGCCTTTTTTTACAGGTGGACAGTCTAGTGCTGGTCCTAATGAGGCAACTTCTCAGCCTTTGCAGGTTTCATATGATGATGCAGATCATTCCATTTCTGATGCAGATTTACATGATGCACTTGCTGATGAGAGAGCTGATATTGAGCAGGCAAAAACTATGCCAAAATGGCTGGTGCAAACTTTGTGTGACAGCAAATTAGATGCACCTTTCTCATATCGTACTCGTTCAGGCTCTCATAGTGCCTCCTTTGCATCAGATTGCTATGCTATGGCTGCATCTAGTCTTTACGTGACTTGCCTCCTGGCAAGAAGGCCATTTGCACTAAGTGGGTATACAAGCTGAAGCATAAACCTGATGGTATAGTTGACAGGTATAAGGCTAGGCTTTTGGCAAAGGGTTATGCGCAGGAAAGAGGCATTCATTTTGATGAGACCTTTGCACCTACATGCCGTATGACTACTGTTCGGAGCATTTGTGCACTTGCAGCCCATCATGGTTGGAATGTACATCAGTTGGACATTAAAACAACATTTCTGAATGGTGACTTGCATGAAGAAGTGTATGTTTTTCAGCCTCGTGGCGTTGTGCAGAAAGGGCATGAAAACCACGTGTGTAGGTTAAAGAAGGCATTTTATGGTTTAAAGCAAGCACCACGTGCTTGGTATGAGATGCCTATCTGATTGCACATGGTTTTGAGAACAGTCCAACTCAAAGCACCTTATATGTTAAGCGTGCTAATGATGTGCTTCTGATCATTGTTGTCTATGTAGATGACATGCTGCTCACTGGTCCTATTGACAAGCATATTGCTGATTTTAAGGCTGATTTGCATGCCTCATTTGAGATGTCTGATTTGGGGCATTTGCATCACTATTTGGGCATTCAGTTTATGCAAGTTGATGGTGGAATGGCTTTGTGTCAAACGAAATATATTGACACATTATTGCAACGTTTTGGCCTTGAAGACTATAAGCCTATTGCCACTCCTATGGAGACAGGTCTACAATTGAGTCTTCATGATGCTGGCGATGCATTTGATGCTATTCTCTATCAGCAGGCTGTTGGATGCTTGATTTACTTATGCATTACTCGGCCAGATATTCAGTTTGCTGTCTCACAGATGAGAAGGTTTATGCATTGCCCAGGAGTCACGCATTGGAAGGCGGTTAAGCGCATCTTTCGCTACTTGAGTGGTACTCGGCTAGTTGGGTTGTTTTATCCCAAGGGGGGATCACTACCGCCAGATTTGCATGCTTTTTCTGACTCAGATTGGGCTGGTTGCTATGACACTCGTGTGTCCACTAGTGGTTTTTGCTTCATGCTTGGTAGCTCATGTATATCTTGGTTGAGCAAGAAGAAGCCTATTGTGGCCACTTCTAGTTGTGAGGCTGAGTATAGGGCAGCTTTCACAGCGACTGTTGAGTGTGTGTGGCTCAGACGCCTTATGGCTGATTTGGGTGTTGGCCAGTCTTCTGCCACCACCATCTTCACTGACAGTCAGAGCGCATTGGCAGTTGCGAGGAACCCTGTGTTCCATGCTCGCACTAAGCACATTGAGGTGCATTATCACTATGTCAGGGAGAGGTTCTCTGCTGGGGAGATCAACTTGGCATATGTGCCAACGCAAGAGAACATTGCAGACCTTTTCACAAAGGCTCTGCCCAGGGAGAAGTTTGAAGCTTTCCGCAAAGCTTTGGGCTTACTTCCTTTGTGGAGTAATTTCCACATAGCTTGGTACTTCCTTATACATGAGTGCCAGCTCCTTGTTCACCGCATCACTCCCAGGGGGGATTTGTTGATATATTTAGGTAGTGATGTGTGTGAACACTCTAGGACCGCGGGGGCACTTTTTTCCCTCTTTAGGAGGTTTTTTTCCCCCGGCTTGTATATACGCCTATTGCCCTAATGGGCTACTAATCTTTGTACATTCTCTAGTAATACATTCAGCCTTGTGTGTTGTGCTCCAAGCTTCTTCTTCTTCCTTGTGCTGTTCGCGTGCTTCCGCAGATGTCTAACTCCAACAACCGGGAACCTCTGTATTCCTTGATCATTGAGTTCCTCCCTCGTGTGTAGCCAAGGGCCCGGATGGTGACTTTCATGACTCAGGTGACAAGGTATGCCAAGGTTTACGCCTTGGTCACTACCTTAGTCGTAAGCCTTGGGTGCGTGGGCTAGTGATCACTTCGCTCGCACAAAGGGAACAAAGCGTTAGCATCAAAATGCTCTAATAGTAGTGAAGTATTTTGACAATGATGCACCAAGGTTTATGCCTTGTTCACTGCCTTAGGAAGCCTTGGGTGCGTGGGCTAGTGATCACTTCGCTCGCACAAAGGGAACAAAGCTTTAGCATCAAAATGCTCTAATAGTAGTGAAGTATTTTGACAATGATGCACCACAGTGTGCTCTCCTTCTTGAGAGCTCCACAATGATATGCTTAGAGTAGAAAGCTGAGCTCCAAGCACTGCACATGGTACTCCACACAGAGGCTGCAGAATACGTAGAAAAAAGCACATTACTTAGGGAGTAGGAACAAAGACTTAAGTTGGATGTTACAAATGTGCTCGAACCTACAGTCTATGGCTGACCATGAAACTATATGTTTGATTAAAGAACATATAAAAAAGTGTTCGATGGCCATTTTGCCTTTCACATGGATTGTAACAGTAACACACCTCCCTCACATCTACAAGCACAAACTCTCAATCCAATTTTTAACCCCAAGCTTCACCTCAATAATAGTAAAATCTTTGAACCTTCATGTGAATCCATTAAAAATAATAAAATATAAACCTTGTAATGTTCACATCAATAACATGTGTAAAAATCCTAGATGAGCTTCCCATAGATTGTATGCACCATGAAGAGATCATGCACCCTCCCAAGTATGCATATAAGAAATAGGCACTTGTTGAGTCCAATTGCACAATGCACAAATAGGCTCTAAGTAAGGGAATTCATGTCAATATTGGAAAGGAACCATAGTCTCCCCAGGCTAGGAGCTTGTGTCTCCTACAATATTAACATGCAACTTTTGTTGTCTCAGTAGAGAATAATTAGCATCCATGAATAAGAAAAATGGTGCTGCGTGGACCTAGTTTCATGCCTTTCGATTATAGAGGGGTCCCAATAGAGGAACATCGCTTACTTCCATCATAAAAATTGGTCAACCTTCAAGTAGAAATACCCATATGAGATCCTCCCATCAATCAAATTGACCACATAAATAACAAATCACACTAGTTCTAGGGTCTCATAGGATATATGGGTGATGCTAATTATATTTTGGAATCAAAGATGGAATTCGACTATCATTGGGGTAGTTTTCAATTTTCTGTAAAGGAGTTTGAAGTTCTACAAAATTCAGTGGAATTATGTCGTGTATGGGACAAGTTTAGATTAGATGACTATCTTACAACTCCACTACCCAAGCCGGACTTTCATTAATGCTACGTTTTGAATCACATCTTGAAAATAGGCATCAACAAGGATGTTCTAGGAACTTTCATGTTACCATCTCCCCTATCGAGTCAATCATAAAAAAATTCTGCCTCACAATGAACTCATGGGAGATCCCCTCAAACTATTTTCTACCGATGTACCTTTAGATAACGGTGCTTTTTTGGACTCCATGAGAGCATTAAAGCTTTGATACCAAAGTAAAGACCTACTCTTCATGTTAGAGAGAATCACCTATGACTCGCCACCCAAGCTACTATTACATAGATTTAGGGAGTAGTGTGACCTATAGAGAAACTAGAGTCCACATATGCATGTGCAATCTCCAATACTATTTTTACACTTTTCACTAGAGTAAACTAGTGGTAGGTGTAATCACACAAGTTAAGTCCTGCTAGATTCAAGCTCATGAATATTAACTTGCGTGGATGCTTATAAGAGGCCGCTAGAGATTCATTACACAAGATAATCTCCCAAAAGCCCTCATGGTGATTGAACCCAAGGCCTCCTCATTCTCATCAAATGGACTTAACAACTAGGCTAACCAATCAATTGTCTACTACTCTAGAAGTTCCTTATGTTACTCGAGCTTGAACTTTGTCAAACTAGTTTATAATAGTAGTCCCTAAGGTTGATCTCGTTCTCCCATTGATTGGTTTCTTCATTGGAAAAATGAAACTTAGCATTGTGAAACGTTCCTTCACCTATATTCTTCTTTAGACTATTCCTCTTCTTCCTCTAGACTTTAGTAAAGCCATTTAAGTTAGGCATTATGTATTGCGTCATCTTACGTTCTTCTATTTTTAATAAAGATTTTTTTAGAGTGAGGTTGCACCTCCTTGTGATTTGAGGCCTACCCTCTGAGATATTTATGAGCATCATCTCTTGACATCAGATATTTCTTTTTATCTGTTTTCTCAATAGGTACTCTCTGATTATATGCCCTTGATTATCATAGTCATATTAAGCATTAGGAAGGTTTTTGTAGATAATATTCTGCACCAAGGGAGCCTCTTTACCCATGATGATATGAATCAAAGATGGGAGCTCAAGGTGAAGATCCATTGTAAGGTAGATCTAGTCATAGAGCATTAAAAAAGTGGGAGGACTTCTCATCAATCGGTCCCCCAACATCCTCCTCAATCACTAGTGCACATCCAATCGGAGAGACGATCTCATTGAGATGATTGCAAAGAAAGTATGGGAGATTAGGTAGCTCAAGCCATAGCAAAAACATTGTTGGCTCAACATTAATTCTAAGAAACACTTGAACAAGAAAATGGTTGATCTGTTCACTTGTCATGTGCTAGTGTGAAGGCATCACGGTTAACTGAGAAATGGGGAGCGCCCTCGAAGCTCTCTGCAACCTAATGATTTTCATCATTCATGATCATTGAAGAGTCTCTTTATATGACCACAAGAGTCTTATACATATATGTCCATTGCAATAGAGTGATATTCATTATCTATGATATGATCATAGAGCACACCAGAGTTATATATATATATATATGTGTGTGTGTGTGTGTGTGTGTGTCCATCCGTTTTGTTCACCTGGGTGAAGTGTGGATGCCCACTCCTGCGTTTTAGAGATCTTGTTTAAACACGTTTTTGAGTTATCTATCCCAACCAGCTTGACATCGTTAAAATAGTAATGAAGTTGGCACTCAAATCAGGACCTTTTGGGGATTCACTGATGGTCAAGTTCCTATGGACATAAGCCAAGCCTCTCATATCAGAGGATACAACATCCATTGTTTGACAATCAACATTATCACAATGATTAATCAGGTAGACCTTCTCAAGCGCACCTTCCACCTGTTTATCTCTCTTTAAGAAAGGGCTACGACTGAAGAAATGACTCCGTAAAACTCTACAAAGCAGCACACGCTACTTGACATAGCAGCCACAAGTTGTCCGAGGCCCATCTTATTGGTTACTGAGAGAGATCTTATTGGAGAAATATCTCACCTTGTGCCTATCAAAAGACAGATTAAAGTTGAGGAGGAGGCAACATCTGATGGAGAAATTTCCTCGATAAAAAGTCAACCAGTTGTAGCTACACAACATAAGGCACTACCGAAGTGGGCACAACAGCTCTTTGATGATCACAATCCACATGTAGATGTATTAGAATCATCCTCTGATGGATTATGAAGATCAACGAGAATAGAGAAGCAAAGAAGAGCCTCAGAACACATTGTTAACATGGCTCTAATGGAAGATATCATGGGCTCGATAAAGGAACCTACCACCATTAAAGAAGCCCTTGATGATCCAGGTTGGAGAGCGGCAATGCAGTCTGAGTATGATAGTATACTAAAAAATGATACATGGGATCTAGTCAACTTGTCGCCAAAGAAGAAGGTAATAGGTACTAAATGGATTTGGAAAGCTAAGTATAAAGAAGATGGAACATTAAAAAAGTATAAGGCAAGATTAGTTGCACAAGATTTTGCACAGATCGAGGGATTTGATGTTCAAGAAACTTTTGCGCCAACAACACGCATGACAACTATTCAGACGGTACTTGTAGTAGCTACACAAAAGTCCTTTCCTATTTTCCAGATGGATGTCCAATCTGCATTTTTGAATGGTCACCTCAAGGAGGAGGTATATGTATCTCAACCACCAGGTTTTGAGGTGCCAAATTTAGAACATAAAGTTTGCACATTGAAGAAAGCTTTGTATGGACTTAAGAAAGCTCCACGGGCTTGGTACCAACATATAGATAATTTTTTTTTAAATATGGGTTTTGAAAGAAGTACTTCTCATGCTAACTTGTATGTAACGAAAAGGGATAGCAAGATAGTTATTGTCATTGTATATGTAGATGATTCAATCATTACAGGAGATCATCAGGAAGTCATCAATCATTTTTGTCTGGGAATTGAAGTATGGCAAAGGTAGGATGGCATTTTCATCTCACAACAAAAATATGCCAAAGAAATTCTCAAGGCATTTGGAATGATGGATTGCAAACCAACTAGTACACCTATGGAGGTAAAACATAAGCTATCTATGGATGATAACATGCCTGATGTAGATGCTAAGAAGTATAGGAAGCTCGTTGGAAGTCTTATTTTCCTGTGCAACACTAGACCAGACATTAGATATGTTGTTGGAGTGTTAAGCAGGTTTTCCAACAAACCTAAGGAGAGTCACTGGAATGATGGAATGTGAATTGTAAGGTACATTGAAGGAACCTTGGATTTTGGTATTTTTTATACCACAGGTAATACACTTCAAGGATATTGTGATTTAGATTGGGCTGGAGATTGTGATTCTATAAAATCAGTTTTTGGATATTGTTTCTCACTTGGTTTAGGAATATTTTCTTGGGTAAGTAGGAAGCAACCAACTCTTGCACTCTCCTCCATTGAAGCAGAGTACAAAGCAGCTTGTTTTGCTTCTTGTGAGGCAGTCTGGTTAAGAAGAATTCTTGCAGATCTAGGCTTTCCATCAAATATGGCGACTGTACTCAAGTGTGATTATCAAAGTTATATGGCTATTGCAAATAACCCAGTATTTCATGCTCGCACCAAGCACATAGAAGTACAGTACCATTACATTTGTGAGCTAATTGAAGATGAAATTGTGGAGCTAGAATATTGCCCAAGAGAGGCGAACTGTGCTGACATATTCACTAAAGCGCTTGGAAGAGAGAAGCTCAACAGGCATCTTCAAAAGATGGGCATAGGACCGAGACCTACTTGATTTATCATCAATAAACATTGAGGGGGGGTGTTAGTATATGATTAATATGATCAATGCCTACCCCTCATGATTGTATGCACATTTTGTAAGGCCCCCATTATGAGGAAAAGCCAAGTGTGCATTACCTAATTGATGGGAATTCCAACTTGCATGTTGGATGAAGTTCATATTGGACCACGTAAGGTATTGTAAGGAAAGGGAGTTACGAGGGTCCCCAATTGTGGGGTTCAGGGCAGCGGTGAGCAACCTCGGCTGGGGGGTCCAAGGGGGCCAGCGGGGCCCTTGGCTGGGGGGTCCCAGTGGGCCAGCAGGCCCCCTGGTGGGGGTCTGGGGGCAGTGCCCCCAGCACGATGATCAAGGGAATATTCCATGGAATATTCCCTGTTGCAGTCAGAAATCATTTATATTTGTTAGGTTTGTTCAACCGGCCTAAGCCATGTATGGCAATTATGCGGGCGGTGGCTGCCCACGCTCTACTGCCCATGTATAGCCATCCACAGAAGGCCACCCATGATCCTATTTATACATGACTTCTGCACTACTTGAGACATCGAGTTGAGCAAGCATACCTCTACCTTGTATCTCCCTATCTAGAGTTGTCTAGATCACCATTTAAGCTCTACCTTGAGAGCGCACGGGTGGACAACGCCATCATCTTTGTACTTGTTGTTAGTAGAAAATTGTTGAGATTCTCTTATATCTGTTATCTTCTCTACTACTGCTCCTATGTTATATTGCATAACTATTATCTTACAAGGTGATCATCTATTGTGACAATGTGAGTAGCATTATGCTATCAAAAAATTGAGTTTATCATGCAAGATCGAAGCACATCAAAGTCCATTACCACTTTGTTCGTGAGAGGGTCATCAAAGGAGAAGTGGAGTTGATTCACATCAGCACTAGAGAACCACTGGTGGGTATCTTAATCAAAGCTCTTTTCGAAGACAAGTTCATCTACTTTAGAGAATCTTTAGGAGTTATAAAGCTTTGGCTTGTGCTTAGATTTCATTTCATGTTTATCTCATCTTCTATGACTTTATACACCCTTTCTAAAGCATCATCTAAGTATAATATTTTCCCTAGGATCTTTCGGTCCTTTTGCTCATAAATCGTTGTTGCTCCCACAACTGTAGGGTGCTCTGACTTATATCTCCAAAATGCTTCATCGGTTTCTTTATTCCAAACATCTCTATTCTCATATTTTCCTAGGGCATCCAATTAGGATTCAATACTCTTGTTAGTACTGATTTGCCTCTAGGCATACTAGGTTCTTCGACCTGTTTCCCTTGTCCTTCCACTCCTAAGTCTATAGTTTCTACGACCTCACCAAATCATTTTTCAAGTCAGGTTTACTCATGACTATGTACATGGTTCCTTCTTTGTCTATGTACGCCTCGTTTTCAAAATTCACCGTTGGATGTTCCAATCTAATAGGCTGGTCATGGTTATGCAATCGGATTACTGATGTATGAAGGCCATCTTTGTATACTCGGGCACTCAATCTATTCGTGCGGATGTACTCCAGCTGTGTCTTGTAGGGTCCCTTTGTCTTCTCTAGGTTGGTTAGACTAAACGAAACCCCTCACCTCCTTGTGTTGAAAGACATATCTGAGTCACTCGTGTCTAAAGTAACCTCGTATGGATAATTGCCTAACTGTTGAACCCATGATTGTAGTTCTCACGCTAGCCTCAAAAGATTGAACACTCCGCTTATCAGTTTTCCCTAAGTATTTCCCATATCTAAGGTTCATTAATCCTTCTTTCACCTTTTCACACTCACCCTTCTGATTAGGTCAATCACTTAGTTCTTTTGATTTTCCTTTTAAGTTTCTTTTATTTTTCAAATTTTTCGAAAGGAATCGTTTTGGTATATTCAATTTTGATTTGTTTCAGCGATGCGTAATCACATCACAAGGTTCTTTTGGGGTTAGACACCTATACCCGCTTACTCTCTCTCTCTCTCTCTCTCTCTCTCTCTCTCTCTCTCTTCTCAAGCATTTCTTTTTATACTAGAACGAATCCTTACTATTATAGGAGTCCTAAGACACTCTATTCAGCACACATTTTATTCACCCAAAGAAGTTACCAAATTAGAACTGAAATTCCACTTACGGTGTTCTCCTAGACTCTTGAAGAAGTTGTTCTCGTTTGCCCAAGAATTCTTGGTATTGTCCACTTCTCACCTTGCCCTATGCCAAGCACACGAGTTCACAAAAATGGCCAAGAATACCCCAAAAATTTGAAAAACTTTGAAGAAACCCTAATTTTAGTGTTCAGCCTGACAGTCGTGATGTTGCTTTGCCTTTGTTGATTGATTGTGCTTCAAAGCTTGATGCAAGTTTCAAAAAAGAAGTCCTCAAAATGAGCTCTCTAGCTCTATTTATAGTTTTTGCCTAGTTTTGACCAGTTTCACATCTAATGATCGTCATAGGTAAAAAATAGGTTCTACATCTAATTTGAGGTACCTAACAACTTCCAAAAATTATGAAAATTGGTATGAGCAACCTACTTAGACTCCTCAAGCTCAAGGACTCCTCGCCTTGCAGAAAATGAACATTAGTGATCAAATAATGATGCAACTTGATACGTAGATACAAAAAGTCTTATCTCTCTAATCCAAGGGAGACTATAGTAATTGAATACATACTCAGAGAGAAATAGACAAAACAAGTTCACTTTGTACCTCCAAGTATTTTAGCAGCACATAGAGAGTAAGTAATCAAGATGTATGAATCCTAATGTGTATCGATATTGCACATATGAGACAAGGGAGATATGGATCACTACTCTCACTTGTGGTGATTACAATGTGGGATCAAAGTGTGAGTCCAAATCTCTTAGAGTAGCTAGATCTACCCCGTGACTTGGTGAGGATATATTTATGCATAGATTTTAATTTGAATGAGATGGATTCTTCACCTAAAAGTGATCCTAAATTTTGGGATGATATTACTTTGATTCAAAATAAAGAAAATTCGTGGAGCTAGCTTCCTATTGTCATGATTTTGGACTTTTAGAGTTATCTGAGATAAGTCAAAGGATTAACCTTTCAAGTTTTACAAGGAGAAGTTCTCATGTGTTATGTGATGAAAGGTGAGAGTAATCCAAGAAGTTTGGAAAAAATCTTATGTGTGCTAATTTCTCCAACTCCCCCTTAAGATTAAGAATGTCGAGTCTTCAATCCTTCAAGATCTCTTGTAATCCCATGATTGATTTGAACCTATTTAGCTTGATTCCATCCAATGCATTTGTCATCATATTTGCACATTGTTGATGAGCTAACACATATGATAATTGAATCTCCTTACTTGTAATCTTTTCCCTACACTTCTACATGTTTAGTCTTAATGTCATGATAGATTGGGTTGGCAGCAAGTTCCAATGAATTGATGTTATCGCCAAAGATATGAGGAATGGATGTTTTAAAACATACATCAGAATATAGAGTTTTAATCCACATCGCTTCCTAAGTTGCATATGTAGGTCGTCTATATTCACCTTCAGTTGTAAGAATGCAAAAATGGGTTGCTTCTTTGAGGACCATGAAATCAACTTTTAACCTGCAAAGGTGAGGTCTCCAGATGTGCTTCTCCTATCATCTTTAGAGCCTGCCCAATTTGCATGTGAAAATAGCTTGATTTCTATATCAAAGGTGTAAGGATAGTATAGACCTTCACTGATTGTTCCCTTTAGGTATTTAAGGATTCTTTTGGCTTCTTCCATGTGAGGTTTCCTTGGAGCAAATATCTACCCTAGTTAATGTAGAATAATTGAGACTACCAATTCGACTATGATAGCTAATTACATCCTTGATTTTCTCACCTTCATGAGCTCTTAATTTCAAATACAACTCCATAGGAGTACATGTAACCTTTGAATTATCCATTTTGAATTTGAAAAGCATGTCTTTGATGTACTTCCCTTGAGTAAGGTACATACCTCTTTCTATATATACTACTTGCAATCCCAGGAAGTATGTGAGTAGACAAAGATCACCAACTGTGAGCTCCTCTTTCATTTGAATCTTGATCTGTCTAATTCTTTTAACATCATTACCTGTAATTATAATATCATAAACACACACACACATAAGTATATGAATTTTGATTGGTTCATATTAATGAAAAGGGAAGGGTTTGCTTTGCTCACATTGAATCTCTTGTCCTGCAAGTAGGTAACAAGCCTATGATTCCAAGCCCTAGGGCATGCTTCCAACAATACAAAGCCTTTCTTAACCTGCATACATATGCAAGACGTGAAGAATCTTAAAAACTAGGAGGTTGAGCCATGTATACCTTCTCAAATATCCATCCATTTAGAAAAGTAGTTTCTACATCCATTTTATAAATCTTCATATTCTTGGAAGATGAAATACTCATAAGAACTCTGATGGTTCATTTTTTCAATAGGTGAAAATGTTTCTTCATAATCAATGGCTTCTATTTGTGCATAGCTTTTGGCCACTAGCATTGCCTTGTATCTGTTGGTAGATCCATCAAAATTTTTCTTTACCTTATATATCCACCTTGAACCTATGACTTTCATAGATGGAGTCTTGAGCACCAATTCCCAAGTTTGATTTTCCTGTAAAGCATCTATCTCTTCCTCCATAGCAACCAACCATTCATGAATCTTCTTGGATTCTTCGTATGTTGAGGTTCCCTAGAATTTGAGTCTTGTGCTGGATATATTGAATGTTTAGTAACTAATGAAGTATCATATCCATACCTTTATGGCCTTCTCTTCTATCTAGTTGACATTCTAATGATTTTTGAGAGGATTCTACCACATCTCTCAACTCATGCACTTTGGCTTTGCCTTTAGAGATCCAAGAATTGATTTCTCTTCTTGGAGTCTTTTTATTATCATCATAATCACTTGATGCTTCAAGTGTATGCTCTTTTCTCTTTGATAAGGTTGGAAATTCCTCCTCTAGGTCAGAAGGAAGTTTTATTTTCTTGCAATCATCTTCAATCCATAAGTTGTTTCAATCAAACACAACATCTCTACTTACAATGAGGCCTTTGTTGCTTGGATTCTATAACCTATAACCTTTCTCATTAAGTTCATGGCCAATGAAGATCCATTTCTCTACTTCACGTTCCGATTTGGTTAAAATCTATGAAGGTATGTCATATGCAATGCACCCAAAGATCCTACAATGATCAAGGTAAGTTCTTCTTCCATTCCATGTCTCATATGGTTTCATGCCATATAGAGCCTTTGATGGAAGTCTATTAATGAGATATGTAGTTTTTGATACTTCCTCTTCCCATAAGTAGTTGGGAAGTTTTTTCTCATTGAACATTGATCTCGTAGCATCCACAATTGTCTTATTTCTTCTCTCCAACACTCAATTGTGCTCAAGAGTATATCGGGTGGTAATTTCTATTTTGATGCCTCTCTCTTGGAGATAAGAATCAAAGTCATGGGAGAGGTATTCTCACCCTCCACCTAACCTTAGCTCTTTAAGGGTTTACCTATTTGGTTCTCCACAAGAGCTAAATACTTTTTGAAACATGAAAACACTTGATTTTTATGCCTCATGAAGCACATTATGATGCATCTACTACAATCATATATGAATGACACATAATACCTACATCGAGAGATTAAAGGATCTTTGTTTGGTCCCCATACATTAGTATGGACTGATTCCAATAGGTCTCCATGTATGTTATGTTTCTTGGTGAAGGGTTGCTTGTGTGGCTTACCAAATTGAGAAGCACTACATTTATAAATCATATGATGTTTGGATATGTTTATTAGATCAAGGACACTCCAATCCCTATTGATTTGTTTGAGATCTATTTCACCTATGTGAGCTTACCGCATGTGCAAAAGCGCTACTTTGATAGCATTTAAGCGCCATAATTCAATAATGCAATGTTCTTCCTGTCTTGGAGTTCAAGGTGAACAATCTACTAGATTTTTCTCCTCTTGCTATCTTCTTGAATCCTTGATGTGGGTCTTCAACAAATGCTGCATGCTTAGCAAATCTAACCTGCAATCCCTTCTAAAAAATTTCACCTAGACTGATGAGGTTCTTGGTAATGGTAGGTACATAGAGTACTCTACTTGGTAAGTTCATATTACCATCTAGAGTCTTCACCTTACCTATCTTCTCAAGAGGATGTCTTGTGTCATCTTGAGTTTGGAATTCATGCCTATTCCTTGACTTTGCAAAATTTAAGAGTAGAGCTACATTCTCTGCTAGTATTTGATCATCCTTAGTCTATATAAAATACATGTTCATCTGCTTTGTGAGGAGATGGATTGGTATGTTCCAGAGATGCATTGGTGTTCCACAAAACCTACTCTACGCCTGCCAGGTTAGCTCTAGGGATGCTTAGTAGACTACTTTGGCGTCACATTAATGCTTTTAAAGCTATCAAGTGCTTTGTAACATCATTCCCAAAAGTTTACACCAAAATAGATAACTTGTATATGCAAGGGATGTGAAGAAACCTTCTATTTGGGGAATGTAGGTGCTCAGTGTTTTGTTCAAAGCACACAATTGGTATGAAAGTGACCAAAGAGCTTTTGCAAAAATCTAATTAGAGAGTGTATCTAACTAAATCAAGTTATTTCATGAATTTAAAGACGCCATACACTGAGAAAGGAATGTAGCAAGTCAAGGGAGTCATCCCCACATTTTAGGAACTAGAAGGTGTGTAGATATAGTCACTTTCCTCACTTCATATCTCAAGATTTGATAACTCAAAGTTAATGAAACTTGATATGTAGAAATTAGAGACTTAAATATAACTATACCAAGTTAATGTGTAGCAATTGATTGAGTATACACAAAGAAATTTTTTTTGCAGAATCACTAAAATGATGAAGATGCAACAGAGAAGAATACACAAAGATGAACTTGAAGAGGTGTATCAAATTGTATATGCTAATGTACATATGATACAAGGGAAGTGTAGTTGACTACCCGTACATGAGTTGAGCTCAGCTTATTCTCAATGATGTAGCTCAAAAGCTCTCTAAAATGACATACATGCCTCACGACTAAATCATTCTTATTTATACTCATCTTTTGAGTTTGAATTTTGCTTTTTCCTTCACCTAAAAGTGTTCCTACACTTTGGGGATGATTGATTTGATTCTTCCTACCACATGCGTCATGGGTTAAGCTCCCTAAATTCATGAGATTCTTTATTCTCTCGTTGTTTACACTTATCCAAGTTGAAAACAGTTAAATTATTAAGTGGATTTTCATATATGTGAGCCTCCATGTGAGGAACATAAGTTAGTGTGTAGTCCTGAGATAATAGCCAAGCATTTAGGCTTGCTAAATATACCAACAGATCCCCCTCAAGCTACGATGCTTGAGTCTTCAGTGATTCATGATTTCTTGCAACACAATGAGTGATTTGAACCTATTTAATTTGCTTCCATTTAATGCTTTTGTCATCATATCTGCACATTCTTGATTGGTTGATACATATGAAAGCTGTATCTCCTTACTCATGATCTTTTCCTCGACATAATGGTAGTGAACTTCAATGTGTTTGGTCTTGGAATGATACATAGGGCTAGCAACAAGATGTAATGAACTAATCTTGTCTCCAAATATGTGTTGAGTAGAAGTATTGAATGCTAAATTTGAATATGGGTATTAATCCACATAGCTTCTTGAGTAGCATTTGCAAGCCCTCTCTATTAAGCTTTAGTTGGTGAGAGAGCAACTGTAGGTTGCTTCTTTGTTGACCATGAGATCAATTTGGTACCTACGAAGGTAAGATAGCATGAAGTGCTTCTCCTATCATCTTTTGATATTGCCCAATGTGCATCAAAAAACAATTTGACATCTATATCAAAGGTATAAGGGTAGTATAAACCTTCATTAATTGTGCCCTTCAAATACTTTAGGATTATTTTGGCTACTTCCATGTGAGGCTTTCTTGGAGTGTGCATGAACTAACTTAGCACACTAACTCCATAACATATATCTACTCTAGTTAGTGTAGCATAGTTCAAGCTTCCAATTAAACTTTGGTAAGTAGTCACATCTTCAATTAACTCACCTTCAAGAATACTTAGCTTCGGATTTACCTCCATGGGTGTACCTACAACTTTTGTATTTTCCATCTTCAATTTGGCAAGCATATGTCCAATCTACTTTCTCTGAGTTAGGAACATACCTTTCTCTGTATACACTACTTCCAAAATAAGAAGTATGTGAGAAGGCCAAGATCACTGATCTTGAATTCCTTTTTCATCTGAGCTTTGATCCTCTTAATTTCATCTGCATCATTACCTGTAATGATTATGTCATCCACATATACATTATGTTCGTCTTTATGAAGATGGAAGGTTTTGAATTTCTCACCATAAATCCTTTATCCTGCAAATAAGTGACCAATCTATGATTTGAAGCTCTAGGAGCTTCCTTCAAGCCATAAAGGTCTTTCTTCAACCTGCATACATATTCTAGATATGACTGCTCTTCAAAGCCAGCAGGTTGAGCCATGTATACCTCCTTTGGAATCTAACCATTTAGAAAAGCATTTTTAACATTCATTTGATAGCTATTCCAATTCTTAGAAGATGCTACACTCATAAGTACTATGATTGTGGGCATTTTTGCCACAGGTGAGAATGTCTCTTCATAATATTTACCTTGGGTTTGCGCAAACCCTTTGGCTACAAGCCTTGCTTTGTATATATTAATTGATCCATCAGAATCGTTCTTTACCTTGTAAATGCACCTTGATCCAATGACCTTCATAGATGGTCTCTTGGGAACCAACTCCCAAGTCCGATTCTCTTGTAGAGTGAAAGGGCCCTAAAGCCCACGGAAAAGATGATTGTGAAAGCCTTTATTTTGCTCAAACCCCTCGGAATCGGTCTACTTGGATTACCTAGAGCCCACAATTATCTCGCAATGGATTCTTCTTATGTCTATGCACTAGCTCATATGGTTCCCGGCAGACACACCAAATGAAAGGTTCTTAAGCCCAAGGAAAAGATGATTACACTAGACTTTATTTTGTTCAAACCCCTCGGAATCGGTCCAATTGGATTACCTGGAGCCCACAATTGTTTCCCAATGGATTTTTCTTATGTCTATGCACTAGCTCATATACTTCCCGGCAAACGCACCAAATGATAAGGTCTTGAGCCCAAGGGAAAAAATGATTATATGAGACTTTATTCGGTTTAAATCCCTCGGAATCGGTCCAACTGGATTACCTAGAGCCCATAATTATCTCTGGAGGAGTTCTTCCTTTGTATGTGTACTAGTTTGCTTAACTTGCTTGTGCAACCCCACTTTCTCTCGTTTGTGTTCTTGATTGCACTTGAATGTTTTTGCTGAGGAGAAGGGGACGCAGACCCTAATGTATATGCACTTGGAGATCCACTTCCCAATGGTACCCCTTGCGATTCCCCTTTGCTCTCTCCTTGCTTGCACCCTCTCTCACACACACTCAAGCGCTCATACACACCTAACAACCCGACACACCTCGCATACACCCACATGCACAACTTCTTACTTACACTATCTTTATCCCTCTCTCCTCTTTTACACACTTTCCGGATATGTAGGCTCACACACTCCCTTACTCTCGCACCCAAACACACACGTATGCTCAGAACATATCAAAGAAACTACACTAAGGACATCCTCGATCACCTTAAACTTGCTTGGCACCGCTGTCTCATTTCAATTTCCATCTAACCTCGTTTTTTTTTTTGAAATTAATTTTCTTTGCTATTACTAAAAGCAAACTCATTCATATGCAGTTCTCCAGACTCGAATACATTTTAGAAGCATATGAGTCAAATCTCTTATTCACATACAAATGTATTCTCCCGCATATTTTATGTGTCTTGCTATTTCCACACAATACATTTAGCATACTAATAAAAATGTGCAGGGCCTTAGTTAAAGTCAGTAGTCACTTCCAATAGATCAGATTGAATCCCATTGTCACTCTGTCAACCTAAAAACTTGCAGGGTTCAACTTGAATTTCACAAAAGAGCTTCTTGTAGAGTAGAAATATTTAAATATAACCAAGAGTTTAATTGCAAGCTTTAAGAGTAAGAGGCTAGTCCATCATCATTCCAGCCATAAAGATGTGAAGCGCATTGCAAGCATCTGCTTTTCACACTAGCATCCCTGGTTAGGAGGTGGCGACCATCTCTTGCAAATTTGAGATCAGATATTGAGGCAATTATCTCCGTAAAAAAAAGAGCCTGAACCAGAGACTTCACATTCCATAGCCTTGGATGTAAGCATTCATGAACTTTGAAGGTGGTGATAGGTGCAGAATCCATATTTATGTCCCAAAGCTTGATGGTCATAAAATCCCTGTTTGAAAGACCTCATAACTAAACTTTCCAACGTATTAGATCTCATGGAAGTACCTATCCTGTACCATGTTTGAAAGAAATATATGATTTTTGTTCTTCCAAACTTTAAGCAAACAGCAATTACTCCAACGTTGTACATGATATAGATCCTGTTATGTTTACTAATTCTCCACTATCCTCTTCCCTCATGACACAGACATGCATGCAGTAGCAAGGTGCGCACAAATATTGTTGATTCATGCTTTTAGGAAAAAAATGACTTCGTGTTTTGTGCAAAAATGTAATTCGAACGGTACCTTCTCATGATGCATAGTGAAGCATGTTTAGATATAAGATCTAACCCATTGTCAAGCTTTAGCCATGCAGATCTACACTTAACCATGTCAGGTCCGATATTTTTCCTAGTCTGCTATGGTCCGTAATGATTTGACACACTCAAACCTAGAATGCAGGCATCTTTAGTTATGCAAAATTATTTGAATTCAAACTTGACAAAATCAATGCTACGAGATGATCGCAGAAAACACAGATAAAGCCTATCCTTTGCATTGCAATATCCTTGGTAGTACTCCTCCATAGCTCCTTGGTAGTACTCCTCCCCTGAAGACCATCGCCTTTTTTGCTCTTTCCCCCCTTGATCTCCACGAAGCAGAGAGAGAAAATCGGGAGTTGCCTCCTCTCTTTTGAGTATGTTTCCCCTTCTCTTTTCCACAGTCGCCTCCTCAGTTCACAAGCTCTCGAACAGAATGCTTCTCGCATTGCCTTGAGTATCCGTGAGAAAGAACGATGACGGCCATAATCCACTCGAGTTCCCCCATGGCTTCTCCTCCCTGAGACCACCCTTTGTTTTCCTTCCGGTCTGCTGCTTACAGCAAGCAATCTTCCTTTTCATGATTCAAGGCTCGTTCCCTCCCTTCTCGAAGTTCTCCTATTCTCCCATTTTCAGCACGCCCAAGAGGCTTCTTTCATTTCCCGTTACCTGCCCGAAGCATGCACAATGAATGAGCGTCCCCCCTTTGCTGGACGCGCTCCTCTGCTATGATTCTCCCTTGTACCTGCCACCTCCAGTCAAGAGGACCGGGGGGGGGGGAGAGCGAAGAAGAAGAAGAAGCCCTTTTTGCTGTCGCTGGGGATAAAAAGCCCCCAGCCTCTCGACACCTGGACGATCCGATGGGATTTAAGATAAGCCACATGATGTGGCACAGATGGTCTTTATGGTCACCACGCCCTAGTTGCCCATATTTACTCCATCCGAATGTATACAACATTCCTGAGTCTGAAACCGCTATAGTATGGCTCCATTGGAAATGACATCCTTGAAAAATGTCCTGCCTTCATTCTCCATATCTCGCATCAAATCAGTAACAGACTTGACTTCCTCTGAGTCCACCATTCCCACACTCTCATTGACTACTCTAGCAACCCGAGCCATTGCTATTAATTGTGGAGACTGTAAATCAATGCTTGCTGACGGCTCCCTTCTGTGAGCCAAATTGAAAGCTAAAAGTTGCTCATAACTATGCTTCGCATCTGAAAGAGTCCTCTCACAGAACTCCAATTCTTGAGCAAGTCTTTTGCTTGCCTTCATTCTCCGCTTTTTCTTGCAATCACCCTGAGGAATTCCTCTCATATATCTGAAATCAAACAAATTTCCTGCCAAATAGAACCACATTAGTGCATAAAAACCAACCCTTTTGTGAGCTAACATACTCCCCTCTTCTTAATTGCGAAGTCGTCCTCGACGAGCCAAATTGTTCCTGCGCTCAAATCATCCAACATGTGTTGATCACTCAATCAAATACAAATCTTTACCTTGCATGACCGTACTCTTCTTCCTCAATGTAGCACCTGAAATCATACTCATACAATCATTTGTTAGTACCATAATCCAATCATTTCACTTACCATCTTTGTCCATCTTCTCGCATCTTCCTTGACATGTCCACCTGTCTGCAAACTTCATTAAAACATTAGAACCTTTCTTCATCGAATCACAATATGTACAACCAAAATGAAAAGACAATTATATCCTTCATCCACATCACACATATATACTCAGCATGCACATCATGATCCGCGTCACACATGCATTCTCGTCACGAACAACACACATGCAAGCAAAAAACCCCATCCACATTCCCTCTCGTCACTCTTCTAAACTGTTCGTTCAACACATCACAAATCTTTGTTCCACATGCATACTCAACACACTTTCCACACACAGCTTATATATGTAAGCAAGTACCATCCTTGAATTTCATTTTTCCTACCTTCGAGGCTATACCGCCACCTCCCCCCAATTCTTCTTCCATTTCCAATCGAGTCCTCCTGTTTATTTTTCATGCCTCTTCAACTTAGGGTTTCCTATTCCCACTTGCCTTCCTGTCTATCTCTCTGTTTTTCTTGCTCGTCGACTAGATCATATGCTATGTCACCACCACACCACTCTAACTTGATGGATACACGATAAGGACCACTCAAGCCTAACACGAGCTCACTCTAACAAGATCACTCATCGTTGACGTGATTCCGAACTTCACAAGTCATTGCACCACCTAAGAGCCAAACTGAACACTTCCGGAAGGTTTGCAGACAAACAATGCAACTAGCACGATTGGATTCCTCAAGTCCAAGCTTTCCATAGACACATCGCAACCAAAACCCTAGCCGAGCTTAAGCTTCAATTTGACATGTTTCATCGGGAGCCCACACAAAACCCAAATCCCCACAACACAAACACATATATTCCCATCCGAGCATCATGCTCTCTCACCTCTCTTATGTCCCCCCTCGAGTGAGGAATTCTTCTCGTTCATTTTTTTCCACAATTTTTTCTCTCTTTTTTCATCGTTTTTTGTCATATTTACTCACACTTGCCGGCCTACGCCGAAGCTGGATGCGACTCGTGGACTCGACCACCCGATCGAGTTTGCTCCACCCATCTACCAACCCAACGCAGTGCACGACACACAGATAGCTAGCCCTATGCGAAACCGACGTCGGTTCGTGGCTTTGACCACCCGGCCAAAGTGGGTCCACCCACCTATCGGCCCACATAGGCGCGTAGCCACACTCACACATACATAAACATATATTTTTCTCATCTTTTTTGATTCCCGCATCTCGAGAATTAGGAGACAAAAGAAAGGACTTTTTCCCAACCCAACCAATCATGACACACACACATATATCCCCCCGTGGACATCCCAATGAGACATATCTCCTCTCTGCTGCTACTCAAGCCAAAATCCAGCCACTAATGCCATGGTCAACCCGTCCTCGCAAAACCCTCACATACTAACCACTTTGTCGACCTGAAACCTCAAAAAGTGTCACTTCAGTCCTAAGTGTACAGTCAACTCGATCCATCCATCCTCACATCTCTGACTCGCAATCCGCAAAGCAAACCCTAATCAAACTCCAGCCGTCCTAACCCACATCCATCACCTCGTCTATTCTTTTCATCTCCAACCTCTGCCTCGCACAGATTCCACATGATTCGACAGCTTGCTGATATTGTCCTCTAGCAGGCGATACGGTCTGGAAGGCCACCATTCATTACTACACCTCTTAATGCCTCGAGCTTCAAAGCTAAATCCCTTATCCCTTCTTCTTTTCGCTCATCACTGCCTTGGAGTCAAAAAATCTCATCTTCCACTTGATGGAACCGAACCCACATTTTCTTCTTCTCCTCTTCTAAATGGCTCATCTTTCTTTCTATTTCCAAAGGAACCTCCTCGCTCCTCTCGACTTGGCCAGACAACTTTTCAACCTCTTCTCGAATCGACCTCTCCTCCCAGATTCTACTCATATTTTCTACTTCCATATCATCCACTTTTTTCGACAACTCCTTCGCCTTTTCTAACTCCACGCCTATCGCCTCTAACTGGTCCAACATCACTTTTAGCTCTTCCTCTATCCTACCTACTTTCGCATCTTCTGCTCATTCTCGGGTCTCATCGTCTTTTTGATTCATCCACCTACCGAGCTTGCTACTCAGCCTTGCATTCTCTTTCTCTACACGTCTCATTTTCTCATCACTCTCCGCTTGGGCACTTTTCATTCTCTCTAACTCCAGGTGGAACTCGTCACATGCCTTACCCGCTTGGTCACTGTATCGACGGATTATGCTTTGTACCTTTTCAATTTCATGCTCCATTCGTTCGACTCTCCTCATTAGGTCATCCTCGTCTCTTGAGAGCTCTTCTTCGATCGCAATTCCAAAGCAGTCGGCTACCATCAAGCCGGATCTCAAGTCCCAGACCACGTTTTCACTCTCGGGCTTCACCAGATCTTGCCTCCAGCTTTTGTTTACTCTTTTCCACTCCTTGTTTTCATTTTTCAACATTCGTACTTGCCTTTCCCAAGTTCCTAGGATCTCGGCCATTTTCACTTGATTTTCCTCTAATTTCTCTATTTTGATCCTCTCGTTATCTCGCTCCACATGCAACCAATTGACTTGACATTCCAAGCTCTTCACAAGTTCTACCAAGTCTCGATCATGAGATCCAGTATCCTTGCTTTCACTTGCTCTCGCAGTCTCCATCGACGAAGTAACTCCACCTTTGTCAACTTCCACATACAAGGAGGATAAACACCTATCTGGTTCATTCGTTGCGACCTTTAGTTCAATCACCTCTTTTGAGCCACACACGTGCTCGCATAGTCTCTTTTTCCCACAGTCCTCACATGTGGGGACAAAATCCAATGGGGTGCATACACGAGGGCAATATTTGGCTATATGCCCAATCTGCTCGCAACACCAGCATCTCACATAATTTGAGATCGGGCCAAATCGCCACCCTCGGTTCACATGATGTCTCATGGTCGGACGAGAATCTATCCATCTCCTATTTTGTCCAAAATTCGGTTGCCTCATGTTGGCATTCTCCAAACCACATGCTGGCTTTTGTTGGGCCATTTCTTTAATGAAGATCAAAGCAAATTTGGGATCGACTTGGCTGTGCCACAGGATTGGGGCACCAAGCGAACTCGTAGCACTCTCGATGAGATGTGCTAAGCCAATTCCCGGCAAACGCACCAAATGAAAGGGCCCTAAAGCCCACGGAAAAGATGATTGTGAAAGCCTTTATTTTGCTCAAACCCCTCGGAATCGGTCTACTTGGATTACCTAGAGCCCACAATTATCGCGCAATGGATTCTTCTTATGTCTATGCACTAGCTCATATGGTTCCCGGCAGACGCACCAAATGAAAGGTTCTTAAGCCCAAGGAAAAGATGATTACACTAGACTTTATTTTGTTCAAACCCCTCGGAATCGGTCCAATTGGATTACCTCGAGCCCACAATTGTTTCCCAATGGATTTTTCTTATGTCTATGCACTAGCTCATATGCTTCCCGGCAAACGCACCAAATGATAAGGTCTTGAGCCCAAGGGAAAAAATGATTATATGAGACTTTATTCGGTTTAAATCCCTCGGAATCGGTCCAACTGGATTACCTAGAGCCCATAATTATCTCTGGAGGAGTTCTTCCTTTGTATGTGTACTAGTTTGCTTAACTTGCTTGTGCAACCCCACTTTCTCTCGTTTGTGTTCTTGATTGCACTTGAATGTTTTTGCTGAGGAGAAGGGGACGCAGACCCTAATGTATATGCACTCAGAGATCCACTTCCCAATGGTACCCCTTGCGATTCCCCTTTGCTCTCTCCTTGCTTGCACCCTCTCTCACACACACTTAAGCGCTCATACACACCTAACAACCCGACACACCTCGCATACACCCACATGCACAACTTCTTACTTGTGAAGAGAGATGGTGGATGCAATCCAAAGATGAGTAGGTGCCGCTACAACAAGCTTCACACCAGCCAACTGAGACTTCAGAGTTGATTAGTAGACCCTTTGAGCTTCCTAAATCCACCAAAATATCAGCCAAGTACTTTGGAACATGTATCCCAAAAGTTTAAGTCAAGACAGACAAGTTGCGAAATGACTAGCTCCCAAAACTTGCTATTTTTGGACATACACCTGCTGGAAAAAATGAACAGTGCTCTCAACCTGGAAGGAAATAGAAAAATTCCTTTTGGGCATAGCAAATAGACTTAGCAAGCTTCCTATTCCAAGTTAAAACACTTCAAATGATGGACTGAGCACTGAGAACAAGTTTCATCAAGTTCTGGAACATTCCCACAATTCTCGGGGCTCTGCAGAGATAGACCAGTAAGCAGTAAAATGCAGATATCTCCAAAAGTATAAATCCAATGACCTTGAAAATTTATAGGTAGAAACTAGACAGTGAGAGCTATCCAACGCACTTTAAAACACTGAGAAAGGTTCAGTAAAACTCGAGATATGACCTTCTGAAGTTACTGCTCTGAGTGAGTATAGCAGAGAACAAAACAGAGAGGTAGATGATAATAAATGTATAGATTCACATATGATTACAACCACATTGGCAATGAATCTTTGCACAATGGGAGTAGAATGATAGAGCTATGGAGTAAGCTCTTCAATCTCTACAAGATGACATGAAGTGGTCACGTACAAGGCTTGCTAATCGCCTCTTCCTTCTTGCTCCTTTTATAGCAATTCTTGGAGGGAGTTTTGAATTCGAATTCGAATGGCTCCACCTAAAAGTGATCCCCAAAGTTAGGAGAGATTCCCTCAGCTCAAAAATTCGTGATTTTGGTAGTTGGAGCCACGAATTTGCTTTTACATCATGGATGAGGTAAGCCATCCTTTTACTTTTTTCTTTTTCCATTTACAAGAGATAAAATGTACTCTTTTACAAGAGGTGTTCACATGACTACTCATGTGACTTACAAATGAGGATAATATCAAGCATATCAAGCATGTAGGCTTGGGCAAAATGCACCAACAGCTCCCCCTCAAGCCTAACATGCTTGGCCTCCAAATAAGTCTTCAATTGTCCTTGATTTCCTGCAAACCAATCATCAACTTGAATCTACTTAATTTCGTACCATCAAGAGCTTTCGTCAACATGTCTGCACATTGCATATCTGTAGAGACATAGGATAGTTGAATATCCTTGCTCATTAGCTTCTCCCTTACATAATGGTAGTGGACTTCAATATGCTTGGTTCTAGCATGGTATACTGGATTAGCTGCTAGATGTAATGAGCTTGTGTTGTCACCAAAAATGTGAGGTGTTGAAGAATGAAGTCCAAGATCTGTGTACAAAGATTTTAACCACATGATTTCTTGAGTTGCATTAGCCAAACCTCTATATTCAGCTTCAGTAGAAGATAATGCCACGGTTGGTTGCTTCTTCGATGACCAAGAAATGATTTTTGAACCTGCAAATGATATATACCCTGATGTGCTTCTTCTATCATCTTTAGATCCGGCCCAATCTGCATCTGAGTAGACCTTTAGCTCAATATCTGAAGTATATGAATAGAACAAACCTTCATTCATGGTCCCCTTTAGGTACTTGAGGACTCGCTTGGCCGCTTCCATATGTGGTCTTCTCGGCTTATGCATAAACTGACTCAATATGCTAACACTATAGCATATATCCACCCTTGTGAGTGTTGCATAGTTCAAACTTCCAACCAAGCTTTGATAGCTTGTGATGTCTTCAATTGGCTCTCCTTCATAAGCACTAAGCTTATGATTTTGCTCCATAGGTGTACCTGCACATTTGTTATTTTCCATCTTGAACTTGACGAGCATGTCATGGACATACTTCCTTTGTGTGATGTATATACCTGAATCTGTGTAGATCAACTCCAATCCAAGAAAATAAGTGAGTGGTCCGAGGTCACTTATTTTGAACTCCTCCTTCATTTGACTCTTTACCTGTTTGATTCCTTCAAGATCATTGCCTGTGATAATAATATCATCAACATACACACATAAATAGATCACTTCAGATCCATTCCTCTTTATGAACAAAGAGGTATCCGCCTTGCTAGCTTTGAATCCTTGGTCCTGCAAATAAGTAACTAATCTGAAATTCCAAGCTCTTGGAGCTTGCTTCAATCCATACAAAGCTTTCTTTAGTTTGCATACATAGTTAGGATGATGTGCATCCTCATATCCAGGAGGTTGTGCCATATACACTTCCTCAGAAATCCATCCATTCAAGAAAGCATTCTTTACATCAAGTTGATAAAGATTCCAATTTCTAGATGCAGCAAGACTAATGAGAACCCTAATTGTAGGCATTTTTGCAACAGGAGAGAAAGTCTCCTCATAATCAATACCATGGGTTTGAGCAAACCCTTTAGCAACTAACCTTGCTTTGTGTCTATTTATACTTCCATCTGGATTCCTCTTGATTTTGTATATCCATCGAGATCCGATTATCTTCATAGATGGCTTGTTAGGTACAAGCTCCCAAGTGTCATTCTCCTTCAAAGCTTCCATTTCTTCATCCATTGCATCTCTCCAAGCTTTCTTGCTTTGTGCTTCTTCAAATGTGGTAGGTTCTTCATTGGTTGAATCCTTTGCAATGTAGATTGAGTGCTTGGTGACCAAAGAAGTATCATAACCAAACCTCTCTGGTTTCTTCTTCTCCCTCGAAGACCTTCTAAGTGGTTGATGTGAGCTCTCGGGTCCATATGTAGCATCCTGCATCTTTGCTTTACCTTTGTTCTTCCATAGCTTTAGTCTTTCCAAGTCTTCTAGGTCAATCTCCGAATCACTTTCTTCAATCTGCTTTGGCTCCTTCGGTTGAAGTGAGGGAAAGTCTTCATCCAAGTCATACGGCAGCTTCACTTTCCTGTCATCATCAAACCATGATTTGTTTTCATCAAAAATTACATCTCTACTCACAGAAAATCCTTTATTGGTTGGATTGTACAATCTATATCCTTTTTGGTTTTGATCATAACCAATGAATACACACTTCTCTGCCTTGGGATCCAATTTCCCTCTTACTTGAGAAGGAATGTGAGCATAGGCTAAGCATCCAAAGATTTTACAATGCTCTAGACTAGGTCTTCTTCCATTCCACACTTCATATGGAGTGGTTCCATCTAGTGACTTAGATGGAAGTCTATTTATGAGATATGTGGCTGTCGACACAGCCTCTGCCCATAGGTAGTTCGGCAATCCCTTTTCATTGAGCATGGACCTTGCAGCTTCGACAATAGCTCTGTTCCTCCTCTCTGCTACACCATTGAGTTCGGGTGTATACCTTGTAGTGACTTCCCTTTTAATGCCTCTTTCATGCAAGAAGGCATCAAATTCAAAAGAGAAGTATTCTCCTCCACCATCTGATCTGAGTCGTTTCAAAGTTCTACCTGTTTGGTTTTCAACAAGAGAAATATACTTCTTAAAGCAATTAAACACTTCATCCTTGTGCTTCATGAAAAACAGAATGGTCCACCTGCTACAATCATCTATGAAAGACACATAATATCTTGAGCCTGATATAGATGGCTCCTTACTTGGACCCCACACATCCGTGTGCACTAGATCCAAAGGATTTTGATACATATATCCTTTCTTATTGAAAGGTTGTCTATGAGCCTTGCCGAGTTGACAAGCTTCACACTTATAAATCATGTGTTGCCTTGTGATATTAGGCAAACCAAGTACACTTTGGTCCCTGCAAATCTGTTTGAGTGTCCTCTCACCAATGTGAGCAAGCCTTTTGTGCCATATCTCCAACTCTGTTAGAGTTTGAGATCCATAGCTAAACAAAGCTATGTTCTTTGTATCTTCCACTTCAAAAGTGAAAAGCCTTCCTGTCTTTTCTCCTTTGGCAATCCTTCGAAAGCCTTGCCTTGGGTCTTCAACATATGCTCCAAATCGATTGAATCTAACCTGCAATCCTTTTTCAACAATCTGTCCAACACTTATTAAATTTTTGGTAATTGTAGGGACATACAAGACTTTGCTTAAGAGGTTCATATTCCCATCTGATGTCTTCACATTACCTATCTTCTCCACTGAGTGCTTTGTGTCATCTCCTGTCTGCACTTCATGCTTGTTATGAGGATCTTCCAAATCAGAAAGTAAAGCCACATTTCCTGCTACATGGTTCGAGCATCCTGAATCAATGTAAAATATGTGATCATCATCCTTACCCTTCTTCGTTGATAGATTCATAATCAATAATGAATCTTCTTGACTTTGGTCCTCTGCATAGTTATTGTAATCTCTTCTTCCTCTATGGCCACTTTGATAGTTGTTGTTGTTGTTGTAATTGTTGTTGTAGTAGTTGTTGTTGTAGCCTCCATTGTACCTGCCTCTATTTGATCCATAGCCACCTCTATTGAATCCTCTTCCTCTTGAGTTCCTCGGGTTCCTGAAACATTCTTCAGTAGTATGGTTAGATAAGCCACATATGTTGCAAGGTTGAGATGATTGGAATCTCCCCCTGCCTTGCTTTCCACTTCTGCCTCTTCCTCTAGCTCGTCCTCTACCTGCAAAGTTTGCTTGGAAAGAGCTTCCTTCATCTTCATTCTTTCTATTCTTTGACTTGTCCTTGACCTTAGCTTTATCAGAATATAAGGCAGAAGTTTGATTACCTCTTGAGGACTCACCACCTTTGCTAATCTTTGCTTCATGAGTGAAGAGTTGGCCCATGAGTGTGTTGAGGTCGGGTACATGCATATCCATGTATAAATCCATGGCTGTTGTGAATGACTCCCACTTGTCGTCTGCTTTGATTCCATTCATGATTTGTCTTATGATTTGCTCCTCTTTAATTACCTCTCCAATGCTTCCAAGTTGGTCGGAAATCTCCTTCATCTTTGTGACATAATCAGTCACATTTTGCTTCGGGCTTTTCTTCATTGTTGTGAACTCCATCCACAATTGGTTCTTCCTTGCTCGAGTGTTGGAAGAGAAGAAAGAAGCAAGTGCATTCCAGGTTTCTCTTGATGTCTTGCATCCCTTGACATGAGGTAAAAGAAAATCAGAGATTGAGTTTAGAATATAGGACCTTGCAAGTGCATCCTTCGAACACCAATTCGAAAGTCCTTCCACTTCTTCATGTGATGGTTGCCCTTTGTTCCTCATGGTTGGCATTGCTTCATCTCCGGATATGAATCCATATAGATTCCTCCCTTGAAGGTAAGCCTCCATCCTTAGAGACCATGCCGGATAGTTGTTTCGATCCAATTTGTCAATTGTTGATGGAAATCCATCTCCCATGTTGCTTGACTATGCTCTGATACCACTGTGAAGAGAGATGGTGGATGCAATCCAAAGATGAGTAGGTGCCGCTACAACAAGCTTCACACCAGCCAACTGAGACTTCAGAGTTGATTAGTAGACCCTTTGAGCTTCCTAAATCCACCAAAATATCAGCCAAGTACTTTGGAACATGTATCCCAAAAGTTTAAGTCAAGACAGACAAGTTGCGAAATGACTAGCTCCCAAAACTTGCTATTTTTGGACATACACCTGCTGGAAAAAATGAACAGTGCTCTCAACCTGGAAGGAAATAGAAAAATTCCTTTTGGGCATAGCAAATAGACTTAGCAAGCTTCCTATTCCAAGTTAAAACACTTCAAATGATGGACTGAGCACTGAGAACAAGTTTCATCAAGTTCTGGAACATTCCCACAATTCTCGGGGCTCTGCAGAGATAGACCAGTAAGCAGTAAAATGCAGATATCTCCAAAAGTATAAATCCAATGACCTTGAAAATTTATAGGTAGAAACTAGACAGTGAGAGCTATCCAACGCACTTTAAAACACTGAAAAAGAATCAGTAAAACTCGAGATATGACCTTCTGAAGTTACTGCTCTGAGTGAGTATAGCAGAGAACAAAACAGAGAGGTAGATGATAATAAATGTATAGATTCACATATGATTACAACCACATTGGCAATGAATCTTTGCACAATGGGAGTAGAATGATAGAGCTATGGAGTAAGCTCTTCAATCTCTACAAGATGACATGAAGTGGTCACGTACAAGGCTTGCTAATCGCCTCTTCCTTCTTGCTCCTTTTATAGCAATTCTTGGAGGGAGTTTTGAATTCGAATTCGAATGGCTCCACCTAAAAGTGATCCCCAAAGTTAGGAGAGATTCCCTCAGCTCAAAAATTCGTGATTTTGGTAGTTGGAGCCACGAATTTGCTTTTACATCATGGATGAGGTAAGCCATCCTTTTACTTTTTTCTTTTTCCATTTACAAGAGATAAAATGTACTCTTTTACAAGAGGTGTTCACATGACTACTCATGTGACTTACAAATGAGGATAATATCAAGCATATCAAGCATGTAGGCTTGGGCAAAATGCACCAACATTACTTACACTATCTTTATCCCTCTCTCCTCTTTTACACACTTCCCGGATATGTAGGCTCACACACTCCCTTACTCTCGCACCCAAACACACACGTATGCTCAGAACATATACAAGAAACTACACTAAGGACATCCTCGATCACCTTAAACTTGCTTGGCACCGCTGTCTCATTTCAATTTCCATCTAACCTCGTTTTTTTTTTTTGAAATTAATTTTCTTTGCTATTACTAAAAGCAAACTCATTCGTATGCAGTTCTGCAGACTCGAATACATTTTAGAAGCATATGAGTCAAATCTCTTATTCACATACAAATGTATTCTCCCGCATATTTTATGTGTCTTGCTATTTCCACACAATACATTTAGCATACTAATAAAAATGTGCAGGGCCTTAGTTAAAGTCAGTAGTCACTTCCAATAGATCAGATTGAATCCCATTGTCACTCTGTCAACCTAAAAACTTGCAGGGTTCAACTTGAATTTCACAAAAGAGCTTCTTGTAGAGTAGAAATATTTAAATATAACCAAGAGTTTAATTGCAAGCTTTAAGAGTAAGAGGCTAGTCTTCATCATTCCAGCCATAAAGATGTGAAGCGCATTGCAAGCATCTGCTTTTCACACTAGCATCCCTGGTTAGCAGGTGGCGACCATCTCTTGCAAATTTGAGATCAGATATTGAGGCAATTATCTCCGTAAAAAAAAGAGCCTGAATCAGAGACTTCACATTCCATAGCCTTGGATGTAAGCATTCATGAAATTTGAAGGCGGTGATAGGTGCAGAATCCATATTTATGTCCCAAAGCTTGATGGTCATAAAATCCCTGTTTGAAAGACCTCATAACTAAACTTTCCAACGTATTAGATCTCATGGAAGTACCTATCCTGTACCATGTTTGAAAGAAATATATGATTTTTGTTCTTCGAAACTTTAAGCAAACAGCAATTTACTCCAATGTTGTACATGATATAGATCCTGTTATGTTTACTAATTCTCCACTATCCTCTTCCCTCATGACATAGACATGCATGCAGTGGCAAGGTGCGCACAAATATTGTTGATTCGTGTTTTTAGGAAAAAAAAGACTTCGTGTTTTGTGCAAAAATGTAATTCGAACGGTACCTTCTCATGATGCATAGTGAAGCATGTTTAGATATAAGATCTAACTCATTGGCAAGCTTTAGCCATGCAGATCTACACTTAACCATGTCAGGTCCGATATTTTTCCTAGTCTGCTATGGTCCGTAATGATTTGAAACACTCAAACCTAGAATGCAGGCATCTTTAGTTATGGAAAATTATTTGAATTCAAACTTGACAAAATCAATGCTACCAGATGATCGCAGAAAACACAGATAAAGCCTATCCTTTGCATTGCAATATCCTTGGTAGTACTCCTCCATAGCTCCTTGGTAGTACTCCTCCCCTGAAGACCATCGCCTTTTTTGCTCTTTCCCCCCTTGATCTCCACGAAGCAGAGAGAGAAAATCGGGAGTTGCCTCCTCTCTTTTGAGTATGTTTCCCCTTCTCTTTTCAACAGTCGCCTCCTCAGTTCACAAGCTCTCGAACAGAATGCTTCTCGCATTGCCTTGAGTATCCGTGAGAAAGAACGATGACGGCCATAATCCACTCGAGTTCCCCCATGGCTTCTCCTCCCTGAGACCACCCTTTGTTTTCCTTCCGGTCTGCTCCTTACAACAAGCAATCTTCCTTTTCATGATTCAAGGCTCGTTCCCTCCCTTCTCGAAGTTCTCCTATTCTCCCATTTTCAGCACGCCCAAGAGGCTTCTTTCATTTCCCGTTACCTGCCCGAAGCATGCACAATGAATGAGCGTCCCCCCTTTGCTAGACGCGCTCCTCTGCTATGATTCTCCCTTGTACCTGCCACCTCCAGTCAAGAGGACGGGGGGGGGGGGGAGAGCGAAGAAGAAGAAGAAGCCCTTTTTGCTGCCGCTGGGGATAAAAAGCCCCCAGCCTCTCGACACCTGGACGATCCGATGGGATTTAAGATAAGCCACATGATGTGGCACAGATGGTCTTTATGGTCACCACGCCCTAGTTGCCCATATTTACTCCATCCGAATGTATACAACATTCCTGAGTCTGAAACCGCTATAGTATGGCTCCATTGGAAATGACATCCTTGAAAAATGTCCTGCCTTCATTCTCCATATCTCGCATCAAATCAGTAACAGACTTGACTTCCTCTGAGTCCACCATTCCCACACTCTCATTGACTACTCTAGCAACCTGAGCCATTGCTATTAATTGTGGAGACTGTAAATCAATGCTTGCTGACGGCTCCCTTCTGTGAGCCAAATTGAAAGCTAAAAGTTGCTCATAACTATGCTTCGCATCTGAAAGAGTCCTCTCACAGAACTCCAATTCTTGAGCAAGTCTTTTGCTTGCCTTCATTCTCCGCTTTTTCTTGCGATCACCCTGAGGAATTCCTCTCATATATCTGAAATCAAACAAATTTCCTGCCAAATAGAACCACATTAGTGCATAAAAACCAACCCTTTTGTGAGCTGACATAGAGCTTCATTAGGGGAAAAAATGAACCCTGCGGGCCTTGTAAGGATCCCTAATTTTTATGGATTAAGCTTAATTATGTTCTTGTTTAGGGGGACAAAGTGCATTTAATAGGGCACTTTTTAGTAGGCTGGAGTAGCGTTTTTTTTAGGCTTCAGTAGGCCTCTCTCTTTCTTCTTCTAGAGAGAGAGAAAGAGAATCTACTTTCCACATCATCAAACTCGTACATGTATTTGAGTTTTTTTAAAAAGTCTCATTTTCAGTGTATATTAACTCAAAAGGGCCTATTTTTTAATATATATGTCAAAAGTCACTTTTTTGGGCCCATTTTTTGAAGTTTCTTTTAGAAAAAGTATAATTTTCAAACTCCCTCCAAAAGCAAGTGCCACATCATCAAATCCGTGACTATGCTTCCCCCAAAAAATGACTTTTTTCAAATTTCATCATTTTCAGCCATACACAGTGGAAAAATACACTTTAACCCATACACATACAAGAAAACACATTTTTTGAGCAAAACATATGCTTTAGAGTCCCTTGCAACCAGTTTTTCATCTTTGTTTTTGATATTGCTAGTCATTAGCAAAGATGGTGTTGACATGTATCACAAACTTCACAATAGAACGTCCGCATGCTCTTGCATCAACAAGTATCCATGTTTGTGTGCCTAGAGAGTTTGCTCCAATTTCACGATGCAACAATGATGCCAATTCTCAAAATGAACGTCGTGCAGCTGGAGAAAGAAGTATTGATCTCTCGGCGCATGGTTCACTATATCCTCTTGATCCAATATCTTCTTACCATCCAACATTTCATAACCTCTCAACTTTACTTCAGTTCATTGGTACCGATGAAGCTGGACTATTAGGTTACTGCAAGCGATTATCTACACATTCACTTGCTACTGCTAAGTATTGGTTCCAACAATATCACATCCCTCATATGAGGGTGGTCACTTTAGAAAGCACAATCATATCTTTACAAAAACAACTTGCGGATTTGGAGCAGGATATTGAAGCACAATTTCAAAGTTAACTGCCAATCTCCAACAGCTGAAAGAGACTCCACTTGGTATGAGACATAGGAAAAGAGCATTTTCATCCTTTCAAGCTCTTTCAGAAGGTGGTGGAGCACGCAAACGACGTATATATGCAACAAGGTGAGTGTTTGTTTTACTTTTATATGTTTTAATGAAGATTTATAATGGAATCTTTCATTGTGTAGGTCGTTTATTCAAGACATAAGTGCTTCATCAACAACACAAGACCAATTCAAGCTGATGAATAAATGTACAAACACCAAAGAAATCACTTCGGCTTTAGACTCACGCATAGGAAAGTGTATTAGAGTTGTTGTTGAAGCTGAGTTTTCAAAGAAATTAAAAAACCTTATCACAGTGCAAGATGTGCAGGCAATATGTGACGAAGCGGGCATCAATAGAAATGGGTATACTGCAATGTACACCCTTCTCAGGCAAGCCTTACAATCACAGTTATTTCTCAAAGTATATTTCCATGCCCATATAAAGTGTCTATCAATAAAAAAAACTTCAAATGAGGATGTGACTCGTACTATTGGACAATATTTATTCATAGAAGAAACTATGCCTGCCTCTGTTTATAATCCAAATATTCCCAAGAAGCAATCAAAAATCCTATCTACACAAGTATTTACTTACACTAAATTCAACAATATATTTGTGGATCTTCAGAAGCTTCAACAAGCAATGGTTCACTTTTATAGTTCAACAATCAAAGGTACCCCTACTACATTTTATTTGGTGTTGAAGTTTTATTGCATTCAAGTGTCATATTAAGATAATGTTTTCTCTTTTGTGCAGACTATAATGTTAAGTTAAAGTTCATACTGAAGCTTGATGAGTGTCAAATCATAAAGGGTCGGCAACTAGAAAGGTTGAGTGTCACGCTAATGAATGAAATTATGGACCATGCAATGAGTGATGAAACTTTAGGAGGGAGGGAGCATTTGACTTACAGTGTGCAATCAGAGAGAGATATCTGGTGGTTAGGTGCTATGGAAGTTCCCAAAGAAACAAACAATGTTATTTCATGGATTTTTAGTAGGACTCCATGGATTACAAAAGTAATCTCTTCTCAAATACATTTTTTTGTAGATGATATAGGTGAATTTGAGGTAGAATGGCATTTGGGTGGAGACCTTAAGAGTATAAAATGCATGTTAGGTTGTAAACAAGGAGAATCTTCTCTCTATCCTTGCCCATATTGTACACAAGGTTACAAAGGATCTAAGAGACAGTCTAAACCTGCAAGGGCATTGATGAGAGTTGATGACTCTAAAGAAATTGATGAAACAGACTCATCAAATCACAAGGAATGGGAGATATCACTTTTGAGGTGTCCAATGTTATAGGAACCGACTCATGATAAAATAAGCAATGATTGGAACCCCATTATCCCATTTCGATTAGTCAATGTTCACTTTTGTACTTTGCATGCATTCATGAGGATCTTTGATAGGCTTTTGAAGCTCCATGGTGAATATGCATTTGCAAAGAAACCACTAGAGAGGTCTACAATAGCAATCCAAAAAATAGAAGATCTTTTGAATTCTATAGGTTTTCATGGTGGCCACGTATCTTTAGTTGTTAAGATGTATGGTGAGTCTCAAGAGATTTTACAACAAGTTTCAATGACCGGGAAGAAGGCAAGAAGTTTCTTTAAAAGAGATGTGAATAGTCAAGATGATGGGAAATGGGAGCTTTGGAAGGACCTCTGTTCAATTACAATAGACAATGATAGTCAGATGTGTTTGGTTTCCACTAATGCTTCACAATGAGAATTATTCCAAGTGACTTTGAAGGAGTTTACACAGTCATTCATCTTATCTTGGGGAGAAAGCAACATTACACATTACATAGTAAGTTTTGCTTACATTTATTTATTTGATCTTAAACACTATGTGTATATCTTATTGACTAGATCATAGCATATTCTTTTTGCACATGGAGCATATTTTATGAATCGATATGGGTCACTGGACATTTTTAGTACACAAGGAATGGAGAAGTCACATTACATGGCTAGAGGTGTTTACTTTAAAAACAATCGTCATGGGGTTGGTCTACTCCAATCAAAATATTTAGAAGAAATATTCAATTGGTTTTTTCGTGCGACATTCGCTAGAAAATATGTAATCGAACGAGCATGTGAGTCACGAATAGCAAAGATTACACGAAAGCTACAACATGATATTGCAAGAGAGAAGTGGATGTCATCATCGGGACCCGTAGATCATGCCCAATGGCGTGCACAAAGAGTCCGCGAGGGTTCTGCTTGGAAATAGTTTCCAAACTCTAAAAATGCATTATTCTTTTCAAGGTTTTTATAACCCCTTTCACTTCAAATAAAACTTTACTGTTTTTGTGAAAATAATTTTAATGTCTTAAAACTAATTTTTATCCATTTAAATGTGAACAGGACAATTTTAAGTGAAAGCCTATAAATAGAGGTGTCCTTCCTCATTTTACCACTTTACAACCTAAGAGAATGGCATGCACAAAGCAGACTGCTAGGAAGGATCATGTCCTCTACCCTAGCCATGTGCAAGGTACTCAGCGCCCAACATGGATGACACCCCACAAGAAGCGTCGAACCACAAGCCACTCTTCCACACGAAGCTCGGGTGCAGGGACACAATCCAGTAGCATTCCATCGTGGGGGGATGAAGCTTCACCAGAGAGAGATGTATCTCAAGAAATAAATTATTCTCCTCCCCCATCTGATGATGAGCCCCCAGTCAGGACACCAATCAATTCAAGGCCCAAACAATGAGGACATATGAAAGTTGTGATTGAGACATCAAATTTATCAAGTTCCTCAGAACCCTTAACAAAAATTTGTACTCCCTTGTTTGTAGAACCTTTTGTATATCCCATATGATGAATATTTTGTAAATCCCAAATGATGAATATAATCTTTGTCTTCTCATATTTGCTCTCCCAAGTGTTTATCTCTTAGTGTACATGCTTTGAAGTTTATTTCTCCTATGTTTCTAGGTGTCTTTTTCCATTACCTCTTTGAAGTGTGTTTCATAGTTGTATCATTCTTTTTTGTGTACTTGTTGTAAGTGGTAATGCTATTTAATGCACTTCATGGCTTGGAAATGCCAAAAAAAGGCCTGCCACAACAACGCGGGGATGGGCCCTGCAAAACTTTTGCAGGACCTATCCCCGCGTTTTTGTGGCAGGCCTTTTTTTGGCATTTCCAAGCCATGGCAACACATGCCATGCACATTGGGGCATATGATTGGCCTTGGCTAGAGTGCACTGCATGCTAACCCCCTGACCAATAGCTAAACAATGTTTATGAACATACATGTACTTATTTACTATTGCATGCTTATATGCACCCAGAGGAGTCTTGACTTTCTCTAATTATTGCACATAAGAAGAGTCTTCCACAATTCCCCAAGTGAAGGTGCTAATTGAGGGAGATAGACTTGCAATATAGGTAACCTAGTGCATAGGATGGCCTAGGAATGCAAAAAAAAGGCCTACCACAGAAACGTAGGGATGGGCCCTGCAAAAGTTTTGCAGGGCCCATCCCCGCGTTTCTGTGGCAAGCCTCTTTTTTTGCATTCCTAGGCCATTGCAATCATTTTGGGCAACACAAATTACAAGAAATAATGGAAAAGGACTGATTAAACTGTGCAAAAATTATGAGATTGTCAAAAACCATAAAGATATAATAGATTGAATGCACATGGAAATTGGAAAAACAATAATTGGTATTATAAAGTTTTTACAATTGGCTCTTGGCCTTGAGCCTCTCCACTACATTCTTTCTTCTCTGAAAAGATAGTGGCAATTGGTAAGTCAAAACTGATTGGGATATTAACTGAGGGTCTATCAGTCCAAGATTAAAAGCTATTCCTATTTGACCTAATACTTTTCCTCTAAATTTAACTCCTAGGGTAGTTAGGGCAAGGGACTTCCTAACTAGAAATATACAATTGGTCCCTTGCATTATTGTAGATAGGCACAAAACTTTGCTCAAGGCCTTCAGACACCAAGTCATGAAGTGTCCTTGAGGGGAAACGTCCTTGTGGATTATGACAAACAATTTTCGGATGTATTGTGCCAAGGAAGAGCCATGGCCCCGGGAAACATGGTCACCACCAATCCTTGCTGCAAATTCAATTGTTTCCTGCACATAGACAATCATAAAATTAAATAGATACATCTTGTATGAATATGAGACAACCATAAATGTCAGTAGAGACTTACATCTTGAAGCCTATCTTCATCCTCTCCTCTTCCCATTGCATCTAGTGGAATCGATGAATGGGCCATGCCATTTTGCTCCACAACAGGGGATGTTGGAATCTTCTTCTCCAAAATTCTTTCCCTTGTTGCGGCCAGATCTTCTTCAGTGGCATCTTGGTTGGCATGGCTCAAAATCTCTTCACATACAAAGGTAATGGTGTCCGCAACTGAATCACCAAATGGAATTGTTGCCTTTTTGATAATGTCAGAAGTGTTGTCCATGGGAACATCCGAGGTTGAGCAGAAAATACTAAGGCATTCGTCGAGGCGTAGACCGAATGCCTTCTCACTATCGTGCAGGAACAAAAATTCATCTCCATCGACAAGTACAAGTGAAAACATTTCCATATCTACCTCTGGTAGAGTGGGTTCCACGGGGTCTAAGTTGGAGGGTGGACTGTTCTGTGTACTGGCTTCCTTTAATTTGTCCACTACTCCTTGAGGAAATTTTCTGGAAATTTTTTCACTCTCTTCTAATAGGTTGAGAGCTTTTGTTTGGGGTTCCTTCTTGTCATCTACAAAACCCCCAGTAACAAGATGGGGTAGGTACATGGGTGAAGGTTCAGGCTCCTCATTCACAAAAAAAATGGTTGTTGCTACGTAGGAAAGATATTTTCTTCCCATTTCCTTTCTTATTTAATTGTTTAATTAAGGGCAGTGTGTCATCTAACAGGTGCCCTGAAGCCTCAGCAATAGCCATGAAACGCTTTAAGCGTTTCGAAAACGCCATCTCCTTTATGAATGTAGAAAAGCAGGTCACAGGGGACCCATTTACACTCATATGCTGGAATATCTATGGCATATCTTAATATATAGAATTCCATAAAATCTGTGATCTCATCGATCACATCGGAGTTCATGGCTATTGTCCCTTCAAGATTAGGGACTCTATAGACTAGGTCATACAAATCCGTACGACCATTGTAGTCTGTAGTATCCAAGAACTCCATGAATAGATCTCGAGGAGATTTCATGGGAGTGGAAATGCTAGCAGCCATTGCTTGCGCGCGAGAATTCTAGAGGCTTGTAGTCTCTGCTTTCTAGCTCTTTGAGAGTGCAAATGTGAGAAATGAGCACATAGAACCATTTTTATAGTAGTTTCAAGTTTTTAAACTGCGTGGGCCCACTTTTAAAAGTATAGAATAAAGAAGTGCCATTTCAAAAAATGTGTTTTTGATGACAAAATAATGCACAGAAAAAAACATGAGCAACCCCATTTCAAAGTAGTGAACAGACTTTTTGACATTCCAAAAGTTTTGAAATTACCATTGCAGAGAAGAAGGTATATACAATATCTAACATGAATCAATTGTCCTACTTTTTACATGGTTCTTGAAAGTGCAAAAACCATGAGATACAATGACTAGGGCCCAAGAAGTGACATAATCAGGTTGCAAAAGAACTATGACAATGAGAGTTATGTTCCATCTTTGCTCCAATCTACATGGACTTTCATTTTGTATTCCATTCTTCTGCACACCTGTAATCAATTTGCATGAAATTGAAGTCATTAAAGTAAAATAAACAATAATGAAAAGATTACTTTAACAAAAGCATAAACCATTTCTCACCTTATGTCCTTGAATTTTGAATTTGGATTGAGTTAGTCCTTCAAACCCCATAATCATCAAGTGTTCTCTCAGATTAGCCAAGGTCCAATGATTATTCACTAAAATAGTTTTTGTTTCATTGTTGGGCAATCTAAGTTTTATTTCAAATGAATGCAAAGATCCCTCTGAACTTTGAAATGGTATCCATTTGCCAAGTTTACACATCCAACGATCATAGTAGAATCTGATGTATAATGAAGTACGTTGTTTCAAATATCAAAATCCTATACCTATTCCACCTATTTTATAGAGATATTTATCACCTTTTGCAATTCCTTCCATCAAGCCCCAATTTTCACCAAGAAGACTTTCCACTTGCTCATATGTGATATCTTTACACATGAACATGGTGGAAGTCTCTTGGAATGAGAATCCTTGGAGTAAATGTACAAAACAATGAATGGGAAAAGACTAGTGCAAACCTACAGACCTAGACACCTTTGTGAATTTCAAAGAGTTATGTATATCCATTACCATCTTTTGCTTCAAAGATGATACCGACCATATATCAGGTTTTGGCCACTCCAAGCTAAGAAGAGAATGTATTTCAATTCTCTCTAACCTTCCAAAACCATTCATTGTAGAGGGTACAACATATCTGTTTGTAGAGGGTAAAGTTGAGCAGGAGATATATTTGGAAAGACTAGTGCACCAACATCTGCATGCAATGCCTGGAAAGTACCTGTAAGACTATGAAGTGGTTGCTCTTCCACCAAAGTAGAAGGAAATATATCTGAAACAAACAAAAACATATCTAAATAGTTCAAAAATATATCCGACACAAGAAAACATAAAATATTGTAGAGTAATAGTTACAATTCACAGGATATCTCATACTACTAGAGTTTTCAAGTTTCATAGTTGCCATTGTAAAAACATGTTGTACAATAGCAACCATCCCATTGTCTTTGTGCTTCTTGAAGCCAAGTAACTTTCCCTTCCAATGAAGATCTAAGTTTCCACGATCTCTAACTCGATGAGGCCCAACTCTAGAGGGTTTCATGTAGACCCATGCACCTTTGGAGTACTCATGTGATAGCCACTGTCCATCTGTGGCTTTGATATTGTGACATCTTAATGTGAGGATTTCATCTTTTGGTCGCTTGGAAGCTTTAGATGTTGCCATTGAAGCTAAAGGTCTTCAAGGTACAATAGTAGTTCGAGATAGGCGATGCAGGTAGGTTGGAGTGTAGAAACAAGAGCTTCAATGGTGTGCTACATAGTGAAAATATTGGGAAAAGATGACTTTTTGGGACCTGGGTATGAAAATATGAGGTTTAGGAGGGAAATAACTCTTTTTTGAGTATTTCTGAAAAAACCCATTTTTTTGAGCTTAAAACATGCACGGATTTTGAATTTGGGGTCAAAAAGAGTACTTTTGACCTTAAAAAGTAATGGGGGGTCCATTTTCAGGTGTTATGATGAGTTTATTAACTTTTTAGAAATTTTGAATTTTTGGGCCCAACTGAGTTACGAGATTCCTTCTCTCTCTAGAGGCAGCTCATTAAATAAGGGAGAAATATGTCTCCTCTCTCCCCTTCAGCCTAGTCTTTTATAGGGCATAGACTGTGGCCACCACCCTCTTTTGATCGGTCCATCACTAATCACTCCTTAATCTAAAAGGCCCATTCAGGGTTCATTTTTTCCCCTAATGTCTATCTCTTCTTCCATGGCATGTCTCCATTATGGCTTCTTCTTGGCCTCTTCATATGTTGATGGTTCCTCTGAGTTTGTATCTTGAGCAATATAATTAGAATGCTTAGTGACCAAGGAAGTGTAATAACCATACCTTTCTGGCTTCCTTTTCTCTCTAGTAGACATCCTTACAGTTTGTTTAGATGATTTTGCCACATCTCCCAACTCTTGCACTTTAGCTTTGCCTTTGGAGTTCCATGAGTTGATTTCCCTTTCTTAGAATCTTGTGGTCTTCTTCAAAATCACTTGAGTCTTCATGTGTATGCTCATTTGTCTTTGTGAATGTTGGAAAGTCTTCCTCCATGTCATAATAAGTTTGCTTTTTGTGCAATCATCTTCAAACCAAGATTTGTTTTCATAAAAAAAAGCATCTCTACTAACAATGAAACCTTTATTGCTTGGATTATATAATCTATAATCTTTTTTATTAAGGTCATAGCCAATGAATATACATTTCTCTACCTTTGGGTCCAATTTGCCTCTGATTTGTGAAGATATGTGTGCATATGCTATGCACCCAAATATCTTGCAATGATCAAGACTAGGTCTTCTTCCATACCATGCTTCATAAGGTGTCATGCCATCTAATGTTTTTGATGGGAGTCTATTGGTCAGATAGGTGGCTATGGATATAGCCTCTGCCCAGAACTATTTGGGAAACTTCTTCTCATTTATCATTGATCTTGCAGCCTCCACTATGGTTCTATTTCTTCTCTCTGCCACTCCATTTTACTTTGGAGTATATGTGGTTGTAATCTATCTTTTGATCCCTCTCTCTTGGAGATAAGAACCTTAGCCTCTTCAAATTCTTTCCTACTTGATTTTCTACTAATATGAGATACTTTTTAAAGCATGAAAACACTTCATCCTTAAGTTTCATGAAGTATAGTATTGTCCATCTGTGGAAATCATTAATAAAAGACACATAATACCTGGATCTTCTTGATGGCTCCTTTCTTGCCCCCCATACATTAGTATGGACTGATTCCAATAGGTATGCATGAATGTATCCCTTCTTTGCGAATGGTTGCTTGTAAGACTTTCCAAATAAAAAAGCGCTCCATTTGTAAATCATGTGTTGCTTGGAGATATTTGGTAAAACAAGCACACTCTGATCTCTATTGATTTGCTTCAGAGACCTTTCACCTATATGAGCTAACCTTTTGTGAAAATCTCCAATTCTGACAAGGTTTGACTACCATAATTGAGCAAAGCAATGTTCCTAGTATCTTGAAGCTCAAATGTAAATAATCTACCTCACTTTTCTCCTCTTGCTATCCCCTTGAATCCTAATCTGGATCCTGAATAAGTGCTCCAAGTGCTCCATTCGTTGTGAATGTGACTTGCAATCGTTTTGAACAATCTGACCTACACTTTGCAATTTTTGGTTATGGTAGGCACATACAATACCTTGCTCAATACGTTCATATTACCATATGAAGTCTTTACATTGCCTATCTTCTCCATTGGATACCTTGTGTCATCTCTTGTTTGGACTTCATGTCTATTCCTTGGGTCCTCCAAGTTTGACAATAGAGCTACATTCTCTGCTACATGATTTGAGCAACCTGAGTCTATATATAATACATGTTCATCTGCTTTACCTTGTTTCATAGTCATATTCATAAGAAGTAATTAATACTCTTGTGTTTGATTATCTACATAATTGTTATAGTCTCGCCTTCCTTTGTATCATCCTTGATAATTATTATTGGTTTATCCATTTTTGTTTTCGAATCTTCCTCTTGAGCTTCCATAGCCTCCTCTGTTATAACCTCTTCCTCTTTGATTTATAGGATTCCTAAAACAATGCTCAGTAATGTGATTAGTTTAAGCCACATATGGCACGTGGAGAGGTGCTTTGAGATCTCCCCCTCGCTTGTCTTCCTCCTCTACCTCTTCCTCTTGAGCCTCTACCTCTTCCTGCAAAGTTTGCTTGAGAGGTGCCACCTTCATCATCAAAATTTTTACCTTTGCCTTTGCTATCTTTATTCCTTTTCTTATTTGTATATATCATAGAGAATTGATTACCTTTAAAGTTGTCTCCATTCTTCATAAGCTTTGCCTCATGTGTGAACAATTGTGCCATGAGGGTGTTGAAATCTAGAACCTGCATGTCCATGTAGAGGTCCATGGCTATGGTGAAAATTTCACATTTTTAATCTTCCTTTATTCCATTGATCATTTGCCTTACTGTTTGATCATCATCACTGACTTCTCCAATGCTCCCAAGTTGATATGCTAAGCCCTTCCTCTTGGTGACAAAATCAAGCACACTTTTCTTAGGCATCTTCTTGAGTGTAGTGAACTCCATCAATAATTGATTCTTCCTACCCTTTTTACTTGATGAGAAGAATGCTTCAAGAGTATTCTAGGTCTCTTATGAAGTTTTGAAACTCTTGATGTGTGGAAGTAAAAACTCAGAGATTGAGTTAAGAATGTATGACCTGGCTAGAGCATCCTTTGAGCACCATGTGTGTTGACAGTCAAGGTCACACACAAGTAGCGAAACACATCAATGAAGTGGACACACAAGAAGAAAGAGCATGTAGGGAGCTCCAAAAAGCACATGTCAAATTTTCAGAAGAAATCCCTATAAATATAGTGACTTTTGTCCTTGAAAACCATTGTAAATACCATTTTCCATTTTTACAACTCCATTTTGTTCAAGCTGAGGAGTCCTTGAGCTTGAGGAGTATTAGAAGTATCATCCTACCAATTTTCATAATGTTTAGATTCCGTTAGAGTCCCCAAATAAGCCTTGGAACCTAATTTTTAACTAGGCCGGACACTAGATCTGGACAGAGCCAAAACCACTCAAAAAACTATAAAAAGGGCTGGAGAGCTCATTTGAGGGGTTAGCTTGTTCTAAATTTCCGTTTTGTAAGAGAGTTCATTTGTAATCGAAGATCTTCCATTGTTCCACTCTTCGCTCTTACCTTGTGCGCATGTGTGTGTATGTGTGTGCATGTTTGTATGCTTTCACTCACTCACTTGTGCACTTCACTTGCTCTTGGTCTTCATACCGGTCCTCATGTCTCCGTAGATTGACATTTATGAGGTGAAGCTCCTCACGTTGGTACTTGCCATTGTGCTATAGTGACACCAAAGTTGGCGCCGTTTTCGGGGAGAGAGCTGGGAGGACGAGCGTGTGACAGTAAGACGTAGAGTAGCGATGTTAGAAGGTAAAAAAATCACCATTTTCAGTTCAATCTCTGAGTTTTCCTTCTTCTTCATCATCATCATCACCACCATCTTCTCTTGTCTTCACCTTCTCTGATTTTTTGGCTTTTTTGATCGTACACTCCCCATTTTGTCTCTTTTTCTTCCTTCTTGGTTATGCAAGGAGTTCAGAGATGGTTCAGAGCTTAGGTGCCCTTGAAATACTTAGACTTGCGCCACTAAAACAACAAAAATCTGAGTAGTGGTATCGCGGAGTAACAAGAGTTGTGTCTGGCATGAGTGTCGTATCGCGACTCTGAAGGGTGACATTGCAGATACAGCAGATAGAAGTGATAAGGAGAACCCAAGATACAAATATTTGCAAAACTTTTTTGAATTTGGGCTTAAAAATCTCCAGGTATCGTGTCCGGTTGAGTTTTGGTATCGCGGTACCAGAATTCTCGAGTATCGCGATACTTGTCGAGGTATTGTATCGTGCATGGCCACTTGAGGTATTGCGATACCATTCTGGTATCGTATCGTCAAGTGTTGATATCACGATCCGGGTCGCCCTGGTGGTCGTATTGTGCACCTTGTGGTATCGTATCGTCAACCAAGCAGTATCGTATCGCGCGTGATAGTGGTATCGTATCGCCACTTGCATTAGTATCATATCGCGTGCAAAGTTGGTATCGTATCGCCAACTCAGTATCGTATCGCCTCCTGTTTTGGTATCGTATCATGCACGCCCACTTGAGGTATCGCGATACCATTCTAGTATCGTATCCTCAAGTGCTGGTATGGCGATCGTGGTCATCCTGGTGGTATCGTATCGCGGTCCACCTAGTATCGTATCATTGATCAAGCCGTATCGTATCGTGCCTATTCTAGGATCGTATCGTGCAAAAAAGTGGTATCGTATCGTCCGACCCTTTGGTATCGTATCGTCCATAGAACCAGTATCGTATGATTTACATTTTTGGTATCGTATCGCCTGTCACCTTGGTATCGTATCGTGGAGCAATCCGGTATCGTATCACGTGATTTCTGGTATTGTATCGTCAGTGGACCAATTATCATATCGTCGATTGTTTTGGTATCGTATCGTGTCAATTTCGTGGTATCCTATCACGTGGTCAAGTGGTATTGTATCCTCCCTTACCTTGGTATCGTATCGTGTGATTTTTGGTATCGTATCGTGCAAATCAAAGGTATCGTATCGTGACCATTTCCAGTATCGTATCGTGTGGATAGTAGTATCGTATCGTGGAAGTTCGTATTGCAATCGTAGTCTCCAAGGTGGTATCGTATCATTTAAGGTGATATCATCCATAGTGGTATCGTGTATCATGGAAAATCTGGTATCGTATCGCCTGTCTTAAGGTATTCCCAGAGAGGTCCTGTTTCCTTGTGTTAACCCCTTGAACCCTGAACTGGCATAACTTTCTCATATGAAATCTGTTCGGAGTGATTTTGGGCTCGTTGGGAAGCTCATGGGGAGGGTAATTTGAAGTTGACCCTCAGGTTGGACTAGAAAACAAGGGGTTCCACAAGATTTCGAGCAATTCAAACGACAATTTTGGACTTTTAGACAAGGCTTATGAACCTAAGCTCAAATTGATACTTAGGAAGAGATAGATAAAGTTCCAAATGACTTGAAACTAAGGTCAACCACACAACCAAGTCAGGGACTCACAACTCAGTGGGTAACACTACATGCCGAGTTCATAGACAAGTGAGTCAAAAATATCATTTAACTAGGAGAGACTCTTGGCTTCTAAAGACATGCATAGATCCCTATCCAGGGAAGTTCTTATGTCTTCAGTGGAAGGGGACTATAGGATGTCTCTTCAATACGTATCCACTAACCTGCAAGGAATACCCATCTACCTCGACGGTCTATACAGGTCAGTAGCAAGAATGAGAAACACTACTGAATTAGAAATAGTTCCAAGATCAGCTGTCAAGTACAAAGATGGAGTCTACATGGACAAGATGGGCCAGATCTATGTAGTAACTAAAAACCCTGATCAGATTAATGAAAGAGGAGAGTTAGCTCGAGATCAGGCAACTACCTCGCAAAACCGATTCGAGACCCAGCAAAGAATAGAAAATGTGATGTTAGGACAAATGAGCCAAGGTAGTATACCCAATAGACCACATGAGCAATTCACCATGCCAGGAATTAACCCCCACGGCCACACTAGCTAGGGAATGGGAAATATGAATAGACCTACCTTTAGGACAGAAGCACCCCAAGGTGTTCCCATCATAATTCGATCCCTAGAGCCAGGTAAAAGAGTGAGACCAATCCAATTGGCCAAATGTATGCGAAATCATTACTATGGCACAGGAGAGCCCTATGACCACATTGCAAAATTCAAGCAGGTATTGCGAGCAGAGCAAGTGGATGACTTTTTCATGCAATATGAATCCTTTGGGCTAACCCTCACGGGAATAGCCTTAGCTTGCTTTCAATCCTTGGATCCAAATTCCTTTGGCAATATCGGACAATTCTTCCAAGAATTTGTTTGGGAATTCACTAAGCGAGGGATCAAGCACAATTCGTCATCCTTACTACATAGTTTCAAACAAGCTCCTAACGAGATAGTAAAAAAATGCAGCACAGAGATTTAATCATTACGTGACCTGATGCCCTATGACAGAGAGACCCTCTCAGCAAAAAATGATATCCTTATTTTTAGAAGGTCTAACGAATGGAACATTGAGAATGTTAGTATATGTAAAACGATTGCAAACTCTGCGTGAGTGCCTTCAAGGATGCATAGATTTGGAAGACAACTTGGCTGAGGATCTCAAAATCACACAAGATCTTTCCAAATCAGAGGATACAAGTAGCAATGAGACTTCTAGTTCGAGCTATGTGGACAAAGTGGCAAAGTTAGTGGCCAAGAAATTAGGGGTACAAGGAGAAAGGAACTACCAGAACCCTTCGGGGAGAGTGCCAATGTTAGAAAGTTGCACACTTTGTGGTGGAGATCATCCATCTCATGTCTGCACTAGAAAAGGAGTAGGATTATCACAACCTTACCCTTATGATAGAAAACCAACTCAGGAGCCTAGCATGTACACTTACAGTGAGCAAAAGTACATCAACTATAGCACCGAAAGCTATCCAATGAATAGATAGCCACAACCATCTGTACCACCCGAATGTAGACCATATGGGTACCCTCCTAGAGAACAAGGTAGAGAAGTTCTTAGGTATAACCCATGTCTAGAACCACGACGAGCCACTAGACCGTATGAGCATGGAGGAGATAGCCAACCTCAACCTATACTAGGACAACAACCAACCCACCCACCAGCTTCGACACAAGGGCAAAACATCACAATACAAGTTGTTTGTCTTGAGTGTGGCAAAGAACAACTCTTGAGAGATTGCCCTGAACATCCCTCTAGTGCACCAAAGGTTACACCTGTTAATGTAGTAGGCCTAGTAGGGGATTCAAGTTTCGATAGCGATAAAGTGGCTCCTATACATGCAGTTACTAGGGCAAAAGCCTTACAACAACCTAAACCAGTTGAGCAATCAGAACCAAGTGAGTCATGAGAACCTAGTAAGAGGAAAACAAGAACATGGAAGGATACTAGAGAGAGGTCCAATCGTAAGTGGACCAAAAAGTTATCCGAACTAGAAGAAATCTTGAAAGATGCAAAAACAAAAATAGAAGATATTGCCTCTCAAAGCCCCTCGCATGTCAAAACTCCATCCATACCACCGCATCCCCACCCACCAACCATGTAAATAAACCACAACGAGGGTCTGTTCTGGCAGATCCAACCCCATAACACTTGGACATGATGTTCAAGGCATACCAGGCTCGACTTCAAGAAGGACCAACACCTGCAAACCTAGACAAGAGCTACCCTAGGGCAGATTCAGAGATTGAATGGACAAAAATGTGCATAAAAATGGTGGAACTAGCTCAAGCTATGTTCGAGGCCAATCAATCATTCAATTAGATGAATGCTCTTACATCGGGTTTGCACTTCCAAGGCTTACTAGAAAGATTAGAGCAGTTGGTAAATAAACCTCAAGTTTCTTTACTGCCACAGGCTCAACCAACTGTTGAAAAAGAAAGCTCATCACCGAAGAAAGTCTATGTTCCTGACTCCATAGATGAGGGAGAACCTCTTTCAATTCAACAACACTCTCAAAAGTTCTTGCGGGAAATACAAGAAGAGAAATGGGCCAAGGAGAAGGATGTTTTCCCTCCTATTCTTGAGATTGATGACCTTCATGATCAATTCCCACAATACATTCCATCTATTTATGGAGACCAAGTAGAGCAACAAGAAAAAGAAAGTTCAGGATTTGAATTCAATTCTTTACAAGAGTTGCCACAATTCACAGGCCTATGGGAATTTGAATCTCTCCAGATTAGAGCTCCCACATTATTGATCAAAAACGAAGACTTAGTGGTTCCAAGAAACACTGAGGTCATGAAGAACACTAAGGTTCAGTGTCATCTCACTGTAGAAGAGCTGCTCAAAGTAAAACTTGAGTTATGGAAAGACGTGGCGAATCAGGTCCCAGAATGTGCTTCCAAAATGCCAAAAACAGCCTCTAACTAGAAAGTTCTAGAGATACCTCTAGAAAAAATAGGGGACATGAGCGAAGGTGAGGAAGGTAATACTTATCTTCCAATCACCTACCAAGGTTACACAACCAAAGCGATCATAGATTCTGGTGCTGGTGTTGCTATTGTGACCACTTCCCTGTGGAAGCAATGGGGTAAATCTGCGTTAAGACCAACTAGAATGAAGCTTCAGATGGCTGACGGCCATGTTGAAAGACCTCTAGGATTGCTAGAAGGGATAACTCTAACCATGTGTGGTGTAGAGTTTGAGCACACCTTTGCTATATGTGACTTTGGTAAAACTACTACCTACAAAATGATCCTAGGAAGGCCCTTCGTACGACAACTGCAAATTGTATAGGATTTGGGAACCAACTCCTTATACTGGCAACGCTTAGGGGTCACAACCAAGGTCAATTTGAAGGATTACACCTTCCGAGATGTACCACCCCTAGAGTGGAATCCCATCCACAAGGAGCAAGAAGATTCGCTCTCTATGCATTCTAAAATTTCATCTGAGACATCCTGGATGCATGAAGATACTCATTTGTGGATGTGCAAGGTGACAAAGGAAGAGGAGAAATGCCTAAAAGCGAGAGAAAAGGGAACTTCTCAAGGAGATAGACCAATTAGAGACCCAGCCTATACACCGATGATCTTTCTACATGAGGAATTTGAGCCTCATGGTTGGGCAGAAATCTTAGCCACCATGGACACTGCTGTCAATGAAGAACAATGGAAACCTCATTGTGATGAGGAGGGTTATGATATTTCAATATTCATGTGCCAGCCCTTTCTAGAAGAATGTGACCCTAGTGACTTCATAGAAAAAGAAGAGAACGATGACGATCTGGAGTCCATTGTGATGGATAGTTGCTTTATTTTAGAGGAGCACTATCTAAAAGACATATGAGTATTTACCCAAAAGGAAGAAGAACCTCTCACAAGCATTAAAACTGTCGATTCAAAGGATGGAAGTGAAGGAGGTCAAAACAAAAAGAAAAGACATGGAGTGAAACAAGAAGAGAAGAAATCATTGTTCCAAGTACCAGAGAATTTCAAGAAATACGAAGTTGAGGACCGAAAAAATTTGGTACGAATGCCTAAGAGAGAGGCCACCACAAGAGAAGCGTATGATAACAAAGAAAAGACCAAAAACGTCGTAGTCAACATTGAAGAAAATGAAGAGAGATGTACATACATAGGAGACGACCTAAGTAAAGAAGAGGAAGCAGAGTTGGTAGCTTTGTTAAGGGAATATAGGGACGTGTTTGTGTGGCACTATAGAGACTTGACGAGAGTAGATCCGAAGGTTTGTTCTCATACAATCCCCATGATAGTAGATGCCAAGCCCACTAAACAGAAGCCCTACACCTATAATGACACCTATGCAGCTAAGATAAAAGAGGAAATCGACAGATTGATTGAAGCCGGATTCATCTATGAAATTGAGCATATTGAATGGGTGTCCCCCATTGTAGTGGTGCCCAAGAAGAATGGAAGTTACGTGTGTGTATTAACCTTAATAAAGTTAATGCCGCAACGATTAGAGATAGCTATCCACTTCCAATCACTGATCATTTATTGGAGCGTGTTGCGGGCAAGGAAATTTATAGCTTCCTTGATGGATTTTCAAGTTACAATCAAGTAGCCATTGCCACTGAAGATCAACACAAAACGACATTTGCCATAGAGTGGGGAGTCTTTGCGTTTTGTGTGATGCCATTTGGGCTGTTCAATGCACCTGCAACATTCCAAAGGCTCATGTGTCATGTCTTCAAAGAGTTCTTGCAAAAGAGCTTAGAAGTATATGTGGATGATTTATGTGCTCATTCCCAAGAAAGGAAATGTCACATCCCTGAGCTCAGATAGATCTTCAACAAGTGTAGAGACTACCAAGTGTGTCTGAACCTAGAAAATTGTGTGTTCATGGTATGTCAAGGTAAAATCTTAGGTCATATTGTTTCGAAGAATGGAATATCAACAGATGAGGACAAAGTAAGAGCCATAGCTGAGTTACCGAGGCCAAGGAATGTTAAAGAGGTAAAAGCCTTTATGGGCCGTTGTGGATATTACCGTAGGTTTATTCACATGTATGCAATTATAGCTAAGCCTTCAATGAGCTGAAGAAACGCTTGTGCACAACACCAATATTGACCACTCCTGATTGGAATAAGCCATTCCATGTACATGTGGATGCATCCAATTATGCAATAGGATGTGTGTTGTCACAACCCACTAGTGAAGGAAACCTAGATTTGCTTATAGCATATGCTAGTAGGCAATTGAACGCTGCTGAACGAAACTACACCACAACCGAAAGAGAAGGTTTAGGCGTGGTATATGCTGTCAAGAAGTTTAGACACTATCTATTGGCCAACGAGTTCAAATTTTTCACTGACCATCAAGGTTTACTATACTTGGTCAATAAACCTTGCAATATAGGATGCTTAGTAAGATGGTTCCACTTCAAACTCATATTCTATTCTCAGGACTTTGGTGGCCCACTCTTCATATGGATTCCCATACCTATGTGAAGAAATGTGACACATGCCAACGTACCCAGTACCCAATTAGAAAAGATGAGATGCCATTGAGGCCAATGATGGGAGGACGTGCATTTTCAAAATGGGGAATAGACTTTGTTGGTCCTATTAGCCCCCCAGCTAGAAACTCCCATGCCGAATACATCATTGTAGCCACAGATTACATAACAAAGTGGGTGGAAGTAAAAGCCACAACAAAGAACGATTCTCAAACTACAGCTAAGTTTTTATTTGAGAACGTGTTCACTAGATACGGGCTACCAATAGAGTTAGTGAGTGATCAAGGCACACACTTCTTGAATGAAGTCATTAAAAATCTCCTCCAAGAGTTCTTGGTGATACATAAGAAGTCTGCCCCCTATCATCCACAAGCAAACGGACAAGGTGAGAGCACAAACAAGATCCTATGTAATGTACTGAACAAACTCGTAAATAATAAACGCTCTGATTGGGACAAACAACTTCATCATGCTGTTTGGGCTTATCGCGTTGCCTACAAAACGATACTCAATGCCACCCCATTTCAGATGGTCTTCAGACAAAATGTTGTGCTACCTTTGGACTTCCTAATCCCAACTTTAAGAGTAGCACAAGAGCATGAGTGGAATGGCCACGAGTTGGCGTCTCGAATCTTTGACCTAGAATGCTTAGGTGAGACAAGGCTATGTGCAGCGGCAAGAATCTATGCTGCAAAGAAAATGCAAAAGGCATACTTCGATGCCCATATCAAAGATAAAGGCTTGAAAGAGGCTTGAAAGTTGGTTTATACCTTAAAGCAACATGCCTATAAATTGGAAAAACGAGGATACGGACCCATGATCATTAATAGAATTTCCAATTGTGGTGCAGTTCAATTGGCCACACTAGAAGGTGATATCCTGCCAAACTATATCAGCGGATGTCGAGTCAAGTTATATCAAGAACCTCTGACAGAGGATATGCTAAAGAGACTAAACACGGGTAAGAAGCGAAAAGAAGAGGAGTTACAGGTTAGAGAAGAAGCACAGGCAGAGGCTAGAGAACGCATTAGGAGAAATAAGTTAAGACGCCTAAGCCTAGATGTCAATCTTGAGGCCCCAAGATACCACATGGCCATGTGTCAGACATCAAGTGCAATTGCTTCTCGAATAATTGATCGACATCCCTTTGTGACCATCACGGTAGGACAAGGGAAGCATGCAAGGACTGTGAGAGCATTGGTTGACTCAGGTGCCGCAACTAGTGCTGTTAGACTTCCATACTCGAAAGACCTGCAATTGAACATCAAGCCCATAGAGGCCTATCTCATAGGATTAGGAGGTGTGGAAACCCCCTGTTTGGGCGAGATAGAGCTGCCCATCTATCTTCAAGATGTTCCAATGAGAGTCCAAATGCTAGTGTGTGAGGATGAGGACCTTAGGGAACCACTTTTCCTAGGTCAAGACTGGATCTATGACCAAGTAGTCAACGTAAACCTTAAAAGCCAACTTCTTCAAGTGTGGGTACATGAACAATGTATTACATTAGAATTAGACAATTGCATGCTCACAAATCCAGTGGTCACACAGTCTCTTAGTTCTTCCAAGACTAATCTTTGCCAAGAAAATGTTGTGTGTGTCAAAAACCCTACGAAGCAAAAGGACTCAATCATGGAAGCACAAGCTCAAAGGCCAGCAAACCTCTCTTCTTCTTCACATACGAATACAAGTGTAGCTCGACCAAAGAGGCAAGCAAAAAAGACATCTGCTATATCAACTAGACAGACAGAATTCAAGAAGAAAGAAGCTCAGGGCATGAAGGAGATTTGGGTATGAAAAGCAGAACAATCACCAGCTTTGCCACAACCCTTCCTAGTGAGGCAAGCCGCCGATGCTAAAAGAAGCACCAAGAAACGAGGACCAGCTCAATCCCACGGTCTTCGACAAATTTGGGTACCAAAGCAATCGATGAAGGCCGACCATACTAATGTACAGATTTGGATCCCAAAGAAATTAGCTATAGCTCAACAAGGGCTATTACACATGTGGGTACCCAAGGTACTCTTACATGCACAAAACCATATGATCTCCCTCACGAGCACAATCTCAGCAAGAACACCACGGAGAAGCAAGAGTTGAAACCAAGGGCAGAGACCAAAAGAAGATGAATTCATCTCCTCGCCGGTAATAAAAAGAAAATCACAAAGGATATGTGTTTGGAAGCCAAAAGTACTAGGAGCTTCCACAACACCAATGAGCCGACCACGGTGGATATCAAATTTTAGAAACCATCCAAAGATGAAAGGGCCAGCAGTGATCTCCACAGGGCCACATACCATTCTCAACTGGATCCCCATAAGGAGGATTACATCATTGCAAGATCCAATCAACACCTCCAAACAAAGATTGCATCCAGATTGCAAGTAATATCAGAAGCCTCGACGTGCAACAACCATGTGCCTTTGGCATAATCTTGTCTTTTGCACCATTCAGGTCATGCATTTCCAAAGTATGCATTAATATAGGGCCACGTTACACGGTCATGCATAGACACAATTGAGGATCCCAGCCACATGCGACACATCTGATATATGTAAAATATTTTATTGATGCTAACACCGTTTTTCTTGTTTACTCCATTCTTAAAAAAAAAAAGAGAGAGAAGAAGAAGAAGAATAGGAAGAAGACGAGAGACAGAACGGGATTGCACTTGTGAAGAATCCCCCAGGTGAACCATCAAAAAGGATAGCCATCAACAATGGAAGACAAGCTGATGGTCTGAGTCTTGCCTTTCCTTACCACTGCCTCAAAGTCATATTCCATTAGTAAGAGAAACCACCTAACTAATCTACCTGTATTGCATGGTTTTTTGACCAAGTACATCAGTGCTTGATGATCAGTAAAAAAATTTAAACTTATTTGCAAGCAAATAGTGTCTAAACTTTTTCATAGCATATACCATGCCTAATCCTTCTCGTTCACTGGTGGTATAGTTCCGTTCAGCTACATTCAACTATCTACTAGCATAAGCACTTGGAAGATCCATATTACCTTCGCCCGTAGGTTGTGCAAGTACACATCCAATAGCATAATTGGATGCATCCACATGAACATGAAAGGGTTTATCCCAATATGGTGTCGTCAAGATTGGTACTGAAAACAATCATCATTTAAGCTCATTGAAAGATTTCTCACATTCATCAGTCCACTCAAAATTGTTCAACAGTGTGTATAGAGGCTTTGCAATGATGGCATACATGTGTATAAAATGTCGGTAGTAGCCACAATGCCCCATGAAAGCTTGCACTTCCTTGACATTCTTTGGCCTAGGTAGTTCTGCAATAGCTCTCACTTTCTCCTCATTTGTGGATATGCCATTGTTTGACACTATGTGTCCTAGAATCTTGCCTTTCCTGACCATGAAAACAAACTTTTTTGGGTTCAGACAGACTTGATATTCCCTACATTTGTCAAAGATTTGCCTGAGTTCAGGTATATGTGTCTATCTAATGTTGGAATGAGCATACAGATCATCAAGATAAACTTCTAAATTCTTCTTTTGGAACTCTTTAAATACATGACACATCAGCCTTTGAAAGGTAGTGGGTGCATTGGTGAGACCAAATGGCATTACTCGAAAGGCAAATATGCCCCACTCTGTGGCAAAAACGGTCTTATGCTGATCTTCTGGAGCAATGGCTACTTGATTGTAGCCCGAAAATACATCAAGGAAGTTGTATACTTCTTTGCCTGCCACTCTTTCTAAGAGATGCTCAGTGATAGGAAGCGGATAGTTATCTCGAATAGTGGTTGCATTAACCTTCTTCAAGTTAATACAAACACGTAACTTTCCATTCTTCTTGGGCACCAATACAATGGGAGACACACATTCGGTGTGTTCAATTTCATAGATGAATCCAGCTTCAACCAAGCGATCTATCTCTTCTTTGATCTTCGCAGCATAATTATCATTATATGTGTATGGATTTTGCTTAGAGGGTTTGGCATCTAAGGTCATGGGAATCGTATGTGAGCATATGTCAGAGTCTAACCCTTTGAGTTCCTTGAAACTCCAAGCAAAAACATCTCTATACTCTCTTAGCAAGGCTACCAACTCTTGCTCTTCTTCTTCCGTCAGGTCATGTCCTATGTAAATGCATCTTTCTTCTCCTTCTTCTACAGGTAGGATAATTTTCTTGGTGGTTTCTTTGTTATCATAGGCCTCTCCTGCTTGTGCATCACGTTTAGGCATCCTTATCATGACTCTCCTATCCTCTATCTCATACTTCTTAAAATTTTTAGGGACCTCAAACAAAGATTCTTCCTCCTCTAGTGTGACTTCTCTCTTCTTCCTTTTCTTCCCTTCACTCTTGGTGGTCACTTGTGTGGTCAACCTCACATCATTAATCTCTTCATGTCTTTGAGGGTGAACTTCTACTTCGTAGTAATACTCCTCATCTGATGCAAAAGGTGGGTCCATAATGATTGACTCTAGATCGGAGTCACTTGCATCCTCGAATGCATCACTGCTAAGTTCACATTCTTCTATAACCATGTCATACATGATTGGCTCCATCCTAAGGACTCAGATGTCATAGCCATCCTCATCACAGTGGGGTGTCCATTGTTCTTCATTGATGGCTACATCCATTGTTGCTAAGATCTCCGCCCAACCATGAGGTTCAAATTCTTCATCAGGAACTACTAGAGGTGCATAGGAAACTAGGTCTTGAATTGATCTATGAGTTTCCTTCACACCTACCTCTCTTGCTTTTTCTCTCTTCTCTTCTTCCATTGCTGCTTTGCACATCCATAAGTGGGTGTCTTCATGCATCCATGAGGATCCTGATCCTATGGAATGCACTGACTCCGTATCATCTTTGGCTCTATGGATGGGATTCCATTGAATAGGGGGCACATCTCTATGAGAGAAATCCTTGAGATTAACTCTGGTTGTAACACCTAAGTGTTGCAGATACAAGGAATTGGTTCCCCAATCTTGTACCACTTGAAACTACAGCATAAGTGGTCTCCCCAAAATCATCTCATAGGCCTGATTTTTGCTAAAGTCACAGATAGCAAAAGTATGCTCGAACTCTACACCACATGTAGTGAGTGTTATTCCTTTGAGTAATCCTAATGGTCTCTAATTTTACCATCAGCTATCTGCAGTTTCATTCTCGTTGGCCTAAGAGCTCGCTTGCCCCAACACTTCCATACAGAAGTGTTAGCAATTGCAACTCGCACTAGAGTCCAAAATTGCCTTGGTGGTGTATCCGTGATGGGTAATGGGAAGATAGGTGTTTCCTTCTTCTCCTTCGCTCATGTCACCTATCTTGTCCAAGGGTATTTCTGGCACGGTTCTATGAGATTCTACGTGGGAAGGAGGTTTTGCTACTTCTGATACTTGATTGGCTACATGTTTCCAGATTTTTGGTCTAACCTTGAGTAGCTCTTCTAAAGTGAGGTTGCAATGCACTTTAGTGTTTTTCACTACCTTTGTGTTCTTGGGTATGACTGAGTCTTCGTGTCTTACCATGACCGTGGGTGCTCTCATGCAAGTAGACTTAGCTTCCCATGGGCCTATGAAATGGGGTAGTTCTTGTAAGGAATTAGACTCAAAGTCTAATCTCTCCTGTGATTGGGCACTCTCCTGCTCTCCATAAATGGAAGGAATGTCTTGTGGGAATTCATAGTGCGTATCATCCACAAGTTCAATTGGGGGAGGGTCTTCACTTTCTTTAGCCCATTTCTCTTCTTGAATCTCTCGCAAGAATTTTAGTGAATACCGATTCATAGAAGAAGAGGTGTCTGGTTCAGTGGAGTTAGGCACATAAGCTTCTTGGTCAGGAAGACTTATCCTTTCACTTGCCTTGTCCTTAGTTTGAGAGGTAGGGTCCTTTTCTGATTGTGCAATTAGCCTCTCCAATCTTTATAGCAGTCCCTCAAAGTGCAACTGTGTCTTAGCTGAACTAGAGAAGTTAAAAAGTTGACTGGATTCAAACATGGTTTGACCCAATTCCACCATCTTAGCACAAACTTTAGTTCTTTCAAGCTCTAGTTCAGCTCTAGGCTAACATTTTTCATGATCCGTTACGTTTGGCCCTTCTTGGATTCTAGCCTGATATGCCTTAAGCATCATGTCTAGGTCCTCAGGAGTGGGATCTGCTAAGACTGATCCTACTCTAGGGGGTGATGGAATTGTGTGAGGTGGAATTGATGGTGGTGGATTAGATGGAGATGGGAATGGTGGTGGTGGAGTAGTTTGAGAGTGAGTTTGAGATGTGAGTTCAATTATCTTGGCTTTCATTTCTCCAAAAAAAAATCTCTAGTTCACTCATCTTCTTTGACCATGGCCTTTTCATTCTCTTGTGGCTATCCTTCCAAGCTCTGGTCCTCTTTTTAGTTATGCTCTCAATTTCACTAACCTCAAATTTTTTTTCCTGGCCTAGACCTTGGTTTTGCTGCAAAGCTTGAGCTCTAGTGACCACTTGCACTCAGGTGTGGAAGTTACACTTCCTGTAGAGTCTACTACTAACCCAATAACATTGATGGGAGTGATTTTCAGCATATTGTTGGGATTCTTAGGAAAATCTCGCAAGAGATGTTCTTTCCCACAATTAGGACAAAAACCCTAAATTGTTACAGATTGGGTTTGTCTAGGTGCAGGCATAGGGCAATCAGGAATGAGGTGATCTCCCTGACATCGATATCATGGTCCTCTAGGAAATGGGGGTCTTGCCTGCCTCAGTTGAGGTCTAGAGTTGGGGTTGGCATACATGACATTTGCATACTTTGGCTCCCAACTAGGTTCATTTGGGTCTTCATAATAGTATGACTCATTATGCTCCGATGACTCCATGTAGTAAGCTTGTGGACTATCAATATGAGTAGAGTCAAAACTATGATCACTAGGGTCACTTTCTGAAAGCAATGGTGTTACTATCACTATGGATCTGTTCAGATTCTCTTCTGCAGCTACGTACTTTACTGGAATCACATTGGCTGGAGGAGGGGTTTGTTGTGCCAAAACTGGTTGAGGTTTTTGTTGGGCCTGATATTGGGGTTGATAGGGTTGCTGAGGCCTAGCATACTAATGTGGCAGGTATTGGTTTTGGTATCTTCCTTGTTGAGGATATGGCTGTGGATAAGTTTGCCTAACTGCTTGCTTATTGTATGGGAAATCTTGCGTGGTGTGATTAGTGTATCTCCATTCTATGGTGCAGTATTGAGTACTAGGTTTCACTTGGTGTTGAGCCATAATGGGACATACATTTGCCATATGGTCACCTCCACAAGTATAACATCTTTTCACTAGGGCAAACCTTGGTATTTTCTTGCTTGAGACTCCTAATTTGTGAGCTACTTTCTTGGCAACTTCCTCAATAGATGTGATGGAATTGAATTGAGACTAGTAGATCTATCCGAATCTCTATAGATTTTGGAAAGTTCTAACTCCTCCGCCAGGTTATCCTCAATGTCTTTGCACATGCGTACACATTCTTCTATGGTCCTAGGGTCCTTCAAGTACACATAAGATCTCAACTTGGTACCCAATAATGCATCTAAGAATAGGGCCACTTGTTTGGCTGGAGTGGGTAACTCTAGAACCGGACATCTCTCTAGGTATTGCCTAAACCTTCTTCGTGCAAGTCTAACAGTCTCTTGAGGTGTCTACTTGAAGCTGTGAATCAGTGAGGAAGTATTGTGCCGTATGCCACTCTTAGAAAATTCTGTGATGAAGGCTTCTACAAGTTGGTCTATGTTCGTGAGCTGACCTTGGTGAAGTGATTTTGTCGTATGCCACTCTTAGAAAATTCTATGATGAAGGCTTCTAGAAGTTTGTCTATGTTCCTCAACTGACCTTGGTGACATTGTGTGAATAGGTCATCAACTTGCTCGGCTCAAAGGACTTGCCTAAATTCTGCTACATGATCGTAAGGGTCTCCTGTTCCATCGAAGCAATTCTTCATGGACTTAACTAGTTGAGTTGGCCTCAAGGTCCTAGTGTGTTCTCTAGGCCTTGGCAAAGGAAAATCATCAACATTTCTTTGGTTTCTTGGGTACCTAGGTCTCTCAGTTTCTACTCTATCCGACTCTTTTCTCGTTCGTTCTCTTCCTATTGGGTTAGCAAAGCTTACCTCAGGTCTATCTCTATTCGTATCTCTCTGAGCTCCATGAGCTTGGGATGTTCCAACTCTTGGGTGGATATAGGAGACATTAGATCTTGGTTGGGGAAAAATAAATTCACCCTTCCAAGTGTAGGCATGCCTACCATGCTCTGAGACCACAAAGACTCTCTCTAATGTGTTGTCTAAGTAGGCCACTTTGCCTGGGGAGTCAGGATCTTTAAATTTTTATATTGTAAGCATTCCTAATTCATTAGGCTGGTCAGGCTTATACCTCTAGTAGGCTTCATCAGTCTCTCCGTTCGCGAGCAGATCTATGCTCTTATTGTCTTGGGGAACCCACTCTCGTGTGATGATTCTAGTGAGGACTAATTTGCCTCGGGGAGTCCTTGGCTCTTTCCCTAAGTTCCCTTGATGTAGGTCACCTATGTCTGTCCTCATAATCACATTACCAAATTCATATGTTCTATCAGGTTGGTTGGTGACTACATATATTTTCCCTTCCTTATCTACGTATGCACCATTCTCGAATTCGATGATTGATGCTCTAGTCCAATGGGTTGGTCTTGGTCTTTAATCTGGAGAACAAATCTTCTTAGGCCGTCCTCATAGATGCGTTGTCGTCGAGATTTTCTCTCCTCTCTCACTTATGAAGGCCTACAAAAAACATATTTGGTGAAGGTAGCCAGAATTCCCCGAGAAGTCCAAGATGCATCAAGGATGTCAAAGGAAGCTCACATACAAAGTTTCAAAGAAATCAAGAAAGTCCATGGTAGCCATCAAAGCTGGTCAAAGCTGGTCAGAGTTGGGAAATTAGGGCAAAAATTTCATTGACACCAAATTAGATGAAAATCCATATACTTGTAAAGATTGTCAAAGGCAGTCTATAGCCCAAATTTCAGCAGAAAATGGATTTTGTAGCACATTGATATGCTATGTTCATTTTGTAAAAATGTATTTTGTCTAGTTTGACCCTACAAATTCTTGTATAGAAATTTATGTTAGCCATATGTTTTGGCATGTATAAAGACCATATGTGGCTACATATTTGTATAAAGTTTCAAGGCTATCCGAGCTTCCTAGACACCTTAATGCCACCTTGCAAGCTTCCAAATGTAGTCAAACTTGTACAAGTTAGATTCAGATGGGAGTTTTTCCTGCATATTCCTGAAGGAGATCTTTGGAAACATAGTCCTACAAAGTTTCATCTTCATCAAAGTCTTTTTGGAGGGTCAAAGAGCACAAAGTCCAGTTTTCAAGATCACCGCAGTTTTCTAGAATAAGAAAATTGAAGGCTTGAAGGGCTGCCACATGTCAAAATATGATTGAACCATGGTGTACGGTCAAGATGAGCTCCTATTCAAGGGTGGAGATGCACTAAAGCATAAAGGAAGGAGGATCCACGAATTTTTCCATAAAAGAAGACCTTTTTTACAATCAAAGATCAATAATGCAGCATTTCTCCAAAAATAGTGGCTTATCTTATCCGAATTGATGTCAGCACTGATCCGACGGTCCAGATCATCCCCAGATCCAATGGTGGAGAATGAGGGCGCCTAAATTTCACTCCTTTACACTAGATTTGATAGAAAGAACAATTCCAAGCCATTGATTTGATTAATCAAATGGTTGTCATCAAAAGTAGTGATCCTAGAGTTGAGAGTTGATTTCTTTAGATCCAAGGGCCCAAATTCATTCAAAAAACTATATAAACCCCCCTCCAAACTCCTAGAGCATCATTGTTAGGCATCCATAGGGCTCATGCTAGCTTACGGTTTCCTTGAGACGATCACCCTCGGTTGAGCGAGTGAGGATCCAAGGTGAGCTAGTATGAGTATAGAACCTAGTTTCAAATTTAAGTTAGAATACCAATCTAGGATAGGCTCTTGAAACCAGCATCTCTATCTTGACTCACCCTCGGTGGAGCGTGTGAGTGAGTTAGAGCTGATTTTAATGAGTCTTAGACTTCTTTAGTTAGACGTTACGAGCCTAGACAGACATAGGGTCACTGGAGTGGAACTCACCTTCTTACGTGTGACATTCGGTTGAACTGTCATGGTTTGAGGGTCGGAACCACCTTTGATCAGTAGACTGCCTAGCTTGACGTACCACGACGATCTTATACATGTATCTTAATTCCAATCCTTTTAATTCATGTCACTTGTCACTTGTCTCTTGTCTCCTCTCTCAGTCTCTTAAGTATTTTTACATGTCTTCTATTTCTTCTATGTGTGAGAAGGCTCCGCAGTATTGCGTTGAACCAGTGAGGATGTTTCTTTGAGCTTGTGAGTAAACTCTATTATCATAATTCACTTGCATTCATATAAACCATACATACCCATACATATTGCTTAGTTTCTGAAAGTGTATAAGAAGCTCCAATATTGGACCATTCTTCCTTTCGAAACTGGTTTATGTGTAAGGATTCCATCTATTCACGTCATGCATACATATCATCCAAAGAAGACTATGCATATGAATTAGAATTAGGAAGTGTTTAAGAAGCTCCTTCAATGGACCATTCTTCCTTCCAAATTTGATTCGTGTGTATGGTTCTCTTTCATTCTTATCATTTATGTTCATAAATCTAAATTGCACTCCTACTTTCCCATTCCCATAATCATTTCAACATCTCTCTCTTCTCCATACTCAACATTAATTTCACTTTCATGTCCTTAAACCTTCCAACATTCATTAGCTTCATACACCCTGTGTGTGCCACGACCGGACCCGATCCACCCGGATTGCGATCACCTCCACATTTGAACCCGACGTGAAACGCTTCGTGGTATTTGCTTCTGATCTTGTTGGGAGGTTGTGATCCATATCCTTTGTTTCATATTTTTCATCCTCATCATATCATCATCATCAGTCTTGAGTGTTGCACTGGATTTCTCACAGTATCGTGCACATCTTCGTCGCGAAGTAAACACATTTGTGAGAGATCTAGAACATCGTGCATCACTTGCTTATTCACATAAGATGGAGGAAGGATTCAAATCCCTTATTGTTGAGAAACAAGGCCAAAGAATAGTCTCTTCTATGTTGAGAGAGAAGGGAAAATTCAATGGCATCAACATCACAAGCTACTTAGATTTGTTTGAAGAGCAAGCTATGATTTTTGGTCTTCCTGAAGATCTTTTGATATCATTCTTTGAACGAATTGTTGATAGCTCTATCATAAACCGTGTCACTCAATATGATAGTCTTCCTTGGAGTGATTTTAGAAAGGAGATGCTCAAAGAATTCTATCTTGAAGATTATAGCCAACATAATCGAGATGGATTCTTACGATGGGTCAATTCTCCAAAGCCTAGTAGCTCTATTACTCACTTACAAAATGAGTATATTAGACGCTATGAACAACTTCCTGATGAGGATAAGATAACTTTGGAACCTGATCTTGTGATCAATTTTCTTAAGCTTCTTCATCCTGAAACTCGTAGGGAAGTTGAACGGCGATTAGAAGAACCAGATAAGCGCTATGGTCTTACTGACAATTGGCAAAAAGTGCGTAAAGTAGTAGAGGTTGTAGCCCATAGACATCAAAGACAATCCATGCTTTATGAGCAAACTAGTCTTCCTCAAGCTAGCCTTCCACAAACTAAGGAGCAAGTTAGAGAACAATCCCATGCTATGCTTTTTGACTCTACTCCTATTCCTCAAATGATGGAGCCTACTCAAGGTTTTAAAGTAGAGCCAAATAAAAGTGTAGTTGAACAATCTCAAGTGGATGATTCTCACTAAGCAAACGGAAAGTCTTATTGCTACACAATCCAATTTGGCCAAGACTATAGATGCTTTACAATCTAGTTACACCAAAACTTTCCAAAATCAAATGAACCCAATGACTTTTCAAGAGCCTAATCAACATATTATAGCTACCAATCAAAATCCACAAATAGCTCCTACTCAAGCATATCAAGTTCCTCCAATGCATAATCCTTCAATGCAAAATCCTCATCCTCATGTGCAAAATCCTCAAATGTATCAAAACATGTATCCTCAAGCTTCTCAAATAGCTTTTCAAAATCCTCAAAATCAAAATTTTCAAAATCATCAACCGTATAATATGGAAGCTCCTCTTGCACCTCAAGTACCACATGTTGCTCCCCAAGCTCCTCAAATACATCAATTGCATTTTCAAAATCCTAATTATCCTGTTCAAGCAATACCTTATCAACAAAATCCTCAATTTCAAAATTTCCCACCACAAGTTAATCAAAATCCTCAAAATCAAAATGGTTTTGTGCGTGGCCCTCGTAGGTGTCCTTGGTGTGATTCGTTAGAGCACTTTTTGAGAGATTGTGAATTATTGAAGGCTGCTAAGGAGCAACGACTAGTAATAGACATAGACAAGAAAATCTGTGACTATCGATCTAGGCTACCTTTGCAAGGAAATTATGGTAAGGGAGGAATGAAAAAACATTATGAAAATATAACCATAATGGACGTAGGAACTAGAGGAGTGAAACTAGAAGCTCTTGATGAGCAACAAGTAGAATCAAGTAAACCCACAAAGGAAGGTGATTTTTCTATAGAGGCTTTAGTAAGAGCACGGGATGAGATTAGGAGAATAACGGCTTGGGAGTCACCAATAGAAGATCAATCTCTTATTTCTCACATATCCAATGTAGAAGAAAAACGAAAAAGAGATGAAGCTGAGCCTAGTGAAAGAAGAGTAACACGAAAACAAACCTCAGAGGGAATAGAAACAATCATAGAGCAGGGAGAAACATCACAATCGAAAGATAAAAAACAAGAAGCACAACCCAATGAACAAAAACAAGAGGAGAAACAAAAAGGGAAGAAGACAAAGCAAAGAAAAACAGAACCAAAGCCTTTGGATAAACAAGAACAATCAAAACAAACTGAAGACCAAACACGAGAACATGAACAAAAACAAGACCCTGAGCAAAAACAAAAGAAACCAAAGAGAAAACCTAAAGCCATCTTGATTTCAGAAATTGAGAGAAAAATAGATCCTATGGAGATTTTAGATGACATTTTGCTTAAGAGTCAAGTGACTATGTCTTTAGAACAAGTTTTCTCTATTGCAAAGCCTGTTTTTAAAGATAACTTTATCGGCCTAATTAAAAGGAAGAGGTTTCCACTTAATCTAGATACTGAGATGCAAGATTCTCTAGATCAAGATCAAGCTATGAATGAAGCCTTAAACTTTGATGAATCTGATGAAGAGGACTTTGATGATGATGAAGTAAATGTTAATAAAAATTTCTTAGGACCTATTCAACCTGACCATGAAAATCATGAAAACAATCCTGAAAGCCACTTTAAAAGAACATTTTGGTCTAGAGGTACATCAGAGATGCATGTTAAAATAGGAAATGATAAGAACACTATCACTGTAAATGCATTAGTAGATTCCGGCTCCGAAATCAATGTGATTTCAAGAGAAGTCTATGATAAGTTTCGATGGCCCATAGATAAAGATTGTGGATGGCGTATGAGAACTACAGATAATGGTGTAGGTACCCTGTATGGAGCTTGTGCTAGTGTGCCCATATCCATAGGAGGAATCACAGAAGAGTTTCACTTTTTTATTCAAGATAATTGCTCCTATGAAGTTCTCTTAGGTCAACCCTTTATTTGTGAGAGTCGTATGGAAACTAAAGCCATGGATGATGGGTCTACCTATGCTAGATTTAAGTCTAAGGATGGAATGCAATCACTTCAAGTCATGACAGTAGGAGTGAATCATCCTAGGAATCGATTGTCAATTAGAAAGAAACCTATTGTTACTCAGGGTCATGAGCATGCTTGTAGTGATTGTGCACCTCGATTCATGTTTGGAGCTACATATGATCAAAATTTCGGATAGAATCCATTGTTGAGCGGGACAACAGTGGATATTGGTTTGACATCTCGCATCCAACCAACATGTACAATAGTTTGTCACTTTGTTTTCCACATTCTAGATTAGATTTTCTTCATAAGAGTCAATTGTCCAAGCCTTTTATCCAAAAAACCCAAAAAAATTATAAAAACAACAAAATCATGGAACATGATGAGAACATTGAGCATGTGATTGAGACATCTCATTGTTTCTCTACTCTTGAGGAGTTAGAGTTATGTCTTCAACAAAATTCTAATTCCCATATTATTCTTATTTCTTCCCTTGATGAGTATGCTCTAATCCAAGAGTATGCTCTCAATGTTGACAAGTGCTCAAAATTTAACCAAACACATGATGCCTTAGTTGAAACAAAGTACAAAACTGTAGACAAAAAAATCAAACCCATAGCTCAACCATTACCTCAAGGAAGTAATGAAAAAATTATTGATGTGAAAAATGATCCAATTCTTCGGGATAAGAAAAACATAGGACATAAATTCACGGATGAGACAATCAAACATGTGAGAATTGGTAGAGATGATGACTTTCTTTTGCCAGCAGAGAGAGATAAATTTGAGAGAGTTATACGTAGCCATGGAAAAGCCTTTACTATGTATCCTCATGAGATTGGTTGTGTAGATCCTAAGCTAGTTGCACCCATGATAATCTTTACTATTCCACATATTCCATGGAATCTTCGTCCTATACCTAATCCAAAGGCTCACTTACCTGAGCTAATGAAACTACTTAAGGAGAAGATAAACATGAGAATTTTAGAGCCATCTTTTGCACCTTACTCAAATAGATGGTTCACTGTGCCTAAGAAGAATGGGAAACTACGTTTTATTCAAGATCTCCAACCCGTCAATAAAGTCACCATAAGGAATGTAGGAACAGGACCCATTGTAGATGAGTTTGCTGAATCATTTTCAGGACATTCTATCTATTCAATGGGTGATTTATATTCTGGATATGACCAATTCCAATTAGCAATTGACAGTCGTGACATAACCACAATGAAAACTCCTTTAGGCTTAGTGCGAATGTGTACTTTACCTCAAGGAGCGACTAATTCTGTGGCTCATATGATGAGTGCTATGAATATGGTCTTACATGACTTTATCCCTCATATAACTATGCCATTCATTGATGATATTCCAATTAAAGGGAGTAAGGAACGTGTAAAGGACATTACTTTAGATTCATCGGGATGTCGTAAATTTGTTCTTGACCATATCTCTGATTGTGAAAGAATATTTCAACGATTTGAAGAGGTAGGTCTCACATTTTCCATAGAGAAATCTGTTTTTGGTGTCAACGAGGTACTTATTGTTGGACATTTATGTGGCCATTATGGTCGAAAGCCATACCCACAAAAAGTTGATGCCATTAGCAAGATTTCTGAAACATGTAACAACGTGAGTGAGGTACGTAGATTTCTTGGTGCTTGCATCTTTTATGTTATTTGGATCCCTCACTTTGCTCATGTTGCTGATTGTCTTTATGACTTGTTGAGGAAGAAACGAAAATTTATTTGGACTGACAAACACACTCAAGCTATGCGTAAATTGAAGAAATTATTGCTTAAAGCTCCCATCCTTAAGCGTGTAGACTATTCTGCTAACAAACCTATTATATTGACTGTTGATACTAGTCCTATTGGTATAGGTTGGGTCATAAGTCAAGACGATAGTGAAGGGAATAGATATGCAATTAGGTTTGGTGCCAAAATTCTACATGAAACACAACGAAAATATCCACAGATCAAACGAGAACTATGGGGTATGGTAACAGCTTTGAAAATAGACAAAGAATATTTCATTGGTGCAAATGTCAAAGTTGAGACTGATTGTTTGCCTCTCATTGGAATGATAGCCAATTGTTCATCTCCTGATATAGCCATGCTTAGATGGATCTCATATATTAAGTTCATAAATCCTGAGTTAGTTCATATTTCAGGTAAGTCAAACTCAGTTGCTGATATGCTATCGAGAGCTAGATTTGATGACGATCTTGAAAGTGATCTAATAAAGAATGTGAATTTAGTTGACTATGTTCCACATATATATGAGTATGAGAAATTTCATGAGTCTGAGTACGAAGATGAATGGAGAGACATAGGAAAGTATCTTAGTACACTACAACCATTACCTAGCTGGACTACGAATAGATTCCGTAACATTAGGAAACGAGCTTATAACTTTTTCCTATGTAATGGTTATCTTTGGAGACATGCTAAGGGTAAGGTTAAGAATCCACAACGAGTCCTAGGAAAAAGAGGTCTTCAATTGCAAGTAATGAAGGAAATGCATGAGACATTATGGGCCGGTCATAAAGGATTTTTTGGAACATATGAAAAAATTAGAAGTACCTATTATTGGCCTAGGATGTATGTTGACATTAGTAGCTATGTTTCTACATGTTCTACTTGTCAACTTCATTCATCAGTCAAACATAGAGATCCGTTGCATCCTACTTATCCACCTTGTATTCACTACAAGTGGGTAGTAGATCTTGTAACTATGCCTAAAGGTATTGACAAAATGCGTTACATTGTACTTGCAAGAGAAGACTTAACTAATCATGTAGAGGGACGTGCACTACGATCTAAGACCACTTACAATGTTTGCAAATTCTTGCTTGAAGATGTCATAAGTCGCTTTGGGTACATAGAGAAAGTAGTTGTCGATCATGGAGAGTTAAATGCGAGAGAAGCTAAAGAGTTCTTTGAGCGTCACGGTATTTGTTTGTCTCTCACTACTGCATATAATCCAGAGGCCAATGGTAAAATAGAGAGAGGGCATCCACCTATTGTGAAAGCCATATCTAAAGCATGTAACGGTGACATCAAACAATGGCCTAGATTCTTACCTTTTGCACTTTGGGCAGATAGAATGACATGCACACGTACTACTGGATATATGCCTGCTGAACTCATGTACTGTCAAAAACCATTGTTTCCAATTCAGTCTCATATTTCTGCATGGTCAAATTTGCCTTGGTCTGAAAACATGTCTACTGATGATTTTTTGAGTTTGCGTATTAAACAGTTAGAACAAGGTAAATTAAGACTTAATGATGCTGTTGAAAAATTAAGAGAATCTAGAATGAAGAACAAGCATTATTTTGATAAAACTCATCGATTGCGTCCTAAGCCAATTGAAGTAGGAGATTGGGTGCTCATTTATGATAGTACATTCGACTCTCAATATGATGCACGCAAAAAGCTCACTCAACGGTGGTTTGGGCCATACATAGTATCAAAAGTCAACAACAATGGTACGTATGCTCTTTGTGAATTAAATGGTGTTGCACTAAAAGCTTTCATTGCAGGTAAAAGGATAAAGTTATTCAAGAAGCGTGATAATGACGAGTACATTTTGGATGAGGACATTGAAGAAGATGACAACAATGAGGCCGATTCATAAACAGGAGTATCCATGTTATTATTATTTAAAAAAAATCATAAACAGGAGTATCCATGTTATTATTATTTAAAAAAAAAAAAAAAACATCATTAATTTTTCAAGTTCATGTTGCTTTGTTTTTTTTCCAAGTTCATTCTATTTTTTTTTTCTTTTTTCCATGCTTGTTTCATGCATGTTTTTTTTCAGTCTTTGCATTGCATTGCATTGCATATCCACATCACTTGAGTCAAAAAAAGGGCAAATGATGATTTCTCTACTTGTGTAAAATTGTATCTTAGGTAGTAACTTATCTACTAAGAAATTGATTATAATCTAGGATTGTGGAAAGATAGGGCATGTAGATTTGGAGGTTTATTTTGGTGACATGACTTTCATATATAAACATGCATATGTATCCAGTATCGAAAGCATAATTGTTGAAATCCTAGCTCCTGCTATTGCATGTTTCTACATCCTTAGTCCATCTCACAGCACTTGTATCGGAGTTTAAACGACTGTTCTCCGTCATCAAAAATGGTTGTACCTTGTATCGGGGTTTAATTTTTCCTCGTCAAAAAAAAAAAAAAAAAAGCTACACTTTACCAAGAAGTTTACACTTTCTTCCACCCCAAAAAAGTGATCGTAACCATAAAGTTGCCAAATCACATCATCGAAAAAAAAAAAAAAAAAAGAGCAAGCCAAAGGAGGATAAAGAGGCATAGTAGAATAAATCACGGGCTATATAAGCAGATTTATGCATTAGTGGAGTTTAGTTAGATTTCCTTGCATGTTATTAGAGAAAGAGCATATTCATATTTATGTAGGAAAGGAGTTGATCTAAAATAAGCTAAAGATGAAAGATGTCTCTTGAAAATCCTAAATCTTTGTTTATAATCATATTTAAGGTAGATTGCTTTATGAAAAAGGTACAAAATTTTCTTCAAGTTGAGAGGAACTGATGCTTAAAACGACTCAATACATCCACTTCCACTTCATATTGATGCTTGTTTTTTTTCTTTCTTGTTGCCAATGTTGCTTGTTCATTTGCATATATGTTGCCTATTTGTTCATGCATATTCATGTTGCCTGTTTCAATTCTTTCTTTCATGCAAATTTTGCTTCATGTTGCGTTACCTACTTATTCATGCATATAATCAATTTTCCTTCCATGTTTCTTATGTTGCCTATAAAAGAATTTGATGCCTGGAACATTTTGTTTTTCAGAGATGCTAGAGTGGCGCTTCCGGAGGAATCGCAGGTTTAGTGGGGGCGAATGTCGTCGAGATTTTCTCTCCTCTCTCACTTATGAAGGCCTACAAAAAACATATTTGGTGAAGGTAGCCAGAATTCCCCGAGAAGTCCAAGATGCATCAAGGATGTCAAAGGAAGCTCACATACAAAGTTTCAAAGAAATCAAGAAAGTCCATGGTAGCCATCAAAGCTGGTCAAAGCTGGTCAAAGTTGGGAAATTAGGGCAAAAATTTCATTGACACCAAATTAGATGAAAATCCATATACTTGTAAAGATTGTCAAAGGCAGTCTATAGCCCAAATTTCAGCAGAAAATGGATTTTGTAGCACATTGATATGCTATGTTCATTTTGTAAAAATGTATTTTTTCTAGTTTGACCCTACAAATTCTTGTATAGAAATATATGTTAGCCATATGGTTTGGCATGTATAAAGACCATATGTGGCTACATATTTGTATAAAGTTTCAAGGCTATCCGAGCTTCCTAGACACCTTAATGCCACCTTGCAAGCTTCCAAATGTAGTCAAACTTGTACAAGTTAGATTCAGATGGGAGTTTTTCCTGCATATTCCTGAAGGAGATCTTTGGAAACATAGTCCTACAAAGTTTCATCTTCATCAAAGTCTTTTTGGAGGGTCAAAGAGCACAAAGTCCAGTTTTCAAGATCACCGCAGTTTTCTAGAATAAGAAAATTGAAGGCTTGAAGGGCTGCCACATGTCAAAATATGATTGAACCATGGTGTACGGTCAAGATGAGCTCCTATTCAAGGGTGGAGATGCACTAAAGCATAAAGGAAGGAGGATCCACGAATTTTTCCATAAAAGAAGACCTTTTTTACAATCAAAGATCAATAATGCAGCATTTCTCCAAAAATAGTGGCTTATCTTATCCGAATTGATGTCAGCACTGATCCGACGGTCCAGATCATCCCCAGATCCAATGGTGGAGAATGAGGGCGCCTAAATTTCACTCCTTTACACTAGATTTGATAGAAAGAACAATTCCAAGCCATTGATTTGATTAATCAAATGGTTGTAATCAAAAGTAGTGATCCTAGAGTTGAGAGTTGATTTCTCTAGATCCAAGGGCCCAAATTCATTCAAAAAACTATATAAACCCCCCTCCAAACTCCTAGAGCATCATTGTTAGGCATCCATAGGGCTCATGCTAGCTTACGGTTTCCTTGAGACGATCACACTCGGTTGAGCGAGTGAGGATCCAAGGTGAGCTAGTATGAGTATAGAACCTAGTTTCAAATTTAAGTTAGAATTCCAATCTAGGATAAGCTCTTGAAACCAGCATCTCTATCTTGACTCACCCTCGGTGGAGCGTGTGAGTGAGTTAGAGCTGATTTTAATGAGTCTTAGACTTCTTTAGTTAGACGTTACGAGCCTAGACAGACATAGGGTCACTGGAGTGGAACTCACCTTCTTACGTGTGACATTCGGTTGAACTGTCATGGTTTGAGGGTCGGAACCACCTTTGATCAGTAGACTGCCTAGCTTGACGTACCACGACGATCTTATACATGTATCTTAATTCCAATCCTTTTAATTCATGTCACTTGTCACTTGTCTCTTGTCTCCTCTCTCAGTCTCTTAAGTATTTTTACATGTCTTCTATTTCTTCTATGTGTGAGAAGGCTCCGCAGTATTGCGTTGAACCAGTGAGGATGTTTCTTTGAGCTTGTGAGTAAACTCTATTATCATAATTCACTTGCATTCATATAAACCATACATACCCATACATATTGCTTAGTTTCTGAAAGTGTATAAGAAGCTCCAATATTGGACCATTCTTCCTTTCGAAACTGGTTTATGTGTAAGGATTCCATCTATTCACGTCATGCATACATATCATCCAAAGAAGACTATGCATATGAATTAGAATTAGGAAGTGTTTAAGAAGCTCCTTCAATGGACCATTCTTCCTTCCAAATTTGATTCGTGTGTATGGTTCTCTTTCATTCTTATCATTTATGTTCATAAATCTAAATTGCACTCCTACTTTCCCATTCCCATAATCATTTCAACATCTCTCTCTTCTCCATACTCAACATTAATTTCACTTTCATGTCCTTAAACCTTCCAACATTCATTAGCTTCATACACCCTGTGTGTGCCACGACCGGACCCGATCCACCCGGATTGCGATCACCTCCACAGCGTGCACCTAATCGGTTGGTCCTAAGGTATTCAAGCTGAGTTTTGTATGGGCCTTCGGGTTTCTCCAAATAAGCCATAGCTGAACTCTCTGTGGGTCTCTCCATACCATAAGAAACACTGATTTCAGAGCTAGGGTAGTGCGAGTAATTGCTCAACTGCTGGGCCCAAGACCTAGCAGTGTGATTGATACTAGCCTCTGAAGACCGAAGGCTCTGTCTATCTCTCCCTAGGTGTCGTCCTGATCTAAGGTTCATATGCCTGATCGAAAGACCCCAATTTTCCCAAGTACAACCTTGTTGCAGATCAATTCGTATTAATCACTTGATTCTTTTTTTTTAGTTTGTTATCATGTTTATGCTCTTGTCTCATATCACGTCGTCAAGAATACTTAAGTGAATTTTGCACATGATAATTAATGGATTCAAGTTTACTTTTGTCTCTTAGATTTTTCACACTTAAGACTTGCTTAATGCTTGTACTTAGTTGATTAGTTCTCTTGGACTTGATTCGTGCCTAGCATAGCTCTAATTAATCACCACACCCAAGTCGCACTTAGCCTAAGCTAGGAATTGACAAAGGAGGGTTGAGAGAACTTCCAACCTCCAATCACTTGTTGCTAAGATCGCTACACAAGCCCAGGAAGCCTTCTCCCTAGCTTGGTATCTGCCCTTGGTAGCTTGCTTTGGATGCCTTGATTGCTCAAAATGTTATTGGAAAGTTTCACAAGTTAATATTGCCCTTTATCACAATGAATTGATAGACACATATTAAGAAGTATAGCCCCCTTTTGGAACAACTCACTGTGCCCCCAAAATTCCTATGACCAGCTATTCCCACCTAATGGCCAACTTAAAAATATATGTTCTAAGATTCCACGTAGGATTCTCAATGAGCTTTCCAATGAGACCAAAATCTCATGAATCAGAGTTTGTATGGTGAAGTTAGGACCATTCAGGCACTTGGGGGTCAAAACAGGTTCTCAGGGTTCAAGAATTTATCTAAGATTTTCTAGTTGTTTTGCCCACTTATAAGACTCTAAGGTAGTCCCAATATGTCAAAAATCATGCCCAAAATTACCATAATTCCACCCCCAAAAAATATGTGTGAAATCGGTATGTCGTGATAGCTCAGGCCGGTGTGTGGCAATTGCTCAGGCCGATGTGTCACAATAGGCTCTTATGTCGCAATAGGCTAGTGTGTCACGATATGCCAGTGTGTCGTGATAGGCCGGTGTGTCACAATAGGCCGGTGTGTCGCAATAGGCCGGTGTGTTGCGATAGGTCGGTGTGTCACGATAGTCCGAAATAGGGTGAACTCTTGTGATCAAGCTAGTGATCCTGGAAGCTCTCAACCTGCGCGGTGTCGTGGTGCACTCAGAATCGTGATAGGGGCGACTTTTCAGTCTCTCGCGATAGGTCGATGTCTCGAGGCTTGCACAAATAGAATCCGTACACCTCCAGAGCTTGCTAGAGATGATGATGATGCAGAAACTTGCAAGAACAAGCAAGAAACACACACAAAAACAGCAAAGCACTCTCGCTCTCTCTCAAACTCTCACTATGCAATGAGGTGAATGAAATGGGAGTGGGAATATAAAAGGAAGATGGAGATGGTGTAGAGTAGAAGTGGAGATGGAGATGGAGATGAAGATGAAAAAAATTAGTGAAAAATAAGAAATAACCTACTACTTACCTTTCCAATGTGTCCTCTCTATGTCTTACCATCACACGCTCGTCCTCAAAGCTCGATCCCTGGCAACGACGCCAAAATTTGGTGTAACACAGTGGTGAGTAGCACCTCCTTTAATGTCAATCCGGGAAGACATGAGGATGGTATGAAGACCTCAAACAAGTGATGGCACAAGTGTGTGAGTGAGAAGCACACAAACATGCACACACATACACACACGTGCACACAAGGTAAGGACAAAGACAGAGACAATGGAATTTTTTAGATTACTCAAAAAAAGTTTTTTGTACAAGCTCAAATCATCAACAAGTTACCCCAAAATGAGACACACACATACACGCACACGCGCACACACGGCAAGACAAAGAGGAAGAAAATGGAATTCTTTAGATTACTTCAAAAGTGCTCATACATGTTCAATTCTATTACAAGCTAACCTCCAAAATGAGCTCTCTAGCTCTATTTATAGTTTTTGACTAGCTTTTGACCCTGTCTAGACCTAGTGTCCAGCCTTGTTAAAAATTAGGTTCTAGGGCCTATTTGGAGGCTCAAACGGAGTCTAAAAATCATGAAACTTGGTACCATGATACTTCCAATACTCCTCAAGCTTGAGGACTCCTCGTCTTGCACAAAATGGAGTTACAAAAAGGTGAAATGGTATTTACAATGATTTGTAATGATGAGAATCACCGTTATGAAGATGTTGTTTTGCAAAAATTTGAATGGCCTACTTGCCAGATCTTCGTTGACTACTTAGTCTACTTGTGCCTTCTCTCCGCTTTGGCTCCCTTCTTTGGCTTCCTTGTCTTGTGAGTCCTTTGGTGCCTTGACTACTGCTGGCAACACCCCCCCTCTCTCGCGTCTGTCGTCTCTGACAGACCCTTGTCGAGCTGAGTGTTGGACATAGTATTGAACCACATCTGAAGCAAGGTGGTGTTCTTCTAGTCGCAGCCCCCATCCTAGGTCTGTTAACAATGCATCCCAATCCCCTGGACTTGGAACGTCTAGATGTGGCACCTGCAATTGATCTGAGTGGATGGTCCTCTCCACAGCGAATAATTGGAGGAGATGTGAGGGCCTGGGTACGAATATTTCTGAGTGATATTCCCAGAACCCTGTGACGAACATCTCCTCGAAGGTCTGCTTGAAGCAAGCTGGGAGGTATTTTATTCTTGCATGCCAGGCATATATTACCTTTATTGAGGGAGTGGTGCTCATGTCGTATACCAGGTCTAGGTTGCCTATAGTGAAGCCAACTCTTGAGAAATGGGGGTCTTTGATGTTTTTGAATGTTCTGAATGTGATCAGCATTAATTCAAAGATCTTCATAATGCACATCTGTGCCATCACATCCAGTGTGTTCCGTAGTCGAAGGCTCCAATAACGGATTGTAGAAATCATATAAGCAACAGTGGGAGGTCCAAGTGGAGGTGCTAGATAGACATAATTTAACCACTTTGCACAGCCTTTGACGTTCTTGATAGCAATGGTAAACTCGGTCCAGGTGCGTCTTCAGAGGACTGGAACATAACAAGGGTTGTATTTGATAAATAGCGGCATGTTGTTCCAGCTACGAACCATTTCAGGGTAAGTTTCTAAGAGTCATATCCGCTAGGTAGGTTGATGAATGGATCCTTTTTTAGCACTCTCCGGGATATCGTCAGGGCCGAATTGTGTGGCAAAGGTTGGAGCCTTGCCACATCCTTGTTGAATCTCTGCGTTGTAATGTGCCAAGAGTACACAATATGGCACATATTGATCATAGTTGGTGCCTATCCATCTGTGATGAGACATACTTCAGAAATATTATGACTTTATGATAGTGTCTTCCAATTTAGCCATTGATTGGATTTGGAGTGCCACTCGATCTTCATGGGTTTCAGCTGTCTTTTCGAGTTTCTGAAGCCATTCGGGTACTTTGACTTCCAGGGTGTCCATTCCTTCCGAGGTTTGCTGACCTCCTGGCATCGGCATAGGAACATATGGTTCCTCATACGACTCATCCACCTCAATGGGTACCAATTCATCTGGCTCTGATCCTATAACTGGAGAGGGTTGTCTTTCATATTCGAGTAACTTCTTCTGCAATTCTGCCACCTGCTCCGTTAATGCCTTTACTCCCTCTGAAGTCGAGGTTGTCTCTATGACCTTGGGTTGTTCCTCCTATTCCCTGAGCTAGTGGCGTAGTGCATCTCGTTCCTTTTCCAGATCATCATGTGCTTCTAATAGATCGGCATAGCTTTCCACGATTATCTTCATTGTATCTGAGGGGACTGCTTTAAATTGTTTTGGGTCGATCTCGTGGGGGGAGCCTTCCATTGCAGCTTCTAGGTTTTCTTCGTTTTGCTTCTACAAACGCTTGTTCTCTTCGAGGATGATAGCTATGTGTTTCCTGAGTAGGGTCAAATTACGTCGGACTCTTAGATTATCTGTTTGGTAGACTTCAAGTAAAGCTTCGATTTGTTTGATGCCTGGCAACTGTGAGGGTTGGGGTGTCTCCATGAGGGTTTGATGGGCCTGCTCCAGTGTGGTGTAGCATTGATTGAGGTTAGCGTTTTCGTCTTCTATAGTTGTAAGCCGCCTCTGTAGTTGTTGGTGATTCGTAGTTAGTTGACGATGACGGTCTTCGAGAGCCTGATACTCCCTCTGTAGTTGGTACACACATTGATGTAACGTCAAAAACACATTATTTACATTAAAGAATGCAGGGTAAGGAGGGGATGCAGAGGGAATGGGCAAGGGAAAGGGAGTCATGAATGAGGTGGAGTCAAGTGGTGATGTGGGTGGAGGGGGTATGGGAGATTGAGGCTGCGTGGGGGGAGGGAGTGGTGTTGTGGCTGGTGATGTTTCCATGGTGTCAAACGTGTGTGTGACCGTGTAGATGGGGATAGTGGGTGGGGTGGATGTGATGTTCGTGAATAGTGTTGTGAAACTGGGCATGGTAACTCCTCCGAATTGGATGCCGGGAGAGAGAGGAATTCCCATGACATATGTGGTAATGGTGGAAGTGGGGGTGGTAGTGCCATGTGGTGAAGTGAATTGTGTAGTGATTGATACAAGGAATTGTTTTGTGGAAGGACTCCACAACCTATATCCCATCTACTTATCATCATAACCAATAAACACATATTTTTCAGCTTTAGGTTCCAATTTGTGACTTAATTGTGATGGCACATATGCATATGCCAAACATCCAAATACTTTGCAATGATCCAAGGTAGGTCTCTTTCCCCACCAAGCTTCATAAGGTGTCATACCTTGCAAGGCTTTACATGGTAATCTGTTAACCAAATAAGTAGCTGTATTTACAGCCTCAGCCCACAAGTAATTTGGGCAATTCTTCTCCTTCATCATGGATCTTGCAAACTCAACAAGAGTTCTATTCCTCCTTTCTGCTACACCATTTTGTTGAGGAGAGTACATGCAAGTAATTTCCCTTTTTATACCTACATTCCACAAGTAATCACTGAACTCATTAGAGAAATACTCTCCCCCTCCATCTGACCTTAGTCTCTTCAACTTATGACCTGTAATTCTCTCTGCATACACATGATAGTGTTTGAATGTGTTAAATACTTCTAACTTGTCTTTGATCACATAGATAGTGATCCATCTAGTAGCATCATCAACATAAATCACATAATACCTTGAACCATTGATACTGAAATCCTTTGAAGGTCCCCACACATATGTGTGTACCAACTCAAGCTTTTTTGAATACATAAAACCATGCTTGGAATAAGATTGCTTATGAGCCTTACCTAATTGACATGCCTCACATCTGTATGTCATATGTTGACCTGTAACATTAGGAAATCCAAGCACTGAACCATTGTTAATCATATCTTTGATACCTCTTTCATTGAAATGTTCAAGCCTCTTATGCCAAAGATCTAACTCTGAGATCTTATGTCCTCCATAAGTGAACAAGGCATGACCAACATTACCTTGAATCTTCAAAGTGAACAACCTTCCTTCTTTCTTCCCTGAAACAATTTGTTTATACCCATTGCTAGGGTCTTCCACAAACACTCCTTCATTAGTGAATCTCACTTCATAACCTTTTTCAACAATTTGTCCTACACTTATCATATTCTTAGGAATTGTAGGAACATACAAGAACTTACTCAAGAGGGTGCTACCATCCTTGGCCTTCACTGATCCAATTGACTTCACATTATGCTTTGTATTATCACCTATTTGAACAACATGATTAGATACCTTATTTTCCAAATCAGTCATCAATGCTATGTTACCACTCAAGTGATTGCTACACCCTGAGTCAATGAAGAAGACTCTTTGGTCTTCATTTTGCCTTTCACAAGTTGAATTCATTATCAATGTTGAATCCTCCTTCTGATCTGAAGCATAATTGTAGTAGGTATTATTGTATTGTTGACTTTGGAATCCTCTACCTGCATTTCTTCCAAAGTAACCCCTACTACCTCTTCCTCTAAAGTTACCTCTTTGATTTCTACCACCTCTTCCTCTTGAATTAAAATTCTGATTATATCCACCATTACTCTGATTATTGTGCCAACAATCATTAGCTAAATGATTTATCTTACCACAAATCCAGCAAGCTTTGACTCCATCTTTATTATTCCTGCCTCTTCCTCTACCTTTGCTACCTCCTCTTCCTCTTAGGAAGTTGGCTTGACTAGTTGTGCCTTCATCTTCATTTGCTTGTTGCTTCCCTTTGCTAATTTTCTTCTTATCCTTTGAGTACATTGCATCACCTGTACTCTTGTCACTTTCACCTTTGACATCCTGCTCACAGGTTAACATATGTCCTAGCAACTGATTTAAGTCAGGAGTAAAATGATCAAATGATAATTCAGTAGACAAAATGAAAGGCTTCCATTTGTCATCACCTCTCAAACCTGTAAGGATTTGCCTTACCAATTTATCCTCCTCAATGTCTTCATCAACAACTCTTAATGCATCTGCAATGTCCTTCATTCTGGTTACATAATCTGAGATGGATTGAGAGGCCTTCTTCTTGAAAGTTGTAAATTCTGCCCACAAAGATGCCTTCCTAGACTTTGTGGTATTTTGGAAATGCTCCTCCAAAGCATTCCATATATCACTTTCACTTTCAAGACCTCTAATGTGAGGTAGCAAGTAGTCATTGACTGCCATATAGATAATGCTCCTAGCTTGAGCATCTCTCTTCATCCAATTCTTCAAATCTGACAATTCCTCCCTAGTTGGAACACTAGGATCTCTGAATTGAGGATTTTCTTCTTCACTTGTAATGTAAGCTATCAAATCTTGGCTCATTAGATGAGCTTCCATCCTCATTGACCATGTAGGATAGTTCTCTCTATCCAATTTCTCTATCTGAAGAGAATCTCCCATCCTTTCTTTACCTGTGTATTGAATTCTTTAAACTTTATGAGTAACAGATGTAGCTTTACTTTGAATAATACTCCTTCTGCCTTCCTTGGTGTCGTATGACCTCCTTCTCAAGCTTTGCTCTCAAGCTTTCACCTTTTGAACCTTCAGTCGTTGAATTCTTTACACCTGCAGTAGTCGGGATCCTCCTTCCTTCAATTCTGATGCTTCTTGCTCTCATACCACTGATGGAGAGTGTTAATCTCCAAAAGAACAACCTACTCTTGAAATTAGAGCACCTCTATATCAAAAGTAAGTCAAAACTTCCACCAATTTGGAGGATCAATACTCAATTATAAGGATTTTGGAAAATCTATGAAAAGGATGACTCTACAGAAAGTTTGTTGCACATATCTCTCTCATTGACTTATGAAATGTGTAACATTTTTTATAAAACTTTGCACAAGGTGTCGCCTAACGATTACGCACCTCCTACAAGTCGAATCACTTCAAAAGATTCAGTAGATCTTGAGAAATCAACTTGACAAGTCACCTATGTCTAAAACTGTTCTTCTGAGAAGTCGATTTAGACACCTATAACTTTTAAGACATGGTTCTCCAAGAATAGAACCCGTTGAAGCAAATGGTTTTAGCCACAAGTAGCTTACCTTCCAACTAAAAGATTAAGTGCTTACTTGCTCAAAAACTTTAAACTGTGGAAGGAGAACTGATCAAAACATTGACTTCAAATTTTGTGCCTATTTCAGGAACGAGTGAACACTTCTTCACATATGAATGTTCCTACACATAATTCTCTCAGCCTCATCACAATTGGAAGCTAAAAATTGTACAGAGGTTGATCACCTATAGACTTAGACTTGTACTAAAGCATTTCACAAAAGATCTAACAGAGAAGGAGAAAACTCAGAAATATCGGGCGAACATTTTCTTCATTTCTGAGAGAAATTACAAGTGAGTGATGAGAGAGTCTTAACTCACTTCTAAGATGTCTAATGACACATACAACTTCTGATTACTCTATTCTCATGCTCTCTCATACTTGTCCCAACATTTTCCATAGTATTTATAGGCAAATATTTACAAACTTATGACTATTCAAAAGTATAAGTGACCTATATCTGAACTAATGTACATATGTGTACATATCTTTCAACACCTGAATGTAAACTTCTTCTATGCTTCAAAACTTGATCTTGTCTTCATTCTTTGACTTCCAAAACTTCAATTGTTGATTGCTCTGCACCAACATTAGTTGGGGGATTAATCAGACCAACAAAGTCTATTCCCCACTTAGAGAATGCACGTCCACCCATCATAGGTTTCAAAGGCATCTCATCTTTGCGTATAGGATACTGAGTTCGCTGACAGACATCACACCACTTCAGATAGGTATTTGCATCCATGTGAAGGGTCGGCCACCAAAGTCCTGCAAATAGGATTGCCTTGATCACCCGATCTGGTCCAAAGTGTCCTCCTGCTACACCTTGGTGAGTAGTTTCCAAGATCTTAAGATATTCACTCTCATGGACACATAATCTGAGATAACCATCTTTACCACGCTTGTATAGATTATCACCAATGAGTGAGTAATCTAGGGCTTCTTGTTCTAGAGTTCTTGGTCTGGCCAATGTCATATCTTGTGGGAATGTTTTCGTCCCCAGGAAGGCTACTAGTGGTTCACTCCAATCTGGCACTATGGACACTTGATAAAGGGTGGCATGCTCCATGGGTGGTTTAGTGCAACAGATTGGGCATTCTTTACACATCTTATGTACATCAGCTTCCATAGTAGGTCAATGCACTCCAAATCTCCTTAGTGTCTGTAAAGTTCTTTGCCTCAAATGGTGTTGCTCTAATGCACCTACATGTGCTGATTGCAACCATTTTGCGTACTTGTCCTCTTCCACACAACAAGCCAATATCCCTTGATCTGTCTGTTTGTACATGCTTCCTACCATGATATGGTACTTCTCGGCTTTTACGACCTCCCTATCTTGAGTGTTTATGACTGGATGGTTAGGCCCGTATGTCAATACTGGCACTAATGGCTTAGCCCACTAAGGTACAACTTCCAAATTAGACAAGTAAGCATCAAGAAGGTCATCTGATACTCCTTGTGGGGCTTCTCCAGATGTGAGCCTAGAGAGATGGTCTGCTCTCAAGTGAGTCTTCCCTTTCCTCACCACAACCTCAAGGTGATATTCCATTAGTAAGAGAAACCATCTTACTAATCTACCTGTATTGCATGGCTTGTTTACCAAGTACAACAGTGCTTGATGATCAGTAAAAAATTTAAACTTATTTGCAAGCAAATAGTGTCTAAACTTTTTAACTGCATATACCATGCCTAATCCTTCTCATTCAGTGGTGGTATAATTTCGTTCAGCTGCATTCAACTATCTACTAGCATAGGCAATTGGAAGATCCATATTACCTTCGCCTGTAGGTTGTGCGAGTACACATCCAATCGCGTAGTTGGATGCATCCACGTGAACATGAAAGGGCTTATTCCAATCTGGTGTGGTCAAGATTGGTGCTGAACATAATCGTCGTTTAAGCTCATTGAAGGAGTTTTCACACTCTTCAATCTACTCGAAATTGGTTAAAAGTCCATACAGAGGCTTTGCTATGATGGCATACATGTGTATAATCCGTCGGTAATAACCGCAATGCCCCATGAAAGCTTGTACTTCCTTGACATTCTTTGGCCTAGGTAGCTCTGCAATAGCTCTAACTTTTTCCTCGTCTGTAGATATGCCATTCTTTGACACTATGTGTCCTAGAATCTTGCCCTGCCTGACCATGAAAACACACTTTTCTGGGTTCAAGCAGACTTGATATTCTCTACATTTGTCAAAGATTTGCCTGAGCTCAGGTATATTGTGTTTGTCTAATGTTGGAATGTGCACAAAGATCATCAACATAGACCTCTAAATTCTTGCTCAGGAATTCTTTAAATACATGGCACATCAATCTCTAAAAGGTTGTGGGAGCATTGGTAAGCCCAAATGGCATTACTCGAAAAGCAAATATGCCCCACTCTGTGGCAAAAGCCATCTTGTGCTGATCTTCTGGGGCAATGACCACCTGATTGTAGCCAGAAAATCCATCAAGGAAACTGTATACTTCCTTGCCTGCTACTCTTTCTAGTAGATGCTCAGTGATAGGAAGCAGATACTTATCTCGGATTGTTGTTGCATTAACCTTCTTCAAGTTGATGCATACATGTAACTTTCCATTCTTCTTGGGCACAACCACGATGGGGGATACCCACTCAGTGTGCTAAATTCCATAGATGAATCCAGCTTCGACCAAGCGATCTATCTCTTCTTTGATCTTAGCAGCATAATTATCGTTATACGTGTATGGCTTCTGCTTGGATGGTTTGGCATCTAAGGTCATGGGAACTGTGTGAGCATATGTCCGAGTCTACACCTTTTAAATCCTTGTAACTCCAAGCAAATACATCTCTGTATTCTCTTAGCAAGGCTATCAACTCATACTCCTCTTCTTTCGTCAGGTCATGCCCTATGTAAGTGCATCTTTCTTCTCCTTCTTCCATGGCTACCACTATTTTCTTGGTGGTTTCTTTGTTATCATAGGCCTCTCCTGATTGAGCCTCACAGTTAGGCATTCTCACCATGACTCTCCTATCGTCTATTTCATACTACTTGAAATTTTCAGGGACCTCAAACAAAGATTCTTCCTCCTCAGGTGCGAGTTCTCTCTTCTTTTTTTTTCTTTCCTTCATCCTTAGGGGTCACTTGTGTGGTTAACCTTACGTCATTTGTGAGCTCTCCATGTCTCTGAGGGTGAGCTGCAACTTCATAGAAGTATTCCTCACTTGATGCAAATGGTGGCTCCATAATGATTGACTCTAGATCGGAGTCACTTGCATCCTCAAATGCATCAGGGCTAGGTTCACATTCTTCCACAACCGAATCTCCCATGATTGGCTCTATGGAGAAAATTGAAATATCATAGCCATCCTCATCATAGTGGGGTGTCCATTGTTCTTCATTGATGGCTACATCCACTGTTGCTAAAATTTCAGCCCAACCATGAGGCTCAAATTCTTCGTCAGGAAATACTACAAGTGCATAGACTGGGTCTTGAATTGATCTATGGGTTTCTTTCGCACCTACCTCTTGTGAAAAGATGGATAGGTATGTGCTTGAAGATGAAGAGGTGTTGCAAAATCCTTGATCTACACCAGCCAAATGAACTCCAGGAGTATATGGTGGGCCCTTTTAGCTTGCCAATGGATGTATTAGACACCCTATGTACCTTGGAAGATCACTCTCAAAAAGATAGATCAAAACAGATAAGTTGGAGTAAGGTCAAAGGTGAAAACTTGCTATTCTTGGTTCATACACCTGTCCAGTGTTTTACATAATTCTCACCAATTAGCTTAATTCCTCTTGGGGAAGTCTAGGTAGCTTAAAGAGCTAACTTTCAAGAGTAATCTCATCAAAAATAATAAACCACACACTGAGAATGAGTTTTAACAAGTGATGACATCATCCCGATTTTCACGGGCTGTTATAGTTTGAGACTAGTGAGCAGACAAATGAACATAACTCAAAATGTAGGAATGCAATGATTATGAAACTTTGTATGCTAATACTAGACAGTAAGTTGAATCTAACAAGATTTAAATCTTTGAATTTGGATACATAACCGCTGAGAAATGGCTCTGACAAGATGAGTGAAAAAATCGGGTACCTGACAGAGAAGTGAAGATGAACAGACCCTGTTGACTTCAAATGAACATAACTGAAGGTTGCAACATCCAAATGACATGAAAATTTGTGAGCATATAGTAGACGTATAGAGCTAACTTTACCAAATTAAATTACTGAAAAGGATGCACCAAGCTCAGAGAAACCATCTCTGCAATGTGACTGAGAAAACTGAGAGTAATGGCAGTGAGTAGTACACTTCACAAGAACATGGACATATGAACTCAAATAATCATGAAAATGAAAGTATATTGCTTGTACAATACAATGACTTACTGATATATATGTGTTCTTTGTAATCACACCTTGATATGGCATAAAGCTCAGCTCTTGGAGGTCTTCACATAGGTCTCTCTAACCATGACTAAAACTGCCATCTATTTATAGTTGAGTTTGGGAGGCTAACTTCCCTCAATCACTCTCCAATCAATCAATGATTGATTTGATTCTCTACCTACCACAAATCATGAATTTGTGGCTCCTCTTTCACTTTTTGATCATGTGGACTCAACCACTTAAGATTCTCTTACTTTTACATTAAGTAAACTCTTCAAAAAATTACAAGAGGTAGTTCACAAGTGAACTTTACATAGTCTTCTTTTTAAAGCTTCTTCTAAGACTTTTTGAGACTCAAGCCAATACTTAGGCTTGTCATAGACTTGCTCCAACAGCTCCCCCTGAAGCTAAGTATGCTTAAGGTCTTCAATCTTCCAAGATTACGTGTAAACCAATCATAGCCTTGAATTTGCAAAGCTTTGTACCATCCAATGCTTTGGTTAGAATATCTGCACATTGTTGATGAGTGGACACATATGATATTTGAATCTCTTTGCTTAGAACCTTCTCTCTTACATAGTGATAATGAACTTCAATATGTTTAGTCCTTGAATGAAAAATAGGATTAGTAGCCGAATGAATAGAACTCATATTGTCACCATAAATAGTTGGAGTTCCAAACTCCAATCCAAGATCTTTGAATAATGTCTTCATCCACATAGCTTCTTGTGTAGCTATGGCAGGACCTCTGTATTCAGCTACAGTAGAAGAGAGAGCAACTGTGGGTTGCTTCTTGGATGACCATGAAATAAGCTTTGAACCTGCAAAGGTAAGATAACCTGAAGTGCTCCTTCTATCTTCTTTGGAGCTAGCCCAATCTGCATCAGAAAATAGCTTCAAACCTAAATCAGATACGTAAGGATAATAAAGTCCATTTATGGTTCCTTTGAGATACTTGAGAATCCTTTTGGCAGCATCCATATGTGGTTTCCTTGGTGTGTGCATAAATTGGCTTAGCGCACTCACACTGTAACATATATCTACTCTTGTCAATGTGGCATAGTTGAGACTACCCACTAGACTTTGATATGATGTGATGTCCTCTATGAGTTCACCTTCATGTGAGCTCAATTTGTGATTGACCTCCATTGGAGTACCTGCAATCTTATAATCTTGCATCTTGAATTTTGCCAACATGTCCTTAATGTACTTTCTTTGAGTGGGAAACAAACCATGATCTTTGTAGACAACTTCCAAACCTAGGAAGTAGGTAAGTGAACCCAAATCACTTATCTTGAACTCTTCTCTCATCTGATCTTTGATCTTCTTCATACCATCTGCATCATTTCCTGTCAATATAATATCATCTACATATACACATAAGTAGATGACCTCAGAATTACTCTTTTTGATAAAGAGTGAAGGATCTGCCTTGCTTGGTTGAAAGCCTTTGTCCTGCAAGAATGAAACAAGCCTGAAATTCCAAGCTCTTGGAGCTTGCTTGAGACCATACAATGCTTTGTTAAGTTTACACACATAATCAGGATAAACTTGATTCTCAAAACCAGGTGGTTGTGCCATATATATCTCTTCTGTTATCCAACCATTCAAGAATGCATTCTTTACATCTAGTTGAAGTATCTTCCAATTCTTGGAAGAGGCAATACTAAGCAAAACCCTAATAGTAGGCATCTTTGCCACAGGAGAGAAAGTCTCCTCATAATCAATTCCCTGAGTCTGTGCAAAGCCTTTTGCTACAAGCCTTGCCTTATACCTGTTAATGGAACCATCATAATTCTTCTTGAGTTTATAGACCCATCTTGAGCCTATTACCTTCATGGATGAAGTCTTGGGCACCAAATCCCAAGTGTTCTTTTCCTCAAGTGCTTCAATCTCTTCTTTCATTGCATGCTTCCATTCTGTTTTTTCTTTGGCCTCTTCAAATGATGATGGCTCCTCTTGGCTTATGTCCTGTGCTATGTAGATAGAATGTTTAGTTACTAATGAGGTGTCAAACCCATACCTTTTTGGTTTTTTCTTTTCCCTCATAGATCTTCTTAGGCCATGATGTGATGATTCTGCCTCATGTCCAAGTTCCTGCAATTTTGCTTTACCTTTAGACTTCCATGCTTTGATCTTTTCCATATGAGATTCTTCATCATGCTCCGAGGTGTCTTGTTCTTCAATCTTTGGTTGTTCTCTACCAAGCTTTGGAAAATCTTCTTCAAGATTATATGGTAAATTGACCTTCCTGCATGAATCTTCATACCACGAATTGTTTTCATCAAAAACTACATCTCTGCTTACCAGGAATCCTTTGTTGGTAGGGTTGTATAACCTGTAGCCCTTTTGATTGTTTTCATATCCAATAAATACACACTTTTCTGCCTTTGGATCCATCTTGCCTCTAACCTATGAAGGAACATGAGCAAAAGCAATACATCCAAAAATTTTACAATGATCTAAGCTTGGTCTTCTTCCATTCCAAGCCTCATATGGAGTCATCCCATCAAGGGATTTTGAAGGCAACCTGTTAATCAAGTAAGTGGTTGTAGATACAGCCTCAGCCCATAAGTAATTAGGTAAATGCTTTTCATTTAACATAGACCTTGCAGATTCAACAATTGTCCTATTCCTCCTTTCTGCCACTCCATTTTGCTCAGGAGTGTACCTTGTAGTTACCTCTCTTTTGATTCCTCTTTCTTGAAGAAAAGAATCAAACTCATGGGAGACGTATTCTCCCCCTCCATCTGACCTTAGCCTTTTTAGTGATTTACCTGTTTGATTCTCCACAAGAGCCAAATATCTTTTGAAACATGAGAAAACTTCATCTTTGTGTTTCATAAAGAATAGGATAGTCCATCTGCTGCAATCATCAATAAAGGAGACATAATACCTTGATCGAGATATTGAAGCTTCCTTGCTAGGTCCCCATACATCTGTATGAACCAACTCCAAGAGATCTCCATGCATATAACCTTTCTTCATGAATGGTAACCTATGAGACTTTCCAAATTGACATGCACTACACTTATAAATCATATGTTGTTTTGAAAAATTAGGGAGTCCAAGTACACTTTGGTCCTTGCAAATTTGTTTTAATGACCTTTCACCAATATGTGCTAACCTTTTGTGCCATACTTCCAATTGTGTGAGTGTTTGACTACCATAATTAAAGAGAGCAATGTTTCTAGTGTCTTGTAATTCAAATGTGAACAATCTACTTGTCTTTCCTCTTTTGCAATTCTTCAGAACCCTTGACTTGGATCTTCAACAAATGCTCCTGCCTTTGTGAACCTGACTTGCAACCCTTTCTCTACTATCTTCCCAACACTTATCAAATTCTTTGTAATGGTAGGGACATAGAGTATCTTACTGAGTAGGTTGATGTTTCCATCAGGTGCTTTGACATTGCCTATTTTCTCCATAGGATGTTTTGTATCATCTCCTGTTTGTACCTCATGCTTATTCCTTGGATCTTCTAAATCTGATAGGAGTGCCACATTTCCTGCCACATGATTTGAACAACCTGAATCTATGTAGAAAACATGCTCATCAGATTTACCTTGTGGCATAGCCATGTTCATGATCAATAATGAATCCTCTTTGTTTGAGTCTTCTGTGTAGTTATTGTAGTCTCTCCTTCCTTTGTAGCCTCCTTGATAGTTTGAATGATTGTAGTTGTTGTAGTTACCATGATAATTGTTGAACCTTCCTCTTGAGTAGCCATAACTTCCTCTATTGTATCCTCTGCCTCTTTGATTCCTGGAATTCCTAAAGCAATTTTCAGTTGTATGATTAGTTAATCCACAAATAGAACATGGGTTGGAGTCTTGGGATCTCCCCCTGCCTTGTCTACCTCCTCTTCCTCTACCTCTGCCATGTCTTCCTCTACCTGCATAGTTAGCTTGATATGTACCTGCTTCATCATCCACTTTCTTTGCCTTTCCTTTGTTATCTTTGGACTTGCTTTTATCAGTGTATAAAGCTGAAGATTGATTACCTTTAGAGCTTTCTCCATTTTTGATAAGCTTTGCCTCTTGAGTAAGTAGTTGTCCAATGAGTGTATTGAAATCAGGTACATGCATGTCCATGTACAAATCCATAGCTGTGGTGAATGCTTCCCATTTGTCATCTTCCTTCAAGCCATTGATGACCTGCCTTACAATTTGCTCTTCATCTATTACCTCTCCAATGCTTCCCAACTGATCTGCTATGTCCTTGAGCTTTGTGACAAAATCAGTCACATTTTGTTTCGGAGCCTTCTTGAGAGTTGTGAAATCCAGCCATAGTTGATGCTTCCTAGCTTTAGTACTTGAAGAAAAGAAAGCTTCAAGTGCATCCCACACTTCCTGAGATGTCTTACAACTTCCAATGTGAGGCAACAAAAAGTCTGAGATAGAGTTGAGGAGATAAGACCTTGCAAGTGCATCCTTGGAGCACCATGTGCTCAATCCTTCTTGCTCTTCTTGTGTTGGTTGACTTTTGTTCCTGAAACTTGGCATAAATTCATCTCTAGTCACATAACCATATAAACTTCTACCTTGGAGATAAGCTTCCATTCTTAATGACCAAGCTGAGTAGTTACCTCTGTCCAATTTATCAATTGATGAAGGAAATCCATCTGCCATGTTGTCCAACCTTGCTCTGATACCATTGTGAAGAGATGGATAGGTATGTGCTTGAAGATGAAGAGGTGTTGCAAAATCCTTGATCTACACTAGCCAAATGAACTCCAAGAGTATATGGTGGGCCCTTTTGGCTTGCCAATGGATGTATTAGACACCCTATGTACCTTATAAGATCACTCTCAAAAAGATAGATCAAAATAGATAACTTGGAGTTAGCTCAAAGGTGAAAACTTGCTATTCTTGGTTCATACACTTGTCCAGTGTTTTACATAATTCTCTGAGCACAGCAGCAGTTAGCTTAATTCCTCTTGGGGAAGTCTAGGTAGCTTAAAGAGATAACTTTCAAGAGTAATCGCATAAAAAATAATAAACCACACACTGAGAATGAGTTTTAACAAGTGATGACTGCTATAGTTTGAGACCAGTGAGCAGAAAAATGAACATAACTCAAAATGTAAGAATCGAATGATTATGATAATTTGTATGCTTATACTAGACAGTACGCTGAATTCAACAAGCTTTCAATCACTGAATTTGAATACGTAACCACTGAGAAATGGCTCTAACAAGGTGAGTGAAAAAACCGGGTACCTGACAGAGAAGTGAAGATGAACAGGCCCTATTGACTTCAAATGAACATAACTGAAGATTGCAACATCCAAATAACATGAACATATGTGAGCATATATTAGACTTATAGAGCTAACTTTACCAAGTTAAATTACTGAAAATGATGCACCAAGCTCAAAGAAATCATCTCTGCAATGTGACTGAGTAGTACACTTCACAAGAACATGGACATATGAACTCAAATAATCATGAAAATGAAAGTATATTGCTTGTACAATACAATGACTTACTGATACATATGTGTGCCTTGTAATCACACCTTGATATGGCATAAAGCTCAGCTCTTGGAGGTCTTCACATAGGTCTCTCTAACCATGACTAAAACTGCCATCTATTTATAGTTGAGTTTGGGAGGCTAACTTCCCTCAATCACTCTCCAATCAATCAATGATTGATTTGATTCTCTACCTACCACAAATCACGAATTCGTGGCTCCTCTTTCTCTTTTTGATCATGTGGACTCAACCACTTAAGATTCTCTTACTTTTACATTAAGTAAACTCTTCATAAAATTACAAGAGGTAGTTCACAAGTGAACTTTACATAGTCTTCTTTTTAAAGCTTCTTCTAAGACTTTGTGAGACTCAAGCCAATACTTAGGCTTGTCATAGACTTGCTCCAACACCTCTCTGTCTTTTTCTCTCTTCTCTTCTTCTATTGCTACTTTACACATCCGTAAATGGGTGTCTTCATGCATCCATGAGGATCCTGATCCTATGGAATGCACCGACTCCGTATCATCTTTAGCTCTATGGATGGGATTCCATTGGATAGGAAGGACATCTCTATGAGAGTAATCTTTGAGATTAACCTTGGTCGTGACACCTAAGTGTTGCAGGTACAAGGAATTGGTTCCCCAATCCTGTACCACTTGCAATTGTCGCATAAATGGTCTTCCCAAAATCATCTCATAGGCCTGGTTCTTGCTAAAGTTACAGATAGCAAATGTATGCTCGAACTCTACACCTCATGTAGTGAGAGTTATTCCTTCTAGCAACCCTAAGGGTCTTTCTATGTGACCATCAGCCATCTGCAATTTCATTCTTGTTGGCCTAAGTGCTGGCTTGCCCCAACGCTTCCATAAGGAAGTGGTAACAATAGCAACTCCTGCACCTGAGTCTAGAATTGCCTTGGTTGTGTACCCTTGATGGGTAATGGGAAGATAGGTGTTTCCTTCTTCTCCTTCACTCATGTCCCCTATCTTATCCAAGGGTATTTCTGGCACTGTTCTATGGGATCCTACCTGAGAACAAGGTTTCACTACTTCTGGCACTTGATTGGCTACATGTTTCCACAGTTCCGGCCTAACCTTGAGTAAATCTTCTAAAGTGAGATTGCATTGCACTTTAGTATTCTTTACTAGCTCTGTGTTCCTAGGTATGACTGAGTCTTCATTTCTTACCATGACTGTGGGTGCTCTCATACATGTGGACTTTGCTTCCCATGGACCTGTGAAGTGGGGTAATTCATGTAAAGAATTATACTGAAAGTCCAAACTCTCTTGAGTTTGGGTGCTCTTTTGTTCCTCATAAATGGAGGGAATATCTTATGGGAATTGATCATGCGCGGCATCCACAAGTTCAATGGGAGGAGGGACTTCACTCTCTTTTGCCCATTTCTCTTCTTGAATCTCTCGTAGGAATTCTAGTGTGTACCCATTCATAGAAGAAGAGGTGTCTGGTTCAGTGGAATTGGGCACATAAGCTTCCCGTGGGGGAATGCTTATTCTTTTACTTGCCTCATCTCTTCCTTGGTTTTTTTTTCCCTTGGTAGATCTTGCAATTATGCTCTCTAATTTCTCTAATAGTCCATCCAAGTGCATTTGTGCCTTAGCTGAGCCAGAGTAGTTGAAGAGGTGACTGGCTTTAAACATGGTCTGAGCCAATGCGACCATTTTTGCGCAAAGCTTGGTTCTTTCTATCTCTAGGTCAGCTCTAGGGTAGCACTTGTCATGATCCGTCACATTTGGCCCTTCTTGGATTCTGGCCTGATATGCCTTAAGCATCATGTATATGTCTTCAAGAGTGGGGTCAGCTAACACTGATCCTACTCTAGGGGGTGGTGGGATGGTCTGAGGTGGGTTGAAAGATGGTGGATTAGATGGGGATGGAGATGAAGGTGGTGGTGGTATGTGAGAGTTTGTTTGAGAGGTGAGTTCAAAAATTTTGGCTTTTGTTTCTCTTATGCTTTCTTCTAAGTCGCTCATCTTTTTAGACCATTGTCTTTTCATTCTCTCTCAGCTATCCTTCCAGGCTCTCGATCGTTTCTTGGCTATGCTCTCAGTTTCACTAACCTCTACACTTTGTTCTTGGCCTAACCCTTGGTTCTGCTGCAAAGCCTGAGCTCTAGTGACCACCTGTACTGGTGTAGTGGAAGTTACACTTCCTGTAGCGTCTACTACTAACCCAATAACATTAATTGGAGTGATTTTTGGCATATTATTGGGATTCTTTGGGCAATCTCGTAAGAGATGCTCCTTTTCACAATCTTGACAAAATCCCTGGATTCTTATGGACTAGGGTTGTGTAGGTGTCGGCATTGGGAAATCACGAATGAGGTGATCTCCCTAACATCTGTAGCATGGTCCTCTAGGGAATGGGGGTCTTACTTGCCTAGGTTGAGGTCTAGTGTTGGGATTTGTGTACATGATGTTTGCATACTCTGGATCCCAACTAGGTTCACTCGGTTCTTCACTATAGTAGGATTCACCATGTTCTGGAGACTGCATGTAGTAAGCTTGGGGGTTATCAATATGTGTAGAATCAAAGCTATGGTCACTAGGGTCACTTTCTGAAAGCAATGGTGTTACTGGCACTATGGCTCTATTCAGGTTCTCTTCTGCAGCTGCATACTTTACTGGGATCACATTGGCTGGAGCAAGAGGTTGTTGAGCTAACAGAGGGTGATGTCTTTCCTGAGTTTGGTAGGTCTACTGATAGGGTTGTTGAGGTCTGCCATATTGTTGTGGTGAGTACTGGTTCTGGTATCTTCCTTGTTGAGGGTATGGCAGAGGGTAGGTTTGTCTAACCGCTTGTTTATTGTATGGGCAATCTTGTGCAGTGTGATTAGTGTATCTCCGTTCTATGGTGCAGTACTGGCTTCTGGGATTCACTTGGGGTTGAGCCATAATGGGACATATGTTCGCCATATGGTCTCCTCAACAAGTATAGCACCGCTTAACTGGGGCAAATCTTGGGATTTGTTTGCTAGAGACACCTAGTTTTTGAGCTACTTTCTCAGCGAGTTCCTCGATAGATGTGGATTGCGGGGAAGAGAGGCTAGTGGAACTATCTGAATCTTTCTAGATTTTGGAAAGCTCTAATTCCTCCCCTAGGTTATCTTCTATGTCAATGCACATGCGTACACACTCTTCTATGGTCCTAGGGTCTTTCAAGTACACATATGATCTCAGCTTTGTACTCAGCAGTCCATCTAGGAATAAAGCCACTTGTTTGGCTGGTGTGGGTAACTCAGAAATAGGAAATCTCTCTAGGTATTGCCTAAACCTCCTTCTTGCAAGTCTAACCGTCTCTTGAGGGGTTTGCTTGAAGCTATGAATCAGTGAGGAAGTGTTATGCCTGATGCCACTCTTAGAGAATTCAATAATGAAAGCCTCTAGAAGTTGGTCTATGTTCTTGAAGTGCTTCTCATTTAGTGGTTGAAACCACATAAGAGCGGTGTTCCTAAGGGTTAGACCAAAGGCATTGTACTGCGTGAATAGGTCCTCAACTTCTTCAACTCTCAAGACTTGCCTAAACTCGACCCCATGATCGTATGGATCTCGAGTGCCATCGAAGTAATTCTTCATGGACTTAACTAGCTGTGTAGGTCTCAAAGTCCTCGTGTGTTCCCTAAGCCTTGGCAAAGGAAAATCATCAGCATTTCTTAGGTTCCTTGGAACTCTAGTTCTCTCTGTTTCTTCTCGATTTATCTCTGTTCGTTCTCTTCCTATTGGGTTGGCAAAGCTCACTTCTAGCCTATCTCTACTTCTATCCCTTTGAGCGCCATGAGCTTGGGATGTTCCAGCCCCTTGGTGGCCAAAAGAGACATTAGATCTTGGTTGGGAAAAATAAATTCCCCCTTCCAAGTGCAGGCATGTCTACCATGCTCGGTGACCACAAAGTTCCTCTCTGAACTATTGTCTAGATAGGTCACCTTGCCTGGGTTATCAAGATCTTTGAACTCATAGATTGTGATCATTCCTACCTCATTCGGTTGATTAGGCTTATACCTCCAGAAGGCTTCATCGGTTTCTCGATTGAGAAGCAAATCTATGCTCTTATTGTCTTGGGAAATCCACTATGGCGTGATAATTCTAGTAAGCACTGATTTGCCTCTGGGGGTTTTAGGTTCTTCACCCATGTTCCCTTGCTCTAGGTCACCTATATCTGTTTCTAGGATCACATTACCAAATTCATCTGTCCTATCTGGGTGGCTGGTGACCACGTATATGGTTCCTTCTTTGTCCAGGTATGCTCCATTTTAAAACTTGACAACAGGATGTTCAATTCCAATGGGTTGGTCAGGGTTTTTAATGTGGACCACAGATCGTCCTAGGCCGTCCTCATAGATGCTAGCACCTAATCGGTTGGTCCTAAGGTATTCCAGCTGCATCTTTTAGGGGCCTTCTACCCTATGTAAATATGGCACTCCTGAACTTCCTATAGGTCTCTCCATACCTTGAGACATCTCTGACTCACTAGTCTCAGAGCTAGGGTAGTATGAATGATGGCTCAACTGTTGGGCCCAAGACCTAGCAGTATGATTGACACTAGCCTTTGAAGACCTAAGACTTTGTCTATCTCTCCCTAGGTGTCATCTTGATCTAAGGTTCATAAGCCCAATTGAAGAATTCCCCAAATTTCCCAAGTACAATTTTCATTGTTGAGTTCTTTTGTATTAGTCACTTGTTCTTTTTAATTTTCCTTAGGGTGTCACTTCTTGTCCAATTAATATTCGTCGCAAGGAACATTTAAGTTTTATCGTACTTTGAGTGTGGTCACTCGATTTAAACTCTTTTCCCTTAGGTTGTTTCGCAAATGTAATCTCTTGGCACTTGCACTTGAGTGATTAGAGTTCTTGGACTTAGTCGTGCTTAATGTATCCCTAACTAATCAGAACCTCTATCCATACTTAGCCTAAGCTAGGGATTGACAGAGGGTGTTGAGAATTTCCAACCTTAGTTTCTCTCCTCGGTTGCCCTTGTGTGCCCAGGAAGCGTATTCCCAAGCTTGCACTTACTCTTGCTTTGAGTACCCCTCGATGCTCCCAAAGGACCTGCAAAAGTCCCAATGTTAGCTCAAGACTTGAATTCCATTGATACATCAGACCATGTTCATTCATGCAATTCAAAAATCAAACTGTTCTTTGCTTTTTTGAAATACAATCCTAAAGGTCCCTTAGTTTTTCTTCCCCCTAGGTATGGTCACTTCCAAATAGTATATCTACTAATCCTGGTATTAATTTTACCGTAACTAGTGGAAGTTTTGGTTGCCTCACCAGCTTTCCAACAAAACAAAAATCACAGCAAATGGATTTCGTATGAGAAAGTTATGACTGTTCAGGGTTCTAGGGTTTAAACAGGCTTGAAACAGGCTAAGAGGCAAACATGACTTCTCGAAATACTTTGTGTAGTGGCCTCACAATGCTCTAACAAATTTCTAATGTTGCCCAAATAATACCCCAAAATAGACCAACTATCTTTGCCCTAAAAAATGGCCGAAATTGCCCGTCAATCGCGATCAAGTGGTCTGTCACTCGCGATTGATATGTCAGTCGCAATCGACGTGTCAGTCGCGATTGACAGGTCCGTCGTGGCTGTTAGTCGCGATTGATGGGTCAATCACGATTGACACGTGGCTCAAAAATTAGTCGATCGTGGTCAAAGGGTCGTTGACTCTATCGGTCGTGAGGTTTCTATCGGTCGTGGTCAAAGAGTCGTTGACTGGGTCGGTCACGATTGACAGGTCCGTCGGGGCTGTCAGTCGGGATTGATGGGTCAATCGCGATTGATGTCTCGATCTCGATTGACACGTGGCACGCGTATGCTCTGTCGGTTGTGGTCAGTCGGTCGTTGACTCTGTCGGTCGCGATTGACAGGTCCGTCGTGATTGATAGGTCGATCGCGATTGACATGTCTGTCGGCAAGTGTCCGTCGTCGTTTGCCGATCGTGATTGACAGGTCGATCGCGATTGACAGAAAACAGAAGAATTTTAGAATTTCAAACACATATTTAGGATGCCCTAGGCCTACACATCATGGTTATGCACTTTGTTTTGCAAAAAAGTCAGCTTTTTTGTCGGTCACGATTGACAGAGGTCAACGCCTCGGGACCTGCACAGTCAAATTTTTTACCTGCTGGAGCTTGTACAGCTGCTGGGTATGCTGATTCCTGCAGAAAATCTCAGAAAGCACACAATAGCACAAACACACAAACACTCTCTCGCTCTCTCTCACAAGTGAAATGAGGGGAAATGGTATGGATATGGTGATATGACCAAAACTGAAATTTTTCGCAATGATGGAGATGTAGGTGGGAGATGGTGATGATGATGATGGTGATGAAAATGGTGAAGAAAACAAAAGAAAGTAGATAAAAGTGAAGAAAATACCTACGACTCCAATGCCTCAACTCTACGTCTTACCATCACACGCTCGTCCTCAAAGCTCGATCCTCGGCAAAGACGTCAAAATTTGGTGTAGCTCAGTGATGAGTAGCACCTCCTTTAATGTCGATTGGGAAGACATGAGGATGGTATGAAGACCTCGAGCAAGCAAACGCACAAATGTGTGAGTGAGAAGCACACTAACATGCACACACATACACGCACACGTGCACACACGACAAGACAAAGAGGAAGACAATGGAATTCTTTAGATTACTTCAAAAGTGCTCATACATGCTCAAATCTATTACAAGCTAACCTCCAAAATGAGCTCTCTAGTTCTATTTATAGTTTTTTAATAGCTTTTGGCCCTGTCCAGACCTAGTGTCTGACCTAGTTAAAAATTAGGTTCTAGGGCCTATTTGGAGGCTCAAACGGAGTCTAAAAATCATGAAAATTGGTACGATGATACTTCCAATACTCCTCAAGCTCAAGGACTCCTCGGCTTGCACAAAATGGATCTACAAAAAGGTGAAATGGTATTTACAATGATTTGTAGTGATGAGAAGCACTGTTATGAAGATGTTGTTTTGGAAAAGTTTGAATGGCCTACTTGCCAGATCTTCGTTGACTACTTAGTCTGCTTGTGCCTTCTCTCCGCTCTGGCTCCCTTCTTTGGCTTCCTTGTCTTGTGAGTCCTTTGGTGCCTTGACTGCTGCTGCCAACACCAACATATAGACATAATTTTTCTACAGATTTACCACTAACATTGTTGTGTTCTGCATAAGTTCCTTGCCAAATCTACCTTTAGTCTTTTCTAGTCAATATCTCGGTGTATGTGAGGTAGGATATCACAGGAATATTTTGAATAGTGAATAGTCCCACATGCAAACATGTGGAGCAAATTGGTCGGCTTAGTATTGAGTATCTTGGAGTGGTACTCATAGAATCCTATAGTGAACATGTCTTAAAATACTATTTATAACATGCAGGTAAATATTTGATCCAAACATGCCATGCATAATAGACTTTGTCTTGGGGAGTAGTACTCATATCTAAGAGAAAATCTATGTCGCTCTTTTCAGAGCCTAGTGCACTTACATATTGTTACTTAACCTTTTTGAATACCTTAACCATCACAAGCATGAGATGAAATGCGTTCATGCACATTACAGTGCAATGTATGGCATCTTTGAAAGTCAATGGAGCCAATTGTGAATTGTAATGATGATGTAGGCCACTATTGATAGTCCATATGGTGGAGAAAAGTATGGATAATTAATCAAGTTGACACAACTCCTATTGTTTTTTACTTTAAAAGCAAAGACTTTCGAACTGTGCCTCCTTGGTACCAGTCCATAACATGGATTATAGAGAATGTGTAATGGTTCTTTACTTCATATTTGAAGCATTTTTGTACTATGTTTTAATAATTCTACATGCCAATTGGGTTGAGAAATAGTTCCTCACTTTGCAGCGGTTAGAAGGTCGTCGGGTTTAAAGTCAATCCAAAACGTAGGTCTTTTATCGACTATCCCTTCTATGTGTGCATTGTATTCCTCTAAAAGCATAACTAGCGCCATGGGGCTAGTTGTTGGAAATATTTAGATGTCAATATTTTATCTTTGAACAGACCTAAAGCCGCATGTTGCATTTCTACTTGTGCAAAGTGGGCTTTTCCAATCTTTTCTATTTGTTTGACCCATAAAGCTCTTTGCAATTCAAAAACATCCTTACCCTCTTCTATTACACAAACACCTATGAAAATTTGTGTCTCATATTCCTCTTCTTATACTACATCCATGGGGATTTTAACCACTTCTTGTTATTCTGGTAACTCAAGCGGGCAAAAAGTACGCTCATAACTTGACATCTCTAGGTTAAATTCATACTATTGAAGGTGTGTAGGTCTTTTGGTTACTTGCCTTCGTAGTTCATCTAGTTGTCATGTCATTTATTTTGGGAGAGTGATAGGGGTGCTATCCATTGGTCAATTTGTGGTTGCTTGTGAGCGAGATGTGTCCATAGGAATGAAAGATATTTTGTGATCTTTTCATGCTTAGTTAAAAAGTTGATTCAGTCTTCTAACATCATCTTGATTGGCTCCAGGGAGTGTCTGAGAATCGATGACCATCATTTCCATGGCTGCCTCAAAGTTTTCTTGATTTTTTTTTTGTAGGCATGCATATTTCTCTTTTGCTACTCCCAAGTGGCTACATAGCAACCCCATATTTCTATTGAGTTTGGTATTGCGCTTCCTTTGACTTCTAAGTTATCTTCCAATTGTGTGATTGCTTCTTTATCTTATTGTTTGAGTTGTGCTTCCATGAGAATGTGAGCATCTTTGATAGTGGTGTATTGAAGCATTCAGCAATGTAGTTTCTAGCATCAATACATTGTCTTGAATTTGGAGGCATGATGCTTGGTCCTACAAGTTGTCGTTGAGTTTATCCAAGGTCATATGCTCTAATTTGGTTGATACAAGAGAAAATTTATGAAAAAGCATTATCCATGTTTGATATTGAGAAGGCTAGATTTACATGCATGAATGTTGGAGGATGAGTTGGAAATGCAGAGGTGGTTGGAAGAGGTGATGGAAATATGGGTATGCTGGTGCATGTTGGTGGAAGGGGAATGGGAAAAATTGATAGAGGTGACTTAGGGGAGGGGATGGGAGCACCGATAGTGTTGGTGATATATCCATTGGTTTAGTTACATTTTCTTGTGATATTGACTTTTTGATCAAGAGGATTGGAGTAGGTATATTTCAAGAAAAAGTGGGTTTGGTGGAGTGTCCAAGTTGGAAAATGGGTCTAATTGATGGAGGGCAAAAAGAGGGAATGGAACCAAATAAATAAGTCCATGTATTCAAGACACAGGTGAATATTGATGTGTTCAACTCAAAATTGAGAATGGAAGGATCTATAGGTGATGAAAGGGGTTCTATTCTAAGAGCAATGGGTTTTCATTGCAGGGCATCTATATATGTTGGTATCTCTCCTAATTATGCATCATCTTCTTCTTCCTCATCTTTGTTTGCTTCATGTTGCTGCTCTTGATGTTGTTCTCTTTCCTCTTCCCTATCTGTCTAGTATTCTGGATAGCTTATCTCTTCATATTCCCATGAGAAAAATTGCATATACGAAAATTGGAAGTCCATATTCAAGGGATCCAAGATCTTAAACTCAAAGGTGGGACCCAATTATTTATGCCTTTATTAGTGACTAGGAATACAAATCCTTTAGTCGTAGTGGCTTTTATCTATATGAGTCCTGTTTCAACTATGGTTTTTTATTAGGTAATTTCTGCATGGGTGGAAGTAGCTATTAGATGAGGTATTCTGAAGGTAAATGGTGGTACTATTGGTGTAGGCTGTGTTGGAAATGGTTGGGGATTCTAAGGTTTCATAGTCTATAAGCATGGTATGCCGCCTTGCATTTTCTTTTTTTGGTGAGAATCGGATCTTCATTCACCTCGAATGATTGCATTTGGATTTTTGTTAATTACTCTTTCAATTGATATGTTATAAGATAAACACACATATACTACTCTCTTAATTTCACAATGAGAAACCATCATCTAGAATTAACTATGTGTAACAGGTCTATGATCCACACAGGTACATTGATGTGAAGTGAAAGATTCTAGGCCAAGTACAAACTCAACCAAATCTTCATGTGTCATTGTGTAAAGGTTTCTTGGCCGGGGAATATGAAATGTTGCATTCACATTCAGAGTGTTGTGAATAGGTTGGTTGTTATTGCACAATCATAGATAACTTCAAGAACTCACTTTTTTTTTATTTCCTCTATAACTAAAGCTTCCTTGTTGGACAAAATATTTGTTTTAAACATTCTCAATGCTTTCCTCACTAGCTTGTGAGTGAGCTTGAATTTTGTAAATGGTTTTTCTAGTAATAGTGAAGGAAATAAAAAATTGTGTAACATGTCTTTGTTGAAAAACACTTGCAATGTGTGTATTAGAAAGTAGCATCGATAGATGTTGGGTCTAGGCAGAGATGCAGTGAAGTACTATACTAGTCCAATTTGTCCCAAATGGGTTGTAATGCATTTGAGTTTTGTAGTGCCCTGAATTCTATAACGAAGAATCAAAATCTTCCCTAGCAATTGCCAAAATCTAGCAATATAGTGAGACCTCGGTGCCTTTCCAATAATGATATGAATGTGCAATGTAGCCCATGTTGTGTATAGGTGCACTATCAGTTGTTGTGCCTAGTGCATTTCTATAGAACACTTGTATGCATACTTGGGATTTTGCATTAGCTCAACATACTTTTGGTGACCTATGTGTATTTTATAGTGTATATGTTGTGTGGACTTAGTACAAGTTTCTATCTAAGTGTAAGGTTCCCTTATGGGATTACATTGTGATTTGAAGAAATTTCACAAGCCAATAAGGGGAAGTGGAGAGATGACTATGGGTTGTTGGTCACAGGGCCATTTTAGGCACCCATTTCCAAACTCTTTTTTCGTGAATGATTACAAGTTTTCATTGACATTAAAAATTTATGATTAGAGAAATGATGAACATGGTGAGAAAGTCTTAGGCACCCACACATGTGGAGTATTAGGGCATGCCATCCTTGACTGCTTACGAATCCAAATTTGTTGAATTATTTGTTCTTCTTGTCCTTCTATCTTATTAGGGATTTGTCTCGTACATGTCTTGTCCTTTTGGTGTGTCGGTGATGGTTTTGAAGGACCAATCGGTCGTTTTCCTTTCTTCACCCACACCTACTTCATGTATGGGATAACATGATTTCTTCATTTGTTTGTTAGCAAGGTTTTAGGTGATTTTTGTTGGATATGGTTATTTTGTGGTTGTGTCTTTGTCGGATGTGGATTCATTCACAATGTTAGACTTTCTTTTGGAAAAGAAGGGGGATCTAGAACTTGTATGACTTGTCTATCAAGACATGAGGATGTATACACAACATGCTTATAGGTACCAGACTTTGAACTAGAGGACTCATGGGTCTTGAGTTTCGGTATGAGGTATTGTCTATTAACCCTAACTTGAGGAGGTCCTCTTCAAAGGTTCAAGCCCATTGCATGGTAGTATATCCAATCTAGTCCCAATATCAATTTTCATAAGATCTTCATCATGGAAAACTAATAGCTTTAAAAAAAGGGGATGTCGTGTAAGGGGATAGAAACTTTTCCTCACCAACACGATTTCCATTCCTCCAAATCAGCTAAGGGAAGCCTCAATGGGATTCACTTGAACTTTCATCTCTTGAAAACATGAACACCTAATGGCACTTGTGATAGCTCTTGAACTAGTCAAGGCTCTAATCATCTTGGTTGTAGTGATTTGTCCTAGCTCAAGTGAGATGAAGCCTCTTTGTCCAACTTTGCCCACAATTATACATAGCTAATCCTATTCCACTAGTTCTTTTGTACACTGCTAGGGGTTGGTCATCCTCATCAATGTTGGACAGTGATTAGGAATTAGAAAAAAACCTTAAAATTTGCCACTACTTTGCGTGAATCTTGTAGCCTCGAATGCATAAGTAGAAGGTATTAGGAGGTTTCAAAAAAGAAGAAGAAAAGGCAGATGTGATTGGACCGAATGCCTAGTCATCTCAGTGATCCTCATTAATGTTGATCTTTTGTGGTGTCACAAATGTGCTTGTCTATGACACCATTCTTCCTTGATGATGTGCTAGTACTTTGCATGCAAGACCACTTAGTGCCATTACCACTACAATTCTCAAATATGCTGACAATAGCCTAGACATTTCCTTCTTCTCCTCAAAGTTCTAGACACAAAACCGTGCCAATTGCTAATGCACGCCTCTAAGCATCCTCTACTTCATGAGTGCACAACTTTTAGTCCTCTCTTTCAACAGTCACTTCTTCACTAATCTAACGACCACTACCTTCCACTTCCACACCACAAATTTCCTTCTCATATATGCATTAAAACTTTGAACTTACCTACTGCATCTATGTGCAACTTATCTCTGCACTATGGATTCTACTACGACTATTTCTCATTTCTCATGCACGCCTCAACCCTATAGGATGCCAGCCCAACTTTTGCATATAGTGCATGATGCAGCTTCTCTGTTGACGCTATTAGGTCGCCGGAATGGATTGTATTTTTATTTGTCATATATCCCACGCACCGAAAAGGCGTAGCGAATATTTGTAACTTTTTATCCATTAATGAAAGGGCATTACGGTGTTCTTCGGTGGGAGATGAGATCGCCAGACTGTTTGTCTGGGCGAACGTGTTGAGATGCTGTGTTGCAGATTTGCAGATATCTTGAGTATTGTTATTGTGTTCTTGTCGAATTGTAGTGATTCAGTATTAACACAGTAACATTGTCTTAACATTAATAAATCTGTGCGACGTTGTGATTGTTAATTCATGCGCTAATGTACTGTGTAGCGATACGTTGTTGCCTTGAAGGATAGTTGCAGCTTAGTTGAATGTTAATTTGGGAAAATTAAATAAAGGGCCTCTACATTGTTAGACCCCTATCCATCCCCAAGAACCCAAAATGAGATTAAAAGCGACTTGTCATAAGTGCTTTTAACATTGGTGCCATCTGTAGGAAGATGGAAACAGATTGGGAATAATCAATAAGGGAAGAGCAGTACGCAAGGCAAGCAGTGGAGAATAGTAACCACTAGTTGAAGAAGTGATATATGTGGGTTACTCGTTCCGATGAGTCCTATCCAAAGTATAGGAGAGATCAACATCCCTGGGCAGTTCAAAATTTATTAGGGACACCCCTAGGTGGTAGAAATGCAGGCCAATTAAGTCCAGTTGCAGAAGGATCGGAGCTAGTCAGTAGTGATTCCGGTGCTATTTCGGTGACACATGATGAGATTCCAGTCAATTCTGGTGTGAATCCGGTAATTTTTGGAGAAGGTATAATGACTTCTAGGTGTACAAAGACGCAGTGGGGAGTTAGTGTGACACTATCTGGTCAGAATTCAACCATTTTCGGTGATAAAGTTGTGTTATTGAGTGAGATCGTTTCTGGTGAAAGGGTAACTTGGTTCGGTGAAAGTTAGACAAGTTTCGGTGGAAGTTCGGTACCATTTGGTGGGAATTTGAAGTTTTTCGGTGATAGTGCAGTGTTACTTGGTGGAACCTTATTACTTTCACCACTTTTCGGTAGGAACCTACCTAATTTCAAGACCAATGCTGAGGAAAGGCTACTAGATTTGGAGTTAAGTAAGAGATTCAACGACATTTTTGAATTGGAAGGTGAGTAGGCTGATAATACACATTCTGAAGGACAAGAGACACCCCCTCAACATACAAACAACAATACTACCCATAATAGCACCATGAGTGGTTCACAGTCACAACAACAAACACCCCCACAGCTGCAACCGCAGTTTCAACAGTAGCCACAGCCGATCATTCCATGAGTGGTTCACAGTCACAACAACAAACACCCCCACAGCTGCAACCGCAGTTTCAACAGCAGCCACAGCCGATCATTCCACCTCATCCGGCTCCGATCGGGGTGACATATACAAAATTCAGTGGATTTCTGGGGGATGACCTCGACACACATGTTCGCATATTCGAGATCAGTTATGCAGTGTTGAATCATCCACCGGATCCGGCATACAAGGCCATTGTATTTCAGGCCACATTGGTTAATGAAGCAGCAAGGTGGTTGACTGAATATGATATTAATCATTTCGGTGACTATGATGATGTGAGAGACGCATTCCTACAGAGGTTCCGTTTGAAGAAGAACCCTGCAGAAATTTTTGACTATTTGTAGAACAATCGGCAGAAACCACACCAGAGTGTCCATGAATATGCAACACTGTTCAGAACTCACTTGCAGTAGCTACCTCCAACGCATGCCAACCTGTCAGACGATGTCATAACACAATGGTTCATTAACGGATTGAATCCAGAGTTAAAACAAATCATGATCATTCGTTGTGTGGGCGGAATGACATTGGATGCTGTTATTGCAATGGCCTTACAATTGGAGCACAAGGTTGGAGGATTTACGGAGGATTTGGAATGGTTGAAAGAAAGTAAGAACGTGACTAAGGATTTGTCCAAACAAGTGTACTATACTAAGTGCAAGAATCCCGATCACACTAGTGCCACATGTGCTCTCAACCAAATGTATTGTGCCATCTGCACTAGAGGTCATTCAACAGAAACTTGTGCATACAACATGAAGGTGTAGGGTAGAGCGGGCATAAATGCCATAATATAAGAACCAGGTCAGCCAGCAACCCATTATGTGCCGCCACAATTGCGAACCAACCAGCAATAAAAACAATTTCAATCCAAATCGATGGCAGGCAGGTACATCGGCGGAAGGTACCTCTCTCCCACCCCCTCGATGCCATTTTTGCGGCGAGGTTGGCCATATTGCTCGATTTTGTAAAGAAGCTGTAGAATACGACAAAAGAAAGAAGGAAAGACAATTTCAATCCAAATCGATGGCAGGCAGGTACATCAGCGTAAATAAAAACAATTTCAATCCAAATCGATGGCAGGCAGGTACATCGGCGGAAGGTACCTCTCTCCCACCCCCTCGATGTCAGTTTTGCGGTGAGGTTGGCCATATTCCTTGATTTTGTAAAGAAGCTGTAGAATACGACAAAAGAAAGAAGGAAAGACAGAATCCGATGACCAATATGGTTTACATTTCCCCAACCGAGTCACAAGCAGCCGTAGTGTAGACAAGATCGGGTAAACACTTGCAACCAGCAGCTGAGGTTTTTGAGCCCGGCATTCGTGAGCAGCAGCGGATGTTTGCAAAGGCTAGTCAATAGACAACTAAGGAGCCGACTGTGTTCCCTAACCCAGTTCCGGTAACTCAACCTTCTCTGCCAAATGCAAGAGTGAATACATAGAATTCCGCCCCGGCAACAGCAGAATCACAAATAGAGACGGTAATGACCATAGCACACACAGACCAGGTATGGGACATTATATCTAAGGCTTCAATCACACTCCCTCTGGGATAGTTGCTCGCCCTAGTTCTGAGAGTAAGGCAAACAACTCCAACAGCAGGTCAGCCCCAGACCTTCATGTACTCCGGCAACTGCGACCATACAACTAGAAATGGATCCTATGGTGGATCATTCCATACCGTTGATCACCGTTTTGTATAAAAACCAGAAGATCACACAAGTTTTAATTGATGGCGGGTTGGGTGTGAATATTGCAACAGCTGCACTCTATAAGAAATTGGGTTGGACCCAAATTGAACGAGTGCAGTTCTTTGTGCAAATGGCGGACCAATCCAGAGTCCATCCGGTGGGACTCGTACGTAATATTCTTATTACCTTGTAGGCAAGTACATTTAAAATGACCTTCGTAGTCGTGGAGTTACCTAAATCTAGTCTCAACTACAACTTACTTTTCAGTTGGCCATGGCTAAGGCAAGCCAAAGTTGTACAGGATTGGGCAGCTCAAGAGTTAATCTTTAAGAACAATCACCGGAAATATGTAGTTACATTGGATGCTATGCAACCTTGTGATCTACATGCGCGACCGTATGTAGCAGAGCCAGTCCATATGTTGGATGGGCTATCTGATGATGAGAAAAAGGCTTTCCTTAATACCAATAAGGATCTTATCCCATTAGGTACCGTAGACTTACAGGCGGTAGCAGAAAACTGGAGTCCAGCAGGTTGTACGGTTGTACCAATGATCGGAGAAGCAGAAGCAGATAATGATATAACTATGGATGAAGCGACCTTATAACAATTGTTGCATTCAGCTGATGATTTGGTAAAGCCCCGGTAGTTTTATGTACCGGAAGATCAATTGGTAACATACAACTTGGCCGACATGGTCAACCCAAGGCCTGTAAAAATTAAGGCAAGATTAGCAGAGAAATTCCAAGATGATTTGCTACAACTTCTGCGTAAATTCTCATATGTTTTCGATTGGGACTACAGAGACATGAAAGGTCTTGATCCACGGATTTATCAACATCGAGTAGTGCTCAAACCGAATGCGAGGCCTATCAAACAACCTAGTTATAGGATGAACCCTAATTATGCGGCACAGGTGAAAGCTGAACTTGATCGTTTATTGAAGGTGGGATTTATTGTGCCAATTGAGCATGCTGAGTGGATATCACCAATAGTGATAGTGCCAAAGAAAAATAAGGAGTTACGCATTTGTGTCGACTACTGAAAGCTTAATGCAGCCACCGTACCGGATCTGTTCCCTCTTCCTTTTCTAGATACAATGCTCGATAGGGTAGTAGGTCACGAAATGTATTCTTTTCTGGATGACTACAGTGGATATAATCAAGTGAGGATGGCAGAATAGGATATACCGAAGACAACTTTTATCACGAACTGGGGTGTCTATGCTTGCACTTTAATGTGGTTCGATTTACGGGATGCCCCGAGTACATTCCAAAGATGTATGCAGGAAGTCTTTTCACCTTACTTGACCACATTTATGCAAGTATATTTGGATGATTTTTCCTTATTTGGCGACGGTTCGACGCACCTGTATCATTTATGGTGCTGCTTTGAAAAATGCCGAGAGTATCAATTATGTTTGAATCCTACCAAATCCGTTTTTGCGGTCTCCTGTGGCAAACAACTCGGTCATATCATTTCTAAAAAAGGAATACAGGTAGATCCGGATAAAGTAGGAGCCGTGTTGGAGGCACCGGTCCCAAAGACACCGAAAGAAGTTATGCGTTTTCTTGGTCAGATCCGGTGGCATCGGCAGGCATTTACGGTGGTTAGCTCATCTAGCGACGCCACTTAATTGACTCATGACCAACACCCCACGGAAGTATGAATGGAATTATGAGTGTCAAATAGCATATGATCGTTTGAAGTTCTTATTGACGCAGTCCCCGATCTTGCAACCGCCTAATTGGGAACGACCATTTCATGTATTTGTAGATGCGTCGGACATAGCGATTGGTAGTGTGCTAATGCAACAGACCGACAAATGGTTTCGGCCTGTGTACTATGCGAGTCCCCGATTAGCTCCTGCCGAGAGAAATTACTCTCTGACAGAATGAGAGTGTCTTGGATTGGTATACTCTGTCAAGAAATTTCAGCATTACTTGTTGGGCCGCAAATTCACCTTCCATGTGGATCATGCCGCACTCGTGTATTTGGTTTGACAACAACATTTAGGTGGCAGACTGGCACGATGGGTTTTACTACTATAGAAGTTTGATTATGAAGTTGTTCACTGACCCGGTACGGCACATGTCTTAGCAGACTTTTTATCTCGACTCGATTCTGGTGAGTCTCCGGTAGGTGTCAACTACACCAGCCATTTACATCACTAAGACAACTTTTGAAGAATCTGCAAAACCTCATGTTGCCCCTACATACTATGATATGTTAATGATTTTTCTCACTGATGGTTGTCTCCCACCTAATAATCCCACGGCTCTGCACCGAAAAATTGCAGTCTATAGTCGACAATTCCAGTTGATTGTGGGTCAATTGTATTATGTCGATCAGACTGGCATCCTACTCACATGTATTCCTCCACATGAATCGGCATCAGTTATTGCTATAGATCACTCATTACCCACTGGAGGACACTTCGCAGCTGATCTTACTCACTGGAAAGTCCTGCAAAGTGGGCTATGGTGGCCTACCATGTACAGAGATGTTGTTCACTTTCTGTAGCAATGTGATGTCTGTCAAAGGTCTAGACAGCCCTTGCAGCGACACTTCTTTCCCCTGCAACCTGTCTTACCTGTGCAGCCTTTTCAGAAGTGGGGTATAGATTTTATCGTCCCAATAACACCACCAACGACCCTCACAAACAATCGATACATATTGACTTGTACAGATTATTCCACTAGGTGGGCGGAAGCTTGGGCTTTACGCTCTACCATAGCTGTTTCGGTGGCCAAATGTTTAATGAAGGATGTCTTCCCAATATATGGATTACCTTTAGAAATAGTGACGGACCAAGGTACACATTTTGCAAACACCTTAATGCATGTATTGACTCAGACTTTCTAGATTGTGCATAAATTCAGCTCACCTTACTATCCACGTGCCAATGTTCTCGCTGAAAGTACCAATACAACTCTATTGAATATGCTTTGAAAATCGATCTTGGAATGTCCGGAACGATGGTGTAGAGGGACAATCAAGCAAAAAGAAAAGAAGAAGAAAATCAAAGTCCAGAACGATTCATTAAGAAAGGAAAAAGAATATATCTCTACAGGAAGCCCCGCAGGGGCGCATTACCCATCTCTGCACAGAGCCCCGCAGGGGCACGCATCAGGCAAAAAGAGAAATCATCCAGGTCATGCACAGTGGAAAAGAAGTAAACAGCCTCAAAGCAATACAACAGGGTAAGATGTGTGCAACCAGGACAAATCAGAGGACCAAAAGTTACAAAGAGGTAGAGGCTGAAAAGTTTAAGAGGGTGACTAAGAACAGCACATTCCTAGTCACTGGTGGCGTGCGTGGCAACCCAAGTCAACAGGCAAGACAAGTGCATCAGGCTCTCGAGTAGTAGAGCTTGAATCAAGAAGGCCATCGAATCTACATGTCTGTTTAACTGCAGACAACACTGACCAAGGGGAGCGTGCGAAGAAAAGCAGAGCGCCTCTAAAACGTAATGCAAGATCAAGAATCAGGCGACACTGACCACTGGACGCGTGCGTGAAGCAAAGTCTGTCAAGGGACGACAGAGACGAAGAGGGGGAGAGTGTTGCAGAGCTAAAGAGCGCAGAAAGCAGAGAAAAAGACGGGCCCCAAAATTTTTCCGATTTGGACACACAACTTTTGTATCATAACCACTTTTGTATATATTTTCCGTTGTAAATGCACTAGAGGAGTCCTCTAGATGCAACCCCACAGAAGATTAGTGATTTACCCATGTACAATAGTAGGAAATTAGTCTTTTAGTGAATAAAGTGCCGGTCTCTTGTGTGAAAGGACCAAACTTAGGGCACTAGTATATAAGTCAAAAGTGACTCTTTGTAAAGGACTTTTTGTCATTGTGAAGAAGGAGCACTTCTGAATTTTCGAGTTTGCCTCTTTCTTGCTGATTTTGATCTTCATTTTGCTCTTGTATGTGTGTGTGATGCTTGAAATGCATGCGTAGGACTGTTGTCTACCCCTTCCCCTTTGTTTTGAGCTGCTGTAGTGCGTGCGTAAGCTAGGAGAAGCTGTGGCGCGGGTGTTTGTGACTCCCGTAATTCACTATTTTTGCTATAACTTGAAGCAGAGTGGTCAGAACTGAGTGAAACCACCACCATTAGATGCGTCTCGTCGAGAGCTTCGAAACGAGTACCCTATTGCCTATGTTCGGAGTTCTGAACTGGGAGAAAACCTCAAAATACGAAAACTGCTGAAAAGAGGCTTGCGGCAACACTTTCAGTATTTCAGTAAGTGTGAGAGGTAGTAGTCTTTTCTCGTGCATGCTAGCTAAACCACTTCATTATCCATCACGTGTGCACAAGTCTTCATACACTTGGTTAGTCGCTCCTTAGGATTGACATTTAAATGTGTGTTAAAGATCCCACTATATGCACTTGTGTGACAATTGAGGTATAGTCTCATTGGCACAAGTCCTTGAGTCTTCGTGGCTCAAGTACACACGTTTTTGGCGCCGTTGCCGGGGAGTCACTTAACCGAGGTGCCTTCGTGATGGTTATAGAGCGAGTGTGATCGAATCGTACTTGTAGACGCAAATTCATCCTTTGGCAAGTAGTCCATCAGTTCAGCACTTGTCACTTCTCATCTTCGAGGTGTGTGTGATAAGTTTTAGGTTTAGGTTTAGGAGGAGGGAAGAGAAGAAGGAGTTAGGGTTAGGTTAGAAGGAGAGGAGAAGTAAGGAGAAGAGGAGTAGGAGTAGACCAAAATCCCCAAAAAATCACCAAAAATACCCAAAATTCAAGTTCTGTTAAAAAAAAACTATAAAAACCAAAAAATTTTCATTTCAAACGACACTTCCCAGTGTTTCAGTATCGTGGCGAGCAGCGACTGGTATCGTCAGAGTGGTATCGTGCAGGATAGAGCCTCAAAGCTTGTGCAAGAGCTCAAGAAGCAAACTAGGTAGACCCAAGGTGAGTCCCCATTAAGATTTAATACCTAAAACTCTCTAAACTTGCACAAACAAATGATTAAAAGGAATGCGCAGTATCGCGGGGGGGAAAATTTTTGATTAATTGCATGTTTTGTGAGAGACAGAGGCCTAGGAGTGAGGAGAAGGGTGAGAGGTGCAAGGGGTTATAAAAAATTTCAAGATTGGAGACCTTTTGGCTTGAGTATCGCGATCGGTTGAGTTTTGGTATAGCAATACCAAAATTCCCTTGTATCGCGACACTCGCCAGAGGTGTCGTATCGTTGGATATCAGTCTTGGTATCGTGACACTATTTCGGTATCGCGACACTGAGTTGGTATCGCAATCATGTCCGATCCCTGGTATCGTATCGTCTGGTACTAACACTTAGTATCGCGACACCATTGTGGTGTCGTATCGCCTAAGTTTTTAGTATCGCGACCTCACTTTACCGGGTGGTATCGTATCGCTTGATACTTTGGTATCGCGACACTACTTTGGTATCGCGATCGGGCCCTCCCCAAGTGTCGTATCATTGATTGCTTATCTTGGTATCGCGACACCGTAGTGGTATCATGTCACCAAGGTTGGTATCGCGATCGCGCTTATCGCGGTGGTATCGTATCGCATAGACCTCTGGTATCGTATCGTCGATTCTTGTCAGTGTCGTATCGCCATATTTCCCAGTGGAGTATCGCGACACTATATCTGGTATCGTATCGTCGGTCTTTTTGAGATCGTATCGTGTCCCTTGTGAGATCGTATCGCGACACCACTGTGGTATCGTATCGTTTGTTCATCAGGACAGTATCGCGACACTGTCATTAGTATCGTATCGCCGAGATTTTCAGGTATCGTATCGTGCATAGTTGAGGTGTCGTATCGTTTGTTTTCCGGGATAGTATCGCGACACCAGATTGATATCGTATCGTCTGGGTGTCTGGTATCGTATCGCATAGACCTCTGGTATCATATCGCGGTCAGAGCAGTATCACTGAGAGTAGTATCGTCAGGAAGTGGTATCGCCCAGATTAACCCCTTCTTTTGACAGACAAATTGAGTCATTGGGAGAGCTACCCAAGGGGAATCTAAGAAGCATAAAGAGAGGCTTGGGAGAGTGAATGAACTTGAGGTCAGGAAGAGTTCTAAGTAGTCGAAGGAGTATCATATCTTCAGTAGGAAGTACTGCCCAGGCTAGTCACCACTCCGTTTACTTAGAAACCTCTAGTGACTCGGAAGAGGAATTACACATGGCTTCGGAAGACATGTAAGGTCCCACACCAACGAGAAGCTTCATGACTACTGTGGAGGGGGACTACCGTACTTCCTTGCAGTATGTGTCCACCAATGCCCATGAGATTCCAATCTACCTGGACGGCTTAAATAGGTCTGTGGCCAGGATGGTAACTTCCCAGAATGCCACAATTGTACCCCGACCAGCTGTCAAATACAAAGGAGGTGCATATGTTGACAAAGTTGGCCACATCTACATTGTAACCGAATTCCTGGAAAGGATCAATGAAAGAGGGGAACTCTTAGACCCTGAAAACCTAGGAAGGACACAACCAGAAGAGTTTGTGACCACCCCTAGAGGCAGATCCCGAGTGCACGTGTCTTGAGAGGTGACTTGATACCTCAAGACGACTATTTGTTAGAAGTCTATATGATTCACGGATCAAACTTGCTGTTGCAAACCGATTCACCTGTTCCAGGGGGAGAAGAGAACCCCATGACATTCTATGAACTGAAAGACCCGGATGATGAGACTAGACTCACATACCTGGATAAAGATCAAAGAAGGTATTGGCCCGTGAGTATCTTAGACAGGTCTCGATTAAGATATATGGGTACACCTGTGTTTCCTCAGAGAGAGCAGGCAACAACCTCACAAAATCCATTTGGAAATCAAGAAGAAACAGAAAATACTGCATCAGGCCAGACCAGCCATAGGAGCGTACCTAATCATGCTCATGTACAATTTGCCATGCCAGGAACACAAGCACACTATCAGACCCAACCAGGGATAGGAAATCAGTATAGACCACCAGTAAGACCACAACCACCGATAGGAAGACATCCTGGAATGCCACCAATACGACCAGCTGTCCCTATTCTTCCTGTGATGCCCAGACCACCTGAACCGATTAGAAGGCTTAGGCCTATTCAAGTGGCAAAGTGTTTAAGAAACCCTTATGATGGATCAGGAGAACCATATGATCACATTGCTGAATTCAAACAAGTCCTAAGAGCGGAACAAGTAGACGACTTCTTTGTACAGTATGAGGCGTTTGGACTCACCCTCATAGGAACAGCTCTGACTTGGTTCCAACCTTTAGATCCCAATCAATTTGGAAACATGGAACAATTTTTTCAAGAATTTATAGGAGAATTCACTAAGAGAGGAATCAAACACAATTCATCTTCGTTAATTCACAGCTTCAAACAAAATCCTAATGAAACGGTGAAGACAGCTGCCAGAAGGTTCAACCAGTACGTGGATAGATGCCCAGTGACAGAGAGACCGACTCAACAAAAAATGATTTCATTATTTTTGGATGGGCTCACTAACGGAACCTTGAGAACGCTAGTGTACGTGAAAAGACTACAAACTTTGAGTGAGTGTCTTCAGGAGTGTATTGATTTGGAAGATAACTTGGCCGAGGACCTCAACAGCAAGTCCAGCCACGCTAAATCGGACGATTCAAGGAGTACCATTTCTTCCAACTCCAGTCATGTGGAAGAATTAGCAGAGCTATTAGCCAAGAAATTAGGGGCACAGGGGCAAAGAGCTTATCAACACCCAGCTCAAAGATTGCCTATGCTACGGAGATGTAGCTTATGTGGAGGAGATCACCCCACTCACCTGTGTGTTCGAGGAGGGGGCGGTGCACAACCAGCTTATCCATACAACAGGCAGCAACAACAAGGGACTTCTTGGTACTGTCACATAGAACAGAAATACACTAATCACACTACTGAGAACTGTCCATTTAATAGGCAAACACGCCCTTTCCAACCACCTCAGTATCGACCGTATGGATATCCACCTAGAGACCCGAACAGAGAGATCCCAAGATACAACCCTTATCCAACACAGACGGGAGTACCTAGACCAATTGAACAGATACCATACCCACCACCACAACCAGTGCTAGGACCCCAACCGTCGCAACCTCAACAAGTAGTATTAGTAAAGTATGCACAACCAGAAGAAAATCTCGAAAGAGCTATAGTACCAGCCACTACAGTGACCCAGATAGAATCAACAAACCTTGGATACGAAACCCTACCAAGTGAGTACTATCCATATGAAGCCTACATGATGGAATACGAACCGGCATATGAGACTACATACTATGGGTATGAGGGCTATGATCAGACTTATGGAGCGGAGACTTCCACTCTAATGTATACAGCTCCTAAGGCACCACAACCCATGAGACCACCCAGTAGACCACCAGTGCAGAGAGGACCATGCTATAGATGTGGAGGAGACCATTTCATTAGAGAGTGTCCTCGACCATACAACCCTCCACCACCTAGAATCTGGGAAGGATATTGCAGTGATTGCGGAAAGGAACATCTTTTTAGGGATTGCCCTAAGAACCCTGTAAAAAACCAAGATTCTGCACCAATCAATGTAATAGAGGTCATAGAAGGATCTGGAAGTGATAAGGAGTACACAGTGCCACTAAAAGCCATCACCAGAGCCCAAACAAAACAACAAAGAGAACAGCAGTTGGAAGAGGAACAAAAAAACAACAAGAAAATAAGCCCTTCAACTCAGATAGTGGAAGATTCTGAGGACCCATGTGAAAATTCCCGCAACACAAAAGCTCAGAAATGGAAAGAAAGACGAGAGAAACTCAAGGATAAATGGGCAAAGAACAAGAGTACAAACAGTAAAAAGCAAATCGAAAAATCAAGTAAACACAAAGAACAAGAGAAGTCTAAGGAGACTCCTGAGCTAACTGAACCTAGCTCAGATAAGGAGAAGCCCGGATCAATTCTAGCAGACCCAAAGCCAGACGACTTGGATATGTGGTTAAAAGCATACCAAGCTAGAATCAAAATGGGACCGAACATAGAGCAACATGAAAAAATCTACCCTAGAGGGGAATTAGAAAAGGAAAGACTAGCCATATGCAGAAAACTCATAGAAGTAGCACAAACAACCCTAGAAAAGACTATCCCAACTCTACCAGAAACAAGGATTGCACAGGAACCTTATGAAGAATACATCAAACCAAAGGATAAAGAATTTAGAAAAGAAGATTCCCAAGGTGAACAAGAGACAGCACAAGATGGCCCTGTGTCAGCCATACCAGACTTAGAAGCAGATTGGCCCAAGGACTTGTGGAATAGAATCAGAGAGGAACAATGGAAGAAGAATGGTGTCGATCTACCACCATTTGATGAAATAGATGTGGAAGACTGTCAACCCCATCCTAACCTCGAGGAAGACTACGAGGAGGTCGCAAGACTCGATAGAGGTAGAGAGGAGACCATAAGTATTTCAACATTGCCTAACTATATGGGAGAGTACGAAAGAAAGTCAGTGATAATACGAGCACCCACGGTGCATGGAAAAGGAAAAGAAAAGGGAAAAGAAAGTTCGCATAACCTAACGGAACTAAAGAAAACCAAAGTGCAATGCCAATTGACGGTAGAAGAATTGCTTCGACTTAAACCCCAGTTATGGAAGCAAATGGCAGATCAATTGAAACCACTGCCAAAGAATGGAGGATCAAAAGAAAAGGAACTGGAAAATAAGTCCACAATACAGGTTCCAGTCGATAAAGTAGGAGAGTTCAGTGAAGGGGATGAAGGGAATACCTGTTTACCTGTCATCTACAATGGGTACATGACCAAAGCTATCTTAGACACAGGAGCAGGGGTAGGAATTGCAACGAAGGAGATTTGGGAAAAGTGGGGAAAACCAGCCTTACGACCCACTCGCATGAAACTCCAGTTAGCAGACGGTCATGTGGAGAGACCCCTAGGAATATTGGAAGGAATTAAGTTAACCACGTGTGGAGTGGAATTTGAACACACACTAGCCATATGTAAGTTCGAAAAAGCAAACAATTATGAGATGATATTAGGACGACCCTTCATGAGACAGATGCGAGTCGTACAAGATTGGGGCAGAGATTCATTATATCTCCAACATCAAGGGAACACCACCAAGATAAATTTGCACACATTCGCTTATCGGGATGTCCCTCCATTACAATGGAATCCAGTCCACAAGGAAGAAGATGACCTATCCATTCACAGTGCTGGATCAAGTGACCAATCTTGGATGCACGAGGATGCCCAGTTGTGGATGTGCAAAGAAGCAAAGAAGGAGGAGTGTAAAAAACAAATGTGGCCAATAGGGCACCCTAACTATCGATCGATAGAAGACCCCGATTACATGCCTAAAATTTTTTCAGATGAACTCTTCGAACCACATGGCTGGATGGAAATCCTAGCCACATTAGATGTGTGTGTGAATGAGGAAGTATTGACGATGAACGATTGTATAGACGAGGAAGGATATGACATGAACCTCTACATGGTTGTCCTCCAAGAAGTAGAAGCAGGGGAAATGGTAGAGGAAGAGTGGAAAGAAGAGTATGAAAGCATAGAAATGGAACCAGAGTTTGACTCTGAGGAACAATATTTAGAAACCAGGCAAAAAGAATCAAAAGAAAGACCAACAAAAGTCTTAGCAATCGAAACCATCCCAATAATACACGAGCATAGAGAGGACACGAGTAAAGTGGAACCGGAACCAGACCATTTCGAAGTTCCAGAACATTTTAAAAGATACGAAGTGGAAGAAAGAAAGATAGCCACTCAAATGCCTAAACGAGAGGCCCGGGATGGAGAAGCCTAGGACAACAAGGAACAAACCAAGAAAATTGTTGTAACGATAGAAGACGGAGAAGAGAGGTGCACATATATTGGGAAAGATGTATCGGAAGAGGAAGAAGAGGATCTCATACGACTCATCCGAGAATATCGAGACGTGTTTGCTTGGACGTAAAAAGACCTCAAGGGTGTAGAACCCAGCATATGCGCTCATCGAATCCCTATGACATCAGATGCAAAACCTTCTAAACAACGCCCTTATACGTATAATGAAGTTTATGCAGCAAAAATAAAGGAAGAAATTGACAAATTACTAGCGGCAGGATTCATTTATGAGATTGAACACACCGAATGGGTATCGCCACTAGTAGTAGTGCCCAAGAAAAACGGAAAACTAAGGGTGTGTATCAACTTGAAAAAGGTAAATGCAGCAACTATACGTGATAGTTTCCCATTACCCATCACAGACCATCTTTTGGAAAGAGTTGCCGGCAAGGAGGTCTATAGCTTCTTGGATGGATTCTCTGGTTACAACCAAGTAGCTATTGCAACTGAGGACCAGCATAAAACCGCATTCGCGACTGAATGGGGAATCTATGCATTTAGAGTAATGCCTTTCGGGCTCACTAATGCGCCAGCCACCTTCCAACGACTGATGTGTCATGTATTCAAAGAATTTCTGAGAAAAAGTATGGAAGTATACGTAGACGACCTTTGTACATACCCAAATCAACGACCAGACCATATACCGGAACTGAGAAAAATATTCAATAAATGTAGACAGTACAGAGTTTGTTTGAACCCTGAGAAATGTGTCTTCATGGTACGACAAGGAAAAATCCTAGGACACATCGTTTCAAGGAATGGAATATCCACGGACGAAGAAAAGATTAAAGTTATCTTAGAGCTACCAAGACCCAAGAATGCAAAGGAAGTACAAGCCTTTATGGGACACTGTGGATATTACCGTAGGTTTATTCACATGTATGCCATAATAGCTAAGCCTTTATATGGTCTATTGACTCAGTTCACTTGGACAGACGAGTGTGAGAAGGCCTTCAACGAGCTTAAGAAGCGGCTGAGTACAGCCCCCATTCTGAAATCACCCAACTGGAGCAAGCCTTTTCATATTCATGTTGATGCTTCAAACTATGCCATTGGATGTATCCTAGCTCAACCGGCTGACGAAGGGAAGCTTGGCCATCCAATCGCTTATGCGGGTAGACAATTAAACCAAGCAGAAAGAAATTATACGACTACTGAAAGGGAAGGCTTAGGAATGGTTTATGCAGTGAAGAAGTTTAGACACTACCTCTTAGCCAACAAATTCAAGTTCTTCATAGACCATCAGGCTTTGTTGTATTTAGTCAATAAGCCTTGCAACACGGGAAGATTGGTACGATGGTTCTTACTATTAATGGAGTTCAACTTTGAGGTAATAGTCAAAAAAGGAAACACACATGTAAGAGCAGATCACCTTTCAAGGCTAACGCATGGAGAACCACCTAGCGGAGTACCGGATGATTTACCAGATACGTATTTGTTTAATCTTGAAGTATGTCCAAAGTGGGCGGAACGACTAATTCCCATACTCACCCATGGCCCTCAACACTCAATAAATAAGGATAGCAAAAAAGAGATTCTTCAAACAAGAAATTTACACATTGTTGCTGGAAGCATGTATTATAAGGAACCTAACGGTGTCTTATTAAGATGTGTCGAGGAGGACGAACAGAAGCAACTAATTCAGCAAGCACACGTAAACAAGTGGAAGACCCATCAAGGGATGCATGGAACAATTCGAGAATTAAAAAGGTTAGGCGTATATTGGCCTGATATGTCAAAAGACGTTCACGATTATGTAAGTAATTGTGTGGAATGCAAAGAAACTATCCCGGAGGATCACGTGTCCTTACCTTTTTTGACCATAGCGCCTAATTGGAGTAAAACATTAGTACAATTCCTCAAAACGAAAGAGCATGAAATAGGAGCTAGTTTAGCAAGAAAGCGATCCCTAGAAGAGATGAGCAAGGATTATGTGATAATGGGAAAACATTTGTTTAGAAGAGGAAAAGACAATCAACTCAGATTGTGTGTGCATGAAGGAGAATATCTTCCCATATTAGAAATGGCACACGCAGGAGCTGCGGGAGGACATTTTTCAGCAGACAGAACTGTCAAGATGTTTCTCTTTGCAGGCTTGTGGTGGCCAACTCTACATATGGATGCGGAGACATATGTGAGAAGCTGCGAAACATGCCAGAGAGCGAAATATCCCATTCGAAGAGACCACATGCCTTTAAGACCCATGGTTTGTGCAAGAGCATTTACCAAGTGGGTTATTGATTTCATAGGACCTATCAATCCACCGACTAAAGGATCACATGCGGAGTACATCATAGTAGCCACCGACTACTTAACCAAGTGGGTAGAAGCAAAAGCCACTAGAAAGAATGATGCTCAAACTACAGCAAAATTTCTCTTTGAGCATATTTTCACACGCTTTGGACTACCGATTGAGATAGTGAGTGATCGAGGAACGCATTTCCTAAACGAAGTCATTGAGTCGCTAATGAATGACTTTCTAGTGATTCATAAAAAATCAGCCCCATACCATCCTCAAGCTAACGGACAAGCTGAAAGTTCCAACAAGGTACTATGCACTGTATTGACAAAGATTGTCAATAATGGGAGGTCGGATTGGGACAAACAATTGCATCACGCAATTTGGGCCTTCCGAGTGGCATATAAAATGGCCATTGGAACCACACCTTTCAATCTAGTGTATGGGCAGAATGCAATTTTGCCAATTGACTTCTTAGTACCTACATTGAAAGTGGCCCAGCAATATGAGTGGAACGGTCATGAATTGTCCCAGCAACTAGATCAAATTGAGAAGTTACACGAGACTAGATTGCAAGCTGTAGCAGGCATTTATGCTGCTAAACGGAGACAAAAGGCATATTATGATTCACATATAAAAGACAAGGGACTAAAAGAAGGCGACTTATTCCTAGTATACACCCTAAAACAACATGCAAAGAAGCTACAAAAACGCGGATATGGACCTTTGATTATAAATTGAATCTCTACTAGTGGTGCAGTCAATCTCGCTACACTAGACGGAGACATTCTTCCCAGCTACCTCAGTGGATGCAGAGTAAGACGATTCATGGAGCCCTTGACTGATCAAATGCTAGCGCGACTGTTAGGAGCTCAAAATAGGAAAAAGGAAGAAGAACGAATTCAAGAGGAAGCTCGACAAGAAGCACTAGAACGCTGTGGAGGTGATCGCAATCCGGGTGGATCGGGTCCGGTCGTGGCACACACAGGGTGTATGAAGCTAATGAATGTTGGAAGGTTTAAGGACATGAAAGTGAAATAATTTTTGAGTATGGAGAAGAGAGAGATGTTGAAATGATTATGGGAATAGGAATGTAGGAGTGCAAGTTAGATTTATGAACATGAATGATAAGAATGAAAGAGAACCATACATACGAATGAAATTTGGAAGGAAGAATGGTCCATTGAAGGAGCTTCTTTAACACTTCCTAATTCCAATCCATATGCATAGTCTTCTTTGGATGATATGTATGCATGACGAGAATAGATGGAACCCTTACACATAAACCAGTTTCGAAAGGAAGAATGGTCCAATATTGGAGCTTCTTATACACTTTCAGAAACTAATCAATATGTATGGGTATGTATGGATTATATGCATGCAAGTGAATTATGATGATAGAGTTTACTCACAAGCTCAAAGAAACATCCTCACTGGTTCAACGCAATACTGCGGAGCCTTCTCACACATAGAAGAAATAGAAGACATGTAAAAATACTTAAGAGACTGAGAGAGGAGACAAGAGACAAGTGACAAGTGACATGAATTAAAAGGATTTGAATTAAGTTACATGTAAAATATCGTCGTGGTACGTCATGCTAAGCAGTCTACTGATCAAAGGTGGTTCCGACCCTCAAACCATGACAGTTCAACCGAATGTCACACGTAAGAAGGTGAGTTCCACTCCAGTGACCCTATGTCTGTCTAGGCTCGTAACGTCTAACTAAAGAAGTCTAAGACTCATTAAAATCAGCTCTAACTCACTCACACGCTCCACCGAGGGTGAGTCAAGATAGAGATGCTGGTTTCAAGAGTCTATCCTAGATAGGAGTTCTAACTTAAATTTGAAACTAGGTTCTATACTCATACTAGCTCACCTTGGATCCTCACTCGCTCAACCGAGGGTGATCGTCTCAAGGAAACCGTAAGCTAGCATGAGCCCTATGGATGCCTAACAATGATGCTCTAGGAGTTTGGAGGGGGGTTTATATAGTTTTTTGAATGAATTTGGGCCCTTGGATCTAGAGAAATCAACTCTCAACTCTAGGATCACTACTTTCGATTACAACCATTTGATTAATCAAATCAATGGCTTGGAATTGTTCTTTCTATCAAATCTAGTGTAAAGGAGTGAAATTTAGGCGCCCTCATTCTCCACCATTGGATCTGGGGATGATCTGGATCGTCGGATCAGTGCTGACATCAATTCGGATAAGATAAGCCACTATTTTTGGAGAAATGCTGCATTATTGATCTTTGATTGTAAAAAAGGTCTTCTTTTATGGAAAAAATTCGTGGATCCTCCTTCCTTTATGCTTTAGTGCATCTCCACCCTTGAATATGAGCTCATCTTGACAGTACAACATGGTTCAATCATATTTTGGCATGTGGCAGACATTCAAGCCTTCAATTTTCTTATTCTAGAAAACTGCGGTGACCTTGAAAACTGGACTTTGTGCTCTTTGACCCTCCAAAAAGTCTTTGATGAAGATGAAACATTGTAGGACTATGTTTCCAAAGATCTCCTTCAGGAATATGTAGAAATAACTCCCATCTGAATCTCCCTTGTACAAGTTTGACTACATTTGGAAGCTTGCAAGGTGGCATTAAGGTCTCTAGGAAGCTCTGATGGCCTTGAAAATTTGTACAAATATGTAGCCAAATATGATCTTTATACATGCCAAACCATATGGCTAACATAAATTTCTATACAAGATTTTGTAGGGTCAAACTAGAAAAAATACATTTTTACAAAATGAACATAGCATATCAATGTGCTACAAAATCCATTTTCTGCTGAAATTTGGGCTATAGACTGCCTTTGACAATCTTTACAAGTATATGGATTTTCATCTAATTTGGTGACAATGAAATTTTTGCCCTCATTTCCCAACTTTGACCAACTTTGACCGCTACCATGGAATTTCTTGATTTCTTTGAAACTTTGTATGTGAGCTTCCTTTGACATCCTTGATGCATTCTGGACTTCTCGGGGAATTCCGGCTACCTTCACCAAATATGTTTTTTGTAGGCCTTCACAAGTGAGAGAGGAGAGAAAATCTCGACGACAACGCATTAGGAAACGGAAAGAGTGGATCAAGCAAAGAGATGAACGCTATCTCCAAGGAGAAGAGCCCATCCCTATGGCAAACTATCAGGTTGAAAATCATGATACAACGGGTATGTGTAAAACGCAACCTTATCTAAACCTAGGGATTGGCAAGACAGAGTACAAGTTGATAGACGCATTGATAGACTCAGGAGCAGGCCTTAGCTGCATGCGAAAGAGAGTGGCAGACGAGCTGCAATTAGAATTGAATCCCACAAGAGCCCAATTAATAAGAATTGGAGGTCACACCATAGAATGTATTGGAACCACGAATGTATCCCTCCACCTAGGAAATTCCTCCATGGAACAAAGAGTCCTAATATGTGAGGATGACGATCTGATAGAAGACTTCATTCTAGGGCACGACTGGATCATTGAGACCGAAGCGTGTATCCATCTAGCTCAAGGATATATTTCAGCTACGATAGGGCATAAGGAGATTTTCAGCTTACTTGAAGAGAAACCATGTAACCAAACAATATTGAAGCCAAGATCAAAGGGAGTTCAAAAAATGACGGAAGAAAGTATCAACTATGCTCACCTCTCAGGAAGCAAATGCTTAGAAGTTGAGACTTCAATCTTAGCGACGTCCACAATAGAGTCGAAGCTAGCCAATGCAATTGTGGAAAAGCCAACCAATGAGGAGACGCGCTCTCCTAAACAGGCTCAAAACATCCAAAGATCGCACTATTGGAACCCAACAAGCAGATACTCGAACCAAGACCCACCCAAATATAAGTGGGTACACAAGGATCAGATACAGAGTCAAGAAACGTCCACACCCACTCTGAAGAAGGAAACAGGCATCACCAAACCAGCTACAAGGAACTATAGACGAAAAGAATCAGTGCAAGTATGGATTCCCAAGCCCTTGCTTGAAGCTCAAAGATCGCGACATCAGATATGGATTCCCAAAAAGGTCATACAAGCAGCTAAACAGAATGTAAGGACAAAGGAGGAAATACCACATCAGACAAGGCAAAAGTCAACAACACATAAGATTCATCAGAGAAAATCGAAGAGCAATGCCAAATTCACTCGGACAATGGATAAAGCAAATGGAACACGAGCAGCTGCACGAATCGAGAAAACCCAGCGACATCTCTCTGTGTTCTCAAAATGGATCTGGAAACCAAAGCTACCACGAGGAGCGGATGATTGAGGGGATAAAGCATCCGATTGCACTCATGTAGTTTCTAATGCACCTCAAGTAAGCATGATAGGGCCGCAATACAGGGCCAAGCATTCGGCACCGGATGTACATTATCAAACTAGTGGTGCACGATCTCCAAGTGAGACTAGATCTTAGCTTTAACCTGATAGGAATGGCCATACTATGTACATAAACTATGCTTCGGCTATACTAATGATTGTCTTCTTTCAGGAAAAAAAAAATAAAAAGAGGCGGTAAGAAATCCCACTCATGTAATAAGGGGGAACGGAGTGACGAGCGACCATAATCACAACAATACACTGCATGGTCTCATAAAGGCCTTTCGAGCTAATGCACTTTTCCTTGTAAGTGCAGATGGCTTCTGAAGACTCTGAAGCTACAATCCAAGAGGAGGTCCAGGAATTTCCTCCCCAATGTCTTACGAAAGCAAAAGGGCATTGGTTCAGAGATGAGCAGCCAGTTGAGGAAATCTAACTAAACTCCACTAATGCATAAATCTGCCTATATAGCCCGTGATTTATTCTACTATGCCTCTTTATCCTCCTTTGGCTTGCCTCTTTTTTTTTTTTTTTTTTTATGATGATGATGATTCGGCAACTTTATGGTTACGATCACTTTTTTGGGGTGGAAGAAAGTGTAAACTTCTTGGTAACATGTAGCTTTTTTTTTTTTTTTTTTGACGAGGAAAAATTAAACCCCGATACAAGGTACAACCATTTTTGATGACGGAGAACAGTCGTTTAAACTCCGATACAAGTGCTGTGAGATGGACTAAGGATGTAGAAACATGCAGTAGCAGGAGCTAGGATTTCAACAATTATGCTTTCGATACAGGATACATATACATGTTTATATATGAAATTCATATCACCAAAATAAACCTCTAAATCTATATGTCCTATCTTTCCACAATCCTAGATTATAATCAATTTCTTAGTAGATAAGTTACTACTTAAGATACAATTTTACACAAGTATAGAAATCATCATTTGCCCTTTTTTGACTCAAGTGATGTGGATATGCAATGTGATGCAAAGACTGAAAAAAAACATGCATGAAACAAGCATGGAAAAAAATAGAATGAACTTGAAAAAAAACAAAGCAACATGAACTTGAAAAAATAATGATGTTTTTTTTTTTTTTTTTTTTTAATAACATGGATACTCCTGTTTATGAATCGGCCTCATTGTTGTCATCTTCTCCAATGTCCTCATCCAAAATGTACTCGTCATTATCACGCTTCTTGAATAACTTTATCCTTTTACCTGCAATCAAAGTTTTTAGTGCAACACCATTTAATTCACAAAGAGCATATGTACCATTGTTGTTGACTTTTGATACAATGTATGGCCCAAACCACCGTTGAGTGAGCTTTTTGCGTGCATCATATTGAGAGTCAAATGTACTATCATAAATGAGCACCCAATCTCCTACTTCAATTGGCTTAGGACGCAATCGATGAGTTTTATCAAAATAATGCTTGTTCTTCATTCTAGATTCTCTTAATTTTTCAACAGCATCATCAAGTCTTAATTTACCTTGTTCTAACTGTTTAATACGCAAACTCAAAAAATCATCAGGAGACATGTTTTCAGACCAAGGAAAATTTGACCATGCAGAAATATGAGACTGAATTGGAAACAATGGTTTTTGACAGTACATGAGTTCAGCAGGCATATATCTAGTAGTACGTGTGCATGTCATTCTATCTGCCCAAAGTGCAAAAGGTAAGAATTTAGGCCATTGTTTGATGTCACCATTACATGCTTTAGATATGGCTTTCACAATAGGTGGATGCCCTCTCTCTATTTTACCATTGGCCTCTGGGTTATATGCAGTAGTGAGAGACAAACGAATACCGTGACACTCAAAGAACTCTTTAGCTTCTCTCGCATTTAACTCTCCACGATCGGCAACTACTTTCTCTATGTACCCAAAGCGACTTATGACATCTTCAAGCAAGAATTTGCAAACATTGGCAGTGGTCTTAGATCGTAGTGCACGTCCCTCTACATGATTAGTTAAGTCTTCTCTTGCAAGTACAATGTAACACATTTTGTCAATACCTTTAGGCATAGTTACAAGATCTACTACCCACTTGTAGTGAATACAAGGTGGATAAGTAGGATGCAACGGATCTCTATGTTTGACTGATGAATGAAGTTGACAAGTAGAACATGTAGAAACATAGCTACTAATGTCAACATACATCCTAGGCCAATAATAGGTACTTCTAATTTTTTCATATGTTCCAAAAAATCCTTTATGACCGGCCCATAATGTCTCATGCATTTCCTTCATTACTTGCAATTGAAGACCTCGTTTTCCCAGGACTCGTTGTGGATTCTTAACCTTACCCTTAGCATGTCTCCAAAGATAACCATTACATAGGAAAAAGTTATAAGCTCGTTTCCTAATGTTACGGAATCTATTCGTAGTCCAGCTAGGTAATGGTTGTAGTGTACTGAGATACTTTCCTATGTCTCTCCATTCATCTTCGTACTCAGACTCATGAAATTTCTCATACTCATATATATGTGGAACATAGTCAACTAAATTCACATTCTTTATTAGATCACTTTCAAGATCATCATCAAATCTAGCTCTCGATAACATATCAGCAACTGAGTTTGACTTACCTGAAATATGAACTAACTCAGGATTTATGAACTTAATATATGAGATCCATCTAAGCATGGCTATATCAGGAGATGAACAATTGGCTATCATTCCAATGAGAGGCAAACAATCAGTCTCAACTTTGATATTTGCACCAATGAAATATTCTTTGTCTGTTTTCAAAGTTGTTACCATACCCCATAGTTCTCGTTTGATTTGTGGATATTTTCGTTGTGTTTCATGTAGAATTTTGGCACCAAACCTAATTGCATATCTATTCCCTTCACTATCATCTTGACTTATGACCCAACCTATACCAATAGGACTAGTATCAACAGTCAATATAATAGGTTTGTTAGCAGAATAGTCTACACGCTTAAGGATGGGAGCTTTAAGCAATAATTTCTTCAATTTACGCATAGCTTGAGTGTGTTTGTCAGTCCAAATAAATTTTCGTTTCTTCCTCAACAAGTCATAAAGACAATCAGCAACATGAGCAAAGTGTGGGATCCAAATAACATAAAAGATACAAGCACCAAGAAATTTATGTACCTCACTCACGTTGTTACATGTTTCAGAAATCTTGCTAATGGCATCAACTTTTTGTGGGTATGGCTTTCGACCATAATGGCCACATAAATGTCCAACAATAAGCACCTCGTTGACACCAAAAACAGATTTCTCTATGGAAAATGTGAGACCTACCTCTTCAAATCGTTGAAATATTCTTTCACAATCAGAGATATGGTCAAGAACAAATTTACGACATCCAGATGAATCTACAGTAATGTCCTTTACACGTTCCTTACTCCCTTTAATTGGAATATCATCAATGAATGGCATAGTTATATGAGGGATAAAATCATGTAAGACCATATTCATAGCACTCATCATATGAGCCAGAGAATTAGTCGCTCCTTGAGATAAAGTACACATTCGCACTAAGCCTAAAGGAGTTTTCATTGTGGTTATGTCACGACTGTCAATTGCTAACTGGAATTGGTCATATCCAGAATATAAATCACCCATTGAATAGATAGAATGTCTTGAAAATGATTGAACAAACTCATCTACAATGGGTCCTGTTCCTACATTCCTTATGGTGACTTTATTGACGGGTTGGAGATCTTGAATAAAACGTAGTTTCCCATTCTTTTTAGGCACAGTGAACCATCTGTTTGAGTAAGGTGCAAAAGATGGCTCTAAAATTCTCATGTTTATCTTCTCCTTAAGTAGTTTCATTAGCTCAGGTAAGTGAGCCTTTGGAACAGGTATAGGACGAAGATTCATGGAATATGTGGAATAGTAAAGATTATCATGGGTGCAACTAGCTTAGGATCTACACAACCAATCTCATGAGGATACATAGTAAAGGCTTTTCCATGGCTACGTATAACTCTCTCAAATTTATCTCTCTCTGCTGGCAAAAGAAAGTCATCATCTCTACCAATTTTCACATGTTTGATTGTCTCATCCGTGAACTTATGTCCTATGTTTTTCTTATCCCGAAGAGTTGGATCATTTTTCACATCAATAATTTTTTCATTAATTCCTTGAGGTAATGGTTGAGCTATGGGTTTGATTTTTTTGTCTACAGTTTTGTACTTTGTTTCAACTAAGGCATCATGTGTTTGGTTAAATTTTGAGCACTTGTCAACATTGAGAGCATACTCTTGGATTAGAGCATACTCATCAAGGGAAGAAATAAGAATAATATGGGAATTAGAATTTTGTTGAAGACATAACTCTAACTCCTCAAGAGTAGAGAAACAATGAGATGTCTCAATCACATGCTCAATGTTCTCATCATGTTCCATGATTTTGTTGTTTTTATAATTTTTTTGGCTTTTTTGGATAAAAGACTTGGACAATTGACTCTTATGAAGAAAATCTAATCTAGAATGTGGAAAACAAAGTGACAAACTATTGTACATGTTGGTTGGATGCGAGATGTCAAACCAATATCCACTATTGTCCCGCTCAACAATGGATTCTATCCGAAATTTTGATCATATGTAGCTCCAAACATGAATCGAGGTGCACAATCACTACAAGCATGCTCATGACCATGAGTAACAATAGGTTTCTTTCTAATTGACAATCGATTCCTAGGATGATTCACTCCTACTGTCATGACTTGAAGTGATTGCATTCATCCTTAGACTTGAATCTAGCATAGGTAGACCCATCATCCATGGCTTTAGTTTCCATACGACTCTCACAAATAAAGGGTTGACCTAAGAGAACTTCATAGGAGCAATTACCTTGAATAAAAAAGTGAAATTCTTCTGTGATTCCTCCTATGGATATGGGCACACTAGCACAAGCTCCATACAGGGTACCTACACCATTATCTGCAGTTCTCATACGCCATCCACAATCTTTATCTATGGGCCATCGAAACTTATCATAGACTTCTCTTGAAATCACATTGATTTCAGAGCCAAAATCTACTAATGCATTTACAGTGATAGTGTTCTTATCATTTCCTATTTTAACATGCATCTCTGATGTACCTCTAGACCAAAATGTTCTTTTAAAGTGACTTTCAGGATTGTTTTCATGATTTTCATGGTCAGGTTGAATAGGTCCTAAGAAATTTTTATTAACATTTACTTCATCATCATCAAAGTCCTCTTCATCAGATTCATCAAAGTTTAAGGCCTCATTCATAGCTTGATCTTGATCTAGAGAATCTTGCATCTCAGTATCTAGATTAAGCGAAAACCTCTTCCTTTTAATTAGGCCGATAAAGTTATCTTTAAAAACAGGCTTTGCAATAGAGAAAACTTGTTCTAAAGACATAGTCACTTGACTCTTAAGCAAAATGTCATCTAAAATCTCCATAGGATCTATTTTTCTCTCAATTTCTGAAATCAAGATGGCTTTAGGTTTTCTCTTTGGTTTCTTTTGTTTTTGCTCAGGATCTTGTTTTTGTTCATGTTCTCGTGTTTGGTCTTCAGTTTGTTTTGATTGTTCTGGTTTATCTAAAGGCTTTGGTTCTGTTTTTCTTTGCTTTGTCTTCTTCCCTTTTTGTTTCTCCTCTTGTTTTTGTTCATTGGGTTCTGATTCTTGTTTTTTATCTTTAGATTGTGATGTTTCTCCTTGCTCTATGATTGTTTCTATTCCCTCTGAGGTTTGTTTTCGAGTCACTCTTCTTTCACTAGGCTCAGCTTCATCTCTTTTTCGTTTTTCTTCTACATTGGATATGTGAGAAATAAGAGATTGATCTTCTATCAGTGACTCCCAAGCCGTTATTCTCCTAATCTCATCCCGTGCTCTTACTAAAGCCTCTATGGAAAAATCACCTTCCTTAGTGGGTTTACTTGATTCTACTTGTTGTTCATCAAGAGCTTCTAGTTTCACTCCTCTAGTTCCTACGTCCATTATGGTTATATTTTCATAATGTTTTTTCATTCCTCCCTTACCATAATTTCCTTGCAAAGGTAGTGTAGATCGATAGTCACAGATTTTCTTGTCTATGTCTATTACTAGTCGTTGCTCCTTAGCATCCTTCAATAGTTCGCAATCTCTCAAAAAGTGCTCTAACGAATCACACCAAGGACACCTACGAGGGCCACGCACAAAACCATTTTGATTTTGAGGATTTTGATTAACTTGTGGTGGGAAATTTTGAAATTGAGGATTTTGTTGATAAGGTATTGCTTGAACAGGATAATTAGGATTTTGATAAGGCAATTGATGTATTTGAGGAGCTTGGGGAGCAACATGTGGTACTTGAGGTGCAAGAGGAGCTTCCATATTATATGGTTGATGATTTTGAAAATTTTGATTTTGAGGATTTTGAAAAGCTATTTGTGAAGCTTGAGGATACATGTTTTGATACATTTGAGGATTTTGCACATGAGGATGAGGATTTTGCATTGAAGGATTATGCATTGGAGGAACTTGATATGCTTGAGTAGGAGCTACTTGTGGATTTTGAATGGTAGCTATAACATGTTGATTAGGCTTTTGAAAAGTCATTGGGTTCATTTGATTTTGGAAAGTTTTGGTGTAACTAGATTGTAAAGCATCTATAGTCTTGGCCAAATTGGATTGTGTAGCAATAAGACTTTCCATTTGCTTAGTGAGAATATCCACTTGAGATTGTTCAACTACACTTTTATTTGGCTCTACTTTAAAACCTTGATTAGGCTCCATCATTTGAGGAATAGGAGTAGAGTCAAAAAGCATAGCATGGGATTGTTCTCTAACTTGCTCCTTAGTTTGTGGAAGGCTAGCTTGAGGAAGACTAGTTTGCTCATAAAGCATGGATTGTCTTTGATGTCTATGGGCTACAGCCTCTACTACTTTACGCACTTTTTGCCAATTGTCAGTAAGACCATAGCGCTTATTTGGTTCTTCTAATCGCCGTTCAACTTCCCTACGAGTTTCAGGATGAAGAAGCTTAAGAAAATTGATCACAAGATCAGGTTCCAAAGTTATCTTATCCTCATTAGGAAGTTGTTCATAGCGTCTAATATACTCATTTTGTAAGTGAGTAATAGAGCTACTAGGCTTTGGAGAATTGACCCATCGTAAGAATCCATCTCGATTATGTTGGCTATAATCTTCAAGATAGAATTCTTTGAGCATCTCCTTTCTAAAATCACTCCAAGGAAGACTATCATATTGAGTGACACGGTTTATGATAGAGCTATCAACAATTCGTTCAAAGAATGATATCAAAAGATCTTCGGGAAGACCAAAAATCATAGATTACTCTTCAAACAAATCTAAGTAGCTTGTGATGTTGATGCCATTGAATTTTCCCTTCTCTCTCAACATAGAAGAGACTATTCTTTGGCCTTGTTTCTCAACAATAAGGGATTTGAATCCTTCCTCCATCTTATGTGAATAAGCAAGTGATGCACGATGCTCTAGATCTCTCACAAATGCGTTTACTTCACGACAAAGATGTGCACGATACTGTGAGAAATCCAGTGCAACACTCAAGACTGATGATGATGATATGATGAGGATGAAAAATATGAAACAAAGGATATGGATCACAACCTCCCAACAAGATCAGAAGCAAAAGCCACGAAGCGTTTCACGTCGGGTTCAAATGTGGAGGTGATCGCAATCCGGGTGGATCGGGTCCGGTCGTGGCACACACAGGGTGTATGAAGCTAATGAATGTTGGAAGGTTTAAGGACATGAAAGTGAAATAATTTTTGAGTATGGAGAAGAGAGAGATGTTGAAATGATTATGGGAATAGGAATGTAGGAGTGCAAGTTAGATTTATGAACATGAATGATAAGAATGAAAGAGAACCATACATACGAATGAAATTTGGAAGGAAGAATGGTCCATTGAAGGAGCTTCTTTAACACTTCCTAATTCCAATCCATATGCATAGTCTTCTTTGGATAATATGTATGCATGACGAGAATAGATGGAACCCTTACACATAAACCAGTTTCGAAAGGAAGAATGGTCCAATATTGGAGCTTCTTATACACTTTCAGAAACTAATCAATATGTATGGGTATGTATGGATTATATGCATGCAAGTGAATTATGATGATAGAGTTTACTCACAAGCTCAAAGAAACATCCTCACTAGTTCAACGCAATACTGCGGAGCCTTCTCACACATAGAAGAAATAGAAGACATGTAAAAATACTTAAGAGACTGAGAGAGGAGACAAGAGACAAGTGACAAGTGACATGAATTAAAAGGATTTGAATTAAGTTACATGTAAAATATCGTCGTGGTACGTCATGCTAAGCAGTCTACTGATCAAAGGTGGTTCCGACCCTCAAACCATGACAGTTCAACCGAATGTCACACGTAAGAAGGTGAGTTCCACTCCAGTGACCCTATGTCTGTCTAGGCTCGTAACGTCTAACTAAAGAAGTCTAAGACTCATTAAAATCAGCTCTAACTCACTCACACGCTCCACCGAGGGTGAGTCAAGATAGAGATGCTGGTTTCAAGAGTCTATCCTAGATAGGAGTTCTAACTTAAATTTGAAACTAGGTTCTATACTCATACTAGCTCACCTTGGATCCTCACTCGCTCAACCGAGGGTGATCGTCTCAAGGAAACCTTAAGCTAGCATGAGCCCTATGGATGCCTAAGAATGATGCTCTAGGAGTTTGGAGGGGGGTTTATATAGTTTTTTGAATGAATTTGGGCCCTTGGATCTAGAGAAATCAACTCTCAACTCTAGGATCACTACTTTCGATTACAACCATTTGATTAATCAAATCAATGGCTTGGAATTGTTCTTTCTATCAAATCTAGTGTAAAGGAGTGAAATTTAGGCGCCCTCATTCTCCACCATTGGATCTGGGGATGATCTGGATCGTCGGATCAGTGCTGACATCAATTCGGATAAGATAAGCCACTATTTTTGGAGAAATGCTGCATTATTGATCTTTGATTGTAAAAAAGGTCTTCTTTTATGGAAAAAATTCGTGGATCCTCCTTCCTTTATGCTTTAGTGCATCTCCACCCTTGAATATGAGCTCATCTTGACCGTACAACATGGTTCAATCATATTTTGGCATGTGGCAGACATTCAAGCCTTCAATTTTCTTATTCTAGAAAACTGCGGTGACCTTGAAAACTGGACTTTGTGCTCTTTGACCCTCCAAAAAGTCTTTGATGAAGATGAAACATTGTAGGACTATGTTTCCAAAGATCTCCTTCAGGAATATGTAGAAATAACTCCCATCTGAATCTCCCTTGTACAAGTTTGACTACATTTGGAAGCTTGCAAGGTGGCATTAAGGTCTCTAGGAAGCTCTGATGGCCTTGAAAATTTGTACAAATATGTAGCCACATATGATCTTTATACATGCCAAACCATATGGCTAACATAAATTTCTATACAAGAATTTGTAGGGTCAAACTAGAAAAAATACATTTTTACAAAATGAACATAGCATATCAATGTGCTACAAAATCCATTTTCTGCTGAAATTTGGGCTATAGACTGCCTTTGACAATCTTTACAAGTATATGGATTTTCATCTAATTTGGTGACAATGAAATTTTTGCCCTAATTTCCCAACTTTGACCAACTTTGACCGCTACCATGGAATTTCTTGATTTCTTTGAAACTTTGTATGTGAGCTTCCTTTGACATCCTTGATGCATCCTGGACTTCTCGGGGAATTCCGGCTACCTTCACCAAATATGTTTTTTGTAGGCCTTCACAAGTGAGAGAGGAGAGAAAATCTCGACGACAACGCATTAGGAAACGGAAAGAGTGGATCAAGCAAAGAGATGAACGCTATCTCCAAGGAGAAGAGCCCATCCCTATGGCAAACTATCAGGTTGAAAATCATGATACAACGGGTATGTGTAAAACGCAACCTTATCTAAACCTAGGGATTGGCAAGACAGAGTACAAGTTGATAGACGCATTGATAGACTCAGGAGCAGGCCTTAGCTGCATGCGAAAGAGAGTGGCAGACGAGCTGCAATTAGAATTGAATCCCACAAGAGCCCAATTAATAAGAATTGGAGGTCACACCATAGAATGTATTGGAACCACGAATGTATCCCTCCACCTAGGAAATTCCTCCATGGAACAAAGAGTCCTAATATGTGAGGATGACGATCTGATAGAAGACTTCATTCTAGGGCACGACTGGATCATTGAGACCGAAGCGTGTATCCATCTAGCTCAAGGATATATTTCAGCTACGATAGGGCATAAGGAGATTTTCAGCTTACTTGAAGAGAAACCATGTAACCAAACAATATTGAAGCCAAGATCAAAGGGAGTTCAAAAAATGACGGAAGAAAGTATCAACTATGCTCACCTCTCAGGAAGCAAATGCTTAGAAGTTGAGACTTCAATCTTAGCGACGTCCACAATAGAGTCGAAGCTAGCCAATGCAATTGTGGAAAAGCCAACCAATGAGGAGACGCGCTCTCCTAAACAGGCTCAAAACATCCAAAGATCGCACTATTGGAACCCAACAAGCAGATACTCGAACCAAGACCCACCCAAATATAAGTGGGTACACAAGGATCAGATACAGAGTCAAGAAACGTCCACACCCACTCTGAAGAAGGAAACAGGCATCACCAAACCAGCTACAAGGAACTATAGACGAAAAGAATCAGTGCAAGTATGGATTCCCAAGCCCTTGCTTGAAGCTCAAAGATCGCGACATCAGATATGGATTCCTAAAAAGGTCATACAAGTAGCTAAACAGAATGTAAGGACAAAGGAGGAAATACCACATCAGACAAGGCAAAAGTCAACAACACATAAGAGTCATCAGAGAAAATCGAAGAGCAATGCCAAATTCACTCGGACAATGGATAAAGCAAATGGAACACGAGCAGCTGCACGAATCGAGAAAACCCAGCGACATCTCTCTGTGTTCTCAAAATGGATCTGGAAACCAAAGCTACCACAAGGAGCGGATGATCGAGGGGATAAAGCATCCGATTGCACTCATGTAGTTTCTAATGCACCTCAAGTAAGCATGATAGGGCCGCAATACAGGGCCAAGCATTCGGCACCGGATGTACATTATCAAACTAGTGGTGCACGATCTCCAAGTGAGACTAGATCTTAGCTTTAACCTGATAGGAATGGCCATACTATGTACATAAACTATGCTTCGGCTATACTAATGATTGTCTTCTTTCAGGAAAAAAAAATAAAAAGAGGCGGTAAGAAATCCCACTCATGTAATAAGGGGGAACGGAGTGACGAGCGACCATAATCACAACAATACACTGCATGGTCTCATAAAGGCCTTTCGAGCTAATGCACTTTTCCTTGTAAGTGCAGATGGCTTCTGAAGACTCTGAAGCTACAATCCAAGAGGAGGTCCAGGAATTTCCTCCCCAATGTCTTACGAAAGCAAAAGGGCATTGGTTCAGAGATGAGCAGCTAGTTGAGGAATATCTCTTCTTGGCCAACATAAAGATCATGGACACAGAGCATCATTTTCCGATCATGTCCCAGGACTTCAAATTTTTACATGGACTGCCATCCACAATCGACATCATGAAGAAAGCAGGAATTCATAAGTATTTTGAGCTACCTATCTATAAACCAGATTTCCAACGCTGTACACAAGTCATGAACACTCTAAGACCAGCACTACATGATCCATTGGTACCAGAAGCCAATGTGATGGATAAGAATGGAGAATGGGTGGTCATTCAATTTTCCCACGACTTAATCAAAGAAGCATTTGGATGGGAAAAGGATGGTGTCAACACGGTCAAGGAAGAGAGTCGTGGAGCAAAAACAAGAACTTTCGTCGACATCAATAGGGTGGACATCGAAGAAGAAGTTAGATTGATTCACCAACACTTTTGCTTTCCGAGTATGAATAGATATACGGCCCCTCAAAAGATCATTGCGCAATTATTATCGCATGCAATCAAACAGATCGGCAACCAGGTAAACCTCACACCCTATGTACAAGAAAGATTGTTCGAGGCGAAGAAGAAATGGGAAAATAAGAAATTCCTCAATGGGACTACTGCGCTCACAATTATGATTTACCACACATTGGGCATGCGCGAGTACTTACAGGAGATGCCATCTTCAATGGAGTTGGCTCAATTTGTCAAATCCGCGACTGTACCGAAACAGAAGAAAGGAAGCAAACAAGTAGAAGAAGCAGAAACAAGCTCGCAACCCCGAATGAGAGGCACAATGAGAGGCACAAAACGACCTCGAGAAGTCCAACAAGCAGAAGAGGAAGTACCAAAAACAAAGAGAGTACATTTACTTCCTACAACCACCACACAAGGGACTAAAAAGATCACGGAAGAAGAATTAACTCAAGCACTGGAGGAGACTCACAAATATACAGAAGGACAAATTAATCTGCTAGTGCAGGGTCATCATTATCAACAGTCCGAACAAGCTAGGAAACCAAAAGGCAAACTCACCAAGGTACATAGATATCGGGAAATTGGGCTAGACAACTCTAGTTCTGGATCCGACGGCCAAGAGAAGCCCAATACATCATTATTGGATGTAGATATTCAAAGTGAATCGAAGGATGATGGCCAGTGGGCCGAATTAAATGAAGTAGACTATGGCGAAGACCAAGCAGGCCACAAGGAAAAAGCTCAATCACCACTGGTAGACCAAAGTACCACCAAAAAGTAGGCAGAAGAAGAAAGGCAATACGCCATTCAACCGAAAGATGCCTCCACCACCCACACCAAGGAGGGCAAATCTGATGATGAGGAACATTTAATGATATCAGAGGATAAGCCTCAGGAAGAAGGAAAAGAAGACGAAGAACCCTTCACCCCACTAAGGGTTGTGGCAGAACCGTCCCCAATGGATGTCACATTTCAAGGGAGTGCCACGAAGGTTCGTAAGGTGGTGGAAGATGACGCAGAACCGCAAGTACAACTACAGGTCCGACAACCACATAATGAAATGATCCACGTCGAAAAGGGACAAGATGTACATACAGGAGAAACCCCAGACATACCAAAGACATGGCTGAATGTTGATATAGCTCAGCTCAAGCCTGTGGTGCAGGACATGATTCGCACTGCACTAGACACTCAACAATTGATGCTTGATGCTGATGAAGATTACGACCAAGCCATGCTCGAAAAGCAGGAGCTTCGAAAAGAAGGTATGAATCTGGCTAAAAAATTATCCAAAGCAGAAGCTCAAGTTTTGAAGAAACACGAGGAAATAAAAACGACCAAAACACAGTACAGAATATTAGAAACGGAAAATGCAAAACTAAAAGAGCAAGTTTTGGAGCTCACGAAGAAACTAGACATGACTGAAAAAGAGAAAACAAGGATCCATGCTCGTAGCAAGGTACTCGAATCACAGCTCAAGGTGAGCATGGAGGAAGCAGACCACTTAAGGGACAGGAACAAGGAGCTCATGACAGCTCTCCTCAGTGATCAACCACCGGTAGATACTGACAAATCAAACGAGGATATAAAAGACAGGGAAGAAAAGTTGACCAAGATGGCAGATCAGCTCAAACAGGAGCAAGAGACAATTGCAGAATGGGAACAAAGATATATGAATGACACTGCAGCTCTACGCAAGAAATGGAAAAAAGTAGAGAAAGATTATTTCCGATAGTGCAAAGAAGACACAGATCACATGAACATAGTTGCACAGGAATTAATCAAACATCAGGAAAAGATTACAAAGGTTGAAGAAGAACTTAAGAATAAAGATGAAATCATCAAACGGCTTCAGGAGCAGATAGAGCTAACAGGAAAGCAGGGGACACCAGTAGTTCCACCAGAGACCACGGCTACTGTGGAGGAAGAGGTACGTCCTCTCTCTCCCCCCTTGTATCATTCACCAATAAGGGCGGAAAAGGAGGTTCCATTAGAACCTAACACACGAGAAATTGCAGAACTGAGCAGACCAAAAAGGGCACTACTGGTGTCCCAGCTCACTGCTGATTTTGAAGATCAAATTATACAGATAATGAAAGAAGCTCGAATAGAAAACAAACAATTAGATCAAATTTTGAAGCCATTCAATGTACCATATGGTCTACTTAAAGAACAGACACGGATGTATATAAAGTCTACAACGAACAAAGATCCGGACCACAACCTTCAATTCCAGCATGACACTTTCAATTATACTCAAGAGGAATTTGAGAAGGCGGATCCGATATGGCGAAGAAAAATTTTGGAGAAGAATCCGACATTGCGGGTACAGTGGGAAGCATCACCATATGCACTTCAGGTAAATCCATCTTTTTGTCCTGTACCCCGCAGACGCTCTTGGACGCAATTTTGGGAAGGACAGCGTCAAGGCAATATCAATAATCAGTGGCTTAACTATCCGTTACTACCTAGTCCGCCACATAATTACCTACCTACAGAGGAATATATGGTCAAAACAATGGAATTTTGGATTGCAAGATATGCTACAGTTCCGGACTTAGCCGTCAAGATGACCAACAAAATATTTAGCATGCTCATTACAGTGTTGAAGGTGTTCCAGCATGCTAAATATACATTCTTGAATTTCATCGGCATTACGCAAGGGTCTGAGGCTCTTATTTTTGATTTATCAACCATTCCGAGCAGACTCACCATTATGGCATATTATTCTCGCCTTATGTTTTTGCCATCACAGTATATGCAGACCTTTGAAGAAGCATTTTTTACAGGCTTCTTCGAAATGGATTCAGAAATTTTTGTTAAAATGACTTCCAATTTAAATGCACGGCTGGTGGCCTATGAAACAAGTTTTTTTGCTGATCATAGACAGGCGCCAGAAGACGGACTAAAGTCAAAGCAATGGAAGGAATTCATGTTATGTCATGCAAATCTGCTGAACCAACGAGAGCAAACCGCCATTCAAACATACACACGTCGCCACAGAAAGCCTGTCGAGGACGATAGAGTTCAGGAGGAGGGACGTGTAGAGGGACAATCAAGCAAAAAGAAAAGAAGAAGAAAATCAAAGTCCAGAACGATTCATTAAGAAAGGAAAAAGAATCTATCTCTGCAGGAAGCCCCGCAGGGGCGCATTACCCATCTCTGCACAGTGCCCCGCAGGGGCACGCATCAGGCAAAAAGAGAAATCATCCAGGTCATGCACAGTGGAAAAGAAGTAAACAGCCTCAAAGCAATACAACAGGGTCAGATGTGTGCAACTAGGACAAATCAGAGGACCAAAAGTTACAAAGGGGTAGAGGCTGAAAAGTTTAAGAGGGTGACTAAGAACAGCACATTCCTAGTCACTGGTGGCGTGCGTGGCAACCCAAGTCAACAGGCAAGACAAGTGCATCAGGCTCTCGAGTAGTAGAGCTTGAATCAAGAAGGCCATCGAATCTGCATGTCTGTTTAACTACAGACAACACTGACCAAGGGGAGCGTGCGAAGAAAAGCAAAGCGCCTCTAAAACGTAATGCAAGATCAAGAATCAGGCGACACTGACCACTGGACGCGTGCGTGAAGCAAAGTCTGTCAAGGGACGACAGAGACGAAGAGGGGGAGAGTGTTGCAGAGCTAAAGAGCGCACAAAGCAGAGAAAAAGATGGGCCCCAAAATTTTTCCGATTTGGACACACAACTTTTGTATCATAACCACTTTTGTATATATTTTCCGTTGTAAATGCACTAGAGGAGTCCTCTAGATGCAACCCCACAGAAGATTAGTGATTTACCCATGTACAATAGTAGGAAATTAGTCTTTTAGTGAATAAAGTGCCGGTCTCTTGTGTGAAAGGACCAAACTTAGGGCACTAGTATATAAGTCAAAAGTGACTCTTTGTAAAGGACTTTTTGTCATTGTGAAGAAGGAGCACTTCTGAATTTTCGAGTTTGCCTCTTTCTTGCTGATTTTGATCTTCATTTTGCTCTTGTATGTGTGTGTGATGCTTGAAATGCATGCGTAGGACTGTTGTCTACCCCTTCCCCTTTGTTTTGAGCTGCTGTAGTGCGTGCGTAAGCTAGGAGAAGCTGTGGCGCGGGTGTTTGTGACTCCCGTAATTCACTGTTTTTGCCATAACTTGAAGCAGAGTGGTCAAAATTGAGTGAAACCACCACCATTAGATGCGTCTCGTCGAGAGCTTCGAAACGAGTATCCTATTGCCTATGTTCGGAGTTCTGAGCTGGGAGAAAACCTCAAAATACGAAAACTTCTGAAAAGAGGCTTGCGGCAACACTTTCAGTATTTCAGTAAGTGTGAGAGGTAGTAGTCTTTTCTCGTGCATGCTAGCTAAACCACTTCATTATCCATCACGTGTGCACAAGTCTTCATACACTTGGTTAGTCGCTCCTTAGGATTGACATTTAAATGTGTGTTAAAGATCCCACTATATGCACTTGTGTGGCAATTGAGGTATAGTCTCATTGGCACAAGTCCTTGAGTCTTCGTGGCTCAAGTACACAGATGGGATCAACTCTTATCTGCCATTTTGTGGGCATACCAGACCGCGTATAAAGTGTCTACCGGAATGAATCCATTTAAACTCGCGTATGGCCTAGAAGCTATTGCTCCAATGGAAGTAGTGATGCCGAGCCTACGAGAAGCCTTATCTCAGAAATTGTTGTCGGAAGAATCTCTTCCATTTCGGATGGATGTGCTCAGATCATTGGATGAACAACGCTAGGAAAGCTTTATGATTCTTCAAGAAGTTCAGCTACGCCAAGCCCGTCCTCATGATCGCTTCCTAAAAACCCTTGTTTTCAAGATTGGCCAACTCGTTTTATTTTATAATGCTAAAGCCAATCGCGCTGGTGGAAAATTTAAGTTACGGTGGTTCGGTTCATGCCGGATTGCTGAACAGGTGGGACCCTCCACTTTTCGATTGGCGACCTTAACAGGTGTTCTCCTGCCAAAAGTGATTAATGGTTCTAAGCTCTGCCCATATCACCAGCCGTCTGATAACCCCTGAGGTGTCCTTAGTCTTTTTCCTCTTTTCTGAGTGTCACTTAATTTTCTTTTTTAGCCCATTGTATTTTGGTTGACCACTAATCGTAATCTTTCTATTTTGGTATCTAACTATGATTAATCCTCGCCCTTTATTACTGTTTTTGTTCATGCATGCATGCCGTAATTATGAAGGACATCTCTCCAATACGGTGCTATGATTAGGTTTTTGCTGCCTAATGTTTCCCATGCTCTTACTTAATCTTTTTTTTTCTACTGATAATCGCTATTGTGTTTGTGTGATTGTGCGCTCTTTGTACTCTTTGCTTTTGTGTTTACTTGTGCATGCCATGGAAGCTCTCGCGAATGTCGCTACCTTCCATGCAGGTCTCACTCCAGAAGTGAGTGAGTATTTGCGCACTCATGGTCTGTTGGCCTTCGCTGAAGTGCCCTCGCATTCAGTGGAGTGTCATCCATTCCACGTGTAGATTATTTCTGCTATTGCCGCCACACCTACTACAGAGCAGTGTTGGCCAATTACCTGTTTAAACCCTCGTGTAGTCATTACTTTAGCCACGTTCGCTGAAGGTTTTCGACTCCCTCAAGAAGGATTGGAGAATGGTCCACTCCTTCCTCTTGCCACTATGAAGGCACTGTTCCCCCGGCACTCATCTAATGAGTATGCCATTCTTTGGAGAACTGAACTAGAGCGCACTGCTCTACAATTCCTTGTCGCCGCACTCAATCTACAGAAACACACATATGGAATTTCACACCCTTTTTATTCCATGATAGATATCGCTTTCTGTGAGCCTGTAAATTTCACATCCTTCTTTTCTCGGCGCATTCACCGTGAATGTGTAGCGGTTATGAAACAAATCGCTAAGAGTGACCTCCCTCGTTCCCATTTACCCCATATCCTCACTTTCCTCTTTCTGATGATCCAAGCCGTGAAACCTCCTCCCACCGCTCCCTTCTTGTTACATGAAGAGTCTACCCAAATGCTCGAGGACGAGGATGACGACAATGAAGATCTGCTTCAATTGTTTCGTCGCAAAAGAAGATGCATCAGTCCATCAGAAAGTCAGGTGCAGGACACTGCTACGGGTCACGATGTTGAAGTTTTCCATGACATTGCTACTTCTCTTCATGTAGAATCATTCGTTCCCTCTTCTCCGCTCAAGTAGCAGAAACACGGTGCACGCATGGAAGAATCCGAAGTCTCATCTCGGGAGGAATCTCATCGGCAGGATGAGGAAACAGTGCAAGAGATTGTAGCTGAAATCATCCAGGAAGTAATTGCTAATGCTGAGGCCATGATCGAAAAGGTTGAGGTGACAAGTTAGAATGTGACCGGAATAGTCCTGGCGCAGAATACTCTTATCCCCCTTCCTCCGCCAATTAACCCTGCTGAGCCTGTTGCAGTACGTCCTAGTGCAATTTCCAATGTAATTCGCCAAGCACCCACTCCTCCATCCTCTTCTCTCTATTACTCTCCACCACCCTCCCCTCATCTGTTTTTTGCCTCTTCATCACAACCCCCTCCTGCTCTTCCTCCTCCGACTGTTCTGTTTAATGAAGTGGAAACTATGGGTCGCCTCTTGATCCGGTTTTCTCAGCAATTACCTCTTCAAATGAAGCTGGCAACCGAGAATATCCGACAGGAATTGCAAGGCAAAGTCAATTTGCTAGAAGCGAATATTGCCCCAATTACAGGAAGAAGCCAATGTAGTCAAAGCAGAGAACCATGCTCTGCAGGTTCAGCTTCAACAATGCCAAGCACGGATAGCTGAGCAGGACAATCTGATTGCCCAACAAGATGCTGCTTTTGCTGCGTTGAATGAAAAGAATGTTGTTTTAGATGCTCGCGATGTAGAAATCAAGCAGTTAAAACAATTGGTGCAGGACAAAGATGATGCTCGAATTGCTCTGGGAAATTTACTGGAAGAAACGCGTGAAGATCTTGCATTAGTTACACAAAAAAGACAAGAAATGGCTGACTTGGCCATGCAGAATACTGAGGAATTAAAAACAGTGTCCACCGAACTTCACCAGAAGAGTCGTCACTTGGATGCACAGACAATCCGGACGATTCAGCTAAAGAAAGAGCTGGAAGCTGTTATGAAAGAAAGGGATGCGTATTATTAAACCATCCAATATCAAGCTCAGGAAATGGAACGCAGAGAAAAGAAGCTCGGTGTTCAAGCAGATAGATTGTCCAGAATTGATGCCCAAATTGCTGATATGAGGCTGAGCAGAGATATTGTATTAACCAACGAATTCTATTTACAAGAAGCATTTTTGTAGACACAGACAGATTTACTGATGAGTCAAGTTATTGCGGCTAGTTCGGTGAGAATAGATGCACATCTGGTTGAGCGAGAAACTTTGAAGATTATGCTCGATTCTTTAAAGCAAAAAATCACCAGAACCTTTAAACTAGCTAGAACCCTGTACATACAAGGCATAGTTGATGAGCATTAGTTCTATTTTTCTTTGCGCATTCGAGTCCACCGTGCATGCCAGTGTTAGATCGCCGGAATGGATAGTATTTTTATTTGTCATATGTCGCATGCACCGAAAAGGCGTAGCGAATAGTTGTAACTTTTTATCCATTAATGAAAGGGATTACGGTGTTCTTCGGTGGGAGACGAGATCGCCAGACTGTCTGTCTAGGCGACCGTGCTGAGACTCTATGTTGCAGATTTGCAGATATCTTGAGTATTGTTATTCTATTCTTGTCGAATTGAAGTGATTCAAAATTAACACAGTAACATTGTCTTAACATTAATAAATTTGTGCGACGTTGTGATTGTTAATTCACACGCTAATGTACTGTGTAGCGATAAGTTGTTGCCTTGAAGGATAGTTACTGCTTAGTTGAATGTTAATTTAGTAAAATTAAATAAAGGGCCTCTACACTATTAGACCCCTATCCATCCCCAAGAACCCGAAATGAGATTAAAAGCGACTTGTCATAAGTGCTTTTAACAACGCGATAGTGTGTTTCCTTCTATGAGCACCTCTATGCTTTCCAAAGTGCAAGTGTATCTACCTACAGTGAGCATATGCGTCTGTACATATATATAAGTGTTTGTTTATACACCTATGTGTAATGATATGCATGTATTTCCTCTATTGATTTCCTACGTGGTCCTCATAAAATGTGTCGACCTTACTTGCTCACCACAACACTTCATGATCCTCCTTTATTGCACCACCATATTGTACTATGGTTGGCGTGACTTTTCAGTAAGGACTATCCCTTTCACATGGGTGAAGATACAAGGATATGGAGTTTGTCCTTCAAAGAGGTATTCTAGGTGGAGAAGGACAGTTATTGGTGTGAAGGTTAGGATAGTTAATGTGACAAAAACTAAGAGCTACCGTGGAGTAAATCGGGATTTTACCACTGCTAGAAATCACACAATGGACTCTTGGAGAAGACTCGATCGTGCATGCCATTGCCCGAAGAAAATGTAATACCTAAGTCATTGTAGCCAATGGAGATTGTGCAACTCGAGACCATCATGCCACAAAGATTGCTTATGAGTACCCAAGGCACAAAACATCATACTTCAAAACTTTGAAAGTGGTTTGAAGTTTTGTGAAACAATGCCGGTTGTAGAGTGCCTGCCATCAAGAGTCGGTACTACTACCAGACTACTTCCTATAGAAGAGCCATCCAGATGGGACTCAAGGGATGCACTAGCACTTTCATACATTTCTATGGGAGTCAAGATGCATATTATACCCCAAATCAGGTCTTGTAGAACCTCTCGTCAAGCTTGATTGGAGTTAGAGAATCTTTATTAGAGCAAAAACGCTGCTAGGAAAGCTCATCTAAGGAACTAACTAGCCAACACAAGGATGAAAGTTGTTGAATCGGTTCAGACACATATTTTGAAGCTCAAAGATTTATGATATCAATTACTGAATGTTGGAGTCAAAATTTCAAATGAAGAGATGGTAAACAAACTTCTAAACTCACTTCCATCTACATACCATGCTTTTGTTACTTCTTTATCTCTCTCTACAAGAGATAGAGAAATTTCATTTGAAGAACTATAGTCCCTATTACTTCAAGATAAAGATCAAAAAAGGGTATGGAAGAGAATGATGAAGCCATGTTATCATCATCATAGGGAAAGAAGAAGAAGGAGAGAAAGAAGGAGCAGAAGATTCAGCAATCCAAGAAGGAAAGTAAGTCTTCTAATACTACGTTTTCCAGTTCTATCCCTAATGCTTCCTCCACACCCAAAGAAAAGTCTTCGACTACATCTGATTCAAAGAAGGAGTATGCCATTACTGTAAGAAGCCAGGTCATTTCATACTAGAATGTAAATTAAGGATTTTCAATGAGAAGACGAAAGCATCAGATAATAGTGTTGCAGATTATCCAAAACGTAAATCTTTAAAGGTAGAGTCATATTTATGTGCCACTATTGAAGAGATAGCTTTTGATCAGGCAACAGTAAATGCAATCTGAGATCATCCTTGGATTTTTCATTCTGTAGTTGAGCATATGACATGTTGTAGAAAGGTATTTTCTTCCCTTTCTAACTCTTCAAGTAGAAGAGTGACCATTACAGATGTTCATGGTTTGGATGTTGTTGGTGTTGGAGAAGTAAAACTAAAGTCAAGAGCACATGGAAATTTCACAATGTCCAATGTTCTTTATGTTCGAGAAATAAAGAAGAATTTGCTCTCAATCTCGAATTTCTTGTCAGATGGTTATAAACTAGTTTTTAAGAAAGATTCATGTGAGATCCTCTCACATGATGTGGAGCATTGTCTATTTCAAGGTGAAAATAGAAGTGGCATGTTTGTGCTATCCAAAATTAGTCATGCTAATGTTGCTAGGTCTACCACATCTAAGGAGAACATGAAGTTATGGTATGCCAGATTTGGTCATATCAGTTACAGAGCTCTCAAGTGTATCAAAGATCAAGGTATGTTGAAGAGTTTGCTTACTTTTGCTTTATCAGATGATGCAAAGTCATGTGAAGGGTGTCTTGAAGGAAAACTTCACAAACTTCCTTTCAAGAAACATGGATTTATTACGACCATAAGGAAGTTGTAGATCATACATTCAGATGTGAATGGTCTGATGAGAACATATTCTATTCAATGTTATAGGTATTTTGTTATGCTCATAGATGATTTCTCAAGATATTCATGGATTTATGGTCTTAAAGTGAAGTTAGAGGTTTTTCCTATTTTCAGGAAGTTCTTAGCAATGGTTGAGAATGGAAGTCAGTCAAATATCTAGATTTTGAGAAGTGATAGAGGAGGAGAGTATGTGTCTAAAGACTTTAAGTCTTTTTTAGAAGACAACGGTATCTCTCATCAACTCACTATTGCTTACACGTCAGAACAGAATGGTGTTGCAGAGAGAAAGAATAGGATACTTGTTGAGATGATGCATAGTATGATTTCATCCAAAAGGCGTTCTCCAAGTTTTGGTTTGATGCAGTGCATACAACTAATCACATTGTAAATAGGTCTTCCACAAAAGCTTTAAAGGTCATTACACCTTATGAAGCTTATTATGGGAAGAAGCCCAATGTGAATTATTTCAAAGTTTTTGGTTTCCTAGTTTATGTTCGCGTTGAGAGGAAGACTCATGGTAAGCTTGATGTAAATGCCATTAAAACGGTCTTTATTGGTTATGCAATTGAAAGCAAAGGATATAGATTCTATGTTCCAAATATAGGTGATATCCAACTCTCATGCAATGCATATATTGTAGAAAGTCAGATTTATGATAAGAAGGAAGAAATTCCAAATTTCATGAAGGCAAATGACTATGCCTTTTTTAGAAGGAATTTGGATACTTACATTCAGCCATACAAGGGGGGTGATGAACCTTCTCAAATTCTAAGAGAAACAAGTGAAGGGAAAATTTCATTACCTACATCAGTACCTAGTCCTACATCAATACCTCTTGAAGTTCTGACTTATGAAGTTGGAGAAGGTTCTAGAGTTCGAGAAGAAAGAGATACTAAAGAACTAGAATATATACCACCACTTTTTAGGAATATGCCAAAGTCATTATATCAAACATGGAAGGATAGTGGTATACAGGAATACATAGGAAGAACCAGAAGTCAGACGAGGAGATAACAAAGAGGCCATGCAAATTATGTAGAACATTTTGAGATTCATAATAGTTTTGCACTTAATTCAGTTGTGAATGACCCAACAAGTGTTCAAGATGCATTACAAAGTGATATGATTATCACAAGTCCCAGGATTAAGTTCATGTATAGAGATGAGTGTATCTACATGACACAACATAAATACATTGAGAAATTATTGGAAAGGTTTGAGATTACAGATTCCAAGCCTATGGAGACACCTATGGATGTTAATGTGCTATTACAATTAGAAGCGAATTCAGAATCATTTGATGCTACATTATATAGTCAATCAATGGCTTGCTTGATATACCTATGTAATACACGATAGGACATTCAATTTGCAGTTTCGCAAGTATCCAGATTCATACACAGTTAGCTCAAGATTTAGTGGAAATCATTTAAGAGATATTTGCAAACATCAAAAGTTTTGCAGGTTACTAAACCTTGTATCATTTTGACATTGAAGGGGGGAATGTTGGAGACAATGTCAAGAGTGTATAGCATCTTACTTCACACTAGTAGAAGACCTCTCAAGAAGACGTGCAGCCGGAATATATATATGTTGAAGTATGTCATACTACAAGCAAAAGCACATGGGTAAGATGGATACAAAATTATCTCTCAACGGGATGATCCAGGTTCAAAACTCGTCCGTAGCAGTGCTTTGCATATCCATTTTGAAAAGAAAATATGGAAGTTTTTTTAAATCACTACTTTTTTGCTTCTTTTTTGAACAACACTAAATTTAGCGATTAGAGACTTTTAGTAAAATCTACATCGTGAATTATCACTTTGCATGATTGCTTTCATAGCTTTTCAAGAAACGTTCAAAGCCTATATAAACAAAGCGAAGCTCATTATGTATCATCACTCAAAAAGCTCAAGCTCTTGGAGAAGAATTTGGAGAAGGTGATCAATCTTCTCAAGCTAGGAGAAGATCTTCGGAGGCCATCTTGGAGGAGTTCTCACACTCTTGGAGGAGTTGTGCTCTACACCTTGGTGATTATCTGAAGGAGATTCTGCCAGCTTACCATCAACATCCATTGTTGATTTACTATGAGTAGCAAGTCTATTTCCGTTCACACTTGCTAGGTCACTCGTTTCTGATTTAGGTTGATCAGAATTTGGGTTTGCTGTAAAATAGTTCTAAATTGTTTGTATTCTCCATATTCTCACAAACACACACTCTTGATACCTCTTAGGCACACACTTTATTGTATCTAGTTCCTATTTCTGCCTAGATATAGATATTGTCTATTTGTATCATATACACACATTGTAATTTGGCATTCATATATAAGTTAGTGTAGGTAAACTTCATAGCTTCTTGCAATCTTGTCTATTCGCTTTCTATCTCTCACTCATCTATTTTTGAGTCTTAAGGTGTGTATGTTAAGATTCATTTCTTGGGAGATCCTATAAACCTGTGATATTCAGACCTTACAATACCAACATTTGGTATCAGATCATAGTTGACATACACTCTTAAGAAGATGAGTGACTATAGACTTGAGAATGAAGACAAGCTTGAGGCCATGTCTAAGTATCCAATGTGGAGTTTTATGATGATGAATCTATTAGTATCAAAGGACTTATGGAATATTTTCAATGGCACTTATCCAAGGTGTAGCTCAAGCGTAAGCACCACCTCCTTTACTTGTCAATCCGCGGAGACGTGAGGACCACGAGCAAGTGAAGGCACAAGTGCGTGAGTGAAAGCACACAAACATGCACACACATACACACACACACGCACAAAGTAAGATCAAAGAGAGGAACAATGGAAAGCTTAGATTGCAAAAGAGTTCTCTTACAAAAGTTCTATTCTCTAACAAGCCAACCCCAAAAATGAGCTCTCTAGCTCTTTTTATAGTTTTTTGACTAGTTTTGGCCCTGTCCAGACCTAGTGTCCGGCCTAGTTAAAAATTAGGTTCCAGGGCTTATTTGAGGGCTCAAACGAAGTCTAAAAATTATGAAAATTGGTACGATGGTACTTCTAATACTCCTCAAGCTCGAGGACTCCTCGGCTTGAACAAAATTGAGTTACTAAAAATAGATAATGGTATTTACAATGGTTTTTAGTGATGAAAATCACTATTTTCGTAGGGGATTCTTCTGAAAATTTGACATACACTTCTTGGAGCTCCCTACTTGCTCCCTTTCCTTGTGTGTCCACCTTTTGATGTGCTTCCATGCTTTGTCCTTGACTTTGAGCTTCAACACCCCCCCCCTCTCGAGTCTGTCGTCCCTGACAGACCCTTGTTGGAAGGGCTGTTCTATGTAGTGCTTTGAGAGGTGGTGTCCATCCGTTGTATGAGCTGGTTCCTTGGATTCCAGCAAGAATCTGTCGTTGTGAGCTTTCAAAGCTGCAAGTTGCTCAAAAGAGGTTGTCAAGAGTGATTTGGAGCAACTACTGGCTTCAATTAGCTTCCGAGATATGGATGTTGTTCACATGACGTCCGCTAGCTCTTCCAAAGATGATGTTGAGAGCAGTCATGCCAACTACTCATAACCCATAATGAATGATGGGTAAGTTTTTTCGTGCCTGGGTTGAAAAAAGTATGTGCCTTGTGCACGGCCTTGTAATGTAGCCCTACGCATGCGTACTTGGAAAATGCATTGGAAGAAGTATGGTGCAAAAATTGCGGGTCTTGAGCTAAGTGCTCAAGGGTATGCTGACGAAGAGGTTTCCTAAACTATCATGGTTATGGTGTTTCCAGAGTAAAGATACTTACCATGGCGAAGGTTGATGGATGTTTGTCTCTTCGTGTTGTACACTCGGCCTTTGGGATGGAACCTTGTTGATGAATGTCCATGTTGATTGTCCACTGAGTGGTGGATCCCCTCTCCTCTTTTCAAAGCAACATTTGTCACTAACAATGTGCATTTCTGAGCTTGGGCTCATGCACGTTCACTTCCCTATATTGACACTCAGAGGAATATTGGACACGTGCCGGTTTCTAAGAGATTACCATGCTGATTGACATAGACCATTCACCAGTGCTACTGTTCCATACTGGTTCAGGAAATACTGAGAATTGAATTGCTTTATATTCCTTGGCAAGCAACATCGGGTAACTACACCAAGCTGAGTTTCACATATTCTCTTTAGCTCACCACATGCAGGAGTCTTCTCCTCCAGAACTACCTTTTGCAGATATCTCCTTGGATGCTTTGGTACATGAAGTAGTTAAGCATCACTCAAGTTGCGGACCTTCAAGCTCTTCATTCCTACCATGGTAAGAGAAAATCATAGTGGTAGATGCCATGTTCATGCCAAATGCTTGTCATCTACCAGATAAGGCAGCAATAATCTCAGTGCTGGCCGAGACACACTTCTATCCAAATTGATAAATGCCTAGTAATCAACAGTTCCACCTTCAACTAAGCATGACTCATTCATGTTTCATAAGCCAAACCTGGGAACAAGCTCTCTCCCACTTTTCTTTCTCCCCCTTTTTTTTTTTTTTGAGGAAAAGGATATCACAAAACAAGAACACAAAAGTTAGTATCAATAGAAATGTTTGACATATGTCACTGTGCTCTTGTGCATGGGATTCTTACGTGTGTCTATGCACGGCCGTGTAATGTGGCCCTATATTAATGCATACTTTGGAAATGCATGACCTGAATGGTGCAAAAGACAAGGTTGTGCAAGGAGCACATGGTTGTTGCTCGTTCGAGGCTTTCGATGTTATTTGCGGAGGTTGATGCCGACCTTGGTGGAGATATCCATTGAGTCTCGAACTGATGTAATCCTCCTTATTGGAGTCCATTTTAGAACATCATTTGGCACTGTAGAGGTCACTTCAGGCGTCTTTCTCTTTGGATGCTTTCTGAACTGTGGTATCCAGTGTGGTTGACGCTTTGGTTCGGTGGAGGCTACTTGCACTTTTGGCTTCCAAACCCATATCCTTTTTGCATGTCTTCCTACTAATGTTGAAGAGCTGATTTGATCTTCCTTTGGTTTCTGTACGTGGTTCTTACCCTTTTCTCTTTTTGGCTTCTTTGTTGAAACCTTTTGCATGTGGGAGAACAAAGGTTGTTGTGGATGTAGGAGCTTCTTAGGTACCCACATCTGTAATTGCCCTCGTTGAGCTGCAGCTAACTTCTTAGGCACCCAAACTTGTTGGATACCTTGTGATTGAGCTTGTCTGAGCTGCTTCCTTCGTCTTCTGGCCTGGTTGGTGTGCATGGATGGGATTTGTGGGGGCAAGGCTGGTGGTTGCTCTCCTTTGCGTACCCATATCTGCTTCATGCTCGGAACTGCTTTTTTATCGAATGGTGTCTTTCTATTTGATGTAGCAGTTGTCGTGAACGGTTGTGTTTGCTTGTGTGGTGGACTCACTACTGTGGCTACTTGATTCTTTGGAGAAGAAGAAAGATCCACCCGCCTTCAAACCTGGTCTTCCACGATTGACTCCTTCTGCATCATAGAGCTTTTGACACATACAACATCTTCTTTCATATGATTAATCTTGGAAGAGCTAAGAAAGTGTGTGGTGCCATGATTTAGGAGCATGCAGTTCTCTAATTCTAATGTAATGCATTGTTCATGTACCCAAACTTGAAGAATTTGACTTCTTAGGTTTAAGTTAACTGCATGGTCATAGATCCAATCTTGACCCAGGACAAGTGGTTCTGTAAGGTTCTCATCTTGACATACTAGCACTTTGACTTTCATTGGAACATCGTGAAGGTAGATGGGAAATTCCACCTCGCCCAAACAAGGGGTTTCCACACCTCCCAAACCTATGAGATAAGCTTCTATGGGATTGATGTTCAACTGCAAGTCTTGGAAGTAGGAAAGTCTAACTGCACTAATTGCTGCACCTGAGTCAATCAATGCTTTCACCGTCCTTGCACCCTTCCCTTGTCCTATCTCTATGGTCACAAAGGGTCTTCGGTCAATGGCCTGAGAAGTCGCTATGCCTGACTTTTGACACATATCCATGTGATATTTTGGGGCTTTTGAGTTGACTTCTAGGCCTAATCGCCTTAACTTATTTCGCCTAATACGCTCTCTGGCCTCTACCTGTGCTTCTTCTCTCACTCTTAACTCTTCATCTTTTCGCTTCTTAGCAGTGTTGAGTCTCATTAGCATATCCTCAGTAAGAGGTTCTTGATATAGCTTGACTCTACAGCCACTAATATAGTTTGGCAAGATATCTCCTTCTAGAGTGGCCAACTGAACTGCACCACTAGTGGAAATTCTATTAATGATCATGGGTCCGTATCCTCTTTTTTCCAACTTACGGGCATGTTGTTTTAGTGTGTATACCAACACTAGATCTCCCTCTTTCAATCCCTTATCCTTGATGTGTGCATCAAAGTATGTCTTTTGCCTCTTCTTTGCAGCGTAGATGCCTGCTGCAGCTCGTAGCCTCGTCTCTCCCAAGCGTTCGAGATCAAAGATCCTAGAGGACAGTTCATGCCCATTCCACTCATACTCTTGTGCTACTTTTAAGGCAGGGATTAAGAAATCTAATGGTAGCACAACGTTCTGTCCGAAGACCATCTGAAATGGGGTGGCGTTGAGTACCGTTTTGTAGGCAACTCGATAAGCCCAAACAGCATGATGAAGTTGTTTGTCCCAATCAGAGTGTTTATTATTTACCAGTTTTGTCAATACGTTACAGAGGATCTTATTGGTACTCTCGGCTTGTCCGTTGGCTTGTGGGTGATAGGGGGCAGATTTCTTATGTATCACCAAGAATTCTTGGAGAAGATTCTCAATGACTTCATTCAAGAAGTGTGTGCCTCTATCGCTCACCAACTCTATTGGTAGTCCATATCTCGTGAACACATTCTCGAATAAGAACTTAGCCGTAGTCTGAGCATCATTCTTTGTTGTGGCTTTGACTTCTACCCACTTTGTAAGGTAATCTGTGGCTACAATGATGTACTCTGCATGGGAGTTTCTAGCTGGGGGGTTAATAGGACCTATGAAGTCTATGCCCCACTTCGAAAATGCACGTCCTCCCATCATTGGCCTCAAGGGCATCTCGTCTTTTCTCACTGGATATTGTGCACGTTGGCATGTGTCACATTTCTTCACATAGGTATGTGCGTCCATATGAAGAGTGGGCCACCAAAGTCCTGAGAATAGAATGGTCTTGATCACTCGGTCAAGACCAAAATGTCCACCTGCAACACCGCTCTGTGCAGTCTCTAAGACATTTAAATAGTCTGATTCATGAACGCATAGTCTTAAGTAACCATCTTTGCCTCTTCGGTATAGGTTGTCCCCTACTAAGGCATAGCCTTGAGCCTCTTGCTCCATGCTTCGTCTTCTTGCTAGACTAGCCTCTTTGGGTAATCTTCCCGATCTCATAAACTCTACCAATGGAGCACTCCAATCTGGAATTAATGACACTTGATATAGGGTCGCATGCTCCACTGGGGGTCTCTCTCTGCACCTTGGACAATTCTTAATCCACTCATGTATTTCTTTGTCCATGCTAGGCCAATACACTCCTAAACGCTTTAGATTCTGCAATGTTCGTATTTTAGAATAGTGATTTCCTATCATTCCTTCATGGGCTTGTTGCAACCAACTACTATGTTCATCATCCTCCACACAACAAGCTAATACACCCTCAGTATCTTGTTTGTACATGCTTCCTGCTAATATGTGATATTTTTGTGATTTTACAATTTCTTCTTGTGATGTTTTCACATTCTTATTTGCAGGGCCAAAGGTTAGGACTGGTACCAACTTATTTGCCCATTTAGGAACAACTTCTAAATTGAACAGATAAGCATCGGGTAATTCGTCAGACACTCCTTGCGGTGACTCTCCTGAAGTGATGCGAGAAAGGTGATCTGCCCGAAGGTGGGTTCTACCTTTCCTGACAACAACTTCAAAGTCATATTCCATTAGTAATAGGAACCATCTTACTAAGCGTCCAGTATTGCAAGGTTTATTGACCAAATATAACAAAGCTTGATGATCAGTGAAAAACTTGAACTTGTTGGCCAATAAATAGTGTCTAAACTTCTTCACAGCATATACCATGCCTAAGCCCTCTCGCTCAGTTGTGGTATAGTTCCGTTCAGCTACAGTGAGCTGTCTACTAGCATATGCTATGGGCAAATCTAAGTTTCCTTCACTTGTGGGTTGTGCTAGCACACATCCTATGGCATGATTGGATGCATCCACATGGACATGGAATGGTTTATTCCAATCAGGAGTGGTGAGTATTGGTGCCGTGCACAAACGTTTCTTCAGTTCATTGAAAGAATTCTCGCATTCGTCGTTTCACTCAAAATTAGACAACAAGGCATAAAGGGGTCTAGCTATGATCGCGTACATGTGGATAAACCTACGGTAGTATCCACAATGGCCCATAAAGGCTTGTACCTCTTTAATATTCCTTGGCCTTGGTAGCTCCGCTATGGCTCGTACCTTATCTTCATCTGTTGAGATTCCATTCTTAGAAACAATATGACCTAAGATTTTACCTTGACGCACCATAAACACACACTTTTCTGGGTTCAGACACACTCGATATTCTCTACACTTGTTGAAGATTTGTCTGAGCTCAGGGATGTGAAACCTTCTTTCTTGGGAATGAGCACATAAATCATCCACATACACTTCTAAGCTCTTTCGCAAGAACTCTTTGAAGACATGACACATGAGCCTTTGGAATGTTGCGGGTGCATTGGTGAGCCCAAATGGCATCACACGAAATGCAAAGATTCCCCACTCTGTAGCAAAAGCTGTTTTGTGTTGATCTTCTGGGGCAATGGCTACTTGATTGTAACCTGAAAATCCATCAAGGAAGCTATAAACTTCCTTGCCTGCAACACGCTCCAATAGGTGTTCTGTGATTGGAAGTGGATAACTATCTCTAATCGTAGCGGCATTAACTTTTTTAAGGTTAATACACACTCGCAACTTCCCGTTCTTCTTGGGTACCACAACAATGGGGGACACCCATTCGGTATGCTCAATCTCATAGATGAATCCAGCTTCAATCAACCTATCAATTTCTTCTTTTATTTTGGCTGCATAGGTATCATTATATGTGTAGGGCTTCTGTTTGGTGGGCTTAGCATCAGCAGTCATGGGGATAGTATGAGAGCAAATTCTTGGATCTACCCCTTTCAAGTCTCTATAGTGCCATGCAAACACATCCCTATATTCCCTTAATAGAGCTATGAGCTCCATTTCTTCTCTTGCACTTAGGTCATCTCCTATATATGTGCATCTCTCTTCGTTCTCTTCAATGGTCACTACAATCTTCTTGGTATTTTCTTTATTATCATATGATTCTCCTATGATGGCCTCTCTCTTAGGCATTCGTACCAAAATTTTGCGGTCGTCAACTTCATATTTCTTGAAGTTTTCTGGTACTTCAAACAATGATTCCTCCTCTTCTTGTTTCACTACTTTTCTTTTCTTTTTCTTTTGACTACTCTCACTTCCATCCTTTGAGTTTACTGTTTTAATACTTGTGAGAGGTTCTTCTTCTTTCTGGGTGAACACTCCTATATCTTCTAGATAGTGCTGCTCTGAGTTAAAGCAGCTATCCATCACAATAGACTCCAGATCATCGTCATTCTCTTCTTCTTCTATGACATCACTAGGGTCACATTCTTCTAGCAAGGGTTGACACATGAAAACTGAGATATCATAACCCTCCTCCTCATCACAATGAGGTGTCCACTGTTCCTCATTGACAGCAATGTCCATGGTGGCTAAGATTTTTGGCCAGCCATGAGGCTCAAACTCCTCATCTGGAAAGATCATCGGTGTGTAGGCTGGGTCTCTAACTGGTCTCTCTCCTAGCGAAATTCCTTCTTCTCTTGCCTTTAAACGTTTTTCCTCTTCCTTTGCGACCTTGCACATCCACAAATGAGTATCTTCATGCAGCCATGACGGATCAGGTGAACTTTCAGAATGCACAGAGATGGAATCTTCTTTCACTTTGTGGATAGAATTCCACTGTAGGGGTGGTACATCTCTGAAGGTGTAATCCTTCAAATTGACCTTGGTGGTGACCCCTAAGTGCTGTAAGTACAAGGAGTTAGTTCCCCAATCCTATACTATTTGCAATTGTTGTAGGAAGGGTCTTCCTAGGATCATCTCATAGACATTATTTTTCTCAAAGTCACATATAGCAAATGTGTGCTCAAACTCTACACCACAAGTGGTTAGAGTGATCCCTTCTAGCAATCCTAGAGGTCTTTCAAAATGACCATCAGCCATTTGAAGCTTCATTCTAGTTGGTCTTAATGTGGGCTTGCCCCATTGCTTCCACAAGGAGGTGGTCGCAATAGCAACACCAGCACCTGAATCTATGATTGCTTTGGTTGTGTAACCTTGGTAAGTGATTGGAAGATAAGTATTACCCTCCTCACCCTCACACATGTCCCCTATTTTGTCTAGAGGTATCTCTGGTACCCTTTGCTTAGAGCCTGTTTTTGGCATATTGGACTCAAGTTCTGGGACCTGATCCTTCACATGATTCCATAGCTCAGGTTTTGCTTTGAGCAGCTCTTCTATAGTGAGGTGACATTGAACCTTAGTGTTCTTCACGACATCAGTATTCCTTGGAACCACTGAGTCTTCATTTCTTACCAGTATTGTGGGAGCTCTAATCTGGAGGGATTCAGATTCCCATGGGCCTGGAAATTGAGGTAGTTCTTCTAAGGTATTAGATTCAAAATCTAATCTCTCATCTTCTTGTTGTTCTGCTTCATCCTCATAAATAGATGGAATGTCTTGGGGAAATTGATCATGAAGATCATCAATCTCAGGAATAGGAGGGGAATTACCCTTCTCCTTGGCCCATTTCTCTTCTTGTATTTCCCGCAAGAACTCTTGAGAGTACTGTTGAATTGAAGGAGGTATTCCAACATCTGTGGAATTAGGAACATAAGCTCCCATTGGTGGTGAGCTTCCTCTTTCAATAACTGGTTGAGCCTGTGGAGGTAAAGAGACTTGTGGTTTGTTTACCAACTGCTCTAATCTTTCTAGTAACCCTTGGAAATGCAAATCTGGTTTGACAGAGTTTGTTTGATTGAACTTTTGACTAGTCTCAAGTATAGCTTGAGCTTGTTCTACCATTTTCATGCACATTTTCATTCGTTCAATCTCTAAATCCGCTCTAGGGTAACTCTTGTCTAGATTTGCAGCTGTAGGCCCTTCTTGAAGTCGAGCCTCGTAGGCTTTGAACATCATGTCCAAGCCTTCTGGGGTTGGATCTGCAAGAACAGACCCTGGTTGTGGTCTATTTACAATGGGTGGTGGGGTGGGATGAGGTGGAGTGGATGGAGTTTTGGCATGCGAGGGGCTTTGAGATGCAATGTCTTCTATTTTTGTTTTCGCTTCTTTTAAGCTTTCTTCTAGTTCCGATAACTTTTTATTCCACTTGCGATTGGCCTTCTCTCTGGTATCCTTCCATGTTCTTGTTTTCCTCTTACTAGGCTCTCCCGATTCACTCGACTCTGATTGCTCTACTGGTTTATCCTGTTTTAAAGCTTGTGCTCTAGTGACAACTTGTATAGGAGCCACATTGCTACTACTTGAACTTGAATCTGCCACTAAGCCTACCACATTAATGGGTGTAATCTTGGGTGCATTGGAGGGGTTTCTTGGACAATCTCTGGGGAGATGGTCTTTGCCGCAATCAGGACAAAAAGCCTGTATTGTGATAGCCTGTCCTTGACTCGGAGATGGTGGGTGGGGACAGTCACGAATGAAATGGTCACCTTGACATCTGAAACAAGATCCTCTAGGGGCTTGTGGTCTCATTTGTCTCAACTGGGGCCTAGGGTTAGGATTTGTGTACATGACATTGGAGTATTCTGGCTCCCAATTTTGCTCCATAGGTGGTACCTCATATTGATACGAGTAAATCTCACTATGTTCAGGTGACTCTGTGTAATAAGCATGTGGACTACCTTCATGGGAGTAGTCTGAACAATGAGCATAAGAGTCATTATCTGGTATCAATGGGGTTAGTGGCACCAATGCTCTATTTGGATTTTCTTCTCCCACAGCATATTTGACTGGAATCACATTGGCAGGCGCTGGTGGTTGGTTTCCCAAGACTGGTTGTGGCCTATATGGTGCCTGATTTTGCTGTTGTGGTCTATAATATGGCTGTTGGTATTGGTTCTGATACCTACCTTGTGGGTAAGGTTGCTGATAATTTTGTCTAACAGCCTGCCTATTGTAGGGACAATCTTGAGCCGTATGGTTTGTGTACTTCCTTTCAATAGGTACAATAGGGAGCATTCCTTTCTCTAATATTTTGGTTTTGCGTTGGGCATACATTAGCCATGTGGTCACCTCTGCAAGTATAGCACCGATTCAATGGGGTGACTCTCTGTGTTTGTCTATTTTGGACTCCCAGCTTCTTGGCAACTTGCTCAGCTATCTCCTCTATTTCCGTGGAGATTTTTGAAGTATGACTAGTAGAACTATCTGAATCTTTGTAGAGTTTGGACAATCCTAACTCCTCACCCAAGTTATCTTCTATGTCGATGCACGTCTGCACGCACTCTTCTATGGATCTAGGCTCTTTCAAGTACACATATGATCTTAACTTTGTGCTCAGTAAGCCATCTAAGAATAAAGCCACTTGTTTAGCTGGTGTGGGTAACTCTGGAGTAGGGCATCTTTCTAGGTACTCTCTGAACCTTCTACCTGCTAGTCGCACTGTTTCTTGGGGTGTCTGCTTGAAACTGTGGATCAGGGACGATGTGTTATGCCTGATACCACTCTTGGAAAATTCTACAATGAATTCGTCTAGCAGATGACCTATATCACGATAGTTGCGACTACTCAGTGGTTGAAACCAAGCCAAGGCAGTGCCCTTAAGAGTCAAACCAAATGCCTCGTACTGGGTGAACAAGTCCTCAACCTGTTCAGCTCTTAACACTTGTTTGAACTCGGCCACATGATCATACGGATCTCCTGACCCGTCAAAATAATTCTTCATTGCCTTGATCACTTGAGTGGGTCTAAGGGTTCTTGGGTGCTCTCGGGGTCTAGGCAATGGAAAATCATGTTCATCTCTTTTTTGCCTATGTGCTTGATGTCTCTCTCTTTCAGGTCTTTCATTTTCAAATCCTGATCTATTCCTGCCCACGGTGTGTGCAAAACTTACCTCAGGTCTCTCTCTAGTTCTTTCTCTCTGGGCTTCATGAGCGTGGGATGATCCTACTCCTTGGAGGCCATGGGAAACATTGGATCTTGGTGGGGGGAAAATCAATTCATTCTTCCAAGTATATGCATGTCTATCATGTTCTGTTACCAAGAAAATTCTCTCTGATGTGTTATCCAGGTAAACAACTTTGCCTGGCATCTCTGGATCCTTGAACTCGTAGATGATGACTATGCCCAATTGGCTAGGTTGATCTGGCTTGAATCTCCAAAAGGCTTCCTCTGTTTCTCTATTCAAAAATAGTTCTATGCTTTTGTTATCTTGAGGGATCCAGTCTGGGATGATCACTCGGGTCAAAACTGACTTACCTCTAGGAGTCTGGGGTCCTTGTCCTACATTTCCTTGTTCTAGGTCTCCTATTTCATTCTCAGGAATGACATTTCCAAACTCATCAGTCCTATCTGGTAGGTTGGTGACCACATACATGGTTCCTTCCTTATCAATGTATGAACCCTCTTCGAACTTGACCACCGGGTGTTCAAGTCCAAAGGATTGATCTGGATTTTTGAGTTGGACCACAGATCGCCTCAGACCATCCTCATAGATGCGAGCACCTAATTGGTTGGTCCGAATATATTCCAACTATGTCTTATAGGGACCTTCTGGTGTTTGTAGATGGGCAGTCCCTGAGCCACCTGTAGGTTTTCCCATACTAAAAGACATTTCTGAATCACTTGTGTCTGAACTTAGTAACAGATGACCACTTAGTTGTTGTGCCCAAGACTTGGATGTATGGTTGACACTAGCCTCAGAAGATCTAATGCTTTGTTTATCCTTGCCTACGTGTCTACCAGATCTCAGGTTCATAAGCTTTAGTCAAGAGTCCAAATTTTCCCCTTGGTATGGTTCAAAATTCTTTGGAGTCCCCTTGGTTCCCTAGTCCCACTTGAGGGTCAACTTCAAATTATCCTATCTCAAAATCAACGCGTTATTCTTGAAAAAAACAGTTGAGGTCGTGTAGGATTTGAAACGAGCTTTCCAACGAGCTATAGAGCTCAAAAAATGGACTTTGGATGAAAAAGTTATGCCAATTCAGGCTCCTGGGGGTCAAAACAGGCAAACAGGACCTTTGGAGAAAATCGCGATTTTGTACCTTGAGAATCGTGTTCACAAAATCGTGTTTTCACAGAATCGTGTTTTGAAAATCGCGATTTTGAGTAGAAAATCGTGTTTTGAAAATCGCGATTTTGATCACAAAATCGTGTTTCTGAAAATCGCGATTTTGATCACAAAATCGTGTTTCTGAAAATCGTGATGTTGAGCACAAAATCGTGTTTATGAAAATCACGATTTTGAGCACAGAATCGTGTTTTAGAGAATCGTGTTTTTTGACATGAAAATCACGATTTTGAGCACAGAATCGTGTTTTAGAGAATCGTGTTTTTTGACATGAAAATCGCGATTTTGAGCACAGAATCGTGTTTTTGAAAATCGCGATTTTGACTCAGAGAATCGTGATTCACAAAATTGTGTTTTTTGCTGAAAATCGTGATTTGTGAGAATCGCGATTTTGAGCCCGCTGAAAATCGTATTTTCTCAAAATCGTGTTTTTGGCATGAAAATCGCGATGTTGAGCACAAAATCGTGTTTTTAGAAAATCGCGATTTTGAGCAAAAACTCGTGATTACACAGAATCGTCTTTTTTTTCACAAAATCGTGTTTTTTTACTGAAAATCGTGATTTGTGAGAATCGCGATTTTGAGCCCGCTGAAAATCGTATTTTCTCAGAATCGTGTTTTTGGCATGAAAATCGCGATGTTGAGCACAAAATCGTGTTTTTAGAAAATCGCGATTTTGAGCAAAAAATCGTGATTACACAGAATCGCCTTTTTTTTTCACAAAATCGTGTTTTTTACTGAAAATCGTGATTTTTTGAGAATCGCGATTTTGAGCACAATCACAGAATCGTGATTCTGAGAATGACCACAGAATCGTGATTTTTTCAGCCAACTTTTAGGCGGGAAAATAGAAAATCGTGATTTTTCAAAAAATTTTGTATTTTCACAGAATCGCGATTTTCATCACAGAATCGTGTTTTTTGGCGGGAAATTCAAATTTTTGAGCGCCGGCTATGGCGAGCTCCGTATGAGCAGAAAATCATGAAAAAAACACAGCGCTTGCTCTCCCTTGCTTCTCCTAACTCCTTCCCACACAATAATGCATGAAAAATGGTATGAAGATGGTGAAAATGCACTAAAAAACAAGAATTTTCTATGAAGAAGAAGATGGAAGAAGGTGGAGATGATGATGATGATGAAGATGAAGAGGCAAAAATAGAAAATGAACTGAAATGACAGTTTTTTTACCTTCCAACGTCGCAAATCTACGATCTTACCATCACAACGCTCGTCCTCGAAGCTCTCTCCCTGGCAACGGCGCCAAAATTTGGTGTAGCTCAAGCGTAAGCACCACCTCCTTTACTTGTCAATCCGCGGAGACGTGAGGACCGGTATGAAGACCACGAGCAAGTGAAGGCACGTGCGTGAGTGAAAGCACACAAACATGCACACACATACACACACACACGCACAAAGTAAGATCAAAGAGAGGAACAATGGAAAGCTTAGATTGCAAAAGAGTTCTCTTACAAAAGTTCTATTCTCTAACAAGACAACCCCAAAAATGAGCTCTCTAGCTCTTTTATAGTTTTTTGACTAGTTTTGGCCCTGTCCAGACCTAGTGTCCGGCCTAGTTAAAAATTAGGTTCCAGGGCTTATTTGAGGGCTCAAACGAAGTCTAAAAATTATGAAAATTGGAACGATGGTACTTCTAATACTCCTCAAGCTCGAGGACTCCTCGGCTTTAACAAAATGGAGTTACTAAAAATAGATAATGGTATTTACAATGGTTTTTAATGATGAAAATCATTATTTTCGTAGGGGATTCTTCTGAAAATTTGACATACACTTCTTGGAGCTCCCTACTTGCTCCCTTTCCTTGTGTGTCCACCTTTTGATGTGCTTCCATGCTTTGTCGTTGACTTTGAGCTTCAACACAAGGCCAGGACAAGTTGGAGAAGAGGTTACTTCATCTTCTAGAAGACATGTTGTTCCTATTTCTGCTCAAAAAGAGGTTAGTGAAGAAGAAGAAACTCTTTCATGATCAGGAGTCTATACTACTAACAGACTACTTCCTATGGACGAGCAATCCAGATGGGATTCAAGGGATGCACTAGCACTTTCATATATTTCTATGGGAGTCAAGAGGCATATTATAACCCAAATCAGGTCTTGTAGAACCTCTCATCAAGCTTGGTTGGAGCTAGAGAATCTCTATTAGAGCAAAAACCCAACTAGGAAAGCTCATCTAAGGAGACAATTAGCAAACACAAGGATGAAAGTTTCTCAATCAATCCAGACACATATTTTGAAGCTCAAAGATTTACAAGATTAGTTACTGAAGGTTGGAGTTAACATTTGAGATGAAGAGATTGTAAACACACTTCTAAACTCACTTCCATCTACAAGAGATAGAGAAATTTCATGCTTTTGTTACTTCTTTATCTCTCTCTACAAGAGATAGAGAAATTTCATTTGAAGAACTATAGTTCCTATTACTTCAAGATGAAGATCAACAAAAGGGTATGGAAGAGAATGATGAAGCCATGTTATGATCATCAAAGGGAAAGAAGAAGAAGGAGACAAAAAAGGAGGAAAAGATTCAACAATCCAAGAAGGAAACTAAGTCTTCTAAACCTAAGTTTGCTAGTTCTATCCCTAATGCTTCATCCACACCCAAAGAAAAATCTTCGACTACATCTGATTCAAAGAAAGGAGTATGCCATTATTGTAAGAAGCCAGGCCATTTCATAGCAGAATGTAAAGCAAGGATTTTCAATGAGAAGAAGAAAGCATCAGGTAATAGTGTTGAAGATGATCCAAAACCTAAATGTTTAAAGGTAGATTCATATACATGTGCCACTATTGAAGAGATAGCTATTGATCAGGCATCATTAAATGCAATCTCAGATCATCCTTGGATTTTTTATTCTGGAGATACAAAGCATATGAGAGATTGCAGAAAAGGTATTTTCTTCCCTTTCTAACTCTTCAAGTAGAAGAGTGACCCTTGCAGATGGTCATGATTTGGATGTTGTTGGTGTTGGAGAAGTAAAACTAAAGTCAAGAGTAGGTGGAAATTTCACAATTTCTAATGTTCTTTATGTTCCATAAATAAAGAAGAATTTTCCCTCAATCTTGACTTTCTTGTCAGATGGTTATAAATTAGTTTTTAAGAAAGATTCATGTCAGATCCTCTTACCCGATGTGGAGCATTGTATACTTCAAGGTGAAAACAGAAGTGGCATGTTTGTGTTATCCAAAATTATTCATGCTAATGTTGCTAGGTCTACCACACCTAAGGAGAACATGAAGTTATGGCATGCTAGATTTGGCCATATCAGTTACAAAGCTCTCAAGTGTATCAAAGATAAGGTATGGTGGAGAGTTTTCCTAATTTTGCTTTACCAGATGATGTCGAGTCATGTGAAGGATGTCTTGAAGGAAAGCTTCACAAACTTCCTTTCAAGAAACATGGACTTATTACGGCCACAAGGAAGTTGCAGATCATACATTCAGATGTGAATGGTCCGATGAGAACAGATTCTATTCAAGGTTATAGGTACTTTGTTATGCTCATAGATGATTTCTTAATATATTCATGGATTTATGGTCTTATAGTAAAGTCAGAGGTTTTTCCTACTTTCAAGAAGTTCTTAGCTATGGTTGAAAATGAAAGTCAGTCAAAGATTGAGATTTTGATAAGTGGTAGAGGAGGAGAGTAGATGGCTAAAGACTTTAAATCTTTTTTTAGAAGACAAAGGTATCTCTTATGTACTCACTATTGATTACATGCTAGAATAGAATGGTGTTGCAGAGAGAAAGAATAGGATACTTGTTGAGATGATTGATGGAGAGTGTTAATCTCCAAAAGAACAACCTACTCTTGAAATTAGAGCACCTCTATATCAAGAGTAAGTCAAAACTTCCACCAATTTGGAGGATCAATACTCAATTATAAGGATTTTGGAAAATCTGTGAAAAGGATGAATCTACAGAAAGTCTGCTCCACATATCTCTCTCATTGACTTATCAAATGTGTAATGTTTTTTATAAAACTTTGCACAAGGTGTTGTTTAAAGATTGCGCACCTCCTCCAAGTCGAATCACTTCAAAAGATTCAGTAGATCTTGAGAAATCAGCTTGACAAGTCACCTATGTCTAAAACTATTCTTCTGAGAAGTCGATTTAGACACCTATAACTTTTAAGACATGGTTCTCCAAGAATAGAACCCGTTTAAGCAAATGCTTTTAGCCACAAGTAGCTTACCTTGCAACTTAAAGATTAAGTGCTTACTTGCTCAAAACTTTAAACTGTGGAAGGAGAACTGATCAAAACATTGACTTCGAATTTTGCGCATGTTTCAGGAACTAGTGAACACTTCTTCACATATGAATGTTCCTACACATAATTCTCTCAGCCTAATCTCAGTTGGAAGCTAAAATTTTGTACAGAGGTCGATCACCTATAGACTTAGACTTCTACAAAAGCATTTCACAAAAGATCTAACACAAAAGGGGAAAACTCAGAAATATCGGGTGCAACATTTTCTTCATTTCTGAGAGAAATTACAGTTGAGTGATGAGAGAGTCTTAACTCACTTCTAAGATGTCTAATGACACATACAACTTCTGATTACTCTATTCTCATGCTCTCTCATACTTGTCCCGACATTTTCCATAGCATTTATAGGCAATTATTTACAAACTTATGACTATTCAAAAGTATAAGTGACCTATATCTGAACTAATGTACATATGTGTACATATCTTTCAACTCCTGAATGTAAACTTATTCTATGCTTCAAAACTTGATCTTTTCTTCATTCTTTGACTTCCAAAACTTCAATTGTTGATTGCTCTGCACCAACAGCTCCCCGTCAATCATCAATTGAGGTTTTCTCTATCTTCTTTATTCCTGCCATGTCTTTGAATCTCTGTAGCTTTGGTCCATCCAAGCTTTTGGTAAGCATATCAGCTATCTGATCTTTAGTTGAAGTATGTATGACTTCAATCTCTTTGTCCATCACCTTCTCTCTTAGAAAATGATACTGAATCTCAATGTGTTTGGTCCTGGCATGAAAAACAGAGTTAGCAACTAGATACAATGAACTCATGTTATCTCCATGAATAGTAGGAGTACTCTGAATGATATCAAAACTCTTCATCAGAGTCTTAAGCCATATCACTTCCTTTGCAGCTTCAACCATGCCTTTGTAGTCAGCTTTTGTGGATGATAAAGCAACTGTATGTTTCTTCTTTGAGCACCAAGAAATTAACTTATCTCCCACCTAACAAAAGTATCCATAAGTTGATCTCCTATCATCTGGATTACCTACCCAATCTGCATCACTATATATCTTGATATTTGTATCTGATGTAAAACCACAATACAAACCTTCTTTGAGTGTACCCTTAATGTACCTCAACACTTTTTGACCTGCAATCCAATGTTCTTTCCTAGCGCAATGCATGAATTGAGATAATACTCCAACTGCATATGATAAATCAGGTCTAGTTAATGTAGCATAGATAAGACTACCAACCAAACTCTGATATAACTTCATATCCTTGAATTCTTCTCCACCATATTTGCTCAATTTGTGATTCACCTCCATTGGAGTAGGTGCTACCCTGCAATCATTCATTTTAAACTCGATTAACAAGTTCTTCAAATACCTTTCTTGAGTCACATACACTCCATGTTGAGTGTATGAAATCTCCATGCCCAAGAAATATGGCAAGTCTCCCAAATCACTGATTTTGAACTCTTTCTCCATTTGCTTCTTTAGGCTTTGAATGCCTTTCTCATCTGTACCTGTAAGAATTATATCATCAACATATATGCACATGTATATGAACCCATCATCACTTGCTTTAATAAGCAAGCCACTATCTGCCTTAGATACTTGAAATCCAAGTTCTTTCAAGAACTTCACAAGTCTATACTTCCATGCCCTTGGGGCCTGCTTCAAACCATACAAAGCTCTCTTGAGCTTACATCATTAATCTCCTCTTCATCAAATATCTGAACCTTTGATTTACCTGTCTTTTGACTCACAACTCTTCATCTCTTATATTAATGTTGATTGTACCTGCATACCAAGTACCTTGCTCATCAAATGTAACATCCTTTGATACAAGGAATTGTTTTGTGGAAGGACTCCACAACCTATATCCCATCTGCTTATCATCATAACCAATAAACACATATTTTTCAGCTTTAGGTTCCAATTTGTGCCTTAATTGTGATGGCACATATGCATATGCCAAACATCCAAATACTTTGCAATGATCCAAATTAGGTCTCTTTCCCCTCCAAGCTTCATAAGGTGTCATGCCCTGCAAGGCTTTACATGGTACAATTCTTCTCCTTCATCATGCATCTTGCAAACTCAACAAGAGTTCTATTCCTTCTTTCTGCTACACCATTTTGTTGAGGAGAGTACCTGCAAGTAATTTCCCTTTTTATACTTGCATTCCACAAGTAATCACTGAACTCATTAGAGAAATACTCTCCCCCTCCATCTGACCTTAGTATCTTCAACTTATGACCTGTAATTCTCTCTGCATACACATGATAGTGTTTGAAGGTGTTAAATACTTCTGACTTGTCTTTGATCACATAGATAGTGATCCATCTGGTAGCATCATCAACATAAATCACATAATACCTTGAACCATTGATACTGAAATCCTTTGAAGATCCCCACACATCTGTGTGTACCAAGTCAAGCTTTTCTGAATACATAAAACCATGCTTGGAATAAGATTGCTTATGAGCCTTACCTAATTGACATGCCTCACATCTGTATGTCATATGTTGACCTGTAACATTAGGCAATCCAAGCACTGAACCATTGTTAATCATATCTTTGATACCTCTTTCATTGAAATGTCCAAGCCTCTTATGCCAAAGATCTAACTCTGAGATCTTATGTCCTCCATAAGTGAACAAGGCATGACCAACATTACCTTGAATCTTCAATGTGAACAACCTTCCTTCTTTCTTCCCTGAAACAATTTGTTTATACCCATTGCTAGGGTCTTCCACAAACACTCCTTCATTAGTGAATCTCACTTCATAACCTTTTTCAACAATTTGTCCTACACTTATCAGATTCTTAGGAATTGTAGGAACATACAAGACCTTACTCAAGAGGGTGCTACCATCCTTGGCCTTCACTGATCCAATTGACTTCACATTATGCTTTGTATTATCACCTGTTTGAACAACATGATTAGATACCTTATTTTCCAAATCAGTCATCAATGCTATGTTACCACTCAGGTGATTGCTACACCCTGAGTCAATGTAGAAGACTCTTCCTCTTCATTTTTCCTTTCACAAGTTGCAATTATCAATGTTGAATCCTCCTTCTGATCTGAAGCATAATTGTAAGAGGTATTATTGTATTGTTGACTTTGGAATCCTCTACCTGCATTTCTTCCAAAGTAACCCCTACTACCTCTTCCTCTGAAGTTACCTCTTTGATTTCTGCTACCTCTTCCTCTTGAATTAAAATTCTGATTATATCCACCATTACTCTGATTATTGTGCCAACAATCATTAGCTAAATGATTTATCTTACCAAAAATCCAGCAAGCTTTGACTCCATCTTTATTATTCTTGCCTCTTCCTCGACCTTTGCTACCTCCTCTTCCTCTTAGGAAGTTGGCTTGACTAGTTGTGCCTTCATCTTCATTTGCTTGTTGCTTCCCTTTGCTAATTTTCTTCTTATCCTTTGAGTACATTGCATGACCTGTACTCTTGTCACTTTCACCTTTGACATCCTGCTCAAAGGTTAACATATGTCCTAGCAACTGATTTAAGTCAGGAATAAAATGATCAAATGATAATTCAGTAGACAAAATGAATGGCTTCCATTTGTCATCACCTCTCAAACGTGTAAGGATTTGCCTTACCAATTTATCCTCCTCAATGTCTTCATCAACAGCTCCTAATGCATCTGCAATGTCCTTCATTCTGGTTACATAATTTGAGATGGATTGAGAGGCCTTCTTCTTGAAACTTGTAAATTCTGCCCACAAAGATGCCTTCCTAGACTTTGTGGTATTTTGGAAATGCTCCTCCAAAGCATTCCATATATCACTTGCACTTTCAAGACCTATAATGTGAGGTAGTGTGTACTTGAGCCGAGACGACTCAAGGACTTGTGCCAATGAGACTATACCTCAATTGCCACACAAGTGCATATAGTGGGTACTTTAACACACATCTAATTGTCAATCCTAAGGAACGACGTACCAAGTGTATGAAGACGTGTGCACACGTGATGGAAAATGAAGTGGTTTAGCTAGCATGCACGAGAAAAGACTACTACCTCTCACACTCACTGAAATACTGAAAGTGTTTGCCGCAAACCTCTTACAACAGTTTTTAGTATTTTGAGGTTTTCTCCCAGCCCAGAACTCCGAATATAGGCAATAGGGTACTCGTTTCGAAGCTCTCGACGAGACGCATCCAACGGTAGTGGTTTCACTCAACTCTGACTACTCTGCTTCAAGTTATGGCAAAAACAGTGAATGACGGGAATCACAAATACCCGCGCCACAACTTCTCCTAGCTTGCGCACGCACTACAGCAGCTCAAAACCAAGGGGAAGGGGTAGACAACAGTCCTACACATGCATTACAAGCATAACATACACATACGAGAGTGAAATGAAGATCAAAATCAGCATGAAAGAGGCAAACTTGAAAATTTGAAGAGCTCCTTCTTCACAATGGCAAGAGGTCTTTTACAAAGAGTCACAAAGTGACTTATATACATGAGCCCTAAGTTTGGTCCTTTCACACAAGAGACCGGCACTTTATTCGCTAAAAGACTAATTTCCTACTATTTTACATGGGTAGATCTCTAATCTTCTGTGGGGATGCATCTAGAGGACTCCTCTAGTGCTTTTACAAAGGAAAATATATTACAAGAGTAGTTATGATACAAAATATGATGTCCAAATCGGAAAAATTTTAGGGCCCGTCATTTTCTCTGCTTTGTGCTCTCTTTAGCTCTGCAACACTCTCCCCCTCTTTGTCTCTGTCGTCTCTTGACAGGCTTTAGCTTTTCGTCGGCTGTTTGCTTCTTTTCTCCGCACGCATCCCTTGGTCAGTTTTGTCTGTAAGTCAACAGACATGCAGATTTGATGGCCTTCTTGATTCAAGCTCTACTACTCGAGAGCCTGCTGCATTTATCTTGCCTGTTGACTTGGGTTGCCACGCACGCCACCAGTGACTAGGAATGTGCTGTTCTTAGTCACCCTCTTAAACTTTTCAGCCTCTACCCCTTTCTAACTTTTGGTCCTCTGATTTGTCCTGGTTGCACACATCTGACCCTGTTGTATTGCTTTGAGGCTGTTTGCTTTTCCTTGGTGTGTGCGCCCCTGCGGGGCTCTGTGCAGAGATGGGTAATGCGCCCCTGCGGGGCTTCTTGCAGAGATATGTCTTCCAATATCATGTATCTATTGCACCGTCTTAGACTTTGATTTTCTTCTTCTTTTCTTTTTGCTTGATTGTCCCTCTACACGTCCCTCCTCCTGAACTCTGTCGTCCTCGACAGGCTTTTTGTGGCGACATGTGTATGTTTGTATGGCTTGTTGCTCTCTTTGATTTAGCAAATTCGCGTGACACAGCATGAATTCCTTCCATTGCTGAGACTTTACTCCATCTTCTGGCGCCTGTCTATGATCAGCAAAGAAACTTGTTTCATAGGCCACCAGTCTTGCATTCAAATTTGAAGTCATTTTAACAAAAATTTCTGAATCAATTTCGAAGAATCCTGTAAAGAATGCTTCTTCAAAGGTTTGTATATACGGCGATGGCAAAAACATAAGGCGGGAATAATATGCCATAATTGTAAGTCGGCTGGGAATGGTAGATAAATAAAAAATTAAGGCTTCTGGACCTTGCGTAATTCCAATGAAATTCAAAAATGTGTATTTGGCATGTTGGAACACTTTTAGCACTGTTAGTAGCATGCTGAAAATTTTATTGGTCATTTTTACCGCTAAATCTGGCACTGAAGCGTATCTGGAAATCCAAAATTCCATTGTCTTTACCATATATTCTTCGGTTGGTAGGTAATTATGTGGCGGAATAGGTAGTAAAGGGTAGTTGAGCCATTGATTATTGATATTGCCTTGGCGCTGTCCTTCCCAAAATTGCGTCCAAGATCGTCTACGGGGTACAGGACAAAAAGATGGATTGACTTGAAGTTCATATGGTGATGCTTCCCACTGTACCCGCAACGTTGGATGTTTCTCCAAAATCTTTCATCGCCATATCGGATCCGCCTTTTCGAACTCCTCTTGAGTGTAATTAAAAGTGTCATGCCTGAATTGAAGGTTGTGGTCCGGATCTTTATTCGTTGCAGACTTTATATAATATCTAGTTTGCTCTTTAAGTAGTCCGTATGGTACATTGAATGGCTTCAAAATTTGTTCCAGTTGTTTATTATCTATCTGAGCTTCTTTCATGATCTTGATGATCTGATCTTCAAATTCCGCCGTGAGTTGGGACACCAGTAGTGCCCTTTCTGGTCTGCTCAGTTCTGCAATTTCTCGTGTATTAGGTTCTAATGGAACCTTCTTTTCCGCCCTTATTGGTGAATGATACGAGGGGGGAGAGAGAGGACGTACCTCTTCCTCCACAGTAGCCGTGGTCTCTTGTGGAACTACTGGTGTCCCCTGTTTTGCTCCCTGCTCTAGTTGTTCCTGAAGCTGTTTGATCAAATCATCTTTTTTCTAGTTTTCCTCTTCGGCCTTAGCAATAGTTGCCTGATGTTTAATTAGTTCCTGGGCCACAATATTCATGTGTTCTGTGTCTTCCTTACACTGTCGTAGGTAGTTATTCTCTGCTTTTTTCCATTTCGTTCTGAGTGCAGCTGTGTCCTCCATGTATCTCTTTTCCCAATCGGCAATTGTCTCTTGCTCCTTCTTGAGCTGATCTACATACATAATCACTTTCTCTTCTAATCCCTTGATGTCTGTTTCCGGTTGTGCTTGTACTTCGACCGGTTGATCACTCAAAAGAGCAGCCATAAGCTCTTTGTTTCGTTGTCTTAATGCCTCTGCTTCATCCATGTACACTTTAATCTGTGATTCCAGAATTTTACTTCTGGATGTCATGCGTGCCTTCTCAGCCTCATTTGCTTGTAGTTTTTTGGTGATATCTTGTAGTTGTGCTTTTAATTGCTCATTTTCTGTCTCTAGCATGCTATATTTGCTTTTGATTTCTTTCAGTTCAGATTCTTTTTGTACTACCTGTTCTTTTACTGTCTCTAGCTCAGTAGAGAGATCCTTACCCCATTTTTGAAGTTCGATTTTGTCTCGCATGGCTTGGTCATAATCTTCATCAGCATCAGCCATAAGTTGCTTTGTATCTAGGGCAGTTCTGATCATGTCCTGCACCACAGGCTTGAGCTGAGCTATATCCACATTCAGCCATGTCCTTGGTATATCCGGGGTTTCTCTTATTTTTACATCTTTTCCTTTTTCGCTATGGATCCTTTCATTGTATGGTTGCCTTATTTGTAGATGTACTTGCGGTTCTGCTTCATCTTCCACCACATCAAGAACCTTCGTGGCACTCCCTTGAAATGTGACATCCATGGGGGACGGTTCTGCCACAACCCTTATGGGTGTAAAGGGTTCTTCGTCTTCTTTTTGTGTTTCCTGACATTCTTGCTTTGGTGTCTTTAGGTGTAATTTTCGGGGTGGTGTGGCCTCCTTGATTTGGATGTTGGAAGTTTCATTAAGTTTTAAAGTGAGGTGACCTTCCATTTTTGCTTCCTTGCACCTGGTACCTTGATCTTCTTGTGTCATGTGATCTTCCTGCCTGAGGTCTTTTTGCTCTTCGTTATAGTCTACCTCATTTAATTCCTCCCATTGGCCATCATCTTTGGATTCGCTTTGAATATCTACATCCAATAACGATGTATTGGGCTCCTCTTGGCCGTCGGATCCAGAACTAGAGTTATCTAGCCCAATTTCCCGATATCTATGTACTTTGGTGAGTTTGCCTTTTGTTTCCCTAGCTTGTTCCGACTGCTGATAATGATGACCCTAGACCGGTAAATTGACTTGTCCTTCTGTATATTGATGGGTCTCTTCCAGAGCATCTATCAAGTCTTTTGTCATTATTTCCTTCCTTCCTTCAATAGTAGTTTTGGGAAGTACATGGATCCTCTTAGTAGTTGGTGTGTCTTCATCATTTAGCTTGACTTCCTGGAATCTTTTAGTACCTCTCATTCTAGGTTGAGAGCTCGTTTCTGCCACTTCCACAATATTTGCACCTTTCTTTTTCTTAGGAACTGTCGCCACTTTGGCATATTGGGCAATGACGGTTGATGATGGCATCTCTTGTAAATGTTCCCTCATTCCTAAGGCATGGTAAATCAGGATGGTTAGTGCCACACTGCCATTTAGGAACTTTTTATTCTTCCATTGCTTCTTGGCTTCGAACAATCTTTCTTGAACATAAGGAGTCAAATTGATTTGATTTCCAATTTGCTTGATGGCATGGGACAGTAATTGCACAATGATCTTTTGTGGAGCTGTGTATCGATGCATATTCGGGAAGCAAAAGTGTTGGTGGACCAATCTGACCTCATCTTCTATGTCCACCCGGTTGATGTCGACGAAGGTCCATGTCTTTGCACCTTTACTTTCTTCTTTTACTATGGTGACCCCATCCTTCTCCCATCCAAAGGCTTCCTTGATTAATTCATGAGTGAATTGAATAATCACCCATTCGCCTGTCTTATCCATTACTCTAGCTTCCGGCACGAGAGGATTATGTAGTGCTGGCTGTAGTGTATTCATGACTTGAGTGCATCTTTGAAAATCAGGCTTATAGATTGGCAGTTCAAAATATTTATGTATGCCTACTTTCTTCATGGTTTCTTCAACAGAAGGAAGTGTATGTTGCACGCGAAAATCCTGGGACATTATTGGAAACAGATGACCTGTGTCCATGATTTTGATTGTTGCGAGGAACAGGTAGTCCCCTGCAGGCTGGTCTTCGCGGAACCAGTGTCCCTTGGCCTTTGTGATACTTTGGGGAGGAAAATCCATTACTTCCTCGGGTACAGTTGCTTCAGAATCTTCAGAAGCCATCTGCACTCAATGTAGAGCATGAATTAGTTGCCATACATTATTAGAAATCCTCCTTTAGTTGTTTGTCATAAGCTTGATATTGCTCCGAGTGAATGGTGTCGTCCCTTTCCCGTGGGTGTGAGAAAGGTAATACCTGGGTTTTTCACATTTTTAGGTATTTTATATTTTTATCTGAAAAGGAAAACAGAAAAATTAGTTTATAGCCGAAGCGGTTATTAAAATTTTTGGAATATTTTTCTTAATATATGTACAAGTGCTCTCCTATTTCCCCGTGAGGAAAATGTGCTTGACTATCCTGAAATAGAAGAAGGATGTGCCGAATGCTTGGCCTTGTAATGTGGCCTTATCATGCATACTTTGGGTCTCGAAGGCTCCATATGTGTGCAATTGGAAGTATTTGGTTGATGCAAGCTGTTTGTTTTGTCTTTCGGTATCCAAATTTGCTTCATTGTGCTGGGCTTTGTTGTATGTTGCCCACTTCCACTGAATGTGGCTCTTTTCTTCTTGTTGTAGGTCTGCTTTATTTGATTTGTGAATCTCGGAATGACTCGGGTTGCCCTTGCAGACTCCTTCTTTCTCTAGTAACTCTTTTTCTGTGGCTGTTTTGCCTGTGGACCACATTGGTTCTTCTTGTTTTGGGGATCATCCTTTAGGTTTGGTTTCTTTGTAGTGCATGACTTAGGAATCCAGATTTGCAAACGATCCTGCTGAGCGGCTACTACTTTCTTTGGGATCCATATTGTAGCAATTCGTCGGTGACTTCGTTGTTCAGATTGAGTTGATTTCTCCTTTGATTGTTTGTTCTGACGTCGGTTGTGCTTGTGTCGTCGAAGATACTCCTCTACTTGATCTTTCTTTATCCACGCTTGATTAGAGTAAGGAATAGGGTATATTTTAATGGGTACAGATTTTGAATTCCTCAGAGGACTAGTCTCTCTAATGCATGGTGCTTCGGTGAGGTTGGTTTCAGCTTGACTGACACTCTCAAGACTTGCTAGACTAGAACATGGTGTGCAAGCAGAATTCAATGTGTCCGCACATATAGTACTCGATGAAGGTGTCTCTATAGTGCTAGTGATCATACATTCAGGGCTTTGTTCATTAGAATGAACTTTTTGCTCCATGCTCACAGATTTGACTGGTCGTTCGTCTAGCAGACTGAATACTTCACGATGTCCTATCCTGGCTGAGATGTATCCTAAGGCCAATTGAATGGTCACTTCGTATTCATAAATCCAGTCTTGACCTAACACTACCTCTTCAAGTAAATCTTGATCATGACACACTAATAGCCTTTGTTCCATAGTGTTGTTGCCAAGATGTAAAGGTAAGGTGATCTCACCTATGCATTGAGTAATTGTTCCTCCTATTCCTATCAATTGTGCCATCGATGGGCGTACTGCCTCCTTGAGTTTTTGGGTCAAAGAAAGCTTGATACAGCTCACAGCTGCTCCTGTGTCAATGAGAGCATCCACCAAGTGGTACTCCGTTTTACCAGCTCCCAAATTTAAATATGGTTGTGTTCTCTGCGATCCTAAGTTTTGAGTGGCTCTAAAATTAGCCATTGGGATGAGTTCTTCTCCTAGCCGATATCTCTCATCTCGCTCTCTCATCCACTCTTTCCGTTTCTTTATTCTTTCCAATGCTTCCCATCTCGCTTCCTCTCGTATTCTCTCTTCTTCTTTTTTTCTATTTTTGGAAACTACCAATCGTGCTAGCATTTGATCAGTCAAGGGCTCCATGAATCGTCTTACTCTACATCCACTGATGTAGTTGGGAAGGATGTCTTCGTCTAGTGTGGCGAGATTGACTGCACCACTATTAGAGATTCGATTTATGATCAAGGGTCCATATTCGCGTTTTTGTAGCTTCTTTGCATGTTGTTTTAGGGTGTACACCAGGACTAAGTCTCCTTCTTTAAGTCCCTTGTCTTTTATATGTGCATCATAATATGCCTTTTGTCTTCGTTTGGCAGCATAAATGCCTGCTACTGCTTGCAATCTAGTCTCATGTAACTTCTCAATTTGATCTAGTTGTTGGGATAATTCATGACCGTTCCACTCATATTGCTGGGCCACTTTCAATGTAGGCACTAAGAAGTCGATTGGCAAAATTGCATTTTGCCCATACACTAAATTGAAAGGTGTGGTTCCAATGGCCGTTTTATATGCAACTCGGAATGCCCAAATTGCATGATGCAATTGTTTGTCCCAATCTGATCTTCCATTATTGACAAGCTTAGTCAGCACCGTGCATAACACTTTGTTAGAGCTCTCAGCCTGTCCATTGGCTTGGGGATGGTATGGTGCTGATTTTTTATGAATCACCAAGAACTCGTTCATTAATGACTCAATTACCTCATTGAGGAAGTGCGTTCCTCGATCGCTAACAATCTCAATAGCCAAGCCAAAGTGGGTGAAGATATGCTCAAAGAGAGATTTTGCAGTAGTTTGAGCATCATTCTTCCTAGTAGCTCTTGCTTCTACCCATTTAGTTAAGTAGTCCGTGGCTACTATGATGTATTCCGCATGTGATCCTTTGGCAGGTGGATTGATAGGTCCAATGAAGTCTATCCCCCATTTTGAGAAGGCTCTCGTGCATATCATTGGTCTTAATGGCATGTCGTCTCTTCGAATTGGGTATTTAGTTCTCTGACAAGTCTCACAACTTCGTACATACGTTTTAGCATCCATATGTAGAGTTGGCCACCACAAGCCCGCAAAGAGAATCATTTTAACGGTTCTTTCAGCCGAAAAATGACCTCCTGCAGCACCCGCATGTGCCATTTCTAATATAGGTAGATATTCTCCTTCATGCACACATAATCTTAGTTGGTTATCCTTCCCTCGTTTGAACAATTGTTTTCCTATGAGAATGTAGTCCTTACTCATTTCCTCTAAGGATCGCTTTCTTGCCAAGCTAGTTCCTAACTCATGTTCTTGAGTTTTTAAGAATTTCACTAATGTTGTACTCCAATTGGATGCTATGTCGAAAAAGGTAGAGACATATGATCTTCGGGAACCGTCTCTCGGCATTCTGCACAATTACTTACGTGGTCGTGAACACTCTTGGGCATGTCAGGCCAATATACTCCTAATCTTTTCAGTTCTCGGATAGTTCCATGAATCCCTTTGTGTGTTCTCCATTTGTTCACATGGGCTTGCTCAATTAGTTGCGTTTGTTCATCCTCATCAATACATCTGAGTAACACTCCGTTTGGTTCCATGTAGTATACACTTCCTGACACAATGTGTAAATTCCTCGATTGAAGAATTTCTTTTTTGCTATTCCTATTAATTGAGTGTTGAGGCCCATGAGTGAGTATAGGGATCAATTTCTCAGCCCACTTTGGGCATACGTCCAGGTTAAAAAGGTAAGTATCTGGCAGATCATCGGGCACTCCACTCGGTGGCTCTCCGTGTGTTAGCCTTGAAAGGTGGTCTGCTCTTACATGTGTGTTCCCCTTTTTCACTATTACTTCGAAGTCAAACTCCATTAGCAGTAGAAACCGTCGTACCAACCTTCCCGTGTTACAAGGTTTATTGACTAAGTACAACAAAGCTTGATGGTCTATAAAGAATTTGAACTTGTTGGCTAAAAGATAATGTCTGAACTTCTTCACAGCGTATACCATTCCTAAGCCCTCTCGTTCCGTAGTGGTATAATTTCTTTCGGCTTGATTCAGTTGTCTACTCACATAAGCAATTGGATGATCAAGCTTGCCTTCATCAGCCGGCTGGGCTAAGATGCATCCAATGGCATAGTTAGAAGCATCAACATGAATATGAAAAGGCTTGCTCCAATTGGGTGATTTCAGAATCGGGGCAGTACTAAGTCTTTTTTTCAACTCGGTGAATGCCTTTTCGCACTCTTCTGTCCAAGTAAATTGAGTCAAGAGACTATACAAGGGTCTTGCTATTATGGCATACATGTGAATGAACCTACGGTAGTATCCACAATGTCCCATAAAAGCTTGCACTTCCTTTGCGTTCTTGGGTCTAGGTAAGTCTAAGATGACTTTAATTTTGTCTTCATCTGTTGAGATTCCATTCTTAGAGACAATATGTCCTAAGATTTTCCCTTGTCTAACCATGAAGACACATTTTTCAGGATTGAGACATACTCGATATTGTCGACATTTGGCAAAAATCTTTTCTAGTTCAGGGATATGCTCTGATCGTATGGCTGAATATGTACAAAGATCATCCACGTATACCTCCATACTTTTTCTCAGAAATTCCTTGAACACATGACACATCAATCTTTGGAAGGTAGTTGGGGCATTCGTTAAACCAAAAGGCATGACTCTAAAGGCATATACTCCCCATTCAGTTGCGAAAGCTGTTTTATGTTGGTCCTCAGGAGCAATGGCTACCTGATTATACCCTGAAAAGCCATCCAAAAAGCTATAGACTTCCTTTCCTACTACCCTTTCCAAGAGATGATCAGTGATTGGTAAAGGATAACTGTCCCTTATGGTTGCGGCATTTACTTTCTTCAAATTGATGCACACTCTTAACTTTCCATTCTTTTTTGGTACAACCACCAGAGGTGACACCCATTCCGTGTGCTCAATTTCATAGATGAATCCAGCATCTAGTAACTTGTCTATTTCCTCTTTTATATTGGCTGAATACACATCATTATAAGTGTATGGTCTTTGTTTAGAAGGTTTGGCTTCGGATGTCATGGGGATTCTATGCGCACATATAGAAGGGTCTACTCCTTTCAAGTCCTTATAGGTCCAAGCAAAGACATCCCGATATTCTCTTATGAGACGAATTAACTCCTGTTCTTCCTCGAATGAGACATCCTGTCCTATGAAAGTACATCGTTCCTCTCCTTCTTCTATAGTTACCACTATCTTTTTGGTTTGTTCCTTATTATCATATGCTATTCCAGGCTGTGCTTCTCTTTTCGGCATTTGAATAGCGATTTTTCTCTCCTCCACTTCATATTTTTTAAAATGAGCTGGTACCTCAAATTGGTCTTGGGGTTTGTTTTCTTCATCTTCTGATTCCCTTTCAACTTCTAATTCCCCTTTCTGTGTGGGTTCCTGGTGTTTTCCATAGGTGGTGATATTTATGTTGGTGGTACCATTTCCTAGATTCATTGGTTCGGGTTCCATTTCAATGCTCTCGTAGTCCTCCTTCCAGTCTTTCTCGATCACTTCTCCTTCTTCAGCCTCCTGAAGGACTACCATATACAGGCTAACATCATAACCCTCCTCATCGATACATTCGTTCATGGTCACTACTTCTTCGTTTACACAGACATCGAGGGTAGCTAAAATTTCCATCCACCCGTGTGGTTCAAATTCTTCATCCGGAAATACTTGCGGCATGTAAGCTAGATCTTGTACAGACCTCGCTATTCCTTGTTTTTGCTGCCAACCTTTTCTTCTCTCCTCTTCCTGTTTTGCAGCTTGACATATCCACAGATGAGTGTCCTCGTTCATCCAGGATTGATCACTAGAACCTGCACTATGAACCGATTGATTATCTTCCTCCTTATGAATTTGATTCCATTATAGAGGTGGAACATCTTGATATGTGTACGTATGTAAGTTTATTCTAGTGGTGGTTCCTGCGTGTTGTAAGTATACCGCGTCTTTTCCCCAATCTTGTATGACCTTTAGCTGTCTCATGAAAGGCCTTCCCAGGATCATTTCATAATTGCTTGGCCTTTCAAAGTGACATATTGCTAAAGTGTGTTCGAATTCCACTCCACATGTAGTGAAGACCACTCGTTCCAACAATCCTAAGGGTCTCTCCGTATGACCATCTGCCATTTGTATTTTCATGCGTGTTGGTCTTAATGCTGGTTTTCCCCATTTCTCCCAAATTTCTTTGGTAGCAATGCCAACACCAGCTCCTGAATCTAGTATGGCTTTGGTAGTGTAACCCCTATAAGTAATTGGGAGGCAGGTATTTCCGTCATCTCCCTCACTAAAGTCTCCTACTTTATCCATTGGAATTCTCACTGTGTTTATTTCGTCAGCTATCTCTTTCTTTTCCTCCTTGACTTCCCATTGATTGATTAATTTCTCTTTTAAATGTGGTTTTACCTTTAACAGTTCTTCAAATGTTAGGGTACATGGGATTTTTACCTCTCTAAGGCGTTGTATGATCTCCGATGTTTGGAATGATGGGTTCGTTTCTCGTCTCCTTATTGATGGAATGCGATACAATTCTGAATTTTGCTCGTACTCCCCTGTGTAGTTGGGCAGTTCCTTTACATCTTCCTCTCCTTTGTCACTTGCATCCATTGGAAAAATTTCTTCGGAATTTAGTTCAGGTATTGAACCCTCTATTTCATTTTCTGCTTCTAATTCTTCAAAGGGTGGTTCAATTCCTTCCACTCTCTTCCACTTGTCCTCTTGAACTCGAGCCCATAGATCCTTAGTCCATTCTCCTTCTACTTCGGGAACTATGGATCCTTCCTTTCTCTCAACACCATGTTCGTCATTCTGTGGTCTATTTACTTCGGGCTTTCCATGAGTGTTTACACACTCTTGGAATTCTACTTCAGAAATTCGGGTGTTGGGTAACGGCGATGCAGGTTTTTCTAAGGTTTGTTGTGCAACTTCTATCAATTTCTTGCAGATTTCTAGTCTTTCTTTTTCTAAGTCGCCTCTTGGATATTCTCTCTCGTGTTGCTCTATGGTAGGTCCTGCTCTTATTCTTGCCTTGTATGCCTGAATCCACATGGCTAATTCTTCAGGCATAGGATCTGCTAAGACTGATCCTACCTCCTCTTTCTGATACTTTTCATTTTTGTTCCCTTCTTCCTTCTTCGGTTCTTCTTTTGGTTTTTGTTTGTTTTCCTCCTTTTCCTTCTTCTGTAATAACTTCTTTTCTTTTAGCCTCTCTCTTCGGTGCTTCCATCTCTGGGTCCTTTTACTTGCAATACTTTTCTCCGGCTCTTCTGAATCTTCAACTCTTTGAGGGATGGGTGTGTCCCTCTCCTTGTCACTTTGATTGTTCTCATCCGTTTTATCAGGGGTCTCTCTGGCTTTGGCTCTCGTTATTGCTTTCAATGGTACTGTGTATTCTTTATCACTCCCTGATGATTCTATTACTTCTATTACGTTGATTTGTACATTAGATGTAACCTTGTTGGGATTCTTGGGGCAGTCTCTGAAAAGATGTTCCTTACCACAATCACTATAGTAGCCTTCCCAGACTCGTTGTGGTGGTGGTGGGTTTGGTAATGTGCATTCCCTGATATAATGATCACCTCCACACCTATAACATGGTCCTCTGGGTAGAGGTGGTCTGTTCATGGGTCGGGGTGGTATGGTTGCTCTAGGTGCTGTGTACATTAATGACACATAATCCTGCTCATGACCGTATGAACTATCTGGTGCTTCCATGCCATAGGCATATGGTTCATACAATTGTCCATATTCCATCATTGAGCTTTCATAATTAGGGTATGTTCCTTGACCAGGATCATAAAATGAGTCATATGGTTCATTACTAGTCAAAGGTGTGGCTGGCACTATAGCTCACTCTAGGTTTTCTTCAGGTTGGGCAATCTTTACTGGGACAACGTTCTGAGGATGGGGCGGTTGTTGTCCTAGTACTGGCTGTGGTTGTGTGTATCCCTGATAAGCATATGGTCGTGGTGCTGGTGCCTGTGGCTGATAAGATGGGTACCTAAAGGCTTCACCTCCTTGATGATTCTGAGGGTACCCGTACGGTCTCATGTATTGTTGTGCAGGTCTTGCTTGCCTATTGTAGGGACAATTTTCCGTGCTGTGATTTGTGTATTTTTGTTCCACACTGCAATACTGTAGAGGTCCTGGGACAGTGGGTCTATTATAACCATAAGCTGGTGGTGGAACTACTCCCCTAGTACACAAGTGAGAAGGATGATCACCTCCGCAATGCATACACCTTCTGAGCATGGGTACTCTCATTGGGTTATTGGGGTAGTTCCTCTGTCCTTGAACATTCAACTTTTTCGCTAACAATTCGGCTATTTCCTCTACATTATTTTTAGGAATTGATGAGTTACTGGCCGAATCTTCACTTTTCAAGCTTCCTTGTGGTATTTTCAGATCCTCCACTAAGTTATCTTCTAAATCTATGCATTCCTTCATGCATTCTTGCAAGGTCTGAACCCTTTTTACATACACCAATGATCTCAAGGATCCGTTCAACAACCCTTCCAAAATAATGACACCATTTTATTTTGTGTCGGCCTCTCTTCTACTGGGCATCTGTCTACATATTGCTTGAATCTTCTGGCCGCCAATCTCACTAACTCGGTAGGGACTTGCTTGAAGCTATGGATTAATGATGAAGAATTGTTTTTAATTCCTGATTTAGTAAATTCCTCAATCATTTCTTGGTATACTTGCTCCATGTTCTGAAAGGTATTAGGGTCCAATGGCTGAAACCATGCTAGCGCAGTGTCTGACAGTGTAAGGCCAAAGGACTCATATTGAATAAAAAAGTCTTCTACCTGTTCGGCTCTGATTACTTGTTTAAATTCCGCTATATGATTGTAAGGTTCGATAGAGGCATCATAGTGATTTCTCATGCATTTGGCAACTTGGATTGGCCTTAGTCGTCTTCTTGCTTCGGGTGGTCTAGGCATCACTGGGAAAATAGGTCTTCCTATTGGTATGCCTGGTCCTCTTACTACCGGCGGTCTGACTGGAGCATGAACTCCATGTCTGGGGTCAATAGTTGGTTGAGGTCGGTAGTTAGGGTTATTTACAGGCATTGCGAACTGTGCAGGAGGTCTGAAGGGGATTTGGGTTTGTTGCGTTTGTTGTGTTTGTTGTGTCTGGCCCGACTGTTGGTATGAATCATTATGGGAAGTTCCCAGTGGGTTTCTTGATGTAGTGGCTTGGTCCCTATGAGGGAACACTGGGATGTTTTGATATTTCAACTCGGCTCTTTCCGCTTCTGTCATGGGCCAATATCTTCTCTGATTTTTATCCAGATAAGTGATAATGGTGGAAAAATCAGGATCCTGCAACTCATAAATGGTGACTGGATTAGGAGCAGCTTCCCAAATAGAGGAATGTGCTCTAAGGAGATGCTCCATCCCATTGATTAAATATACATCCATTAAGGTGTCATCTTGGGGGATTAGATCTCCTCTCCATATCCTTGCAACTGTAGATCTTCCTCTAGGTGTAGTTACTTGCTCTTCATTCCCTCCTCCATTTAAGTTTGAAGCATTATTTTCTTCACCAATTTCATTAATGTTCTCTGGGTGTTCTGTGACAACATATTGGATATCTCTTTTGTCCATGTAAAGTCCTCCTACGTACTTGACTGCTGGTCTAGGCACTATGTAGGCCTCTGACGCTTTCTGTAACCTGGCCACAGATCTCTTTAGACCATCCAGATAAATGGGGACCTCATTGTGGTTGGTGTTCACATATTCCAAAGAGGTTCTGTACTCTCCCTCAATGATTGACATCATGCCAATCATGGGTACTGTGTTCTGCATGTCCTCCGAAGCCATGGGAATTTCTTCCTCTGACTCACTGGAGCTCTCAGAATAATGTGAACGGTTACTTGGCTCTGCTACACTACCTACAGAAGAGATTACACTTCTTCGGCTTCCTAGGGTTCTTCCGGATCTCAGGTTCATTCACTTCCCCAAGTCTCTCTTTATGTCCCACAGGTTCTCCTTGGGTGGCTCTCCTTATGACTTAAAGTGTCTTGACAAAAGAAAGGGTCAATCTGGACGATACCACTTCCTGACGATACTGCTCTCGGGCGATACTGCTTTGACCGCGATACGATACCAAACACCAAGACGATACGATACCTGAATTCTAGGCGATACGATACTGGACCACCTCACGATACGATACGAGACTATGCTCACGATACGATACCAGGCACAGAAGCGATACGATACCACTATGGTATCGCGATACTACTTTGGAAGCAGACGATACGATACCACGATTCACACGATACGATACCACAATACCCAGACGATACGATACTTATGACAGTATCGTGATACTAACCAGGTGAGCAGCGATACGATATCGGAGTGGTGTCGCGATACCAAATGCCAAGTGATACGATACGATACTTACCAAGGTCGACGATACGATATTTGAGACCCAAGGCGATACGATCTCAAGATGGTATCGCGATACAGTCTTCGGTCGGAGACGATACGATACCACTGCAGTAAGAGCGATCACGATACCAACTTAGCGACACGATACCCAAACGGTATCGCGATACTAAGACTGATACCCGACGATACGATACCACAGAAAGTCTACGATCGCGATACCAACTCTGGGTCACGATACCAAAATGGTATCACGATACCAAGTCCGGTATCAAGCGATACGATACTTCGGCGAGTATCGCGATACAAGGGAGTTTTGGTATCGCGATACCAAACCTTAACCGATCGCGATACTCAAGCCAAAATGCAAGATTTTTTCAAAATTTTTATGCCCCCTTGCTCTCCTTACTCCCCTCTTCACTCCTAGGCCTCTTTATCACACAAAAAATTTGTTTTGATATCAGTTTCCCCCCCCCCCCGCGATACTGCGCATGCCCTTAATCATGTGTTTATGCATGTTTAGAGAGTTTTATGTAAATGTTCTTGTTAAAATCTCACCTCTATCTACTCTTGCTTGCTCCTTGAACTCTCACACAAGCTCTGAAGGCCCGCTCTGCACGATACTGTAAGCACGATACCGATCGCTGTCGTCCACGATACCAGAACTCCAGCAAGTATCAAATGAGTCTATTTTTTTGGTTTTTATACTTTTTAGAACAGAACTTGAATTTTGCTAATTTTTGGTGATTTTTGGGTATTTTTTTATGATTTTTGTCTACTCCTACTTCTCCTATCCTCACTAATCCTCTTCCTCTAACCTAACCCTAACTCCTCCTAAACCTTAACCTAAAACTTATCACACACACCTCGGAGATGTGAAGTAACAAGTGCTGAAGTGACTAACTACTTGCCACCGGACAATTTTACCTCTACAAGTACGATTCTATCACACTCGATCTATAGCCATCACAAAGGCACCTTGGTTGAGTGTTCCCCGGCAACGGCGCCAAAAACGTGTGTACTTGAGCCGAGGTATTCGAGGTTTTTATTGTTTTATGCTAATAGGTGCTTGTGAGCCTTCTTGCTACAAAGAGGCTATGTAAACAACGGATCATGTCAAGTGGTAGCATGCTATGAAGAGTGAGTTGGATTCTATTCACAAGAATGGTACTTGGGATTTAATACCTTTGCGAAGGGGGGAGGAGCTTTACCATGTAAATGGGTATATAAGCTAAAATTCACATCAGATAGTGCTTCTCCAAAGTATAAAGCATGACTTGTTGCAAAGGGTTTTAAGCAACAACATGGTGTTGATTTCAAGGAAATCTTCTCTCCAATGGCCAAGATGACTACACTTTGCATGTTGCTTGGATTCACTGCAATTGAGGACTTAGAGTTAGTCCAAATGGATGTGAAAATTTCTTTCTTGCATGGAGATCTTACAGATGAGATATATATGGAACAACTAGAGGCTTATGTAGTTCTTGGTAAAGAAATTCTAGTGTGTAAGCTCAAGAAGAGCTTATATATACTTAAACAATCCCCTAGACAATGGTACCAAAACTTTGATGATTTTATGAAGTCTCAAGGCTATACTCGAAGCAATGAGGATCATTGTCTCTACACAAAGATATGCTCATATGGCAGCTTGATATGCTTGGTACTTTATGTCGATGATATGTTTATTGCTAGGAAGTCCTCTTATGACTTGTCAATTCTCAAAGAGAAGTTGAGTTAGACATTTGATATGAGGGATTTGAGGGATGCAAAACATATTCTTGGCATGCACATTACTCATGAGAGGTGTAAAAGATGCATATACTTGTCTCAAAGTGAGCACATATCCAACGTACTTCACAGGTTCAATATGCAGAGTGGAAAGGCACTAAGTACACCTTTACCTGCATATGTGAAATTGAGCAAGGATGATTGCCCCAAATCAGATGATGAAAAGTAATTCATGACCAAAATTCCTTATGAGTCTCCTGTTGGTAGTCTCGTGTATGCTATGGTAGCTACGAGATCAGACATTGCATTCGTAGTGGGAGTTGTGAGCAGATATATGTTTAATCCTGGCAAGCAATAGCGGGAAGAAGCAAAGATAATTTTGAGATATCTAAGTGGCACTAAGGACAAGTGTCTATGCTTAGGTAGAGGGAAATCATCCATTATTGGTTACACAGATTTTGACTATGATAGTTGTGTATACAATCATAAGTCTACATCAGGGTACATTTTTTATTTTGTTGGAGATGTTATCTCTTGGAGATCTCTTCTTCAAGAATGTAGAGTTGTTTCCACCTTAGAAGCAGAGTATGTTGCAACAAGTGATGCATGTAAGGAACCACTGTGGCTTTGTCATCTTGCTTATGATATGGTTCTACCTGAGCATGTACCTCCTTTGCTCAGTGATAGTTAGAGTGTCATTGCTTTGGCTACGAATCAAGTCTATCATCCAAAGACCAAGCACACTGAGATGAGGTATCACTTCATTAGAGATTGCTTAGCCACTCAGTGCATTATTCTGGAGAAGGTTCATACTTGAGATAATGTTTTAGATGATTTGAGTAAAGCTCTACCATAGGATAACTTTCAAAACTTTTTTCACTTGATGAGGCTTTCTTGATTCATGATCTTACATAGTCATGTGTTGTTACCTTTCAAGGTCAAGCACAAGCATAGAAGCACATCAAGGAAGTGGACACACAAGAAGAAGGAGCAGGTAGGGAGCTTCAAGAAGCACATGTCAAATTTTCAAAACAAATCCCTATAAAAATAGTGATTTTTATCATTAAAAACCATTGTAGATACCATTTTCCATTTTTGTGACTCCATTTTGTTCAAGCCGAGGAGTCCTTGAGCTTGAGTATTAGAAGTATCATCCTACAATTTTCATAATTTTTAGATTCCGTTTGAGCCCCCAAATAAGCCTTGGAACCTAATTTTCAACTAGGACAGACACTAGGTCTGGGCAGGGCCAAAACCACTCAAAAAACTATAAAAAGGGCTAGAGAGCTCATTTTTGGAGGTTAGCTTCTTGTATATTTGAGCTTTGTAAGAGATTTCTTTGGTAATGGAAGCTTTCCATTGTTCCACTCTTTGCTCTTACCTTGTGCGCATGTGTGTACGTGTGTGCATGCTTGTGTGCTTTCACTCACGAACTTGTGCGATCACTTGCTCATAGTATTCATACTAGTCCTCGCATCTCCGCAGGTTGACATTTATGAGATGAAGCTCCTCACGTTGGTACTTACCATTGTGCTAGAGTGACACCAAATTTGGCACCGTTGCCAGGGAGAGAGCTTGGAGGATGAATGTGTGACCATAAGACGTAGAGTAGCAATGTTGGAAGTAAAAAAATCATCATTTTCAGCTCAGTTTCCGATTTCTTTCTCCATCTTCACCCTCATCATTATCACCATCTCCACCCACCTTCATCTTCTCAAATTTTTCCATTTTCTAGAGTACATTCACCTCATTTTTCATTTGTGGTTGCGAACAAGAAGCTTAGGGGGGTGCAGAACTGAAACACTGGAGAACTACTACCAAAATGTTAGAGTTAGATGTTTGTGAAAGTACCCGAACAACACAAGGAAGAAGAAGAAGCTTGGTGCACAACACACAATACTGAATGTATTACTAAAGAATGTACAAAGATAAGTAGCCCATTAGGGCAATAGGTGTATATACAAGCAAGGGGAAAAAAATCTCCTAAAGAGGGGAAAAAGTGCCCCGACGGTCCTAGTGTGTTCACACACATCACTACCTAAATATATATCAACAAATCCCCCTAGGAGTAGAATAACTCTACAAAAGGAAGTAAGCCCAAAGCTTTGCGGAAAGCTTCAAACTTTTCCCTAGGTAGAGCCTTCGTGAAAAGGTCTACAATGTTCTCCTGCGTGGGCACATATGCCAAGCTGATCTCCCTAGTAGAGAACCTCTCCTTGACATAGTGATAATGCACCTCAATGTGCTTAGTGCGAGCATGGAACACAGGGTTCCTTGCAACTATCAATGTGCTCTGACTCTCAGTGAATATGGTGGTGGTAGAAGTCTGACCAACACCCAAATCAGCCATAAGGCATTTGAGCCACACACACTCAACAGTCATTGTGAAAGCTGCCCTATACTCACCCTCACAACTGGAAGTGGCCATAGTAGGCTGCTTCTTGCTCAACCAAGATATACATGAGCTACCAAGCATGAAGCAAAAGCCACTAGTGGAAACACGGGTGTCATAGCAACTAGCCCAATCAAAGTCAGAAAAAGCATGCAAATATGGCGTTAGTGATCTCCCCTTGGGATAAAACAACCCAAGTAGCCAGGTACCACTCAAGTAGCGAAAGATGCGCTTAACCGCCTGCCAATGCTTTACTCTTGGGCAATGCATAAATCTGCTAGCAGAATTAAATGCATATCCAGCATCATGAAGACTCAATCGTAAACATGTCTCCATAGGAATAATGTTGCATAAACTGAATGCCCAAATAATGTTGCAAATGCCCCAAATCAGACATCTCAAATGAGGCATGCAAATCAATCTTAAAATCAGCAATATGCTTCTCAGTAGGACCAGTGAGCAACATGTCCTCAATATAGACAACAATGATCAGAAGCACATCATTAGCATGTTTAACATATAAGGTGCTTTCAGTCGAACTATTCACAAAACCATGTGCAATCAGATAGGCATGTATCTTCTCATACCAAGCATGTGGTGCTTGCTTTAAACCATATAATGCCTTCTTTAACCTGCACACCTGGTTTTCATGCCCTTTCTGCACAAAACCACGGGGCTAAAAAACATACACTTCTTCATGCAAGTCACCATTCAGAAATGTTGCTTTAATGTCCAACTGATGTACGTTCCAACCATGATGAGTTCCAAGTGCACAGATGCTCTGAACAGTAGTCATACGACATGTAGGTGCAAAGGTCTCATCAAAATTAATGCCTCTTTCTTGTGCATAACCCTTTGCAACAAGCCTAGCGTTATACATGTCTACTGTACCATCCAATTTACGCTTCACCTTATATACCCGCTTAGTGACAATGGCCTTTTTGCCAGGAGGCAAGTCACATAAAGACCAAGTACCATTTTTCATTGTAGCATCATGTTCAGATTGCATAGTAGCCATCCAATTTTCTAAATTTTGTGCTTTATCAAACGAAACAGGATCATTCTCAACAAAGAGACTAGATGAAGCCATAGCATAGCAATCTGATGCAAAAGAGGCACTATAAGAGCTTAAACGAGTACGATATGACAGAGGCGAATCTAATTTGTTGTCACGCAAAGTCAGCACCAGCCATTTTGGCATAGTTCTTGTCTGGTCAATATCAACTCTGTTAACAACTAGTGCATCATGTAAATCTGCATTAGAAATGGAATGATCTGCATCATCACGTGAAACCTGTAAAGGTTGAGAAGTTGCCTCATTGGGACCAGCACAGGATGTCCACCTGTAAAAAGAGGCAGCAAAGTATCATACATGTCTTTGGAGCTAATAGATGTCTCCTTAGTACATGAAAGCAATGGTTGAATAGCATCTTCCACAAAAACAACATCACAACTAACCAAAGTGCGTTTAGTCTGTGGATGATACAAACGATAGCCTTTACTTTTAGAACTGTACCCAACAAAAATACATTTTACTACTTTATCATCCAATTTTCTGCGATGTTGTTCAGGCATTAATGCATATGCCAAACAACCAAAAAAATGTAGATGGGAAACAGATGGCTTGCAATCATGCCAAGCCTCATATGGAGTGATAGACTATAGCGCTTTAGTGGGACACTAGTTCAGTACATATGCTGCACACATGACAGCCTCAAGCCAGAAACTATGTGATAATGCCTAACTCTTGACCATTACACCTCGCCATCTCCATGAGTGACCTGTTCTTTCGTTCAACAAATCCATTTTGTTGAGGTGTATATGGCACTGTACACTGGTGTTTTATCCCAGGTTTAGCCACAAATGCATTAAAATCAGAAGATATATATTCCCCCCCTTGATCTGAATGGAGGATGCCTATTTTACATGCAGACGAATTTTCAGCTAAAACTAACAATTGTTTGAAGCACATGAATACTTTGGACTTTTCCTTCAATGGATATACCCATGCATGCCTGGAAAAATTATCAATGAAAGTCACAAAGTAAAGATAATTTCCAAAAGAAGGTGTCTGCATAGGACCACAGACATCACCAAATACAAGCTGCAATTTCTGAGTAGCCCAAACTCAACCATCTTTTGGAAATGAGGAACGTTGCATTTTGCCCAAAATACAGTCCTTCACAAACATGTTTTCTAGGTGCCTCAAGTTTGAGCAAAGAGGACACCATTTCAGATTTCTACAGGTGTAGCAAACTAGCAAAATTTAGATGACCAAAGCATGCATGCCAAAGCTTTGCATATGACATAGCCTGAGAATCATTTACTTCACATGCCAAATCAGTTATAGATCTTTCATAGTCTATGAGCTTATACAGCCCACGACATAAAATGCCAGAAGCAATAATCACATCGCCATTTGATAGATCATGAATTGTACACCTGTCATCAACAAATTTCATAACCAAGCCAATCTTGGGTAACGCAGAAACTGATAATAGGTTCTTCTTGATCCCTGGCACAAATAAAGCATCTGACAAAGTGAAAGAACTACCATCAACAGTAGTCAAAATGATCTTACCAACTCCCATAACAGGATAAGAGGAGTTGTTGGTGCATGTAACAATATTCTTTATAGGGGTAGGCTCAAATGAAGAGAAGAAACTGCGCTGCAAGCTAATATGTTTGGTCGCCCCACTGTCAAAATACCAAACATGTGAGTCTACTATAGACATGCACTGCTCCTGAGAAGATGGGTCAAAACTGTAGGGAGTAGTAAACACCGATTCTTCTTCCTGCACAAGATTAGTAGACTCTATTTTTGGTGTAGAGGCCTTTGCAATAACCATTCCAGCCTGTTTCTTCTTTGTCTCTTTAGTAGCCCATTTTGGACAGTTCTTTATGATATGATCATTCCCTTTATAGTACTTACAAAACAATTTCTGCTTTTTTGATTTCTTCTCATCTTTATCTTCCTTCTTTAAATGTGCAAAAATAGCAGATTTTTGCTTACTAGTTGAATAGCTCCATTTTCCTTTGCCCTTCTGACTAGCCAGGAAAGCTTGATCTACAACTCGCATAATGGACCTGTTTTGTCTGGACCAATCTTCGTGCAACAAGGCAAAGACTAACTCCTCAAATGATAAGGCATTTGGATTGCCTTTCATCATCAACCGAAGAGTAGAAGCAAAACTTTGATATGAATCAGGAAGACCATGCAGAAGAGTCTACACAAATGAGCTATCTGGTATGACCTCATCATCAAAAATCAACTGTTCCTTCAAGTCTTTGATCTTCATTAGGAAACTATCCATAGAATCACCTTCATTCATGTGCTCACTCTCCAACTGTTTTCAGAGGTAAGCAACACGAGCCTCATTCCTAGCTTGGTACAATGTGGTAAGTGTATCCCAAGCATCCTTAGCTGTTCTACAAGAGCGAATGTGAGGAGTAATGGCACGTTTGACAGACAAAGCTATCAATACATGTGCTTAGGCATCTCTGCCATCCTAGCAAATCTGCTCTACAGTAGGTGCAGCAAAAACCACAGCGCGAACAGGAATATGCAGAATATCATCATCTTCGACACCTTGTGTATCAGCTTCAGTACTTGCAGTTGTGACCATTGCAGGTGTGATATGACGTTTTTCGACACCCTGCACAATGTTCCACAGTCCTTTTGCAACCAACACATGTCGCATCATATAAGCCCATAACGGGTAGTTGGTACCATCCAACTTATCCTTGATACCCAAGATACGGAATACATCACTGCTTTCAACCATGGCCGGTGACTAAAATACCTTGATGCAGAAAATTGATTGTATCTCAAAAAGCTGAACAGAATTGCGTAGAGGAATTCCGCTAGACCTATAGTAGACTTCAAGACGCTTATACTGGCGAACAAAAACTCGTATATACCTTTGGCACAAAGAGACGAAACAGCCTACACAAGTGCTGTGATAGTATGCTGCGATAGTATGCTGCGATAGACGAAATAGCCTAATCTCGAAAACATGCTGAGTATGCTCACCAAAATCCGTGCGATTCTAAGACTGCAAACGGAGGAGTGTCGATGGCACCCTAGATGAAGCGACGACCTGCTTTGATACCAATTGTTGGAGTTAAACATCTATGGAAGTATGCGAAGAACACAAGGAAGAAGAAGAAGCTTGGTGCACAACACACAATACTGAATGTATTACTAGAGAAGGTAGAAAGATAAGTATCCCATTAGGGAATAGGCATATATACAAGCCGGGGGAAAAAACCTCCTAAAGAGGGAAGAAAGTGCCCCGACATTCCTAATGTGTTCACATACATCACTACCTAAATATATCAACACAAAATACCCCAAAAAATTGAGTGATCAGTCTCGGACATGACACCACGTGTGCCAAGTATCTTGAGTGCAATATCGCGGGTTTGAAGGGATATTCTACATCTACAGGCACATAGCACTGACAAGGAGGACACAAGGTACTCATATTTGCAAAAAAATTTGAATTTGGACTCCAAAAAGTTAAAATGTCATGACCAATTGAGTTCAAGTGTCGCGATACTTGAATTCCCCTGTGTCGTGATATTTGGTAGATATCAAGTGTTGCAATATCTGTGACCTCCAAGTGTCGTGATATCTGTGACCTCCAAGTGTCACGATATCTTTGACCTCCAAGTGTTGCGATATTTGACAAGTGTCATGATATCTGACAAGTGTCCCGATATTTGAGAAGTGTCTTGACATCTGGCAAGTGTGGCATGTCGTGACCGCACACGTGTCGAGTGTCCCCAACAGTAGGTGTCGTGTGCCCAAGTAACACGATATTCCTCAGGCGTCGAGTGTCATGACCAACCAAGTGTCATGCGGCCAAGTGTCGCGATACTTCCCAAGTATCGTGTGTCGTGGAATTCCTAGTGTCATGCATCGTTTAGTTCAGATATTGTGTATCATGGCAAGGCAAGTATCGTGTATCATCTGCTTCCAAGTATCGTCGATACTTACTAATTGTCGTGTATCCCCTATTATGAAGCAATCCCTGAGAGGTCATGTTTCCCTATTTTAACCCCCAAAACCCCGAACTAGCATAACTTTCTCATACGAAATCCATTTGTTATGATTTTGGGTTATTAGATATAGTATTTTGAAGTTGACCCTTAGGTGGCCTAGGAAACCAAGGAGTTCTAAAGGATTTTGAGCAATACAAGGGTAAATTTTGGACTTGTAGACAAATCTTATGAACCTAAGATCTGTTAGAAACTTAGGCAAGGATAGGCAAAGCATAAGATCATCTAAGGCTACTGTCAACCATACATCTAAGTCTTGGGCACAACAACTAATTGGTTATCTGTTAAGGAAACACTCACGAATTTGACGCAACAAACAAGAGAAAACCAGAATCTTCCAGAAAATCAGTGCACAGGTGTACAGTACGCGAAGTTAGTGCGCGGTGTGCGCATAACAGAGAAATTAACCGCGGCGGGCACGTAAGGCGCGCATAACGTGAATTGAAGAATGACAGAGCAGAGGAGCGCCAAAGAAATTGTATATATATACAGCAGGTTTTGAAGAACATATACATGCGTGTATGCGAGAGAATAGACGATGATACACAGAGGAGAACGAGAGACTGAGAGAAGACGCCATAGATCGCGTATGAGTGAAGAGAGAGTTATAAGTTCTCAGAACACGCCATAGATCGCGCATGTACAGATGAATAACACAAGCCTGAAGTGTCGAGTCTTTTCATCTGAAGAGAGATGGTAATAAGAAACTACTCACTGTAGGAGAGTTTCTGTAACTTGAGCAAGAAGAGGCCAAGTTTACTTGTACACATCTTCTCTAATCGAAAACACATGTTCATGTGGATGTCTGCGTGCAATTTTTATTTGTGAAGAATCTGAAGTTATTTCGTGTTTCGGTAGGAAGTTCCGTTTCTCCTTTACTGTCACGACTCGTTACTAAGCGTGCTTCAGTACCTTCTCTCTAAACACATGTTTCGGTGTATAACAGTTTACTCAGTAAACATATTTCAGTAATTTTCTGGTCGGTTACAGTTTCTCAGAAAACAAGTTTTTTCGGTAGAACAACGAAGTATAACTCGTAGCAGAGTTTGAAGCTGTGTATGAGAGATAGCTCATCTTGTAGCTAGACGTCTCTACTTTAAGCTGATCACAGTTTTCGGTGGAATGAAGATGTACACACAGTACAAAAGTTAACCGGAAAGTAGCATTTTAGAACTGTGAAGTTTCGGAAGGAAGTTCATTCGGTGAAGGAAGCCTTCACACTACTTCCTTACTTTACATAAGTTCATCTGAAGCAATTACGAACAGAACTAAGTTTATTTCGGTGAAGTTCCGGTACAACTACGGTGTCAGTCCAGTCACAGTCTGGTGAAGTTCCGGTGGAACTTGTGTCGCAGAATAACACAGTTAAAGCGACGATAATTAGGCTGAGCTACTGTTGATCACAGAGGTGTTCTGAATCACTCCAGTTTAGCATTCTACTACGGTGGCGCGACAATTTCCGCAGGCCTGACAGAGTTCAAGCTTTGTCGCGAAACTCACCTTCAGGGTGAAAGTATTTCCGCAACAGTAGGCATTAGAGCCGAAGTTTTCGCCAACAATTGGTATCAGAGCAGGTTAGTTTTCCCAAGAATCGGTATAAGAGCCGGATCATTCCATGAGAGGAAGAAGATCATGGCAGATCATGTCCAAATTGATAAACTGGACAGAGATAATTATCCTGCATGGGTAATGTGCATGGAAGCCTTACTTATGAGTAAGGACTTAATGACGTACGTGACCGGAGAAGAAAAGAAACCGACTTTCGAAGATGATAGTCAACCGGAAAAAGAAGAACTAGACGCTCTAAAGCTGTGGCAAAAGAAAGATGCAACGGCAAGAGCCTACATCTACAACACTGTGTCAGACCATCTACTACCGCATATTAGAGGTCTGGAGAAAGCAGAGGACATATGGAGCGCATTGGAAGATCACTTCCAGAATACTACGAAAGCTAGGAAGGCCAGCCTATGGTCCGAGTTCACAACGTTCAAAAAGAAGCCGAGTCAAAGCATCAGTGACTACGTCACTAAAATGAAGGATCTAGCAGATAGTCTTGGATCCATAAATGAAGAAGTCGAAGATCATAGATTGATAGCGCAAGTGCTCACAGGTTTGAGAGGAGATGAAAGGTGGAAACCTTTCGTACTATCAACTGAACTCTCCCTAAATCATTTTGTACCAGAGTTAAATCAGCTGCTCGGTTTGATGCTCACATATGAGCAAGACCTGAAAGGAGATGCAGATAAAGGACAGAGCTCTGCAATGCACATGAAGAACAAGAAGAAAGACAAGGGTAAGTCAAAAGACGAAGAAGAGTCGAGCTCTCAGGCCTATTACGCAAAAGGTAAAGGCGCTGGCAGAGAAAGAGCAAGAGGAAGAAGCCACCAGAATACCACCAAGAAAGCTTGCTGGATTTGCGGACTAAGTAATCATCTGGCGCATGACTGTTGGCACAATCAACAAGGATCAAATCAAAGCCAGAACAGTAATAGCAGAGGTAGAAGCGGAAGATATCAAAGTAACTTCCAAAGAGGAAGACAAAACCAAAGAGGAGGCTACGGTAGAGGTGGAACAAGAAGTTGGGGACAGAGCCAATCCTACAACACCACCTACAACAACTACGCAAATGACACACAGAATGAAAGTCATACATCGTTGATGATGAACTCAATCAACACATCTGATAACGAAGATCTAAAGGTATTTTACATTGACTCTGGATGTTCTAATCACTTGTCAGGAAACATAGAACTGATGTCAGAATTGGAAAAAGGAAGTGCGAGTCACACTGTTCAAACAGGTGACAATACAAGACACAAAATACAATCAATCGGAAAGGTGAAATGCAAAAGTGGAGCAGATTTGCTAACCAATGTTTTGTATGTTCCAACAATACCGAAAAATCTGATCAGTGTGGGATAGATAGTCGAAAAAGGTTTTCAAGTCAGATTTACAAACAAAGGCGTATTTGTAGAAGATCCCAAGAACGGATATTATCAGATCGTCTCTGGTAAGAAAGAAGGGAGACTCTTTACGTTAAGAGTACGAGGGAACATTGGCCAAGCGCTGCTCACGCATGATGAAAAAGTAATTACAGAACTTGATCTCTGGCACAAGAGATTAGGTCATTTTCACGAAAAAGGAATCAAAGCTATGATAGCGAATCAGTCTGTACTGGGATTACCAAACGTACAGAACCAACATATGATTCACAAATGCGAAGCCTATCAAATGGGAAAAGCCCACAGGTTACCTTTCCAGAAGAAAGGATTCAAACATGACGGTGTGCTAGAACTCATACATACAGATGTATGGGGACCAATGAAAGAAGGATCAATCAGCGGATCAAGGTACTATGTTTTATTCATTGATGATGCAACAAGGTGGATAACTCTTTATGTTTTGAAGGAAAAGTCAGAAGTGTTTGGAGCCTTCAGGAATTTTCATGCATATGCTGAAAGACTCACCGGACGAAAACTTAAAAGACTGAGGTCTGATGGAGGGGGAGAATACTTCTCCCGAGAATTCAATGACTATCTTTGGAATGCAGGTATTAAGAGAGAAATAAACTGCAGATATACACCACAACAGAATGGTGTAGCAGAAAGGAGAAACCGAACTCTAGTCGAGTTTGCACGAGCTATGCTAAAAGAAAAGAATTGCCCGGATTATCTTTGGGCTGAAGCTGTAAATACAGCTACATACTTGGTAAACAGGTTACCATGTACAGCGTTAGAAGGAATGACCCCTTATGAAGCTTGGTGGGGAAAGAAGCCAACACTTGATCACTGCAAAGTGTTTGGATCAGTAGCGTATGCTTATGTACCGTCTCAACTGAGACATAAGCTTGAACCAAAAGCAGAGAAATATGTATTCGTCGGATATGACGAGAAACAGATGGGTTACAGGTTATGGAGTCCTCTAACCAAACATTTTACTGTTTCCAGGGATGTAACATTTGATGAACAGAAAAGCTGGTATGCAGATCAGAGTCATACAGCTGAAGAATTTGAAGAAGAGATAAAAAGAAGAGAGAAAGGAAAATCAATTGTTCAGGTAAACAAAGATGAAGAGGCAAGTACGTCCAGGACCGGAACAGGTATAAGGAACGAAGATGAAGACGGGTACTCAGACACACACGAAGAATATGAACCAAGAAGGTCAAATAGAGTAAGAAGACAACCGGAAAGATACTCGTATGATACATCGTATATAACTCAACAAGATTATGCATACATGGTTAAAGAAGAGGAAGAGCCTCAAAGCTATGACGAAGCCAAAGGCAAGAAGCAATGGCAAGAAGCAATGAAAGAAGAATTCACCGCACTGGAAGAGAACAAGACATGGGAGCTTGTTCCTAAACCGAATGGTAAGAAAGTAATTGGAAATAAATGGGTGTTCAAAGTTAAGAAACTTGCAGATGGAAGGATAGCCAGACATAAAGCGAGACTGGTTACCAAGGGCTATGCTCAGACGCATGGCATAGACTATGACGAGACGTTCAGTCCGGTGGCAAAGATGTCAACCATAAGAACAGTGATTGCTATAGCAGCATCAAAAGGATGGAAGCTAAGTCAGCTAGATATAAAGAATGCATTCCTGAATGGATATATATCAGATGAAGTATATATGGAACAACCGGAAGGGTTTATAAGTTCCAGATACCCAAACTTTGTTTGCAGGTTAAGAAAAGCACTTTATGGACTGAAGCAAGCTCCAAGAGCTTGGAACTACAGACTCGTGAAGTATCTGAACGAACTTGGATACCAAAGTTCGAAGGCAGATGCAAGTCTACTCATCAAAAGAACAGAAGAAGGAATGATCTACATTTGTATCTATGTAGATGACATAATAATTACAGGAACCTCAGATGCAGGAATCACAGAGGTAAAGAAACTGCTAGAAAAGGACTTCAAGATCAGTGACCTAGGAAAGTTATCATACTTTCTAGGAATGGAAATCACATATACAGATCATGGTGTATATGTCACACAAGAGAGGTATCTCCTGAACTTCATGAAGAAGTTCAACATGGAAAATTGCAGAGAAGCTTTAACACCGCTTGAAGTAAATCATAAACTCAGCAAATATAGTGGAACAGAATTCAAGGATATGAAGAAGTATCAATTGTTAGTAGGAAGCCTAATATATGCTACGCTAACAAGACCGGATCTCAGTTTTCCGGTGGGAGTTCTCTCACAGTTTATGCATTGTCCGACAGAGCAACATTGGGTTGCAGGACAAAGAGTTCTCAGATATATCAAAAGAACTATAAAGGAAGGATTATATTATCCTTTTATGTCAGATATAAAGCTCAGAACATATAGTGACTCAGATTGGGCAGGAAGTCAAGATGACTGAAGATCAACGCACGGGTATATGATATACCTAGGAGATAAGCTGGTAAGCTGGTGCTCGAAGAAGCAACACACAGTAGCCTTATCATCAACAGAAGCAGAATACAAAGGACTGGTAGAAGCAGCAAAAGAAGTAATATGGATGCAGATGTTACTTAAAAGCATGGGTATAGATCAAAGTATACCGATCATACATGGAGATAATATGAGCTCGCTGTATCTTGCAGCGAATCCTGTGTTTCATGCAAGAACAAAACACATAGAGATTCAGTACCATTTCCTAAGGGAAAAAGTAATGGAGAAAGAGATAGAAATAGTCTACACTCCTACAAAAGATCAGATTGCAGATATTCTAACAAAGAGCTGGATGGAACAAAGACAAACAGATTCAAAGAGATGGCAGGAATAAAACAAAAGGAAGATATATGAAAGACCGGAAGATGTCAAATTAGTGATTGAGGGGGAGCTGTTAAGGAAACACTCACGAATTTGACGCAACAAACAAGAGAAAACCAGAATCTTCCAGAAAATCAGTGCACAGGTGTACAGTACGTGAAGTTAGTGCGCGGTGTGCGCATAACAGAGAAATTAACCGCGGCGGGCGCGTAAGGCGCGCATAACGCGAATTGAAGAATGACAGAGCAGAGGAGCGCCAAAGAAATTGTATATATATACAGCAGGTTTTGAAGAACATATACATGCGTGTATGCGAGAGAATAGACGATGATACACAGAAGAGAACGAGAGACTGAGAGAAGACGCCATAGATCGCGTATGAGTGAAGAGAGAGTTAGAAGTTCTCAGAAGACGCCATAGATCGCGTATGTACAGATGAATAACACAAGCCTGAAGTGTCGAGTCTTTTCATCTGAAGAGAGATGGTAATAAGAAACTACTCACTGTAGGAGAGTTTCTGTAACTTGAGCAAGAAGAGGCCAAGTTTACTTGTACACATCTTCTCTAATCGAAAACACATGTTCATGTGGATGTCTGCGTGCAATTTTTATTTGTGAAGAATCTGAAGTTATTTCGTGTTTCGGTAGGAAGTTCCGTTTCTCGTTTACTGTCACGACTCGTTACTAAGCGTGCTTCAGTACCTTCTCTGTAAACGCATGTTTCGGTGTATAACAGTTTACTCAGTAAACATATTTCAGTAATTTTTTGGTCGGTTACAGTTTCTCAGAAAACAAGTTTTTTCGGTAGAACAACGAAGTATAACTCGTAGCAGAGTTTGAAGCTGTGTATGAGAGATAGCTCATCTTGTAGCTAGACGTCTCTACTTTAAGCTGATCACAGTTTCCGGTGGAATGAAGATGTACACACAGTACAAAAGTTAACCGGAAAGTAGCATTTTAGAACTGTGAAGTTTCGGAAGGAAGTTCATTCGGTGAAGGAAGCCTTCACACTACTTCCTTACTTTACATAAGTTCATCTGAAGCAATTACGAACAGAACTAAGTTTATTTCGGTGAAGTTCCGGTACAACTACGGTGTCAGTCCAGTCACAGTCTGGTGAAGTTCCGGTGGAACTTGTGTCGCAGAATAACACAGTTAAAGCGACGATAATTAGGCTGAGCTACTGTTGATCACAGAGGTGTTCTGAATCACTCCAGTTTAGCATTCTACTACGGTGGCGCGACAATTTCCGCAGGCCTGACAGAGTTCAAGCTTTGTCGCGAAACTCACCTTCAGGGCGAAAGTATTTCCGCAACAGTAGGCATTAGAGCCGAAGTTTTCGCCAACATTATCCCTACGTGCTAAGTTCCGACATAAGTGACTGAGAAATGTCCTTCAACATGGAGAGACCCACACGTAGCTCAGGTACTTCCTATTTACAGACACCAAAAGGTCCCTATAACACACAATTGGAATATATCAGGACCAACCTTCTAGGTTCTCGCATCTATGAGTGGTCCAACTCAAAAATCTAGATCAACCCTTTGGACTGGAATAACCAGTGGTCAAGTTCAAAGAGGGGTCATACATGATAAGGAAGGAACCATGTATGTGGTTACCAACTTACCAGAGAGGACACATCAAAATTTTGAATTCTGTTGTCTTCAGCTCCTTCATATTCCTCTGCTTGTGTAGTCAGCACCTGGTCTTCAACTTGTTTTTGTGAATTTTCCAAATTTTTATGTAGATCCTCAACCATCAACATTAGTCCTTGATTCTGAGATATCAACAATTCTTTCTCTGATTTCCATTCATTTCTTTCTTTTTCCATATTCAAATGTAATTTTCTCCTTTCTTCTGTCATATCCAGATGTAATTTGTTGTATCCTCTCATTGCACTTGCAGCATGTACACTGGCCTGCTTCTCCATTTATTTGACCTCTTTCAAGCTTGTATCCTTAGAATTTCTTTATTCAACTCCTCCTTCTCATCCTAGGTTATTGATACAACCTTACTCTCCTCTTTCATTTGGCCTTCCTCCATTAACAACCTGTTTATATCTTCATTTTCTTTGACCATAATCTGATATGAACTTTGAAGAGTTCTACACCTTCCTTCCATCTTCTTCAACTCCATTTCAATTTTGCTACTATGCTCCATCTGCTTAGAACATTTATCCTCAAGAAATTGAATTTTATTTTGTTGTTGAACCTCCAGCTCTTCCAATGAGATTAACCTTTTAGTCAAATCTTCATTTCTTCCCTGAACAACCCTCAGCTGTTCCTCTAACTATTCCTTTTCTTTCTTCTGCTCAGTAATAATTCTACTGCCGTTTACAAACTCTGATTCAGCCACCATTCCTGATATAATCATATTTCTACTAGATGGTCTAAATTGCTCTATATTGCTCGTGATAACTTTACAGGCAGACCTGATATCCTTGGGTATCCTTTCTAACCCAATTTCCGATTCTATCTGTTTTACTTCTATCTGCTTCTCCTCCTTTAGTTCTTAGTCTGCAGCATGTTCTTCATACTCTAGTGTTTTATCCTCTTCCTTCTCATGATCTGATATCTCTTTCATTATCTCCATCTCTTTTGCCTTCTTTTTCTCAATTTCTTGTTGTTTCTCTTCAATGAAATATCTTTCCTTTATCTAGATTTTGTTTTCCTGGATTGAAAGTGAGTCACTCTCTGCTGAGATCTTTATCTGATCCTTTAATTGCTGCTCCTTTTGTCCCTCCTCCTGCTCATCTATGTCCATAAGATCTAATTCTTCTTCCTTTTCTTGATTTTCTATATGTGTGAACTCTTCATTATGATTTAGATAATAAAGCACCTCTTCTATACTTTGATTTACATTTATTTCTGTATTCCCTTCTTTAATCTCTTTGAAATCCATTTTTTCCAATACTTCCTCTGTTTCCTCAATCTCACTTTTATCTTCTTCTTTGTGTACTAGGTTGCATATCTGAGCTTCCTTTTCTACTTCTAGCTTTTCCTCATTTATTTGGGAATAAGTTTGCTGAGATGGTTTTGTCCATATTGCTTTGAACCCTGTGTCCACCAATCCACTACTGAATTCTTTCCTTGCTTCAACCTCTTCTTCCCTTATTACTTCTTTACCTTTTAATATCCTTTTTTCCTCCCTAGGGCTAACTTGTTTTGCTACTTCTTCATGGACCTGTATCCCTTGTGACTTTTGGCTCAAATCTTTTGGTATTTTGTTTTTTTCAGAGGCTTGTACTATCACTATTGGTGTGCTGGGTACTGAGAGATTTAAACTTTTCAAAAGAAAGTTCTCAATGTCACTTTTTGAATCTGAAGAAAACTGTGAGGAACTGGCTATCCCTTGTTTGTCCATTCTATGTTCTTCTAATGCAATTGATTCCTCCTGATTCTGTAAGGGATTGAACTCACAACCTCTTGGTTAGGAATGTGATGGGCTAACCACTTGCCCCAAAAGCCATGGTTGAGGATTACTTCCTAATCCTCTCTCTTAGGGTGTGGTTCAACCATCTCCTACCAGGATTATGTTATATTCTTCCCCCCTTGAACTCCTAGGGAATGTACCCTGACCAGCTATGGGACTGGTAGGATGTACCCTAGATGTACCCTGGCAGGATGTACCCTGACCAGCTATGGGGCTGGCAGGATGTACTCAATCAAGTTCCATCCAAGGATTCCCAAGGAATTCACACATTGCAAGGTAGCTCATTGGAAAGTTCGTTCGGAGAGCTTTCCAATGGTATATTACACGCCTCAATCCGACCTACGGATTGGGAGATACACCCCAATCATTGTAAGGTCCATCATTGAAATCGACGTGCGCCTTCCACAATTCCTACCCTTTCACATGGTAGAGTGCCCAAGCGCCTTTTTTAGAGGCCATTGGATCATTCCACCTTGCCCAAGCCTACTTCCTAGGCTCTGATACCAATGTAAGGGATTGAACTCACAACCTCTTGGTTAGGAATGTGATGGGCTAACCATTGAACTCACAACCTCTTGGTTAGGAATGTGATGGGCTAACCACTTGCCCCAAAAGCCATGGTTGAGGATTACTTCCTAATCCTCTCTCTTAGGGTGTAGTTCAACCATCTCCTACTAGGATTATGTTACATTCTTTCCCCCTTGGTCGATCATTGTCCTCAATGATCTACTCTTGTATCCCTCTAGCCTCGGTGATCAGTCCCTTGAACCCCTAGGTGCCCTTGAATTGATGTCCCTCAACCTCGCATAGTTTCTTGAACCTTGTTCGCAACCTTGGTCTCTTGAACCCTTGCTCTCAACCTCGGTGTCTTGAACCTTCTTGTTCGCAACCTCGGTGTCTCGAGCCCTTGTTCTCAACCTCAGTCTTGAACCTTGTTCTCACCCATGCTTGGTATCTTGAACACTCAATCAAGTGCCACCCAAGGATTCCCAAGGAATTCACACTTCCAAGCTAGCTCATTGGAAAGTTCGTTCCGAGAGCTTTCCAACCGTATATTACATGCCTCAATCCGACATACGGATTGAGAGATACACCCCAATCATTGTAAGGTCCATCCTTGAAACCGACGCGCGCTCCTTCCACAATTCCTACCCTTTCACATAGAGGATGCCCAAGCGCCTTTTGTAGAGGCCATTGGGTCATTCCACCTTGCCCAAGCCTACTTCCTAGGCTCTGATACCAATGTAAGGAATTGAACTCACAACCTCTTGGTTAGGAATGTGATGGGCTAACCACTTGCCCCAAAAGCCATGGTTGAGGATTACTTCCTAATCCTCTCTCTTAGGGTGTAGTTCAACCATCTCCTACTAGGATTATGTTACAGATTCTTTTCTTTTAATGACAATTTTACTGACTCCTCTATGTGTGCATGTTCAACTGCTTTTCCCTTATTCTTTTTTATTAGCTTCTTTTTTTGAACAGGTTTTTTTTTAACTTTCTTCTTTATTACCACTGTAGTTCTGGTTTCCAGAGGACCTTGTAATTCCTTAAAATATGCTAGCAATTCCACTTCATTTTTGACAAACACCTCTTTGGTTTCTGCAGCCATCATCTGATCATGTAACTCTTCATAGTGTTCCACTTCTTCTTTTATCCAATCAATTCCTTTACATGAATAGTCTTCCAACATTTTCTGATACTGAGCTTCATAGATTGCCCTCTTATTGTTTCCTTGAGTCAGATAAGCATACAATTGTTCCTTACTTGTTTGAGGTGGATGAGGTTCCTTTGAGGACTGTACTTCCTTCTGAGCAGCTTCATGCTCTTCTTTTGTTGCTTCCTCTTGTTCCAATTCTACTTTGCTTGGATCCAATCTTCTCTTCTTTACTGGAACAACTTCTTCTGACACCCCTTTCCTTTTCCTTTCTGATCCCCTCATGCTTGTTTGGCCATCTACTTCTCTTATGGTCATCATCTTAGAAGGAATTTTAACTCGTGATATCAAACTTCTGAAATACTGAGCTTCTGGAGCCAATTTCAGATGATCCTCCATACCTAAAACATGATATATAATCCTTGTTAAGAATTGTGCTCCATTCATGAACTTCCTCTACTCCCAATGTTTTGTTGCTTCCTTCAATTGATCATGGATGTAGGGAGTTACATCCATTACTCCAAATGGCTTGGTCATGTCTTTATTAGTGAACATAATCAGTGTCACTGGCTTATGCGGCATGGTATATCTAGGGCAGCTTTGGAAAACACAAATATTGAAGAAACATCCTGATAGCATATTCTTCATTCTCTTTTCCTTTGAAATCCACAAATTTGGAATATCCAGCATAGGTTGCTTTATTCTTCTTGACAAAACTATTATCCAACTTAGTTCCCATGGAATAGAATTGAAGAGCTACCTTAATGTGTTCTGCTTTTATAGTAATCTGTACCTCTTTGTTCTCTTTGTCCTTGACTGAACATCTGAAATATGCATCATTGCCTTTGCCAACTTCTAGCAGACTATTCATAACTTGTGATACTCTTTCAAAATCTATAAAGAATAGAGGTTCATCCAATAGTCTGTGTAATCCCACTGCTTTCCATCTTTTATAATTGACTACAATTTTTTTAAATTTATAGAATTCCTGACATAGCATTGTATACTTATGACCTCGAACTCCTACTGTAAAAATGTGTTGACCAATGATGCTACTGGTTTCCTTCAGTTCTTTGGCTATCTTCTTTGCTTCTTGGATATCTTGTTCTTCATCAGACGCCAGCTCCACCTTTTCCACTACTGCTTCACTGTCTAAAAACCACTGTCCTCTAGACAAGGTTATTGAGTCTGCTTTGAAGTCATGAATTGGTAATTCTTTTGCATTCACCATTCTGAAAAAATGTATCATAAAAAAAAGAAAACTCCACCCACATGAGTCACAAGAAACATAAAAGAAATCATATTTGTCTTAAGATGTAATGAAAATAGAAAAAATAAAATATCAGATGAGTCCTGACTTCCTTATCTATATCACAGATATAACTCAATTGAAGTGGTCATCACATGTGTAGAAAGATGTCTAGTGCTCTCTTCCCTTCTCTCTTTTTTTCCTTACTCACTTTTTTATTTATTTTTTTAATAATAAAAAGAAAAAATGAATGAATTTTTAAGAAAATTTAGATGTTTTTTAGGAAAATAATTGAACAATAACTGAAACAATAGTGACTGCTTAATCTTGCCAAATTATAACCTATATCTTGCTTGTGTTATATACCTTATGTAAACAAAAAAAAAAAATTGTTGTTCTTTCTCTCTTTTTCTTTTGACTGCAATTCTGAGTTCTTGTTGATTACATTGTAAGCGAGTGAGGCTCACTTCATAACCTACACTACTCATTATCATTAGGCATTGATTATCATGCCAATTATCTTGTCCAACATTTTCCTCTAATACAAAAGATCAATACTTTCATCTATGGTCTCTCTATCACAGTTACTCACAATAGGCATTTTGTACTCCTCATATCTCAGTCATTTTGTCACCATTTTCACTCTTCTATAGCTTCTTGGAATCCTCTCTACGTTCTTTATATGCTCACAAATTTTGAAGATAATTCATTTAGGCGATTTGGATAAAAGCACGTTGAAGTACATACTGTTAAAACTATGGAGAGGTCCTAAAAAATCGGGGGTAATGATTTGATTGCTAAATTGATTGCCCTATGTATAGTACATCATTTTAAGTGATTCCACTTGGAAGCATTAGTGCATGACGCTAATTTGATATCTTCAAAAGGAATGTTTCTAATTCCTAATGTACTGGAAGCACTGAGCTTAACAAACAGCAGGTGTGTGAACAAAAATAGAAGGGTTTCATTGATTCTTCAACTTGGCAGTAGTCTCTTTTGAATCAATCATTTCTCACATCATTTCCAAAGTACATAGGCACTTTTTTAGTATCATTGGAGAGCTAAGAGGGCCTACAACTCAACTCTGAAGCAAAAAGGGCTGGTACAAAGCACGGATTGACACTACCTACTCATTTCCTGGAGTGTCCATCCATCTTTCCCTATAGTGGTATCAGAGCAAAACTAAGGTAAAATGGGAGATGGTTTTCCTTCTTTCATTGATAAATTGGGATAGGAACAACTATCAAGCATGGTCCTTGAGGATGAAGACATACTTGAAAGGAAGGAGTCTCTATGGATACATCTCAAGAAATGAGGAGATGCCCATTTTAAGAAGCAAAGGACAACCTATAAGAGAGGAGCATGAAAGACTCAATACATGGTGTGCCAAGGATGCATTAGCAAGGTCATACTTACTTAACACAATCTCTAATTTTCTTCTTCCACATATTAGGAACTGTAAGACATCCAAGAGACTTGGGAAACATTTTCATCCTATTTCTCTTCCAACACAAGGGCTAGGAAGCACCAATTGTGGATTGAGTTTACCACTCAAAGAAAGAAACCCAAGCAAGGCATCTTAGAGTATGTGACCAGAATCAAGGATATAGCTCATCAATTGGCAAGCATAGGAGATGAAATTGAAGAGGAGCAGATTGTAAAACAAGAAATCAATGGTATTAAAGCAGATGACAAATGGGAGAGCTTCACCACTTCCATGGACTTGTACATGAACATGCAGATTCTAGACCTTACCACACTCATGGGGCAACTCTTCACCCATGAAGCCAAACTCAACAAGAATGGAGATTCATCAAGAGGTAATAGCTCTTCTGCCCTATACACTGATAAAACTAAGTTCAAAGAGAAAGTGAAGAACAAGAAGATTGAGGATGAAGGAGCTACATCCCAAGCCAACTATGTAGGGAGAGGTAAAACCTCAAGAGGAAGGGGCAGAGGAGGTAAGCAAGGTAGGGGGAGACCTTCTAACTCCTCACCATGTAATATTTGTGGATTGTCAAATCATACTATAGATGTGTGTTATAGGAACTTCAAGAATCAGAGAGGTAGAGGATTTCAAAGAGGTGGATATACACAATCAAGAGGAAGATTCAACCACCATCACGGTTACAATAACAACTACAATATAAACTATCAAGGAGGCTATAAAGAAAGGAAAGACTACAACAACTATACAGAGGAGTAGGAAGATTCTCTTCTGATTATGAATATGACTTTAAAACTAGGTATAAATGATGACCATTTCTTCTACATTGACTCAGGATGCTCAAACCATGTGGCAAGCAATGTAGCTCTTCTCTCTGACCTTGAGGAACCAAAGGGTAAGCATGAGGTACAAATAGGTGATGACACCAAGCACTCAGTGATCAAGGTAGGAAATGTTAAAACCTCTGATGGAAATAGAAATTTGTTGAGTAGGGTTCTATATGTACCTACAACTACCAAGAATTTGATAAGTGTTGGAAAGATTGTGGAAAAAGGATTGCACGTCAGGTTCAATCAATATGGACCATTTGTCGAGGATCCCCAGCATGGATTCAAGAGAATTGCGAAAGGAGAAAAGACAGGTAGATTATTCACTTTTGAACTTGAAGATACAAGGAGTATTTCCCTCTATAGTTACAAAGACCAAACACTATCAGAACTTGAAATTGGGCATAAGAGATTAGGGCATATTGGTGAGAGAACCTTAAAGAAAATATGTAGAGATCAATGTGTGCTTGGGATACCTAATGTATCCAAGCAACACATGATCTATAAATGTGGTGCTTGTCAGTTTGGGAAATCTCAGAGGTTATCCTTCTCAAGGAAAGGCTACATGCATGAGGACTACCTAGAGCTTGTCCATACAGATGTATGGGGACCAAGTGAGGATCCCTCAATTTCTGGATCAAGGTATTATGTATCTTTCATTGATGATTTCAGTAGGTGGACTATCTTGTACTTTATGAAGCACAAAGATGAACACTATTGAGTTGCTTTAAAAAATATCTTGCATTTGTTGAGAACCAAATAGGAAGAAGTCTTAAGAGACTAAGGTCAGATGGAGGAGGTGAGTACTTCTCAAATGACTTTGATGCATTCTTGCAGGATAGAGGAATCAAGATAGAAATCACAAGGTATACCCTTGAGCAAAATTGGGTGGTAGAGAGGAGAAATAGATTAATTGTTGAAATAGCTAGGTCAATGTTAATTGATAAACAATTACCTAATTACCTATGGAAAGAGAGTTTATCTACTGCCACTTATCTTGTAAACAGGTTTCCATCCAAATCTCTTGATGGAATGACCCCATATGAAGCAATGCATGGTAGAAGACCTTCTCTTGATCATTGCAGGATCTTTGGATGTGTTTCTTATGTACAGATCCCTTCTCAAATAAGAGGTAAGCTAGACCCTAAGGTAGAGAAGTGCATCTTCATAGGGTATGACTTGGGTTCTACAATCCTTCCAACAAAGGATTTATGGTCAGTAGAGATGTTGTCTTTGATGAGAATGACTCTTGGTTTGAAAGTGAATAGAAGAAAGTAAAACTATCTTATGACTTGGAAGAGGAATTTCCAAGCCTCACTAAGGAGAAGCCTAATCAGATTGAAGACATCAACTCAGATGATGAGGACATCATCAACTTAAAAGAATTCAAGGCATGGAAGTCCAAAGGCAAAGTCAAAATGAAGAAGTTGGAGGATATACCTGAATCATCCAACTAAGCAATCAGAAGATCACAAAGGCAGAGTAAGAAGCCAATTAGATATGGGTATGACACTTCTTTAGTTACTAAGCACTATGTTTATCTTGCAAAAGACTTTTCATTTGAAGAGCCATCATCATATGAAGAGGCAAAGACCAAGGAAGAATGGAAGGAAGCTATGGATGAGGAAATAAAAGCACTCAAGGAGAATGATTCTTGGGAGCTAGTGCCAAAGAAAGAGTCTATGAAGGTAATTGGTTCTAGATGGATCTATAAGATCAAGAGGAAATCTGATGGATCAATAAGCAGGTACAAAGCTGGACTTGTGGCTAAGGGTTTTGCACAAACCGAAGGAATTGATTATGAAGAAACCTTCTCACTTGTGGCCAAAATGCCAACCATCAAGGTATTGGTAAGTGTGGCGCCATCAAAAATTGGAACATGTATCAATTGGATGTAAAATAAACATTTCTAAATGGATCAATTTCAGAGGATGTGTACATGTTAAGAGGAGTAATTTAGCGGTAATATACATATGTGTATATGTTGATGATATCATACTCATAGGTAATGATGCTAATGGCATCAAGCAGATTACGAATTAAATGATGTAGGAGTTCAAAATCAGTGATCTAGGATCATTAAAATAATTTCTTGGACTTGACTTAGTCTATACTAACTCTCGAATTTATATTACTCAGAGAAAGTATATACAAGCCATGTTAAAGAAGTTTCAGTTGCATGATGCCAAGGTAGCAAGTACTCGAATGGAGGTAAACGAAAAGTTAAGTGCTCATGAAGGTGATGTGCTTGACAATATTGCAGGTTACCAAAGCATAGTGGGAAGCTTGAACTATGCTACATTGACAAGGATTGTTACCTCATTTGGAAGCTACCAAGAGGATTTTGAAGTACCTTAAGGGCAGTCAAAATCAAGGATTATGCTTTCCTTATACCTCATATTTGGACATCAAGATATATTCAGATGCAGATTGGGCAGGTTGCAAAGATGATAGAAAGAGTACCTCTAGTTATCTATCTTTTGCAGGTGATAAACCTATAGCATGGTCTTCAAAGATGCAACCTACTGTTGTTTTATCTTGTATAGAGGCAGAGTATAGAGGATTAGCCAACGCTACTCAAGAGGCCATATGGATTAGATTGTTATATATAGATTTAGGCTTGCATACTACATCTCCAATTATTTTTGGAGATAATACAAGCACACTACATCTTGTAGAAAATCCTATTTATCATGCTAGGACGAAGCATATAGAGGTTCATTATCATTATGTGAGAGAGAAGCTATTGAGCAAGGAGATTCAGTTCGCATATGTATCAACTAATATGCAATGTGCATACTTATTGACCAATGCATTAGATGGTACAAAACTTTGCAGGTTTAAGTCTATGATCGGATTGCAGGACATTCAAGAAAATTGAAGATCAAGACCAAGCCAAGATGTTTGGCTTGAGGGGGAGCTGTTGGTGCAAATACCAAGCCTACACATTTGGCTAGAATTTATCTGCAACTAATTGAAGTTCCATATGAACCATTGCTATGAAAGCCTTTACCCTTTACCGTTTGTAAAAGTCTATTTGACTTGGAGGAATATTTGTAGCTACCACTAAACTCGTGGAGTTTGTAAAAGCCACGACTTTATTTGGAGAGAATATCTCCTAGATTAGAGGATCACTTTTAGTGAGCGCCAATGAAGAATTCAAATTCATAATTTAAATGACTCATCTATAAAAGATGATTGAAAAACTCCTAGGATATATGATTGCAATTCAGAGTTCTTGTTGATTACATTGTAAGAGAGTGAGGCTCACTTTATAGCCTACACTACTCATTATCATTAGGCATTGATTATCATGCCAATTATCTTTACAAAACTGTCTTCTAATACAATATATCAATACTTTCATCTATGGTCTCTCTGTCATAGTTACTCATAACAGTCATTTTGCACTTCTCATATCTCAGTCACTTCTTCACCATTTTCAATGTTGTATAGCTTGTTGGAATCCGCTCTAAGTTCTCTACATGCTCACAAAGTATGAAGATAATCCATTGAACCGATTTGGAGAAACGCGTGTTGAAGTACCTACTGGTCAAACTTTGTAGAGGTCCTAAAAAATCGGGGGTAATGATTTGATTGCTAAATTGATTGCTCCACTTGCAATCATTAGCTCATTAAGCTAATTTGATATCTTCAAAAGAAAGTTTTCTAATTGCTACTGTATTGGAAGCACTAAGCTTAACAAGCAATAGGTGTGTGAACAAAAATAGAAGGTTTTCATTGATCCTTCAACTTGGAAGTAGTCTGTTTTGAATCAACCATTTCTCACATCATTTCCAAAGTACATAGGCATGTTTTTAGTGTCATTGGAAAGCTAAGAGGGCCTACAAGTCAAATCTGAAGCAAAAAGGGGCTAGTACAAAGTAGGGATTGACAGTACCTACTCATTTCTTCGAGTGTCCATCCATCTTTCCCAACATGTGAAGCATTGAAAGTATAGAAGGTAAAGTTGTTGTTTCTTGCCAATTTGTTTTATCAATAACTTGAATCACAGTGGTCTAATCAAGATGAAAATCTTGCCATTGGATGCCTCTTCTTGAGAGATTCAAAATACCCTCTTACTCACTATATCGAGGTATTGGAGCTAAGTGATATTTCACGCTTTTTATCTACTAATACACCAAGCATTGTGATACACACTGTTGTGTAAGAGGTCTCCTGTGAGGTAAATTCTTCTAAATTTCATGCATTACTTGTCCCATTCCTACATTGGTTATCATGTGTGTACATGAATTTATACATGATAGGGTTAGACTCACAGATTCATAATTAAATGAGTGTATCAATGCCACCACTATATGCACTTGCTTGATGATAGATATTTAGTCTCATTCATCACAAGTCCCTAAGACATACTGACCTTAGGTACATATGTTTTTGGCACCGTTGTTGGGAATTATCCTTTCATTAATGTGCATAAATGATGGATATAGTTTGTTACAAGGCTGACGGAGCGAGACAACCGCAACCGCAGAAGAAGGATAAACAAGAATTGTGGCTGAAATGACGGAGATGCAGGAAATTACGCAAGAGTCGGTAGATGAAGAATGCGAAAGCAATAAAAAGCAGAAGACAGAAAGAGAGAAAGGTCGTCGCTTCGTTAGACTGGTGGAGCAGAATTTACTGTGTTAAACAGAATCTTGGAGTGATAGTTAACAGGAATTTATTTGAGAGAGACAGAAGGTTAGATACGTCTCTGTTCTGTTGAGCACTGTAGTGAATAGGGTTGATCACATCGAAACTGAAGTATTCGGAGATCGCGAGTATCATATTTTAAGACTGTGTATGAGATATTGCTGAATACATTGAGTACTGTTCCATTCTATTCATATTTAATTATTCTGCTATTCTTTTGGTTGAATCGATTCCCATTCAGTAGTCTCGTGTTGTGAGTCTATTTGATGATCAGTTATATACGATTCTGTATTTCTCGGCTGTGAAATTGTGTGTTTGTTGTCCGACGTGAGACTGTGTAAGAACAAAGTGTAGTACCTTTTCGGTTAAGTAACCAGGTTTTATATAATAATCGGCGATCACTGATTATTCGACAAGGATCTGTGTGTAGACAGAAGTTAATTGCGGTAGAAATCTGTGACTCGAGTCAGTATACGCAAAGTTTGAAGTAATCTCGATCCAAGTTGTCTGTGTATTTTTGTCCGGTGTGTTTATTTGTCATATGGAATCGTCTTATTGAGAAGTATTTAATTATTGTGAAGAGCGTATTCTCGTAGTTGTAAGTTACGGCAGAACCACTGTGTTATTACCATAGCATATTCAGTCCGAACATTCTAACACTTATCGTACCGAAGAGTAGTCAGTATTCAAACTCACTCACTGTGTTAAGACGTGAAGGAATACTTGCGATTGTGTAAAGGATTGGGAAAATAGTACAGGGCCTCTGTCTAACAGACCCCTACCACTCCCAAGAACCCGAGGACCCGATAATACTCTTCCGAAAGTTGGATTGAAGTATTATCGTTTAACATTGGTGATCCTACTGGGGATGTGGCATTGAGATTGCCTGGTATTTTGTTCAAACTAAATTTTGTTGGAAGGACAGTAGCAACAGAATCAGATTGTTGCGATACTGTTTGTTCGTAATACTATATGATCAGTACGGAAATGCTACATGCCGATTACTTGATCAGGTGAAAAGTATCCCAAGAATCATCAGTTAGGGGTATTAAGTACTAGTGCAATTAGACCTGACCCAGTTGTCGAAAAAGTGACAAACGATAACACTGATTCCGGTGAAATTACGGTAGAACGTAGTACATCTCTAGAATTGCCTGGTGTTACTAAGGTGCAGACTGCCGAAAATACAGCAATTTTGGAACCTACCAAGGCGCAGTTGGAATCTAGTCTAAAAGTTTTTGGAATAGATTCAGATACGATTAGAAACACTTTAGGGAAGGAAATTAATACAGGCGAATCTACGCTGTATCCAGTCACAATTTTGAATCCTTCCGGTGGAATTTCGGTAAGAAAAACACAGTTTTTCGGTGACGATTCAGCACTTTCGGCTGAATCTTCAGCTCAACTACAACGTTTGGAAGCAAGTCCTCCTACTTTGGATATCAAGGAGGAAGGAAGACTATTTGAAACAGAAATTCGCCATATAGTAAGTAAGCTAATTGCACCGGAAAGTGTGCCATTGGGCGAAACAAATTCCGGTAGTTCAGAAACTCAAACCAGAAATACAGAAGGAGTGTATAATACATTTACGATGAATGAACAACCACAACGACAATTAGGTCAACCCAGATTGGCTTCAACGGGAGTAACATACACAAAGTTTAGTGGGTTTCCAGGAGATGATCCAGATGCTCACGTACGCACCTTCGAAATCAGTTACGCTGTCCTCAACCATCCACCGGATCCGGCATACAAAGCAATTGTTTTTCAATCCACACTTGTGAATGAAGCAGCAAGATGGCTTACTGAATATGATATTAATCATTTCGGTACTTATGAAGCAGTACCAGATGCTTTTTTGCAGCGATTCAGGCTGAAAAAGAATCCTGCAGAGATCTTTGAGTATTTACAGAACAATAGACAGAAACCAAATCAAACTGTACAAGAGTATGCTACCCTTTTCAGGACTCATTTAAGACAGTTACCCCAGGCCCATGCTAATTTACCAGACGATGTTATTACACAGTGGTTTATCAATGGCTTGCTTCCTCAACTTAGGCAAATCATGATTATAAGATGTGTAGGAGCCATGACCCTCGATGCAGTGATAGCAATGACCCTTCAGCTAGAAAACAAAGTCGGTGGATTTTCAGAGGATTTGGAATGGATTAAAACAAACAAACATGTGGCTGAAGATATAACTAGGCAAGTATATTGCACCACCTGCAAGAATTCAGGACATACTAGTGCCCAGTGTGCGTTAAATCAGACCTATTGCGCCATCTGTAACATTGTGGGACATACCACTGAGAATTGTGCATACAATGCTAGAAGACAAGGGGCAGCAACAGTTAATGCAATTATTCAGGAACAAGGGCAGTCATCCAATCAATATGTACCCCCACATTTGAGACACAATCAACAACAAGGGTATCGACATTATCGAGGACAGAGGAACAACAACTATAACACACCGCGCTGGCAGAATGGACCACCACCGAAAAATCAAAATTTACCACCACCTCGATGTCATTTCTGTGGACAATTGGGCCATATTAGAAGATTCTGTAGAGATGCAGCGGAATATGATCAAAGGAAAAAGGAACGTCAAAACCCAATGGCTAATGTGGTAACAATCACACCTGTAGAGACGCAGGCAGCAGCAGTTCAAACGCGTTCCGGTAAACAATTGCAACCAGCAGCAGAATTATTTGAGCCAGGGATACGTGAACAACACAGAATGTATCATAAGGCTAGCCAGTGGACTACCGTAGAACCACCTGTTTTTCCAGAACCTACTCCAGTGATCCAGTCCCCGGATACAACACAAGTTCGTGCTGACAATACAGAAGCAGGTACATCATCTGCAGTAGAATTACCACCTTCAGACCAAGCTTCGTCTTCAACAGTTAAGGAAGATGCAAATCAAGTGCAACCAACTTGGGATATATTGTCAAAAGCATCCATCACACTGCCTTTCGGGCAATTACTGGCATTAGTACCAGGAATACGCCAACAATTTCAACAACAGTCTGCTACAAAATCTGCTTGCATTCCGGCTACCGCAACAGTACAACCGGAGCCAGACTCTACGGTAGATCACTCAGTTCCTCTGATTACGGTATGGTTTCATAAACATCAAATTCCACAAGTTTTAATTGATGGAGGGTCTGGCGTGAATATTGCAACTGCGTCACTTTGTAAGAAGTTAGGATGGACTAAGATAGAACCAGTTCAATTCTTTGTTAGGATGGCTGATCAATCTAGAGTTCATCCAGTAGGACTGGTCCGAGATATACCCATAACTGTCCAAGACACAACATTCAAGATGACTTTTGTTGTTTTAGAATTGCCGGAATCCACCCTAGACTACAATCTACTTTTCGGTCGTCCTTGGTTGAAACAAGCCAAGGTAATTCAAGATTGGTCAGCCCAGGAACTTACGTTCAAAGATAAAAATCGCAAATGTGTTGTAAAATTAGATGTTATACAACCCTGTGAGTTACATGCTCGACCATATTTTGCCGAACCAGTCCATATGTTAGATGGATTGTCGGATGACGAAGAAGAAGAATTTCTGAAGAATAATGTTGATTTGATGACAGTAGGAACTATTGATCTACAGTCTGTGGTAGATACCTGGAATGCTTCAGTATGTACAGTAATACCCATTGCCGAAGAAATTAAGGAGGAAAATACCATTTCAATTCAAGGTAATGAACTACAGCAACTTCTCGAACCATCAGCTGATACAGAGAAATATCAACAATTTTATGTTCCAGAAGACCAGTTAATTACTTATAATCTTGGAGATGAAGACCACCCTCGTCCTGTAAAGATAAAGCAAAACTTACCTGAAGCCTTTCAAGCAGAATTAATCAAGTTACTCCAAGAATTTACTGACGTCTTTGCATGGGATTACAGAGACATGAAGGGCTTGGATCCACGTATCTATCAACACAAAGTTATGCTAAAACCAGAAGCGAAACCGATAAGGCAAACCAGTTACCGGATGAACCCACATTATGCATCTCAGGTAAAGGCTGAACTTGATAGGTTATTAAAAGTGGGATTCATAGTACCAATAGAACATGCGGAATGGATTTCACCAATTGTAATTGTACCGAAGAAAAACAAGCAATTGAGAATTTGCGTAGACTATCGGAAATTAAATGCTGCAACAGTACCGGATCCTTTTCCGATTCCTTTTTTGGATACGATGCTTGAAAAAGTAGCAGGTCATGAGATGTATTCATTTCTAGATGGATACAGTGGATATAACCAAGTAAGAATGGCTGAAGAGGATATACCAAAAACTGCATTTATTACGAATTGGGGTGTCTTTGCTTGTACAGTAATGTGGTTTGGATTGAGGAATGCGCCAAGCACATTTCAAAGATGTATGCAGGAGATATTTTCTCCTTATCTCACCTCATTCATGCAAGTATACCTTGATGATTTTTCAATTTTCGGTAAAATGATCGCACATCTAGTTCATTTACGATGTTGCTTTCAGAGATGTAGAGAATATAGATTGTGTTTAAACCCAAACAAATCTGTGTTTGCGGTTTCATGTGGTAAGTTACTTGGTCACATCATATCAGCACAGGGTATTCAAGTTGATCCTGATAAAATTTCAGCAGTATTAGAAGCTCCGGTGCCTAATACACCTAAGGAAGTAATGCGATTTATGGGTCAAGTGAGATGGCATGGAAGGCATTTACGGTGGCTTGCTCATGTGGCAATACCACTGAACAAATTAATTTCCAAGACTCCAAGACAATTCGAATGGACTGAGGAATGTCAGATAGCATTTGATCGACTGAAACAGTTATTAACACAGGTTCCCATTTTACAGCCACCAGATTGGGATCACCCATTTCACGTATTTGTTGATGCATCTGATATAGCAATAGGAAGTGTACTGATGCAACAAACAGATAAATGGTTTAGACTAGTATACTATGCTAGCAGAAGATTAGCACCTGCAGAAAAGAACTACTCGGTAACTGAGAGGGAATGCTTAGGACTAGTGTATTCGGTAAAAAAATTCAGACATTATTTGTTGGGCCAAAAATTTACATTTCATGTCGATCACGCTGCACTTGTTTACTTGGTTCGACAGCAACATATAGGTGGCCGCCTAGCACAATGGGTTCTACTATTGCAGGAATTCGACTATGATGTCATTCATCTGCTAGGTAGTTCACATGCCTTAGCAGACTTTTTGTCACGCTTAGATTCAGGTGAACCTCCGGTTGGTATAAATGATACAACGCCAGCTATTTATACTTCAGAACCCACTACTGAGGAATTGTCAAACCAACCAGTACCAACTACGTATTATGATCAGTTATTGACCTTCCTTTCAAATGGATGTCTACCTTCTGAAGTCCCCACAGCTACACGCTGAAAAATTGCAGGTTTTAGTCGACGATTCCGGTTAGTTGCTGGAGAACTTTATTATGCAGATCATACAGGAACCTTACTCCGGTGTGTTCCTACACACGAAGTAAATTCAGTCATCAATTTAGCTCACTCAAGTCCAACAGGAGGACATTTTGCAGCAGATCTTACTCACCGGAAAATTCTGCAAGGAGGACTCTGGTGGCCAACTATGTACAGAGATATATTGGAATTTATCAAAACTTGTGATAGCTGTCAAAGAACTGGACAACCACTACAACGCCATTACTTTCCACTTCATCCAGTACTTCCTTTAGAACCATTTCAGAAATGGGGTCTTGATTTCATTGGTCCAATCACACCTCCCGCGGTATTCAGCAATAACAGGTATATATTGACTTGCACAGATTATGCAACCAGGTGGGCAGAAGCATGGCCTTTACGCTCCGCTACAGCAGTTGAAGTAGCGAAATGTCTATTATCAGATGTCTTTCCAAGATTTGGATTGCCACTAGAGTTTGTTTCAGATCAGGGCACTCATTTTATGAACAATTTGATGAAAGCATTAACACAGTCATTCCAGATCAGTCATAAATTCAGCTCACCATATTATCCTCGTGCAAATGGATTGGCAGAAAGTACCAACAAATCTTTGCTAAATATGCTTCAGAAATTAACTAGAGAAACACCGGAAAGATGGGATCAGTTGCTACCTGCAGTCTTATGGGCCTATCGCACTACATATAAGGTAACCACCGGCTTGACACCATTCAAGTTAGCCTATGGAATAGAAGCAATAGCTCCGATGGAAATTGTAATACCAAGTTTAAGAGTAGCAACGTCTCAGAAGCTTTTACCCGAAGAGTCATTGGTATTTCGGTTGGAAACACTTAGAGAATTAGATGAGCACCGATGGCTCAGTTTCTTAACTATGAAAGAAATCCAATTAAGACAGGCCAGGACACATGACCGAAATTTAAAGACTCCAGTATTTTCGGTAGGACAGCTTGTTCTTTTTTACAATGCGAAGTCCAATAGATCAGCAGGAAAATTCAAGCTACGTTGGTTCGGTCCATTCAAGATTTCAGAACAAGTTGGTCCGGCTACTTTTCGATTGACTACATTGACTGGACAACCACTTCCAAAAGCAATAAACGGTTCTAAGCTACGGCCGTATCAAGTAACGTCACCTCGGCTATAACAAGGGTACACAGCGTACCGCAAATTTCTTAATTTTCTTTTTGTCTTTTAATTCCTTTTTGTTTTAATTCGGTGTAATCAATAAAGTAAGTGTAATCGCCGTACTTTAATATCTATTTATGTCCAGCCGCCCGCTCCTTTTTTCTCTCTTTGCATGCATGCACGTCAGATATAGACATTACTGTCCATTTTGTGTAATTAGTACCGTTTAAAATATTCTCTGTACAAATTTCTTATATAACTCACTTAAACTCGCCGGATAGGTAATATAGTCTTTTGCGATCACGGCTATATTTTCTGAATACTTGTGTTCTGCATCTTGTATCTGTGCATAATGGAATCCCTAGCAAACTATACAACTTTTGCCGATGGTATCCCTGCTGAAGTAGGAAATTACCTGCAAGTACGAGGATTGGGTAGTTTCGCCGAGCTGCCCTGGCACTCAGTAGAAGCTCACCCCTTCTTCGCACAGATCATTTCTGCTATCGCTCGAGTATCTCCCACCGAAAAACAATGGGTTTTCCTTTCCTTACCTTCTAGAACTGTGATCACATTCCAAGCGTTTGCAGAAGTATACCATTTGACTCCACAAGGCCGCGAGAATCTCCCCATGATTTCGGTAACCCGAATGGCAGAATTGTTCCCTCGTTATTCATCTAATGAATACGCCATTCTCTGCCGACCAGAACCCGAAAGAACTGCATTACAATTCCTAGTTGCTATACTCAATTTTCAGAAACGTACCTATGGTATTTCTCGACCATTTTATTCTGCTATCGATATAGCTGCCCGAGAACCTGTTAACTTTGCGTCGTTTTTCTTTCAACGTATTCATAAGGAGTGCGTCTCAATTATGAAGCAAGTTAACAAAGGTAAAACCCCGAGGTCTCGACTACCACACATTCTGTCATTTCTGTTTCCAACTATAATGCAAGCAGAACCACCACCAAGAGGACCAGTACTACAGATTGAAGAATCAGCGCAACCTTTAGATGAAGACGAAGAAGATGAAGAAGAGATTAATCAGTTATTCAGAAGTAAACGAATCAGAATCAGTTCTTCTGAAAGTAAGATTGCAGGTTCAATCGGACAAGACGAAGAAGTACAACAGGAGGTCGATCAGCATTCAGGTGGAGTAACACAAAAGGAAGCCGAACAACAGCAAGAAGTACAACACGAAAAACAAGACAAAGCAGTAGAGAATGAAGCTGATCAGCAAGACAAGGAAGCAGAAACAGAGGCCAAGCATCAAGAGGAAGAGAGGTTCCATGATACAAATACGTCGATGCACCAGGAATCATCAGCGTATTCATTAGCATCTGAGCATCTACAAACGCAGAAGCAAACTGAAACGGAAGCAATGTCAACTGATAAAGTCTGTCAACAGCAGCAACAAGAGAACCAACAAATCCATGAACGTCAACCTACTAATGATGCACTGGATAAGCTCCTGAAGGCAGCAGAAACAACAGATGTCAGCTTCTCAGCAAATGAACAACAGGATGCAAATAAGGTAATTAGCTCTAACGCAGCTCGTCCCATTTTACCACTACAACATGAAGCACATCCCATCCAAGACCACCCCGACGATACATCATCATCTTCCCCTAACTACTCACCACCGAATTCTCACCAATTACGCACCGATACATTTGCCCAACCACGACAACTTCCACAAACACAATCTGTTCAGGTATTTTCCGAATTAGCATAAATTGGACAGTTTCTTATTAACCTCTCCCAGCAATTACCTGCTCAGATGAGAGCTGATACAGACAATATTTACAAGAAGTTGCAGCATAAAATAGAAATACTGGAAGCCGATATCACTCCGCTTCAAGAAGAATTATACATAGTAAAGGCAGAAAATCAGGCCCTACAAGAACAGGTGAAACAGCTGCAAGAACGACTCAGTGACCAAGAAGATATAACAAAACAGCGGGATGAAGCTCTGGAAACAATAAACAATAAAAAAGAAATGTTGACAGAAGCCACTGCAGAAATCAATAAGTTAACACAGAACTTCAAAGATGCAGAAGATGTTAGAATAGCATTAGGCAACTTACTGGAAGAAACTAGATTGCAGCTAGCTCAAAAAGAATTCGAGTTGGATACTACAAAAAACAGCTTATCAACAGTTAACAACATACTGCATAAGTATCTCATTGAAGAGCCTCAGAAACAGAAAAGACTAGCAGATACGAAAAGGGCAAGAGATGCATTTCATAAAACGATCCAGTTCCTTAACCAACAGTTAGAAAGACTCGACAATCAAGTACGCAACCAAAATGATTACATCCATCGAATGCAGCAACAACTAACAGATATGAAGACGGCCAGAGATGCAGCATTAGCCAATGAATTTTATTTACAGGAAGCATTCTTACAAACAGAGGCTGAAAATTTACTTTCGGGAGCTATTGCGCTCAGTTCGGTGCGGACAGATGCCCAATTATTAGAACCCGACACCCTGAAAAATGTATTAGAAACGCTTAAGAAAAAGATTGCCCGTAACTTTCGATCAGCTAGAAATATGTATTTAGAAGGCCTCGCAGTAGAACTATAGATTTCGGGCCTACAAATCCGGTGTTGTACTGATATATTTTATTAAAAGTCATGATTTTTTGTGCATAATACTTTTCGCACATGTAAAAGACGTTCCAAGTCCAGCATCGATCTCCAAAATGATGATTTTTGATTCTAGAATTTCGGTAAGCAGCATGAAGTGTCATGTCCGAATGAAATATCATCATTCTAGCAAATGGCAGCTCAAGGTCTAGCACTTATAAATGCGTATGCCCGGCAAAGTATTTTTCTGTATAGTATTCTGCAAGTCTTACAACCATGTCTGAATCGGATATACTGAGATGGCGACTCAGGAAGCGCACACTTACACAGAACCGTGTTGTGACTACAACCGATACTACATTACAGGATGATGAAGATGACTCAAGAACTTCGGCAACATCACCAGGTCTGCATAACAACATATTATTTTCCACAGAATCCAAAATAAAGTTTGACATCTATTCAAGGGGAAATGAGAACGGGTTACGGAGGATCGGACTCCTACAGTTTGCTAAGTTACCCTGGGAACAGTGGACAGGTAACGACGATGCAGAGAATCAGTTACACGTTATGCGACAAACAAAAGGTTTTCTTGAAAATCAGCCAGGTGGTGATAGGATACTGTATGGTTACATGGCTTCTGCAGAAGACATGGATATTTTCAACAAGTATGACACAAATATATCAAAGATGGTAAAAACACGTACAAACTTTCAAGAAGAAGAGGATTCAACAGCACAGAGGGTACTTTGATTCCATAGATGAAGCGCTTAAAGCACATGATCAAGAGGGTGGGTCCAGCATATAAGAAAGCGGGACTTCATAAAAAGGCAACTAGACCAGCTATACGAGTTTGAGGAAGTTCTGGAGAAAGAGACGACCTATCACGTACAGTGACACATTCGGGATTGAAAGATATTTGCTGAATCACCAGCAGGATATGGACATTATGAACGATTAGCCAGAGTCTTTCTGATGCATGTAAAGAAAGAAAGTAGTGGGATAGCCCAGGCAAAAGGACATTACCAACAGTATTGCACTTGCGGGTTCGAGTCCACCGTGCGTGCTAGTGTTACAAGGCTGACGGAGCGAGACAACCGCAACCGCAGAAGAAGGATAAACAAGAATTGTGGCTGAAATGACGGAGATGCAGGAAATTACGCAAGAGTCGGTAGATGAAGAATGCAAAAGCAATAAAAAGCAGAAGACAGAAAGAGAGAAAGGTCGTCGCTTCGTTAGACTGGTGGAGCAGAATTTACTGTGTTAAACAGAATCTTGGAGTGATAGTTAACAGGAATTTATTTGAGAGAGACAGAAGGTTAGATACGTCTCTGTTCTGTTGAGCACTGTAGTGAATAGGGTTGATCACATCGAAACTGAAGTATTCGGAGATCGCGAGTATCATATTTTAAGACTGTGTATGAGATATTGCTGAATACATTGAGTACTGTTCCATTCTATTCATATTTAATTATTCTGCTATTATTTTGGTTGAATCGATTCCCATTCAGTAGTCTCGTGTTGTGAGTCTATTTGATGATCAGTTATATACGATTCTGTATTTCTCGGCTGTGAAATTGTGTGTTTGTTGTCCGACGTGAGACTGTGTAAGAACAAAGTGTAGTACCTTTTCGGTTAAGTAACCAGGTTTTATATAATAATCGGCGATCACTGATTATTCGACAAGGATCTGTGTGTAGACAGAAGTTAATTGCGGTAGAAATCTGTGACTCGAGTCAGTATACGCAAAGTTTGAAGTAATCTCGATCCAAGTTGTCTGTGTATTTTTGTCCGGTGTGTTTATTTGTCATATGGAATCGTCTTATTGAGAAGTATTTAATTATTGAGAAGAGCGTATTCTCGTAGTTGTAAGTTACGGCAGAACCACTATGTTATTACCATAGCATATTCAGTCCGAACATTCTAACACTTATCGTACCGAAGAGTAGTCAGTATTCAAACTCACTCACTGTGTTAAGACGTGAAGGAATACTTGCGATTGTGTAAAGGATTGGGAAAATAGTACAGGGCCTCTGTCTAACAGACCCCTACCACTCCCAAGAACCCGAGGACCCGATAATACTCTTCCGAAAGTTGGATTGAAGTATTATCGTTTAACAAGTTGTTGGTACATTTGGAAATCCTTAAGACTTAGGACTATACATCCATTTATCTCTTCATAAGAAATTACTACATGTGAAGCCATGCTAGTCATTTTGGGCATAGTTACTTTCAATAATTGTAAAAGCCAAGAGAATAAGGAATCTTGTAAAGTCAGGGAGTTGAACCCATGACTCATGTGGTAACACGAGTCAATTCAAACCATCCCTAAAGTTTATAATAACTTTTAGGTGAGGGAAAATTCAAATTCAAACTCAAATATGAATATAAATAGACATGCTTTAGTCACGGGCTAGTGGAGCCATTCTTAGAGACCTTGAGATACATTAGCGAGCATACATTGAGCTCACTTCATGTACAAGTAGTCCACTAAAATTCCCTTCTGTCATATTGTTGGCACATAAGCAACAGAGGAATCATGCACAATACGGCAACAAGGCCATATCATTTTTTCCATGGATTATGTACAACTCAAGTGATTTTAATCACTACACAAACATTGTAAATCCCGTTTTTGGTAGATTAGACTCCATTTTGTGCAAGCCGAGGAGTCCTCGAGCTTGAGGAGTATTAGAAGTACCATCGTACCAATTTTCATAATTTTTAGACTTCGTTTGAGCCCTCAAATAAGCCCTGGAACCTAATTTTTAACTAGGCCGGACACTAGGTCTGGACATGGCCAAAACTAGTCAAAAAACTATAAAAAGAGCTAGAGAGCTCATTTTGGGGGTTAGATTGTAATTGAAACGAACTTGTAAGAGCATTTTGAAAGTAATCTAAAAGCTCCATTGATTCTCTCTCTTTGTCTTGCCGTGTGTGCGCGTGTGTGTGTATGTGTGTGCATGCTTGTGTGCTTCTCACTCACGCACTTGTGCCGCCACTTGCTCGAGGTCTTCATACCATCCTCACGTCTTCCCGGATTGACATTAAAGGAGGTGCTACTCATCATTGAGCTACACCAAATTTTGGCGCCGTTGCCAGGGATCGAGCTTTGAGGACGAGCGTGTGATGGTAAGACGTAGAGTTGACGCGTTGGAGTTGTAGGTATTTTCTTTACTCTCATCGATTTTCCTTTTACTTTCTTCATCATCTTCATCACCATTATCATCATTACCATCTCCCACCTCCATCTCCATCATCACGAAAATTTTCAGTTTTGATCATATCACCTTCCCCACCTCATTTCCCTCATTTCACTTGTGAGAGAGAGCGAGAGAGCGAAATTGCGTGTGCTGTTTTTGCTTGTTTCTTGAGTTATCTTGCAGGTTCTTGCTGTATCATCATCCCCAGCAGTGTGCGCAGGTACGACAGGCTCTGCACAGGTCCCGGGACAATGACCTCTGTCTGTCGCGACAGACAGAAAAACTTTAAATTTTGTGAATGCATGTTTAGCATGGTAACCTACACCATTAGGGCACTCTAAATCACTAGAAGTTTCTTAAAAATTTGCGTTTTTTCAGTCTATCGTGACAGACACCGTCTATCGCGACAGACCGAAAATCCACGATAGACACCGTCTATCGCGACAGACAAAAATCCGCGACAGACACCGTCTATCGCGACAGACACCGTCTATCGCGACAGACACCGTCTATCGCGACAGACACCGTCTATCGCGACAGACACCGTCTATCGCGACAGACCGGAATTCCACGACAGACACCGTCTATCGCGACAGACAACGTCTATCGCGACAGACAGAAATCCGCGACAGACACCGTCTATCGCGACAGACAGAAATCCGCGACAGACACCGTCTATCGCGACAGACACCGTCTATCGCGACAGACCGGAATTCCACGACAGACACCGTCTATCACGACAGACACCGTCTATCGCGACAGACAGAAATCCGCGACAGACACCGTCTATCGGGACAGACACCGTCTATCGCGACAGACCGGAATTCCACGATAGACACCGTCTATCGCGACGACAGAAATCCACGACAGACACCGTCTATCGCGACAGACACCGTCTATCGCGACAGACAGACATTTTCGACAAAAAAATTAAGGGGCAAATTTTTGGAAATTTAGGCTAAATTTTGGGCATATTTGCACTCTCAAGTACTCATATACTTACAAAGGCCTTAGAAAATGCATTAAAACCCCTGAAAGGATCTGTTTGTCTAGTTAACCCCCTAAACCCTGAACGGTCATAACTTTTTCATACGAAATCCATTTTCTGAGCTCTAGGGCTTGTCGGAAAGCTCGTGACATATACTACACGCCCTCAACTGTTTTTTATAAGAATAACGCGTTGATTTTCTGATAGGATATTTGGAAGTTGACACACAGAGGCGTAGAAACACCAAGGGAGCTCTAGAGGAAATTTCTAGCAATACAAGAGGGGGAACAAGGGTCATTAAAAAAGTGTCTGAAATAAACTGTTTGTCAATTGAAAGGTCTACTTGGAGCTAATCTTGGGACTTATGCAGGTCTATTGAGAAGCAATTGAGAGTATCCAAGCAAGGGTGCTATGCAAGCTTGAGAATCAACTTCTTGAGCATTAAAGAGCAAGGTTCGGCAAGAAAGGTTGGAATATTCTCAACTCCTCTTCGTCAATTCCTAGCTTAGGCTAAGAACGATTAGAAGTAGGAGTAAGTCAGGGCGACGATAGGTAGGTATCAAGTTGAAGACTACCTAAAAACTCAAGTTCAAGCTAAAAACCTAATCTCTGTACTGTCGATAACATAAAGGAAAAGAACCTAACGTGGAACGATCAACCTGAAAGTACGAAGAACATTCAAGTATTCCTGACGACGTAATAGCAGACAAGACTTTAAACACGAGGAATAACTAAAAAGAATCAAGTGACTGGTACCAATTGATCGGCAACGAGGTTGTACTCTGGGAAAAAATTGGGCTAATGAGTTAGGCATATGAACCTTAGATCAGGACGACACCTAGTAAGAGAAAGACAAAGCCTTAGGTCTTCAGAGGCTAGTGTCAATCACACTGCAAGGTCTTGGGCCCAGCAGTTGAGTCACCACTCTCATTACCCTAGCTCTGATACCAGTGAATCAGGGATGTCTCAAGGTATGGACAGACCTACAGGAAGTTCAAGTGTGCCTTACCTGTACAGGGTAGAAGGCCCTTACAAAACGTAGCTAGAGTACCTTAGGACCAACCGATTAGGTGCTAGCATCTATGAGGACGGCCTAGGAAGATCCGTGGTACAGATTAAAAATCCTGATCAATCCATTGGACTAGAGCACCCAGTTGTTAAGTTTGAAAACGGTGCATACCTGGATAAAGAAGGAACCATATATGTAGTCACCAGTCACCCAGATAGGACGGATGAATTTGGAAACGTAATCTCAGAGGCGGACTTAGGTGACTTAGAGCAAGGAAACATGGGTACGGAACCTAGAACCCCTCGAGGTAAGTCAGTTCTCACTAGGATTATCACACTTGAGTGGGTACCCCAGGACAACAAGAGCATAGAGTTGCTCCTCAATCGAGAAACCGACGAAGCCTTCTGGAGGTATAAATCTAATCAGCCAACTGATATAGGAAATATCATGATCTATGAGTTTAAGGATCCGGATAGCCCAGGTAGAGTGACCTACTTAGATCACACTTCGGAATGGATCTTTGTGGTGACAGAAAATGATAGGCATGCTTACACTTGGAAGGGTGAATTTATTTTCCCCCAACCAAGATCAAATGTATCCTATGGTCACCCTGGGGCTGGGACATCCCAAGCTCATGGAATGCAAAGAGATAGAAGTAGAGATAGACCAGAAGTAAGTTTTGCCAACCCAGGAGGCAGAGAAAGAACGAGGACAGAGACGAATAGGGTAGAACCTGAGATGCTTAGAGCTCACAGGAACCAAAGGAATGTGGATGGATTTCCTCTACCGAGACCTAGAGAGCATACAAGAACGTTGAGACCAACCCAGCTAGTGAAGTCCATGAAGAATTACTTTGATGGCACAGGAGATCCCTATGATCATGTGGCGGAGTTCAAGCAAGTCTTGAGAGCTGAACAAGTGGAGGATCTATTCACGCAGTACAATGCCTTCGGTCTAACCCTTAGGAACACCGCACTTACATGGTTTCAGCCATTGGATGAGCGCCAGTTCAGGAGCATAGACCAACTCCTAGAAGCATTTATTATTGAGTTCTCCAAGAGTGGCATAAGACACAACACCTCCTCACTGATTCACAGCTTTAAGCAAACCCCTCAAGAGACTGTGAGACTTGCAGGAAGAAGATTTAGGCAATACCTCGAAAGATGTCCTGTTTCGGAGCTACCCACATCTGCCAAACAAGTAGCCTTATTTCTTGACGGATTGCTGAGTACGAAATTGAGATCCTATGTGTATCTGAAAGATCCTAGGACTATAGAAGAGTGTGTACGTATGTGCATTGACATTGAAGATAACCTAGGGGAAGAACTAGAGCTTTCCAAAATCTACAAAGATTCAGATAGTACATCTAGTCAATCTTCCACGCAATCCACATCAATTGAGGAACTCGCAGAGAAAGTGGCCCAGAAATTAGGTGTAACTAGCAAACAAATCCCAAGGTTTGCCCCTGTGAAAAGGTGCTATACATGCGGTGGCGACCATATGGCGAATGTCTGCCCCATTATGGCTCAGCCCCAAGTAAATCCTAGTAGCCAATATTGCACCATAGAACGGAGATACACCAATCACACCGCACAAGATTGCCCATACAACAAGCAGGCGGTCAGGCAACCCTACCCCCAGCCCTACCAACAAGGCAGATACCAGAACCAGTACCCTCCACAACCATATGGCAGGCCACAACAAAATTTCCAACCTCAATATCAAAACCAACAAAGGCCTCTGCCTGTGTTAGCACAACAACCCCCAGCCCCAGCTAATGTGATTCTGGTAAAGTATACTGCTGCAGAAGAGAACCTGAATAGAGCCATAGTCCCTGTAACATCCTTGCTTTCTGAAAGTGACCCGAGTGACCATAGCTTTGATTCTACACATGTTGATAGCCCCCAGGCCTACTACATGCAGTCTCCTGAGCATGGTGAGTCCTATTATAGCGAAGAGACAAACGAACCTAGTTGGGAGTCAGATTACACGAACGTCATGTATGCAAACCCCAATCCTAGGCCTCAATCTAGGCAAGTAAGACCTCCATTCCCAAGAGGACCGTGCTACAGATGCCAAGGAGATCACCTCATTCGTGATTGTCCCTTGCCTCCACCTACACAACCCCAGTCAGTAACGATCCAAGGTTTTTGCCAAGATTGTGGAAAAGAACATCTCTTACGAGATTGCCCTAAGAATCCTAATAATATGCCAAAAATCACTCCAATCAACGTTATTGGGTTAGTGGTAGATTCCACAGGAAGTGTCACTTCCACTGCTCCCGTACAGGTAGTCACTCGAGCTCAAGCATTGCAGCAAACCCAAGGGGTAGGCCAGGAAAAGAGCCCAGATGCTAGCGATACTGAGAGTCAAAATAAAAAGAGAGCAAGAGCTTGGAGAGATAGCCGCGAACGCATGAAAAGGCAATGGGCAAAGAAGATGAGTGAACTTGAGGAAAGTCTACGAGAAACCAAGGCTAAAATCATAGAGATCACATCTCAACCGCACTCTCACGCATTCCCACCGCTACCATCCCCATCACCCTCCATCCCTCCACCCTCTAAGACACCCCACGTAACCCACCCACCACCCCAAACAGGATCGGTGTTAGCTGATCCCACTCCTGAAGACATAGACATGATGCTTAAAGCATATCAGGCCAGAATCCAAGAAGGGCCAAACGTCACGAATCATGACAAGTGCTATCCTAGAGCTGACCTAGAGATAGAAAGAACCAAACTGTGCGCGAAAATGGTTGCATTGGCTCAGACTATGTTTGAAGCCAGTCGCCTTTTCAATTACTCAGGCTCAGCCAAAACGCAATTACACTTGGATGGATTCCTAGAGAAGTTAGAGGAAATAATTGCAAGATCTGCCAAGGAAGAAAAAAATCAAGAAAAAGATAAAGCAAGCAAAAACATGAATCATTCCCCATCGGAAGTTTATGCGGCCAATTCCACTAAACCAGACAACTTCCCCTCCTTAGAAAGAATAGAGAGGCTAATCGCACAATTAGAAAAGGAACTTACCTCTCCAAGAAAGGAAAGGGCAAGAGAACGGATAAGCAAGCCTCTTCAGGAAGCCCATGTGCCTCCTCAAGAAGCTTATCTTTCCCCCCAAAAGGCACATGAGCCTCCATCGAAAGCTTGCGTACCTCCACAGGTTGCCTACATTCCTTCTCTGGGAGCGTATGAGCCTGTTCGGAAAAATAATAGAATGAGTAACCCTCCCCAGGAAGCGTGTGCTCCAGCCATCTATGAGAACGAGGAGAGAGCCAACGATAGAATAAGCCCTCCTTCCCAGGTTGCTTATGCGCCAAATTCTACGGAGCCAGACACTTCTTCTTCTATGAATCGGTTTGCACCAGACTTCCTACGAGAGATTCAAGAAGACAAATGGGATAACGAAAGCGAGGTCGCCCCTCCTTTTGAACTTGTGGACGATGCACACGACCAATTCCCACAAGACATCCCATCTATTTACGGGGAACATGAGAGTGCTCAGTCTCACGAGAGATTGGACTTTGAGTCTAATTCCATACAAGAGCTACCCCACTTCACAGGCCCATGGGAAGCAAAGTCCACATGTATGAGAGCACCCACAGTCATGGTAAGGAACGACGACTCAGTCAGACCAAGGAACACGGAGGTAGTAACGAACACCAAGGTGCAACGCGATCTCACTTTGGAAGAACTGCCTGAGGATAGACCAAATGCGCGGAAATATGCTGCCAGTCGAGTCACTGAAGTTGCAAAACCTCGTTCCCGGGCAGGATCCCATAGGACAGTGCCAGAAATTCCCTTGGATAAGATAGGAGATATGTGTGAAGGTGAAGAAGGGAACACCTATCTTCCCATCACCTACCAGGAGTACACCACCAAGGCAATTTTGGACTCAGGTGCAGGAGTTGCAATTGCCACCACCTCCTTATGGAAGCGTTGGGGCAAGCCAGCACTCAGGCCAACGAGGATGAAATTGCAGATGGCCGATGGTCACATAGAGAGACCCTTAGGATTGCTAGAAGGAATAATCCTCACCACTTGTGGTGTTGAGTTTGAGCATAGCTTTGCTATATGTGACTTCAGCAAAAATCATGCCTATGAGATGATTTTGGGAAGACCATTCATGCGACAGTTGCAAGTGGTACAGGATTGGGGGACCAATTCTTTGTACCTGCAGCACTTAGGTGTTACGACCAAAGTCAATCTCAAGGATTATTCTCATAGAGATGTCCCTCCTATCCAATGGAATCCCATCCATAAAGCCAAAGACGATTCAGAATCAGTGCATTCCATAGGGTCTGGATCCTCATGGATGCATGAAGACACCCACTTATGGATGTGCAAAGTAGCAGTAGAGGAAGAGAAGAGAGAAAAGGCCAGAGAAATAGGTGCAAACGAAACCCATAGACCCATTCAAGACCCAGCCTATGCACCTGTAGTTTTTCCTGACGAGGAATTTGAACCCCATGGCTGGGCGGAAATTTTAGCAACCATGGACGTAGCCATCAATGAAGAACAATGGACACCTCACTGTGATGAGGATGGTTATGACATTTCAGTCTTCTCCATAGAGCCAATCATGGGAGAGGCAGTTTTAGAAGAATGCGAACCTAGCCCTGATGCATTTAAGGATGCAAGTGACTCCGATCTAGAGTCAATCATTATGGATCCACCATTTGCATCAGATGAAGAATACTTGTTGGTGCATATCAAGCCTCAACACTTGGCTTGGACCCTTGAAGGATGATTTTTTCATGAAGCTTGGAACATGAAGTTTCAACTTGGATTTATTTCAATTGAAGAAAGAACCATAGAAACTAAAGGCTATGAGTTTTTAACTCTTCACTTATTGTAAAAGTCAAAATGACTTGGCATGATTTAAGTAATCAACCAACTTGTAAAAGTCGTGGAAAAAATTGGTTGAGTTGATTGAGAGGTGGAGAGAATATCTCCCCATATGTAGAGGAGGTGAATGATTGAAGGAATATTTCAATCAATAACTTTTTAGGTACATGATTATAGGAAAGTGGCAACCAATCATCCATCAACCTTTTATAAAACAAAGAAAAAACTCGCGGGTCACTAGTCTTCAGTCAACCACCTTTTTGACACAACTCCCGAGGCAGAAAACTCTTGTAACTCTATGTGTGTTTGAGCTAAGCCATAGCCAACAACTTATTATCTCAATTAGCCTTGCTTATCAAGCTAATGAGAGCGTAAAATCATTCATATCAATAGAACATATACATTTTGTATTTCTGGTTTTTCTCTGTATCATCTTCTCCAAGTCAGTCAACTTCAGAAAGGCATATCTCAAGATCTACTGAACCAAATTCAATGATTTAAAGCTTGTTGGAATCAGCTCAAGGTCTTCTACAACACTACAAAGTTTGAAGAACTTTCATTCAGCCAATCATGAGAAAAGTCAATCGAAGCAGTCACTGGTATTTCTGTGTGTAGCTCCTAAAAAGTCGGGATCATCTCTTATTTTGCTAAAGATAATTCTCTGTGCATAGTTTGCCAATTGAAGTGATTTAACTTGCAATCAATAGCTTGTTAAGTTAATTTAATACCCTCAAAAGGAATTTGGTCAATTGTAAGTGTGCTGGACACACTGAGCATTAGACTGAGCAGGTGTCAAGACAAATTTAGCAAGTTTTCTCAGATTTTTGAAGTCTCAACCATCTGTTTTGATTTGATCATTGCTCAAAGAGTTTGCAAAGTACATATGTGATTTCTTTGCATCATTTGGGACCTAAGCAAGTCTACAACACATATCTGAAGAGAAAGGTAGCTGGAGTCAAGCAGGTTTAGCAGCTCCAACTCCATCTTCTGAGTGTCTCCTATCATCACCTCTCACAGTGGTATCAGAGCAAAACAAATAAGGTAATCATGGGTGATGGTTTCCCTTCTTTTATTGACAAATTGGACAGGAATAATTACCAAGCATGGTCTTTGAGAATGAAGACCTATCTACAAGGAAGAAGTCTGTTTGGATTCATATCAGGAGATGAAGAGCTACCTACATTCAAAGCTAGAGGTCTACCCACCAAGGATGAGCAAGAGAGACTAAATCAATGGTGTGCAAAAGATGCCTTGGCAAGGTCATACCTTCTAAACTCTATCTCTGATTTCCTTTTACCACATATAAGGAATTGTAAGACTTCCCAAGAGACTTGGGAAACCTTGTCCAATTATTTCTCTTCCAACACAAGGGCTAGGAAGAATCAACTCTGGATAGAGTTTACAACCATGAGGAAGCAACCCAAGCAATCAGTCTCAGAGTTTGTGACAAAGATCAAAGATGTGGCAGACCAACTAGCAAGCATTGGAGAAGAAATTGAAGAGGAGCAAATAGTTAGGCAAGTGACCAATGGACTCAAGGCAGATGACAAGTGGGAGAGTTTCACCACTGCAATGGACTTATACATGGATATGCATACCCCTGATCTTACAACTCTTATGGGCCAACTCTTCACACATGAAGCCAAGTTTACAAAATCAGGAGAATCAAAAGGTAACAATTCCTCTGCTCTTTATACAGATAAGAAGTCCAAGGATAAGGGTAAAGGTAAAAAGCTTGATGAAGAAGGATCCACCTCTCAAGCAAACTTTGCAGGAAGAGGTAGATCTTCAAGAGGAAGAGGCAGAGGAGGTAAGTCAGGTAGGGGGAGACCCTACAACACATCACCTTGCAATATATGTGGTTTGTCTAACCATACTACAGATGAGTGCTACAAGAACTACAAGAACCAAAGAGGAAGAGGTTACCAAAGAGGAGGCTACTCTCAAGGAAGAGGCAGATTCAATCAACATCACCAAAGCTACAATGGATACAACAATCAATACAACAACAACTACAATCACAACAACAATGGTGGATACAGAAATAGAAGGGATTACAATAATTATACAGAGGAGCAAGATGACTCCTTACTGATTATGAACATGACCTCCAAGGAAGGTACAAAAGATGACAACTTATTTTATATTGATTCAGGTTGCTCTAACCATGTAGCTGGAAATGTTGCATTGCTCTCTGACTTGGAAGACCCTAAAGGAAAGCATCAGGTACAAACAGGTGATGACACTAAACACTCTGTTATAAAAGTTGGTAATGTGAAGACATGTGATGGCAAACAGAATCTTCTAAGTAGAGTACTCTATGTACCTACAATCACCAAAAATCTTATGAGTGTTGGTCAGATTGTAGAGAAGGGATTGCAGGTCAGATTCACACAACATGGAGTTTATGTGGAGGACCCAAAGAATAGTTTCAAGAGGATAGCAAAGGGAGAAAAATCAGGTAGGTTATTTACCTTTGAGCTTGAAGATACAAGAAATATTGCTTTATTCAACTACAAGGATCAAACCTTATCAGAATTAGAGATTTGGCACAAAAGACTTGGACACATAGGTGAGAGAACCATCAAGCAAATGTGCAGGGATCAATGTGTGCTTGGGATACCTAATGTATCCAAGCAACACATGATATATAAGTGTGAAGCATGTCAATTTGGTAAGTCACACAGATTGCCTTATTCAAAGAAAGGTTTCATGCACCAAGACTACCTAGACTTGGTACACACAGATGTTTGGGGACCTAGCAAAGATCCTTCAATATCAGGATCAAGGTACTATGTATCTTTTATTGATGACTATAGCAGGTGGACAATTTTATACTTTATGAAGGGTAAAGATGAAGTATTTAATTGTTTCAAAAAGTATCTTGCACTTGTTGAAAACCAGACAGGTAGAAGACTAAAGAAGTTAAGGTCAGATGGTGGAGGAGAGTATTTCTCCAATGACTTTGAAGAATTCTTGCAGGAAAAAGGTATCAAAAGGGAGATTACAACCAGATACTCACCTGAACAAAATGGTGTGGCAGAAAGAAGAAATAGACTTATTGTGGAAACAGCTAGGGCTATGCTCAATGAGAAGAAGCTACCAAATTATTTATGGGCAGAAGGAGTTTCTACTGCAACCTATCTCATAAACAGATTGCCATCCAAAACACTCAATGGTATGACACCCTATGAGGCTTGGCATGGTAAGAGACCATCTCTGGATCATTGTAAAATTTTTGGTTGCATAGCATATGTGCATATACCCTCACAGGTAAGAGGGAAATTAGACCCTAAAGCTGAAAAGTGTATCTTTATTGGTTATGATTTGAACCAAAAAGGGTACAGATTCTACAACCCCACAAACAAAGGCTTCAAGGTAAGCAGAGATGTCATCTTTGATGAGAATGACTCATGGTATGAAAATGAGTGCAGGAAGGTAAGTCTACCATATGATATAGATGAAGACTTTCCAAAGCTAATTAAGCAGGAATCAATCAAAGAAGATGATTCAGAATCAGATGATGAAGACTCCATCAATCTTGAGGAGTTCAAAGCTTGGAAATCAAAAGGAAAGCTAAAGATGAAGGATATTCCAGAGTCTTCAACTCAGGCTATGAGAAGGTCTCAAAGAGAAAGCAAGAAACCAATTAGGTATGGTTATGATACTTCTCTTGTTACAAAGCATTCAGTATATCTTGCAAAAGATCTCTTGAGTGAAGAACCAGGTACCTATGAGGAAGCAATCAAGAAACCAGAATGGAAGGAAGCAATGGATGAAGAGATGGAAGCTCTTGAGGAGAGTGATACTTGGGACTTGGTACCCAAGAAAGAATCCATGAAAGTGATAGGATCCAGATGGATCTACAAGGTAAAGAGAAATTCAGATGGAACCATAAATAGGTATAAAGCCAGGTTGGTAGCCAAGGGTTTTGCACAAACCCAAGGCATAGATTATGAAGAAACATTTTCTCCTGTGGCCAAGATGCCAACTATCAGAGTTTTGGTGAGTGTAGCTGCATCCAAGAATTGGAACATGTACCAATTGGATGTGAAGAATGCATTTCTGAATGGATGGATTTCAGAGGAAGTCTACATGTTACAACCACCTGGATATGAAGACCCAATTAAGGTAAATCATGTTTGCAAATTGAAGAAAGCTCTATATGGTTTGAAGCAGGCACCTAGAGCATGGAATTACAGATTGACCACCTACCTACAAGATCAAGGATTTGCAATGAGTAAAGCAGATACATCTTTGTTCATCAAAAAGACAAATTCAGAGGTAATCTATTTGTGTGTCTATGTTGATGACATCATTGTTACAGGGAATGATGTTCAAGGAATCAGACATATCAAGGCACAAATGATGAAGGAATTCAAGATCAATGATCTTGGATTATTAAAATATTTCTTAGGACTTGAGTTGATTTATACAGATACAGGTATATATATCACTCAAAAGAAGTATATACAGAACATGGTCAAGAAATTTGGTTTGCAGGAAGCTAAAGTATCAAACATTCCAATGGAAGTCAATCACAAGCTTAGTGCACATGAAGGAGAAGAAATCAAGGACATTACAAGTTACCAAAGCATGGTAGGAAGTCTCAACTATGCTACCTTGACAAGACTTGATATTTCTTATGGTGTTAGTGTACTTAGCCAATACATGCACAAACCCAGGACACCTCATCTTGAGGCAGCTAAAAAGATCATTAAATATCTCAAGGGAACTCTGAACCATGGTTTATATTATCCATATACATCAGATATTGATCTCAAGGTTTACTCAGATGCAGATTGGGCAGGTTGCAAGGATGACAGGAGAAGCACCTCAGGGTATATTTGTTTTGCAGGTGACAAAGCCATTTCTTGGTCATCCAAGAAACAGCCTACAGTAGCCTTATCATCTACTGAGGCAGAGTACAGAGGTTTGGCAATTGCTACCCAAGAAGCAATTTGGTTAAAGCTACTATATTCAGAGCTAGGACTATTCACAAGGTCACCAACCATATTTGGTGACAACACAAGTTCTTTACACCTTGCAGCTAATCCTGTTTATCATGCTAGGACAAAACACATAGAGGTTCATTACCACTATGTGAGGGAAAAATTGATTAGCAAAGAGATTGAATTAAGCTATGTTTCTACTCATTCTCAATGTGCAGATTTGCTTACAAAAGCATTGGATGGAAGTAAACTATGCAGGTTTAAATCCATGATTGGATTACAAGACATCATTGAAGACCAAAGATGAAGACTCAAGCAAGTGTTTGGCTTGAGAGGGAGCTGTTGGTGCATATCAAGCCTCAACACTTGGCTTGGACCCTTGAAGGATGATTTTTTCATGAAGCTTGGAACATGAAGTTTCAACTTGGATTTATTTCAATTGAAGAAAGAACCATAGAAACTAAAGGCTATGAGTTTTTAACTCTTCACTTATTGTAAAAGTCAAAATGACTTGGCATGATTTAAGTAATCAACCAACTTGTAAAAGTCGTGGAAAAAATTGGTTGAGTTGATTGAGAGGTGGAGAGAATATCTCCCCATATGTAGAGGAGGTGAATGATTGAAGGAATATTTCAATCAATAACTTTTTAGGTACATGATTATAGGAAAGTGGCAACCAATCATCCATCAACCTTTTATAAAACAAAGAAAAAACTCGCGGGTCACTAGTCTTCAGTCAACCACCTTTTTGACACAACTCCCGAGGCAGAAAACTCTTGTAACTCTATGTGTGTTTGAGCTAAGCCATAGCCAACAACTTATTATCTCAATTAGCCTTGCTTATCAAGCTAATGAGAGCGTAAAATCATTCATATCAATAGAACATATACATTTTGTATTTCTGGTTTTTCTCTGTATCATCTTCTCCAAGTCAGTCAACTTCAGAAAGGCATATCTCAAGATCTACTGAACCAAATTCAATGATTTAAAGCTTGTTGGAATCAGCTCAAGGTCTTCTACAACACTACAAAGTTTGAAGAACTTTCATTCAGCCAATCATGAGAAAAGTCAATCGAAGCAGTCACTGGTATTTCTGTGTGTAGCTCCTAAAAAGTCGGGATCATCTCTTATTTTGCTAAAGATAATTCTCTGTGCATAGTTTGCCAATTGAAGTGATTTAACTTGCAATCAATAGCTTGTTAAGTTAATTTAATACCCTCAAAAGGAATTTGGTCAATTGTAAGTGTGCTGGACACACTGAGCATTAGACTGAGCAGGTGTCAAGACAAATTTAGCAAGTTTTCTCAGATTTTTGAAGTCTCAACCATCTGTTTTGATTTGATCATTGCTCAAAGAGTTTGCAAAGTACATATGTGATTTCTTTGCATCATTTGGGACCTAAGCAAGTCTACAACACATATCTGAAGAGAAAGGTAGCTGGAGTCAAGCAGGTTTAGCAGCTCCAACTCCATCTTCTGAGTGTCTCCTATCATCACCTCTCACAATACTTCCATGAAGTAGAATTTCAACCCCAGGGGCATGGAGAGCTTACAAATGATGTAAGGTTAGCAACACATGTGAGCCCAAAGGAAGAAGGAAAGAAACGAAAGAAGAGAGAAGTCTCACCAGAAGAGGAAGAATCTTTGCTTGAGGTCCCGGAGAATTTTAAGAAGTATGAGATAGACGACAGGAGAGTCATGATAAGAATGCCTAAACGAGAGGCACAAGTAGGAGAGGCCTATGATAACAAAGAAACCACCAAGAAAATAGTTGTGGCCATAGAAGAAGGAGAGGAGAGATGCACGTATATAGGCCATGACCTGACAGAAGAAGAAGAGCACGAATTGATTGCCTTGCTAAGAGAATACAGAGATGTATTCGCTTGGAGTTACAAGGATTTGAAAGGGGTTGACCCGGACATATGCTCGCACACCATCCCCATGACTTCAGACGCCAAACCCTCTAAGCAAAAGCCTTATACATATAACGATAATTACGCTGCTAAGATCAAAGAAGAGATAGATAGACTGGTTGAAGCTGGATTTATCTATGAAATTGAGCACACCGAATGGGTATCCCCCATCGTGGTGGTGCCCAAGAAGAATGGCAAGTTGCGTGTGTGCATTAACTTGAAAAAGGTTAATGCAGCCACGATTCGAGATAACTATCCGCTTCCCATCACAGAACATCTCTTAGAAAGAGTGGCAGGCAAGGAAGTGTACAACTTCCTTGATGGATTTTCGGGTTACAATCAAGTAGCCATAGCTCCAGAGGATCAGCATAAGACAGCCTTTGCCACAGAATGGGGCATTTTTGCTTTTAGAGTAATGCCATTTGGGCTGACCAATGCACCAGCTACCTTCCAGAGGCTGATGTGCCATGTGTTTAAGGAGTTCCTGAGGAAGAGTTTAGAAGTCTATGTTGATGATCTTTGTGCTCATTCCAACATTAGACAAACCCATATCCCTGAACTCAGACAAATCTTTGACAAATGTAGAGAATATCAAGTCTGCTTGAACCCAGAAAAGTGCGTTTTTATGGTCAGGCAAGGCAAGATTCTAGGACATATAGTGTCAAAGAATGGCATATCTACCGACGAAGAAAAAGTGAGAGCCATAGCAGAGCTACCTAGGCCTAAGAATGTCAAGGAAGTACAAGCTTTCATGGGGCATTGTGGTTACTATCGACGATTTATACACATGTATGGTGTCATAGCAAAACCCATGTACGGGCTTCTAACTAACTTTGAGTGGACGGATGAATGTGAGAATTCCTTCCAGGAGCTCAAACGAAGATTATGTTGAGCACCAATCTTGACCACACCAGATTGGAATAAACCATTCCATGTTCATGTTGATGCATCCAATTATGCTATTGGATGTGTGCTTGCACAACCTACTGGTGAAGGTAATATGGATCTTCCAATTGCCTATGCCAGTAGACAATTGAATGCGGCTGAACGGAATTACACCACTACAAAGCGAGAAGGATTAGGCATGGTATATGCAGTTAAGAAATTTAGACACTATTTGCTTGCAAATAAGTTTAAATTTTTTACTGATCATCAGGCATTGCTATACCTCGTAAACAAGCCATGCAATACAGGAAGATTAGTGAGATGGTTTCTCTTGCTCATGGAATATGACTTTGAAGTTGTGGTAAGGAAAGGGAGGACTCACTTGAGAGCAGATCACCTCTCTAGGCTCACATCGGGAGAAGCCCCACAAGGAGTGTCAGATGACCTTCCTGATGCTTACTTGTTTAATTTGGAAGTTGTACCGCAGTGGGCTAAGCCATTGGTACCAGTATTGACATACGGGCCTAACCATCCTATGGTGAACACACGGAATAGAGAGGTGGTAAAAGCCCAAAAGTACCACATCATGGCAGGAAGCATGTACAAGCACACAGATCAAGGGATCTTGGCTTGTTGCGTAGAAGAGGATGAGTACTCTAAATGGTTGCAATTAGCACATGTAGGTGCACTAGAGCAACACCATTCAAAGCAACGAACGTTACAGACCCTAAGGAGACTCGGAGTACATTGGCCAACTATGGAAGCTGATGTCCAAAAGTTGTGTAAGGAATGCCCAATCTGTTGCACTAAACCACCAGTGGAACACGCCACTCTTTATCAAGTATCCATTGTGCCAGATTGGAGCGAACCACTAGTATCAGTCCTGAGGAAAAACACATTCCCTCCAGACATGACTCTGGCTAGGAAAAGGAGTTTAGAACAAGAAGCCTTGGATTACTCACTCATTGGTGATAATCTATATAAGCGCGGTAAAGATGGTTACCTGAGGTTATGTGTCCATGAAAGTGAATATCTTAAGATCTTAGAAACTGCTCACCAAGGTGTAGCAGGAGGACACTTTGGACCGGATCGGGTGATCAAGGCAATTCTTTTTGCGGGCTTCTGGTGGCCTACCCTTCACATGGATGCACATACCTATGTGAAACGGTGTGATGTCTGTCAAAGGACTTAGTATCCTATACGCAAAGATGAGATGCCACTGAAACCTATGATGGGTGGACGTGCATTCTCTAAGTGGGGAATAGACTTCGTAGGTCCTATTAATCCCCCAGCTAAAGGTTCTCATGCGGAATACATCATTGTTGCAACAGATTATCTCACCAAGTGGGTACAGGTAAAGGCTACGACCAAGAACGATGCTCAAACAACTGCCAAATTCTTGTTTGAGAATGTATTCACGAGATACGGGCTACCTATAGAGCTTGTAAGTGATAGAGGCACTCATTTCTTAAATGAAGTGATTGAAAATTTACTCCAAGAATTCTTGGTAATACACAAGAAGTCTGCCCCCTATCACCCTCAAGCTAATGGACAAGCTGAGAGCACTAATAAGATCTTATGCAATGTACTGACAAAATTAGTGAACACTAAACGCTCTGATTGGGACAAACAGCTACACCATGCTGTTTGGGCATATCGAGTGGCCTACAAAACGGTACTCCAAGCCACCCCCTTTCAAATGGTATTTGGCCAAAACGCGGTGCTACCATTGGACTTCTTGATCCCTACATTGAGAGTAGCACAAGAGTATGAATGGACAGGTCATGAGCTCTCCTCTAGGATCTTTGACCTTGAACGATTAGGGGAAACAAGACTGAGAGCCGCCGTAGGAATATATGCAGCCAAGAAGAGACAGAAAGCATATTTCGATGCCCATGTGAAGGATAAAGGCTTGAAGGCAGGAGATCTAGTCTTAGTCTATACATTAAAACAACACGCGAGGAAGCTAGAAAAGAGAGGCTACGGACCTATGATCATCAACAGGATCTCCACGAGTGGAGCAGTACAATTAGCCACGCTAGAAGGTGATATCCTCCCAAACTATATTAGCGGTTGTAGAGTCAAGTTGTATCAGGAGCCCCTCACGGAGGAAATGCTCAGCCGACTCAACACTGCTAAGAAACGCAAAGAGGAAGAAAAGCGCATTCGAGAAGAGGCTCAAGCAAAAGCTTTAGAACGCATCAGAAGGATGAAGTTACGAAGGCAAGGCCGAGATCAGACTAGAACAGATGACTATGCAGATCAAGGATATCCCATGGCCATGTGTGAAGTTGCAGGAACAAGCTCGCATAGAATAATCGATAGACGTCCTTTCATAACCATAGATATAGGACGAGGAAAGAGTGCAAGGACCGTAAGAGCCTTGATTGACTCAGGTGCAGCCACTAGTGCTGTTAAGTTGTCTTACTGTCAAGAGTTGCAGTTACTTGTCAATCCTGTGGAAGCATATCTCATAGGATTGGGAGGCGTGGAAACCCCTTGCATGGGCGAGGTGGAACTTCCCCTCTACATTCACGATGAGGCAATGACCGTTAAAGTACTGGTGTGTCAAGATGAGGATCTCACTGAACCTCTCGTTTTGGGTCAAGACTGGATCTATGACCAAGCAGTCAATCTAAACCTAAGAAGTGGACTTCTCCAGGTTTGGGTCAATCATAGTCGAGTTACAGTAGAATTAGACAATGGAGCACTCAAGGAACTAGGAAAGGCACAGACTCCTGGTCCTTCCAGGGGTACACATGAAGATGACCATGCTGTTCTTGTTCAAAACCCTGTGTTGCAGAGGAATGATATTTGCAAAAAAGCAGTCAGGGATGCAACGGAACTCCCTTCTTTTCCAAAGGCCAGAAGGAGGCAGCAACCAAAGGTGGATCACAGGCAGAAGAAGCAGAGTACTACCTATGTCCGAGATCAAAAGTACCTGCGCAGCAGAATGTCCCAAAAATTAAATCAGGTGTGGGTGCGGAAAGGCGAACAACCGGTTGCACCACCGTCAACTACACGGGCAAAGCCTCTTATTAGTAACCAACAACACGACACTAATAAGAAGTCTTTCAGAAATTCTTCTGCTAAAGTAAAATCTATTTGGGTGCCCAAGAAGTCGATGAAGGCAAGCCCACAATCAAGACAAATTTGGGTGCCTAAGGCTTGCTTGAGGGCACAAGTAGTTACGCCAAGGCCACAACCTATGCAGCATAACCCAACTACGTGTACAACCAGTATTCCCTCGTTCTCAACACTTAGGAACACACCAAAACCCAAGAGCACGCATGTAATCACTTATAAGTGGGTCCCTAAAAGGCCCCATTCCCAAACCGCGACACCGAGACAGCTCTCTAGAGTCTCTACGAAACCGAAAGCAAAGCCCATCCACTGCAATTGGCAGCCTAAAACCTGTAATAAACCCCCCGACCCCAATTTGCAAATTCACCCCCACTTACTAACGGCGTTAGTCTCCTAGGAATACACAAACATTAACTACACTCACTGTCTTCGTGCACTTACTAACCACTAACTCACCATCTACCTCATATTAATGTTGTAACGGGGACAACAACGGATTTATTCTGTCCATTACGATGTTAACACATGATTCTATATTCTCACAGAATCAGAAGGCAAGAAGTAAAATGGCAGAAGCGATAGGTTCGGGCTCACAAGTAGGGATACTTACTGCAGGAATTGATGTGGATAGTCTACCTGTGGATGCGCCCCCGACCGAACGACCAGTGGAGATGCAGCACCTTCAGCAAATCCCAGTGCCAGATCCACCTACAGGGATCACGGAAAGAGTCCATGCCAATTCTCATTGGTTCAATGGCATGCCAGGTCCATTAGGTGAGGCCAAGTATATCTGGGAGTCTAAGTGCGAATATGACAGATCATGGGTGCAATTCCAATTTTTCTCCAAGGAGTTCGAGACTTTACAGAACACCGAGGATCTCCAGACCATATGGCAACGAGCAGGGCTATCAGAATACTTTGAAGCCCAACTACCTAAACCCGATCTCCTCCGATGTTAGTATTTGGTCTCCACATTACAAGCTAATGAAGATAAAGACAAACCCGGATCATTTGTTCTCCCCTCATTGCTGGGCAACAACGAGTTGAAGAGGTTTGAACTTACTGTGGAGTTGGTAAGCGACGCCTTGAATATGCATGGCACGCATGTACCCTCTGAAAAGGATGCTCTTGTTCCCACTAACATGAAGGATAGGAAACTATTGAAGCTGAAAGACATGGCAGCACTCACCCCAAATGTGTCCATCCCTCTCCGCATGTGCATGCAACATTTCGCCTTTCCCGGCCAAGACCGATTCACACAACCACACAAGAAGATCTGGTTCGCTCTCTACTTAGCGGAAGCAGGTGCGTTACCCATTAAGCTACCAGTATGGATTATAGATCAGTTGTATGAAGCAAACAAACGGGCTTCTAGGAAATTAGTGGTGAACGGATGTTGTGCAAGCACACGCATTATTTACCGATGCCTAGCATATGATGTCCCCATTGAACGTGCCTTAACTTGGGCACAATTACAAATGTTTAAAAGGCTCAAGACGTCCACACATCAATCCAAGCGCATGAGGGGTGCGATCCCTTGTGTCCAGGCAAGGGAAGTCCTGACTACTCCTGAGGCATCACCACTAAGAGAGGCCACTGTACCTCCCTTTACCATTAGGATACCCAGGTCGGAATCGGAGACTACGACACAAGCTACCCCATCGGCTCCTCCTGTTCCAACCGAATTCGAATTTGCTGCCACTGGAGACGCTGAAGGACTGGACCCCCAGGATTTCGAAGCATTCCTACAAAGCACACAATTCTCTGATGTGGAGTTTTTTTCAGAGGCAGAGGAGCAGGGCACATCCTCACGAAGAAGAAGAAAGTCTACAGACGGTCGACATGTACATTGGAGTGACGCTCAGCAAAGTCAACAACACGGACACCCGGAAGAAGAAGAAGCGTATGAAGAAGAGACCACTGAAGCCCCAGCCTATACAGCAGAACTCCGAAGGCTGTATCAGATTATGGAAAGAGTGCGATCGCAGCAACTACTCACTGAACAGAGCAGCAGAGTACTTATGACTCAGTTGTTGGAAGAAGCGGGAGTTGACTCAGAGTACAGGGAAGGTCTCTTATTGATGGCAGAAACATATGGAGTAGTAGAAGCAGTGCGCACTGCCATTCAGAGGCTTCCAGTTCAATATGACCCACGAAGGTTCCAGACACGACCTCGGTCAGGTAAGAATATCCAAATTCCCATTACAGTTGCAGAAGAGCCAACTACTACACCTGAAACTATCAGGACAACCTCCCAAACAGCTAGCCAACAGCACCCAGCCACCCATGAGGAGTCCACCGAACCACTACCACCCACTCCCCCACCATCACCTCCTAGAAGAGAAACAGAGGAAACCACATCGACTACTCAACCCACTGACCCCACCTTCATCTTCCGTACTCCCATCTCTAGTGCCACCCTATTCTCTACCACTGATAACCCTACCTTTGAAGCAAACCCCATCACTACACAATCCACCGAACCCCTCCTAGAGCCTGCCCTAGGGCAACCATCCCCAATGTCCTCAGCCATGGGTAATCCTGACCCTAGATCCACATTCATGGGCTTCCCTGCTACCACGCAATCCTTTCAGCCCTTCTCAAATTTACGACCACCACCCCCAACATCCCTCTCTCCATTTCTACAATCCCTCCATGACCTCTTTGCTAGGGCTTTTCAACCAGGCTCTCAACCATTCCCTGCCTTTTCAGCTCCCCACCCCACTTCGCATCTATTCACCACTTCCACACACACACCACCTACCATACCAATGTATATGGCAGACCCCACACTCACACCCACTCCTGAAGGTATGGACATTTCACCACCCACGGCACCTCCACCCACGGTTTCACCTCCTCCCATTCCCCCTCCACCAATTTCACCCACACACACAACTTCCGTAGACACATCATTCACTGTCTCCCTTCCCCAATTCCCTTCCCATGCATCTCCCACGGTAAACACCACCCACTCATCTATAGGAAATGCATTGGACACCATGTTGGCTTGTATATCAAATTTAAGAACAGATTACATTCAGCTCCAGCAACAAAACGAACGCCTGCACGAGCACTCAGAGACACTACAGCACCACCTTGCGGCACTAGAAGAGGAGAACGCTCGCCTCCACACACAGTTCCAAACCCTCCAAGAAGCCCATAACATATTGGAGGTACAGTTACAGAACGTAGATCAGGAAGCGGTGCAGGTGGTAGAAGGTCACCTACGGACGCAGCTGGAACGCAACTCAAAACTTCAGCGAAATATGGCACTACTCAAACGCCATCTTGCGGCTGCTCAGGAAGAGAATAGACGCCTGCAAATACAAAATCAAGAGAACCTGGAGGCAGCTATTGAGAGCACACCGGGGGCACCCATCAGCCCATCCAAGTTTCAAGCAGTGACCCCCGATAATATCAAGATTATATTGGAAGATTATGCCATGCTGCTCGAAGCACATGATAAGCTATCGGAGGAGCTGGGACAACTGAAGCAGGAACACCAACAAGGAACAACAGCAGCCCCTCCAACCACCCCCTCTGCGGCTTCACTTCTCACAGACGCAGAGGCCATAAAAGATCTCCAGAAACAGGTCACTGAACTGCAAACACGCCTACTACAATATGAGAGACCATCTTCCCCTCCAGAGGCTCCCACGGACGAAGAAGTTGTGCAAATTCCTGTGGAACAAATGTTTGACGAAGAATACGATCCGCAACCATTCCCAGGAGGCCAACAAACAGAAGAAGCGCAGGACACATTCGAGGCACCACGGCCCCATGGTTACGTCAAGTGGAGGAAATAGGGAGTTCGCACGAAGAGCGCACCGTAGTGCAAAATCAGGCCATGAGGGTCATAGAGGAGACTATGTTACAATCAGCTTACTTTAAGAACCTGTCATCGAGACGCCTGATTCTCTCATCTGAACTCCAATACAGGCCGTATTATATTATCTTGGCTGATTATAATGCAGAAATACAAAGAGTCACGGGTCAGATTCCTACCTTTGCGACCCAATTTCAACCCGAAGACCTTCCTCCAGAGGTGCAGAAAGGCAAAATTCGTCAACCAACATGGCGGCAGAAACTTCTTGAGACATATCCAGAAATGCTACGCACATGGAACAACGCGCCTTTGCACCTCTTGTACAATCCATGCTACGGTCCAGTCCCCCGCCGCAGGTCGTGGAAGGCATTCAATATCAAGGTACAGAACAACGCGCAATGCAAGGAATGGCTGAACTACCCGTACATTGCGCCACCACAAGGACCACCATCGGTAGCATATATGATGGGGACCATTCGCCACTGGATGCCGCGCTTGAAGCCCATGCAAGACGTAGCAGCGCAAATGATGCTTAAAATCTTAGATATGATGCAAGTAGTCCTGAAGACCTTTAGAAATGCAGCCGCACCACAGGTACGTCTCCCGGGGTTTAGCAATGGAAATTACGACTTGGTGTATGACATGAGCACCACCCCCAGTATCCGTGTGGCTTACGCTTGGCATGCACGCATCAAATACCTCCCCGCCTGCTACAAACAGACCTTCGAAGAAATGTTCAGATCAGGTTTCTGGGAGTATCACTCGGAGGTTTTCGCACCAAAGCCAACACATCTGCTCCAACTGTTTGCTTGTGAACAAGCAATGTATTCAGAGTACTACACCACCCCGCAACCAGAGACCCCTGGTGCAATAAATTGGGATGCATTGGAAGCCGATCTAGCAAGAGGCTTAAGGATAGGAGAACATGAACTGGCCACCAATGTCATCCAATATTACATCGACCACCCGAGAGAACAAAGGTCTGTCAGGGGCGACAGACGCTAGGAAGGGGGGAGTGTTGGCACATAAGCAACAGAGGAATCATGCACAATACGGCAACAAGGCCAGATCATTTTTTCCATGGATTATGTACAACTCAAGTGATTTTAATCACTACACAAACATTGTAAATCCTGTTTTTGGTAGATTAGACTCCATTTTTTGCAAGCCGAGGAGTCCTCGAGCTTGAGGAGTATTAGAAGTACCATCGTACCAATTTTCATAATTTTTAGACTTCGTTTGAGCCCTCAAATAAGCCATGGAACCTAATTTTTAACTAGGCCGGACACTAGGTCTGGACAGGGCCAAAACTAGTCAAAAAACTATAAAAAGAGCTAGAGAGCTCATTTTGGGGGTTAGATTGTAATTGAAACGAACTTGTAAGAGCATTTTGAAAGTAATCTAAAAGCTCCATTGATTCTCTCTCTTTGTCTTGCCGTGTGTGCGCGTGTGTGTGTATGTGTGTGCATGCTTGTGTGCTTCTCACTCACGCACTTGTGCCGCCACTTGCTTGAGGTCTTCATACCATCCTCACGTCTTCCCGGATTGACATTAAAGGAGGTGCTACTCATCATTGAGCTACACATATGTTCATTATCATATACATTTTGATACATTTCTTCAAGTACATCTCTGTCTACTGCTCTTTGTTGCATCTTCATCATTATAATGATATTGTGGAATCCATTTCTATGTGTGTACTGATGCATTTACTATAATTTAGCTTGAATCAGTTAGATATAAGTGTCTATTGCTTGCATATCAATTTTCATCAAGTTTGATTTAGAGGATCTCGAGATATGAAGCATAGAAGGTGAATGTTAGCTTCTATGCTTCTATGGTGAATGTTAGCTTCTATGCTTCATAAAAGCATAGAAGCTAATAGTCACTTGACTTGTTAGATTCATTTTTTAGTGTATGGTATAAATAAATTGATGAAATGACTTGTTTTAGTTAGCTGCACATTCCAATTAGATTTTTGCAAAAGCTCTCTGGTCAATTCATACTAGGTTGTGAGCTCTTAGGAAAACACTAAGCACTTCTATTCCCAAAATATAAAGTTTATTCATATCTCTAGTATATGCAAGTTATCTATTTTGATGGAATCATTTGAGAATGAGGTCCCAAAGGACTTGGTGGTTGAAAATGCATTATTGACAAGCTAAAGGATTATGTAAAGCATCCATAGAGTTAATTTGGTATGCATAGAGCAGTTTTTGTGGAACACTAGCTCATCTCTACAACCTACCTTTCCATCTCGTCATAATGGTATGAGAGCAACAACAAATCAACATGGGAGATGGATTTCCTTAATCCATAGACAAATTGGATTCAAGTAGCTACTTAGCTTGGTCACTTAGAATGGAAGCTTACCTTCAAGGGAGACCCTCGTATGGTTACATATCTAGAGATGAGATGATACCAATCCTTAGAAGCAAAGGACAACCAACTCAAGAAGAACAAGGGAGGTTAACCACATTGTGTTCAAAGGATGCTCTAGAAAGGTCATATATTATTAACTCAATCTTTGACTTTTTTACTTCCACGCATGAGGAGTTGCAAGATGTCACAAGAGACTTGGAATGCTCTTGAAGCATTCTTTCCATCAAGTACAAAGGCAAGGAATAATCAACCATGGATGGAATACTTCCCCACACTCAAGAGAATGCCCAAGCAAAGTGTGAATGATTTGGTCACCAAAATGGACATAACAAACCAACTTGGGAGCATTCAAGAGATCATTGATGAAGAGTAGATAGTAAGGCAAGTGATCAATGGAATATAGGTAGATGAAAAATGGTAAGCTTTCACCATAGCCATGGACCTATACATGGACATGCAAGTTCTTGATTTCAATACCCTCATGAAGAATGGAGACAACTGAGAAGGTAATCAATCCTCTTATCTCTATACAAATAGGAAAATCACATTAGTCAAAACTGTTTAAGGAATCCTAAAAAACAAAGAGGAAGAGTGTAAGCCAAATACTTGAATGATGTGTGTTTGTGTGTCTCCTCCCATCCATATATACCCTCTTGTACTCTTAAAATAACAATGTTCTAGAATAGTCTAATGTCAACATGTGCCCATCATGCAACACTTATCCCCATTACTTCTAAGTACCTTAGGATATTCCTCGAGCTTTGGACCTTGGCTAGCTAGCCCTTGTCCCTCAGACACATGGTCTGATCCCTATGGATTGATGCCATGATCCCTGTGGATCAATGTCTAACACTCTCTCACCCTTGCAAAGATCATTGTCCTCAATGATCAATGAGGTAAAGTATTTGCAAACTAGAGCTTCTAATTCCCAAGTAGAGTTAGTAAGTGCTAATCCTCTCCAGGCTACTAGATACTCATGGATGACACAATTTCTCAATCACTTTTGTCTCGGATCTAGTATCTTGTCTGAAGAATGATCTATGCTATCACTTTCGTGCAGAGAAACATCCCTGGAAATGTACTTCCGAAGTTTACTATCACAAAACATTGGATGGACTCTACAATCTTGAGGAAGCTCTTATCGGTTTGCAACTTCACATCGCTTTTTAACTATCTTCCAAGGTCCACAAAACCTTGGTGATAGCTTACTACACTTCCCTGTGGATAGTGAAGTAGATCTAGTTGGTACCTGAAGAAAGACTCTATCTCCCTCCTCAAAGGATCTAGGAGATCTCTTCCTATAAGCATACCCTTTAGCCCTATCAACGACAAAATGCATCTTGGCTTTAGCTATTTCTCAATTTTCTTAGAGATTCGCTAAGAATCAGGTTAAACCTCTCAGTCTGACCATCTTTCTAAGGATGTTCACCACTACTCAACTTTAATGACACCTTTAATTTGTCAAATAAAAACTTCTAGAAGTGTCCAGTGAATGTGACATCCCTATCTGAAACTATGGATGTCGGTAATCCATGCAATCTGAAGACATGTGAGAAAAACAACTCTGCTGCCTCTAGAGCTTCTATCCTCTGTTGTGTGGGTATGAAATGAGCCATCTTGCTCAATCTGTCAACCACAACTAGGATAGTATCCCGCTTCCTTTGGGTTCACAGTAACACGAATATGAAGTCCATTTATACACTACCCTAGTTATGATCTAGAATCTATAAAGGATGCAAAAGACCTAGTGCATTTACCCTTTCTACTTTGTTGATGTGATGAATAATGCATTGTTGAACATAAGTGTGGACATCTCTAGCTAATCTAGGCCACCAAAATGTTCTTCTAACAACCTATATTGTCTTGTCAACACCAAGATGTCTTGTGTAAGGCACATCATGGTTATCATGCATGACTTTTCTTCTCAAATCTCGAAACTCTGGTACGCAAACCTTTCCTTTCCATTTGACTATTCCTTTCTTCTGTGAGAAATTGGAATATGGAATGGACTTGTTCGCTCTGCTAGAGGAAGAAATAGCTCGAACTATCCCATCTCCTAAAATAGAGTCATCACTAATGGCTCTACTAATGTGTAACAAATGTTGATCTTCCATGTGTGCCTCCTTTATCTCTTGAAGCAATGAGATTTATGGAACTGTAAAGCTCATTTGATACATTATCTATAATAATGCATCAATTACTACATTCTCTTTGCCTCCTCTATACAGGATTTCCATGTGACATTCTTGCATGAGCTCAGCCCAACGAGCCTGTCTGCCTCAAAGAACTCTTTGACTACAAAAATACTTAAGTGTATGGTGATCTGTGTATACCTTAAAGTCTACACCATAAAGATAGTGTCTTCAGTCTTTAAGTGCATGCACCATCACATACAACTCTTATTCATGCCATTAGGGGAAAAAATGAACCCTGCATGGGCCTTTTAGATTAAGGAGTGATTAGAGATGGACCAATGAGAAGAGGGTGGTGGACACACTCTAGTCCCTTAATCACATAGGCTAGGCATAGGCTTCCATGGTTTTTTTGTGGTCAAAAAGGAGAAAACCACCTTGAACTAGTGGTTTGAATTCTGTGAATGGTTTTGAAAAGCTTAGGAATAAATTAGAGCCCTTGGATTGGCTCAATGATCCAAAGGCCAAGGTTGAATTGCAAAAGTCAAGGCATCTTTGATCATGAGCCCTTGGATTTGAGAGAAGGGAAGGGTTGAGATGTAATGCATTCTAGAAAATGCGCCTTTGGATGTAAGCCCTTGGATTGGATGCTCCATCGGACGGCTCCACTTGAATTCCTCCCATTTTGGGCGCCTAGATTTCAAGCCATTGGATCAAGACATGATCTAATGGCTAAGATTGAGATCCAAAGAGGCAAAAGCGCCTTTTCATCTGTGCCATTAGATTTGCAGCTTATCGGACGGTTTAAATCCTCCCCGAAATAGTGCTCAGCCCGAAACGCGGAACGCCGCTGGATCAAGCTCTCATCGGACGCTGCAGATGACTTAAAAGATTGTTCTCAGCCCCAAATGCGGGGAGCCATCCGATTTCCCCTCATCTAAGGGTCCAAAAGCTTGCAGAACTTCTGAGAAAAATTCGTGAAAGGCTCTCTCTCTACTGCGCCATACCACGCATGTCAGAGCCTTTCTCTCTCTATTTTTTTATCACTTTCAATCGGAGCCCTTAAATAAAACCATCCAAAGGTCAGAAAATTATTCCTTTTTAATATTCAAGTACACATGCCTATGAAATAATATTATATTTGGAAATACCACTAGTGGTTTTCTATGGAGCCATAATCTCCTAGATTAAGCATTTTAATCCCTAAAAATTAGGAATCCTTACAAGGCCCATGCAGGGCTCATTTTTTCCCCTAATGCACTCGCCAATTGTGTTGTGCACTACTCCATTTCTTGCGTTCGAACACTATTGGCCTGCCATCTTGGCTCAAAATTGTCCCTATGGTGATGCCACTAGCATTGTATGTATATATGATTATGTGAGTCTATGTGTGTACATATGATTATGTATGTGTATGTGTATGTCATTACATGTATGTGTCTATGTGTGTATCTGCATGCATGCATATGTGTGTAAAAATGTGCATGTATGTGTGTGTATGTGTAAATGTGGATGTATGTGTGTGTGTATATATGTGAATGTATATGTGTGTATGGATGCATATGTGTGTATGTGTGTGTATGTGTGTATGTGTACCTCCGGTTGCAATCCTTTCTCTCTCTCTCTCTCATATACATACATACATACATAAACACAGATATGCATATCCACATATATATACATACACACATACACATGTATGCATGTGACGTGATGTGTGTGTATGTTTCTATATATATGTGTGTGTATATAAATATCTGTATAAACATATATGTAAATATGTGTATATTATATGTGTGTATATATAAATAGTCACACATATAAATATAACAAATAAAAGCAATGCATATCATGCATTATCACAACGATGAGCCATAAGTGTTCACATCTCTTTCACACATCACTTATGCGACCACCTAGTCCCAAATTCTGTCCCAAGTGAACTAAGTACATATTTTTTATCACTCTCATCATGCTCCCTACAAAAATTAAAAGAAATCATGTAAATAAAACATAAGATATTTATTTCAATTTATATGTAAAAATTATACTTCTACTGCAAGTGGACAAGGCATAGGTAGGAGTCGCATAATGCTCGCATTCTTCTCTTGAACTCCAATCCATTCCCTATAAACACTGTATTTCCCTGTGGCTCTATATCACAGTCCATCCCTAGGTGCCTATGCATGCCCTCATAGGCACCTATGCTCTACTCTCATGATCTAGAGGTGGTATAGGTGTCCTGAAAATAGGTAGATAAAAATAAATAAAAATATGTGTTATAATATCATTAAAAAAATTTGTGAAAAAAAAACATACTTATGAGCAAATAGTTCTCTTCTTGCATGTGGAGCCACATCAGATCCCTCCTCTAGTTGTTGGGTAAGCATCCGAATCATAAAATCCAACTCATCATCATGCATCTCTGAGTACTCGTGCATGACCATCCCTAAGGTATCAAGCGAAACTCTTGCTCTCATAAGACTTTTTATGAGAGTGAGTTTCGCTTTTGTCTCTCTACTAGGATCCATAATATGTGTACATATAAAACAAAATGGATTAGAAATCAATATATGTACGTGTACATATGTATGCATGTATATGTATGTGTGTGTGTATATTTATGTGTATGTATATGTATATGTATATGTATATGTGTATGTGTGCACTGTGTATGCATGCATATGTATCTATGCATGTGTATGTATATGTGTATGTTTGTGGGCAAGTATGCATGTGACGTGATGTGCATATACATATATGTATGCATGTGTGTGTATATGTATGTGTATGCATGTGTATGTGTATATGTGTGTATCTATATATATATATATTATATATATATATATATATATATATATATATATATATATATATATATATATATATATATATATATATATATATATATATATATATATATATATATATATATATATATATATATATATATATATATATATATATATATATATATATAAGTACATATATGTGTGTGTATGTGTATGTAGGTGTATATGTGAGTGTATCTATATGTGTATATGTATATGTAAGTACGTATATGTGTGTGTATGTGTATGTAAGTGTATATGTGATTCTGTGTATGTGTGTATATGTGTGTTGGCAGCAGTCAGGGAACCGAAGGAGCCACAAGACGAAGAGAGTCGGAGCAAAGGGACAGCACAAGCAGACATGGCAGTCAAAGAAGATCTGGCAAGTAGGCCATCTAAATTTTTCAGACATCAAGGAGTTGAGCACACGAGAAGACATAGCAAGTAGGGAGCTCAAAGGTATGTATGACAAATCAATAGAGGAAATCCCTACACAAATAGTGATTTTCATCACTAAAAACCATTGTAAATATCATTTCGTATTTTTGTAGCTCCATTTTGTGCAAGCCAAGGAGTCCTTGAGCTTGAGGAGCTTTAGAAGTATCTACCTGCCAATTTTCATATTTTTTAGATCTCGTTTGAGCCCTCTAATAAGCCCTGGAACCTAATTTTTAACTAGGCCTGACACTAGGTCTGAATAGGGCCAAAGCTAGTCAAAAACTATAAAAGGAGCTAGAGAGCTCATTTTTGAGGTTGGATTGTAATTGAAACAAACTTGTAAGAGCTTCTTGAAAAGTAATCTAAGAACTCCATTGATTCTCACTCTTTGTCTTGCCGTGTGTGCGCGTGTGTGTGTATGTGTGTGCATGCTAGTGTGCTTCTCACTCACGCACTTGTGCCGCCACTTGCTCGAGGTCTTCATACCATCCTCACGTCTTCCCGGATTGACATTAAAGGAGGTGCTACTCATCACTGAGCTACACCAAATTTTGGTGCCGTTGCCGGGGATCGAGCTTTGAGGACGAGCGTGTGATGGTAAGACGTAGAGTTGACGCGTTGGAGTTGTAGGTATTTTCTTCACTTTCATCTATTTTCTTGTTTTTTCTTCACCATCCTCATCACCATCATCATCATCACCATCTTCCACCTCCATTTCCATCATCACGAAAATTTCAGTTTTTGAGTATATCACCATCTCCACCTCATTTCCCTCATTTCACTTGTGAGAGAGAGTGAGGGAGCGAAATTGTGTGTGCTGTTTTTGCATGTTTCTTGAGCTGTCTTGCAGGTACAGGTCACATCATCGTCCCCAGCACTCTGCGCAGGTACGGATTTCGAAGTAACTGTCTGTGTGTCGCCGACTTCTGTCAATCGCGACCGATAGAAAAAACGCTCAAATCACCAAACAAAGTGCAAAACCATGATCTACAGGCCTAGAGCTTCCCAAAAATGTGTTTAGTTTCTTGAAATTCCTCAGATTTCTGTCAATCGCGATCGCTCTGTCAATCGCGACCGACAAACCACGACGGACAGATCTGTCAATCGCGATCGACACGTCAATCGCGATCGACACGTCAATCGCGATCGACAGCCCACGACGGCTCTGTCAATCGCGACCGACAGAGTCAACGACGGATTGACCACGACCGACGGACCATACGCGTGACACGTGTCAATCGCGATCGAGTCATCAATCGCGATCGACTCATCAATCGCGACCAACACAGTCAACGACTGTTTGACCACGATTGACAGCCCCGACGGCTCTGTCAATCGCGACCGACACAGTCAACGACTGTTTGACCACGATTGACAGCCCCGACGGCTTTGTCAATCGCGACCGACACAGTCAACGACTGTTTGACCACGACGGACAGACCCTCGCGACCGACCTGTCAATCGCGATCGACCCATCAATCGCGACTGACAGAGTCAACGATCCTTTGACCACGACTGATTGACTTTTCGAGCCACCTGTCAATCGCGATTGACACGTCAATCGCGACTGACAGCCACGACCGACCTGTCAATCGCGATCGACACGTCAATCGCGACTGACCTGTCAATCGCGACCGACAGACTTTGCGAACACGTTAGAAGGGCAAATTAGGTCAAATTTTCAAGGCAAAAAATAGTGGTTTAAATTTTGGCCAAGTGTGGGACAAACAGAAGGGTGTAGTATTGCATTACGAGGGCATGCCCCAAGTAACTCGCGAATTCCTGTTTGCCTGTTAACCTAGTTTTAATCCTGTTTTAGCCCCAAAACCCTGAACTGGCATAACTTTCTCATACGAAATCCGTTTGCCGTGATTCTTGTTTTGTTGGAAAGCTTGCGGGGAGTACAACAAAAACATCGACTGGTTATGGTTAAATTAAGATCAGGGATATTAGATAGGGTATTTTGAAGTTGACCATACCCAGGGGGAACAAAGTTCAGGGATCTCTAGAGTTGTGTCCAAAAAGTCATAGTGCAAAAATGGTGAAGTGTTACATGAATAAAAGTGATTGGTTCTGTCTTTTGAATTTAAGTCTTGAGCTAACCGTGGGCCTCTTACAGGTCCTTTGAGAGCAGCAAAGGGTACGCAAAGCAAGAGTAAGTGCAGGCTTGGGAATATGCGTCCTGGGCACACCAGGGCAATAATACAAGGAAAGGAACTCAAGGTTGGAAAACCCGCAACACCCTCTGTCAATTCTTAGTTTAGGCTAAGTGCGGGTAGTGTTAGAAGTAATTCTAGGCAACGATAGGCACAAGATAAATCAAAGACTATCTAAGAAATCAAGAGCAAGTCAAGAGATAACCTGTGTGTGTGTGAACGACAACCTTAAAGGAAAAGAACCTAACGTGAAACGACCAAACTAAAGTGCAAAATTAAACTCAAGTATTCCTAACAACGTGATATCAGACAGGAGTATAAACACGATAATCAACATAAAAAGGGAATTAAGTAATTGATACAAAGGACTCAGAAACGTGGTGGTACCTGGGACAAATTGGGTTAATCAGTTAGGCATATGAACCTTAGATCAGGACGACACCTAGTAAGAGAGAGACAAAGCCTTAGGTCTTCAGAGGCTAGTGTCAACCATACTGTGAGGTCTTGGGCCCAGTAGTTGAGTCACCACTCACATTACCCTAGATCTGATACCAGTGAATCAGAGATGTCTGAAGGCATGGACAGACCTACAGGAAGTTCAGGAGTGCCATACTTGCACAGGGTAGAAGGCCCATACAAAACGCAGTTGGAATACCTTAGGTCCAACCGATTAGGTGCCAGCATCTATGAGGACGGCCTAGGAAGATCTGTGGTACAGATTAAGAATCTTGATCAATCCATTGGATTAGAGCACCCAACAGTCAAGTTTGAAAACGGAGCATACTTGGACAAAGAAGGAACCATATACGTAGTCACCAGTCACCCAGATAGGACGGACGAATTCGGAAATGTGATCTCAGAAGCGGACTTAGGTGACTTGGAGCAAGGAAACATGGGTGTAGAACCTAGAACCCCCCGAGGCAAATCTGTTCTCACTAGAATTATCACACCGGAATGGATTCCCCAAGACAACAAGAGCATAGATCTGCTCCTCAATCGAGAAACTGACGAAGCCTTTTGGAGGTATAAATCTGATCAGCCAACTGATATAGGAACAATCATGATCTATGAGTTTAAGGATCCTGATAGCCCAGGCAGAGTGACCTACTTAGATCACACTTCGGAGAGGATCTTTGTGGTGACAGAAAATGATAGGCGTGCTTACACTTGGAAGGGTGAATTCGTTTTCCCCCAACTGAGATCAAATGTATCCTATGGTCACCTTGGAGCTGGAACATCCCAAGCTCATGGAATGCAAAGAGACAGAAGTAGAGATAGACCAGAAGTAAGCTTTGCCAACCCAGTGGGTAGAGAAAGAATGAGGACGGAAACAAATAGAGTAGAACCTGAGGTACTTAGAGCTCACAGGAATCAGAGAAATGCGGATGAGTTCCCTCTACCACGACCTAGAGAGCACACAAGGACGTTGAGACCGACTCAGCTAGTTAAGTCCATGAAGAACTACTTCGATGGCACGGGAGATCCATACGATCATGTGGCTGAGTTTAGGCAAGTCCTGAGAGCTGAACAAGTGGAGGACCTATTCACGCAGTACAATGCCTTTGGTCTGACCCTTAGGAACACTGCCCTGACATGGTTTCAGCCACTAAATGAGAGGCAGTTCAGGAGTATAGACCAACTCCTAGAGGCTTTCATTATTGAATTATCTAAGAGTGGCATAAGGCATAATACCTCCTCGCTGATTCACAGCTTCAAGCAAACCCCTCAAGAAACCGTGAGACTTGCAGGAAGAAGATTTAGGCAATATCTTGAAAGATGCCCTGTTTCGGAGCTACCTACACCAGCTAAACAAGTAGCCTTATTCTTGGATGGATTGCTAAGTACCAAATTAAGATCATATGTGTACTTGAAAGACCCTAGGACCATAGAAGAGTGTGTACGCATGTGTATTGACATTGAGGATAACCTCGGGGAGGAGTTAGAGCTTGCTAAGATATTCAAAGATTCGGATAGTGCCTCTAGCCTCTCTTCCACGCAATCCACATCAATCGAGGAACTTGCAGAGAAAGTAGCTTAGAAATTAGGTGTAACTAGCAAACAAATCCCAAGGTTTGCCCCTGTGAAAAGGTGCTATACTTGTGGTGGTGACCACATGGCGAATGTATGTCCCATTATGGCCCAACCCCAAGTCAATCCTAGTAGCCAGTACTGCACCATAGAACGGAGATACACAAATCACACAGCGCAAGATTGCCCATACAACAAACAGGCGGTTAGGCAACCCTACCCTCAGCCATACCCTCAACAGGGAAGATACCAGAACCCGTACCCTCCACAACCATATGGCAGGCCACAACAACCGTATCAGCAACCATACCAGAACCAACAAAGGCCTCAGCCTGTGTTAGCTCAACAACCCCCTGCCCCAGCTAATGTGATTCCGGTAAAGTATGTTGTTGCAGAAGAAAACCTGAATAGAGCTATAGTCCCCGTAACACCCTTTGTCATATTAGGGATGCACCCCTCCTTGGGTGAGGTGGCACTCATGCCATTTGGCATCTATTTGGGTTTATATTATATGGTAGAAGAATTAACAAAGGATTATCTCTTATGAGTAAACAGGGACTCTAGAGAGAGTCGGGAGATGAGAGATTCGAGGAGCTCGGCGGTTGGGAGGCAAGTTCGAAGAGCATCTCTGTGTGTGCGTCGAAGCAAAAGGTTTTCACGTGTAACACTGGTATCAGAGCGATTGCGGTCGCTGAGGGCATCGCGTGCGCCACCTATCAGCCGCTACGGACGTGGGATTCGAACCCGTCACCTATTCAAAGGAAGCCACAAGCTTTACCACTCAGCTAAAGCCACGTGATGGTTACTATTCAGTGCAGTTCTTATTGAGGACATGAATTTGCAGAGCATTTCAATGAGTTTTTGCGAATGATTCCATCGTAGCTCCCCGATGAAAGTATACTGTCATGTTATACTAGAGCTATGAAGGTAATATTGGTTGAGGATTCAATGCACATCTCCTTAGAACTTGAGGAGGGTTTAGGTGAAGCATCATGAAGAAGAAAAAGGACACGGTTCATACTTTTCTCTCGAATGGGTAGCGGATGTTGCTTCTTAGTTCATTCATGCCAAGCTCAGGTAGGAAATAAAGCCCAAAGAGAAGAGGTATACCACTTCCAAGCTCAGGTATGAAAGTTAAATTTGTTTTTTCCCAGATTAATTATTGTAATATTCTAGTCTCGGGAAAGAGAAAGGAAAGGCTTTAGGCAAAGCTCTTTGAGGGAAATCAAAAGTTTAGGGGAGTATGAGATATATACTCTCATCTAGAATCAAATATTCCCTCAAATTACGAGAAAGTGAAACTCTCTCTCTATCTCTCTCTGTAATCTCCTGTAAGGAAAAGAGCTCTGGTAGTGGAATCTATTCCACTTTCCCTTTCCCTTTGAAAGAGATTCTTTTGAATCCATTAACTCTACTTATCCATGACTGAGAACATGCACATAAGTTGTCCATGTTTTCCCTTCTAAAATAGTGGAGAATCATACTCCCCTATGAAGGAAATTATATTGACAAGTAGAATAACAAATTCCTTCTGAAATATAAACTAAGAGATGTTTTCTAAACACCTCTTCTATCTAAAGGAAAATATGATCTATTCTTCTTCTATGAAGAAATCATATTTTTCCTTTCCTTCTTCTTCTCTCAAAGAACAGGAGCTAAAGTGAGACCACTGAGCTAAAGTGAGATCTCTTATGAATCTCTGAGCTGATTCCCACTTTCTCCTTTCCTTGAAAGAGAAACTGATGAATTTATTTAGTCCTCTCTTCCATATGTAATGCATAATCCTTGATTACACATCTTCCTATGAAGATGAAGAACATATCTCCCCTAACCAATGAAAGTGTATGTAATGAAGAGTGGAGAAAATAAATTCCTAATAAGGGTCAAAGCCCTCTACTGAAATGGTCAGCAATGATGTGACATGATACCGTAAACATATGTGTATCCATAGTGAAGAACTATCTCTGCCAACCATACTCTGTGCATGGATCTATATGATCCAATCAAACTGATGAAATTATCCTTCCTGAAAGAAAAAAAAAAAAAAAATTATCCTTCGGTTGTCTAGATAGAAGTGGCACTCTTCTATCTAGAGCAAGAAGGAGATCAGTTAATCATGATGGTTAGAATGAGTCTCACTTGTAAACTCTAGAAAGAAGCAGTTATGCTATTTTCAGTGATGGTCTTTGACTAGATGAGATAATCTAGTTATTGACATTAGTTAGACTGGGAGTAGATTGATGATACTTCTCTTTTGAGTTTCCAAGAGATAGGAATATATCTAACCTAGTAGGGTACCAAACTCTTAGTTGGTGTTACATCATGAGTATGATGAGTAAACATCAGTTAGGAGAATGGGTACTTAGGCATTACCTGAATCTCAAAGGGAATGCTTTCTGCATTCATATGGCAAACTACAGGGAAGAGAAATATTAGAGTTTGCACAAGTGCCAATAGATGCTCTTCCAATAGAACCTAGTCCAATGGTAAAGGATGACAAACCACAGATTTCTTGGTTGGTGAACTGTAGAGATTGCATTTTACTACCAAGAAATTCTTAGGTATGAGCTAGATGATGGATTTGCATAGTTCACAAGGTAGTTTAGACAAACCTACTACTTGTGATTACACTCAAGGTTAGCAAGACCTAGAGTGGTATGAGGGAAATCTATCATGTACTCCTAGATGGGTTTGAAGTCACTTTTTATGGGACTTTGTTCTATATTTCAGAGGAACATATGGTTTACTGTCTTCATTATGGTATGGTCAAGCTTATCAGCTTGGCACCTTACACTTGCTTTTCTTACTATTACTCCATAGAGCAAACATCATATGGACTTAGGTCATTCTAAGGATGTTATATGTTATGGGAGTGACAGTTTGGAACTTGAGTGTATATGAGAGATAGTAGGCACCACTCAGATGGTTTCCCACCTTTGAGATGATCTCATATGAGACTTCTTAAGGGGAAGGATACGGGGAAACAACACACAGAGATGACCATGTACACAGAGTACATGGGGTTCAGGGGAGTCCGAGCACTTTCTTCTACCATTATGGACATTTCATTTACATTTTCGAGGACGGAAATGCTTTCAAGGGGAAGGAAATGTCATATTAGGGATGCACCCCTCCTTGGGTGAGGTGGCACTCATGCCATTTGGCATCTATTTGGGTTTATATTATATGGTAGAAGAATTAACAAAGGATTATCTCTTATGAGTAAACAGGGACTCTAGAGAGAGTCGGGAGATGAGAGATTCGAGGAGCTCGGCGGTTGGGAGGCAAGTTCGAAGAGCATCTCTGTGTGTGCGTCGAAGCAAAAGGTTTTCACGTGTAACATCCTTGCTTTCTGAAAGTGACCCGAGTGACCATAGCTTTGGTTCTACACATGTTGATAGTCCCCAGGCGTACTACATGCAGTCTCCAGAACATGGTGAGTCCTATTACAGCGAAGAGCCAAATGAACCTAGTTGGGAGTCAGATTACACAAACGTCATGTATACAAACCCCAACCCTAGGCCTCAACCTAGGCAAGTAAGACCTCCATTCCCAAGAGGACCGTGCTACAGATGCCAAGGAGATCACCTCATTCGTGATTGCCCCTTACCTCCACCTACACAAACTCAGTCAGTGACGATCCAAGGCTTTTGCCAAGATTGTGGAAAAGAGCATCTCTTATGAGATTGCCCAAAGAACCCCAATAATATGCCAAAAATCACTCCTATCAACGTTATTGGGTTAGTGGTAGATTCCACAGGAAGTGTCACTTCCACTACTCCCATACAGGTAGTCACTCGAGCTCAAGCATTGCAGCAGAATCAAGGGGTAAACCAGGATAAGAACCCAGAGACTAGTGAAACCGAGAGCATAACAAAGAAAAGGACTAGAGCATGGAAAGATAGTCGGGAAAGAATGAAAAGACAATGGGCCAAAAACATGAGTGAACTCGAGGAAAGCATAAGAGAAACCAAAGCTAGGATAACTGAAATCACCTCTCAAACCCCCTCTCACACTATCCCACCACCACCATTCCCATCGCCATCCGATCCGCCACCTTCCAACCCACCTCATACGATTCCACCACCCCCTAGAGTAGGATCAGTATTAGCTGATCCCACTCCTGAAGATATAGACATGATGCTTAAAGCATATCAGGCTAGAATCCAAGAAGGGCCAAATGTCACAGATCATGACAAGTGTTACCCTAGAGCTGACCTAGAGATAGAAAGAACCAAGCTTTGCGCGAAAATGGTCGCATTGGCTCAGACTATGTTTGAAGCCAGTCGCCTTTTCAATTACTCGGGCTCAGCCAAGACGCAATTACACTTGGATGGACTTCTGGAGAAGTTAGAGGGCATAATTGCAAGATCGGCCAAGGAAGAAGAAAATCAAGAAAGAGATAACGCAAGCAAAAATGTGACCCATCCCCCACCGAGAGCTTATGTGCCAAATTCCATTGAACCAGACAATTCCCCCCCCTAGAAAGAATGGAGAATCTAATGGCCCAATCACAAAAGGAACCAGCCTCTCAACACAAGGGCAAGGCAAGTGAAAGAGTAAGCATTCCTGCCCAAGAAGCCTATGTGCCTAACTCTACGGAGCCAGACACATCATCTTCTATGAATCGGTTCACACCAGAATTCCTACGTGAGATTCAAGAAGACAAATGGGCTAAGGAAAGTGAAGTCCCTCCTCCCATTGAACTTGTGGATGATGCACATGACCAATTTCCACAAGACATCCCATCCATTTATGGAGAGCAGGAAAGTACCCAATCTCAAGAAAGATTAGACTTCGAGTCTAATTCTTTACAAGAACTACCCCATTTCACAGGCCCATGGGAAGCAAGGTCCACCTGTATGAGAGCACCTACAGTCATGGTAAGAAACGAAGATTCAGTCATACCTAGGAACACAGAGGTAGTGAAGAACACCAAAGTGCAGTGTAATGTCAAGTTAGAAGAGCTACTCAAGGTTAGACCTGAATTATGGAAACATGTCGCCAAACAAGTACCAGAAATAGCTACACCTCGTTCCCAGGTAGGATCCCAGAGAACAGTGCCAGAGATACCCTTGGATAAGATAGGAGACATGTGTGAAGGTGAAGAAGGGAACACCTATCTTCCCATTACCTACCAGGAGTACACCACCAAGGCAATTTTGGACTCAGGCGCAGGAGTTGCAATTGCTACCACTTCCCTCTGGAAGCGTTGGGGCAAGCCAGCACTCAGGCCAACGAGAATGAAATTGCAGATGGCCGATGGTCATATTGAGAGACCCTTAGGATTGCTAGAAGGAATAACTCTCACCACTTGTGGTGTCGAGTTTGAGCATACATTTGCCATATGTGACTTTAGCAAAAATCATGCCTATGAGATGATTTTGGGAAGACCATTTATGCGACAGTTGCAAGTGGTACAGGATTGGGGAACCAATTCTCTGTACCTGCAACACTTAGGTGTTACGACCAAAGTCAATCTCAAAGATTACTCTCATAGAGATGTCCCTCCTATCCAATGGAATCCCATCCATAGAGCCAAAGATGATACTGAATCGGTGCATTCCATAGGGTCAGGATCCTCATGGATGCATGAAGACACCCACTTATGGATGTGCAAAGTAGCAGTAGAAGAAGAGAAGAGAGAAAAGGCCAGAGAAATAGGTGCAAACGAAACACATAGACCCACTCAAGACCCAGCCTATGCACCTGTAGTCTTTCCTGATGAGGAATTTGAACCTCACGGCTGGGCAGAAATTTTAGCAACAATGGATGTAGCTATCAATGAGGAACAATGGACACCTCACTGTGATGAGGATGGCTATGACATTTCAGTCTTCTCCATAGAGCCAATCATGGGAGAGGCAGTTCTAGAAGAATGCGACCCGAGCCCTGATGCATTTGAGGATGCAAGTGACTCCGACCTAGAGTCAATCATTATGGACCCACCTTTTGCATCAGATGAAGAATACTTCCATGAAGTAGACTTTCAACCCCAGAGGCATGGAGAGCTTACAAACGATGTAAGATTAGCAACACAGGTGACCCCGAAGGAAGAAGGGAAGAAACGAAAGAAGAAAGAAGTCTCACCAGAAGAGGAAGAATCTTTGTTTGAGGTCCCAGAAAATTTCAAGAAGTACGAGATAGACGACAGGAGAGTCATGATAAGAATGCCTAAACGAGAGGCACAATCAGGAGAGGCCTATGATAACAAAGAAACCACCAAGAAAGTAGTAGTGGCCCTAGAAGAAGGAGAGGAGAGATGCACATACATAGGCCATGACCTAACAGAGGAAGAGGAGCATGCGTTAATTGCCTTGCTAAGAGAATACAGAGATGTATTCGCTTGGAGTTACAAGGATTTGAAAGGTGTTGACCCTGATATATGCTCACACACCATCCCCATGACCTCGGATGCTAAACCCTCTAAGCAAAAGCCCTATACATATAACGATAATTACGCTGCTAAGATCAAAGAAGAGATAGATAGACTGGTTGAAGCTGGATTTATCTATGAAATTGAGCACACTGAATGGGTATTCCCCATCGTAGTGGTGCCCAAGAAGAATGGCAAGCTGCGTGTGTGCATTAACTTGAAAAAGGTTAATGCAGCCACGATTTGAGATAACTATCCGCTTCCCATCACAGAACATCTCTTAGAAAGAGTGGCAGGCAAGGAAGTGTACAGCTTCCTTGATGGATTTTTGGGTTACAATCAAGTAGCCATAGCTCCAGAGGATCAGCATAAAACGGCTTTTGCCACAGAATGGGGCATTTTTGCCTTTAGAGTAATGCCATTTGGGCTTACCAATGCACCAGCTACCTTCCAGAGGCTGATGTGCCATGTGTTTCAGGAGTTCCTGAGGAAGAGTTTAGAGGTCTATGTTGATGAGCTTTGTGCTCATTCCAACATTAGACAAACCCATATCCCTGAGCTCAGACAAATCTTTGACAAATGTAGAGAATATCAAGTCTGCCTGAACCCAGAAAAGTGTGTTTTTATGGTAAGGCAAGGCAAGATTCTAGGACACATAGTGTCAAAGAATGGCATATCTACTGATGAAGAGAAAGTGAGAGCTATAGCAGAGCTACCTAGGCCAAAGAATGTCAAGGAAGTACAAGCTTTCATGGGGCATTGTGGTTATTACCGACGATTTATACACATGTATGCTGTCATTGCAAAGCCCATGTACGGACTTCTGACTAACTTTGAGTGGACGGATGAATGTGAGAATTCCTTCCAGGAGCTTAAACGAAGGTTGTGTTCAGCACCAATCTTGACCACACCAGATTGGAATAAGCCTTTTCATGTTCATGTGGATGCATCCAATTATGCCATTGGATGCGTGCTTGCACAACCTACTGGTGAAGGTAATATGGATCTTCCAATTGCCTATGCCAGTAGACAATTGAATGCAGCTGAACGGAATTACACCACTACAGAGAGAGAAGGCTTAGGCATGGTATATGCAGTGAAAAAGTTTAGACATTATCTGCTTGCAAATAAGTTTAAACTTTTTACTGATCATCAGGCATTGCTATACCTCGTAAACAAGCCATGCAATACAGGAAGATTAGTGAGATGGTTTCTCTTGCTCATGGAATATGACTGTGAGGTTGTGGTAAGGAAAGGGAGGACTCATTTAAGAGCAGATCATCTCTCTAGGCTCACATCGGGAGAAGCCCCACAAGGAGTATCAGATGACCTTCCTGATGCTTACTTGTTTAATTTGGAAGTTGTACCGCAGTGGGCTAGGCCATTGGCACCAATATTGACATACGGGCCTAACCATCCAGTGGTAAACACACGGAATAGAGAGGTTGTAAAAGCCCAAAAGTACCACATCATGGCAGGAAGCATGTACAAGCACACAGATCAAGGGATCTTGGCTTGTTGCGTAGAAGAGGATGAGTACGCTAAATGGTTGCAACTAGCACATGTAGGTGCGTTAGAGCAACACTACTCAAAGCAACGAACTTTACAGACCCTAAAGAGACTCGGAGTACATTGGCCAACTATGGAAGCGGATGTCCAAAAGTTGTGCAAGGAATGCCCAATCTGTTGCACTAAACCACCTGTGGAACACGCCACTCTTTATCAAGTATCCATTGTGCCAGATTGGAGTGAACCTCTAGTATCCTTCTTGAGGACAAAAACATTCCCGTCAGACATGAATCTGGCTAGGAAAAGGAGTTTAGAACAAGAAGCCCTGGATTACTCACTCATTGGTGATAATCTATACAAGCGTGGTAAAGACGGCTACCTGAGGCTATGTGTCCATGAAAGTGAATATCTTAAGATCTTGGAAACTGCTCACCAAGGTGTAGCAGGAGGACACTTTGGACCGGATCGGGTGATCAAGGCAATACTATTTGCAGGCTTCTGGTGGCCTACCCTTCACATGGATGCACATACCTATGTGAAACGGTGTGATGTCTGTCAGAGGACTCAGTATCCTATACGCAAAGATGAGATGCCACTGAAACCTATGATGGGTGGACGTGCATTTTCTAAGTGGGGAATAGACTTCGTAGGTCCTATTAATCCCCCAGCTAAGGGTTCTCATGCAGAATACATCATTGTTGCAACAGACTATCTAACTAAGTGGGTAGAGGTAAAAGCCACGACAAAGAATGACGCTCAGACAACTGCTAAATTCTTGTTTGAAAATGTATTCACAAGATATGGGCTACCTATAGAGCTAGTAAGTGATAGAGGCACACACTTCTTGAACGAAGTGATTGAAAATCTACTCCAAGAATTCTTGGTAATACATAAGAAGTCTGCCCCCTATCACCCTCAAGCTAATGGACAAGCTGAGAGCACTAATAAGATCTTATGTAATGTACTGACAAAATTAGTGAACACTAAACGCTCTGATTGGGACATACAGCTACACCATGCTGTTTGGGCATACCGAGTCGCCTACAAAACGGTACTCCAAGCCACCCCCTTCCTGATGGTATTTGGCCAAAACGCGGTGCTACCCTTGGACTTCTTGATACCTACATTGAAAGTAGCTCAAGAGCACGAATGGACGGGTCATGAACTCTCCTCTAGACTTTTTGACCTTGAACGATTAGGAGAAACAAGACTGAGAGCAGCTGCAGGAATCTATGCAGCTAAGAAGAGGCAGAAGGCATACTTTGATGCCCATGTGAAGGATAAGGGCTTGAAAGCAGGAGATCTAGTTTTAGTCTATACACTGAAACAACACGCAAGGAAGCTAGAAAGGAGAGGCTACGGACCTATGATCATCAATAGGATCTCCACGAGTGGAGCAGTACAACTAGCCACCTTAGAAGGTGATATTCTCCCAAACTATATTAGCAGATGCAGAGTCAAGCTGTATCAAGAACCCCTCACGGAGGAAATGCTCAGCCGACTCAACACTGCCAAGAAACGCAAAGAGGAAGAAAAGCGAATTTGAGAAGAAGCTCAAGCAGAAGCTTTAGAACGCATCAGAAGGATGAAGTTACGAAGGCAAGGTAGAGATCAGCCTAGAACGAATGACTATGCAGATCAAGGATATCATATGGCCATGTGTGAAGTCGCAGGAACAAGCTCGCATAGGATAATTGATCGACGTCCTTTCATAACCCTAGATATAGGACAAGGAAAGAGTGCAAGGACCGTAAGAGCTTTGATTGACTCACGTGCAGCCACTAGTGCTGTTAAATTGTCTTACTGTCAAGAGTTGCAGTTAACTGTCAATCCTGTGGAAGCATATCTCATAGGGTTGGGAGGCGTGGAAACCCCTTGCATGGGCGAGGTGGAACTTCCCCTCTACATTCATGATGAGGCAATGATAGTTAAAGTACTAGTGTGTCAAGATGAGGACCTCACTGAACCCCTTGTCTTGGGTCAAGACTTGATCTATGACCAAGCAGTCAACTTAAACCTAAGAAGTGGACTTCTTCGGGTATGGGTCAATCATAGTCAAATTATAGTAGAGTTAGATAATGGAGCACTCAAGGAACTAGGAAAGGCACAGACTCCTGGTCCCTCCAGGGGTGCACTTGAAGTTGACCATGCTGTTCTTGTCCAAAACTATGTGTTGCAGAGGAAGGATATTCTCAAAAAAGGAGTCAAGGATGCAACGGAACTCCCTTCTTTTCCAAAGGCCAGAAGGAGGCAGCAACCAAAGGTGGATCAAAGGCAGAAAAAGCAGAGTACTACCTATGCCGGAAATCAAAAGTACCTGCGCAGCAAAATGTCTCAGCAAGTGAACCAAGTGTGGGTGCGGAAAGGCGAACACCCGGTTGCACTCACGCCAACCACACGGGCAAAGCCTCTTATTAGTAACCAACAACACGACACTAATAAGAAGTCTTTCAGAAATTCTTCTGCTAACGTGGAAACTATTTGGGTGCCCAAGAAGTCGATGAAGGCTAGCCCACAATCAAGACAAATTTGGGTGCCTAAGGCTTGCTTGCGGGCGCAAATAGCTACGCCGAGGCCACAACCTATACAGTGTAACCCATTCACTCGCACAGCCAACATTCACTCGTTTCCAACACTCAGGAACACACCAAGGCCCATGAGCACGAACATAATCGCTTGTAAATGGGTCCCTAAAAAGCCTCATTTTCAAGTCGATACACCTATAAAGCTCTCTAGAGTCTCTACGAAACCAAGAACAAAACCCATCCACTACATTTGGCAGCCTAAGACCTGTAATAAACCCCCCGACCCCAATTTGTAAATTCATCCCCACTTACTAACTGCATTAGTCTCCTAGGATTACCCAAGCATTAACTACACACACTGTCTTCGTGCACTTACTAACCACTAACTCACCATCTACCTCATGTTAATGTTGTAACGGGGACAACAACGGCTTTATTCTGTCCATTACGATGTTAACACGTGGTTCTATATTCTCATTCTCACACAACCAACCAGCAAGCAGGGCCATGGCAGAAGCAGGAGGTGCCAGTTCTCAAGCCGGATCCGATGCACAGATTGTGGACATAGAAACACTCCTCCTCGAGCCACATCTCACCGCAAGGCTGCAAGAACTTCAAGCTGTGCATGTGCTCCCCATTCAGGATCCTCCTCAAGGGCACACCTCTCAAGTAGGCAAACACGCTCACTGGTTCAATGATGTCGCTAGACCATTGGGCAATGGAACCTAGCTGAATTGGAATTTAATGGTAAATGGGGATGTTACCACTTTTTCACGCGCGAGTTCGAAAGCTATCAAAACGCCGAAGTCATGCGATCAGTATGGACCAAAGCCGGTGTGGACAGTTATTTCAGGGCCCACTTACCAAAGCCGGATTTCTTACGATGTTCATATCTTATCAGTACCATCACGCCAAGCAGGGCCAAGGGAGGCGACAGCACCTTTGTGTTACCCTCACTGCTGCCGGGTCATGAGCTTAAAAGATTCAAGCTGACCCTTAATCTGGTACGAGAAGCGTTGGGCATGTATGGCATGCACATCCCCACTGAAAAGGAAACCATGGTTCCAGGTCGAATGAAACACAAAGATCTTAATAAGCTGAAGGATATGGTAGCGATGACACCTACCATTACCCTTCACCTGCGGACCGTCATGCAACATTTTGCTTTCCCCGCCCAGGAAAGATTCACAATGCCCCCAAAGAAAATATGGTTCAGCTTGTACCTGGCAGAGACAGAAAGCCTTCCCATCAATGTGCCACACTGGATCATAGATCAGATCCACCTGGCCCATCAAAGGTGGAACAAGAAGCAGAAAAATGTGCTTCATGGATGTTGCGCTCTAACAAAGATAATCTACCGATGTCTGGCCTATGACGTGCCTATTCAGAGGGCACTCATATGGCCCCGGGCCCAGGAATTCGAGAGAAGGCTATCAGCGGCAGGTCCCCCATCAAAGAAGATGAGAGGGGGAGTACAATTACCCTGCGCTCAACCAAGGGGAGCCACTACTACACCAAAAATTACCCCTCCCCAGACACGACGCGTTAGGCCATTCACAATCCGGCTACCAAGACCAAGCACAGATGGACCTAATCTGGTATTTCCACCCGTCCCATCAGATCTAGAATTCCCACAGGGTTTTACTCTAAATGATCTCACGGATGAAGAAGTGGCCCGACTGATCTATGACTCTAATCTCGAGACGGAAACAGAACGTGCTCAGGAACCACAACCCCAGACAACGAGAGCAGCCCCCACCCGACCAAAAGTGGTAGAAGTCGACGTAGAGGAACAAGAGGCAGAACAAGAGGAAGAAGCCTACGAGGAACAAGAATATGACGAGCTTTCCGAGCTGGCAAGTGCCCCTGCGTATTCGGCACAAATCAAAAGACTATATCGAACCATGCAACTAGTTCAAGAACAGCATAAGATGTCACTGGAATCAGGCAAGAAACTCATGAACCAGTTGCTAGCTGAGGAAGGTGTGGACGATATGTTCATTGAGTCCATAAACCTTCATGCCGACGCAGTAGGATTGGATGAGGCCATCCATGAGGCAATGGCCTATATTCACAGATTTGAGAAGAGGGTTCCCATTTGTCCCAGGAGGTCCGGGAAACAAATTCATATCAATGTATGAGCACCAGGAGAGACAACGCAAGCAGACGACCATCAGGAAGCACCACTGTCACCACCATCCCCACCTCGCACTACACAATTCACTCCACCACATGACACTAGCACCACCACGTCCACTACCACCACCATTGTCATGGGAATCCCACTCTCTCCGGGAATCCAATTCGGGGGAGTCACCATGCCCACTTTCACCACTCTTTTCACTGACGTCACATCCACTCTTTTCACTGATCCCCATCTACACTGTCACTCAAACAATTGACACTATGGAAACATCTCCTGCCACAGCACCGCTCCCTCCCCCCATGCCACCTTCATCTCCCATACCCCCTCCACCCACATCTCCACTTGCATCCACATCATTCACAACTCCCCTTCCCGCCCCCATTCCCCCTGCATCTTCACCCCTCCCAGCATCATTTAATGTAAATAGCATATTTTTAGCATTAAATCAATGTGTATATCAGCTTCAGAATGAGTACAGAGCTTTGGACGGCCGGTATCAACAACTGACAACACACCACCAGAACTTACAAAGGCAATTTCACATTCTACAAGAGGAAAATGCAGAAGTGAATCAACATTATACAATGCTTGAGTAGGCTCACCAAACACTATTGGAGGCACCACAACCATCAACAGAATCAGGTGTCAAACAACTAGAAGCCTTGCTCGAAGTATACCAGGCCGATAACCTACGAGTCAGACGCAACTTGGCGCTACTAAGGAAACATATGGCCACAGCACTGGAGGAGAACAAGAGACTGCAAAAACAAAATGAAGAGAATTTGGAAGCGGCAATGGAAGGCTCCCCTCACGAGATAGATCTAGAGCAGTTCAAAGCAGTTCCCACGGAGACGATGAAAACCATTTTGGAAAGCTATGCAGATCTCCTGGAAGCCCATGGTGACTTGGAAAGAGAGCGTGACACACTTCAGAGCAGACTTAAGGAACAGGAGGAACAACCGAAGAGTGTCCCATCAACCTCCACGTCAGACGAAGTAAAGGCCTTAACTGAGCAGGTAGCAGAATTACAGCAGAGGTTACTGACATACGAGAGGCAGCCATCTCCAGTGGTAGAACCAGAGCAAGAAGAGTTGGTCCCTATTGAGGTAGATGATTCGTACGAGGAACCGTTGTGGTCGCGATCCGAAATTGAAGCACGAGAATCAAATATGACACATCTGTTTAAAGTCATCTGGAGATCCATGCTCGTATTGGTTGCGTGAATGATCTTGTCTTTGTCATGAGGCTCCACTATATTCAGCATGTCCTCATAATAAAGAGAATGTTAAGTTTATATCTGGAATGGACATAGAAGGAATCGTACGTGGTTTTTTTTAGAAAAAGGTAGCGCACACATGGAGGAAGACTCGTACGATCACAAATAGAAGGAAGGCAGTAGTGCACATATCTAGGGGGGGCTGCCAGTTCACACGGGGGGTGGAAGTTTGACAGATGCTCGAGAGAAGAGAAATTGGCGAGTGCGGGCTGAAGCCTTGATCTGAGGAAAAAGAGAACTCTTTGATAGGTGAAAAAAGGAAAAGAGGAAAGACAGCTATTCAGATCAGGGGGGGAAAAGCGTGCAACAAAGAGAGGAGGGGAGCGATACAGAGCTCTGAAAGGAGGAAGGAGAGAGTCGGCAGAGAAGCGGGGCCTGGATACAAAGGATTGGGGAACTTGATAAGGGAATGGTTTTTTTTAGAGAAATGGGAGGCGCGCTGCTACTCGGACAATGATGATGCACATTTGACAACGTATTCTTTGAGGCATTCTGACATATACAAGAGTGCTAGGTTGGTGATTGATTGAAAAATGATGCTCAGTGCACAAACACTGCAATAGATTTATACGCATGCTGATGCAAAAAGTACAATTGAATGTATTGACAATTGTTATATACTATTTTCTGAGGACTGCATCGATTCAAAAAAATCTCTGCTTCCATCAACTCTGTGTTGATGCATCTGACAGTCGTATTTGAAGTAGATTCGATCATGTGAAGCAGGGATTCTCAGAAAACATGAGAGCATATTGCAGCTGCTGCGGTATCTGATGGAAAAGACATTCGATAGAGATGCATCTAACGACCACCATCGAAAGAATTCATGAATGACTTCAGGCTGAGGACTCTGAGAGGTAATGAAGCAACTCTAAGATATTCTGGATAGCCGGCAGAGAGCAAGGAAGACACACCTATGTGGTTTGCATCTCTGTCTCTGATGATTTGTGTTGAATCTAGACTTTGTTTCTGTTTTTGGTTGAGTTACTGTGAATTGATGGCAAAACGATCCATGTTCGGATTATTCTGATTATCCTCTGATTAGTAGACCACACACATACATTATATATATCTTACAGGATTTTTAATTAATGTTTTGTTTTATGCGATCGATGCTATTGTATACATTAAAATATTGATATATGACTAAAAAAAAAATTGGAAGCAAAGTTCGACTTTCTGATAGTAATACAGAAATTATGGGTGTGCTATCTTTTATATTTTGGACATTCATATTGATCGCTGCCATAAAATATGTATTTATTGTGCTAAGAGCCGATGACAATGGTGAAGGTATGCTTATTTTACTGCTATCTTATGTACCGTTTGAGCAGAGCAGTAATCACATTGTTTTCTACAGTGAGAAGACTTTTATGATGCATAGCCTATATTTAGCATTCATATGTCATAATTTGCATTACTTTTAGCTCATGATTCACAACATATTCTCATATTCAAGTTTTAGTGTAGGACAGCAAATTTTGTTTGTAATCATGTAATTATTATGAATTTAAGGAGCTGAAGTTTTCATTTAGCATTTTTTTTTTAAGACTGCATAGCAGTTGTTGAAGTAGATAATATTCAAACCACTGTAGGTGGCACGTTTGCTTTGTACTCCTTGCTGTGTAGACACGCAAAGTTTAGTCTTTTGCCTAATCGACGGGCACTAGATGAAGAGCTGTCAACATACAGGATAGAGTTAACACCTACAACTCAAAACTCCCATATAATCAAAACATTCATAGAGAACCATCAGTATTTTCGGACTGGCCTTCTTATTGCAGTACTACTTGGGACATGTACGGTAATTGGTGATGGTATACTAACACCCACTATATCTGTTCTTCCAGCAGTCTCAGGCCTCAAGGTGAAAATTGAAGATCTTCATGAACGTAAGCACATATTATTTACTTCTACTTGCCTGTGTTATCCTGATGGGGCTGTTTGTTCTGCAACACTATGGCACACGTAATGTTGGCTTCATGTTTGCTCCTCTTTGCGCTAAAAGATGGGTACTTTATTTATGTAGAGAGAGAAACATAGAGACAAAAAACAATGGTTTAAAAAAAAAACCTGAGTACTCACTTGAATGTGGTTGTGGAAATACAAGAAGCAAGGATTAGTGTGAGTTATTGATTAAGAATAGAAACAGAGGCTTATTTATCTCATACCGTTTTTTTTCTACTCAAATCTATTTTGTCAAATGAACACTTTGTAACTTGCCACTCGATCTATTTGCCCTCGTATACATGCAGCTGTTACCAAGAAAGTATGACGGTATCCTGTAGTTTGTTGGCGTTTTGGTTCAGCTCAGTAATAAGAGCCAGTTTGCATACAATTAGTATGCTTGATATGTGGTTGATTCCTTTCACATTTTATATATTTTGATATGGGCACCTTGATGGGGCACTTTTTCTCTGCTGCATCTTATTCACATAGTTTTGAGGTGCTTCTGATGCGATGACATCTCGTTTAGATGGCAGTGGAAGTGCAAATCTTCAGCCATAGAGGGAAAAATATGTTTTTAAATACAAATAAAAAGGAGTGATACACATGGGTAACCATACTCATTCAATTTCTCCTTCCTTTCCATGAAAATCGACGACATACCTGGTGAACCCGACGTGAAAGGAGGGGGTGAGTGAATTATAGAGCCGCAAAGATTAGCATAATCAAAATGGAAGAGATCCTAGCTCAATTCCTACGATTTCAAGAAGAGGATAGGCGTCAAAAAGCCATCCAATCACTTCATGAACGTCTAGTCAATCGGTGTGGCTTTTTCAATGGAAAGAATGTCTCAAAGTTCTGCAAAGAATATGAACTCGAGGCCAAATATCTAGGTGTCGGACTAAGTCCGATGACGGAAAAAGAACTATGCGAAAACTTTATCTATGTGTCGGATTACGACGTGCGAGACCAAATAATGCGAATAAATCAAACGACATGGTCCCAATACAAAGCGACACTCCTCAAGCAGTTTATGCTAGAGGATCTTGATAAAGTAACTCGTAGATCTTTCCTGAGGTGGGTTCATATGCCCAAAGACCAACCAATTCTTGAGATCAAAGAAGAGTTTGAGCGACAATATGATGATCTTTCTGAGCACGATAAGAGGTGCATAAGTCATGAAAGAGTTTCGTTGTTTCTTCGAACAATCGATGTTAATGCCCGAGAAGAGTTAATTCCACTTCTACAAGATATAGACTCCGACTCAGGACTCACAGAGGATTGGATGCTCGTCCATGAAGCTGTGATGAAATACGTAAAGAAACAACAAACAATAGAGAAATTTCTAAATGATTGGAGAACAGATCTTCAAACAGAGGAAAATTATAACCATGTTCCAAGCATTTTACCAATCGTGGATAATGTTCAAGTCCATGAGGTTGTAGAAACCCCATTTGGGCATGAAGTAGATATGCATGGGCTTGATATCCATAGTGATGATGGGAAATATGAAGAAACTTCTAAAAGTGCGATCGATGTAACCTCAAAGGTTACAAGGTGCCAAGAGCCCCTAGACTTCTTTACAATGATTATATCTTTAGGTGCCATAAGTGGACAAAGCCCGAAGGTGGGAGGATCAAAGGAGCAAGTGGAAGCTAATCAAAATCAAACCAAACTAAATCAAAATCAAACCAAACAAACAACAAACATAAAACAAAACAAAAACCAACAAAACCCAACAAGAAATCAAGATGAAGCTTCCTCTACTCTGATAAATTCCTCACATCGAATAAAAGATAATCAAACAAATCAAGAAACATATCAAGATGCAAACAAAGAGATAGAGATATCTAGAAGGCTCATAGGTGACCAAATAGAGATAAAAGATGAGATACAAATAGAGAACCTAATAAATATGATTGAAGATCGAGCTCGAGATGCATCCTTACATGATGACATCGGGCAAGATGTGGAGTATGATTGGATGTCACTTGATGGTGATGATCCTTTTCTAACACAAGATTCGGATAGAACTTCTGATCTAATGACTGAATTACATGAAGGAACTCCCATGGAACATGATGTTGAATCTAAGGACCTGTCAATAGAAGATCCGATGGGTAAGAAAATGGATATGCAAGAATCCGCATTATACATGCATACAGAGATGCAAGAAAAACGAACTTACTTATATGAAGGAGGACATGCAAATAATGAGTCCTCTAGAGGTTGAAATGTGTGATGACGAAGATGAGTATGATGCTAATCTAGAGGATGTACAAATGATAAGTCCTCTAGATAGTGATGTGTATGGCGATGGTGATAAGCATGATCCTAATCCTACCGATAGTCTAGATCAAGATCAAGATACTGATATTCTTTTGAGCGATGTCACATTGGACAAAGATCCTACACATAAAAAAGAGGATAAGTTGGATGGAGTTCAAAACAATGATATGTATGTAAATGATGCCACATTCCATGAAGAGAGAAATATGAATGAACATGAGGAGGATGGGAAAATACCATTGATCATTTCTCTAAATACTGATATGTATGTCAAAAATAATCATGTTGAGTTGAGTCCACACGTTGAAGAAATTGAGCATAAAGTGGCAGATGAAATGTTTATTGTGACATATGATAAATCAGATGCGTGTATAGCATTGAAGGATATCCAATGTAAAACTATTGAGTCAAACAATTGCAACGATGAAGCTCAAGTTGATTTGAATGCGTATGTTGAGATTCTCATACATGATGAGATTCTTGAGCAAGAATCAGTGATTGAAGAATCAATGCTTGAAGAAGGTGGACTAAGTACATCCTCAGAAGAGAACGAGCAAGAATCGATGGAGATGGATGTAGAATCCTGTGATGACATTTTGGATGAAGAAATTGAAGATCAAGATTTTCTTGATTATGAGGATATGGATTCCATTCACATTGAGGGAGAAATATTCTGGGAACATAACAAAGACAATGATGAAGAGTTCCTGGAAAGACTAGAACAAGAAGCAGATACCATAATTAATGGGACTCGAGTAGAAAGGAATCATGATAGATTGGAAGATAAAAATGATTATGTAATATCATCTGAGCATGATGCTCACTTCTACTTGATGAAGGAATTGAATGAATCTAATCAATACGTTTATTTCGATGAAGATGAAGAATATATTCGAAATGATGCAATTGAAGATATTTCCTCAAATGATCCCAAGCATGAAATGAATCAAAATCCATGCTTGCACGGAATTTTTAAAAATGATTTAAGCATATTAAAAATCAACACTCTATATTCGTGTGTGTTTGACTCATCGAGAGTAACCTCACATGAGAGGATCATGAATAAAGGAGACTATGCCCAAACGATTGAAACATGGATGTTTGAATTTTCTAAAAGCTATGTATGCCAGTCAAGCCTACAAGGAATGGACGAGCAAATGAAATGGCTTGTCCACATATCTAACTTGTTTAAGAATGCTACCTTGATTGATGCAGTTCAGAGATGGCTTCTTTTCAAGCACAGTTTCTTTGGTGATCATATATCAAGGGAGATGGGTCGGAAGGGAGAAACCCTAATAAATGAGAACAAATAATACCAAAAGGAAATTTGTAAATAAAAATGTATATAACTTGTGTTTTTTGCTTTAATCTTAAGATAGATAGAAGAAACCAAATAAAACTAAAAATGCAAGAAATTAAAGTGGGAACACCTATGGTAATGAATGCATGTTGGATGAGTGGTTTGAAGTCAAAAATAATTCAAATAGAGATTTTAATGTTCAAATGAATGAAGTTTTTTAATATGTGATTCTTGAATGTGATGCTACTAATTTCTCTTATGTAGTTTTGAGAACAGGTGTTGATAAGGAGCTAATCGAAGATTTAGAGTTTTGAGAGATTGTATAGAGGCAACCACATTTGAGCTACATGCTTATGTTTTATTGCAAATGTTTTTTGAAGTTCTTTCATGGACTGCATATGTATATAATATCATTTTGATGTGATGTTTCTCATGATTTGTTTAGTTTCTATGAGTGCAGGAATGATCAAGCGAAGCCAACGGAGATGATGACTGAAGAACAAAGCCGTGAAAATCTTTTTCATTAGCTATCGTGCTTTAACCCTGATCTTTTCTTTGCACCATCTTTGAGATGCATTGCATGCCAAATATGCATGTAAAAATATATAGAAACACGTCTTTGAAATTCCATAGAAGCACGTCCATCTGCACAATTAGATAGGTAAATATCATTGAAAAATAATAAAGCAAGTTTTGAGTGATAAGAGAGAATAGTTCTGAGTAAGGGAGAGTGATTGCATTTGTAAGAGAGTAGAGTTGTGAGTGATGTGAGCGTTGTTTAGATACCATAAAACCCTCGATTTTTCACACCATTTTGTTTCTCTTCATGCACCTAAAACATGCATAAATGAAATGTAAAGAGCACGAGTGATATTTTGGTTAAAACCCATAGTTGCACGAGTGATTGCACTTGTATTGAATTGTATATCCATGATGAAAATGTGAGTTCAATTTGAGTGTACATCCTCAACACCGAATTCCTAATACCTCCCTTATTTGCACCATGCTGTTTTTTATGCACTTAGAGTATGCATATGTAGGGCTCATTACATGGCCGTGCATAGGCACATTTGTTTTAACCCGTGCACTTGATTTCACTCACATTTGGATTCTTGAAGACTTGCAGATACCGAGATTGATGGTGGTACATCCGGAGGATGTACAGATTCAGAGGGGGTGGATGTGGTCGCGATCCGAAATTGAAGCACGAGAATCAAATATGACACATCTGTTTAAAGTCATCTGGAGATCCATGCTCGTATTGGTTGCGTGAATGATCTTGTCTTTGTCATGAGGCTCCACTATATTCAGCATGTCCTCATAATAAAGAGAATGTTAAGTTTATATCTGGAATGGACATAGAAGGAATCGTACGTGGTTTTTTTTAGAAAAAGGTAGCGCACACATGGAGGAAGACTCGTACGATCACAAATAGAAGGAAGGCAGTAGTGCACATATCTAGGGGGGGCTGCCAGTTCACACGGGGGGTGGAAGTTTGACAGATGCTCGAGAGAAGAGAAATTGGCGAGTGCGGGCTGAAGCCTTGATCTGAGGAAAAAGAGAACTCTTCGATAGGTGAAAAAAGGAAAAGAGGAAAGACAGCTATTCAGATCAGGGGGGGAAAAGCGTGCAACAAAGAGAGGAGGGGAGCGATACAGAGCTCTGAAAGGAGGAAGGAGAGAGTCGGCAGAGAAGCGGGGCCTGGATACAAAGGATTGGGGAACTTGATAAGGGAATGGTTTTTTTTAGAGAAATGGGAGGCGCGCTGCTACTCGGACAATGATGATGCACATTTGACAACGTATTCTTTGAGGCATTCTGACATATACAAGAGTGCTAGGTTGGTGATTGATTGAAAAATGATGCTCAGTGCACAAACACTGCAATAGATTTATACGCATGCTGATGCAAAAAGTACAATTGAATGTATTGACAATTGTTATATACTATTTTCTGAGGACTGCATCGATTCAAAAAAATCTCTGCTTCCATCAACTCTGTGTTGATGCATCTGACAGTCGTATTTGAAGTAGATTCGATCATGTGAAGCAGGGATTCTCAGAAAACATGAGAGCATATTGCAGCTGCTGCGGTATCTGATGGAAAAGACATTCGATAGAGATGCATCTAACGACCACCATCGAAAGAATTCATGAATGACTTCAGGCTGACGACTCTGAGAGGTAATGAAGCAACTCTAAGATATTCTGGATAGCCGGCAGAGAGCAAGGAAGACACACCTATGTGGTTTGCATCTCTGTCTCTGATGATTTGTGTTGAATCTAGACTTTGTTTCTGTTTTTGGTTGAGTTACTGTGAATTGATGGCAAAAATGATCCATGTTCGGATTATTCTGATTATCCTCTGATTAGTAGACCACACACATACATTATATATATCTTACAGGATTTTTAATTAATGTTTTGTTTTATGCGATCGATGCTATTGTATACATTAAAATATTGATATATGACTAAAAAAAAAATTGGAAGCAAAGTTCGACTTTCTGATAGTAATACAGAAATTATGGGTGTGCTATCTTTTATATTTTGGACATTCATATTGATCGCTGCCATAAAATATGTATTTATTGTGCTAAGAGCCGATGACAATGGTGAAGGTATGCTTATTTTACTGCTATCTTATGTACCGTTTGAGCAGAGCAGTAATCACATTGTTTTCTACAGTGAGAAGACTTTTATGATGCATAGCCTATATTTAGCATTCATATGTCATAATTTGCATTACTTTTAGCTCATGATTCACAACATATTCTCATATTCAAGTTTTAGTGTAGGACAGCAAATTTTGTTTGTAATCATGTAATTATTATGAATTTAAGGAGCTGAAGTTTTCATTTAGCATTTTTTTTTTTAAGACTGCATAGCAGTTGTTGAAGTAGATAATATTCAAACCACTGTAGGTGGCACGTTTGCTTTGTACTCCTTGCTGTGTAGACACGCAAAGTTTAGTCTTTTGCCTAATCGACGGGCACTAGATGAAGAGCTGTCAACATACAGGATAGAGTTAACACCTACAACTCAAAACTCCCATATAATCAAAACATTCATAGAGAACCATCAGTATTTTCGGACTGGCCTTCTTATTGCAGTACTACTTGGGACATGTACGGTAATTGGTGATGGTATACTAACACCCACTATATCTGTTCTTCCAGCAGTCTCAGGCCTCAAGGTGAAAATTGAAGATCTTCATGAACGTAAGCACATATTATTTACTTCTACTTGCCTGTGTTATCCTGATGGGGCTGTTTGTTCTGCAACACTATGGCACACGTAATGTTGGCTTCATGTTTGCTCCTCTTTGCGCTAAAAGATGGGTACTTTATTTATGTAGAGAGAGAAACATAGAGACAAAAAACAATGGTTTAAAAAAAAAACCTGAGTACTCACTTGAATGTGGTTGTGGAAATACAAGAAGCAAGGATTAGTGTGAGTTATTGATTAAGAATAGAAACAGAGGCTTATTTATCTCATACCGTTTTTTTTCTACTCAAATCTATTTTGTCAAATGAACACTTTGTAACTTGCCACTCGATCTATTTGCCCTCGTATACATGCAGCTGTTACCAAGAAAGTATGACGGTATCCTGTAGTTTGTTGGCGTTTTGGTTCAGCTCAGTAATAAGAGCCAGTTTGCATACAATTAGTATGCTTGATATGTGGTTGATTCCTTTCACGTTTTATATATTTTGATATGGGCACCTTGATGGGGCACTTTTTCTCTGCTGCATCTTATTCACATAGTTTTGAGGTGCTTCTGATGCGATGACATCTCGTTTAGATGGCAGTGGAAGTGCAAATCTTCAGCCATAGAGGGAAAAATATGTTTTTAAATACAAATAAAAAGGAGTGATACACATGGGTAACCATACTCATTCAATTTCTCCTTCCTTTCCATGAAAATCGACGACACCGTATGTTCCTATGCCAATGCCAGGCGGGCGACGAACCTCAGAGGGACTAGACACATTGGAAGTGGAAGCACCCGAGTGGCTTCAGACACTGGAAAGGACAGCGAACACCCACGAAGAACGGGTGGCCATTCAGATCCAATCACTAGCGAACTTAGAAGAAATTGTCATAAAGTCTGAATATTTCAGAAGCATGTCTCATCATAGATGGATCGGCACCAATAATGACCAATATGTGCCATTCTGTTTACTTTTGGCCGATTACAACGCGGAGATTCAACGACAATGTGGCAAGCCTCCCACATTTGCTACACAATTTGGTCCAGATGATATACCGGAAAGTGCTCAGCGTGGGTCCATCCATCAACCCACCTGGAGAATCAGGCTTTTGGAAACGTATCCTGAAATGGTCCGAACCTGGAATAATATGCCGTTGTTTATTAAATATAATCCTTGTTACATTCCAGTTCTTCGACGACGCACCTGGCCTGAATTCACTATTGCCATCAGAGACATCAAAGCCTGTGCAAAATGGTTGAATTATGTTTACCTAGCACCTCCTCGAGGACCCCCCACGATCAACTACATGATTTCTACAATCCGTCACTGGAGTACTCGGCTACGCAATAATCCTGATGTGATGGCCCAGATGTGTATGAAAATATTTGAATTAATGCTGATCACTTTCAGGACGTTTAAGAACATTAAGGACCCTCACTTCTCAGGTGCAGGCTTTGTGACAGGAAACCAGGATCTAGTGTACGATATGAGTACCACCCCGTCAATTGAAGTAATATATGCTTGGCACGCCAGAATCAAGTACCTCCCAGCCTGCTTTAAACAGACATTTGAGGAGATGTTCATCACAGGATTCTGGGAATATCACTCCGAAATCTTTATACCTAGACCATCACATCTCCTCCAATTATTTGCTGTGGAGAGAACCATTTACTCAGAACAATTGAGGGTGCCTCATCCAGATGTTCCCGGACCTGTGAATTGGGATGATTTGCTCACAGATCTACCACGCGGCTTGCGACTCGAAGAACACCACCTAGCCTCCGATGTCGTCCAATACTATGTTCAAAAATCCTCTAGACAAGGGTCTGTCAGGGGCGACAGACGCGAGAGTGGGGGGGGGTGTTGGCAGCAGTCAGGGAACCGAAGGAGCCACAAGACGAAGAGAGTCGGAGCGAAGGGACAGCACAAGTAGACATGGCAGTCAAAGAAGATCTGGCAAGTAGGCCATCTAAATTTTTCAGACATCAAGGAGTTGAGCACACGAGAAGACAGAGCAAGTAGGGAGCTCAAAGGTATGTATGACAAATCAATAGAGGAAATCCCTACACAAATAGTGATTTTCATCACTTAAAACCATTGTAAATATCATTTCGTATTTTTGTAGCTCCATTTTGTGCAAGCCAAGGAGTCCTTGAGCTTGAGGAGCTTTAGAAGTATCTACCTGCCAATTTTCATATTTTTTAGATCTCGTTTGAGCCCTCTAATAAGCCCTGGAACCTAATTTTTAACTAGGCCGGACACTAGGTCTGAACAGGGCCAAAGCTAGTCGAAAACTATAAAAGGAGCTAGAGAGCTCATTTTTGAGGTTGGATTGTAATTGAAACAAACTTGTAAGAGCTTCTTGAAAAGTAATCTAAGAACTCCATTGATTCTCACTCTTTGTCTTGCCGTGTGTGCGCGTGTGTGTGTATGTGTGTGCATGCTAGTGTGCTTCTCACTCACGCACTTGTGCCGCCACTTGCTCGAGGTCTTCATACCATCCTCACGTCTTCCCGGATTGACATTAAAGGAGGTGCTACTCATCATTGAGCTACAATGTGTATGTGGGTGTGTATGTGTGTGTATGAATGTATGTATGCATGTATGCATGTATGTATGTATGTATGTATGTATGTATGTATGCATATGCATGTGCATTATGTATGCATGTGTGTACGTGTATGTATGTGTGTATCTATGTGTGTGTATGCATATTTATGTTTAGTGTATGTGTGATTTCATATGTGTGTATGTGTGTAAGTATATGTGTATGAATGTGTATGTGTGAGTATGTGTCTCTATCTATATAAGTATATGTGTATGCATGTGTGTATGTATATGTGTATGTGTGTGTATATGCATGTATGTATATGTGTGTATGTATATGTAAGCATGTATATGTGTCTGTATGTGTATGTAGGTGTATATGCGAAGGTTTGTATGTGTGTATATGTGTATGTGGATGTGTATGTGTGTGTATGCACGTAAGTATGTATGTATGCATATGTATGTGCATTATGTATGCATATGTATCCATGTGTGTATATGTGTGTGTATGCATGTAAGTATGTATGTATGCATATGCATATGCATATGCATTATGTATGCATGTGTGTGCATGTATGTGTGTGTATGTGTGTGTCTATGTGTGTGTATGCATATATGTGTATGTATGCATATGCATATACATTATGTATGCATATGTATGCATGTGTGTGCACATATGTGTGTGTATGTGTGTGTCTATGTGTATGTATGCATATATGTGTATATATGCATCTATGTGTGTGTATGTGTGTGTGTGTCTATGTGTGTATGTGTATATATGTGTTTTGTGCATGTGTATGTGTATGTGTATGTGTAAATGTGTGTGTGTATGTGTTTGTGTGTATGTGTGTGTGTATGTGTCTATGTGTTTATGTGTGTGTATATGTGTGTTTCTATGTGTGTATGTCTATGTGTGTCTATGTGTGTGTATGTGTGTGTATACATGTATGTATGCATGCATGCATGTATGTATGTATGTATGTATGTATGTATGTGTTGGGGGATTCTTAGACAAGAAGGAGTTTGAGGGTTTGTAGGAGAAAAGGGAAGAAACAAGAAGAGATAATACACCTGGAAGCTTCTGCCGATTGATTACAGTAAGAAAATTACAATGTTTGAAGTACAAGACAAGCCAATACCTCTCTGTGCACAATCCCACAGAGTGCCCAATTACAAAATATCCAATATCCCAAAGTCTTCTTGCCGCCGGCCTCCTCTGCACCAGACCTCCACCTGCTTCAAGCTTATCCTTGTGCACACCTTGCACCAAGCTTCCACAAAGGGGGGAGGAGTGAATACCTTTTGTCGGCACGTGCCCACTGCAATGGGACCTTGAGATACTTGGGGGGACTAGCTTAGCACTCTCTGCACAATCCCTTAGGCTCTCCCTCTGTACTCCTTCACTTCCACTTCTCTCTGCGTCGCACACTGGTGACTCTTGCACTTCTCTCTCTTTCTTCCTTAGACTATGCTCTCTTGCTTACTCTAAGATTGGTCCAAGAATGGCCCTTTGCCTTGATTTGAGTGTGTCAATCACGTATGCTCCTAACTGCAATGGTATCTTGGTGCTCACTTTGATGTCCCAAGATTGTCCTCACAAGTGGCAGCCAACGACTCACTGTTTTGTCCTGTAGTGACTTTAGACTAAAACCAAAAATTTTTATGGGGGGGCCATTCTTTCACCTGTGCGTACACTTTGCCGCTTCACATACCTTCATGTTTCCTTTTAAGTCTTCACTTTTGCACATAACAGGGGGTTCACCTGAACCTTCCAAAACACTCTAAAACACACTTTGAACCTTAGGGAAATTAGAGAAAATACCTCTGCAACCCATTTTCTCCAATGTACCCTTTGTGGACAATTCATTGTGCACTACCTGTGCACTTTGACACTTGCACTTACGCACTTTGACTTTGCACCTGTTGACTTTGACCTTGACCTTGTTGACTTTGACCAATTGACTTTGACTACAATTGACTTTGACCAACATGACTTTTATGGGCTCAACAGTATGTATGTATGTATGTATGAATATGCATGTGCATTATGTATGAACATGTATGCATGTGTGTGTACGTGTATGTATGTGTGTCTCTATGTGTGTGTATGCATATTTATGTTTAGTATATGTGTGTTTTCATATGTGTGTATGTGTGTATGTATATGTGTATGCATGTGTACGTGTAAGTATGTGTCTCTATCTGTATATGTATATGTTGTTGGTGCAAGTCAAGCCTTCACAATTTGGCTTGGATATTATCTTGAAGACTCAACATGTGAGAAGGATCATAGGAACTTATGCTTATAAGTTCTTACCATTTTATCTCTTGTAAAAGTCTTAGTGACTTGGCATTTTATGTAATCACACCTAATTGATTGGAAGTCCTGGAAAAGGTTGTTGACCAATTGAGAGAATATCTCAATCAACTCTTTAGGTGAAAGATTCTAGGAGATTGATTTGAATTCAAATTAAAATCATCACTCAATTCCTATAAAAACTACAAGAAAAAAGTCGCGGTTGTCCTTCACCATTCCCGAGGCTAACATCTATGATTATTGAGTGTGTGAGGTCTACTCCATGGCCTACACCTCTGAGTACCATTTGGCTATGTGTATCATGCCAATGGGAATGTACATTTACATGATCTAATACAAATACTTACAATCATCTACTCTGTGATTCTCTGAGTTGTCTACTCCAAGTCTGTGAACTTCAACAGAGCATATCTCAGTGGTTTCTCAACCAAATCAAGTGATTCAAAGCACATTGGATTTAGCTCAAAGTCTTCTACACGCCTAAAAATTTTTAAGTCAATTGGTTCAGCCATTAGCGAGGAATCTCAGTCGAAGTGCTCACTGGTATTTGTCTGCAGAGCTCCTAAAAAGTCGGGGGTAAACAAATTTTTTGCTAAACTTATTTCTCAGAGTATAGTTCATCATTTCTTCTCATTCCACTTGAAAATGGTAGCTTGTTAAGCTAATTTAATATGTCTAGAAGGAATTTGATCAATTGTAAGTGTGCTGGTCATACTGAGTGAAAGACTGAGTAGGTGTCAATACCAAAATAGCAAGTTTTTTTGGATTTGTGAAGTGCAAAGTTATCTGTTTTGAGTTGATCATTACACATATCATTTGCAAAGTACATATATGCTTTCTTGGTATCATTTGGAAGCTAATCAAGTGTACTAAGCATTCCTGGAGTCATAGAGGGCTGGTGTGAAGCAGGTTTAGCAGCACCTACTCAATCTCTGAGTGCATCCAACCATCCTCTCCCAACAGTGGTATCAGAGCAAATAAGGTAACATGGGAGATGGTTTTCCTTCATTCAATGACAAATTGGACAGGAACAAGTACCAAGCTTGGTCTCTGAGGATGAAGACCTATCTACAAGGAAGAAGCTTATTTGGATTCATATCAGGAGATGAGGAATTGCCCTCATTCAAAGCTAGAGGCCTACCCACCAAGGAAGAACAAGAGGAGGCTCAACACATGGTGTGCAAAAGATGCATTGGCAAGGTCATATCTTCTTAATTCTATATCTGATTTCCTTTTACCTCACATAAGGAATTGCAAGACTTCCCAAGAAACTTGGGAAACCTTGTCAACATATTTTTCATCAAGTACAAGGGCCAGAAAGAATCAACTATGGATTGAATTCACTACTCTTAGGAAGCAATCAAAGCAATCAGTTTCAGACTTTGTCACTAGGGTCAAAGACATTGCAGACCAGCTTGCAAGTATTAGAGAGGAGATTGAAGAAGAACAAATAGTAAGGCAGGTAATCAATGGACTAAAAGCTGATGGCAAATGGGAGAGCTTTACCACAGCAATGGACCTATACATGGACATACATGCTCCTGATCTAACAACTCTGATTGGTCAACTCTTCACACATGAAGCAAAGCTTACAAGGAATGGAGAGCAATCAAAAGGTAACAACCCCTCTGCTCTATATACTGATAAGAAGATTAAGGATAAAGGTAAAGGGAAGAAGCAAGAAGAAGAAGGCTCTACCTCCCAAGCTAACTATGCAGGGAGAGGTAGATCTTCAAGAGGTAGAGGCAGAGGAGGTAAGTCAGGTAGGGGTAGACACTACAACTCATCACCATGCAACATTTGTGGATTATCTAACCATACCACAGATGAGTGCTACAGAAACTATAAGAATCAGGAAGGAAGAGGCTATCAAAGAGGTGGATACTCTCAAGGTAGAGGCAGATTCAACCAACACCAAGGCTACAATGGATACAACAATCAGTACAACAACAATTACAACCACAACCACAATAGTAACTACCAAGCTGGATTCAGAAATAGAAGGGATTACAACAACTAAACAGAGGAGCAAGATGACTCCCTATTGATCATGAATATGACCTCCAAGGCAGGTACAAATGATGATCATTTATTTTATATTGATTCAGGGTGTTCTAACCATGTAGCTGGTAATGTGGCACTACTCTCTGATTTGGAAGAACCCAAGGGCAAACATCAGGTACAGACAGGTGATGATACTAAACATTCTGTTATAAAGATTGGAAATGTGAAAACTTGTGATGGTAACCAAAACGTATTGAATAGGGTACTTTATGTACCAACCATTACCAAGAACCTAATGAGTGTTGGTCAGATTGTGGAGAAAGGTTTGCAGGTCAGGTTCAATCAACATGGAGCATATGTGGAGGACCCAAGACATGGATTCAAAAGGATAGCCAAGGGAGAGAAATCAGGTAGATTATTTACTTTTGAGCTAGAAGACACCAAAAACATTGCTTTATACAATTACAAGGATCAAACACTTTCAGAATTAGAAATATGGCACAAGAGGCTAGGTCACATAGGTGAAAGGACTTTGAAGCAAATGTGCAGGGATCAATGTGTGCTTGGGATACCTAATGTGTCCAAGCAACACATGATTTACAAGTGTGGTGCTTGTCAGTTTGGTAAGTCCCACAGGTTGCCCTATTCAAGGAAAGGCTTTATGCATGAAGACTACCTAGACTTGGTACACACAGATGTTTGGGGACCTAGCAAGGATCCCTCCATTTCAGGTTCAAGGTACTATGTGTCCTTCATTGATGATTATAGCAGATGGACTGTCTTATACTTTATGAAGCATAAGGATGAAGTGTTTAATTCTTTCAAGAGATATCTTGCACTTGTTGAAAACCAAACAGGAAGAAACTTGAAGAGGCTAAGGTCAGATGGAGGAGGTGAATACTTCTCAAATGAGTTTGAAGATTTCTTGCAAGAAAGAGGCATCAAAAGGGAGATAACCACAAGGTACTCACCTGAACAAAATGGGGTAGCTGAAAGAAGGAATAGAGTCATTGTAGAAACAGCTAGGTCTATGCTTAATGAAAAGAAATTGCCAAATTATCTTTGGGCAGAGAGTGTATCTACTGCCACATATCTCATTAACAGGTTGCCATCAAAGTCACTTGATGGAATGACACCTTATGAAGCTTGGCATGGTAAGAGACCATCATTGGATCATTGCAAAATATTTGGTTGTATTGCATATGTGCATATTCCCTCACAGGTAAGGGGAAAGCTAGACCCTAAAGCTGAAAAATGTATCTTCATTGGTTATGACTTGAACCAGAAAGGGTACAGATTCTACAACCCCTCAAAAAAAGGTTTCAAGGTAAGCAGAGATGTCATTTTTGATGAGAATGACTCATGGTATGAAAATGAATGCAGAAAGGTTAGTCTACCTTATGACATGGAAGAAGACTTCCCAAAGCTCACAAAGGAGGAACCAATCCAGAAAGAAGACTCAAGTTCAGATGATGATGACACAATTAACCTTGAGGAATTCAAGGCATGGAAGTCCAAAGGAAAGATGAAAATGAAGAAGCTAGAGGATATACCAGAATCCTCAACTCAAGCAATGAGGAGATCTCAGAGAGAAAGTAAGAAGCCTATCAGATATGGGTATGACACTTCTCTTGTAACTAAGCATTCTGTATATCTTGCAAAGGAGTTGTTGAATGAAGAACCAGGTTCATATGAGGAGGCAATCACAAAAACAAAATGGAAAGAAGCTATGGATGAAGAAATAGAGGCTCTCAAGGAGAGTGACACATGGGACTTGGTACCCAAGAAGGACTCTATGAAAGTGATAGGATCCAGATGGATCTACAAACTCAAGAGGAACTCAGATGGTACAATCAACAGGTACAAAGCTAGGTTGGTAGCCAAGGGCTTTGCACAAACCCAAGGCATTGATTATGAGGAGACATTTTCTCCTCTGGCTAAGATGCCAACAATCAGAATATTGGTGAGTGTAGCTGCATCCAAGAATTGGAACATGTACCAATTGGATGTCAAGAATGCTTTCTTGAATGGATGGATATATGAAGCAGTCTACATGTCACAACCACTTGGCTATGAAGATCCCAAGAAGGTAAATTATGTTTGTAAATTGAAGAAGGCTCTATATGGATTGAAGCAGGCACCTAGAGCATGGAATTACATGCTGACAACATACCTCCAAGACCAAGGATTTGTGATGAGTAAAGCAGACACTTCTCTCTTCATAAAAAGGAGTAGTACAGAGGTAATATACTTGTGTGTTTATGTTGATGACATCATCATTATAGGAAATGATGTCAATGGAATCAGAAGCATAAAGAATCAGATGATGAAGGAGTTCAAGATCAATGATCTTGGATCATTGAAGTACTTCTTAGGTCTTGAATTAGTGTATACTAATTCGGGTATATATATTACTCAAAAGAAGTATGTTCAGGATATGGTCAAGAAGTTTAATTTGCAGGATGCTAAAGTCTCAAGTACTCCTATGGAAGTCAACCTAAAGCTTAGTGCTCATGAAGGTGATGAAGTCCAAGACATTACAGGATACCAAAGTATGGTAGGTAGTCTGAATTATGCTACCTTAACCAGAATTGACATAGGATATGGTGTGAGTGTGGTAAGCCAATTCATGCACAAACCAAGGGTACCTCACCTAGAGGCAGCAAAGAAGATCTTGAAGTATCTAAAGGGAACTGAGAACCATGGTTTGTACTTTCCTTATACATCAGATATTGACATTAAAGTATATTCAGATGCAGATTGGGCAGGATGCAAGGATGACAGGAGGAGCACATCAGGATACATATGTTTTGCAGGTGATAAACCTATTTCTTGGTCAGCCAAGAAACAACCTACAGTAGCTTTGTCATCTACTGAAGCAGAGTATAGAGGGCTAGCAAATGCCACTCAGGAAGCTATCTAGTTAAAGCTTTTGTATACAGAGTTAGGCCTATACACAAGGCCACCAATCATCTTTGGTGACAACACAAGTTCTCTTCAACTTGCAGCTAATCCAATATATCATGCTAGAACCAAACACAGAGAGGTTCATTACCACTATGTGAGAGAGAAGTTGCTTAGTAAAGATATTCAGTTGACTTATGTGTCTACTAATATGCAATGTGCAGATTTACTCACTAAAGCTTTGGATGGAAACAAGTTATGCAGATTCAAATCCATGATTGGATTACAGGATGTGATTGAAGAATGAAGATGAAGACTTGAGCCAAAATGTTTGGCTTGAGGGGGAGCTGTTGGTGCAAGTCAAGCCTTCACAATTTGGCTTGGATATTATCTTGAAGACTCAACATGTGAGAAGGATCATAGGAACTTATGCTTATAAGTTCTTAGCATTTTATCTCTTGTAAAAGTCTTAGTGACTTGGCATTCTATGTAGTCACACCTAATTGATTGGAAGTCGTGGAAAAGGTTGTTGACTAATTGAGAGAATATCTCAATCAACTCTTTAGGTGAAAGATTCTAGGAGATTGATTTGAATTCAAATTCAAATCATCACTCAATTCCTATAAAAACTATAAGAAAAAAGTCGCGGTTGTCCTTCACCATTCCCGAGGCTAACATCTGTGATTATTGAGTGTGTGAGGTCTACTCCATAGCCTACACCTCTGAGTACCATTTGGCTATGTGTATCATGCCAATGGGAATGTACATTTACATGCTCTAATACAAATACTTACAATCATCTACTCTGTGATTCTCTGAGTTGTCTACTCCAAGTCTGTGAACTTCAACAGAGCATATCTCAGTGGTTTCTCAACCAAATCAAGTGATTCAAAGCACATTGGATTCAGCTCAAAGTCTTCTACACGCCTAAAATTTTTGAAGTCAATTGGTTCAGCCATTAGCGAGGAATCTTAGTCGAAGTGCTCACTGGTATTTGTCTACAGAGCTCCTAAAAAGTCGAGGGTAAACATATTTTTTGCTAAACTTATTTCTCAGAGTATAGTTCATCATTTCTTCTCATTCCACTTGCAAATGCTAGCTTGTTAAGCTAATTTAATATGTCCAGAAGGAATTTGATCAATTGTAAGTGTGCTGGTCATACTGAGTGAAAGACTGAGCAGGTGTCAATACCAAAATACCAAGTTTTTTTTGGATTTGTGAACTGCAAAATTATCTGTTTTGATTTGATCATTACACATATCATTTGCAAAGTACATATATGCTTTCTTGGTATCATTTGGAAGCTAATCAAGTGTACTAAGCATTCCTGGAGTCATAGAGGGCTGGTGTGAAGCAGGTTTAGCAGCACCTACTCAATCTCTGAGTGCATCCAACCATCCTCTCCCGACATATGTGTATGCATGTGTGTATGTATGTGTGTACGTGTGTGTATATGCGTGTATGTATATGTGTGAATGTATATGTAAGTACGTATATATTGTTGGAGAAACAATCACTAATTGGACATATATTTGAAGGTCAAATCTTAGGAAGAAAACCCCATGCCTATGTGAAGGGATAAATTCACAAGTGTATCATATTTGTAAAGTTAGTTCACTTTAGTTCTAGAAGTTTTTGAAAAAGTCACGAGAATGCAAAAATCTATATAAGTTAGTTTGTATTAACTGACGCAGAGAGAGAGAAAAAGAGGAAGACAATGAGAAAGTGAGTTAGAACTCATTTTGTATGACTAAGAATAGTCGGGCTTCTCTACGTGAGAAAGCACCTGTAAACTTCTGAGTTTTTCATAGCTATGAGAAGAAATAGTTAAAGTTCTGTGTATGAGACTCTCTCCATCATCTCTATGATTACCTACTGTGTGATAAGTTCAAAAGATCAAGTTTTTCAAGCAACTCGATGCCTGGCATCGAATCTCTGGTGATAAGTCATATTTTCATTTATCTTTTTCATTCAGTGCTGAAGTGTTTGCAAATGATGACTTTGTTGGAGCAACTCGATGCCTGGCATCGAATTCTAGTTGATAAGTCATGTTCTAAGTGTGTATGAAATCACCTATTGTTATGGTATCCAAAAGGTCAAGGTTTTATGTGAGAAGTCGATGCCTAGCATCGAATTCCTGCTGAAAAGTGGCCAAAAACACCCCAAGTCGATGCCGGGCATCGAATTCTCGTTGCAAGTCGATGCCAGGCATCGAATTCCAATTTTAGACATGTGCTTTTTACTATAGCAGGAAAGATTTCCAATTTTGGCAGTTATAGATAGTCATCTTGTGAAGGCCATACTTGAGTTCTAGACATCCGTTTCATGCACATGATAGCTTGTTGGAAAGCTCTAAATCTTCTAGTTTCAGCCTACAAAAGACCTTGGAGAAATAATACTTGAGCTAAGAGAAATTAGCAAAATACTGAAGGTATGTCATTTCAATGACTAGAAAAATCTGAAGAAGCAAACTTCTTGGTTTTGGCTATCATTTCTCAAAGTTTGGAGTGGCAATGAGTTAATGGTGACCATAGAGGTGTTCTAGTGTCACATTAATTCATTTCTTGTGGTGTTTTACACATCAACAAGTGGTATCAGAGCATAAAGGTCCTGAAGAGCAGAAGGCGACAAAGGTACGAGAAGTTTTGGAAAGTTTTCCATTAAAGTTTCAAAGGTGAAGCATTTGAAGACACAAGGCATCAAAAGGTTACTTCAAAAGTATCTTCATACACAAAGAACTCCAAAAGGTGTTATCCTTTATCCTTTAAGCTCACAGGTTGCACCAGAAGGGAAGGAGTATGGCAGATCATATCTCCATTGACAAATTGGACAGAGATAATTACCCCGCATGGGTAATGAGAATGGAAGCCTTACTTATGAGTAAGGATCTCATGATATATGTTACAGGTGAAGAAGAGAAGCCAGTATTTGAAGATGAAAGCCGACCAAAGAAAGAAGAACTTGATGGTTTAAAGCATTGGCAGAAGAAGGATGCAAGTGCAAAAGCTTACATCTACAATACAATCTCTGATCATTTGCTACCACACATCAGAGGATTGGAATCATCTGAAGATATATGGAATGCATTGGATTATCATTTCTGTTGGATGTGATGACTGGGTACAATCAGAAGATCAAGTTGGTGCTGCTAGACCTGCTTCACACCTGCCCTCTTTTCTCTTCAGATATGGTTAGGAGACTTCTTGAGCTTCCAAATGACACCAAGAGACTATATATGTGCTTTACAAAATGATTGAGTAATGACCAAATCAAAACAGATGATTTTGGACCTTCACAACTCCAAAAACTTTCTATTCCTGTATTGACACCTGCTCAGTCCTAAGCTCAGTGTGTCCAGCACACTTGCAATTGGTTTAATTCCTTCTGGGAGTATTAAATTAACTTAACAAGCTACCATTAGCAAGTTAAATCACTCCAAATAACAAACTATACACTGAGCATGATCTTTAGCAAAATTAGAGACACCCCCGATTTTTTAGGAACAACACAGAAATATACCAGTGAGTGCTTCGACAGTGATTTCTCCCAATTGGCTGAATAGAATGACTTGAAATTTTGTAGTGTTGTAGAGTGCTTTGAGCTGGTCCCAATGAGCCTTGGATCATCAAATTTGGTTCAGTAGATCTTGAGATATGCCCTGTTGAAGTTGACAGACTTTGAGATGAATGACTCTGAGAACACAGAGTTAAGAACTATGAGTATATGTATTGAAACTATCAAATGTACATTCCCATTGGCATGTAGAGTGATGCCCAATGGTACTCAGAGGTGTAGGCTAAGTAGTAGCTCTCACACACTCTATGATCTGCTTGGATTAGCCTCGGAAAGAGTGTGTCAAACCCGTGACTTTTACATTGTCTTTTATAGGTGTTTTGAAGGAATTTGAATTTCAAATTTCAAATGTAGGCTCCCTCAAATCTCTCAACTAATCACATGGAGATATTCTCTCCATTCATACCTTTCAAATTCCACGACTTTTGAAGGTGGGTGAGATTACAAGAGGTAAGTTAAGTCATATTGACTTTTACATTGGATAAAAGATAATAAAGCATAGGCATGTGTTCCTATGATCTTCCTTCAAGTGAATTAATCCAAGAACTTTTGTAACACCTTCAAGGTTGGTATCCAATGCTCTTTAAGGTACAAGACAAAGCCAAGTGTTAAGGCTTGTTTGCACCAAAAGCTCCCCCTCAAGCCAAACACTTGCTTGAGTCTTCATTTTTAGTCTTCAATGATATCCTGCAATCCTATCATGGATTTAAACCTGCATAGCTTGCTCCCATCCAAAGCTTTTGTAAGCAAATCTGCACATTGTATATTAGTAGACACATATGATAATTGGATTTCCTTGCTAAGTAGTTTCTCCCTCACATAGTGGTAATGAACCTCTATGTGTTTTGTCCTAGCATGATACACAGGATTAGCTGCTAGGTGAAGTGAACTTGTGTTATCACCAAATATGATAGGTGGCCTTGTGTATAGGCCCAATTCTGAATAGAGTAACTTCAACCATATGGCTTCTTGAGTGGCATTGGCTAGCCCTCTGTACTCTGCCTCAGTAGATGATAGAGCCACTGTGGGTTGTTTCTTGGATGACCAAGAAATTGGTTTATCACCTGCAAAGCATATGTAACCAGATGTACTTCTCCTGTCATCCTTGCAACCTGCCCAATCTGCATCTGAATATACTTTGATATCAATGTCTGATGAATATGGAAAATATAGACCATGATTTTGTGTTCCCTTTAGATACTTTACTATCTTCTTAGCTGCCTCCAAATGTGGTACTCTTGGCTTATGCAAAAATTGGCTAAGTACACTAACACCATATGATATATCAATTCTGGTTAAGGTAGCATAATTAAGACTACCTACCAAACTTTGGTAACCTGTAATATCCTTGAGTTCTTCTCCTTCATGTGCACTGAGTTTGTGGTTGACCTCCATAGGAATGTTTGAGACTTTAGCTTCCTGCAAATTAAACTTCTTGACCATGTCCTGAATGTACTTCTTCTGAGTAATAAAGATACCTGAATTTGTGTAGACCAATTCAAGTCCTAGGAAGTACTTCAATAATCCAAGATCATTGATCTTGAATTCCTTCATCATTTGACCTTTGATGTGTCTAATTCCTTGAACATCATTTCCTGTAATAATGATGTCATCAACATAGACACACAAGTATATTACCTCTGAATTGTTCTTCTTTATAAACAATGAAGTATCTGCTTTACTCATCACAAATCCTTGATCCAAGAGATAGGTTGTCAACCTATAGTTCCATGCTCTAGGTGCCTGCTTCAATCCATACAGAGCCTTCTTCAATTTACAAACATGATTTACCTTATTGGGATCTTCATAGCCAGGTGGTTGTGACATGTAGACCTCTTCAGATATCCATCCATTCAAGAATGCATTCTTTACATCCAATTGGTACATGTTCCAATTCTTGGATGCAGCTACACTCACCATGATTCTGATAGTTGGCATCTTTGCCACAGGAGAAAATGTCTCCTCATAATCAATGCCTTGGGTTTGTGCAAAACCCTTGGCTACCAACCTAGCTTTATACCTGCTTATTGTACCATCTGAGTTTCTCTTGAGTTTGTAGATCCATCTGGATCCTATAACTTTCATGGAATCCTTCTTGGGTACCAAGTCCCAAGTATCACTCTCCTTGAGAGCCTCCATTTCTTCATCCATTGCTTCCTTCCATTCTGGTTTAGTAATTGCTTCTTCATATGTACCTGGTTCTTCATTCAAGATATCCTTTGCAAGATATACAGAGTGCTTGGTTACAAGTGAAGTATCATACCCATACCTAATAGGTTTCTTCTTTTCTCTTGAAGATCTCCTTATAGCTTGAGTTGAGGATTCTGGATTGTCTTCAAGTTGCTTCATCTTCATCTTCCCTTTGGATTTCCAAGCTTTGAATTCTTCAATGTTGATGGTGTCTTCATCATCTGAGCTTGTGTCCTCATTCTGAGTTGGTTCTTGCCTGACAAGCTTTGGAAAGTCTTCTTCCATATCATAAGGTAGGCTAACTTTCCTGCACTCATTATCATACCATGAATCATTTTCATCAAAGATTACATCTCTGCTTACCTTGAAGCCTTTGTTTGAGGGGTTATAGAACCTGTATCCTTTCTGATTCAAATCATAACCAATAAAGATACACTTTTCAGCCTTAGGGTCTAGCTTTCCCCTTACCTGTGAGGGAATATGCACATATGCAACACACCCAAACATCTTGCAATGATCCAGAGATGGTCTCTTACCATGCCAAGCCTCATAGGGTGTCATTCCATCAAGTGTCTTTGATGGCAACCTGTTGATTAAGTATGTGGCAGTAGATACACTCTCTGCCCAAAGATAATTTGGTAGTTTTTTCTCATTAAGCATAGACCTAGCTGTCTCCACAATGAGTCTATTCCTCCTTTCAGCTACCCCATTTTGTTCAGGTGAGAACCTTGTGGTAATCTCCCTCTTGATGCCTTTTTCCTGCAAGAATTCTTCAAAGTCATTGGAGAAGTATTCTCCACCACCATCAGACCTTAGCCTCTTCAAATGTCTACCTGTTTGATTCTCAACTAATGCAAGATACCTTTTGAAACAATTAAATACTTCATCTTTATGTTTCATGAAGTACAAGACAGTCCATCTGCTATAGTCATCTATAAAAGATACATAGTACCTAGATCCAGATATGGATGGCTCCTTGCTTGGTCCCCAAACATCTGTATGCACCAATTCCAAGTAGTCTTCATGCATAAAGCCCTTTTTGGTATATGGCAATCTGTGTGACTTACCAAATTGACAAGCCCCACACTTGTATATCATATGTTGCTTGGATACATTAGGTATCCCAAGCACACATTGATCTCTGCTCATTTGCTTTATTGTCCTTTCTCCAATGTGACCTAATCTTTTGTGCCACATCTCCAATTCTGATAGGGTTAGGTCCTTATAGTTGTACAAGGCAATATTCTTAGTATCCTCAAGTTCAAAGGTAAATAGTCTACCTGATTTCTCTCCCTTGGCTATCCTTCTGAATCCATGTCTTGGATCCTCCACATATGCACCATGTTGAGTGAACCTGACCTGTAGACCTTTTTCAACAATCTGACCTACACTCATCAGATTCTTGGTGATTGTTGGAACATACAATACTCTGCTTAGCAAATTCTGATTACCATCACTTGTTTTGACATTACCTACTTTAACCACTGAATGTTTAGTGTCATCACCTGTCTGCACTTGGTGCTTGCCTTTAGGTTCTTCCAAATCAGAGAGTAAGGCAACATTCCCAGCTACATGGTTAGAGCAACCTGAATCAATATAGAACAAATGATCATCATTGATACCTGATTTAGATGTCATGTTCATAATCAACAAGGAATCATCTTGATCCTCTGCATAATTGTTGTAATCCTTTCTGTTCCTGTATCCTCCTTGATAATTGCCATTGTGATTGTAGCTATTGTTGTAGTTATTGTTATAACTATTGTTGTAGCCATGGTAGCCTTGAGATTGATTGAATCTGCCTCTGCCTTGAGAGTATCCTCCTCTTTGGTGACCTCTTCCTCTTTGATTCTTGTAGTTCTTGTAACATTCATCTGTAGTATGGTTAGACAAGCCACAAATATTGCATGGAGATTGGTTATAGGGTCTCCCCCTACCTGGCTTACCTCCTCTGCCCCTACCTCTAGATGATCTACCTCTCCCTGCATAGTTTGCTTGGGAGGTGGATCCTTCTTCATCAACTTTCTTACTTTTACCCTTGTCTTTAGACTTCTTATCTGTATATAGGGCAGAGGGATTATTACCTTTTGATTGCTCTCCATTCTTTGTGATCTTTGCTTCATGTGTAAAGAGTTGTCCAATCAGAGTTGTTAAATCAGGTGCTTGGATGTCCATGTACAAGTCCATTGCAGTGGTAAAGCTCTCCCACTTGTCATCTGCCTTTAGTCCATTGATCACTTGTCTGACTATTTGCTCCTCTTCAATTTCTTCTCCAACACTTGCAAGTTGGTCTGCAATGTCTTTGACTTTGGTGACAAAATCTGAGACACATTGTTTTGATTGCTTCCTAAGAGTTGTAAACTCAATCCATAGCTGATTCTTTCTGGCCCTTGTGCTTGATGAAAAATATGTTGACAAGGTTTCCCAAGTCTCTTGGGAAGTCTTACAGTTCCTAACATGAGGTAGAAGGAAATCAGAGATAGAGTTTAGAAGATATGACCTTGCTAAAGCATCTTTAGCACACCATTGATTGAGCCTCTCATGTTCATCCTTTGTTGGTAGGCCTCTGGTTTTGAATGAGGGCAACTCCTCATCTCCTGATATGTATCCATAGAAGCTTCTCCCTTGTAGATAGCTCTTCATTCTCAATGACCATGCCTGGTAGTTATTTCTATCTAATTTGTCAATGAAGGAAGGGAAACCATCACCCATAATTACCTTGTTTGCTCTGATACCACTGTTGGATGTGATGACTGGGTACAATCAGAAGATCAAGTTGGTGCTGCTAGACCTGCTTCACACCTTGTTGAAGCTCAAAGTCAAGGACAAAGCATGGAAGCACATCAAAAGGTGGACACATGAGGAAAGGGAGCAAGTAGGGAGCTCCAAGAAGTGTATGTCAAATTTTCAGAAGAATCCCCTACAAAAATAGTGATTTTCATCACTAGAAACCATTGTAAATACCATTATCTATTTTTAGTAACTCCATTTTGTTCAAGCCGAGGAGTCCTCGAGCTTGAGGAGTATTAGAAGTACCATCGTACCAATTTTCATAATTTTTAGACTTCGTTTGAGCCCTCAAATAAGCCCTGGAACCTAATTTTTAACTAGGCCGGACACTAGGTCTGGACAGGGCCAAAACTAGTCAAAAAACTATAAAAAGAGCTAGAGAGCTCATTTTTGGGGTTAGCTTGTTAGAGAATAGAACTTTTGTAAGAGAACTCTTTTGCAATCTAAGCTTTCCATTGTTCCTCTCTTTGATCTTACTTTGCGCGCGTGTGTGTGTATGTGTGTGCATGTTTGTGCGCTTCCACTCACGCACTTGTGCCTTCACTTGCTCGTGGTCTTCATACCGGTCCTCACGTCTCCGCGGATTGACAAGTAAAGGAGGTGGTGCTTACGCTTGAGCTACACCAAATTTTGGCGCCGTTGCCGGGGAGAGAGCTTCGAGGACGAGCGTTGTGATGGTAAGATCGTAGATTTGCGACGTTGGAAGGTAAAAAAACTGTCATTTCAGTTCATTTTCTGTTTTTTTTCTCTTCATCTTCATCATCATCATCATCTCCACCTTCTTCCATCTTCTTCTTCATAGAAAATTCTTGTTTTTTAGTGCATTTTCACCATCTTCATACCATTTTTCATGCATTATTGTGTGGGAAGGAGTTAGGAGAAGCAAGGGAGAGCAAGCGCTGTATTTTTTTCATGATTTTCTGCTCATACGGAGCTCGCCATAGCCGGCGCTCAGAAATTTGAATTTCCCGCCAAAAAACGCGATTCTGTGATGAAAATCGCGATTCTGTGAAAATTCAAAATTTTTTGAAAAATCACGATTTTCAGTTTTCCCGCCTAAAAGTTGGTTGAAAAAAATCGCGATTCTGTGTTTTTCTCAAAAAAACACGATTCTCTGCTCAAAATCGCGATTCTCAAAAAAACACGATTCTCTGCTCAAAATCGCGATTCTCACCAATCACGATTTTCAGCAAAAACACGATTTTGTGAAAAAGGCGATTCTATGAAAACACGATTTTTTGCTCAAAATCGCAATTTTCAAAAACACGATTTTGTGCTCAACATCGCGATTTTTATGTGAAAAATACGATTTTCAAAAAACACGATTCTCTGCTCAAAATCGCGATTCTCACCAATCACGATTTTCAGCAAAAAACACGATTTTGTGAAAAACACGACTTTCTGCTCAAAATCACGATTCTCACAAATCACGATTTTCAGCCAAAAATACGATTTTGAGAAAAACACGATTCTGTGGGACAAAATCGCGATTTTCAAGTCAAAAACACGATTTTGAGAAAACACGAATTTTTGCTCAAAATCGCGATTTTCAATTCACGATTTTCTACTCAAAATCGCGATTTTCATGTCAAAAACACGATTTTGTGAATCACGATTCTCTGAGTCAAAATCGCGATTTTCAGAAACACGATTTTGTGATCAACATCGCGATTCTCTGAAACACGATTTTGTGATCAACATCGCGATTTTCAGAAATACGATTTTGTGATCAACATCGCGATTTTCAGAAATACGATTTTGTGATCAACATCGCGATTCTCTAAAACACGATTTTCTGCTCAACATCGCGATTTTCAGAAATACGATTTTGTGATCAACATCGCGATTTTCAAATCACGATTTTCTGCTCAAAATCGCGATTTTCAAAAACACGATTTTGTGCTCAACATCGCGATTTTTTTGACTTCACAGCATCGCGATTTTCAGAAAGATCACAAAATCGCGATTTTCTCCAAAGGTCCTGTTTGCCTGTTTTGACCCCCAGGAGCCTGATTTGGCATAACTTTTTCATCCAAAGTCCATTTTTTGAGCTCTATAGCTTGTTGGAAAGCTCGTTTCAAATCCTACACGATCTCAACTGTTTTTTTCAAGAATAATGCATTGATTTTGAGATAGGATAATTTGAAGTTGACCCTCAGGTGGGACTAGGGAACCAAGGGGGCTCTAAAGAATTGTGAACCATACCAAAGGGAAAATTTGGACTCTTGACTAAAGCTTATGAACCTGAGATCTGGTAGACACTTAGGCAAGGATAAACAAAGCATTAGATCTTCTGAGGCTAGTGTCAACCATACATCCAAGTCTTGGGCACAACAACTAAGTGGTCATCTTTTACTCAGATCAGACACAAGTGATTCAGAAATGTCTTTTAGTATGGGAAAACCTGCAGGTGGCTCAGGGACTGCCCATCTACAAACACCGGAAGGTCCCTATAAGACACAGTTGGAATATATTCGGACCAACCAATTAGGTGCTCGCATCTATGAGGATGGTCTGAGGCGATCAGTGGTCCAACTCAAAAATCCAGATCAATCCTTTGGACTTGAACACCCGGTGGTCAAATTCGAAGAGGGTTCATACATTGATAAGGAAGGAACCATGTATGTGGTTACCAACCAACCAGATAGGACCAATGAGTTTGGAAATATCATTCATGAGAATGAGATAGGAGACCTAGAACAAGGAAACGTAGGACAAGGACCCCAGACTCCTAGAGGTAAGTCAGTTTTGACCTGAGTGATCACTCCGGACTGGATCCCTCAAGACAACAAAAGCATAGAACTATTTTTGAATAGAGAAACAGAGGAAGCCTTTTGGAGGTTCAAGCCAGATCAACCTAGCCAATTGGGCATAGTTATCATCTATGAATTCAAAGATCCTGAGATACCAGGCAAAGTTGTCTACCTGGATAACACATCAGAGAAAATTTTCTTGGTAACGGAACATGATAGACATGCATATACATGGAAGAATGACATGATTTTCCCCCCACCAAGATCCAATGTTTCCCATGGCCTCCAAGGGGTAGGATCATCCCAGGCTCATGAAGCCCAGAGAGAAAGAACTAGAGAGAGACCTGAGGTAAGTTTTGCACACACCGTGGGCAGGAATAGGTCAGGATTTGAAAATGAAAGACCTGAAAGAGAGAGACATCAAGCACATAGGCAACAAAGAGATGAACAGGATTTTCCATTGCCTAGACCCCGGGAGTACCCAAGAACCCTTAAACCCAGTCACGTGATCAAGGCAATGAAGAACTATTTCGATGGGACAGGGGATCCTTATGATCATGTGGCCGAGTACAAACAAGTGCTGAGAGCCGAACAAATTGAGGACTGGTTCACCCAGTACGAGGCATTTGGTTTGACCCTTAAAGGCACTGCCTTAGCTTGGTTTCAACCATTGAGTAGAAGCAGCTATCGCGATATAGGTCAACTGCTAGACGAATTCATTGTAGAATTTTCCAAGAGTGGTATCAGGCATAACACATCGTCCCTGATCCATAGTTTCAAGCAGACACCCCAAGAAACAGTGCGACTAGCAGGTAGAAGGTTCAGACAGTACCTAGAAAGATGCCCTGCTCCAGAGCTACCCACACCAGCCAAACAAGTGGCTTTGTTTTTAGATGGCTTATTGAGCACAAAGTTAAGATCCTATGTATACTTGAAAGATCCTAGATCCATAGAAGAGTGTGTGCGGACGTGCATAGACATAGAAGATAACTTGGGTGAGGAGTTAGGATTGGCCAAACTCTACAAAGATTCGGATAGTTCTACTAGTCATACTTCAAAGATCTCCACAGAAATAGAAGAGATAGCTGAGCAAGTTGCCAAGAAGCTGGGAGTCCAAAATAAACAAACACAGGGAGTCACTTCATTGAATCGGTGCTATACTTGCGGAGGTGACCACATGGCTAACGTATGCCCAATGCAAAACCAAAACATTAGAGAAAGGAATGCTCCATATTGCACTATTGAGAGAAAATACACAAACCACACGGCTCAAGATTGTCCCTACAATAGGCAGGCTGTTAGACAAAATTATCAGCAACCTTACCCACAAGGTAGGTATCAGAATCAATACCAACAGCCATATTACAGACCACAACAGCAACATCAGGTACCATATAGGCCACAACCTGTCTTGGTAAACCAACCACCAGCTCCAGCCAACGTGATTCCAGTCAAGTATGCTGTGGGAGAGGAAAATCCAAATAGAGCTTTGGTGCCACTAACCCCATTGATACCAGATAATGACTCTCATGCTCATAGTTCAGACTACTCCCATGAAGGTAGTCCACATGCTTATTACACAGAGTCACCTGAACATAGTGAGATTTACTCGTATCAATATGAGGCACCGCCTATGGAGCAAAATTGGGAGCCAGAATACTCCAATGTCATGTACACAAATCCTAACCCTAGGCCCCAGTTGAGACAAATGAGACCACAAGCCCCTAGAGGATCTTGTTTCAGATGTCATGGTGACCATTTCATTCGTGACTGTCCCCACCCACCATCTCCGAGTCAAGGACAGGCTATCACAATACAGGCTTTTTGTCCTGATTGTGGCAAAGACCATCTCCCCAGAGATTGTCCAAGAAACCCCTCTAGTGCACCCAAGATTACACCCATTAATGTGGTAGGCTTAGTGGCAGATCCAAGTTCAAGTAGTAGCAATGTGGCTCCTATACAAGCTGTCACTAGAGCACAAGCCTTAAAACAGGATAAACCAGTAGAACAATCAGAGTCGAGTGAATCGGGAGAGCCTAGTAAGAGGAAAACAAGAACATGGAAGGATACCAGAGAGAAGGCCAATCGCAAGTGGAATAAAAAGTTATCGGAACTAGAAGAAAGCTTAAAAGAAGCGAAAACAAAAATAGAAGACATTGCATCTCAAAGCTCCTCGCATGCCGAAACTCCATCCACTCCACCTCATCCCACCCCACCACCCATTGTAAATAGACCGCAACCAGGGTCTGTTCTTGCAGATCCAACCCCAGAAGGCTTGGACATGATGTTCAAGGCCTACCAGGCTCGACTTCAAGAAGGGCCTACAGCGGCAAACCTAGACAAGAGTTACCCTAGAGCAGATTTAGAGATTGAACGGATGAAAATGTGCATGAAAATGGTAGAACAAGCTCAAGCCATACTTGAGACTAGTCAAAAGTTCAATCAGACAAACTCTATCAAATCGGATTTGCATTTCCAGGGCTTACTAGAACGATTAGAGCAGTTGGTAAACAAACCACAAGTTTCTCTACCTCCACAGGCTCAACCAGTTATTGAAAGAGGAAGCTCACCACCAAGGGGAGCTTATGTTCCTAATTCCACGGATGCTGGAATACCTCCTTCTATTCAACAGTACTCTCAAGAGTTCTTGCGGGAAATACAAGAGGAGAAATGGGCCAAGGAGAAGGGTAATTCCCCTCCTATTCCTGAGATTGATGATCTTCATGATCAATTTCCCCAAGACATTCCATCTATTTACGAAGATGAAGCAGAACAAGAAGACGAAAGATTAGATTTTGAATCTAATACCTTAGAAGAACTGCCTCAATTTCCAGGCCCATGGGAATCTGAATCACTCCAGATTAGAGCTCCCACAATACTAGTAAGAAATGAAGACTCAGTGGTTCCAAGGAACACGGATGTCGTGAAGAACACTAAGGTTCAGTGTCATCTCACTGTAGAAGAGTTGCTCAAAGCAAAACCTGAGTTATGGAATCATGTGAAGGATCAGGTTCCAGAACTTGATTCCAACATGCCAAAAGCAGGCTCCAAGCAAAGGGTACCAGAGATACCTCTAGACAAAATAGGGGACATGTGTGAGGGTGAAGAAGGTAATACTTATCTTCCCATCACCTACCAAGGTTACACAACCAAAGCAATCATAGATTCAGGTGCTGGTGTTGCTATTGCGACCACCTCCTTGTGGAAGCAATGGGGCAAGCCCACATTAAGACCAACTAGAATGAAGCTTCAAATGGCTGATGGTCATTTTGAAAGACCTCTAGGATTGCTAGAAGGGATCACTCTAACCACTTGTGGTGTAGAGTTTGAGCACACATTTGCTATATGTGACTTCGAGAAAAATAATGTCTATGAGATGATCCTAGGAAGACCCTTCCTACGACAATTGCAAATAGTACAGGATTGGGGAACTAACTCCTTGTACTTACAGCACTTAGGGGTTACCACCAAGGTCAATTTGAAGGATTACACCTTCAGAGATGTACCACCCCTACACTGGAATTCTATCCACAAAGTGAAAGAAGATTCCATCTCTGTGCATTCTGAAAGTTCACCTGATCCATCATGGCTGCATGAAGATACTCATTTGTGGATGTGCAAAGTCGCGAAGGAAGAGGAAAAACGTTTAAAGGCAAGGGAAGAAGGAACTTCACTAGGAGATAGACCAGTTAGAGACCCAGCCTACACACCGATGATCTTTCCAGATGAGGAGTTTGAGCCTCATGGCTGGCCAGAAATCTTAGCCACCATGGACATTGCTGTCAATGAGGAACAGTGGACACCTCATTGTGATGAGGAGGGTTATGATATCTCAGTGTTCATGTGTCAACCCTTGCTAGAAGAATGTGACCCTAGTGATGTCATAGAAGAAGAAGAGAATGACGATGATCTGGAGTCTATTGTGATGGATAGTTGCTTTAACTCAGAGCAGCACTATCTAGAAGATATAGGAGTGTTCACCCAGAAAGAAGAAGAACCTTTCACAAGTATTAAAACAGTAAACTCAAAGGATGGAAGTGAGAGTAGTCAAAAGAAAAAGAAAAGAAAAGCAGTGAAACAAGAAAAGGAGGAATCATTGTTTGAAGTACCAGAAAACTTCAAGAAATATGAAGTTGACGACCGCAAAATTTTGGTACGAATGCCTAAGAGAGAGGCCATCATAGGAGAATCATATGATAATAAAGAAAAGACCAAGAAGATTGTAGTGACCATTGAAGAGAACGAAGAGAGATGCACATATATAGGAGATGACCTAAGTGCAAGAGAAGAAATGGAGCTCATAGCTCTATTAAGGGAATATAGGGATGTGTTTGCATGGCACTATAGAGACTTGAAAGGGGTAGATCCAAGAATTTGCTCTCATACTATCCCCATGACTGCTGATGCTAAGCCCACCAAACAGAAGCCCTACACATATAATGATACCTATGCAGCCAAAATCAAAGAAGAAATTGATAGGTTGATTGAGGCTGGATTCATCTATGAGATTGAGCATACCGAATGGGTGTCCCCCATTGTTGTGGTACCCAAGAAGAATGGGAAGTTGCGAGTGTGTATTAACCTTAAAAAAGTTAATGCCGCTACGATTAGAGATAGTTATCCACTTCCAATCACAGAACACCTATTGGAGCGTGTTGCAGGCAAGGAAGTTTATAGCTTCCTTGATGGATTTTCAGGTTACAATCAAGTAGCCATTGCCCCAGAAGATCAACACAAAACAGCTTTTGCTACAGAGTGGGGAATCTTTGCATTTCGGGTGATGCCATTTGGGCTCACCAATGCACCTGCAACATTCCAAAGGCTCATGTGTCATGTCTTCAAAGAGTTCTTGCGAAAGAGCTTAGAAGTGTATGTGGATGATTTATGTGCTCATTCCCAAGAAAGAAGGGTTCACATCCCTGAGCTCAGACAAATCTTCAACAAGTGTAGAGAATATCGAGTGTGTCTAAACCCAGAAAAGTGTGTGTTTATGGTGCGTCAAGGTAAAATCCTCGGTCATATTGTTTCTAAGAATGGAATCTCAACGGATGAAGATAAGGTACGAGCCATAGCGGAGCTGCCAAGGCCAAGGAATGTTAAAGAGGTACAAGCCTTTATGGGCCATTGTGGATATTACCGTAGGTTTATCCACATGTACGCGATCATAGCTAGACCCCTTTATGCCTTGTTGTCTAATTTTGAGTGGAACGACGAATGCGAGAATTCTTTCAATGAACTGAAGAAACGTTTGTGCACAGCACCAATATTGACCACTCCTGATTGGAATAAGCCATTCCATGTCCATGTGGATGCATCCAATCATGCCATAGGATGTGTGCTAGCACAACCCACAGGTGAAGGGAATTTAGATTTGCCCATAGCATATGCTAGTAGACAACTAAACCCAGCCGAAAGAAATTATACCACAACCGAGCGAGAAGGGTTAGGCATGGTATATGCTGTAAAGAAGTTTAGACACTATTTATTGGCCAACAAGTTCAAGTTTTTCACTGATCATCAAGCTTTGTTATATTTGGTCAATAAACCTTGCAATACTGGACGCTTAGTAAGATGGTTCCTCTTACTAATGGAGTATGACTTTGAAGTTGTTGTCAGGAAAGGTAGAACCCACCTTCGGGCAGATCACCTTTCTCGCATTACTTCAGGAGAGTCACCACAAGGAGTGTCTGATGAACTACCTGATGCTTATCTGTTCAATTTGGAAGTTGTTCCTAAATGGGCAAATCAGTTGGTACCAGTCCTAACCTTTGGCCCTGCAAATAAGAATGTGAAAACATCACAAGAAGAAATTGTAAAATCACAAAAATATCACATATTAGCAGGAAGCATGTACAAACAAGATACTGAGGGTGTATTAGCTTGTTGTGTGGAGGATGATGAACATAGTAGTTGGTTGCAACAAGCCCATGAAGGAATGCTAGGAAATCACTATTCTAAACAACGAACATTGCAGAATCTAAAGCGTTTAGGAGTGTATTGGCCTAGCATGGACAAAGAAATACATGAGTGGATCACGAATTGTCCAATGTGCAGAGAGAGACCACCAGTGGAGCATGCGACCCTTTATCAAGTATCTTGAATTCCAGATTGGAGTGCTCCATTGGTAGAGTTTATGAGAACGGGAAGATTACCCAAAGAGGCCAGTCTAGCAAGAAGACGAAATATGGAGCAAGAGGCTCAAGTCTATGCCTTAGTAGGAGAGAACCTATACCGAAGAGGTAAAGATGGTTACTTACGACTGTGCGTTCATGAATCAGACTATTTAAGGGTCTTAGAGACTGCACACAGTGGTGTTGCAGGTGGACATTTTGGTCCTGACCGAGTGATTAAGACCATTCTATTCTCAGGACTTTGGTGGCCCACTCTTCATATGGATGCACATACCTATGTGAAGAAATGTGACATATGCCAACGTGCACAATATCCAGTGAGAAAAGACGAGATGCCCTTGAGGCCAATGATGGGAGGACGTGCATTTTCGAAGTGGGGCATAGACTTCATAGGTCCTATTAACCCCCCAGCTAGAAACTCCCATGCAGAGTACATCATTGTAGCCACAGATTACCTTACAAAGTGGGTAGAAGTCAAAGCCACAACAAAGAATGATGCTCAGACTACGGCTAAGTTCTTATTCGAGAACGTGTTCACGAGATATGGACTACCAATAGAGTTGGTGAGCGATAGAGGCACACACTTCTTGAATGAAGTCATTGAAAATCTTCTCCAAGAATTCTTGGTGATACATAAGAAATCCGCCCCCTATCATCCACAAGCCAACGGACAAGCCGAGAGTACCAATAAAATCCTCTGTAACGTATTGACAAAATTGGTAAATAATAAACGCTCTGATTGGGACAAACAACTTCATCATGCTGTTTGGGCTTATCGAGTTGCCTACAAAACGGTACTCAACGCCACCCCATTTCAGATGGTCTTCGGACAGAACGCTGTGCTACCATTAGATTTCTTAATCCCTGCCTTAAAAGTAGCACAAGAGTATGAGTGGAATGGGCATGAATTGTCCTCTAGGATCTTTGATCTCGAACGCTTGGGTGAAACGAGGCTACGAGCGGCAGCAGGCATCTACGCTGCAAAGAAGAGGCAAAAGGCATACTTTGATGCACACATCAAGGATAAGGGATTGAAAGAGGGAGATCTAGTGTTGGTATACACACTAAAACAACATGCCCGTAAGTTGGAAAAAAGAGGATATGGACCCATGATCATTAATAGAATTTCCACTAGTGGTGCAGTTCAGTTGGCCACTCTAGAAGGAGATATCTTGCCAAACTATATTAGCGGCTGCAGAGTCAAGCTATATCAAGAACCTCTTACTGAGGATATGCTAATGAGACTCAACACTGCTAAGAAGCGAAAAGAAGAAGAGTTAAGAGTGAGAGACGAAGCACAGGTAGAGGCCAGAGAGCGTATTAGGCGAAATAAGTTAAGGCGATTAGGCCTAGATGTCAACTCAAAAGCCCCAAAATACCACATGGATATGTGTCAAAAGTCAGGCATTGCGACTTCTCAGGTCATTGACCGAAGACCCTTTGTGACCATAGAGATAGGACAAGGGAAGGGTGCAAGGACGGTGAAAGCATTGATTGACTCAGGTGCAGCAAGTAGTGCAGTTAGACTTTCCTACTGCCAAGACTTGGGGTTGAACATCAATCCCATAGAAGCTTATCTCATAGGATTGGGAGGTGTGGAAACCCCTTGTTTGGGCGAGGTGGAACTTCCCATCTACCTTCAAGATGTTCCAATGAAAGTCAAAGCGCTAGTATGTCAAGATGAGAACCTTACAGAACCACTTGTCTTGGGTCAAGATTGGATCTATGACCATGCAGTTAACTTAAACCTAAGAAGTCAAATTCTTCAAGTTTGGGTACATGAACAATGCATTACATTAGAATTAGAGAACTGCATGCTCCTAGATCATGGCACCACACACTCTCTTAGTTCTTCCAAGACTAATCATATGAAAGAAGATGTTGTATGTGTCAAAAGCTCTATGATGCAGAAGGAGTCAATCGTGGAAGACCAGGTTCGAAGGTGGGTGGATCTTTCTTCTTCTCCAAAGAATCAAGTAGCCACAGTAGTGAGTCCACCACACAAGCAAACACAACCGTTCACGACAACTGCTACATCAAATAGAAAGACACCATTCGATAAAAAAGCAGTTCCGAGCATGAAGCAGATATGGGTACGCAAAGGAGAGCAACCACCAGCCTTGCCCCCACAAATCCCATCCATGCACACCAACAAAGCCAGAAGACGAAGGAAGCAACTCAGACAAGCTCAATCACAAGGTATCCAACAAGTTTGGGTGCCTAAGAAGTTAGCTGCAGCTCAACAAGGGCAATTACAGATGTGGGTGCCTAAGAAGCTCTTACATCCACAACAACCTATGTTCTCCCACATGCGAAAGGTCTCACCCAAGAAGCCAAAAAGAGAAGAGGGTAAGAACCACGTACAGAGACCGAAAGAAGATCAAATCAGCTCTTCAAGAAAAGTAGGAAGACGTGCAAAAAGGATATGGGTTTGGAAGCCAAAAGTACAAGCAGCCTCCATCGAACCAAAGCGCCAACCACACTGGATACCACCATTCAGAACGCATCCAAAGAGGAAGACGCCTGAAGTGATCTCTACAGTGCCAAATGATGTTCTAAAATGGACTCCAATAAGGAGGATTACATCAGTTCGAGACTCATTGGATACCTCCACCAAGGTCGGCATCAACCTCCACAAATAACATCGAAAGCCTCGAACGCGCAACAACCATGTGCTCCTTGCACAACCCTGTCTTTTGCACCATTTAGGTCATGCATTTCCCAAGTATGCATTAATATAGGGCCACATTACACGGCCGTGCATAGACACACTTGAGAATCCCAGGCACAAGAGCACATTGACATATGTCAAAGATTTTTATTGATTGATACTAAAATCTGTCTTCTTGTTTTGTGATATTGTTACAAAAAAAGAAAAAAAAAAAAAAAAAAAAAAAAAACGAGGAAGAACTTGTTCCCAGGTTTCGCTCATGGAACATGAATGAGTCATGCTTAGTTGAAGATTGAACCATCGATTACTGGGCATTTATCAATTTGGATAGAAGTGTGTCTTGGCTAGCAGATGATTTAATTGCTGCCTTGTCTCATAGATGTCAAGAACTTAGCATGAGCAGGGCATCCACAACTATGGTTTCCTCTTACTATGGTAGGAGTGACGAGCTTGAAGGTCCACAACTTGAGTGATGCTTGACTACTGTATGTACAAGAGCATCCAAGGAGATATCTGCAAAAGGTAGTTTTGGAGGAGAAGACTCCTGCATATGGTGAGCTAAAGAGCATATGTGAAACTCAGCTTGGTGTAGTTACCCGATGTTGCTTGCCAAGGAATATAAAGCAATTCAATTCTCAGTATTTCCTGAACCAGTATGGAACAGTAGCACTGGTGAATGGTCTATGTCAATCAGCATGGTAATCTCTTAGAAACCGGCACGTATCCAATATTCCTCTGAGTGTCAATATAGGGAAGTGAACGTGCATGAGCCCAAGCTCAGAAATGCACATTGTTAGTGACAAATGTTGCTTTGAAAAGAGGAGAGGGGATCCACCACTCAAAAGATCTCATCAGTGGACAATCAACATGGACATTCATCAACAAGGTTCCATCCCAAAGGCCGAGTGTACAACACGAAGAGCCAAACATCCATCAACCTTCGCCATGGTAAGTATCTTTACTCTGGAAACACCATAACCATGATAGTTTAGGAAACCTCTTCGTCAGCAAACCCTTGAGCACTTAGCTCAAGACCCGCAATTTTTGCACCATACTTCTTCCAATGCATTTTCCAAGTAAGCATGCGTAGGGCTACATTACAAGGCCGTGCACAAGGCACATACTTTTTTCAACCCAGGCACGAACACACTTACCCATCATTCATTATGGGTTATGAGTAGTTGGCATGAATGCTCTCAACATCATCTTTAAAAGAGCTAGCAGACATCATGGGAACAACATCCATATCTCGGAAGCAAATTGAAGCCAGTAGTTGCTCCAAATCACTCTTGACAACCTCTTCTGAGCAACTTGCAGTTTTGAAAGCTCACAACGACACATTCTTGCTGGAATCCAAGGAACCAGCTCATACAACGGTTGGACACCACCTCTCAAAGCACTACACAGAACAGCCCTTCCAACAAGGGTCTGTCAGGGACGACAGACTCGAGAGGGGGGGGAGTGTTGAAGCTCAAAGTCAAGGACAAAGCATGGAAGCACATCAAAAGGTGGACACATGAGGAAAGGGAGCAAGTAGGGAGCTCCAAGAAGTGTATGTCAAATTTTCAGAAGAATCCCCTACAAAAATAGTGATTTTCATCACTAGAAACCATTGTAAATACCATTATCTATTTTTAGTAACTCCATTTTGTTCAAGCCGAGGAGTCCTCGAGCTTGAGGAGTATTAGAAGTACCATCGTACCAATTTTCATAATTTTTAGACTTCGTTTGAGCCCTCAAATAAGCCCTGGAACCTAATTTTTAACTAGGCCGGACACTAGGTCTGGACAGGGCCAAAACTAGTCAAAAAACTATAAAAAGAGCTAGAGAGCTCATTTTTGGGGTTAGCTTGTTAGAGAATAGAACTTTTGTAAGAGAACTCTTTTGCAATCTAAGCTTTCCATTGTTCCTCTCTTTGATCTTACTTTGCGCGCGTGTGTGTGTATGTGTGTGCATGTTTGTGCGCTTCCACTCACGCACTTGTGCCTTCACTTGCTCGTGGTCTTCATACCGGTCCTCACGTCTCCGCGGATTGACAAGTAAAGGAGGTGGTGCTTACGCTTGAGCTACACACCTGCCCTCTTTTCTCTTCAGATATGGTTAGGAGTTTTCTTGAGCTTCCAAATGACACCAAGAGACTATATATGTGCTTTACAAAATGATTGAGTAATGACCAAATCAAAACAGATGATTTTGGACCTTCACAACTCCAAAAACTTTCTATTCCTGTATTGACACCTGCTCAGTCCTAAGCTCAGTGTGTCCAGCACACTTGCAATTGGTTTAATTCCTTCTGGGAGTATTAAATTAACTTAACAAGCTACCATTAGCAAGTTAAATCACTCCAAATAACAAACTATACACTGAGCATGATCTTTAGCAAAATTAGAGACACCCCCGATTTTTTAGGAACAACACAGAAATATACCAGTGAGTGCTTCGACAGTGATTTCTCCCAATTGGCTGAATAGAATGACTTGAAATTTTGTAGTGTTGTAGAGTGCTTTGAGCTGGTCCCAATGAGCCTTGGATCATCAAATTTGGTTCAATAGATCTTGAGATATGCCCTGTTGAAGTTGACAGACTTTGAGATGAATGACTCTGAGAACACAGAGTTAAGAACTATGAGTATATGTATTGAAACTATCAAATGTACATTCCCATTGGCATGTAGAGTGATGCCCAATGGTACTCAGAGGTGTAGGCTAAGTAGTAGCTCTCACACACTCTATGATCTGCTTGGATTAGCCTCGGAAAGAGTGTGTCAAACCCGCGACTTTTACATTGTCTTTTATAGGTGTTTTGAAGGAATTTGAATTTCAAATTTCAAATGTAGGCTCCCTCAAATCTCTCAACTAATCACATGGAGATATTCTCTCCATTCATACCTTTCAAATTCCACGACTTTTGAAGGTGGGTGAGATTACAAGAGGTAAGTTAAGTCATATTGACTTTTACATTGGATAAAAGATAATAAAGCATAGGCATGTGTTCCTATGATCTTCCTTCAAGTGAATTAATCCAAGAACTTTTGTAACACCTTCAAGGTTGGTATCCAATGCTCTTTAAGGTACAAGACAAAGCCAAGTGTTAAGGCTTGTTTGCACCAACAATTTCCAAAGTACTACCAAAGCAAGGAAAGCAAATATGGTCAGAGTTTACAACATTCAAGAAGAAGCCAAGTCAAAGTATTAGTGATTATGTCACTAAGATGAAGGATCTTGCAGATATTCTTGGATCCATAGATGAAGATATTGAGGATCACAAGTTGATTGCTCAATTACTTACAGGTTTGAGAGGGGATGAAAGGTGGAAACCTTTTGTCTTATCAACAGAACTTTCATTAAACCATTATGTTCCAGATTTGAACCAGTTGCTTGGTTTGATGCTCACATTTGAGCAAGACTTGAAGGGAGATGGAGATAAAGGACAAAGTTCTGCAATGTACATGAAGAATAAGAAGAAAGGAGATAAAGGTAAAGCAAAGGATGAAGAAGAGTCAACTTCTCAAGTTTATTATGCAAGAGGTAAAGGCACTAGCAGAGGAAGACCAAGAGGTTTTGGAAGAGGAAGAGGTAATCAGAATAACAACAAGAAAGCTTGCTGGATCTGTGGATTGAGTAATCATTTGGCTCATGATTGTTGGCACAATCAACAAGGATCAAACCAGAATCAAAACAACAATAGCAGAGGTCGAGGTGGAAGATATCAAAGTAATTTTCAAAGAGGTAGACAAAGTCAAAGAGGAGGCTATGGTAGAGGTGGAGGAAGAAGTTGGGGACAGAATCAATCCTACAACACCACCTACTACAACTATGCAAATGACACACAGAATGAAAGTTATACATCATTGATGATGAATTCAATCAGTACATCAGACAAAGAAGATCTAAAGGTATTTTACATTGACTCTGGATGTTCTAATCATTTGTCAGGAAACATAGAATTGATGTCAGAATTGGAAAAAAGGTATTTCTAGTCATACAGTTCAAAGAGGTGATAATACAAGACATACTGTACATTCAATTGGAAAAGTGAAATGCAAGAATGGAGCAGATTTGCTAACCAATGTTTTGTATTTTCCTACAATACCTAAAAACTTGATTAGTGTGGGACAGATAGTTGAAAAAGGTTTTCAAGTCAGGTTTACAAATGAAGGAGTAGTTGTTGAAGAGCTAGAGAATGGATATAATCAAATTGTCTCTCGTAAGAAAGAAGGTAGACTCTTTACTTTAAGAGTACAAGGGAACATTGGTCAAGCTTTGCTCACACATGGTGAAGGAGTGATTACAGAACTTGATCTCTGGCATAAGAGATTAGGTCATTTCAATGAAAGAGGAATTAAAGCTATGGTTGCTAATCAGTCTGTACTAGGATTACCAAATGTGCAGAGTCAACATATGGTTTATAAATGTGAAGCATGTCAAATGGGTAAAGCACACAGGTTACCATTTCAAAAGAAAGGATTCAAACATGATGGAGTACTTGAGCTCATTCATACAGATGTATGGGGACCAACAAAAGAAGGATCTATCAGTGGCTCAAGGTACTATGTTCTTTTCATTGATGATGCTACAAGATGGATAACATTATATGTTTTGAAGGAAAGATCAGATGTGTTTGGAGCTTTCAAGCATTTTCATGCATATGCAGAGAGAGTCACAAGTCAAAAGCTTAAAAGACTGAGGTTTGATGGAGGGGGAGAATACTTCTCCCAAGAGTTCAATGATTATCTTTGGAATGCAGGTATTAAAAGAGAAATAACATGCAGGTATACACCACAACAATTGGTGTAGCAGAAAGAAGGAATAGGACTTTGGTTGAGTTTGCTAGAGCTATGTTGAAGGAGAAAAATTGTCCAAATTATCTTTGGGCTAAGCTGTAAATACAGCTACATATCTTGTGCATAGATTACCATGTGCAGCTCTAAATGGAATGACTCCATATGAAGCTTGGTGGGGTAAGAAACCAACACTAGATCATTGTAGAGTGTTTGGATCAATTGCATATGCTTATGTGCCATCACAACTTAGACATAAACTTGAACCAAAGGCAGAAAAATATGTGTTCATTGGTTATGATGAAAAGCAGATGGGTTACAGATTGTGGAATCCTCTAACCAAACAATTTCTTGTTTCTAGAGATGGTACATTTGATGAACAGAAAAGTTGGTATGCAGATCAAAGTCATATAACTGAAGAATTTGAAGAAGAGGTAAGAAGATGTGAGAAAGGAAAATCAATTGTGCAGGTGAATAGAGATGAAGACTATATGCAAGCAAGTACATCCAGAAGTGGATTAACAAGAAGGAATGAAGAAGCTCCTATATTTGATGAAGAAGTGTATCCAGACACTTATGAAGAATGTGAACCAAGAAGGTCAAGAAGGACTAGAAGACAACCAGAAAGGTATTCTTATGATACTTCTTACATAACTCAGAAGAACTATGCATATATGGTCAAAGATGATGAAGAACCTCAGAACTATGATGAAGCAAAAGGTAAGAAGCAATGTGAAGAAGCAATGGGAAGAAGCAATGAAGGAAGAGTTCAATGCACTCGAGGAGAACAAGACATGGGAACTTGTTCCTAAACCAAATGGTAAGAAAGTAATTGAAAATAAATGGGTTTATAAAGTGAAGAAGCTTGCAGATGGAAGTATAGCCAGATACAAAGCTAGACTGGTGGTGAAAGGCTATGCCCAAACCTATGGCATAGATTATGATGAGACATTCAGTCCTGTAGCTAAGATGTCAACTATAAGAACAATCATTGCTATTGCAGCTTCAAAAGGATGGACCCTAAGTCAATTGGATATAAAGAATGCATTCTTGAATGGATACATATCAGATGAGGTATACATGGAAGAACCTCAAGGATTTATAGATTCGAGGTATCCAAATTTTGTTTGCAGGTTGAGAAGAGCATTATATGGATTGAAGCAAGATCCAAGAGCATGGAACTATAGACTGGTGAAGTATCTAAATGAACTTGGATATCAAAGTTCAAAAGCAGATCCAAGTCTACTCATCAAAAGAACAGAGGAAGGTACAATCTACATTTGTATTTATGTAGATGACATTATAATCACAAGTACTTCAGATGAAGGAATCAAGGAGGTAAAGAGATTACTTGAAAAAGAATTCAAGATCAGTGATCTAGGAAAGTTATCATACTTTCTTGGAATCGAAGTCACTTATACAGATCATGACATCTATGTATCACAAGAAAGGTATCTTCTGAATCTATTGAAGAAGTTTGATATGGAAAATTGCAGAGAAGCTTCAACTCCACTTCAAGTTAATCACAAGCTTAGTAAATATGATGGTGCAGAATACAAAGATATGAGGAAGTATCAATCTCTTGTGGGTAGTTTGATTTATGCTACACTAACAAGACCTGATCTTAGTTATGTAGTGGGAGTTTTGTCACAATTCATGTATTGTCCAAAGGACCCACATTGGATTGCAGGTCAAAGAGTTCTCAGATATATCAAAGGAAGTATAAAGGAAGGATTATATTATCCTTTTACATCAGATTTGAAGTTGAGAGCCTACAGTGACTCAGATTGGGCAGGTAATCAAGATGACAGGAGATCAACACATGGATACATGATTTACATTGGTGATAAGCTTGTAAGTTGGTGTTCAAAGAAACAACATACAGTAGCATTATCATCAACTGAAGCTGAGTACAAAGGACTTGTGGAAGCAGCTAAGGAGGTCATATGGATGCAGACATTGTTCAAAAGCTTGGGCATTGATCAAGGTACACCTATAATACATGGAGATAATATGAGTTCACTTTATCTTGCAACAAATCCAGTTTTTCATGCAAGGACAAAGCACATAGAGATACAGTATCATTTTCTCAGAGAAAAGGTAATGGAGAAGGAGATTGAAGTGGAGTACATTTCTACTAAAGATCAGTTAGCAGACATAATGACAAAGAGCTTGGATGGTGTGAAGACCAGCAGATTCAAAAGCATGGCATGAGTAAAAGAAAACAAGATGATATGAAGAAACAGAGAATGTCAATTAATGATTGAGGGGGAGCTGTTGGAGAAACAATCATTAATTGGACATATATTTGAAGGTCAAATCTTAGGAAGAAAACCCCATGCCTATGTGAAGGGATAAATTCACAAGTGTATCATATTTGTAAAGTTCGTTCACTTTAGTTCTATAAGTTTTTTAAAAAGTCACGAGAATGCAAAAATCTATATAAGTTAGTTTGTATTAACTGACGCAAAGAGAGAGAAAAAGAGGAAGACAATGAGAAAGTGAGTTAGAACTCATTTTGTATGACTGAGAATAGTCGGGCTTCTCTACGTCAGAAAGCACCTATAGACTTCTGAGTTTTCCATAGCTATGAGAAGAAATAGTTAAAGTTCTGTGTATGAGATTCTCTCCATCATCTCTATGATTACCTACTATGTGATAAGTTCAAAAGATCAAGTTTTTCAAGCAACTCGATGCCTGGCATCGAATCTCTGGTGATAAGTCATATTTTCATTTATCTTTTTCATTCAGTGCTGAAGTGTTTGCAAATGATGACTTTGTTGGAGCAACTCGATGCCTGGCATCGAATTCCAGTTGATAAGTCATGTTCTAAGTGTGTATGAAATCACCTATTGTTATGGTATCCAAAAGGTTAAGTTTTATGCGGGAAGTCGATGCCTTGCATCGAATCCCTTCTGAAAAGTGGCCAAAAACACCCCAAGTCGATGCCCGACATCAAATTCTTGTTGCAAGTCGATGCCAGGCATCAAATTCCAATTTTAGACAGGCGCTTTTTCTTATAACAGGAAAGATTTCCAATTTTGGCAGTTCTACATAGTCATCTTGTGAAGGCCATAACTTGAGTTCTAGACATCCGTTTCATGCACATGATAGCTTGTTGGAGAGATCTACTCTTCTAGTTTTAGCTTATAAATGATCTTGGAGAAATAATACTTGAGCTAAGAGAAATTAGCAAAATACGGAAGGTATGTCATTTCAATGACTAGAAAAATCTGAAGAAGCAAAGTTCTTGGTTTTGGCTATCATTTCTCAAAGTTTGGAGTAGCAATGAGTTAATGGTGACCATAGAGGTGTTCTAGTGTCACATTAATTCATTTCTTGTGGTGTTTTACACATCAACATATATGTATGTATATGCATGTATGTATGTGTGTATGTGTGTATGTGTGTGTGTATATACATGTATGTATATGTGTGTATGTATATGTAAGTACATATATGTGTATGTAGGTGTATATGCGAAGTATATGTCTGTATATGTGTATGTGGATGTGTATGTGTGTGTATGCATGTAAGTATGTATGTATGCATATGCATGTGAATTATGTATGCATATGCATATGCATGTGCATTATGTATGCATATGTATCCATGTGTGTATATGTGTGTATGCATGTAAGTATGTATGTATGCATATGCATATGCATTATGTATGCATATGTATGCATGTGCGTGTATGTGTGTATGCATGTAAGTATGTATGTATGCATATGCATATGCATTATGTATGCATATGTATGCATGTGTGTGCATGTGTGTGTATGTGTGTCTCTATGCGTGTGTATGCATATATGTGTATGTATGTGTCTATGTGTGTGTACATGTGTGTGTGTGTCTATGTGTGTATGTGTGTGTTTATGTGTGCACCTGTGTGTGTATGTACGTGTGTATGTGTATGTATGTGTCTGTATGCAGGTGTGTGTGTGTGTGTAAATATGTGTGTATGTGTGTGTATGTGTCTATGTGTGTATGTGTGTGTATGTGTGTGTGTGTGTCTATGTGTGTACATGTGTGTCTATGTGTGTATGTGTGTGTGTGTCTATGTGTGTATGTATGTGTATGTCTATGTGCGTAAATACATGTGTATGTGTATATATGTGTCTGTATGGATGTGTATGTGTGTGTGTAAATATGTGTGTGTAAATTATGTGTGTGTGTATGTGTGTATGTGTGTATGTGTGTATGTGTGTGTGTGTGTGTATCTGTCTATATGTGTATGTGTGTGTGTCTATGTATGTATGTGTGTGTGTCTATGTGTGTATATTTGTGCATTGTTTGTATGTGTATGTGTGTGTAAATCTGTGTGTGTATGTGTGCGTATGTGTGCGTATGTGTGTGTATGTGTCTATCTGTGTATGTGTGTATGTGTGTGCATGTATGTGTGTGTATTTATGTGTGTATGTGTGTGTGTCTATGTGTATGTGTGTGTCTATGTCTGTATATACGTGTGTATATGTATATATGTGTGTGTATGCATGTGTATGTGTATGTGAAAATCTATGTGTATGTGTGTGTACATGTGTGTGTGTGTGTCTATGTGTGTATGTGTGTGTGTCTATGTGTGTATGTGTGTGTATCTATGTGTGTATGTGTGTGTCTGTGTGTGTATATATGTGTGGATGTGTATATATGTGTGTATATGCATGTGTATGTTGTTGGTGCAACGCTAATTGCGGAATTCACTTACACCACAGAAACTAAGCTAGAGTGATTTAGAACACCTCTATAATCATCAGTAGCTTAGTAAACTTCTGAAACTGAAACTTTATAACTGTATTTAGTGGACACCAAAAATTCACTTTACAAAAAGCTTCATGTTTCCTTCAAGCTTCAATTCTGAACTGATTTACTTCAGTCTTTACACTACTCTATTAGCTTATAGTTAAACAACCTTTGCGTTACTTAACTTTGTCAAAACTGTGTTTTGAACTCACCAAAATTCCACCAGAACTTCACCAGAATGTCACAGGACTGTCACCGTAATATTACTGGAATTCTACCGGAATCAACTGCAACTTTCTTTGTAATTACTTCAAATGTATATACATGAAGTAAGGAAGTGATGTGTGAACTTTCTTCATTGAATGAACTTTATCTGAAGTTTAAGAAAAACTTCACCAGTTCCTGGATGCCTCTTTCCAGTCAGACTTTGTACTGTGTATACATATCCATTTCACCAAAGTCTTTGATCAACTTAAAGTAGAGATTTATAGCTACAAGATAAGCTCTATCTCATACAAAACTTTACACTATACTTCGAGATCTAGCTCATAGAAGTACCGGAAAATGTTTACTGAGAAAACTGTAACAGTTAACTAACTTTTCACCATAACATGAAATCTCTCAGATTTCTTCACATATGAAGAATGCACTCAACTTTCACATGAACATGTGTTTTCTATTAGAGAAGATGTGTACAAAAATAGCTTGGCCTGACTTTGCTCATAGCTATGGAAAACTCTCCTACTCTGAGAAGTTGTTTCTTACCATCTCTCTTAGATGAATACCCGACTGTTCAGGTTTTGTTATTCATCTCTATATACGCGATCTCTGGCGTCTTCTACTCTATGCTATTCTCTATCTCATATGCGCACTTCTTTTCTATCTGCACTTTTTATTCCAGTTCTATGCTCTCTTTTATATACATTTTGATCCGGTTTCAACAAACTCTAATTCTGGAAGTTTCTACTATATATTACAGTCGTGAATTTGTCCCTTCACTAAGGCTTTTGTTTTTCTTCTGAATACTTTGTTTTTGCTTTCCTTTATCTTCATGTCGTTATGCATAATTAGTGAGTGAATCTTCAACAGCTCCCCCTCAATCACTAATTTGCATCTTCCGATCTTCATATATCCTTCTTTTCTTTTATACTTGCCATTTCTTTGAACTTGCTTGCCTTTACTCCATCTAAGCTCTTTGTCAGAATATCTGCAATCTGATCTTTGGTAGGAGTGAATACCAATTCAATCTCCTTCTCCATTACCTTTTCTCTCATGAAATGATACTGAATCTCTATGTGCTTTGTTCTTGCATGAAATACTGGTCTCCATGTATTATCTCCATGTATGATAGGTATACCTTGATCAATACTCATGCTCTTGAACAAGATCTGCATCCATATCACTTCTTTAGCTGATTCCACAAGTCCTTTATATTCTCCTTCTGTTGATGATAAAGCTACTGTGTGTTGCTTCTTTGAACACCAATTTACAAGCTTATCTCCGAGGTATATCATATACCCATGTGTTGACCTTCTGTCATCTTGACTTCTTGCCCAATCTGAGTCACTATATGCTCTCAGATTTATATCTGACGTATAAGGATAATATAATCCTTCCTTTATAGTTCTTTTGATGTATCTAAGAAATCTTTGTCCTGCAACCCAATGTTGATCCTTCGGACAATGCATAAACTATGAAAGAACTCCCACTGCATAACTGAGATCTGGTCTTGTTAGCGTAGCATAAATTAGGCTTCCCACTAATGACTGATACTTCCTCATATCTTTAAACTCTACACCACTATATTTTCTGAGTTTATGATTTACTTCAAGCGGTGTTGAAGCTTCTCTGCAATTCTCCATGTTAAACTTCTTTAGTAAGTTTAGGGGATACCTTTCTTGCAAAACATATATACCATGATCTGTATATGTAACTTCTATTCCTAGTATGAAAACTTTCCTAGGTCACTGATCTTGAACTCTTTTTCAAGCAGTCTCTTTACCTCTTTGATTCCTTCATCTGAGGTTCCTGTGATTATTATGTCATCTACATAAATACAAATGTAGATCATACCTTCATCCGTTTTCTTGATGAGTAGACTTGCATCTGCCTTCGAACTTTGGTATCCAAGGTCATTGAGATACTTCACAAGTCTGTAATTCCAAGCTCTTGGAGCTTGCTTCAATCCATAGAGAGCTCTTCTTAATCTGCAAGCATGTTTTGGGTAACTGGAACTTACAAACCCTTCAGGTTGTTCCATGTAAACCTCATCTGATATATATCCATTTAAAAATGCATTCTTGATATCCAAGTGACTTAGCTTTCATCCTCTTGATGCTGCTATAGCAATCAATGTCCTTATGGTTGACATCTTTGCCACCGGACTAAACGTCTCATCATAATCTATGCCATATGTCTGAGCATAGCCTTTGCCAACCAGTTTAGCTTTGTATCTGGCTATTCTTCCATCTGCATGCTTCTTGACTTTGTAAACCCATTTGTTTCCGATCACTTTCTTACCGTTCGGTTTTGGAACAAGTTCCCAAGTCTTGTTCTCTTCAAGAGCATTGAACTCCTCCTTCATTGCTTCTTCCCATTATTTCTTACCTTTTGCTTCACCGTAATTCTGAGGTTCTTCATCCTCCTTTACTAAGTAAACATAGTTTTTCTGAGTCAAATAAGAAGTGTCATAGGAATACCTTGTTGGTTGTTTCCTTACTCTGTTTGAACTTCTTGGTTCAAACTCTTCATGTGTATCTGAATACACGTCTTCATCAAATTGTTGTTCATCTTCATTTCTCATACTTGATCCAATCTTGGACGTACTTGCATGCATATGATCTTCATCTCCATTTACCTACATATGTGATTTACCTTTTTCATTTCTTGTTATCTCTTCTTCAAGTGTTTCAATACTATGTTCTTTATTTGTATGCCAGCTTTTTCCTTCATCAAATTTCACATCTCTCGAAATAGTAAACTGTTTGGTTAGAGGACTCCATAACCTGTAACCCATCTGCTTTTCATCATATCTGATGAACACATATTTTTAAACTTTTGGTTCAAGCTTATGTCTCATTTGTGATGGCACATAAGCATATGCAACTGATCCAAACACTTTTCAATGATCAAGTGTTGGTTTCTTGCCCCACCAAGCTTCATAAGGGGTCATCCCATTTAAAGATGTACATGGTAATCTGTTTACCAGATATGTTGCTATATTTACAGCCTCAGCCCAAAGATAATTTGGATAGTTCTTCTCCTTTAGCATTGCTCGTGCAAACTCAACTAGAGTTCGGTTTCTTATTTTTGCTACTCCATTTTGTTGCGGTGTATACCTGCAAGTTATTTCTCTTTTGATTCCTGCATTCCACAGATAATCATTGAACTCTCGAGAAAAATATTCTCCTCCTCCATTAGACCTTAGTCTTTTGAGTTTCTGTCCTGTAAGTCTTTCAGCATATGCATGAAAATGTCTGAAAGCTCCAAACACTTCTGATTTCTCTTTCAAAACATAAAGAGTTATTCATCTTGTTGCATCATCAATAAATAGAACATAATACCTTGATCCGCTGATAGATCCTTCTTTCATTGGTCCCCATACATCTGTATGTATGAGCTCTAGCACACCATCATGTTTGTAACCATTTTTCTGAAATGGTAACCTGTGGGCTTTTCCCATCTAACATGCTTCACATTTGTGAATCATATGTTGGTTCTTCATATTAGGTAATCCTCTCACAGATTGTTTCTCCACCATAGCTTTGATTCCCTTTTCATTAAAATGTCCTAGCCTCTTATGCCAGAGGTCTAGTTCTGTAAATACCTCATCACCATGTGTGATCAAGGCTTGACCAACATTCCCTTGTACTTTCAGAGTAAAAAGTCTACCTTCCTTTTTACCATGGACAATCTGTTTGTATCCTTTCTCTGGATCTTCAACAAAAACTCCTTCATTTGTAAACTTGACTTGAAAACCTTTTTCTACTATCTGACCCACACTGATCAGATTCTTTGGGATTGCTGGAACATACAAAAAATTTGTTAGTAGATCAGCTCCATTCTTACATTTTACCTTTCCAATTGACCTTACATTATGTTTTGTGTTATCACCTATCTGTACTGTATGATTTGAAATACCTCCTTCTAATTCTGATAATAATTCTATATTTCGTGACAAATGATTTGAACAACCAGAGTCAATATAGAATACCTTGAGGTCTTCATTTTCTGACACACTTATCGAGTTCATCATCAATGTCGTATGATCATCATTCTGCGTATCATTCGCATAGTTGTAGTAGGTAGTGTTGTGAGACTGATTTTGTCCCCAACTTCTTGCTCCACCTCTACCATATACGCCTCTTTGGCTTTTTCTTCCTCTTTGATATCTTCCGCTTCTACCTCTACTGTTGTTATTCTGATTATGACTTGATCCTTGTGAATTATGCCAACAATCATGAGCCAAGTGATTGCTTAATCCACAGATCCAACAAGCTTTCTTGTTATTAGTCTGATTACCTCTTCCTTGACCTCTTTTCCTGACGTTACCTCTTCCTCTTGCATAATTTGCTTGAGCAATCACTTCTTCATCATCTTTTTCTTTACCTTTATCACCTTTCTTCTTATTCTTTACGTACATAGCCGAACTATGTCCTTTTTCTCCATCTGTCTTCAAATCTTTCTCAAATGTTAGCATTAGTCCAAGCAACTGATTTAAATCTAGTACAAAATGATTTAAAGACAGTTCAGTTGAAAGTACAAAAGGTTTCCACCTTTCATTTCCTCTCAAACCTGTAAGCACTTGCGCTATTAACCTGTGGTCTTCGATATCTTCACCAATCGATCCAAGACTATCTGCCAAGTCCTTCATCTTAGTGACATAATCACTAATGTTTTGACTTTGCCTTTTCTTGAATGTTGTGAACTCCGACCATAAGCTAGCCTTTCTAGCTTTCGTAGTATTTTGGAAGTGATCTTCCAATGCTCTCCATATATCTTCTGCTTTCTCCAGACCTCTAATGTGCGGCAATAGATGATCCATAATGGTATTGTAAACATAAGCTCTTGTCGTTGCATCTTTCTTCTGCCACAGCTTCAAGGCTTCTAGTTCTTCTTTCTTCGGTTGACTATCATCTTCAAAAGTCGGCTTCTTTTCTTCTCCGGTCACATATTTCATTAAGTCTTTACTCATAAGTAAAGCTTCCATGCGCATTACCCATGCGGGATAATTATCTCTGTCCAATTTATCAATTCAGACATGATCTGACATGATCTTCTTGTTTCTGTTACTTCCGGTGAGTATAATGTTAAAGGGATTTTACCTTTTGTAGACCTTTACCTTGAGGATGACTTTGGAACATTTCTTGACACCATTTGCTGTTGATCACCTCAGCTTTCAACTTTCTTTGAGAATTCTTCAAATTCTCTTTCCGTTTCTTCTTTTGAGAAACCTTTTTTGCTCTTCAGAACCTTTTATGTTCTAGTACCACTTGTGGATCTTTCCACTCTGATATCACTGTTGATTAACTTGCTCTGATATCACTTCTTGGATCTTACTTGCTCTGATACCAATGTTGGTGCAGCGCTAATTGCGGAATTCGTTTACACCACAGAAACTAAGCTAGAGTGATTTAGAACACCTCTATAATCATCAGTAGCTTAGTAAACTTCTGAAACTGAAACTTTATAACTGTATTTAGTGAACACCAAAAATTCACTTTACAGAAAGCTTCATGTTTCCTTCAAGCTTCAATTCTGAACTGATTTACTTCAGTCTTTACACTACTGTATTAGCTTATAGTTAAACAACCTTTGCGTTACTTAACTTTGTCAAAACTGTGTTTTGAACTCACCAAAATTCCATTGGAACTTCACCAGAATGTCACTGGACTGTCACTGTGATATTATCGGAATTCTACCAGAATCAACTGCAACTTTCTTTGTAATTACTTCAAATGTATATACATGAAGTAAGGAAGTGATGTGTGAACTTTCTTCACTGAATGAACTTTATCTGAAGTTTAAGAAAAACTTCACCAGTTCCTGGATGCCTCTTTTCGGTCAGACTTTGTACTGTGTATACATATCCATTTCACCAAAATCTTTGATCAACTTAAAGTAGAGATTTATAGCTACAAGATAAGCTATATCTCATACAAAACTTTACACTGTACTTCGAGATCTAGCTCATAGAAGTACCGGAAAATGTTTACTGAGAAAACTCTAACAGTTAACTAACTTTTCACCATAACATGAAATCTCTCAGATTTCTTCACATATGAAGAATGTGCTCAACTTTCACATGAATATGTGTTTTCTATTAGAGAAGATGTGTACAAAAATAGCTTGGCCTCACTTTGCTCATAGCTATGGAAAACTCTCCTACTCTAAGAAGTTATTTCTTACCATCTCTCTCAGATGAATACCGGACTGTTCAAGTTTTGTTATTCATCTCTATATATGCGATCTCTGGCGTCTTCTACTCTATGCTATTCTCTATCTCATATGCGCACTTCTTTTCTATCTGCACTTTTTATTCCGGTTCTATGCTCTCTTTTATATACATTTTGATCTGGTTTCAACAGACTCTAATTCTGGAAGTTTCTACTGTATATTACAGTCGTGAAATTGTCCCTTCACTAACACTTTTGTTTTTCTTCTGAATACTTTGTTTCTGCTTTCCTTTATCTTCATGTTGTTATGCATAATTAGTGAGTGAATCTTCAACATATGTGTGTGTGTAAATGTGTGTGTGTGTGTAAATGTGTGTGGATGTGTGTATGTGTGTGTAAGTGTGTATGTGGCTATGTGTGTATGTGTGTGTATGTGTGTGTATGTGTGTTTGTATGTGTGTGTGTATGTGTGTGTGTCTCTATGTGTGTATGTGTGTGTGTCTATGTGTCTATGTGTGTATATATGTGTATATGCATGTGTATGTGTGTGTGTAAATCTATGTGTGTGTATGTGTTTGTATGTGTGTATGTGTGTGTGTCTATGTGTGTGTATGTTTTTGTCTATGTGTATATATGTATGTGTATGCATGTGTATGTGTGTGTGTGTGTAAATCTATATGTATGTGTGTTTCTGTGTCTATGTGTGTATGTGTGTGTATATGTGTGTCTGTGTGTATGGTGTGTGTGTCTATGTGTGTATGGTGTGTGTGTCTATGTGTGTATATAGATGTGTATGTGTATATATGTGTGTTTTTTCATGTGTATGTGTTGGCAGCAGTCAGGGAACCGAAGGAGCCACTAGACAAAGAGGGTCGGAACGAAGAGATAGCACAAGCAGACACGGTAGCCAAAGAAGATCTGGCAAGTAGGCCATCTAAATTTTTCAGACATCAAGGAGTTGAGCACACAAGAAGAAAGAGCAAGTAGGGAGCTCAAAGAGGTGTATGACAAATCAGCAGAGAAAATCCCTACACAAATAGTGATTTTAATCACCAAACACCATTGTAAATACCATTTCATATTTTTGTAGCTCCATTTTGTGCAAGCCAAGGAGTCCTTGAGCTTGAGGAGCTTTAGAAGTATCTACGTGCCAATTTTCGTAATTTTTAGATCTCGTTTGAGCCCTCAAATAAGCCCTGGAACCTAAATTTTGACTAGGCCGGACATTAGGTCTGGATAGGGCCAAAGCTAGTCAAAAACTATAAAAGGAGCTAGAGAGCTCATTTTTGGGGGCAGATTGTAATTGAAATGAACTTGTAAGAGCTTTTGGAAAGTAATCTAAGAGCTCCATTGATCCTCACTCTTTATCTTACTGTGTGTGCGCGTGTGTGTGTATGTGTGTGCATGTTAGTGTGCTTCTCACTCACACACTTGTGCCTTCACTTGCTCGAGGTCTTCATACCATCCTCACGTCTTCCCAGATTGACATTAAAGGAGGTGCTACTCATCACTGAGCTACACCAAATTTTTGCACCGTTGCCGGGGACCGAGCTTTGAGGACGAGCATGTGATGGTAAGACGTAGATTGGAGACGTTGGCGTTGTAGGTAATTTCTTTACTTTTCCTATTTTTCTCCTTCTCACCTTACTACCATCATCACCATCATCATCATCACCATCTTCCACCTCCATTTCCATCATCGCAAAAAATTCAGTTTTTTTTATCATATCACCTTCTCCACCTCATTTCCCTCATTTCACTTGTGAGAGAGAGCGAGAGAGCGAAAGTGCGTGTGCTGTTTTTGCATGTTTCTTGAGCTGTCTTGCAGGTACAGGCCGCATCATCGTCCCCAGCACTCTGCGCAGGTACGGAATTCACAGTAATTGTCTGTGTGTCGCTGACCTCTGTCAATCGCGACTGACAGAAAAAATGCTCAAATTGCCAAACAAAGTGCAAAACCATGATCTACAGGCCTAGAGCTTCCCAAAAATGTGCTTAGATTTTCGAAACTCCTCAGATTTCTGTCAATCGTGATCGCTCTGTCAATCGCGATCGACAAACCACGACGGACAGACCTGTCAATCGCGATCGACCCATCAATCACGACTGACAGCCCACGACGGCTCTGTCAATCGCGACGGACAGAGTCAACGACCGATTGATCACGACTGACGGATTATACGTGTGACACGTGTCAATCGCGATTGAGCCATCAATCGCGATTGACTCATCAATCGCGACTGACAGCCCACGACGGCTCTGTCAATCGCGACCGACACAGTCAACGATTGTTTGACCACGACGGACAGACCCTCGCGACCGACCTGTCAATCGTGATTGACCCATCAATCGCGACTGACAGAGTCAACGACCCTTTGACCACGATTGATTGACTTTTCGAGCCACGTGTCAATCGCGATCGACACATCAATCGCGATCGACACATCAATCGCGATGTCGGAGAGATTCCCTCTCCTTAACTTGATAAAAGGTGACAAAAATTTTAGAGTTAGAAGAAAGTTGTAACATTCCGAGGAAGTACATCTTCACAGAAAGACAAGCACCTCAATGCTTATGAAGTGTGGATCTTGTTCCATTAATTCATGGAGGAGTTCGCATTGTCTACCCACATGTTTTCATGTTTTCAAAAGTTAAAATGTACTTGAAAGTTTAGGTTCAATAAAGATTGTCCTATTTGTAAGACAATAGTTACGCAATATAACACAGGAGCAATAGAAGAGAAGATAACAGATATAGGAGAATCTCAACAATTTTCTACTAGCAGCAAGTACAAAGATGATGGCGTTGTCCACCCGTGCGCTCTCAAGGTAGAGCTTAAATGGTGATCTAGACAACTCTAGATAGGGAGATACAAGGTAGAGGTATGCTGGCTCAACTCAATGTCTTAGGTAGTGCAGAAGTCATGTATATATAGGATCATGGGTGGCCTGCCATGGACGGCTATACATGGGCGGTAGGGCGTGGGCGGCCACCGCCCGCATAATTGCCATACACGGCTTAGACTGGTTGAACCGACCTAACAAATATAAATGATTTCTGACTCCGACAGGGAATATTCCATGGAATATTCCCTTTACCGTCGCGCCGGGGGCGCTGCCCCCGGACCCCCACCAGGGGGCCCGCTAGCCCCCTGGGACCCCCCAGCCAGGGGGCCCGCTGGCCCCCTTGGACCCCCCAGCCGGGGCTGCTCACCGCTGCCCCGGACCCCACAATTGGGGACCCTGGTAACTCCCTTTCCTTATAATATCTTACATGGTCCAATATGACCTTCATCCAACATTCAAGTTGGGATTCCCATCAATTGGGTAATGCACGCTTGGCTTCTCCTCATAAAGGGGGCCTTACAAAATGTGCATACAATCATGAGGGGTAGACATTGATCATACTCTAACACTATTCTCTTCTAAGATTCGAACAACGTGCATTCTGCAAGGAAGACTTGTGTGTACTATGATGAAGCCGACAGATATGTACAAAAAGAGATGCAGCGATCAGTTTAGATTGAGTTGAGAGCATGCTAACAGATAGTTCTTTTAACAACGGAATATTATACTCTGTTTAAGAGGACGAGATCTGAACAAAACTAAAGATGAAGATATTGAGGCAGACATCTATGTGGCAACGCAGAGGTAGTTCAAAAAGGGAAAAAAAGAGCACACACGTGGTGGGGGTGCATGGCAAGAAAAGGAGAGTCGTCGTTCAATATACGGAGAGGGCCCTTCATCTCGGAAAAGAAAAAGTGCATGCAGAGGCTGGAGAGAGGGGATCACTACAGATAAAAAGCTGAAGGAGAAGCGCTTCAGGGCACGAACAAAGAGGGACATGATCGGACGACATCAGAAGGAGGCTGCGAGGTCAAATTCCGTGCCAAACGGTGATAACTCTGGCAATTTGCGACCTCGCGAGTTTTTGAAAACTCTACTCTGTTAGAGGAAGTCGTACGCTGTTGTGAGAGGGAAAAAGGGAGGATATTCCGGTCTTTGTGAATTTTCTGGAAAACATAAGATATTCGATGTGGAGGACATTTTCTGAATGGGTATGCTAAGAGATTGGAGGATTCAAGATTCTCCTGCTGTGCGCGAGATGATTTGAAGGAGACTTCATATTCAGAGTGATTTCAAAGGGAAAATAGTGCAGAGAGCTGAAGAATAAAGACATAGCGGACGGAAAAATCTAATGAAGCTGAAACAGATTGATGATTCAGATATCCTTTGTACTTCTATGAGCAGTCGGAAAATCTACCGAGAAATGGATTGATCATTATAGCGAACACCAAAGACATTCAAATATCTGAAGGTGCCCATTCAAATTGTTTTGCTTCTGTAAGTGTTGTAGTTCCTGGAACATATCTGCTGTAACAGAACTAGATGTCGCTCATTTTGAAGCTCAAATAATGGTGTTTAATTTGATACTGCATCATCTGTGCACTTAATTTTGTATAGTTTGTTCTAGAATAGTGATTTTTCATGGATGTGTTCGCGACTTCTGTCATGTTATTGTTTCAGTGAAATGAATTCACTTAAACTCTTTACACTATCTTCTAATGATACTAGTACATTCTGACAGTTTCTGTGAGAATCGGACTTAATCTCTCAGACTACCATGTGCTAAATTCTGATATGATCATTTTAATAAATCTCTAAACATGGTGATTGCGCATAAATATAACGCTTGCGTTCAAATGATCTATATAACATATTATGTGTTGCTGTGAACCGGTTTTCAAAAATATTCATCTGATGATATTCAAGTTATTTCATAAATATAAGCATATAGTTAACATTTGAGTGCTTTTGGCATGTTTATCATACATGAAGACTTTCGCATTCTTCCTGCATAACTTTGATGGATTTGCGTGGAATATTACTGTGCATTGGATAGAAAAGAAACAGAACAAAACTGGAAGCAAAACATTCTGAAGTATTTTGATGCTCCTCCAATATCAATTATTAGGATTATCCTACAAATGATTTGATTCATTCGTTCCAGCGTTCACAGAGTTCAAAGATAGTTGAGCTGCAGACAAAGGAAGAATTTTATCATGAGGAATATTTTGATCTCTATTTAACTGGGATGCTCTGATGTTTTCAAATTAATCTTCCTGTGATTACTAAACAGGTTTTGATATATCTTGGAACGATTCTGAAAAATGCCATGATTATGAATGACTTTGACCGTTGATGCTCTGTGAACATAGAAGGTAAAGTTTAATGTGACCTTTAGAATGAGTAGAAATAGTATAGAGTATATATTGCATATAAGAAAACCTATGGTCTCTTAGTACGAACTAGACGTCCATAAAACAACAGAAAACAAAACATTTCCACCTCGACCTATTTTTTTTGTGATAGCGACGATTTTGCAATTTGAAATCTAAAGTTTTGAAGTGCTTAGTTCTATATTTATTTTGATTAATTATCATAGTGTAAAGACATTTGATTGTGTCATGACGATTGCATTACATGACGTGGTGAATATCATTCAGTAACACTTTAGATAAGATTAACTTATCTTGTTTTCATACTTGAATACTTAAAAAGGGTTCATAATCTTATCTTGTTTTCATACTTAAAAAAATAAACTGTTCGCTTGATATAGTAAAAAGAAATCACGCTCAATGAAGGATTCGATCATGAATGATGCCGCCAATTGAGATAAGCCATTCTTTTGAGTGTCCATTTATTGATACCTATTTGTCTTTGAGCTTACTAGATGATATCTGCATACGTCTTTAATTATGGAAAAGAAATGAGAATTTTTGTTTCGTCGATGTTCACTAAACCCGTCTATGTAAGTTAAAGTTGTGTAACTGATTCATTCCCTCGATTCTTAATTTGCTCATTGAATCTTTACTTTATCTGAGTTTGCTCTAAGCACCTTGTGTGCGCCGTATTTTCGGCGGTCGCCCTGATCCACCGACCGTCGCTTTCGCTCCGACAGCGACTGACAGCCACGACGGACCTGTCAATCGCGATCGACACATCAATCGTGATTGACCTGTCAATCGCGACTGACAGAACTTGCGAACGCGATAGAAGGGCAAATTGGGTCAAGATTTTAGGGCAAAGAATAGGGGGCTAATTTGGTCAATTTGTGGGACAACCATTAGGGGTTAGCATTGCACGTTGAGGCCGCAACCCAAGCAATTCAAGAATTTCTACCTGCCTGATTAAGCTGTCTTGAACCCTGTTTTAAACCCTAAAGCCTGAACGGACATAACTTTCTCATACGAAATCCGTTTGCCGTGATTCTTGTTTTGTTGGAAAGCTTGTAAGATCAAGATTATTAGATAGGGTTTTTTGAAGTTAACCATACCCCGAAGTAGGAAACTTGAGGGATCCTTGGGATTGTTTTTCATAAAGGCAAGGGATAATTTGGTTTATGAGCTACATGCATGAAAGTGGTCTAGTCTGTCATTTGAATTTAAGTCTGGAGCTAATCTTGGAACTGATGCAGGTCTATTGAGAAGCAATTGAGAGCATCCAAGCAAGGGCTTTGTGCAAGCTTGAGAATCAACTTCTCGAGCATTAAAGAACAAGGATTAGCACGAAAGGTTGGCATATTCTCAACTCCCCTTCGTCAATTCCTAGCGTAGGCTAAGAACGACTAGAGGTAGGAGTAAGTCAAGGCGACGATAGGCAATTATCAAGTTGAAGAATACCTAAACTTTCAAGTTCAAGCTAAGAACATAATCTTTGTACTGTCAAAAACTTTAAAGGAAAAGAACTTAACGAGGAACGAACAGCTTTAAGCGCGGAACTACACTCAAATATACCTTATGACGTGATATCAGACAAGAATTTTAAGCATGGTAATCAACTAAAAAGAATCAAGTAACTGATACAAAAGGACTCTGCAACGAGGTTGTACTTGGGCAAATTTGGGTTATTCAATCAAGCTTATGAACCTTAGATCAGGGCGACATCTAGGGAGAGATAGACAAAGCCTTAGGTCTTCAGAGGCTAGTGTCAACCACACCGCTAGGTCTTGGGCCCAGCAGTTGAGCCACCACTCATACTGCCCTAGCTCCGAGACCAGTGAATTAGAGATGTCTCAAGGCATGGACCGACCTACTGGAAGTTCAGGAGTGCCATACTTGCAAAGGATAGAAGGCCCTTACAAAACGCAGTTGGAATACCTTAGGACCAACCGATTAGGTGCTAGCATCTATGAGGACGGCCTAGGAAGGTCCGTGATCCAGATAAAAAACCCTGACCAATCCATTGGACTAGAGCACCCCGCTGTCAAGTTTGAAAAAGGAGCATACCTGGACAAAGAAGGAACTATATACGTAGTCACCAGTCACCCAGATAGGACAGACGAATTCGGAAATGTGATCTCAGAAGCGGATTTAGGTGACTTGGAGCAAGGAAACATGGGTGTAGAACCTAGAACCCCCCGAGGCAAATCTGTTCTCACTAGGATTATCACACCAGAGTGGATTTCCCAGGACAATAAGAGCATAGATCTGCTTCTGAATCGAGAAACTGACGAAGCCTTTTGGAGGTACAAATCCGATCGGCCAATCGATATAGGAACAATCATGATCTATGAGTTTAAGGATCCTGATAGCCCAGGCAGAGCGACCTACTTAGATCACGCTTCAGAGAGGATCTTTGTGGTTACAGAAAATGATAGGCATGCTTACACTTGGAAGGGTGAATTCGTTTTCCCCCAACCAAGATCGAACGTGTCCTGTGGTCACCCAGGAGCTGGAACCTCCCACGCTCACGGAACTCAAAGGGACAGACATAGAGAAAGGCTGGAGGTGAGCTTTGCCAACTCAGGGGGCAGAGAAAGAACGAGGACGGAAACAAATAGAGTAGAGCCTGAGGTACTTAGAGCTCACAGGAATCAAAGAAATGCGGATGAGTTCCCTCTACCACGACCTAGAGAGCACACAAGGACTTTGAGACCAACTCAGCTAGTTAAGTCCATGAAGAACTACTTCGATGGCACGGGAGATCCATATGATCATGTGGCTGAGTTTAGGCAAGTCTTGAGAGTTGAACAAGTGGAGGATTTATTCACGTAGTATAATGCCTTTGGTCTAACCCTTAGGAACACAGCCCTTACGTGGTTTCAACCATTGAATGAGAGACAGTTCAGGAGCATAGACCAACTCCTAGAGGCTTTCATTATTGAATTCTCTAAGAGTGGCATAAGACATAACACCTCCTCGTTGATTCACAGCTTCAAGCAAACCCCTCACGAAACTGTGAGACTTGCAGGAAGAAGATTTAGGCAATACTTAGAAAGATGTCCTGTTTCGGAGCTCCCCACACCTGCTAAGCAAGTGGATTTATTCTTGGATGGATTGCTAAGTACCAAATTGAGATCTTATGTGTACTTGAAGGACCCTAGGACCATAGAAGAGTGTGTACGCATGTGCATTGACATCGAGGATAACCTAGGGGATGAGTTAGAGCTTTCCAAGATATACAAAGATTCAGATAGTGCCTCTAACCTCTCTTCCACGCAATCCACATCAATTGAGGAACTTGCAGAGAAAGTAGCTCAGAAATTAGGTGTCACTAGCAAACAGATCCCAAGGTATGCCCCTGTGAAAAGATGCTATACTTGTGGTGGCGACCACATGGCAAATGTATGTCCCATTATGACTCAACCCCAGGTAAATCCTAGTAGCCAATACTGCACCATAGAACGGAAATACACAAATCACTCACCACAAGACTGCCCATACAATAAGCAAGCGGTTAGGCACACCTACCCTCAGCCATACCCTCAACAAGGCAGATACTAGAGTCAATACCCACCACAACAGTATACTAGGCCTCAACAAAATTATCAACCACAATATCAAGCCCAACAAAGGCCTCAGCCCGTGTTAGCACAACAACCCCCTGCCCCAGCTAATGTGATTCCGGTAAAGTATGCAGCGGCAGAAGAAAATTTGAATAGAGCTATAGTCTCGGTAACCCAATTGCTTTCTGAAAGTGACCCGAGTGACCATAGTTTCGATTCTACACATGTTGATAGCCCCCAGGCCTACTACATGCAGTCTCCTGAACATGGGGAGCCCTATTATAGTGACGAGCCAAATGAACCTAGTTGGGAGTCAGATTACACAAACGTCATGTATGCAAACCCCTACCCTAGGTCTCAACCTAGGCAGGTAAGACCCCCATTCCCTAGAGGACCATGCTACAGATGTCAGGGAGATCACCTCATTCGTGATTATCCCTTACCTCCACTTACACAACCCCAATCAGTAACAATTCAGGCTTTTGCCAAGAATGTGGAAAGGAGCATCTCTTACGAGACTGCCCTAAGAATCCTAATAATATGCCAAAAATCACTCCTATTAACGTTATTGGGTTGGTGGTAGACTCCACAGGAAGTGTGACGTCCACCGCACCAGTACAGGTAGTGACTAGAGCTCAGGCATTGCAGCAGAACCAAGGGGTAAACCAGGAAAAGAACCCAGAGGCTAGTGAAACCGAGAGCATGACAAAGAAAAGGACTAGAGCGTGGAAAGATAGTCGGGAAAGAATGAAAAGACAATGGGCTAAAAAGATGAGTGAACTTGAGGAAAGCATAAGAGAAACCAAAGCCAAGATAACTGAACTCACATCTCAAACTCCCTCTCACACTACGCCACCACCACCATTCCCATCGTCATCCGACCCGTCACCTTCCAACCCACCCCATACGATTCCACCACCCCCTAGAGTAGGATTAGTCCTAGCAGATCCCACTCCCGAGGACCTAAACATGATGCTTAAAGCATATCAAGCCAGGATCCAAGAAGGGCCAAACGTAAGTGATCATGAAAAGTGCTATCCTAGAGCAGAATTAGAGCTTGAACGAACTAAAATTTGTGCTAAAATGGTGGAGTTGGCTCAGACCATGTTTGAAGCCAATCGCCTCTTTAACATCTCTAGTTCAGCAAAGACACAGTTGCACTTTAATGGACTGTTAGAAAGAATAGAGAAGCTGATTGCACAATCAGAAAAGGAACCCACCTCTCAACATAAGGACAAGGCAAGTGGAAGAGAAAGTCTTCCTGCCCAGAAAGCCTATGTGCCTAACTCTACGGAGCCAGACACATCATCTTCTATGAATCGATTCACACCAGAATTCCTACGAGAGATTCAAGAAGACAAATGGGCTAAAGAGAGTGAAGTCCCTCCTCCTATTGAACTTGTGGATGATGCACATGACCGATTCCCACAAGATATCCCATCCATTTATGAGGAGCAAGAGAGCACCCAATCTCAGGAAAGATTAGACTTTGAGTCTAATTCTATACAAGAATTACCCCACTTCACAGGCCTATGGGAAACTAAGTCTACTTGTATGAGAGCACCCACGGTCATGGTACGAAATGAGGACTCAGTCATACCTAGGAACACAGAGGTAGTGAAAAACACTAAAGTACAATGCAGCCTCACCTTAGAAGAGCTACTCAAAGTAAGGCCAGAGCTCTGAAAACATGTAGCCAAACAAGTATCAACGATAGCAAAACCTCGTTCCCACGTAGGATCCCAGAGAACAGTGCCAGAAATACCATTGGACAAGATAGGAGAGATGAGTGAAGGTGAAAAGGGAAACACTTATCTTCCCATTACACATCAAGGATACACAACCAAGGCAATTCTCGACTCAGGTGCAGGAGTTGCAATTGCTACCACTTCCCTGTGGAAGCGTTGGGGCAAGCCAGCACTCAGACCCACGAGGATGAAATTGCAGATGGCTGATGGTCACATAGAAAGACCCTTAGGATTGCTAGAAGGAATAACTCTCACCACATGTGGTGTTGAGTTCGAGCATACATTTGCTATATGTGACTTTAGCGAAAATCATGCCTATGAGATGATTTTGGGAAGACCATTCATGCGACAGTTGCAAGTGGTACAGGATTGGGGAACCAACTCCTTGTATTTGCAACACCTAGGTGTCGTGACCAAAGTGAATCTCAAAGATTACTCTCATAGAGATGTCCCTCCTATCCAATGGAATCCCATCCATAAAGCTAAAGATGATATAGAATCGGTGCATTCCATAGGATCAGGATCCTCATGGATGCATGAAGATACCCAGTTATGGATGTGCAAGGTAGTAGTAGAAGAAGAAAAGAGAGAGAAAGCCAGAGAGGTAGGTGCAAAAGATACACATAGATCAATTCAAGACCCAGCCTATGCACCTGTAGTCTTTCCTGACGAAGAATTTGAACCCCATGGTTGGGCAGAAATCCAAGCAACAATGGATGTAGCCATCAATGAAGAACAATGGACACCCCACTGTGATGAGGATGGCTATGACATTTCAGTTTTCTCCATAGATCCAATCATGGGAGAGGCAGTATTAGAAGAGTGCGAACCTAGGCCTGATACATTTGAAGATGCGAGCGACTCCAATCTAGAGTCAATCATTATGGATCCACCTTTTGCATCAGATGAAGAATACCTCCATGAAGTAGAATTTCAACCCTAGAGGTATGGAGAGCTTACAAATGATGTAAGGTTAGCCACACATGTGACCCCGAAGGAAGAGGGAAGAAAAGAAAGAAGAGAGCAGTCACACCAGAAGAGGAAGAATCTTTGTTTGAGGTCCCAGAAAATTTTAAGAAGTATGAGATAGATGACAGGAGAGTCATGATCAGAATGCCTAAACGAGAGGCACAATCAGGGGAGGCCTATGATAACAAAGAAACCACCAAGAAAATAGTAGTGGCCTTAGAAGAAGGAGAAGAGAGATGCACGTACATAGGCCATGACCTGACGGAAGAAGAAGAGCAAGAATTGATAGCCTTGCTAAGAGAATACAGAGATGTATTCGCTTGGAGTTACAAGGATTTGAAAGGTGTTGATCCAGACATATGCTCACACACTATCCCCATGACCTCGGAGGCCAAACCTTCTAAGCAAAAGCCACACACATACAATGATAATTATGCTACCAAGATCAAAGAAGAGCTAGATAGGCTGGTTGAAGCTGGATTTATCTATGAAATTGAGCACACTGAGTGGGTATCCCCCATTGTTGTGGTGCCCAAGAAAAATGGAAAGCTGCGTGTATGCATTAACTTAAAGAAAGTCAATGTAGCCACAATTCGAGATAATTATCCGCTTCCGATCATAGAGCATCTCTTAGAAAGAGTAGTAGGCAAGGAAGTGTACAGCTTCCTTGATGGATTTTCGGGCTACAATCAAGTAGCCATTGCTCTAGAGGATCAACATAAGACAGCATTTGACACTGAATGGGTCATATTTGCCTTTCGGGTAATGCCATTCGGGCTTACTAATGCACCTGCTACCTTTCAACGATTGATGTGTCACGTGTTTAAAGAGTTCCTGAGGAAGAACTTAGAAGTCTATGTTGATGATCTTTGTGCTCATTCCAACATCAGACAAACCCATATTCCTGAACTCAGACAAATCTTCGACAAATGTAGAGAATATCAAGTCTGCCTGAACCTAGAAAAGTGCGTCTTTATGGTCAGGCAAGGCAAGATCCTAGGACACATAGTGTCAAAGAATGGCATATCCACTGATGAAGAGAAGGTGAGAGCCATAGCACAGCTACCTAGGCCAAGGAATGTCAAGGAAGTACAAGCTTTCATGGGACATTGTGGTTACTACCGCCGGTTCATTCACATGTATGCTGTCATTGCAAAGCCCATGTACGGACTTCTGACGAACTTTGAGTGGACTGATGAATGCGAGAATTCCTTCAATGAGCTTAAACAACGATTATGCTCAGCACCAATCTTAACCACACCAAATTGGAACAAGCCATTCCATGTTCACGTGGATGCATCCAATTATGCTATTGGGTGTGTACTCGCGCAGCCTACCGGTGAAGGTAATATGGATCTTCCAATTGCCTATGCTAGTAGACAATTGAATGCAGCTGAACGAAATTATACCACTACGGAGAGAGAAGGACTAGGCATGGTATATGCAGTTAAAAAGTTTAGACATTATTTGCTTGCAAATAAGTTTAAATTTTTTACTGACCATCAGGCCCTGTTATATCTCGTGAACAAGCCATGCAATACAGGTAGATTAGTAAGATGGTTTCTCTTACTCATGGAATACGACTTTGAGGTTGTGGTAAGGAAAGGTAGGACACACTTGAGAGCAGACCATCTCTCTAGACTCACCTCTGGAGAAGCCCCACAAGGAGTGTCAGATGACCTGCGTGATGCTTACTTGTTTAATTTGGAAGTGGTGCCGCAGTGGGCTAAACCATTAGTTCCAGTATTGACATACAGGCCTAATCACCCAGTAATAGCCACACAGGATAGAGAGGTAGTAAAAGCCCAAAAGTACCACATCCTGGCTGGAAGTATGTACAAGCACACAGATCAGGGGATCTTGGCCTGTTGTGTGGAAGAGGATGAGTACGCTAAATGGTTGCAATTAGCACATGTAGGTGCATTAGAGCAACACTATTCAAAGCAACGAACCCTACAGACACTAAGGAGAGTCGGAGTGCATTGGCCGACTATGGAAGCTGATGTCCAAAAGTTGTGCAAGGAATGCCAATCTGCTGCACTAAACCACCTGTGGAACATGCCACTCTTTATCAAGTGTCCATAGTGCCAGATTGGAGTGAACCACTAGTTTCCTTCCTAAGAACGAAAGCTTTCCCTCTCGATATGACCCTGGTTAGGAAAAGGAGTTTAGAACAAGAAGCCCAGGATTACTCACTCATTGGTGATAATCTATACAAGCGTGGTAAAGATGGCTACCTGAGACTGTGTGTCCATGAGAGTGAATATCTTAAGATCTTGGAAACTGCTCACCAAGGTGTAGCAGGAGGACACTTTGGACCAGATCGGGTGATCAAGGCAATACTATTTGCGGGCTTCTGGTGGCCGACCCTTCACATGGATGCACATACCTATGTGAAACGATGTGATGTCTGTCAGAGAACTCAGTATCCTATACGTAAAGATGAGATGCCACTGAAACCTATGATGGGTGGACGTGCATTCTCTAAGTGGGGAATAGACTTCGTAGGACCTATTAATCCCCCAGCTAAGGGTTCCCATGCAGAATATATCATTGTTGCAATAGACTATCTAACAAAGTGGGTAGAGGTAAAAGCCACAACGAAGAACGATGCTCAAACAACTGCTAAATTCTTGTTTGAAAATGTATTCACAAGATACGGGCTACCTATAGAGCTAGTAAGTGATAGAGGCACTCACTTTTTGAACGAAGTGATTGAAAATCTACTCCAAGAATTCTTGGTAGTTCATAAGAAATCTGCCCCCTATCACCCACAAGCTAATGGGCAAGCCGAAAGCACAAACAAGATTCTATGTAATGTGTTGACCAAGTTAGTGAATAATAAACGCTCTAATTGGGACAAACAGCTACACCATGTTGTATGGGCATACCGAGTTGCCTACAAAACGGTACTTCAAGCGACTCCCTTTCAAATGGTGTTTGGTCAAAATGTTGTGCTACCTTTAGACTTTTTGATACCTACATTGAAAGTGGCACAAGAGCATGAATGGACGGGTCATGAACTCTCCTCTAGACTTTTTGACCTTGAACGATTAGGAGAAACAAGACTGAGAGCAGCTGCAGGGATATATGCAGCTAAGAAATGACAGAAGGCCTACTTTGATGCCCACGTTAAGGATAAAGGTTTGAAAGCAGGAGACCTAGTGCTTGTCTACACTTTGAAACAACATGCTAGGAAGCTAGAGAAAAGAGGCTACGGACCCATGATCATTAATAGAATCTCAACAAGTGGAGCAGTGCAACTAGCCACATTAGAAGGCGATGTTCTTCCAAGCTACATTAGTGGATGCAGAGTCAAGTTGTATAAGGAACCTCTCACAGAGGAAATGCTAAGCGGACTCAACACTACTAAGAAACGCAAAGAAGAAGAAAAGCGAATTCGAGAAGAAGCTCAAGCAGAAGCTTTAGAGCGCATATGGAGAATGAAATTAAGAAGACAGGGTAGAGAGCAACCTAGGACAGATGCATATGCAGATCAAGGATATCACATGGCTATGTGTGAAGTTTCAGGCATCAGCTCTCATAGGATAATTGATCGACGTCCTTTTGTAACCTTAAATATAGGACAAGGAAATAATGCAAGGACCGTAAGAGCCTTGATTGACTCAGGTGCAACCACTAGTGCTGTTCAAGTGTCTCACTATCAAGAGTTGAAATTAACTGTCAATCCTATAGAAGCATATCTCATAGGATTGGGAGGCGTGGAAACCCCTTGCATGGGCGAGGTGGAACTTCCCCTCTATATTCATGACGAGGCAATGACAGTCAAAGTACTAGTGTGTCAAGATGAGGACCTCACTGAACCTCTTGTCTTGGGTCAAGACTGGATCTATGACCAAGCAGTCAACTTAAACCTAAGAAGTGGACTTCTTCAGGTATGGGTGAATCAGACTAGAATTACAGTTGAGTTAAATAATGGAGCACTCAAGGAACTAGAAAAGGCACGGCCTCTTGGTCACTCCAGGGGTACACATGAAGTTGACCATGCTGTTCTTGTCCAAGACTATGTGATACAAAAGAACGAAGATCTCAAAGAAGGATTCAGGACCACAATGGAACTCCCTTCTTTTCCAAAGGCCAGAAGGAGGCAGCAACTAAGGGCAGATCAATCATTGAAGACTCTCCAGGCAAGAGACCGAAAGAACGCGCGAAGCAGAACAACTCAGCCGATGAAACAAATGTGGGTGCGGAAAGACGAGCTGCCGACCGTAACCAAGTCGCAACCACGGTCTCAACTTCCTATTAGTAATCAACGACTTGATGATAATAAGAGGACTCCTAAAACCTCTGTTGAGAAAGTGAAATCTATTTGGGTACCCAAGAAGTTGATGACGGCTGACCCACAATCAAGACAAATTTGGGTGCCTAAGGCTTGCTTGCAGGCTCAACTAGTCCCACACAATTCACATCATACACGACATGGTTCACTTGCTCAAACAGCCGCCACCCACTCTTGTCTGATACACTCGAACACACTGCCACCTAGAAGGACGCACGGACTCACTCGTAAATGGGTCCCAATGACCCAACAACTCCCAGGAGAATTACTCATGCAACCCTCCCGAGTCTCCACAAAACCAAGACCAAAAGCCATCCATGGTGTTTGGCAACTTAAGACTTGTAATAAACCCCCCGACCCCAATCTTTGAATTCATCTCCACTTACTAACTGCATTAGTCAGACAGTGCATCTTTCCATCTAGCTCCTAGGACTATCCAGGCATTAACTACACACACTGCCATCGTGCACTCACTGACCACTAACCCATTACTCACCTCACGATAATATTGTAACGAGGGCAAAACGTGTTCTATCTTGTCCATTACAATATTAACGCATGCTCTATATTCTCGACAGAATCAGTAGCAAGCAATAACTATGGCAGAAGCCGGAGGTTCCAGTTCTCACGCCGGATCCAGCGCACAAATTGTGGACATAGAAACACTCCTCCTCGAACCACATCTCACCGAAAGACCGCAAGAACTTCAAGCTGTGCATGTGCTCCCAATTCAGGATCCTCCTCAGGGACACACCTCTCAGGTGGGCAAACACGCTCATTGGTTCAGTGATGTTGCAGGACCATTGGGTGATGGAACCTATTTTTGGGAAGTCGAATTGGAGTTTAATGGTAAATGGGGACGCTACCATTTTTTCACGCGCGAATTTGAGAACTATCAGAATGCCGAAGTAATGCGTTTGGTATGGACCAAAGCGGGCCTGGACATTTATTTCAGGACCCACTTACCGAAGCCAGATTTTTTACGTTGTTCTTATTTTATCAGTACCATCACGCCTAGCAGGGCCAAGGGAGGCGACAACACTTTTGTGTTACCCTCACTGTTGCCGGGCCACGAACTTAAAAGATTGAAACTGACCCTCAATCTGGTACGAGAAGCCTTGGACATGCATGGTATGCACATTCCTACTGAAAAGGAAACAATGGTTCCAGGCAGAATGAAACATAAAGATCTCAATAAACTGAAGGATATGGTAGCAATGACACCGACCATCACTCTTCACCTACGGACCATCATGCAGCATTTTGCTTTTCCAGCCCAGGAAAGATTCACCATGCCACCGAAGAAGATATGGTTTAGCTTGTATTTGGCAGAGATGGAAAATCTTCCTATCAATGTACTACATTGGATCATAGATCAGATCCACCTAGCCCATCAACGGTGGAACAAAAAGCAGAAAAATGTGCTCCACGTATGTTGTGCTCTGACCAAGATAATCTATTGATGCTTAGCCTATGACGTACCTGTTCAGCGGGCACTCGTATGGTCCCGGGCCCAAGAGTTCCAGAGAAGGCTATCAGCGGCAGGTCCTCCATCAAAGAAGATGAGAGGGGGAGTCCAATTACCCTGCGCTCAACCAAGGGGAGCCACCACTACACCAGAAATTACCCCTCCCCAGACACGACGCATTAGACCATTCACTATTCGGCTACCAAGACCAAGTACAGAGGGACCCAATCTGGTGTTCCCACCCGTCCCATCAGACTTGGAATTTCCACAGGGCTTTACTCTCAATGATCTCACTGATGAAGAAGTGGCTAGACTAATCTACGACTCTAATCTCGAAACGGAAACAGAGCGAACTCAGGAACCACAACCCCATACAACAACGTCAGCCCCCACCCGACCGCAAGTTGTAGAAGTCGACGTAGATGAACCAAGGGGAGCCACCACTACACCAGAAATTACCCCTCCCCAGACACGACGCATTAGACCATTCACTATTCGGCTACCAAGACCAAGTATAGAGGGACCCAATCTGGTGTTCCCACCCGTCCCATCAGACTTGGAATTTCCACAGGGCTTTACTCTCAATGATCTCACTGATGAAGAAGTGGCTAGACTAATCTACGACTCTAATCTCGAAACGGAAACAGAGCAAACTCAGGAACCACAACCCCATACAACATCAGCCCCCACCCGACCGCAAGTTGTAGAAGTCGACGTAGATGAACAAGAGACAGAACAAGAGGAAGAAGCCTACGAAGAACAAGAGTATGACGCACTTTCAGAGTTAGCAAGTGCCCCAGCGTATTCGGCACAAATAAAAAGACTATATCGAACCATGAAGCTAGTTCAAGAATAGCATAAAATGTCACTTGAAGCAGGCAAGAAACTCATGAATGAATTGCTGGCAGAGGAAGGTGTGGATGATATGTTCATCGAGTCCATAAACCTACACGCCGATGCAGTAGGATTAGATGAAGCCATTCATGAGGCAATGGCCTACATTCACCGATTTGAGAAAGGAGTTCCCGCCCGTCCCATGAGGTCCGGAAAACAAATTCATATCAACGTATCAGCACCAGGAGATACAACGCAAACAGACGAACATCAGGAAGCACCACTGTCACCACCCTCCCCACCTCTCACTACACAACTCACTCCACCACGTGACACTATCACCACCACACCCACCATCACCACAATCGTCATGGGAATTCCACTCTCTCCGGGAATCCAATTCGGGGGAGTCACCATGCCCACCTTCACGACGCTCTTCACCAATATCACTTCCACCCCACCCACGGTTCCCCTCTTTTCTGTCACACCCACATTCGACACAATGGAGACATCACCCGCCACAGTACCACCCCCACCCCCCACACAACCTCAATCTCCCATACTCCCTCCACCAACTTCACCACTTGGTTCCACAGCATTCACAAATCCCTTCCCCATCCCCATTCCCCCTGCATCTTCATCTTTACCTGCATCTTTTAATGTAAATAGTATATTCCTGTCATTACATCATTGTGTCTATCAACTTCAGTGCGAGTACAGGGATCTAGAAAGCCGCCATCATCAGCTAACAATAGACCATCAGCAACTACAAACACGACTTTTAAGGCTAGAAGAAGAAAATGCGGAACTCAACCAGCGCTACACAACTCTCGACCAAGCCCATCAAACACTCCTAGAAACTCCCCAACCACCACAACAGCCGGGTACCAAACAACTCGAGGCCTTGCTGGACGTATACCAAGCCGATAATCTCAGAGTCCGGCGTAACTTGGCACTCCTCAGAAAACACATGGCGATCGCCCTTGAAGAGAACAAGAGGCTGCAGCAGCAAAATGAAGCAAATCTAGAAGCAACAATAGAAGGCTCTCCCCACGAAATTGATCCAGAGCAGTTTAAAGCCGTACCCTCAGAGACAATGAAGACCATCTTGGAAAGCTATGCAGATCTATTAGACGCTCATGATGAGTTGGAAAGGGAACGTGATGAGCTGCGCGGCCAACTCAAGGAACAGGAGGCTCCAACCAAGGTAATAGAGTCGGCCTCAACTTCAGAGGAAGTGAAGGCATTGACAGAGCAGGTGGTTGAGCTCCAGAAAAAGTTACTAGAGTATGAAAGGCAACCCTCTCCAGTTATTGAACCTGAGCCAGAAGACTTGGTTCCCATTGAGGTCGATGATTCGTATGAGGAACCATACGTTCCTATGCCAATGCCAGGAGGGCAGCAAACCTCAGAGGGAATGGATACCTTAGAAGTAGAAGCACCTGAATGGCTTCAGTCATTAGAGAAGACAGCGAACACCCACGATGAACGAGTAGCAATACAAATCCAATCATTGGCCAAATTAGAAGACACTGTCATCAAGTCTGAGTATTTCAGACGTATGTCCCATCACAGGTGGATAGGGACCAATGATGATCAATATGTGCCATATTGCATATTATTGGCTGATTACAACGTAGAGATCCAATGACAATGTGGGAAGGCCCCCACCTTTGCCACCCAATTTGGCCCCGATGATATACCAGAGAGTGCGAAAAGAGGATCTATTCATCAACCCACTTGGAGGATCCGTCTCTTGGAGACTTATCCTGAAATGGTACGAACCTGGAATAACATGCCCCTCTTTATTAAGTACAATCCTTGTTATGCCCCAGTCCTACGGAGACGCACATGGCCCGAATTCACCATTGCTGTCAAGAACATCAAAGGCTGTGCCAAGTGGCTAAATTATGTTTATCTAGCACCTCCACGAGGACCTCCCACTGTAAATTACATGATTTCTACTATCAGACACTGGAGCACTCGACTACGCAATACACCCGATGTGATGGCACAAATGTGTATGAAAATATTTGAATTAATGCTGATCACATTCAGGACATTTAAAAACATTAAGGATCCCCATTTCTCAGGAGCAGGCTTCGTTACAGGCAACCAAGACCTAGTTTACGACATGAGCACCACCCCATCAATCGAAGTAATATATGCTTGGCACGCCAGAATAAAGTACCTCCCCGCTTGTTTTAAACAGACATTCGAGGAGATGTTCATAACGGGATTCTGGGAATATCACTCAGAAATTTTTGTACCCAGGCCTTCACATCTCCTCCACTTATTCGCTGTGGAGAGAACCATACATTCAGAACAACTACGGGTGCCACATCCGGACGTACCAGGACCAGTGAATTGGGACGCATTATTAACAGATCTAGCACCGGGGCTCAGATTAGAAGAACATCACCTCGCTTCCGACGTCGTCCAATACTACGTTCAACGAACATCTAGACAAGGGTCTGTCAGGGGCGACAGACGCGAGAGTGGGGGGGGGTGTTGGCAGCATTCAGGGAACCAAAGGAGCCACTAGACAAAGAGGGTCGGAACGAAGAGATAGCACAAACAGACACGGTAGCCAAAGAAGATCTGGCAAGTAGGCCATTTAAATTTTTCAGACATCAAGGAGTTGAGCACACAAGAAGAAAGAGCAAGTAGGGAGCTCAAAGAGGTATGACAAATCAACAGAGAAAATCCCTACACAAATAGTGATTTTAATCACCAAACACCATTGTAAATACCATTTCGTATTTTTGTAGCTCCATTTTGTGCAAGCCAAGGAGTCCTTGAGCTTGAGGAGCTTTAGAAGTATCTACCTGCCAATTTTCGTAATTTTTAGATCTCGTTTGAGCCCTCAAATAACCCTTGGAACCTAAATTTTGACTAGGCCGGACACTAGGTCTGGACAGGGCCAAAGCTAGTCAAAAACTATAGAAGGAGCTAGAGAGCTCATTTTTGGGGGCAGATTGTAATTGAAATGAACTTGTAAGAGCTTTTGGAAAGTAATCTAAGAACTCCATTGATCCTCACTCTTTGTCTTACTGTGTGTGCGCGTGTATGTGTATGTGTGTGCATGTTAGTGTGCTTCTCACTCACGCACTTGTGCCTTCACTTGCTCGAGGTCTTCATCCATCCTCACGTCTTCCCGGATTGACATTAAAGGAGGTGCTACTCATCACTGAGCTACAGTATGTGTGTGTGTAAATGTGTGTGTATGTGTGTGTGCATGTGTGTATGTATGTGTCTATGTGTGTATGTGTGTGTATGTGTATGTTTCTATGTGTGTATGTGTGTGTGTGTCTTTGTGTGTTTGTGTGTGTCTATGTGTGTATATATATGTGTGTATGCATGTGTATGTGTGTGTCAATATGTGTGTATGTGTGTGTGTGTATGTGTCTACATGTGTGTGTATGTATGTGTATGTGTCTATGCATGTATATGTGTGAGTATGTGTGTGTTTGTCTATGTGTGTATGTGTGTGTGTGTCTATGTGCGTATGTCTGTGTCTATGTGTGTATATACATGTGTAGGTGTATATATGTGTGTGTATGCATGTGTATGTGTGTGTGTAAATCCGTGTGTATGTGTCTGTGTGTGTATGTGTGTGTATGTGTGTATGTGTGTATGTATGTGTGTGTATGTGTCCATGTGTGTATTTGTCTATGTGTGTACGTGTGTGTGTCTCTGTGTGCCTATGTGTGTCTATGTGTTTATATATGTGTGTATGTGTATATATGTGTGTATGCATGTGTATGTGTGTGTATGTGTATGTATGTGTGTGTATGTGTGTGTATGTATGTGTATGTGTGTGTATGTGTGTGTATATGTGTGTGTATGCGTGTATGTGTCTATGTGTGTATGTGTGTGTGTCTATGTGTGTATATGTGTGTATATGTGTGTATATGTGTGTCTATGTGTGTATATATGTGTGTGTATGCATGTGTATGTGTGTGTGTAAATTTGTGTGTATGCATGTGTGCACATGTACCTTTGCCTCTCTCTCGGACCATCCTCTTGGATGTGCATGCACGTGCTCTCTCTCTCTCTCTCTCATCTCAATCCCACCACAATTGTGTTGGGAGAAACCGAGTTTTGTTTTTAGCATTCCAGATTGTCACTTATGGATGCTCAAGCCTCGCAAGTAGTGTGCCAACATTGCTAATAGCATCGTTGATTAGTGACGCTATTTGCGATGGTGCCCACTAGCATCGCATAAGTGAGATTGTGCATCACTTATGCGATGGTCCTTTTTTTTTAAATAAAAAAATAGTCATGTTGCTTATGCAATGCTTTGTGGACTAAGCATCACATAAGTGATGGAACTCACTTTTTTTTCAATGGGGGGTGTCAGGACGCCCCCCCGTTTTCTAGTAGTGGAAAGACATTCATCACCACTATCCAATCTTGTGAAAGCTTCCCTTTCAACTACTAATCTTAAATCATTCGGTCTTGATACATTGTCATTGGCCTTTGTTGTTGTTGCTGGACACACTAGTAGTAGTAGAAAAAGCATTCAAGACTATTGGGGAAACGGGTTTTTGCACTATTCCCTTTCTAACTTCTGGTCCTCCTAGTTGGTGCTTGGATTTCCCATCTTTTGAATTCTTGATTTGCATCCACTAGGGTCTGATTCATTTACTTTCAATTGTTTCCATCCTTCCTTGTATCCTCCTTTAGCCTAATGCATGCCCTTGTAGGGCTTTGGGTGAAGGTTGTAATTATTCTTTTATGCTCAATGATGTGTTTCCTTTTCCTTTGATCTTCTTCTTCTTGTTTTGCTTGAGTCTCCCTCCACATGTCCCTTCTCTTCAGCGTTTTAATTATCGATAGGCTTCTACTTGCAACATGAGTATGTTTGATATACTTGATTGTTCTTTTGCATTGAGAAGATTTTTCTGATGGATCATAAATTGTTGCCATTGCTCCAGTTTGGCACCATTATTTGGAAATTATGGATTGTTGGCATAAAAGTGTAGCTCATAAGTTACTAATTAGGCAATAAGATTTCATGAAGTCTTTAGAAAAGTCTCAGAGTGCATATGAAGAAACCCTATGAAGAATGCTTCTTCAAATGTTTGTAGATATGAACTCGACAAAAGCATGAGTTGCCTAAAATAGTAGGCCATTAATGTGGTATAGATTTTTTTAATGACCTTAGAAAAGCTTTAACTACTGATTTTAATATCCTCCATTAGTTTAATACTCCCTATTTTCCATGTGCAAATGGTCTCACTATGGATACTAAAAAATCATTGTTAACAATGTTGAAGAAGTTAATTCACTTCTCACCGAAGAGATGGGACCAGTTCCTACCCCCTGTTTTATTGGCTTATCATACAACCTATAAATCGCTATTTGAATTTACCCAATTTAAATTGGATTTTGGAGTTGAAGTCATTATGCCCATGGAGTTAGTTGTTCCTTTTTTATGCATTGCTATTGACCATAAACTCCTTGAACATTTGATCTACAATCAGCTGGATGACATTCATGCTTTAGATGAAGATTGGTTTGTAACATGCATTCGAGTTTAAACAATTTTTCTTTGTCATTAAAAATGGATGTACCTTGTATCCTGGTTTAATTTTTCCTTGACATAAAAAAAAAGATATGCAAGAGTTAAAAATTTAGCAAGCTCATACCTATGACCAATTCCTAAAAACCACTGTCCTTACGATGGGCCAATTAGTTCTGGTTTACAATTCCAAGCTAATTGTATGACCAAAAAATTCAAGATTTGTTGGTTTGGACCTTATCCCATTTTGGTGCAAATTGGCTAGGCTACTTTTTGGTCGAAAACTCTCACTAGAAAGTCCTTATGTTGTCCTATCAATGGATCTAAATTATGATCCCTTCATATCTACATTGACTAATAACGACTTTTTGGCAACTACTTTGTTAAAAGTCAAGCTTCAAGCTACAAATTCGTGGGGACTCTTTTAAGAACATGTGGAGCAATCAAACGAAGCCCAAAGCCACGAGCTTCCATCAAGAAAATTCACTCAACCACTCCCCAAGTCATCTCACCTAAGTCCTCCAAGTTAGGAGGCTGATTTGGAAAGGTAGTTCCTAGATTTTAGGGGCACACTTCTCACTATAAAAGCAGCATGTATCTCAACTTCTTTAGAGCCATCTTCTTGGAGATTTAGCTCATGTAAAGTGAGCACTAAGTGCTAGAGTTGTGATAAGCAAGTCGCTTGATTAAGCTAGCCCCTTTTTATTTTCTTATAGTAGGCATATCTATGTGTGTGCGCAGGCAATGTTGCAACTCTCTACCCCTACGTTGTTTGCATTGGTTCTCCCTCATATTGTATCCATTTGATGTACGTCTTGTCTCATTGGATATCTATTAGAGTCTATTTTATGCTCACCAATTCTCTGGAGCATTCTCTAAGTAGTCTGAGAGCAACATTCATTGTAGTGAAGTTGTGTGATTGATATCTCTCTCTGTGTGTAGGCTCTCTTGGAAATATTTTCCTCTCTATTGTAAGGGTTGGCTCTCCTTCTCTATTTATCTATTTGCTATGATTTTGATTTCATTGGGTAGCTACTACAGTGCTTTAAAGTTAGCCTAATTTTGAGATTCGCTCTCTGTATACTCGCGGAGAAAAGCTTGCTAGAGTGAAGTGAGGTCTCTGCTTGACTAGCAGTTGTGAGCATTCAACTAGCTCATGTTGTAGACATTGTTTCTCTTTGTGTAAGCATCCATTTGGAGTGAAATTTGTTTTCTTGGAAAGCTCGTAGTGTCTCCTACAAGTCTACAAAAGCTCAGTGGAGTCCTCTGCATATGTGCTGAGAAAGAGTATTTGTGGTTTGCAGAGGTCAAAGAAGGATACCTGTGGAGGTCATCCATGCTTCGTCGTTGCATAGGGGTTGAGATACTTCCCCCATCAGTGGTATCAAAGCATTTTGGAATTTTGCAGGCATCAAATTCAAGCAAGAATACCTCTTGGAGTTGGTGGTTGAAGATTTGCATCAACAAAAGCTTCTTGGAGCTAGCTCACATCAAGGGGAGCTATTCTACTCAAATTTTCAAGAGCACAAGGTGTCCATCTAAGGAAAGCTTTGGATTGAGGTAAATTCAGAGCCTCATTTGGATTTTACACATTGGATCATTAGAAACTTGAAAGGCTTTATTCAACAAGCACCAAAGCAAGGAAGATGCAACTCAAGAATGAACTCAACAACCTTAGGAAGAGCTCAATGAGTAGCATAAATGATTACATACTTAAGGTCAAGGAGTTATTAGATGCATTGGGATCCATTGGAAGCCACGTAGACGATGACAATCTTGTGGCTTATACTCTCAATGGTTTGAGAGATGATGAGAAGTGGAAACCCTTTACCACTTTAGTATATGGAAGGCATAATCTTCCCGATTTTGAGCAATTAGTTGCTCTCATGGTCACCGAAGAGATGAACATAGGTGGAAGTTCAATTAAAAGCCAGGATGCACAAGTTTTCTATGCAAGTAATCAAAGGGGCAAAGGAAGACAAGGACAAGGAAGGGGCAAAGGAAGGTTTGGAGGAAGGCAAGGCCACTCTAGAAATCAAGGACATGATCAAGGAACCTCATCACAAAGAGGTAGAGGAAGATCAAGAGGAAGAGGAGGACGGCATCAACAAAATAGGAATCAAGATGGCGAAGGATGTTATATATGTGGCAAGTTTGGCCACTATGCTAGAGATTGCTACCAAGGAGGAAACCAAAGGAGTTATAATCAAGGATCTTCATACAAAGTCCAAGGTAATTATGCTTCCACAAGTTCAAAAAATGACAATCTCTTGATGATACACATGAATTGGAATTCAAGCAAAGTAGATAGCACTTGGTATATTGATAGTGGATGTAGCAACCATATGAGTTGCAATGCTTCTTGGTTTACTAATCTACATGTTCCCAAAGGTAAAGGACATGTAGAAATAGGTGATGATACAGCCCATGAGATCTCCCATGTTGGAGATGTAGCTTTGGATGACAAGGAGGAAGGAAGATGTCTCAAGGATGTCTTGCACGTACCTACCATCACAAACAACTTGGTGTCCATTGGGAAAATGGTTGAAAGAGGCTTTCAAGTAAGGTTCAACAAAGTTGGATGCTTTGTGGAGAACCCTAAGCAAGGTTACAAGGTCATAGCAAGAGAAAGGAAGCAAGGGAGACTCTTCACTTTGGAGGTAAATTGTCATTCCACTCAACATGTCTACTTCACATATGGAAACAAGAGGATTTTGGAGTTGACTTGTGGCACAAGAGGATAAGTCACATCAACATACAAAGAATGAAGGAAATGCAATTCAAGAGGCTGGTTGAAGGTCTTCCCAACTTCCAAAGACAAGTATGAGGTATTCATGTGAATCTTGTCAACTAGAGAAGCAAGCGAGACTTCCATTCAAGAAGAGTGGCTACATAAGCCAACATCCATTGGAGTTGATACATACAGATGTGTGGGGGCCAACCAAAGAGCAATCCATTGGAGGTAATAAGTACTTTGTCACTTTTATAGATGATTGCACAAGGATGGTTTTGGGTTATTTCATAAAAAACAAATCAAAGGTGTTTACATGTTTGAAAGCATTTAAGGCAATGGTAGAGAAGGAAACAAGTACATATATCAAGAAGCTAAGGTCTGATGGAGGGGGAGAATATTTCTCTAATGATTTTTTTGATTTTTTAATGGATCAAGGCATCAAGAGGCAAGTAACATGCAGGTACACACCCTAACAAAATGGAGTAGCAGAGAGAAAGAATAGATACATTGCCAAGATCGCTAGAGCAATGCTTAATGAGATGAATGTACCTAACATGTTTTGGAATGATGCAGCAAATACCATAGTGTATCTTATGAATAGGGCTTCTACCTCAGGGATCCATGGATTGACACCATATCAAGCCTATTATGGTAAGAAACCTGATCTTTCCCACTTGAAGATATTTGGATGTACTTTTTATGTACATGTGCCACGTGAATTGAGGCACAAGGTACAACTAAAGGCGGAAAAGTGTGTGTTTCTAGGATATTCAAATGATCATAAGATTATAGGTGCTTCAACCCAAACACAAAGGACTTGAGGATATCAGGGGATGTAGCATTTGATGAGCTACTCCCTTGGTATAAGAAGTATGATTGTATGCATGACTATGAAGAACAAAAGCATGCACATGATGAAGAGTAAATGAACCTAGAGCTAAGCAGTCCAAGGTGTTCCATCAATGAAGATAGTTCAAGCATGACCTCACCATGGAGGGGGAGATCTTCATCAAGATATGAAGCACAATCAATCAACAAATGCAAAGCAACATTGGTGGAGTTGGATGAAGAAGGTAATGAAGTTGAAGATGATGAAGGACACATGATGGAGAAAGAAGCCACATCAAAGAAAGAGATCAAGTTCCCAAGGCAAAGGAGGTTTATTCCTCCAAAATGTGAAGAAAGGAAGTCTTCTAGAGTTAAGTATCCAACTCAAAGGTTTACTTATGATTCATACATGGCAGCTCACTAAGCATATATGAACAAAGTACTAGAAGATCATGATCCCGATTGCTATGAAGATGCAAGCAGGTACACCGAATGGAAAGAGGCAATCCAAGAAGAGATCAATGCACTTGAGGAGAATCAAACATGGAATCTAGTGCCCAAGAAGGAGAACATGAAGGTAATAGGTAATAAGTGGGTGTATAAAGTAAAGAGGAATTCAGATGGATCTAGTTCTAGGTTCAAAGCAAGATTGGTGGCCTAGTGTTTCGTACAAACCTATGGAGTGGACTTTGAAGAGACATTCAGCCCCGTGGTAAAAATGAGCACCATTAGGACACTCATAGCAATGGCAGCTAGCAAAGGATGGAAGCTTTTCCAATTGGATATAAAGAATTCCTTTCTCAATGGAGACTTGGAAGAAGAGGTATACATGGAGCAACCACAAGGTTTTGTTCATAAAGAGTTTCCACATCATGTTTATAGGTTGAAGAAGGCACTTTATGGCCTAAAGCAAGCTCCAAGGGCTTGGAACCAAAGATTGGTGGACTATTTGATCAAATGTGGTTACAATCAATGCAAGGCAGATCCATCTCTCTTCATCAAACAAAGAGGAGATCTTGTAGTCTACATGTGTGTGTATGTAGGTGATCTTATCATTATAGGTAATGATACAAAGGGCATTGAGGAGATCAAGGCAAAGCTTTGAAAGGAGTTTATGATCTCTAATCTTGGAGATCTTAGGTATTTTCTTGGCATTGAAGTTGTATACAAAGAAGAAGGCATTATGCTCATACAAAGGAAGTATATTCTAGACCTGCCATTAGAGGATGTAACTTTTTATCGATCTATTGTAGGCTCTTTCAATTATGCCACAATAACTAGGCCCAACATAGCATATGGAGTTGGAGTGTTACCACAATTTATGCATAGTCCAAGGACTACACACTTGCAAACTCCAAGAAGAATGTTGCAATATCTCAAGGTCACTATAAATGAAGGATTGTTCTACTCATTTGATGATGATATGCAGGTCAAAGATTATTTTGATGCCGATTGGGCCGGTTCGAAGGAAGATAGAAGGAGTACAAGTGGTTACCTAGTCATGCTAGGTAGCAAGATCATCTCATGGATTTGAAAGAAGCAACCCACGGTGGCATTATCTTCCACTAAGGCTGAGTATAGAGCTTTGGATCAAGGCACATGTGATCTAATGTGGATTAAGAAGTTAGTTATGGAGCTTAATTTGTAGGTTGACACATATCCAATTTTTTGTGATAATATGAGTAGCATTCATCTAGCATCGAATCCTATCTATCATGCTAGAACCAAGCACATTGAAGTGCACTATCACTTCATAAGGGAAAAGGTGCTATCCAAGGAAGTTTCAGTACATCATATTGGTACCAAGGACCAAGTTGCTGACATATTAACAAAGGCTTGGATGGGATGAAGATTTCAATATTCAAGCAATGCATCAACATGAAGGAGCTTGGATGAGGACGAAGAATTGAAGCTTGAGGAGGAGTGTTAAAAGTCAAGCTTCAAGCTACAAATTCGGGGGGAATATTTTATGAACATGTGGATCAATCAAAAGAAGCCCAAAGCTAGGAGATTCCATCAACAAAAGTCACTCAACCACTTCCCAAGTCATCTCAACTAATTCCTCCAAGTTAGGAGGTTGATTTGGAAAGGTAGTTCCTAGATTTTAGGGCCATACTTCTCATTATAAAAAGAGCATGTATCCCGACTTTGTTTGAGCCATCTTCTTGGAGTTTTAGCTCATGTAAAGTGAGCACTAAGTGCTAGAGTTCTGATAAGCAAGCCCCTTGCTTGTTTGTTTGTTTTCTTTTAGTAGGCATATCTATGAGTGTGCACAGGCAATGTTGCAACTCTCTACCCCTAAGTTGTTAGCATTGGCTCTCCCTCATATTGTATCCATTTGATGTAATTCTTGTCTCATTGGATAGCTATTGGAGTCTACTTTATGCTCATGACACTCTTGAGAATTCTCTGAGTAATCTGAGAGCAACAGTCATTGTAGTGAAGTTGTGTGATTGATATCTCTCTCTGTGTGTAGGCTGTGTTGGAAATATTTTGTTCTCTATTGTAAGGGCTGGTTCTCCTTCTCTATTTGTCTATTTGCTATTCTTTTGGTGTCATTGGGTAGCTATTATAGTGCTCTAAATTTAACTTAATTTTGAGACTCATTCTCTATATACTTACGGAGAAAAGCTTGCTAGAGTGAAGTGAGGTGTCTGCTTGACTAGTAGTTGTGAGCATTCAACTAGCTCATGTTGTAGACATTGTTTCTCTTTGGGTAAGCATCCATTTGGAGTGAAATTTTTATTTCCTGGAAAGCTCTTAGTGTCTCCTACAAGTCTACAAAAGCTCAAAGGAGTTCACTGCATATACTCTGAGAAAGAGCATTTGTGGTGTGCAGAGGTCAAAGAAGGATACCTAAGGAGGTCATTCGCACTTCGTCGTTGCATAGGGGTTGAGATACTTCCTCCATCATACTTAACATGCTTGCACTCTATTTTTCATCTTCTCGATACAATCCATGTATTTCATTACGTAATTGGTAAGGATAAGGGCTTGTATTATGATATGTTGTTGTGAGTAGAATTAATGTTTCACTTTCATTCACCCTCATCAGCCTTGCATGCTTCCATGGCCACTTATTGCTCCTCACCTATAATTATCCACTTAATTTTCATTCTCACTTTTACGGTTTTCTGCAAACTGTGCACCTATCTCCTACCTTGCAATTGTTCGCTTTATGTAACACTCGCCTACTCTACAATGGAAACCTTGCCGCACTTCGATCATTTCAAGGACTTAATGACCCTTAAGCTTGCTGAGTATTTCCAAGCATGTGGGCTCCTTCAGTATGCCTAGCTCCCATGGAATACTATCGTTCCCCATCCCTATACCGAAACCCTTGTCCATGCCATTGTCGATTATTTGGTATGCTCCTCCACCTAGAGTGTTGTAGCTCCTTGGCTCACCACCACTCTAAAACTAGAGACCATTGCTTGCGAGCTCTATGTTTCTAAGATGGGCCGCACTAAAGCCACACCTCTTCCACTCACCACTGTGAACACCCTCTTCCCATGACTCGCCTCCAATGAGTATGCCATCATGTGTGGACCACCGCGAGAGTGCATTGCCTTAGAATTTTTGGTGGTTACTCTTAATCTCTAGAAATGATCATGTAGTGTTTCTTGCTCCATGTACTCTATAGTTCACTTGGCTACTATGGAAACCATCAATTAGGCAGTGTTCTACTTCTGACATATCCATAAAGAATGCTTGATGGTTGTGAAATAGTTAAGCAAACGTGAAATCCCTTGAACCCATCTCCCCCATATTTTCTCTCTCCTTTTGCCTAACCCTCCAAGTGCTCCACCTCAAGCTCTTGCTCTTCCTCCCCCACCCTCTACGACATCTTCTCACATGGAGGACAATGATGATGACTCCATCATGCTCTGTTTCCCTCGCTCTAAGCGACACTGCATGGATGCTATTGCATTTGTGGCTCATAGTTCTTCTTCAAAGATGAAGGATGCCTGCATTACAATCACCTCTAAGGAGGCTACAATTATCGATGTCCTATCTTCAATAGCCATGGCCTCCAAACCTACTATCCTTGTCCCTATTAGTCTGGTGAGTCTCGCACCAATGGAGGTAGATGATGTTTCCATCCTGGTCAAGAGTTCCTCTATTACTTTTGTTATCAGTTCTCTCCTCTTAGCTCTCCTCAACTACAAAGATGAAGGATGTCTGCATTACAATGACCTCTAAGGAGGCTACAACTATCGATGTCCTATCTTCAATTGCCATGGCCTCCAAACCTACTATCCTTGTCCCTATTAGTCTGGTGAGTCTCTCACCAATGGAGGTAGATGATGTTTCCATCCTAGTCAAGAGTCCCTCTATTGCTTTTGTTATCAGTTCTCTCCTCTTAGCTCTCCTCAACTACATTGTAGCACTGATTGAATCAGAGGTGGATCAGGAGGATCAATAGCCTAAAGAAGGGCCTGTTCTTCTTCTCTTGGCCATTTCCACTATCTCGTTTGGACCCATTGAATCACCAGAGGTTGGCACCATTCATTAGTCCATAACCATGCAAACTCCACTAGATTGACCATAATATTCCCCTCCTCTCATCACCTTCGATCCAACCCACCCTGAAGACCTCATGATCTTGAAACATAATGTTCTGACACTTCCCACTAGTTCTTCTATCAAGTTGGGCATTGACTCTTGCTTCGATGTGGCTGATCTGGAGAAGGTTGGGTAGTATCGAGTATAAGCTCGCGATTAGATCCATAGTCTCATCGCTTTTGAGAATGACAAAATTCAAAAGGATTTTTGAGAAAAGTTGGACATTTTTGAGGATGACCTATCACACTTACAGGGTGAGACTATGTGATACGAGTCTCAAGAATTAAGGCTGCATCAGTGGATTACAACAAAACACAGTGAATTGGATGCACTACAAAAGGAATCGGTAGAGAAACAAGAAGCTTTAACTAAAGTTAGTGTCGTGCTCGAAGAATAAACTACAAAGACTGATCTGTTGGAGAAAACTTGTAGTGCCCTTACCGTAAGTGCACAAAAAAATGGATAATGAGCTTGAACAATTCAAGGCTCAGTTATTTGATAGAGAAAATGAATTCCACAACAATATTGGGTAGACTATCACTTTACACAAGGAGTTGGAAGCTATGCAGAGAAACCGATAGTCATTTCACAATAGGATTGAGTGCCACGCTTCGTGATGGAATTTTATCCCTGAGATTTGCACACTCGAAGTGAAATGAACCCAATACCTCAGTCCCTTCATACACCTTTTGTTCTACCCTATGGAAAACTTCTATTTACCTACCTTACATTGATCCAAATCACCTAAGATCTTCACAACATATTATGGTTCATAAGCTTTCCACCAAGCTATAGAATGCCTCAAATGGATTCATTTAGGTCAGTCAAAAACTCTACATAAAGCAAACTATGCAGAGATGTTGGATATACAAAAATTAGGGTTATAGAGATACATCAATTTCTCTACACATAAAATGCACTTCAAGAAGCACTCTTAGCAATAATAAGACACATATATAAGCTATAGAATGAACTTTAAATCTCTTGAATTGGATATGTACAGAAAGAATTACAAGTGTTATAAGCATACTATGTCTATACCTACAAGAGACTAGAGGGGGTGTGGGCTTGATAGCTTCTCCTTACTCCTCTATGCATGTAACACCATCCTCTACATTTTTCCTAGCTTAAATAGTTGTGTTTCAGCTCCTTGAGCCTTGGATGACTCTCTCCTTGAGCCTCCTTGATTATATGTCTCTTGGTCTTCAATGATCTACAAGACTTCCATACATTTGATGGATCTTCACCTTCTTTTTATAGCTTTTGGATGTCTCTCTTGACTTTTCCAATGCCTTAGGACTGCCTTTCCCGACCTTGACACTCCCCTAAGTGATCTAAGTCATGCATTTTGTCCACAATAAGGTCTTTTGATCCCTTTTTCCACCTAAACCTTGCATAGTTCACATTTTCAACACTCCCCCTCAAGCTTAAGCTGGTAGTATCCATATCAAGTAAACTCATAGCCTTTGAAAATTTTGCTAACTTGGTCACATCCAGGCTTTTGGTGAAGGTATATATAACTTGGTCCTTTGTACCTACAAAATGAACATTAATGTCCCCAGTTGCAACATTTTTCCTTACATAATGGTAATGCACCTCAATATGCTTGCTCCTTGCATGATACATGGGATTGTTAGCAAGATGTAGGCTTGACATGTTATCTCCATAAACTAGAATTGGTCCAAGTTGGATACCAAACTATTTGAAGAGCTTCTTGATCCACATTGCTTCACATGTAGTGAGGGCTAAAGATCTATATTCAACCTCTGTTGAACTCAATGCAGCTATGGGCTAATTTTTGCTCATCTATAAAATTGCATTTCTACCTAGCATGAGAACATAGCCAGAAGTTGACTTTCTATCATCAACACATCCTGTCCAATCTGCATCATTCCATGCTTGTACGTGATGTTCTTCATCATATCTCTATAGCAACCCATAACTAATTGTACTCTTCACATACCTTAAAACTCTTTTTGCATGATTGAGATGTGCATCTATGGTTGCATGCATGAATTGAGATAGAAATCCAACTATTTAGCACAAGTTCGGTCTTTTGTGTAGCATAGATCAATGATCCTACAATGATCTTGTATAGTGTAGGGTCTTCTGGCTCCTTAACATCTTCCTTGATTTACTTGACATTCAAATCCATAGGTTCACCTATTGGTTTGCAATCTGTCATTCCAAACCTGAACTACATATCTAGAAGATACTTCTTTTGAGAGAGATAGGTACCTTCTTTCCCATAGATCACCTTAATGCCAAAAAAATACTTAAGCACACCAAAATCTGAGATTTTAAATTCTCTTCCAAGCTTCTCTTTGATGGTCCTTATCCCAACATTATCATCACCTACCAAAAGGAGATCATCTACATATATGAATATCAAACATATCTTGTCATTTGTTTTCTTCATATACATGGATCTCCATCACTTGGAGAGAAATCACATCTCTTCAAGAAATGACTAGCCTCTCATTCCAAGCCCTTGGCGCTTCCTTTAGGCCATACAAGACCTTCTTCAACCTGCAAACATAGGTAGGATGTTGTGGATCTACATACCCTCAAGGTTGTTCCATGAACACCTCTTCTTGTAACTCACCATTCAAGAAATCATTCTTTATGTCCATCTGGTAGATAGGCCACCTCCTTGCTACACAAAGGGCTATGAAAGCTCTAATGGGTGCCTTGTTTGCCATAGGATTAAAAGTTTCCTCATAATCCACCCTTTTTGTTCTTGTGAAGACTTTGGCTTCTATTCTATCCTTATACCTTGCCAAGCTACCATCTGCATTCCTCTTGGTCTTGTACACCCACCTATTTTGGACTATCTTCATGCCTTCCTTCTTGGGTACTAGTTCCCAAGTGTTGTTCTTGTTAAGAGATTTGAACTCTTCATACATAGCCTTTCTCCACTGTGGTTTGTTCTTTGCCTACTCATAAGAATCTGGCTCTTAATCTGCAATGACATATCATCATGTATGCATAGTGTTTTGCCATGAAGGAACCATACGTATACCTTTGTGGGGATGCCATCTTCCTTGTAGAACACCTCTCTTGACCTTTGGGATATTGCTTCTTGAGTCTATTTAGCTTTACATTATCAGTAATGACCTCCTCAAGCTCTTCCTCTTCTGACTCCTCTTGAGCTTCCCTAGTGTGATAGTCTTTCTCTTGTAGCCCTCTATACTTTGAGGTAGGGGGATGATATTTCATAATCATGTGTAAGAGTGCTCATATGAGTGTACCTTAGATGTAGAAGCCTTTGATCCCTTGATTTTCATTAATTCTTGAGGTTGAATCTGCACATCAAAGTGTGCATACTCTTCTTAATCCTCTTCATCCAACTTTGCCTTGCCCTCTCTCCATAACAAGAACTTGACTCATCAAACACAACATCTCTTGACACATATAGCTTCTTTGACAGAGTTTTGTAGCACATGTAGCCTTTTTGCTCATTTGAGTAGCCAATGAACACATATTTCTCGCTCTTGGGTTTTAAATTTCTTCTCACTTCACTAGGAACATGCACAACGCATACACATCCAAATACCTTGAGATGCTCCATGGTTGGTTTCTTGCCATAATAGACTTTGTGTGGAGTCAAGTTCTGCACATCACCTATTGGAACCCTCTTTATCAAGTAATAAATTGTATTCACATCCTAAGACCAGTAAGGGAATGGTAACATACCTTCATTTATGAGACATCTAGCTATCTCTACCAAATGCCTTTTCTTCCTCTCTACAACACCATTTTGTTGAGGGGCATACCTGCATGTAAAGTGCCTCTTTATGCCATTTTCCTGCAAGTACCTTGTGAATTACTTCGAGAAATACTCTCCCCTCCATCTCACCTTAGTGTCTTGATATGTGCATCACATTCTTTCTCAACAAGGGACCTAAATTTGAAAGCATGAAAACCTTTGTGATTTTTCCTTGATAATGTATAGCCATACCTTTCTCGAGTGGTCATCAATGAAGGTGAAAAAGCAGCTAGCTCCTCCCGATGAAGCCTCTTTGCTAGGGCCTCATACATCTGAGTGTATAAGCTCCAAGAGCTTAGATGATCTGTACTCACTCATTGGAAATGGCTTCCTTGTTTGCTTACCTAGCTAACAAGCATCACAAAACTCATGTAGACCTTTGCCTTCCAGATTTGGTAGTCTCTACGCTAAACCTACTTTGCACATGCTTTTTAACTTGGGAATATTGATATGTCCTATCCTCTTGTGCTAAAGGTCAATCTCTATGATCCTTTTGTTACCAATCATCACATAAAACACCTTACTGTGTGTAGGAGGAGCATCTAGTGTGAACAATCTACCTTCTTTTCCTTCCCTTGGTAATGAACTTTTCTCCTTGCTTCACCATGAACCTTTTTGCATCATATATAACGTGCATTGTAAGGAGATAGATTGGTATGTTCCAGAGATGAGTTGGTGTTGCACAAAACCTACTCTACGCCTACCATGTTAGTTCCATGGATGCTTAGTAGACTCGTTTAGCTTCAAATTAATGCATTTAGAAGCACCAAGTGCTTTGGAACATCATTCCCAAAAGGTTTCACCAAAATAGATAACTTGCATATGTAAAGAATGTGAAGAAACCTCCTATTTTGGGAATGCAGGTGCTCACTATTTTGTTCAGACCTCACAATTTGGTATGAATTGACTAGAGATATTTTTCACACATCTAATTAGAAAGTACAAATAATAAAAGAAAGTTATTTCATAAATTTAGAGGCACTATACTCAGGGGGGTCATCTTGACATTTCATGAACAAGATGATGTGCAGACACAGTTGACTTCCTCACTTGTTATCTCACGATTGGCTCAACCAAAACTAATCAAACTTGATATGTTCACTCTAACTTTACCAAGTTAAAATGGACCAAATGATGAAGTACACACATAGAAACTGTGTTTACAAAATCACTGAAATGATGAAGATGCAATAGAGAATAGTAGCAAATATGAAAATGTATCAAATTGCACATATGATACAAGGGAAGTGTAGGACTACTAATACATGATGTGAGCTCATTGATGTAGCTCAAAATCTCTCTAAATGGATTACATTCCCTACGATTAAATCATCTCTATTTATACTCATCTTTTGAGTTTGAGTTTTGAACTTTCCCTCAGCTAAAAGTGTTCCTACACTTTAGGGATGATTGATTTGATTCTTCCTACCACATGAGTCAGAGTTTCAACCCCCTTACTTCATGAGATTCTATATTCTCTTGACTTTTTACATTTATCCAAGTTGAATACAATCAAATTTACTAAGTGGGTGTTCATATATGTGAGCCTCCATGTGAGGTACATAAGTTAGTGTGTATTCTTGAGATAATAGCCAAGCACTTAGGCTTCCTATCTGCACCAATAGCACCCCCTCAAGCCTAAGATGCTTGAGTCTTTGGTCCTTCATGATTTCCTACAAACCAATCATTGACTTTAACCTATTTAATTTGCTTCAATCTAATGCTTTTGTCATCATATTTGCACATTGTTGATTGGTAGATACATATGAGAGTTTTATCTCCTTACTCATGATATTTTACATGACATAATGGTAGTGAACTTCAATATGTTTGGTCCTTGCATGATAGATGGGGTTAGCCGCAAGGTGCAATGAACTAATATTGTCTCCAAATATGTGTGAAGTAGAAGTGTTCAACCCTTAAATCGAATATAGGCTCCTAATCCACATAGGTTCTTGAGTAGCATTTGCAAGTCCTCTATATTTAGCTCGATTTGATGAAAGAGCAACTATAGGTTGCTTTTTTTATGATGGTGAGATCAATTTGGTACCTTCAAAGGTAAGATAGCCTGAGTGTTACCATTAGTGTCCATGTGGAAGGCCAAATGGCAACCATGCCGTTCTTTTTATATGTTCTTTAATAAAACATATAGTGGTGTGGTCAATCACGGACTATAAGTTCAACCGCATATGTATGAGCTAAGAAGTCTGCCTTCATGCTCCCTATGTACTGTGTTTTTATGTGTATTTTGTAGCCTCTGTGCTGAGTACTCTGTGCAACCTTAGGAGCTTGGTTTTCTACATCACGGATATCATCATGGAGCTCTCGCGAAGGAGAGCCCATCATGGTGCATTTCCATTGAATTATGTCACTAGTACCAGAGCAGTTCAATGCAAAAGTGTTGTTCCTTTTGTTTGAGCAAAACGAGCACCCCTCAGACTTTCTCCAAGGCTTACAACTAAGGTGGTGACCATGGCATAGACCTTGACATACCTTGTCATCCGAGTCACCGAAGTCACCATTGGCATTGTTGGCTCCATGGGAGGAAGGACATCAACAATCAAGGAAGATAGAGGTTACCGGTACTTCTCGGGGAGTCACCCATCCCAATACTATTCCCCCTAGAGCTCGCTTAACCATGGCAATCTGTTGCCACTAAGCTACACTCTTGTGGTGTCTGAAGAAGGGAAAAGACTAAGGTTAACATTACCTTGATCATGTTTGGGTCCCTCAAAGATTCATTTTTTGCTTTCAAAGCCTTTTTTTGAAGCCATTTTGGGGTGACTTTTGGAGCCATTTTGGAGTACTTTCACACAAAGTTCTCTTCACATAGGTCCAAAAACATCAAGAAGAGTGTTCTTTCTACTTCTTTGACAATAAATATCAACCTTTGGGGATGTGTTTTCATCCATACTCGTAAAACTACAGGTTTCTGGAAAGGTTTTTCAGTTTTGGTGGGAGCAGCCACTGCAAATTTATGCAGATTTTTGAGCCTAAATCATCAAAGTTGACAGACACTTGCACGTGTTGTTGGATAGTTTTTAGGCTGTGCATTCAGCCTTTTAGTGTCATTTTAATGCATATATTGAGCACATACACACCATGTATGCTTCTATGGATTAAAGTGTATCTAATGAGAAAATTGTATGACCTTCGCATGAAGGACACAGATAGTGTTGATGCTCATCTAAATGAGTTTGATGCTATATTCTCCCAATTAAAGGCTCAAAAAATGGACATAGATAATGAAATGAAAACAATACTCCTATTATGCACCCTGCCATCATCATGGGATACGTTTTGTATAGATATTAGCAATGGTGCACCTGGTGGTAAACTTGTCTATGATGTGGAGCACTCTTGAGTGAGGAGATTCATAGAAAATATATGGTAGGCACTTAGAGTGGAGATGCATATAATGTTCGTGATTCTTACCAAGGAAAGAATCAACAACATGGCAGGATCAAGAACAAGGAAAAGAATGGTCAATGGAATAAGAGTAGAAGTAAATCAATGAAAAGGGATATCGAATGCCATTATTCTCATAAGAAAGGACATATGAAGAAAGACTTTTATGCATTAAAGAATGATAAAGATAAAGTACAGAATGTTGATGGGCATGTTAAATAGTTACCTGCACCATCTACTTTGATCGTGAAGATTTAAGAAATTAATGCTATTTTTGATGATGCTAATGTGTTGACACTTGATAGTACTGTGCCAACTTAGGCTCTTATGGCTAATTCTCTCTAATTATGTGGCAAAGTCTCTTGGTATCGTGAGACTTGGTGACTCTTACTAGTGTGACATTGTGGGGATTGGAGATGTGGTTGTGCAATTCATTGATGGTTCGAAACTTACTATGCATAATGTATGCCATGTACCTCAGTTATCACGTAGTTTGATGTCAGTTGTTCAACTTGATGACATTGGTTACAAGGTGGTCTTCTATGCTCAACCCTTTTATATATCAAAGGGCAGTATGGTTATTGCAAAAAGAAGAAAAGTTGTCTCACTTTATCCTTTATTTGTATCACAGAAAGAACACTTGTTAATTGTTATTGAACAACCTATGAATTTTATTTGGCATGGTCGTTTGGGCCATATATCTCATAGTGGAATAGAAAATCTTTCTCATTCTGGCTACTTACCTATGTTATCTTTCGAGCTACTTAGCTTTACATTCAAATAATGGGGGTGAGTATACCTCACATGAGTTCAACATTTTTTCTGAGTTTAGAGGGATTCATAGAGAGTTTATAGCTCCTTATACCCTAGTATAGAATGGTGTAGCTGAAAGGATGAATATAACTATTCAAGATAGAGTAGTTTCTATGTTGCATCATGCAAACCTCTCACAAGGCTTTTGGGCAGAAGCGGTATTGACTATAGTTCATGTGATTAACCTTTTACCTAGTACTGGCAAAGGCCTGAAAGTGGCACAAGAGTTATGGACAGGGAAGCCACCATATTATGATCATCTTCGAGTTTTTGGGTGTGACACATACGTTCATATACCCAAGAGTCTTAGAAAAAATGTTGGACCATAAGTTAAAGAAATGCATTTTTCTTGGATGTGGTCGAGAAGGACAATTTCGATATCCCTTATGGGATCTTGAAACATGGTCAGTGATCAGAAGTAGTGATGTCATTTTCAATGACTCTAAGATTAAAAAGAAACCCATTAAGGAGGTTGAAGTGAGAAGAGTAGTGTTTGAGGATACTAGTCCTCTAGTTAGTATGCATATAAATGTTGCTCGTAGGGACATTCAAGAGAATGTCCGATTAGATCAGTTTCCACATGTTCCTGTTCAGCAAGCATTGAGATCCTCTACACATGTCTCACATCCACCTGATAGATATGCTCTAGGTTTAGATTTTGTTATGCTAACAGATGCCAATGATCCTTCTTGCTACAAAGAGGCTATGCAAATAGAGGAGCATGTCAAGTGGGAGCGTTCCATGAGGAGTAAGTTGCATTCTATTCACAAAAATGGTACTTGGGATTTAGTACCTTTGCCAAATGGCATGAAATCTTTACCATGTAAATGGGTATATAAGCTAAAATTCACATCAAATAGTGCTTCTCCCAAGTATAAAGCATGACTTGTTGCAAAGGGTTTTAAGTACCAACATGGTGTTGATTTCGAGGAAATCTTCTCTCCAATGGTCAAGATGACTACCCTGCGCATGTTGCTTGGATTCATTGCAATGGAGGACTTAGAGCTAGTCCAAATGGATTTTAAAACTGCTATCTTGCATGGAGATCTTACCTATGAGATTTATATGGAACAACCAGAGGGTCTTGTATGGACTTAAATAGTCCCCTAGACAATGGTACCAAAATTTTGATGATTTTATGGTCTCAAGGCTATTCTCAAAGCAATGAGGATCATTGTCTCTACACAAAGAGATGGAGATGCTCAGATGGCAACTTGATATGCTTGATACTTTATGTCGATGATATGTTGATTGCTCGGAATTCCTCTTATGACTTGTCAACTCTCAAAAAGAAGTTGAGCTAGACATTTGATATGAACGATTTGGGGGATGCCAAACATGTTCTTGGCATAGACATTACTTGTGATAGCAGTAAAAGATGCATATACTTGTCTCAAAGTGAGTACATATCCAAAGTACTTCGCAGGTTCAATATGTAGGGTGGAAAGGCATTAAGTATACCTCTACCCACATATGTGAAATTGAGCAAGGATGATTGTCCCAAATCAGATGAGGAAAATGAATTCATGACCAAAATTCTCTATCAATCTATTGTTGGTAGTCTCGTGTATGGTATGGTAGCTATCAGACCAAACATTACATTTGTGGTGGGAATTATGAGCCGATATATGTCTAATCCTAGCAAGACACATTGGGAATCATTCAAGATGGTTTTGAGATATCTAAGTTGCACTAAGGACAAGTATCTATGCTTAGGTAGAGGGAAAGCATCCAATATTGGTTAGACAAATTCTGACTATGCTGGTTGTGTACACAAATGTAAGTCTACATCAAGGTACATTTTTCATTTTGCTAAAGGTGCTATCTCTTGGAGATCTCATCTTCAAGAATGTACAACTGAAAGAACTTGGAGAAGCCTGTAAAAGGTAGAAAAATGCGTTTTGAAGCGACGAAGTTTGGTCTAGCCAACCGGCACAAGACCAGCCCTTGAGCTTATGGAGACTCAAATAAAACTTATGAGCATGTGATAAGCGCAAAGAAACACACTATGTACTTTGGAGCATAAAGGAGAATGAGTCGATACAAAACAGATAGGTTTGCAAGTCGACTAGCTCAAAAACCTTACTATCTATGGAAGAGACAATGAACTTCAAATGCCCATAGCGACCAGCGTGATTACAATTAGAAAAAATCCTTTTATGGGAGAAATACACATAGCGTTTAGTGTATGTGATGCACAAAAGTATAAGGAATAAGCAAAATATGCTATAGGAATGAATGAGACATTCACCGGTGGTACTTCCTATTTTTTAGGAATACATAGAGATTGACCTCGAGATAGAAAAACTCCCATTTCGCCCAATTTGCTGAATCAAATGCTTTGGAAATTTACAAGCATAAACGAGAGACTTATACCTTTCCAATGAGCCATCTTGCACTCAATTTAGAGCTTTGGAGAGAGATCCACAACCTTTGCAAGATTACTATTGGCGAAGAAGATGATGAAGAGAATTGAAGGAGCAAGACAATGATGGTCATAAGTGTATGTATATTGCTTTCATGTATTGTACAAGTGATTTCAAGTCTTTATATAGACTCTAGGAGTGTTCCACAACTTCTACAAGTGAAGTTTGAATTCAAATGAAGGTGGCAACGGTTGTTGGAGGGAATCAATTCACTTTCCTATAATCTAGGAAAAGTGAAGATCTAGTTTGATCTACTTTTACATGATTTGATTGCTTGATTGAATGGAACTTCAACCACGACAAATTTGTGGGATTTAGGCTCTATCTTTCTACCTCTACATGTGTAAAGCTCAAGGCTTTTACAATGGTAAATGAACCATCAAAAATCTCTCAAAAAATACAATAAATGAGCATAAGAAAAAGAACTCTCCAACGGATATTCTTTCGACGCGATAGCCTTTGATGTAGATCAAATCCACCCCAAGCATAGTGTAAGCTTGATGTTCCAACAGCTCCCCCTCAAGCTAAAGTATGCTTGCATCTTCATTCTCTGATAGGTTGAATACCGGCCATAGCTTTGAACATACAAAGATTTATTCCATCAAGTGCCTTCGTCATCATATCTGCTACTTGCTTTTCAGTAGGAACAAAAGAAATGTCAATCTCCTTTGCCATGAGCTTCTCCCTGATGAAGTGGTAATGGACTTCTATGTGCTTGCTTCTCGCATGGAAAATACGATTTGCCGCTAGATGCATGGAACTTACATTATCTCCAAATATGAGAGGTTTGGAACTCACAAGTCCCAAATCTGTATACAATGCTTTTAACCATATTGCCTCTTGGGTTGCTATGGTCAAGCCTCTGTACTCTGCTTCAATTGAGGATAAAGCAACTGTTGGTTGCTTCTTGGAACTCCATGACACTAGCTTCCAACCTGCAAATGCTAAGTAACCAGATGTACTTTTTCTATCATCCTTAGCTCCTGCCCAATCTGCATCTGAGTAGATTTTGATAAACAAATCTAAAGAATAAGGATAGAATATACCTTCGTTGATTGTACCTTTGAGATACTTAAGTACTCTCTTAGCCGCATCCATGTGTGGTCTTCTCAGTGAGTGCATGAACTAACTAAGCACTCCCACACTATATGAGATGTCTGCCCTTGTATGAGTAGCATATATCAAGCTGCCTACCAAGCTTTGATACTCTTTAATGTCTTCAATTTTCTCACCTTCATAAACACTTAGTTTATGATTCATCTCCAAAGGTGTACCTGCAGGCTTAGTGTTCTCCATTTTGAACTTGAGAAGGAGATCCTGAATGTATCTTCTTTGAGTCAAATACATTCCTTCATCTGTATATATCACTTCCATACCTAGGAGATATGTGAGGTCACCTAAGTCACTGATTTTGAACTCCTCTTGCATGTGTCTCTTGATCCTTTGAATGCCATTTAGATCATCACCTATCACAATAATATCATCTACATATACACATAGATAGATAACCTCATTGTGATCCCTTTTGATGAATAGAGAAGGATCTGAGCTGCTAGCTTTGAACCCTTGATCTTGAAGATATGTAACCAACCTATAATTCCAAGCTCTTGGAGCTTGTTTCAATCCATACAATGCTCTCTTAAGTCTGCAAACATACGATGGATGATTAGGGTTTTCAAAACCTGCTGGTTGTGACATGTATACCTCTTCACTTATCCAACCATTTAAGAATGCATTTTTCACATCAAGTTGGAGGAGTCTCCAATTCCTTGCAGCAGCTACACTTATCAATGTCCTGATTGTAGACATCTTTGCAACTGGTGAGAATGTTTCCTCATAGTCTATACCATGAGTTTGTGATCATCCTTTGGCAAATAATCTTTCCTTGTACTTGCAAACTGATCCATCTGAATTTCTTTTAACTTTATATACCCATCTGCAACCAATTACCTTTTGATTCAACGACATTGGAACCAAATCCCAAGTGTCCATTTCCTTCAATGCATCTATCTTTTCTTTCATGGCCTTTTCCCAATTAGTGTTTGCCTTTGCCTCTTCATAGGTTGAGGGTTCCTCTGAAATAGAGTCTTTTGCCAAGTATATTGAATGCTTCGTAACAAATGTGGAATCATATCCATACCTTTTTGGTTTTTTCTTCTCTCTTGCTGATCTTCTTGGTGCTTGTTTGGAGCATTCTCCAACCTCTTGCATCTTTGCTTTGCCTCTTGACTTCCATAGCTTGTAATCCTTTTCCCTTTCATCTTGGTCATCGTCTGTATCACTTCTTGGATCCTAGACCTATGTATCATGCTTGCTTCCTAATTGATGAGAGTCAGAATCAAGATCATATGGTGGTGTTACCTTTTGTTTGTCTTCATCATAACAAGACCTATGTTCTTCAAACACAACATCTCTACTTGTAGTGAAGTGCTTGGTTGAACGATTGAAGAACCTGTAACCCATCTCAGTTGAATCATATCCAATAAACACAGCCTTTGTTGCCCTTTCATCTAGCTTACCTCTTATTTGTGATGGCACAACATAAGCTAAACCACCAAAAACCTTGCAATGTCCAAGATTAGGTTTTCTTCCATGCCATGCTTCATACAGAGTCATACCTTGAAGTGATTTGGATGGTAGTCTATTGACAAGGTACACAACAGTTGAAATAGCATAGATAATGTGGCAACTTCTTCTCTTCAAGCATTGTTCGGGCTGATCCAACCAGTGTCTTGTTTCTCCTCTCTATAATTCCATTTAGTTGAGGAGAGTACCTAGTAGTCACTTCCCTTTGATACCTTTTTCCTGCAAGAACTCATCAAACTCTTTGGAGAAGTATTCTCCCCTCCATCAGATCTGAGCTTCTTTAGTGATCTACCTGTATGATTCTCCACATGTGCAAGATACTTCTTGAAGCAATCAAACACTTCATTCTTACTCTTGATAAAGTATAGAATAGTCCATCTACTATGGTCGTCAATAAATGAGACATAATACCTTGATCCTACCAATGAAGGTTTTTGGCTTGGTCCCCATACATTTGTATGTACTAAGTCCAATAAATTGTTGTGGATGTAGCCTTTGTGGTTGAATGGTTGTCTTTGTGCCTTCCCAATCTGACATGCATCACACCTATTGATCATGCTTTGCTTTGATATGTTTGTCAGTCCTAAAACACTTTGATCCCTGCATATATCCTTCAAGGTTCTTTCATTCACATGAGCAAGTCTCTTATGCCACACTTCAAGCTCACTTAGGGTTTGAGACCCAAAGTTGAATAGAGCTATGTTCCTAGTTTCTCCTACTTCAAAAGTAAAGAGCCTACCATGCTTCTCACCTTGGGCTATCTTTTTGAAGCCTTGACATGGATCTTCCACAAAAGCTCCATGTTGGGTGAACCTATCTTGCAAGCCTTTTTCAACTATTTGGCCTACACTTATTAGGTTTTAAGTGATAGTGGGTACATAGAGAACCTTACTTAGAATGTTTGTCCTGTCATTGGAAGCTTTGACATTACCAATCTTCTCCAGATTGTGCTTTGTGTCATCCCTTGTTTGCACTTCATGTATATGCTTTGGACTTTCCAAATCAGATAGAAGAGCAATGTTGCCTGCAACATGATTCAATCATCCTGAATCTATGTAGAACAAATGATCATCTTCTTTACCTTCTTTGTGGCTTAGATTCATAAGAAGCAATGAGTCTTCATGTGGTTGATCTTCTGAATAATTGTTGTAGTCCTTTCTATTATAGCTTCTATTGTTATTGTTGAAGATGTGTCCACCTCTGCCTCTATTGCTGCCATATCCACCTCTTCCACTTCCTTTCTAGGTTTTCCCATTGAACCAGGAATTCTGAGTGGTGTGGTTGGTCTTATCGCATATGGCACAAGGTTGAATATTCTAACCTTTGGCTTTGTCTTGCTTTGGTCCTTTCTTCTTCCCTTTCCACTTGCTCTTTCTTGCAAAGTTGGCTTGGGAAGTCTCTTCTTCATCTTCTTCCTTCTTCTTGCCTTTCTGCTTGTTATCCTTCTTATCTGCATATAGAGCACTAGTTGAATTACCATGATAAGAGTTACCTTCCTTTATGCTATTTTTGGCTTCTTGATTGAAGACTTGTCCAAGAAAGATTTTGAAGTCTGGAGTTTGCACATCCATGATGAGATCATAAGCCGTCGTGGAGGATTGCCATTGCTTATCACTTCGAATGTCGTTGAGAATTTTCCTCATGATGACCTCTTCTTCAATCAGCTCTCCAATGGATGCTAACTGATCCGCAACCTCCTTGACCTTGGTAACAAACTCTGTGATGGTTTGTTTAGGTGCCTTCTTCATTTGGTTGAACTCGTTCCAAAGATGATTCCTTCTTGCTTTGGTACTAGCAGAAAAGAAAGTGTCGAGGGCATCCCAACTACCTTGAGATGTCTTGCATCCTCTAATATGTGGTAATAGGAAGTCAGAGATAGATTTTAGTATGTATGACCTTTCTTGAGCATCCCTTGTGCACCAAAGTGTGAGCTTATCTGTCTCCTCTTGTGTAGGCCCTCCTTTGGATCTTGGAATAGGCATAGCTTCATCACCTGCTACTATTCCATAAAGATTTCTACCTTGAAAATAGACCTCCATTCTAATTTGACACGCCACGTAGTTGTGTCGATCAAGCTTCTCGATCATTGAGGGAAATTTGTCACCCATATTGATCTAGCTCTGATACCACTGAAAGAACTTGGAGAAGCTTGTAGAAGGTAGAAAAATGCGTTTCGAAGCGACGAAGTTTGGTCTAGCCAACCGGCACAAGACCAGCCCTTGAGCTTATGGAGACTCAAATAGACCTTATGAGCATGTGATAAGTGCAAAGAAACACACTATGTACTTTGGAGCATCAAGGAGAATGAGTCCATACAAAACAGATAGGTTCGCAAGTCGACTAGCTCAAAAACCTTACTATCTATGGAAGAGACAATGAACTTCAAATGCCCATAGCGACCACCGTGATTACAGTTAGAAAAAATCCTTTTATGGGAGTGATACACATAGGGTTGAATGTATAGAATGTATGAAAGTATAAGGAATAAGCAAAATATTCTATAGGAATGAATGAGACATTCAACGGTGGTACTTCCTATTTTTTAGGAATATGCAGAGATTGACCCCGAGACAGAAAAACTCAGATCTCTCCCAATCTGCTGAACCAAATGCTTTGTGAATCTATAGGCATCAACTAGATAGCTATAGCTTTTGAATGAGCCATCTTGGACTCAATTTGGAGCTCTGGAGAGAGAGCAGTAGCCTCTACAATAGTACTTGTGGCGAAGAAGATGATGCAGAGAATTGAAGGAGCAAGACAATGATGGTCACAAGTGTATGTATATTGCTTCCATGTATTGTACAAGTGATTTTAATTCTTTATATAGACTCTAGGAGTGTTCCATGACTTCTACAAGTGAATTTTGAATTCAAATGAAGGTGGCAATGGTTGTTGGAGGGAATCCATTCACTTTCCTACAATCTAGGAAAAGTGAAGATCTAGTTTGATCTACTTTTAGGTGATTTGATTGCTTGATTGAATGGAACTTCAACCACCACCGGGCTCTATCTTTCTACCTTTACATGTGTAAAGCTCAAGGCTTTTACAACGGTAAATGAACCATAAAAAATCTCTCAAAAATACAATAAATGAGCATAAGAAAAAGAACTCTCCAACGGATATTCTTTCGATGTGATAGCCTTTGATGTAGATCAAATCCACCTCAAGCATAGTGTAAGCTTGATGTTCCAACAACAACTGCTTCCACCATAGAAGCAGAGTATGTTGCAACAATTCAGGCATGTAAGGAAGCATTTTGGCTTTCTCATCTTGCTTGTGATATGGGTTTACATTAGCATGTACCGTGTTTGCTCAGTGACACTCTGAGTGCCATTGTTTTGGCTAAGAATCCGATCTATCATGCAAAGAACAAGCACATTGAGGTGATGTATCACTTCATTAGAGATTTCTTAGCCATTGAGCGCATTATTCTTGAGAAGGTTCACACTTGAGATAATGTTGCAGATGCTTTGACTAAAGCTCTACCACATGATTGCTTTCGACACTATTGTCACTTGATGGGGGTTACTTGATTCATGCTCTTACACAGTCACTTGTATGCTGTGTAACATGCCCATTAGGTGGGAGATATGGTTTGTATACTTACACTAAGGTATTCTTTAGCATTCTTTATTTTTTCTCCCATAATACTTAGGCCATATTGGCCATTAGTGGGAGATTTTTACCATTAATGTCCATGTGGAAGGCCGAATGGCCACTGGACACTTCTTTGTAAATGTTCTTTAATAAAACCTATAGTGGCCTAGTCATTCATAGACTGTAAGCTCGACCGCATTTGTATGACCTAAGGAGTGTGTCTCTGTGCTCCCTGTCTACTATGTTTTCTTGCGTATTCTGTAGCCTCTGTGTGGAGTACTATGTGCTTCCTTAGGAGCTCAATTTTCTACTCCAAGGATATCGTCGTGGAGCTCTCGAGAAGGAGATCGCATCCTAGTGCATCACGATCAAATTACTTCATTGAGGTGCTTCTCCTATCATCTTTTGATCCTGCCAACTCTGCATGAAAAAATAATTTGACATCTATACCAGAGGTATAAGGCTAGTATAACCCTTCATAAAATGTTCCCTTCAAGTACTTTAGGATTCTTTTGGTTGCTTCCATGTGAGGCTTCCTTGGAGTTTGCATGAACTAACTTATCACACTAACTCCACAAGCATATATCTACTCTAGATAGAGTAGCATAGTTCAAGATTCCAACTAAGATTTGGTAACTAGTTACATTTTCAATTAACTCACCTTCATTTAGCTTGTGGTTTACCTCCATGGGTGTACCTGCAACCTTTGTATTTTCCATCTTCAATTTGGTAAGCATATCTCTAATGTACTTTCTCTAAGTTAGGAGCATAACTTTCTCTGTATACACTAGTTCCAAACCTAAAAAGTATGTGAGAAGGCCAAGATCATCGATCATGAATTCCTCTTTCATTTGACCTTTGATCCTCCTTATTCCATTTGCAGCATTACATCTAATGATTCTCATCCACATATAAACAAAGGTATATGACCTTTGAATGGTTCCTCTTTATGAAGAAGGAAGGATCTACCTTGCTCTCCACAAATCCTTTATCCTGCAAATAAGTGGCCAATCTATGATTCCAATCTCTAGGAGGTTGCTTCAAGCCATACAAGGCTTTCTTCAACTAATGAAGGGAAAGTGAAACTACCTTATGACTTGGAAGAAGACTTTCCATCTCTTCCAACAAAAGGAACCAAAGCATCTTGAAGATAATGACTCTGAAGATGACTTGATAGATTTGGAGAAATCCAAGTTATGGAATAACAAAGGGAAAGCTAAGGTGCAAGACCTAGCTCAAGGTTAAGAAAGCTTTCTTCAACCAATCAGAAGATCGATGAGAGAGAAAAAGAAACTAGAGAGATATTGATTTGATACCTCTTTGGTCACAAAACATCCAATCTATATGGATAAGGAATCCAATAATGAAGAAATAACATCCTATGAAGAAGCTCAAAGCAAGAAGGAATGGATGAAGAAACAGAAGCTCTTATGGACAATGATAGATTGGAACTTGTTCTTAGCAAAGCATCAATGAAGGTAATTAGGTCAAGATGGATTTATAAGGTAAACACAAACTCAGATGGTAGTATTAATAAATACAAGGCAAGGTTAGTAGCCAAGGGAATTGCACAAAACCATGGAATAGACTATGAAGAGACCTTCTCACGTGTTGCTGAAATGCCTACCATTATATTACTTGTTAGCATTGCTGCATCTTGGAATTGGAAGCTATATCAACTAGATGTAAAAAATACATTTCTCAATGGATGGATTTCAGAAGAAGTTTATATGGCACAACCACTTGGTTATGAAGATGCACATCATAACAATTATGTATGTAAATTAAAGAAGGCTCTATATGGTTTGAACCAAGCTCCAAGAGCTTGGAATCATAGATTAATTACCTACTTGCAAGACCAAGGATTCAAAGCTAGCAAAGTAGACATATCCTTATTCATCAAGAGGAATGGGTTAGAAGTTATATGTATCTATGTATATGTTGATGACATTATAATTACAAGGAATGATGTCAATTGAATTAAACAAGTAAAGGTAGGAATGAAGGATGAATTCAAGATTAGTGATCTTGGACCTCTCACTTACTTTCTTGGACTAGAACTTGTCTATACAGATTCTGGTATCTATATCACTCAAAAGAATTATGTGCATGACATGCTTTCTAAGTTCAAAATGATGAATACTATGTGTGCAGGTACACCCCATGGAGTTGAGTCATAAGCTAAGTGCCTATGAAGGAGAACCCATTGAAGATATCACAAGCTATCAAAGCTTGGAAGGAAGCTTGAACTATGCAACTCTCACAAGGGTGAACATATGCTATAGTGTTATCATACTTAGTCAATTTATGCATAAGCCAAGGAAGACACACATGAAAGCGGCCAAGAGAGTACTCAAATAATTGAAGGGTACCATCATTGAAGGACTTTTGTACCCCTACACTTCCAAAATTTATCTTAAACTCTACTCAAACTTAAATTGGTCTGGATCAAAGGATGACACAAAGAGTACATTAGAATATTTGTCTTTTGTAGGTTCAAAGCTAATTTCATGGTCTTCAAAGAAGCAAATAACTATTGCTCTATCATCCATTGAGGCTGAATAGAGATGTTTTGCCAATGCAACACAAGAAGAAATGTGGTTAAAGTGTCAAAACTCAGATTTTGGATTGCATACCTTAACTCCTCACATCTTTGGTGATAATACAAACTCACTACACTTATTAGCTATTCCAGTTTACCATGCTAGAACCAAGCATTTTGAGGTTCATTATCATTATGTAAGAGAGAAGTTGATGAGCAAGGACTTTCAATTGTCCTATGGATCTACTAATCTTCAATGTGCAGATATGTTGACTAAGCCATTGGATGCTATCAGGTTAATTCAGATTCAAAGGCATGATTCGATTGCTAGAAATCAAGAGATAATGAAGACTAAAGCATGCTAGGCTTGAGGGGGGGTTGTTGATGTATATCCTCCAAGCCTAGTGTTTGATCACTTAATATGGTAAAGCATTGGTTTTGTATACTCTCAATGAGAGAAGCCATAGAAAACAAATCTTGTAATAGTTGAAGAGTAACTACATCAAAAGTAAAAGATACTTGAGAATGTCATAGCTTAGTGTTGGAAGGTGTATTTTTGGAAAGCATTTTTGATGTAGAAAATTAGTAAAAAGCCAAAAAACTTGTAAAATATTTATGCAATGGTTGTAAAAATAAGGAAGAGTCTTCCTTATGTAGTTAAGGACCTCATGTAATTTTTGTAGAATTTTTAGAAACAATTAGATAGCATATTTTTAGAAAATTAGAGAAAAAGACCTAATTTCAAGTGTGAAAAGGGACAATTGAAAATGTATATAAGTCAATTTTCTCTAATTTGGAGAGGTTGGTTAGTCATTTGCTCAAGCTATCAATAGAGAAGAGAGAGTTTCTGCAAAAATCGTGTTTTCTCCTGTTGAGTGTATTTTCTTTGATGTGAGAGCTTGTTTCTTGTTTAATCATGGAGATTTGTGAGTTACATTTGTGTATTACTGAGTGAGTTGTATGAAGGAAGAGGTTTACCGATGTAATGAGAGGAAAAGGATTGAAGAAAGTTCCAGAATTGTGAAAATCGTGTGAATGTACAGAATCGCGATTGTCTCGTCTCTGTGATACAGGTGATATTTTTCAATTTTGAGTTCATATTTGTATTCTGCTGATAAAATAGCATGGTTTTGACACAAAGATCATAGAAAATGATGGAGATTTGCCTTAGATATGGTAAACCCTAGATTTTCTCTTCATCTTCAATTTTTCTCAGCAATCCAGCCATTAATCTCTTATTTCCTTGAATCTATTATCTTGAAGGGGTTGTGGTCTTATGGATATTCCTAGGATTGACAAAATAAAGATGATTTGTTGATTCTTTGTTACTTCATGATTGGAGCGGACAACTTGGAGTCCAAAAACAAAACATTTTTTGGCGCCGTTGCCGGGGAACATTCCAAGAACTTCTTTGAAGTTGGACCTTTGCTGGATCTTCAGTTGATGATGGTAACCAACACAAGAACAAGGTAAAGCTCATCAATTAGGAAAAGTGCACATGAATAGGTAGATATCATTGTTTATCTTTAGGGAAGAAGAAAGCAATGGATGTCTTGTAGAGGTGGAAGTGCTGAAATCTTTGTAAATTGATAGTTGCTCATCATATTGGTGAAGTAAAAGTGCAGGTGTGTGGAGGATTTGAGCCAAGAAGCTGAAGATGGAGGTAACTTGAATCTATTCTTGCATTTCTAGATTTCTTTTTGCCCAAGTACTAGACACCATGGGTGATCTTGGGAAGATAACATGGTGATATTAAGGAAAGGACAGTTAAAGTAGCTAGATGTAAGAATGAGGGATTCAGTTGTTGACCAAATCTGAGCATTAATCTTGAGTTGTTCTGCATTTTGAAAAAAAAATATGATTGAGTTTATCTTTTACAAAAATTGATTGCCTTTCATAACACTTTTTCATTTGAGAAACTTTCTTTTGTACTTTAGTGATAGCTAAGGACATAGAAACTCATAACCAATCAAGAACCAAGGGATCAGTAGATCTCCAAAACCAGAAACCCTAAGTAAAGTGTTCTCCTTTATTTTTAGGGCAAAAATACCAAACAAATTCACAAAACCTATCAAAAATTATTAAACAAATTTCTTTTCTTGTTAGAAAGTTTGAGTAAGGTGTTGTGGATAAGAGTGATTGTGGAGAAGTGAAAAAAGAAACAAAAAAGTGGTCAAAAAACCAGAAAATTAAAAAACACGATTCTCTGCACAGAATCGCGACTTTCTGAGAAAAGTGATTGATTTTGAAATAACATTTTAAGTGAAAGTTGAATTGAAGTTGTTGAAGGGTCTTGAAGGTAATCAGGAAGAAAAAACTACTCAAATTGGTATAAAATCAAAAATAGAGAAAAACACGATTTTCTGCACAAAGTCGCGATTTTCTGAGGAAGATTGTGATTTTGGTGCAAAAGTTCAGGAGTGGAGTGAATTACAAAGGAAAGAAGGAATTGAAGCAAAACAAAGAGAAAGAAAGTTTAAAAAAATAGAGATCAAAAAAAAAAATAAAAATTCCAAAAAACCCAGAAAATTAGAAAACACGATTCTCTGAACAGAATCGCGATTTTCTGTAAAAAGTGTTGTTTCTGGAATAACATTTCAGGTGACTCATGTATTGAAGTTGTGAAGGGTATTGAGAGAAGGCAAGGACATAGAATACTCAAATTGCACAAGAAAAGATCTACAGAGAAAACACGATTCTCTACACAAAATCGCGATTTTCTGTAAAGAAAATTTTCTTTTTTTTTTGGAATATCTAGCAAATTTGAGTACATTGAGATAAGGAAGTGTAAAGGAGACCAGTAAGACTGAGTAAGTGAATTGGAACAAGGGAAAGAGTGTGGAAAATTGAAAATCACACAAAATCGCGATTTTTTGAGCACTATATAAACAGAAAATTGAAGAAAAAATTCATTTGAGAGTGAGAGTGAGGGAGAGAGAGAGTGAGCAGAGCTGCCGGAATCGCGATTTTCAGCAAACAGTGGCCTTTGGAACAATTTTCACCCAAGCAAGAAAGGTAAGAATCCTAACATCATTCTTGAGTACATATTTTTGGTTTTGAGTGAAAAATAACATCAAAAAATAGAAAAAATAAGAGGAGAACAGAATCGCGATTTTCTGCTTCCTTGAGTTTTTACTAAGAAATCATTAATTTTTGCTTCAGTTGCTTTATTGCATGTTAAAATTTTAATAAGGCGATTCTATAGGTGACGAAAATATTGAAAAATCAATATTTTGAAATTTTGTCAAAGACTGGACAAAATCGCGATTCTGAGTTTTAACTCAAAATCGCGATTCTGTGAAAGGTGCCTTCAACATCGCGATTTCCAGAACGCGATTTTCATTAGAAAATCGTGTTTAACAATCTGTGAGCAATCACGATTGTCTGGGAACAAAATCGTGGAAAACACGATCTTGTGAACAAAATCGTGAAAATCACGATTTTCACACGAAATCGTGAAAAACACGATCTTGTGAACAAAATCGTGAAAATCACGATTTTCACACGAAATCGTGAAAAACACGATCTTGTGAACAAAATCGTGAAAATCACGATTTTCACACGAAATCGTGAAAAACACGATCTTGTGAACAAAATCGTGAAAATCACGATTTTCACACGAAATCGTGAAAAACACGATCTTGTGAACAAAATCGTGAAAATCACGATTTTCACACGAAATCGTGAAAAACACGATCTTGTGAACAAAATCGTGAAAATCACGATTTTCACTCAAAATCGTGAAAAACACGATTTTCAACAGAGAATCGTGAAAATCACGATTTTCACTCAAAATCGTGAAAAACACGATTTTCAACAGAGAATCGTGAAAATCACGATTTTCACTCAAAATCGTGAAAAACACGATTTTCAACAGAAAATCGTGAAAATCATAAATTCCACAGAAAATCGTGGAAAAACACGATTTCCAACAGAGAATCGTGAAAATCACGATTTTCACTCAAAATCGTGAAAAACACGATTTTCAACAGAAAATCGTGAAAATCATAAATTCCACAGAAAATCGTGGAAAAACACGATTTCCAACAGAGAATCGTGAAAATCACGATTTTCACTCAAAATCGTGGAAAACACGATTTTCAACAGAAAATCGTGAAAATCACGATTTTCACTCAAAATCGTGAAAAACACGATTTTCAACAGAAAATCGTGAAAATCATAAATTCCACAGAAAATCGTGGAAAAACACGATTTTATTCAGAAAATCGTGAAAGCACATAACCTAAGCAGAAAATCGTAAAAAAACACGATTTTATTCAGAAAATCGTGAAAATCCATAACCTAAGCAGAAAATTGTGAAAATAGGTGAATGATACTTAGGTCTGGAAATAAAATAAATACACTTTCTAAACAAGACCTAGCAAGGAAGGGAAAAGAGCCAGGAAGTAGTAAAAGATCAGAAAGAAGTTTAGGGCAAGAAAATAACATGGAAAACCTAAATGAAACAAATGAGTCAATAGAAACTGGGGATTTTAGAAACATCCTCAAATACATGTATACAAATAGGTTTGGAGCTTATGTATATCAGGATGGAATGCATAAATTCCTCATTAGATTGAGAAATTTAGTAGTAGCACAATTCAAGGATGGAAGATATGAAGATAGGCAAGGATGTGTATACATCCTCTCTCAAGACCCAGAAAATTCAAATGACCTAGGGCAATGTGCTGATAAGGGACCTTGGGAGCATAACATAGAACAAACAAATTTGCCCAGGCCAAATGAAAACCACACTAGCAATGAACAACAACATGGGAGGAGGACACATATTTCCCCAAATCCCTTTTACAAGGAACCAGATGGATACAATGACTTCCCACTTAGAAGAAGACCTCATTGGCAGCCTCAGGGTAGAATGCTTAGACCATACCAAGTAGCCAAATGCATGAAGAACCAATATGAAGGGTATTCAGATCCTCATGCTCATGCAGCAAAATTTAGACAACTAATTAGAGCTGAGGAAGTAGAGGATTACAAGGTGCAATTTGAAGCATTTGGATTAACCCTAACAGGACCAGCCTTATCCTGGTTCATTCCCCTGAGAAAGGAAATGTATCTGGACATTGAATCTTTTTTAGAAGCTTTCATTGGAGAATTTTCTAAGACTGGAATAAAACATAGTACAGCCACATTAATACATAGTTTCAAACAACAAAAGGAGGAAAATGTTAGAGAAGCAGCCAGAAGATTTAAACAATACATTGATAGATGCCCAAGAGAGGAAGTACCTTCCATGGCAAAACAAGTATCCCTATTCATTGAAGGTTTGAGAAGTTCTCAACTAAGAACCCTAGTGTACTATAGGAGATGTCCTGACTTAGCAGCCTGTGTGAAGGAGGCAATAGACTTGGAGGACAACAGAGGTCAAGATCTGTTGGCATTTGATCAACCTAGATCATATGAAGACAAAATTCCTCCAGCAGAAGAATTGGCTCAGGCCATTGCTAAAGCCCTAGAGGTAAACACTAAAGCTAATCTGATTAACTCTAGGTTAAACACAAACAAAAAATGTTACATTTGTGGAGAAAATCATCTGGCACAACAATGCCCATATCAGAAGCCTCCACACTTGCAAGATAGGAAGACACTCAAATACTGCACACTAGAGAGAAAATGGACAAACCATACCAGGGAGGAATGCTTCTATAACAAACAACCTGTCAAGGAAAGAGACTACATGGCTCAGAGGGAATCAGGTTATACGGAGCAACCAAGACCAGTGTTGGGACAACAGCCTCCTATTCCAACTAATGTGGTACCAGTCAAATATACACCCATAGAGGAAGGAAATTCAAGATTCAGATCACCTTATAAGGAAGAGTATCAATGGAGTGAGGGACATCAGGAAGAATGGGAAGATTATGAAATAAGAGAACCTGAGCTTAGAGCCCTAGATTTGGGAAATGGAAAAATTGAAATGGACACAGCAACATTCATGTACATTACCAACAACTACATGTCCAATCAAAAACCTCAATTCAAAGGGGGACCAAAGATAACATGTTATAGGTGTGGGGGAGAGCATTTCATCAGAGACTGCCCACAACCTCCAACATTCAGGATAGAGGGAGCATACTGCAAGGATTGTGGCAGGGAACACCTGATCAAAGACTGTCCAAAAAATCCCCAAAAACAACAGAACACACCCAATAACATACCACTAAAAACAGTCAATATTATGGAACAAGAGGAATTGAGTGACAATGATCAAGTTGGAATCAATGTTATAACAAGGGCACAAGCTAAGCAACAGGAAACAAATAAGGAACAAAGTGAAGGTTCAGCCTCAAAGGTGAAAAGGAATAAACAAAAAGGGAAATGGGAAAAGAAAAAAAGAATGGGCAAAAACTTAGAAGAAGACAATAAGGAACAATCAAAAAGTACTCCTCCCCAAAACACTCAAAATCAGTCTGAAATAGGACACTCTCAAAGTCTAGAAACCCTAATCAAAGCATATAAAGGAAGAATCCAAGAAGGACCAAGTCCTGCAGATCATGCAGTGGCTTATCCTATACCAGAGTTAGAGCAAGAAAGAATGCTAAAGTGCAAACAAATTATCCAGGAAACACAACTCAGATTAGGGGAAGAAGACAGTTCTCAGAGAACAATTGAACAAATTGAGAAAACAAGAACATGGAAAAGTGTTAACAAAGAGGAAAATCCACAATTAACATTCCAAATGATCATAGATGAACAATGTAGCATTACATGTCATACAACATGGGAAAACTTGTTGAAACAAAATCCTCACCTACAAAACAAAATGAATAAAGGGGAAACAATACCTGGAAACCTTCATTCACCAACACAAGAATTAGAGGAATTATGGTATATTCCTATTGATAAAATAGGAGGATATTGTGAAGGAGAAGAAGGGAATTCAACCCTAAAATTACAATATGGAAAAAATTCAGCTAAAGCCATTTCGGATAGTGGATCAGGAGTGGCCATAATGACTAAACAAACTTGGGAGAAATGGGGAAGAAATGAATTACTACCCACTAAGATGAGGTTACAACTTGCAGATGGGCATATAGAAAAACCCCTAGGAATTTGGGAGAAAGTGATTGTGGACATATGTGGTATAGAAATAGAGCATACCTTTGCCATAGTGGAATTTCCACAATCCACTTCATATGAAATTATCCTAGGAAGACCTTTTATGAGACAAAATGCAAATTGTACAAGATTGGGGTAATGATTGTTTATATCTCCAAAGCAAAGGAAGAATAACAAGAGTGAACTTGAGAAATGGGCACTACTGTGATGTATCTCCTCAAGAATGGTATAAAATACATCAAAATCAAGAAGAAAGTGAGGAATCAGACATGGAGGATCAGGAAGAGAGTGAATCAGCAATATGGAAGTGCAACATGATAAGAAATCTCACCAATACAAAGAGAAGACTGAAAAGAGAGGAATGTGTGGAAGAAAGAAAAGTTCAGGATGAAAGCTATGTGCCACAACAATTTAAAGATGAAGAGTTTGAGCCTTATGGGTGGAATCAAATCTTGGCTACTATGGATCTGGCTAGTGAAGAATATGTAGGAGTGAAATTCCAAAATGAAGAAGGCTTTGATGTTTTCCACATTAGCATACACATGATAAGTGTATCAAAAACAGAAGAGGAGCAAAATAAAGAAATAATATTACAAAAAGGAAAAACACGGTATTTGGAAACAGTAAAAGCCGAGGATGCAATCAAAGACAAAATCTCAGGCAAATACAAGGAACATAAACACAAGGAAATAGAAAGAGATCAGACAAAAGGGAAGAAAGAGAAAGAGATCAATAAGGATCAATATTTTGATGTACCAGCAAATTTTAAAACTTATGAGGTAGAAGACAGACTACTCCTGAAAATGAAACCAAAAAGAGAGAAGAAAAAAGGAGAAGCTTATGACAATGAAGAACAAAGAAAAAAAATTGTGATTACTCAGGAAGAAGGAGAAGAGAGACATATAGTAATAGCTGATGATATGACCACACAAGAAGAAGAAGCCTTAAGGAGCCTGGCAAAGAACTATAGGGATGTATTTGCTTACAATTATAAAGATTTAAAAGGAATTGATCCAAAAATCTGTGAGCATAAGATTCCTATGACACCTGATGCAAAACCAAGCAAACAGAGACACTACACATTTAATGATAAATACTCTGCCAAAATAAAAGAAGAAATTGACAAGTTGTTGGCGGCTAATTTCATTTATGAAATAGAGTACACTGAATGGATATCACCTATAGTTGTGGTGCCAAAGAAGAATGGAAAACTTAGGGTTTGCATCAACTTGAAAAAAGTGAATGCAGCAACTATAAGGGATAGTTATCCACTGCCAATAACAGATCATCTTCTTGAGAGAGTTGCAGGAAAGGAGGTTTACAGTTTCCTAGATGGTTTCTCAGGCTACAATCAAGTGCCAATAGCCTTAGAGGACCAACACAAGACTGCCTTTTCTACAGAATGGGGGGTTTATGCCTTTAGGGTTATGCCCTTTGGACTAACCAATGCTCCAGCAACCTTTCAAAGATTGATGTGTCATATTTTCAAAGAATTCCTGAGAAATGTAATGGAAATCTATGTGGATGATCTGTGCACTTTTTCTTTAAAAAGACAAGATCATTTACAAGATTTAGAAAAAAGATCCTGAAAAGTGTGTATTCTTTGTGAGACAAGGTAGAATGTTAGGTCACATAGTTTCAAAAAATGGAATTTCTACAGATGAGAAGAAGATAAAAGCAATAATAGAACTTCCAAGACCTACAAATGTGAAGGAACTCCAAACTTTTATGGGACATTGTGGGTACTATAGAGAATTTGTACACAAATTTGCTGATATAGCTAAACCCTTATATGCCTTAATCACAAAGTTTGAGTGGACTGAAGAATGTGACCAAGCCTTTGAAACATTAAAAACTTGTTTGGTGACAGCACCAATTTTAAAAACACCTCAGTGGGATAAAATTTTTCATGTACATGTCGATGCTTCAAATTATGCTCTGGAATGTGTGTTAGCACAACCTATAGAAGGAAGCAAATTAGATTTCCCAGTAGCATATGCAAGTAGACAATTAAACATTGCAGAAAAAAATTACACAACCACTGAGAGAGAAGGATTGGGAATGATATTTGCTGTCAAAAAGTACAGACATTATCTATTGGCCAACAAGTTTAAATTCTTTGTGGATCATCAAGCTCTACTCTATTTAGTAAATAAACCATGTCATACAGGAAGAATAGTAAGATGGTTTCTTTTACTAATGGAATTTGAATTTGAGGTGGTGGTTAGACAAGGAAAAACACACTTGAGAGCAGATCATTTGTCAAGAATCCAGTCAAAAGAACCTAGTTCACCTATAGATGATGATTTGCCAGATACATACTTATTCAAGGTGGAAAGTGTTCCTGAATGGTCTATGTCATTAGTTCCTTTGCTAACCATGGGACCGTGTAGCACATTAGGGAATAACACACATCTGGTGTTACAAAGCAGAAATTTCATGTTGTTAGCTGGACATTTGTATCACCTTAGTCAGTCAGGCATACTGGAATTTTGTACTCCAGAGGAGGAGCAATATGAATATGTAAGAAGAGCTCATCACTGGAACCCATGTACTCATGCTTCCAAGATAGTCACTTTAAGCAACCTTAATAGGATGGGAGTACATTGGCCAAACAAGATTCAAGATGTGGAGAGATATGTTGATAATTGTAAAAAATGTCAAACATTGAAGGAATCAGAATTGATAACTTTATATTGGTTTCAAAAAAACCCTGAATGGAGTGAACATATTGTAGAGGAATTGAAGAGAAAGGAGAAAGGGAAACAGGTAATAGCTGGTGCTGACTCAAGAAACTTACAAGTGATCTCGGAAGAATATCAACTCATAGGAGAACAACTATATAAGAGAGGAATGGATGGATATCTGAGAATTTGTGTTCCTGAAGGAAAGTATTTAGAAATGTTGGAAATGGCACACTCAGGAGTGGCAGGAGGACACTTTTCAAGTGATAGAACAGCCAAGCTCATATTGTACTCTGGTTTTTGGTGGCCAACCCTATTTGCGGATGCAAGGATTTATGTAAAAAGATGTGATGTCTGTCAAAGGGTGAGTCAACCAAACAAAAGAGATAATATGCCATTAATTCCTTTAATTTCAGCCAGAGCTTTTAGCAAATGGGGATTGGATTTTATTGGACCAATACATCCTCCAGCCAGAAAAACCCATGCAGAATACATAATAGTAGCTACAGATTATTTGACAAAATGGGCGGAGGCCAAAGCTACTAAAAGAAATGATGCTCACACTACTGCCAGATTTTTGTATGAAAACATTATCACTAGATTTGGACTACCAATTGAACTGGTAAGTGATAGGGGAACTCATTTTTTAAATCAGATCATAGAAAACATGACCAACCACTTTTTGATCAGTCATAGAAAATCAGCCCCATATCACCCACAAGCTAATGGCTTAGCAGAAAGTACTAATAAAGTACTTTGTGCAGTATTGTCCAAACTAGTCAACACAAATAGAAATGACTGGGATTCTCAACTTAATCATGTTCTTTGGGCTTACAGAGTGGCATATAAAACTGCAATAGGAACTACCCCATTTAATTTAGTATATGGCCAAAATGCAGTTTTACCCATGGAATTTCTTATTCCAACATTAAAAGTGGGTAATCAATATAATTGGACAGGACATGAATTATCCGAGAGAGTCATAGATTTGGAAAAATTGGGAGCTTCTAGACTCCAAGCAGTGATGAGTATATACGCAGACAAGAAAAGACAGAAAGCTTATCATGATGTTCACATTAAAGACAAAGATCTACAAGAAGGAGACCTGGTCTTGGCTTACACAGTTAAGGAACATCAGGTCATGGGCCATACATTATACATCAGATAAGTAAAAGTGGAGCCATTCAAAATTAGCTAACATTGATGGAGAAATCATGCCAAATTTCATAAGTGGATGCAGAGTTAAGAGGTATGATTGTCCATTAACTCCTGATGAATGGAGAAGACTGCAAAAGGCCCAAAATAGAAAAAAAGAAGAGAAGAACATCAGAAAAGAGGCTCAACAAGAAGCCAAGGAGAGAATAAGGAAATTGAAAGAAGTGTGTTTATGTGAAAACACTCTAAAGCAAAGAGAACATTTGCCTATGATATTGATGGATTATCAAAATAAAAATATTAGGGTTTTAATAGATTCAGGAGCTCAAGTGAATCTAATTAGCTCAGCCTTGGTCAATAAGTTTAACCTTAAGAGGGCTGAAAGAAGAATTCTGATCAAAACCCTGGGTAGGAAAATGATTCAGAGCATATCTTCACTTTCTATTAAAGTTAAATTTAATGATGAATATATGGATATAGATTGTGAAGAGTGGCCAGACCAATTCATGACTGAAAAGTTGATTTTGGGACAACCTTGGCTCAAACAAGGTAAAGTTGTTTTGAACTTTGAGAAAATGAAGCTTAATTTGACCATAAATGACAAAAAGTTTTTAATGTTTTTTCTGAGTAATGAAGGACAGGAGGTTTATCTAGATGTTCTTGACCCAGATATGGAAGGATTTACTTTCTCAATGAAGGACAGGAACATATTACCAATACCAACTGCTCAAGCTTCATACAATCAAACCACACAAGAGATCTCGGGAGTAAAAACAACTGGTGAGACAAAAATAAGAAGACAGTTATGGACACATCAACAAAACAGAACTACAAACACATGGAGAAAGGGAACGCACAGATGGTATCCACCAAAACAGGAAGAGGGAATAAAATGGGTATGGAAACCAAAAGAGCCTACAAGAAGTTGGTCTATGAAACATGGATACTTGTATGATACAAAGACATTGAGAGTGAAGCATTGTTGGGTAAAAAAATCAGAATTGAGTCAATGGAAGAGAGATCATCCACACTTAACCTATTTTCAGATCGGTGGAACAAAATACTATTAAAAAAAAAAAAAAAAAGAGAGAAAGAAAAAAAGAAAAGGAGGGAGAAGGAATGACAAAAGCAACATGTTCTTCTAAATTCTTTTTCCTTGAAAGGGAATTAGGAAGGGAAGGAAAGCAGAAAAAATGTCATTATTGAAAAAAAAAAAAAAAAATTGAAAAAAAAAATTTGAAAAAAGAGGATAAATTGAAAAAAAAGGGGGAAAAATGTATTTTAATTTCTATCTAAAATTAAAAGCACAAAAGCAAGATATAGGGAAGGAGAGAGTAACTTATCATGGATTGAAAAAAAAAATTGAAAAAAGAGGATAAATTGAAAAAAAAAGGGGGAAAAATGTATTTTAATTTCTATCTAAAATTAAAAGCACAAAAGCAAGATATAGGGAAGGAGAGAGTAACTTATCATGGAAAATCTGTATTATTTTGTTCAAAATTTTGTGTGACCATTTTTTTTATTTCTATTTTTTTTGAAGTCTTGACATTAATCATCTTTTCCATCATCTTCTTTCTATTCAAGAATTGTTTTGTTTTCTGAGAAAGGAATTGACAATTGGAGAGAGCACATTAGATATCTTGCTACACCTGTATTGCTCACTTAAAAATTGAGTCCTTTGGGAAAAGAAAAAAGTGTTTGGAACTTGTCTCTTTCATTTGTTTATATCAGTGACATACCAGAATGAGATAGTATTTTTTTTGTGAATTCTTGTGACTCATGTGGGTGGAGTGTTTTTCTTTTCTTTGATATATAAACACAGGATGGTGAATACAAAAGAATTGACCATTCATGACTTCAAAGCTGACTCAGTAACCTTGTCAAGAGGACATTGGTTCTTGGACAGTGAGAGCACAGTGGAGCAGGTGGACCTGGAATCAGATGAAGATACAGGAATTCCAGAGGCAGAAGGAGCAGTAAAAGAACTGAAGGAAATTCTGGGAGTAATAGGTCAGCACATCTTCACAGTAGCAGTGGGAGGCTATAAATACACCATGCTGTGCCAGGAGTTTTATACGTTTCAAAGAACTACTGTCAACTTAAAAAGATGGAAAGCTGTGGGATTGCACAAATTATTGGAGGAACCAATCTTCTTCATTGACTTTGAAAGGGTAGCACAGGTAATGAACAGTTTGGAAGAAGTTGGAACAAAGAATGATGCTTATTTCAGGTGCAAAGTGAAGAACAAAGATGATCAGGAGGTGCGTATTACCATTAAAGCAGAACATATTAGAGCTGCTTTACAATTTTATCCAATGGGCACCAAACTGGATCAAAGCTTTGTAAAAAAGAATAAGGATACTTATACAGGATATGGAAAGTTCACGGATTTTAAAGGAAAAGAGAATGAAGAATATGCAATCAGAATGTTTTTGCAATATTTTTGTTTTCCCAAGCTGCCTAGATACACCATGCCTCACAAATCAGTAACTCTGTTGATGTTCAACAATAAAGACAAAACCAAACCATTTGGAGTTATGGATGTCTCACCATACATCCATGAACAGTTAAAGGAAGCAGCCAAACATTGGGAGCAGAAGAAATTTATGAATGGAGCCCAGTTTTTGACAAGAATTATTTATCATATCTTGGGTATGGAAGAACATTTGAAATTAGCTCCAGAGGCACAATACTTTAGAAATTTGATGTCAGGAGTAAAAAGTCCTCCTAAAAGGATGCAGGCTAAAGACACAGTGGGACAAACCAGTATGAGGGGAGCTGGGATGAAGAGGAAAATTATCTCTGAAGAAATAGTGCCTGTTAAGAAGAGGAAAGTGGATCCAAGAAAAATAGAAATGGAGCAGATTGAAGCAACAAAAGAAGAACATTTGGCAGCCCAAAAAGGAGTACAATCCTCTAGTGAACCTCACCCCCCACAGACCAGCAAAGAACAATTATTTACTTATTTAACTCAGGGAAACAATAAAAGAGCAACGTACGAAGCCCAATATCAGAAAATGCTGGAAGACTATTCCTGCAAGGCTACAGATTGGATACAGGAGGAGGTGGAGCATTATGAAGTTTTACATGAGGAAATGATGGCAGCCGAGACCGAAGAAATATTTGTGAAAAAAGAAGTGGAGTTGCTGGCATACTTCAAAGAGTTGCAAGGACCTCCAGAGGCCAGGACTACTGTTGTGGTAAAAAAGAAAGTACCAAGAAAGCAAGTCCAAAAGAAGAAACTAGTCAAGAAGGGAAAAGAAAAAGCAGTAGCTTAAGTTACAACAGTTGAAGACACAGAAGCAACAGTCATTGAAGCAACTCAGAAGTCTACCACAGTGAAGGAAGTATTAAAGTCTACAGAGCAAGAAGTAGGAGGATCCTCACGATTCTCATCCGATTCAGATAGTGACATTGAGAGTTTTTTGTTGAAAAGTTTAAACTTGTCAATACCCAACACTCCTAATGTAGCTATACAGGCTGTAGAAAAAATGAAGACACCTGAGGATACAAATAAGAAGTCTAAAGAAAGGCAGACTCATGAAGAAACTGTCCAACAGATGAGTGCTGAAGAAGAAAGAAGAGTGTTAAAAGGAAAGGCAAGAATGACAGAAGAGGAAAACCAAAGGAGAGATGAAGATAGCTTTGGAATAGTGAATGTTGGTATAAATTCAATATGGACCAAGCCTTCACAGACACATTTCCAAATGAATGCAAGTTTAGAGGAACTAGCAAAGAAGGTATTCAGCAGTTCATATATTCAGCAGAAGGATGCACCTAAAGAACAGGAAATCAAGAAGATAGAACCAGAAAAGAGTGCTCAAGAGGTCTTAGGACGGGTGATGGAGGAAGGAATTATTCAAAGTATAAAAGATGTACTGCAGGAGATAAACAGTAATAAGGAATCTACATACAATGGTGAGCAGGAACAGGAAGAAGGAATAGATTCTATGGATATGGATGAGCAAGATCATGAATATACAAATCAGGGGAGTGATGATCAAATAAAAGCTTTCCATGCAAATGTATCAGATACAGCTCAGGAAACGGAAAGACAGGAAATGCAGAAAAATGATGATCAGGTTATCCATGTGGAAGATATTGAATCAATAGTAGTTCAAGAAAAATTGGTACAGGGAGAGCAACTTAGGGAGGATCAATCAGGCCAGGATGAAAAAGAGCTAGAAAACAATCAGGAAACCCTAGGACAAGGAGAAGAAATGCAAGGTCAAGAAGGAAGGAATTCATTGGAAGAGAGTAGAATTTCAAATCTCTCAGATCAGAAAAGTGCAAAGGACAGAGTATTGGAGCTTGAAGAAGATGATATTAATCAAGAAATAGAGAATGATGCTTCCAGTAATGAAGAACAAGATACAAAGGATATAGAGGATGAAACAAAAGCAGATGAAGATGAGGAAGGTAAAAGAGATAAGCAAATTGAAATCAGACAAGCAGAAATGGAAGTTGGATTGGAAAGGATACCCAAGAATATAAGGTCAGCCTGTCAAATAATCATGAATAATATTGAACAGTTCAGACCATCTAGCAGGAATATGATCATATCAGGCATGGTGGCTGAATCTGAATTTGAGAAAGGGAGTATGATTATCAAAGAACACAGAAAGGAAAAGGAGCAGATGTCAAAACAACTGAGGTCAATTCAGAAGAAAAATGAAGAGTATGTCAATAGAATAATTGCTTTGGAAGAAATTGAAGTTCAGAAGCAGAACAAAATACAATATTTGGAGGATAAGAGTGTGAAGTTATCAGAACAGAATGCCAAGATGGAAATGGAACTAAAAACCATAGGGGGAAGATACAGAACACTACAAACCTCATATCAAATTTTGACTAGGGCCCATGAAGATATTAATAAGTTGCTGCTAGAAGAAGGTCTAGTAAAAGATGGAAGTAAACCTGCCCAATTGACAGAGGAAGAAAAAGATGAAATGCATAAAGAAATTCAGAAACTCCAAGAAGAATTAAAGGAAGCCAAAGAACTAGAAAAGCAGGCAAGTACACATGCTGCTACAGCTATGAGAGGGTATAACAAGTTGTTTTTGAATACAGAGCAAGAGAGGAAGGATTGGCAGGACAAGTTGGAAAGAGAAAGAATGGACTGGATGAAAGAAAGAGAAGATTTGATAACTCAGAATAAAAGCTTAAGGATGACCTTAGAAGACTTACAGAAACAACTGGAGAAATCAAAAGCTCAGGAAGAGGTTCAGAATCAGGTACATGCAGAAGATACTAATACAAGAGAGTATGAAACAGGAGATATTGATAGAGAACAGGAAAACTATGAAGCAGTAGCCAAAAGATCTGAGGAAGAGTACACTGAGGAATTTGTTCAGAAGTTGCTGACCAGCAGAGAATCAAGAATGGAGTTTATGAGAAAAATGCATGATGATTATGAGAACCAGATTGTCACATTTGCTTTAAATAAAGGCATCAATCCAGATCAGCACCATTGGGCTGCAGATGGATTAGGAATTCCTTTTTGTATGGTATTGGAAAGCATAAAGAATTATCAGTTGGCCAGAGTGGGATTAGCTCCAAATCAATATTTTGAATATGAAGAGGATATTAATGTTACAAAGGAATTATTTGAAAGAGCTAACCCAAAATGGAGGAATAAATGGTTGGATGCGAATAAAGAGTGTAGGAGAATCTGGAAGGAGGCACCTTTACACTTAAAGATTAACCCAGCTTATTGCCCCGTCGCCAGAAGAAGGGAGTGGACTGTTTTTTGGGAAAGAAGAAAAACAGGGCAGATTCCAGCAAAATGGCTGAACTTTCCAAAAATAGCAGGTCCAAAGGCAGGAACTTGGCCTACTAAAAGTTACATGGTGAATACTGCTGAGTCTGTCATATCAAATTATAAAGATGTCAATGACCCTGCTTGTATACTACTTGTCAGAATAATGAGGTTAATTCTAGCCGGTATAGAAACCTACACTGATACAGATGTCAGAATTTTGAACTACATAGGTTTTAATTTGCCAACAGATGCTCTATTGTTTGATCTAAGTGAGACACGAGATAGGATTTGTTTGATGGCCTACTACAGTAGAATAATATTTTTGGGCAGTCATTTTTTGCAAATATTTGAAGATGCTTTTGATTATGGATTCTTTGAAAGGGAGTCAGAAATTTTTGGAAACTTATCTGTGGTTACAAAAGCAAGACTTACTGCCTATGAAGCTGCTTACACAGAATACTTGAAGAAGGATGTCATAGATAAGCCTGAAGCTGCAGTACAATGGAGGAAAGCCTTGTTTGAAATGGTCAATAACTTGAATGTCACAGAAAGGAAGAGCCATGATTTGGTGTCACAAGTGTATCAAAGGAAGAAGAAATAAAGCTGAGCTCACATAAGGAAGTCTTTTGTCAGGAGCCAAAAGCTCTAGGAGGGGAAGAATGTTGGAAGGTGTATTTTTGGAAAGCATTTTTGATGTAGAAAATTAGTAAAAAGCCAAAAAACTTGTAAAATATTTATGCAATGGTTGTAAAAATAAGGAAGAGTCTTCCTTATGTAGTTAAGGACCTCATGTAATTTTTGTAGAATTTTTAGAAACTCTTAGATAGCATATTTTTAGAAAATTAGAGAAAAAGACCTAATTTCAAGTGTGAAAAGGGACACTTGAAAATGTATATAAGTCAATTTTCTCTAATTTGGAGAGGTTGGTTAGTCATTTGCTCAAGCTATCAATAGAGAAGAGAGAGTTTCTGCAAAAATCGTGTTTTCTCCTGTTGAGTGTATTTTCTTTGATGTGAGAGCTTTTTTCTTGTTTAATCATGGAGATTTGTGAGTTACATTTGTGTATTACTGAGTGAGTTGTATGAAGGAAGAGGTTTACTGATGTAATGAGAGGAAAAGGATTGAAGAAAGTTCCAGAATTGTGAAAATCGTCTGAAAGTACAGAATCGCGATTGTCTCGTCTCTGTGATACAGGTGATATTTTTCAATTTTGAGTTCATATTTGTATTCTACTGATAAAACAGCATGGTTTTGACACAAAGATCATAGAAAATGATGGAGATTTGCCTTAGATATGGTAAACCCTAGATTTTCTCTTCATCTTCAATTTTTCTCAGCAATCCAGCCATTAATCTCTTATTTCCTTGAATCTATTATCTTGAAGGGGTTGTGGTCTTATGGATATTCCTAGGATTGACAAAATAAAGATGATTTGTTGATTCTTTGTTACTTCATGATTGGAGAGGACAACTTGGAGTCCAAAAACAAAACACTTAGTTAGGAACAAATGATGAGCCAAAGTTAGGAGAGATTGACAAGAAGAGATTCTCCAAACTTTAGGGAACTATTAGGTACAATCCCTCCAAGTTTTGAAACTATAAGCACTATGCTAATTGTAAAGCACACATTTTGCTCATCCTTTTCAAGCTTCATCTCCCTTGATACTATGTACAATATGTGCAATACAGATTGATTTTCAAGCTACATCTTGGAGTTATCCTCATCTACTACCTTAGGTTTACATTCATGATTTTCAGTCAACTTCAGCGACTGATTTCTCTGTTTATATTTAGTCTTTTGCTGAGATTTAAATTGTTATAGGTAATTTGTTAGTCTATTTTCATATATCCGTTTTCATTATCATTGGGCCATTATTCTATGAGTTACATGCATTTGACGTCACCTGTGTATTCAGATAGATAGCTCCTGATCTTTGAGTAAATTTCTAGAGTATCTCTCATCCAAAAATAGCAAGTTTTGCTTCATCTATTTTGTGTCAAGCAGTATGTTTTGATGAATGAATTTGAGATTCATTCTCCAAAGAACTAGGGTGGTTTACATGCATCCTTAACAAGTATAAGGTTTCTACTTATCATCCCTAAAGCTATATTGGTAGGTGTAGATCAGATTATTGTAGTGCTAGGCAAATCCTTGGAGTGTATCAACCATCTCTCCTCACAAATATGCATGTTTGCATTTTTAGTAATAATGCTTTTATAATTCCTACCATTGTTCATATGCTCATTTTAAAGAGGAGACTCTGGGAAATTTTTTCACATTTAAGGTTGGTTGATTCTACTCCATGACACACTTATTGGTGTGAGCATGTACATTATCAAATAATCATTCTCATTTGTCCTTGATGTTCATTAATCCATTTTTCTAGGGAAACTCTCTAAATGTTTTCCTCGAATCTAACACTTCATCATCCTTTTGTGATCCTTAGTGGTGTTTGGATTATTCTAGCACCATTATGATTCTAGTTAGCTCTTTATCATCATGGCATGAGAGATCTTAGACACATCTAGAGGGACCAAAATCTAGTGCCCATGTTGTGAAGAGGAGCTATAACTTGCAAGGCAAAGAACATTTGAGATTCATAAATTTGATAGCACAAACTTCACTTGATGGAAGAATCATATCAAAGATATGTTGATTCAAAGGAGAGAGTGGAAGCCAATAAATGGAATCTCAAAGAGGCATTTTTATATGGATGATGATGATTTGGATGAGTTGGATGAAATGGCTAGGTCTACCATTCTATTGCACCTGATAGACAATCTTCACTTTTTAGTATTGAATTGTGAAATTGTAGAGGGGCTTTGGAAGAAAATTTTAAGATATGAAAAAGAAATGGCATCAAATAAAGTTTCTTTGGTGAGAAAGTTAAAAGACCTTTGCATGAAGGATATGCAGTGTTGCTACTTATCTAAATGATTTTGACGTTGTATTCTCTTAGTTATGGGATCGAAAAATGAATATGTATAATGAAATGAATAGTGTCTTGTTGCTATGCACCTTTCCATCATCATGGGATACATTTTGATAAACTATTAGCAATAGTTCACTTGGTGGTAAACTCATATATGAGGACATATGTGGAGGACTCTTCAGTTATGAGATTTTTAGAAATTCTATGCTTGGAACTAAGATTCAAGATGTAAATAATACTCGTTATTCATACAAATGATCTTCAAATATCAATGGTGATCTAGTATACAAACCCAATTCTGTATACAATAATTTGATCCATATGGCTTCTTGAGTGGCATTTGCCAATCCTCTATACTCTACCTCTGTAGAAGATAAAGCAACAGTAGGTTTCTTGCCCAGTCTGCATCTGAATAAATCTTGATATCCAAATCTGATGTGTAAGGAAAATACAAACCATGATGTTGAGTACCCTTGAGATATTTTAATATTCTTTTGGCAGCCTCCAAGTGAGGTGCCCTTGGCTTGCGCATAAACTGACTTAGCACACTAACTCCATATGCAATATCTATCCTTGTTAAGGTAGCATAGTTCAAGCTTCCAACTATACTTTGGTAACCCGTAATATCATCAATTTCATCACCTTCATGGGCACTTAGTTTTAGGTTTACCTCCATTGGAGTGCTAGCAACTTTTGCATCCTTCAAATGAAACTTCTTCAACATATCCTGTATATATTTTTTCTGAGTAATATAGATTCCAGAGTTAGTATAAACTAACTCAAGTCCAAGAAAGTACTTTAGTAGACCAAGATCACTAATCTTGAACGCCTTCATCATCTAGTTCTTGATTTGTCTGATTCCCTTGTCATCATTACCTGTAAGTATGATATCATCAACATATACACATAGGTATATTACCTCTGAATTACTTCTCTTGGTGAATAGAGAAGTGTCTGCCTTGCTCATGACAAAACCTTGGTCTTGAAGGTATGTGGTCAACCTGTGATTCCATGCCCTAGATGCCTGCTTTAATCCATAGAGAGATTTATTCAATTTGCACACATATGTTACCTTGTTTGGATCCTCATAGCCAGGAGGTTGTGACATATATACCTCCTTTGAAATCCATCCATTCAATAAAGCTTTTTTTACATCCAATTGATACATGTTCCAATTTTTAGATGCAGCCACACTCACCAACACCTTGATAGTTGGCATCTTGGCTACAGGTGAGAATGTTTCTTCATAGTCAATGCCTTGGGTTTGTGCAAAACCCTTCGCCACCAATCTGGCTTTGTACCTGTTTATTGACACATCAGAATTTCGCTTGATTTTATAGATCCATCTGGATCCAATTACCTTCATAGTCTCTTTCTTTGGTACTAGTTACCCTGTGTCACTTTCTTTGAGTGCTTCAATCTCCTCATTCATAGCTTCCTTCCATTCTGTCTTAGTCTTTGCTTCTTCATATGATCCTGGTTCTTCAATTGACAAGTCTTTGGCTAGATAAACAGAGTGTTTAGTAACAAGAGAAGTATCATACCCATATCTGATAGGTTTTTTTCTCTCCCTTTGTGATCTTCTAATTGATTGATTTGAAGATTCAGGTATGTCTTCAAGTTTCTTCATCTTCAAGTATGCCTTTGGACTTCCATGCCTTGAATTCTTCAAGATTGATAATGTCTTCATCATCTGAATTGGTGTCTTCACTTTGAGTAGGTTCCTCCTTAGCAAGACTTGGAAACTCCTCCTCCAGGTCATAGGGTAGTTTAAACTTCCTATATTCATTCTCATACCAAGAATCATTTTCATCAAAGACAACATCTCTACTAACGATGAATCCCTTATTTGAAGGGTTATAGAACATGTACCCTTTCTGATTCAGATCATATCCAATAAAGATGCACTTCTCAGCCTTAGGGTCTAGCTTACCTCTTATCTGAGAAGGAATGTGTACATATGCTACACATCCAAATATCCTGCAATGGTCAAGTGAGGGTCTTCTCCCATGCCATGCTTCATAAGGAGTCATCCCATCAAGAGACTTAGATGGTAACCTGTTTATGAGGTAAGTGGCAATAGAAACACTCTCTGCCCATAGGTAGTTAGGTAATTTCTTTTCATTTAACATAGATCTAATTGTTTCAACAATCAACCTATTTCTTCTCTCAGCTACCCCATTCTATTCAGGAGTATACCTTGTGGTGATTTCTCTTTTGATTCCTCTATCGTGCAAGAAAGCTTCAAACTCATTCGAGAAGTACTCACCTCCTCCATCTGACCTTAGCCTCTTCAGATTCTTCCCTGTCTGATTCTCAACAAGTGCAAGATACTTTTTAAAACACTTGAACACTTCATCTTTGTGCTTCATAAAGTACAATACAGTCCACCTGCTATAATCATCAATAAAAGATACATAGTACCTTGCTCCTGAGATTGAAGGGTCTTTGCTTGGTCCCCATACATCTGTATGGACAAGTTCTAGGTAGTCCTCATGCATGTAGCCTTTCCTTCAGAAGGGTAACCTATGAGACTTCCCAAACTGACGAGCACTACATTTATATATCATGTGTTGTTTGGAAACATTGGGTATTCCAATTACACATTGATCCCTGCATATTTGTTTCAAGGTTCGTTCTCCTACATGCCCTAATCTCTTATGCCAAATCTCAAGCTTTGAAAGTGTTTGATCTTTATAATTGTAGAGTGCAATATTCTTTGTATCTTCTAGCTCAAAAGTAAAAAGTCTACCTGTCTTTTCTCCTTTAACAATTCTCTTGAACCCATGCTTGGGATCCTCCACAAATGCTCCAAATTGGTTGAATCTAACCTGCAAACCTTTTTCCACAATCTGTCCAACACTCATCAAGTTTTTTGTAATGGTTGGTACATATAGTACCCTACTCAACAAGTTTTGATTTCCATCACAAGTCTTAACATTTCCAACTTTAACTACTGAGTGCTTGGTGTCATCACCTGTTTGTACTTGATGCTTACCTCTTAGTTCTTCAAGGTCAGAGAGTAGAGCTACATTGCCAGCCACATGATTTGAGCATCCTAAGTCAATGTAGAAGAGATGGTCATCATTTGTACCTGGTTTTGAAGTCATGTTCATAATCAGAAGAGAATCATCTTGCTCTTCTGTATAATTGTTGTAATCCTTTCTGGATTTGAATCCTCCTTGGTAGTTGCCATTGTAGTTGTTGTTGTAGTTATTGTTGTAATTGTTGTTGTACCCTTGATGATGGTTGAATCTGCCTCTTGATTGTGAGTATCCACCTCTTTGATATCCTCTTCCTCTCCGATTCTTGTAGTTCTTGAAACACTCATTTCTACTATGTTTGATAAACCACAAATGTTGGATGGTGAGGAGTTATAGGATCTCCCCCTACCTTGCTTACCTCCTCTGCCCCTTCCTCTTGATGCTCTACCTGTCCCTGCATAGTTGGCTTGGGAGGTAGTGCCTTCATCCTCTCCTTTCTTGTTCTTGCCTTTATCTTTAGACTTACTTTTATCAGTGTATAGGTCAGAAGATCTATTACCTTTGGATGTTTCTCCATTCTTGTTGAGCTTGGCTTCATGAGTGAACAATTGCCCCATGAGAGTGGTAAGATTTGGAATTTGCATGTCCATGTATAGGTCCATGGAAGTGGTTAAGATTTCCCATTTGTCATCAGCTTTAATCCCATTGATCACTTGCCTAACTATCTGCTCTTCTTCAATCTCTTCTCCTATGCTTGCTAACTGATCTGCCACATCTTTAATCTTAGTCACATACTCTGAAATAGCCTGCTTAGGTTGCTTCCTTAGTGTGGTGAATTCAATCCACAATTGGTTTTTTCTGGCGCTTATGTTGGAAGAAAAATAGGATGACAAAGTTTCCCAAGTCTCTTGGGATGTCTTACAGTTTCTAATATGTGGCAAAAGAAAATAAAAGATGGAGTTGAGTAAGTAAGACCTTGCTAATGCATCCTTGGCACATCATGTGTTGAGCTTCTCATGTTCTTCCTTTGTTGGTAGCCCTATGGTTATGAATGAGGGCAATTCCTCATCTCCTGAGATGTATCCATAAAGGCTCCTTCCTTGTAGGTATGTCTTCATCCTTACAGACCATGTCTGATAGTTGTTCCTGCCCAATTTATCCATATATGAAGGAAAACCATCTCCCATTTTACCTTAACTTGCTCTGATACCACTGTTGGGAATGATGGATGAATACTTCAGAAGGATGAGTAAGTACTGCCAAATCTTGCTTTGTACCAGCCCTTTGATGCTTCAGAGTTGATATGTAGACCTTTCTAGCTTTCCAATGACACCATAAACTTGCATATGTACTTTGGAAATGATGTATGAAAAAGTTGAATCAAAACAGACAACTTTGAACTTCAAGTCTTCAAGAAAACCTTCTATTTTTTACTAGACACCTGCTGTATCTTTTACTCAGTATGACCAGCACAGTATGAATTGGAAAAATTCCTTTTAGGGGTATCTAATTAGCTTAGTAAGCTAAATATTCCAAGTGATATCACTTAAAAAGATTAACTATGCTCAGAGAAATCAATTTAGCAAGTAAGCCTTTACCCCCAATATTTTAGGACACTTGCAGGTTTCGACGAGTGATCACGTCGACGAACTTTTCTCTGAAATTTCTGAATAGAAATCCTTCAAAAATTTGACAGCATGTAGATGAATTTGATCTGGTTCCAAGAAGCTATAGATCTTTGAATTTGGTGGAGAAATGAGTGAGATATGATCTCCACACGTTGATAGGCTTTCAAAGACTATGACAAAGTACTCAGAAATGAACAATGTAGATATATGTATTAATGAACACTTGTATACAATGCCATAGGCATGAAGATCATTGCTTAATGGTGTAGATAGGTGTGGGATAGAGTATTGACCTCACACACACGCAAAAATGACAGTGAAAGCTTGGGATGATGAGTCTACATACCGCGACTTTTTTCTTAGAGTTTTTATAGATGTTCACTTCCAATTTGAATTTGAATTCAAATTGTTGGCTCTCTTCTAAAAAGTGGTCCTCCATTATAGGAGATATTCCATCAATCAAAGCTAACATTTCCACGAGTTCTTTTTGGTAGGTGTTTACAAAGATTCCAAGTCAAATATGACTTTTACAAAAGAGTAAATGGGTAATTATCTTCTAGCATTCGTTCCCATGCTTCTCCATATGTATTTGGACTTCAAGCCAAATGTGTAGGCTTGTGAATTGCACCAACAAATTTCTCATCTTGCTTCTCATATGGTTATCTCCCATGGTTCACTTTAGCCATATTGGCCTTTAGTAGTAGTTTGTCACCATTAGTATCCATGTGAAAGGCCCAATGGCCATTGGACATTTGTATACGTTTTGGAATAAAATATATAGTGCCCTAGTGTTGCATGTGAGCATATGCTAAGAGTAGTGTGAAAGGCCCAATGGCCATTGGAAATTTGTATATGTTTTGGAATAAAATATATAGTGCCCTAGTGTTGCATGTGAGCATATGATAAGAGTAGTTTTGTCACCATTAGTATCCATGTGAAAGGCCCAATGGCCATTGGACATTTGTATACGTTTTGGAATAAAATATATAGTGCCCTAGTGTTGCATGTGAGCATATGCTAAGAGTAGTTTGAACCACCCCTTAGGCCTTGGTAGATGGGATCACACATAAGTTCCATGTCGAACCAATGTCGTAAGCCATTTGGGAGCTCCACATGATAGTGCCAAGGAGAAATAATGAAATGGTTCATGGTTAGGCAGTCAATCATAGGTACTATATCACCATGTATGTGTTTTGAACTCCGTATTTTTAGTCAGTCATCTTCCTCCTCTCCATGGGGAACTAAGCCCACATACAACCCAGAAACTGGCACTAGAGGAAAATAAGGGCATAAGTCCCTTCATACCAACTCACTCACATGCACAAGGGAAGCATTCCCTCTTTCTCTCCTCCACTCCTTCTCAAGGATGAAGACCGTGAAAACTTGCACTCTTATAGCCTCAAACAGAGTGCGAAGAACATGTATGTGGGATATTGGGCTTTGAAGTAATGCATGTGCATTACAAAATCATCATTCTCCCTTCACATGAGAGGTGAAAAATCTTCTATTCTAGATTCTAGTTTAGCTTGTTTTTTAACCTAGATTGGAGGGGATCTTGAGGAGAGATTAAGCAACAAGATATACACACATGTATTATGGGATGTGGAGATTGAGCTAGGGTAGAAGCTAGGTGAAAGACACGAAAGGAACACTTTTTGGCCTTGAAAACTATCCCCTTCATCATAATTTCCATTCTACCTTCCCACACCAACATTGCAAACTTCTTTGAGCCATAGCTTGTTGCTAAAAGTTCCAATTGAAAACATTTTTATCATGCTCTAAAAAACCACTTCTTAGCTTTTTTCATCATCATACAAGGCTTGATTTGGAGAAGAAAAGGTGGATCAAAAACTGTTGCAAGGCTTTCGCAGATACTAGGTGATCACTTTCAAGCCTCATGTTTTATCATTTGGCATCCGAAATCGACTTATGTCACTTGCACTGAGTCATAATCTTGATGTGCAAGGATGGACCACTTATATTCTACTAGTGAGGATTGATGAAGATCAAAAGTGGACCAATTTTGCTCAATTTTGATGTTTTGAGCTATTGCCACTTGCTTTTGGTATCATTTTCATTGGTTTTTGGTGCTAAGAGCCCTCTCCAACCATGTGGATATTTGCATTTTTCATTTGGGCTTGATGAGGAGTGCAAATCAAAACCTTGAAGCCTGGAAGATCACTTCAAATTAGCTTCAAAAGCCTTGGATTGTATCAGTGAAGTGTTGTACTGTTATTTATCTCTCTTTCTTACTTTATAAAATTTACTTCCATCTATTCTAAACACTCTAGTTACTTAGTTGGAGGGAGTAAACATGGAAGCTAAGGGAAAAAAAACTTCAGAACATACTTCACCTACGGAGCAAAACCTAGAGGATTTAGATCATAGAATGGAAGAGGTAGAGCAAGAGCAAGAGGCCGAGCAAGAAGAGGAATACTCCTATATGGAGCTTCATGATGAGTTTAAGTCCCACCAAAAATTCAACGAGCTCAAGGACCAAACCCTTAGGTCAAAGACGGGCATTGATAGCATGACCTTTCTAATGGAGCTAATTAAGACTCAGGTGATTCCACTAGAGACTTCGCTAATCTCTTTTCCTAGCTAGGTAGAAAAGAGAGATTCCTACTCTTCATGCTACCTAGATGGCTAGAATTGATGTCCTCCCACCTAACAAACACAAGGGAGAGAGTTCTAGGGAGACTCCAGTCTTGAAAGACCTCAAGTACCAATGTTTATGGTAGATGAGTGTGAGATGAAAAACCATGTGGTCTACACTTTCTTGTAAAAGTTGAATGGCCTGCATCAATTGAAGGGCACCCCACCTGAGTATCGTGTGCTAGAAGCGATTCTCTTGCTTGGCCCATCTGCTTATAAGTGGTGGATGAATCTCAAGAAGGCCAACTCCATCCCTATGGACTAGAAACAATTTCAAACTCTTTTCTAGGTTCTTCTTGAGAATAAGGAAGAGAGGAATTGGGATGAGTGTGATATGATTATATAGAGGAGGTAGAAATTTGTGCATCTATATATCCCACTATAGAGAGATCATATTGAATCTTAAGGGGTTAAAAGAATTCTACAAGAACAAAGGGTTTGTAAGGGGATTAGATAACACCATTTAGGGATAGGTGAGAAGAAATATACCTAAGACCTTTGAGGAGTTGATCAAGTATGCTGATCTATGAGGACCATAACTCTCCTCAATACCCTCTTATGGAAATGGATCAGCCCCTCAAATGTAGAAACAAAGATCACAAGGTCCCAAGCTACCAATTAAGCAGCATGAGAGGTCTAAGAGGGAAAACTTATATTTTCGGTGCATGTCTTCTAACCATGAGCAATGGAACTATCCACTTAGGAGGGTGGGAAAATGAAGGGAGGATCATGAACTAGTATGGCCCATGATAAGGGCAAAAAGATGGTCCACCTAGTGAAAATTCTTCCATAACATGGTAGCTCTTTTTAGGGGAGCACTAGATTGTGCTCTCATACTACAATAGACACGATTATTGAAATGAACTTTTGATTACAAGATCACCCACGTAGGGGAAACAATACACGAATATGTGACTAATACACGAAGTCCCACAACCAGGGACTAATAGGTGTGGATAACTCAACTAGAGATGATTGTTGATATATTTAGGTAGTGATGTGTGTGAACACTCTAGGACTGCCGGGGCACTTTTTTCCCTCTTTAGGACGCTTTTTTCCCATGGCTTATATATATGTCTATTGCCCTGATGGGCTACTTATCTTTGTACATTCTCTAGTAATACATTCAGTATTGTTTGTTCCAAGCACATGCATTGATAGCTTTATCTGTCAAACGTGCCATTATTCCTCACATTCACTCTTGTAGAATAGCTAAGGATGCTTGGGATACACTTACCACATTGTTCCAAGCTAGGAATGAGGCTCGTGTTGCTTACCTCCAAAAACAGTTGGAGAGTGAGCACATGAATGAAGGTGATTCTATGGACAACTTCTTAAATGAAGATCAAAGACTTGAAGGAATAGTTGATTTCTGCTGATGAGGTTATACCAGATAGCTCACTTGTGCAGACCGTTTTGAATGGTCTTCCTGATTCATATCAGAGTTTTGCTTCTACTCTTCGGTTGATGATGAAAGGCAATCCAAATGCCTTATCGTTTGAGGACATAGTCTCTATTCTGTTGCATGAAGATGAGTCCAGGCAGAAGAGGTCCATTATGCGAGTTGCAAATCAAGCTTTCCTCACTAGTCAGAAGGGCAAAGGAAAATGGAGCTCTTCAACTAGTAAGCAGAAATCTGCTAATTCTGCACCTTTGAAGAAGAAAGATAAAGATGAGAAGAAATCAGAAAAGCAAAAATTGTTTTGTAAGTACTGTAAAGGGAATGATCATATCATAAAGAACTGTCCAAAACTTGCTGCTAAAGAGGCAAAGCAGAAAGAGGCTGGAATGGTTGTTGCAGAGGCCTCTACACCAAAAACAGAGTCTGCTAATCTTGTGAAGGAAGAAGAATGGGCATATACTATGGTCTGCAGTTTTGACCCACCTTCTCATGAGTAGTGCATGTGTGCAATAGACTCGATGTTTGGTATTTTGAGAGTGGGACGACCAAACATATTACCTCGCAGCATAGTTTCTTTTCTTCACTCTAGCCTGCCCCTACAAGGAATACTGTTACATGCGCCAACAACTCCTCTTATCTTTTTATGGGAGTTGGTGAGATCATTTTGACTACTCCTGATGGTAGTTCTTTCACTGTATCAGATGCTATATTTGTGCCAGGGATCAAGAAGAACTTGTTATCAGTTTCTGCATTAGCCAAGATTGGCTTGGTTGTGAGATTTGTTGATGATAGGTGTACAGTTCATGATCTGTCAAAAGGCGATGTGATTATTGCTTCTGGAATTTTATGTCGTGGGTTGTATAAGCTCATAGACTATGAAAGATCTGTAAATGATTTGGCATGTGCAGTAAATGGTTCTCAGGCTATGTCAGATGCAAAGCTTTGGCATGCACGCTTTGGTCATCTGAATTTTGCTAGTTTGCTACGCCTACAGAAATCTGAAATGGTGTCCTCTTTGGCCAAACTTGAGGCACGTGGAAAATATGTTTGTGAAGGTTGTATTTTGGGAAAAATGTAGCATTCATCCTTTCCAAAAGATGGTTCAGTTCGGGCTACTAAGAAATTGCAGCTTGTACATAGTGATGTTTGTGGTCCTATGTAGACACCTTCTTTTGGGAATTATCTTTACTTCGTGACTTTCATCGATGATTTCTCCAGGCATGCATGGGTATATCCATTGAAGGCAAAGTCCGAAGTGTTCATGTGCTTCAAACAGTTTTTGGTTTTGGCTGAAAATTTGTCAGCATGTAAAATGGGCACCCTCCATTCAAATCGAGGGGGGGAATATATGTCTTCTGATTTTAATGCATTTCTGGTTGAACATTGATGTATACACCTCAACAGAATGGAGTGTCATATACAGTGTTGTTTCAGGCTTGAGGCTGTCATGTGTGCAGCATATGTACTTAACAGGTGTCCCACCAAAGCACTGCAGTCTATCACTCCATATGAGGCTTGGCATGACCGCAAGCCATTTGTTGCTCATCTGCGTGTTTTTTGGTTGTTTGGCATATGCATTAGTGCTTGAACAACATCATAGAAAATTCGATGATAAAGCAGTAAAATGTATTTTTGTTGGGTACAATTCAGAAAGTAAAGGCTATCATGTGTATCATCCACAGACTTAATGCATTCTGGTTAGTCGTGATGTTGTTTTTGTGGAAGATGCTATTCAGCCATTGCTTTCATGTACTAAGGAGACATATGTTAGCTCTAAAGACATGTATGATACTTTGCTGCCTCTTTTTATGGGTGGACAATTTAGTGCTAGTCATAATGAGGCAACTTCTTAGCCTTTGCAGGTTTCATGTGATGATGCATATCATTCCATTTCTAATGCAGATTTACATGATGCAATTATTGATGAGAGAGCTGATATTGAGCAGGCAAGAACCATGCCAAAATAGCTGGTGGAGACCTTGCATGACAGCAAATTAGATGCACCTCTGTCATATCGTACTCGATCAAGCTCTCATAGTGCCTCTTTTGCATCAAATTGTTATGCTATGGTTGCATCTAGTCTTTGTGATGAGACTGAGCCTCTTTCATTTGATGAAGCACAAAATTCCAAAAACTAGATGGCTGCTATGCAATCTGAATATGATGCAATAATGAAGAATGGTACTTGGTCTTTATGTGAGTTGCCTCCTGGCAAGAAGGCCATTGGCAGTAAGTGGGTATACAAGATGAAGTGTAAACCTGATGGTAGAGTTAATAGGTATAAGGCTAGGCTTGTTGCAAAGGGTTATGCATAGGAAAGAGGGATTGAATTTGATGAGACCTTTGCACCTACATGTCGTATGACCACTGTTCGGAGCATTTGTGCACTTGCAGCCCATCATGGTTGGAATGTACATGAGTTGGACATTAAAAGTGCATTTCTCAATGGTGACTTGCATGAAGAAGTGTATGTTTTTTAGCCCCATGGCTTTGTGCAGAAAGGGCTTGAAAACCAGGTGTGCAGGTTAAAGAAGGCATTATATGGTTTAAAGCAAGCACCACGTGCTTGGTATGAAAAGATACATGCCTACCTGATTGCACATGGTTTTGAGAACAGTCCAACTGAAAGCACCTTATATGTTAAGCGTGCTAATGATGTACTTCTGACCATTGTAATTTATGTTGATGACATGTTGCTGGTCCTCATTAGAGGCATATTGCTGATTTTAAGGCTGATTTTCATGCCTCATTGGAGATGTCTGATTTGGGGCATTTGCATCACTATTTGGGCATTCAGTTTTTGCAAGTTGATGGCAGAATGGCTTTGTGTCAAACGAAATATATTAACACATTATTGCAGCATTTTGGCCTTGAAGACTGTAAGCCTATTGCCACTCCTATGGAGGCAGGTTTCTGATTGAGTCTTCATGATGCTGGAGATGCATTTGATGTTCTTCTCTATCAGTAGGTTGTTGGATGCTTCATTTACTTATGCATTACTCAGCCAAATATCAGTTTACTGTCTCACAGATGAGCAGGTTTATGCATTGCCCACGAGTCAAGCATTGGCGTGCGGTTAAGCACATCTTTCGCTACTTGAGTTGTACTTGGCTACTTGGGTTGTTTTATCCCAAGGGCGGATCACTATTGCCAGATTTGCATGCTTTTTCTAACTCTGATTGGGTTGGTTGCTATGACACTCGTATGTCCACTAGTGGCATTTTCTTCATGCTTGGTAGTTCATGTATATCTTGGTTGAGCAGAAGCAGCCTATTGTGGCCACTTCCAATTGTGAGGCTGAGTATAGGGCACCTTTCACATCGACTGTTGAGTGTGTGTGGCTTAGACGCTTTATGGATGATTTGGGTGTTGGTTAGTCTTTTGCCACCACCATCTTCACTGACAGTCAGAGCGCATTGGCAGTTGCGAGGAACCCTGTGTTCCATGCTCGCACTAAGAACATGGAGGTGCATTATTATTATGTCAGGGAGAGGTTCTCTGCTGGGGAGATCATCTTGGCATATGTGCCCACGCAGGAGAACATTGCAGACCTTTTCACGAAGGCTCTGCCTAAGCAGAAGTTTGAAGCTTTCCGCAAAGCTTTGGGCTTACTTCCTTTTGTGGAGTGATTTCCACATAGCTTGATACTTCCTTATACATGAGTGCCAGCTACTTGCTCACCGCATCACTCCTAGGGGGGATTTGTAGATATATTTAGGTAGTGATGTGCATGAATATTCTAGGATTGCCGGGGCACTTTTTTCCTTCTTTAGGAGGTTTTTTTCCCTTGGCTTGTATATATGCCTATTGCCCTAATGGGCTACTTATCTTTGTACATTCTCTAGTAATACATTCAATATTGTGTGATGAGATCCAAGCTTCTTCTCCTTCCTTGTGTTGTTCGCGTGCTTCCGCAGACGTCTATCTCCAACAATGATACATGAATCCCACAACCCGGGATCGTAAGTATGGAACAAGATATCTCGATTACAAGAACTCTCTTTTGGGAGATGAACTAGATACAAGAAAGAAGTTGACAAGAGCTTGTACTACGAGATTACAAGAGGACAAGATGGGATGTCCAAAAACTAGATTAGACAAGACTAGAACAAGGAACAAGACAAGAACTAGAACTAGAACTAGAACTTGGAGAGTACTTACTTAGCGGTCATGACTCCTTGAGCTCCCAAGATCGGTATTGGAAAGACTGAGAATGAATGTGGCCAATCCTTCCTTATATAGGTTTTCCAAGGGTAGTTCAAGGGAGTTTACGAATTGATGATTTCATCAATGATGTCATCAATTCGAAGCATGTTCTCTAAATGTGACAATCAAGCAAGAAGAAAGTCGATCTTAGGGTTTTGGTACGTTCTGGATGCAATGGAAGAATTGCTTTCCCTAAATTCTGAACCAATCATGAGATATAGGATTCACATGGAATTTGAGATTCAGGATGGTTTCCTTTGTCCATGACATCACTTCCCCCTCAAGCGACAAGTTCCACGAGGAGCGGTCATGTTCTTAGGTCTCGCCTTCATTGGATTTCTCTTATGAAATTCTCGAACCTTGATTGGTGCTCTCTGAAGGTTTTCTACAGATTCCCAAGTACGATCAATGATGCCATACCCTTTCCAATGAATAAGGTACTCTAATCTTCTTTGTGATATTCTCGAATCTAGGACATGCTCGACTTCAAATTCTTCATGATCAATCTCAATAGGTGGTGAAGGACTATGTCTCTCCCCCCTTAATGGTGAAACCTAATATGGTTCCAACATGGATACATGGAAAACTAGATCTATTCTCATAGTACTTGGTAGCTGGAGCATGAAGGTGACTAGATTAATCTTACCCAAGATGGTAAATGGACCAAATCTTTGATGATCTAACTTTGCACAAGGCCTTGAAGTTTGCAAATTGTTTCTAAGTAACCATACTTTATCCCCAATTTGATATGATGGATTCTGGACATGATGTTGATCTGCATAGTACTTATATTGTTCTTGAGCTTTATGGATCTCTTCCTTGAGTTCTTTGTGAATGTCCATCAGGTACTGGCCTTGTCTCTGGCAGCAGGGTTCTTGACATGATTTGAGACTTGTATATCCATCCTTGGATGTTTTCCATAGTTTGCAAAGAAGGGATTTTGCTTAGTAGATGCATGAACACTATTATTATAGGAAAACTCTGCAAAGGGTAACAACTCAAACTAATCATTTTGGTGATAGTTGCTAGTGCAACGGAGATATTGCTCTAGGACTTGATTCACTCTTTTTGTTTGACCATCAGTCTGTGGATGATTGGCTATAGATAGTTTAACTTGAACACCAAGGAGCTTGCAAAGACTGTTCTAGAAGCTCGATATGGACTGGGGACCTCGATCACTAACAATATCATTACGAAATCCATGAGGCCTAAAGATGTATCTTAGAAAGAGTCTAGCAGTGGTTGCACCTGTGATTGCCTTGGTAGTTGGAATGAAGTGTGCCATCTTTGTAAATCTATCCACAATAACAAGAATGGCATCATACTTATCTGACTTTGGTAGATGTGTGATGAAATGCATAGACAATGAAGCCCATGGCCTTTATGGAATACATAAAGGTTGCAAGAGACCATGAGGTTTATGTTAGGGTACCTTAGATCTATTGCAAGTGTCACATGTTCGGATATATTCTTTGACTTCCTTCCATATTTGAGACCACCAAAAATCCCTTGATATGAGCTCTATTGTTTTATTCACTCCAAAATTTTTGTTGCAAGGTTGTCATGACGTTGTTGAAGTACTTGGATCCTCAGCTTTCCTGGAGGGACATACAATAGGTTCTTATAGAGTAGTGATCCATCCTTTTCTTGAAATTCATTTATCTCTTGGACTTTTCGTTCTTGAGCTTTTCGCTTAACGTTACAAAACAATTCATCTTGTGGTAGATTCTCACGGATCAAATGATTCAAGATTGAATCTTCATGATGGCGTGAAGAGATAGCTGCTAACTAGAGATGCTCAGTCTTGAATTATACACTTTCTTGTTGATCAAAGGCCTCTTCACCTTCTTTGGTGCAAGGTAAGATCTTCTAGGTAGGGCATCTGACTGATATTGTTGACATCCTGGACTGTATCTGATGACAAAGTCAAATCAGGATAAAAAGTTACTCCATCGAGATTGCCTTCTGTTGAGAATGCGGGTGTTCATAAAATACTCTAGGTTCTTGTGATCTATATACACATTAACTTTATGATTTTCTCCTCCTAGATGGTGATGCCAGGTATCAAATGCGTCTACTATGGCAAGAAGTTCTTTATCATGAGTTGCATAATTAATTTTTGGAGGGGAAAACTTCCTTGAATGATATCCAATTGGATGTAGGTGTGGATCATCTCCATATTGGGAAAGAATGGCCCCTAGAGCAAAATCGATGCATCTGTAAGGGCTTATTGGAATCAGGATGAACTAGAATTGGAGCTGTAGTAAATGCTGATTGCAAGGTCTGAAAGGCTTTTTCTGCTTCTTGGGTCCATGAGAATTTGGAGTTCCTTGTAAGCTTGGTAAGAGGTTTCACTATCTTGGAGTAATCTCTAATGAATATCCTGTAGAAATTGGCAAACCCCAGAAAGCATTGTACATCTCGAACACATGAAGATCGTTGCCAATCAAGGATTGTCTCAATCTTCTTAGGATGCATAAAAATTCCTTTATCTGATACAATGTACCCTAAAAATTCCGCTTCTGTCTTATGGAAAGAGCACTTCTCCAATTTTCCATATAATCCTTTTTCTCTTAGTTTCTCTAGGAATATCTTTACATGACATTCATGATCCTCTAAATTTTTGGAGAATATCAAGATATCCTCAAGGTATATTACAACAAAATCATCTAAATATTCTCAAAAGATATCATTCATCATATGTTGGAAGACAGCTACAACATTTGTGAGACCAAATGGCATAACTACATATTCAAAATTGCCATACCTTGTTCGAAATGCTATCTTCCATTCGTCTCCTTCTCTGATCCTGAGAAGGTTGTAAGCTCCTTGAAGGTCAACCTTCATGAAGAATTTTGCTTTTCCAAGACGTTCCAAGAGCTCTGATATGAGTGGTAGAGGGTATCTATTCTTTATAGTGACTTTATTCAATCCACGATAGTCCACGATAGATGTCTGCATTCTTCTTTTCAAAAACATTTTCAAAGCCTTTGTACTGATTGGGTAGCTGCACGGGATCGCCTTTCTTGGATTCTTGAGTTAGTATGGCATAGATCATATATGTCAGTTCCTTCCTTACTACATGTATGAAGGCTTTGACTCTGACATATGTTGGGTTCTTCTGGATATCTCGACGGGTGATTTTATTATTTTCCCAATTAATGTCTAGATTATTCTTCTTTAACCAACGCATTCCAATGATAACTAGATGTAATGGGCTCGATATCACATTGAAACATATTTGAGATTCATGGTCACCAAGGTGTACTCTTAATGGTGTGGTTTCCATATTTATATTCTCACATGCTAGAGGTCATCCATCTACTACTTTAACTATTACTGGTTTGTTGTTCCCAAGTATAGGAATTCCATGTTTCCTAACCAATCCTTCATCGATGAAACATTAGGAGGCTTCTGAATCCACTAGGGCTGTAAGGGAAAGGGTCTTCTTGGGCATAATTAACTTGAAAGGTGTAAGACATGTTCCTATGGGTGTAGCTGGAATTATGAGACCCTTTCTTATATCAGGGTCCAATTGCATGGTTTCCTTTACAACTAGACTTTGTGGTTTCCCTACTCCACAAGGGTGACTGTAACTTTAGAGTTTGTTCTCTTGTTTGGACAATTAACTACAATATGTCTAGGGTTTCCACAATAGAGGCATAACTTGTTAGCTCTTATTCTTTGTTTTTCTTATGGTGTTAGAGGCTAAATCCTAGTTACATCTATTTGCATAGGTTCAGGCATAGACTCATCTTTAGGAGTAGACTGGAAGGGTCTCCACTGGTGAGGTCTTCCTTCTACTTGTTTTTCTTGTTTCCTTTCAAAACGTCAGTTATCACATTGAATAGATTGCATGATATATTCATTCAATGTTTTAACCTCTGGCATCATGAGCAAAAGATCCTTCACATCGTCTCTTAAACCCCATCTAAATTGGCTTATGAAATAATCTTCATGCCAAGTGAGATCACATATCAACTACCTAAATTTAGAGGCATGGGTAAAAGCAGGGCAATTACCTTGACGTAACTTCCGAAGTTATGTTTCTGCTACTTGACTTCTGTCTACATCTCCAAATCTGGTAGAGAGTTCTGCAAGAAACCCCTCATAGTCTTGAAGTACTATCATGTTCTCCGAGATTGGGGCAAACCATGTAATGTTTGGCCACAAAGCAAGGTTAAATGTGGAAAATTCTAGTTGAGGGGCTGAGTATAGGGCACGTTTCACAATGATTGTTAAGAGTGTGTGTGGCTTAAATACCCTTTTGCTGATTAAGGTACTCGTGAGTCTTCACCACCACCACCACCATCTTCATTGACAGTCAGAGCGCAATGGAAGTTGAGAGGAGCCATGTGTTCCATGCATGCACGAAGCACATTGAGGTGCATTATCATTATGTCAAGGAGAGGTTCTCTCTTGGAGAGATCATTTTGGCATATGTGCCCACACACGATAACATTGCAGATCTTTTCACAAAGGCTCTGGCTCATGAGAAGTTTGAATCTTTTCGCAAAGCTTTGGGCTTACTCCCTTTTGTGGTTTAAATTTTCCCACATAGCTTGACACTTCCTTATACATGAGTGCTAGCTCCCTCTTCACGACATCACTCCCAAGGGGAATTTGTTGATAAATTTTGGTAGTGATGTGTGTGGATATAGCCTAGATCGTTAGGGCACTTTTTTCCCTCTTAAGGAGGTTTTTTTCCCCTAGCTTGTATATATGTCTATAACCCTAATAGGTTACTTATTCTTGTACATTCACTTGGTAATACATTTAGTGTTGTGTTGTGCTCAAAGCTTCTTCTTCTTCCTTGTGTTGTTCATGTGCTTCTGCAAACCTCAAAATCCAACACTTTTATTGTGGTCCCCAATGAGGCCCCTTATTTTAATAAAGCTCTAATTGCTCTGCATGCCATCCGAGGACAAAGATATACAATTGCCGACTACAAATTCGGAGTGGAATCGCACTGAGTTCATGATAATTAATCCGTCCAACCGCATGGGGGTTTTCCCATATTACTCTCTCAATCTCATCATACCCAATATGGGTAATAATCCAAGCCTCTCATGTGAGTGCCACTTGGCACTCATGTGAGTATCATACTCTTAATGTATAAGGGGAGGTTCTCACCTCAAATTCCTAACTCATATGATACTCCATGTGACATTTCCTTCCCCTTAGTTCCATTTTTGTCCTCAAAACTTGTATTGGAAGGTGTGATAGAAAGAGAGAAATAATAGAACCACCACTCCCACTATATCCCCATGCACGTCATGTACATGGTCATATCTCCGTGTTGTTTCCCCATATCCTTCCCCTTAAGAAGACCCTTGGGAAGGTAGTCTAAATTTGGGAAATCATCTGTGAAGGGTGCTAACCTGCTCCCATGTGGCACTATCATCTGAACTATCTTTCCACTTTACTAGACACTCTTTATACAAGTGACTTCTCATCCATTTCTTTCGATGTGTAGTATGCTCTTAGGCTAATGTGGAATAGATTGAACAGAAATAGGCTCTACTACCTCACTATCTAGAATGAGGTTGTCAGATTCACCCAGCCTTTTCTTAAGCCGATTAACATGAAAAATTAGATGGATTTGACTATTCTTTGGAAGTTGGAGCTAGTAAGCCATCTTTCCTATTCTCTTAAGTATTTGGAAAGGTCCACAATACCTAGGAGATACTTTAGGAAAAGGTCCCGTCTTCATGGTTTCAGACCTAGATGGAACTCTAAGATAAACCTACTCTCCTACCTCAAAGTTTATGTCTCTCCTTTGAGGGTCAGCATAGGCTCTAGCTCTATCCTGTGCTCTCCTAATGCTGTCCTTAGCAAGCCTCAGCATATCGTTCATCCCTTCCAAGAAGTCCTTTGTGACTTGAACCTTCTCATTCTCCAAGCCTAGTGCATAAGGAGCTCTTGGCTGAAACCCATACATAAACATAAATGGACTATGCCGAGTGGAAGAGTGCTTGGCACTATTATATGCAAAGTCTACTATAGGTAAGTACTCTTCCCAATTAGTTTGCCTTTCATTCACATATGCTCAAAGCATATCCTCTAGGATTTGGTTAACCCTTTCTCTTTGCCCATCCGACTATGGATGGTCCGCCATACTCATGCTAAGTTTTGTATCCAACCTTTTGAAGACCGCTCTCCAAAAGTGGCTAGTAAACTTCCTATCCCGATTAGAAACTATGTCTAAAGGAAGTACATATAACCGATATAGGTTCTCCACAAAAAGTCTAGCCAACTTTGGTGTCTTCACTATAGTACGTGTCAGAATAAACCTAGCCATTTTGGTTAACCTATCCACAATTACCCAAACCGAGTTGTGCCCTCTCTGTGTTCTAGGTAATCCAACTATAAATTCCATGGAGATACTCTCCCACTTCCCATCAGGAATATCCAATGGGTGTAGTAGTCCTCCAATCCTCAACCTCTCAGCTTTGTTTACCTAGCATTTAGTGCACTTAAGCACATAGTCTAGGATGTCCTTATGAAGTCTAGGCCAATAAAACTGCCTCTTAACAAGATCATAAGTCTTGTTAACTCCTGGGTGTCCTGCACTAGGTGTGTCATGACACTCATATAAAATATGTCATCTCATCTCAAGATCTCTAGGGACACACACCTTACCTTTATTTAACAGATATCCATCATGGACACTGTAACTCTTACACTTGAATCCTTCTTGAGTACCCGTCAACACTCCATCCTCACTGGAAACCCGTATATCACCATCCCCATTCTCTATGGCTTCCTAAATCTCAGAATATGCAGGATCAAGCCTACATTTCCCTTTAATGGACTCAAGTAGCTCACTAGTGATCTTAATAAAACTCTGTCCATTGAGCATAGGCATGTGGCTAAGTGAATCAGCCACTACATTAAACTTTCCCTTCCTATACCTAAGCTCATAATCAAACTCCAGAAGGGTCTCTGCCCATCGGGCCTTATGACGTTTAAGGTTTGTTTGATTAGACAGCCACTTAATGCTCTCTTGATCAAACACTATTGTGACTTTGGAACCATATAAATAATGATGCCACTTCTTCAAAGCATGGACAATTGCATACAACTCCTTCTCATAAACGGAGTAATTCTTCTGAGCCGGTTCTAGTTTCTTACTCTCAAAAGCTACTCGTCGACCATTCTGAACTAGAAGTGCTCCTATGGAAAAATCACTCGCATCAGTCTCAACCACAAATGTTTTGTTGGGATCTACTATATGTAAAAGTGGAGCTGTAGCAATTGCTACTTTCTCCATACTTTGCTTCTGTTCATCTCCCCAATGAAAGGCTTTCCCTTTCCCTTTAAGCTGTTCTATCATCGCGACTGCAATTTTGGCATAATTCTTAATGAATCTTTGATAGAAACCTGATAAACCTAGGAAGATCTGCAGCTCTTCCAAGTTCCTTGGATGTGGCCATTCCATAATAGCCCTTACTTTTTCAGGATCCATCTGGATTCTACCTTGGGAGACTATATGCCCAATGTATCTAACCTTTGTCTTGAAAACTTCACACTTTGACTCCTTAGCAAAAAGTAAGTTTTCCCTTAGCACTTGAAATACCTTTCTCAAGTGTTCCAACTGCTCTTCTTTTGATGCACTATAGATCAGAATGTCATCCAAAAAGTCTACTACAAAGTGTCCTAGATAAGGCCGTAAAACACTATTCATGAGCTTCATGAAAGTAGCAGGACCATTGGTGAGACCAAAAGGCATCACCAAGAACTCATAGTGCCCATATCTAGTTCTAAATGCACTCTTAGGGACATCCTCTATCCTAATCCTGATCTAAGGTCAAGCTTGGTAAAATACCTAGCTTGATGTAATTGATCAAATAGATCTTCCAATCTAGGCATTGGAAACCTATTTTTGATAGTTACCTGATTAAGTGCTCTATAGTCTATACATAGTCTCATAGAGCCATCTTTCTTTTTAACTAGGAGCATTGGCGATGCCCAAGGTGAGTTACAAGGTTTAATGAAGCCTTTAACTAAATAATCCTGCAATTGCCTCTCAACCTCCTCATGCTGAGAAACACTAAGCCTATAAGGTGGCCTGCAAATAGGGTTAGTCTTAGTAACAACCTCAGTGCCATGGTCAATGTCCCCTCTCTTACGTACTAGCTCTCTAGGTAAGTTAGTGGGAAAAACATCTCTATGCTCAAACATAAGATCCTTAAAACTTTTAACCACACACTCTTGCAAAAAAGAATAGTAGAAAGTCCTGTCCATATTTACATTTCTAGCATGAAAATACACATCAGATGATTTGTCTGTACAATGCTCCGTATCATGACTATACAATAAAAACATGTCCTGTACATGCTGAGAATAACAAAGACTATACAACTCTAATGATGAAATGAGAGGTGCACTAGGTATCTCTCTCTCTCTCTGAATACAAACTTTACTTCCATTCTTTTCAATTTCAAGTGTGTTATTTTGATAGCTACATTTAAGTGTGTCTCCCAACCCCCATAGCCACTCTCTTCCTAAAACTAGGTATGTCCTCTCCATATTCAGAATTTGGAAGTCCATATAATCTGTATAGTCATGCATCTTGACTTCCCAATTGGATACCATAGTATCCCATATCCTCTTATCTTGCCCTTGCATCATAGATACAATGTATTTATGTGCACTAGGCTGCTGGGAAATCTTTAATTTCTTGACCAAAGCATAGTTTATAAAATTATGAGCGGCAGAGTAATCTATCATGACCCGCACCCTGGTCCTATATACACTACCATGCAGTTTAACTACATCATGTGGTCCAAATTGTGGTTACCACAATGACTGAGTCAAACAACAGGTGTGCTCTACATTCTCGTGCATCACCTCCACTCCCTTGCAGCTAGAGCTGCCATGAATAGGAAGGGTCTGCACTAGGTGGACCGCCTTTTTGCCCTTTTCAGGGGCCGTACTAGACTCTGGTCCCTTCTTCTTTTCTTCCCCCTTCTTGAGTGGACAATTCCACTGTGAACGGCTAGGAGACAAACACCTAAAGCACATGTTCTCCCTTTTGGCCCTCTCAAACTCATCTGTGGATAACCTAGGGCCTTTTGATCTTTGTTTTTTAATAAAAACTTTGTTTTTCCCAAAAGGCAACTTCTTCTTGAATTTATTCATACTAAGAGGCTTGAGGGGCTGATCTGTCTCCATATGAGTATATTGAGGACGGTTATGGTTCTCATAGATCTGTGAATACTTGATCACCTCCTGAAATGCCTTAGGTGAATTCCTTCTAACTTCCCTCTTTATGGCTTTATCTAAGCCCTTAACAAACCCTCTGGTCTTCTAGAAATCATCTAAGCCTTTAAGTTTCAAAATGATATCTCTATAGTGGGATAGGTAGACCGTAAGTGGCCTACCTATCTATGTAATCCTATCCCACTCATCCCAATTCCTCTCCTCCTCCATTAGGGGAAAATCTGGACCCTGCATGGGCCTTGTAAGGATTCCTAATTTTTAGGACTTAAAAAGCTTAATCTAGAGGATTAAGTGGGCGTCGAAAACAACTAGTGGTTTTCTCCATAAAATAATATTTTATATAATTTTTTCTTTGAATTAAATAAAATGGAAATTCCTTCACCTTTGGATGCTTCAATCAAATGGCTACAATGAAAAGGGATATAACTCTAGAGAGAGAGTGTCTGGCATCCGTTGAATTTAGAAGCAGCTCACCTGTGTGTTTTGTAAATTCTCTGCAGAATTATGGGCCCTTAGATCTTGGATATCCAACAATAGAGCATGAATGGTGCTGAGATCATTTCTCGCAGTCATTGTGATCCATTAGATCTCTTCGAAATCGGACGGATGCCCGCGATTGAAGCTGAGCTAATATTCGCAATGTTTGTAGCCTTTAGATTTTTGTGAAATCCAACGGTCGCCCGCAATCCAAGCTGAACGGATTTTTGGATTCTATCGCAGCCATTTGCTTAGGCATGCATCCAATGGTCTACATCAAACGGCATCGATTTTAAGCTCAGTTTAAACAGCATCGTCCGATGGATCCGCCAATCGAACGATCCATATGCAATGGTGCATTTTTGAAGAAGAAATGCATCTCAACCATTGGAGATTATTCAAATCCAACGGCTATAATTCATAGTTGAGCTCCTCAAAACCATTCAAACAACCAAACCCACTAGTTCTAGGTGGTTTTGTCTTTTTTGACCACTCAAAAACCAGGGAAGCCTATGCCTAGTCTATGTGATTAAGGGAGTAGACTGTGTCCACCACCCTCTCCTCATTGGTCCATTGCTAATCATCCCTTAATCCAAAAGGCCCAAGGAGGGTTCATTTTATCCTCTAATGCATTCTCAAGAAGAAAATCTTTTAGAAAAAGAGTCTCAAACTGAGTCCAGTCAGTAGGGATAGAGTTTGCCTCCTTAAGACTCATCCACCACTTATAAGCATGCGGGTCGAGGGAGAGACTCGCCTCTAGCACACGGTACTCTAGTGGGGTGCCCTTCAATTGATGCAAATCATGCCACTTTTGTAAAAAATGTGTAGATTGCATCCTTATTCCTATTTCGATCATCCACCGTAAAGGTAGGTGGCTTCAAGTCTTTCAGGAGGGAAGCTTTCCTAGAGCTCTCTCCTTTGTGCTTACTAGGAAGAGAAGTATCTTTCCTAGTGAGCTCTAGAGGAATAGGAGGGGTTTCTCTTTCCTTCCTAGCTAGGAAAGAGGTGATGCTAGTCTCAAGTGAGATCATTTGAGACTTTAGGTGTTGAATGAGAGATGTAATGCTACCAAGATCTGTCTTTAATTTAAGGGTTTTCTCTTTCAAGTCTATGAATTGATCATGAGTCACAAACTCATCTAAAAGTTCCTCATATGTTTACTCTTCTTGCTGAGGCTCTTTTTCTTCTAAGTTTTCTTCTACTTCTTGCCCTAATTCTACTTCTTCCATTCTAGAATCAGGATCCTCTAGTTTCTCTTTAGATGGAAAAGTATGTTCAACTACTTGTTTCCCTTTAGATTCCATGTTTTGCTTCCCTTCCCCCGTTTGCTAACTAGAGTATATCAAAATGAATGGAAGTAAAGTTTAAATATGCAAGAAGAAGAGAAATATATCACAAGAACACTTCCCTGTTACAAAATGAAGCTGTGGAAGCCAAATCCAAGTGATCCTTGAAGCTTTAGGTCGCTGATTTTGAATCCTCCCCAAGCCCAAACAAGGGGAGGTTCTAAACACCAAAAACCATAAAAAACAATGCCACAACCACGTAGCAATAGCCCCAAACAGGCAAATTGAGTAAAACTGAGCAACTTCTGACATGTGACAGTCCTTGCCAGTCCAAAATATGTAGCTGAGCACCTGTACTTCAAAGATTTGAAGCTATCCCAAGTGAAAAAAGTGAATTTGGACACCGGATGATGAAAAACTAGGCTCGGGAGTGGTCACCTAGTTCTTGCTGAAGCGCTGTAGAGAGATTTTGGTTGACCAAATCTCATCCAAATCCAACATCGATGGTTTTTTTTTGAAGCTTAGGAGTATAACTTCGTAAGGTGACCAAGATTTTTGAAATCCGATATCGTATGAGGAAACTATGGTGCGGAGAAGCTGGGTATCTCATGAGTAAGAAGTGGAAAAGCTAATCTACATGGGATAGTGACTTTGAGAACTCAAAACTAAGAAACTAAAGCTTTTCAAGAAAAACCCATGACCCATAGCCCTTGTCCACAGCCTGTATTACACGTATACATCATAATTTTTCCACAATCTATATCCAAATGATGGATTTTGCTCCCCCAAAATTGAAAAAAAAAACTCGAATTTTTCTCTAACTCCAAGCTTGGTATTGTTGCAAATTTGAACCAGGAGGAGGTTGATGGCAAGCTGATTTATCCCACATAAGTATTCAGAAGCGCAAAACCTTCCTATATAAAGAGAAGTACTCTCTGTTGGGAGAAATGGTTGGATGCACTCAAGAGATTGAGTTGAAGCTGCTAGACCTGCTTTGCTTCAGCCCTCCTTTTCTTCAGATATGCTTAGTACACTTGCTTAGCTTCCAAATGATACCAAGAAAGCATATATGTACTTTGCAAGTGATATGTGAAATGATCAAATCAAAACAGATAACTTGACACTTCAAAAATCCAAGAAAACTTGCTATTTTTGTAGTGACACCTGCTCAGTCTTTCACTCAGTGTGACCAGCACACTTACAATTGATCTAATTCCTTCTGGACATATTAAATTAGCTTAACAAGCTACCATTTGCAAGTGGAATGAGATAAAATGATGGACTATACTCAGAGAAAGATGTTTAGCAAAAATATATGTACCCCCGACTTTTTAGGAATTCTGCAGACATAGACCAGTGTGCACTTCGAGCGAGATTTCTCCGAGATGGCTGATCCTTTGACCTTGAGATTTTGTATTGTGTAGTATGCTTGGAGCTGGTTCCAATGTGCTTTGAATCACTTGATTTGGTTCAGTAGATCGTGAGATATGCCCCTTTGAAGTTGACAGACTTGGAGATGATGACTCAGAGAACCAGAGATAATGAATGTAATGATATGTATTAATTCACATTGATGTACATTCCCATTGACATGATAAACATTGCCAAATGGTACTCAGAGGTGTAGACTATGAGAGAGTCCTCACACACTCAAGTGTTGATACAAAATTGCCTCGGGATATGAGGTGAAGTACCCGCGACTTTTGCATTACATCTTTTATAGAAATTAAGTTGAGATTTGAATTTGAATTCAAATTCAAATCTCCTACAATCACTCCTCTAAAAGTAGGGAGATATTCTCTCCAATTACACCATCCAATTTCACGACTAATCAAGTAGGTAAGTGATTACATGTAGATGCCAAGTCACTAAAACTTTTACAATGGAAGTAAAAGTAATAAATCATAGGTATGAGTTCCTATGCCATTTCCTTCAAGTGAAGCCTTGATGAAATTTGTCTAAGCTAATCTTCCCGGTTCCAAGCCAAGTGTGAAGGCTTGAAATGCACCAATAGCTCCCCCTCAAGCCAAACACTTTGGCTTAAGTCTTCATCTTCAATATTCAATTACATCCTGCAATCCAATCATGGATTTGAATCTGCATAGCTTGTTTCCATCCAATGCTTTAGTGAGTAAATCTGCACATTGCATATTAGTAGACACATATGTCAATTGAATGTCTTTACTAAGCAACTTCTCTCTCACATAGTGGTAATGAACCTCTATGTGTTTGGTTCTGGCATGATATATTGGATTAGCTGCAAGGTGAAGAGAGCTAGTGTTATCTCCAAATATGATTGGAGGTCTAGTGTATAGACCTAACTCTGTATATAAAAGCTTCAACCAGATAGCTTCTTGAGTGGCATTGGCTAGCCCTCTATACTCTGCTTCAGTGGATGACAATGCCACTGTAGGTTGTTTCTTGGCTGACCAAGAAATAGGTTTATCTCCTGCAAAACATATGTATCCTGATGTGCTCCTCCTGTCATCCTTGCATCCTGCCCAATCTGCATCTGAATATACTTTAGTGTCAATATCTGATGTATAAGGAAAATACAAACCATGGCTTTGAGTTCCTTTGAGGTACTTCAAGATTTTCTTTGCTGCCTCTAGGTGAGGTACCCTTCGTTTGTGCATGAATTGGCTTAGCACACTAACTCCATATGCTATGTCAATTCTTGTCAAGGTAGCATAATTCAAACTACCTACCATGCTTTGATATCCTGTAATGTCTTGTATTTCATCCCCTTCATGAGCACTTAACTTTAGGTTGACCTCCATTGGAGTAGTTGAGACTTTAGCATCCTGCAAGCCAAACTTCTTGACCATATCCTGTACATACTTCTTTTGAGTGATATATATACCTGAGTTGGTTTAGACTAACTCAAGACCTAAGAAGTACTTCAATAATCCAAGATCATTGATCTTGAATTCCTTCATCATCTGTCCTTTGATGTGTCTAATCCCATTGACATCATTTCCTGTAATGATGATGTCATCAACATAAACACACAAGTAGATTACCTCTGTACTACTTCTCTTTATGAATAGAGAAGTGTCTGCTTTACTCATCACAAATCCTTGGTCTTGGAGGTAGGTTGTCAACTTGTAATTCCATGCTCTAGGTGCTTGCTTCAATCCATATAGAGCTTTCTTCAATTTACAAACATAGTTTACCTTCTTGGGGTCTTCATAGCCAGGTGGTTGTGACATGTAGACTTCTTCAGATATCCATCCATTCAAGAAAGCATTCTTGACATCTAATTGGTACATGTTCCAATTTTTGGATGCAGCTACACTTACCAGTATTCTGATAGTTGGCATCTTAGCCACAGGAGAAAATGTCTCCTCATAATCAATGCCTTGGGTTTGTGCAAAACCCTTGGCTACCAACCTAGCTTTGTACCTGTTTATTGTTCCATCTCAATTCCTCTTTAGCTTGTAGATCCATCTGTTAGTATATGATCAATGTCTACCCCTCATGATTGTATGCACATTTTGTAAGGCCCCCTTTATGAGGAGAAGCCAAGCATGCATTACCCAATTGATGGGAATCCCAACTTGAATGTTGGATGAAGGTCATATTGGACCATGTAAGATATTATAAGGAAAGGGAGTTATCAGGGTCCCCATGGAATATTCCATGGAATATTCCCTGTCGGAGTCAGAAATCATTTATATTTGTTAGGTCGGTTCAACCAGTCTAAGCCGTGTATGGCAATTACGCGGGCGGTGGCCGCCCACGCTCTACCGCCCATGTATAGCCGTCCATGGCAGGCCACCCATGATCCTATATATACATGACTTCTGCACTACCTAAGACACCGAGTTGAGCCAGCATACCTCTACCTTGTATCTCCCTATCTAGAGTTGTCTAGATCACCATTTAAGCTCTACCTTGAGAGCGCACGGGTGGACAACGCCATCATCTTTGTACTTGCTGCTAGTAGAAAATTGTTGAGATTCTCCTATATCTGTTATCTTCTCTGTTATTGCTCCTGTGTTATATTGCGTAACTATTGTCTTACACCATCTGGATCCTATCACCTTCATAGAGTCCTTCTTGGGTACTAAGTCCCAAGTATCACTCTCCTTGAGAGCTTCCATTTCTTCATCCATAGCTCCTTTCCATTCTGGTTTGGTGATTGCTTCATCATAGGTACCTAGTTCTTCATTCAACAAATCCTTTGCAAGACATACAGAATGTTTAGTTACAAGTGATGTGTCATACCCAAATCTGATTGGTTTCTTCTTTTCTCTCTGAGATCTCCTCATTGCTTGAGTTGAGGATTCTGGTGTATCCTCTAGCTTCTTCATCTTCATCTTTCCTTTGGACTTCCATGCCTTGAATTCCTCAAGGTTAATTGTATCATCATCATCTGAGCTTGATTCATCTTTCTGGATTGGTTCCTTCTTGATGAGCTTTGGGAAATCTTCTTCCATATCATAGGGTAGACTAACTTTCCTGCATTCATCCTCATACCATGAGTCATTCTCATCAAAGATGACATCTCTGCTTACCTTGAAGCCTTTGTTTGTTGGGTTGTAGAATCTGTATCCCTTTTGGTTCAAATCATAACCAATGAAGATACATTTTTCAGCTTTAGGGTCTAGCTTTCCCCAAAGTATAAGATGGTCCATCTGCTATAATCATCAATGAAGGACACATAATACCTTGAACCTGAAATGCAAGGGTCCTTGCTAGGTCCCCAAACATCTGTGTGTACCAAGTCTAGGTAGTCTTCATGCATGAAACCTTTCCTTGAGTAGGGCAACCTATGAGACTTACCAAACTGACATGCTCCACACTTGTAAATCATGTGTTGCTTGGATACATTAGGTATCCCAGGCACACATTGGTCCCTGCACATTTGCTTTAGGGTTCTTTCACCTATGTGACCTAACCTCTTGTGCCATATTTCTAACTCTGAAAGTGTTTGATCCTTGTAATTATATAAAGCAATGTTCTTGGTGTCTTCTAGCTCAAAAGTAAACAATCTACCTGATTTCTCCCCTTTGGCAATTCTTTTGAAACCATGTCTTGGATCCTCCACATATGCTCCATGTTGAGTGAATCTGACCTGCAAACCTTTCTCCACAATCTGACCAACACTCATTAGATTCTTGGTGATGGTTGGTACATAGAGTACCCTGCTCAATAGGTTCTGGTTACCATCACATGTCTTTACATTTCCAATCTTTACAACAGAGTGTTTAGTATCATCACCTCTTTGTACCTGATGTTTGCCCTTGGGTTCTTCCAAATCAGAGAGTAGTGCCACATTGCCAGCTACATGGTTAGAACATCCTGAGTCAATATAAAATAAATGATCATCATTTGTACCTGCCTTGGAGGTCATATTCATGATCAATAGGGAGTCATCTTGCTCCTCTGTGTAGTTGTTGTAGTCCCTTCTGTTTCTGAATCCACCTTGGTAGTTACCATTGTGGTTGTGGTTGTAATTGTTGTTGTATTGATTATTGTATCCATTGTAGCCTTGGTGTTGGTTGAACCTACCTCTCCCTTGAGAGTATCCACCTCTTGAGTAGCCTCTTCCTCTCTGATTCTTGTAGTTCTTGTAGCATTCATCTGTGGTATGATTGGACAATCCACAAATGTTGCATGGTGATGAGTTGTAGGGTCTCCCCCTACCTGACTTACCTCCTCTACCTCTTCCTCTTGAGGATCTACCTCTCCCTGCATAGTTTGCTTGGGAGGTAGAACCTTCTTCATCAACCTTCTTACTTTTACCTTTATCTTTAATCTTCTTATCAGTATATAGAGCAGAGGGGTTGTTACCTTTTGATTGATCTCCTGCCTTTGTAAACTTTGCTTCATGTGTGAATAGTTGGCCCATGAATGTTGTGAGATCTGGGGTATGCATGCTACCTTGAGTCCATTTGTTACTTGCCTGACTATTTGCTCCTCTTCAATCTCCTCTCCAATACTTGCTAATTGGTCTGCCACATCTTTAATCTTGGTCACATACTCTGAGACTGATTGCTTGGGCTGCTTCCTAAGGGTTGTGAATTCAATCCGCAGTTGATTCTTCCTGGCCCTTGTGTTGGAAGAGAAATATGTTGATAGAGTTTCCCAAGTCTCTTGGGAAGTCTTACAGTTCCTTACATGAGGTAAAAGGAAATCAGATATAGAGTTAAGAAGGTAAGACCTTGCCAAAGCATCCTTTGCACACCATTGGTTGAGTCTCTCTTGTTCATCCTTGGTGGGTAGTCCTCTAGCTTTGAATGAGGGCAATTCCTCATCTCCTGATATGTATCCAAATAAGCTCCTTCCTTGTAGATAGGTCTTCATCCTCAATGACCAAGCTTGGTAATTGTTCCTGTCCAATTTGTCAATGAATGAAGGAAAACCATCTCCTATGTTTACCTTATTTGCTCTGATACCACTGTTGGGAGAAATGGTTGGATGCACTCAAGAGATTGAGTTGAAGCTGCTAGACCTGCTTTGCTTCAGCCCTCCTTTTCTTCAGATATGCTTAGTACACTTGCTTAGCTTCCAAATGATACCAAGAAAGCATATATGTACTTTGCAAGTGATATGTGAAATGATCAAATCAAAACAGATAACTTGACACTTCAAAAATCCAAGAAAACTTGCTATTTTTGTAGAGACACCTGCTCAATCTTTCACTCAGTGTGACCAGCACACTTACAATTGATCTAATTCCTTCTGGACATATTAAATTAGCTTAACAAGCTACCATTTGCAAGTGGAATGAGATAAAATGATGGACTATACTCAGAGAAAGATGTTTAGCAAAAATATATGTACCCCCGACTTTTTAGGAATTCTGCAGACACAGACCAGTGTGCACTTCGAGCGAGATTTCTCCGAGATGGCTGATCCTTTGACCTTGAGATTTTGTAAGTGCGTAGTATGCTTGGAGCTGGTTCCAATGTGCTTTGAATCACTTGATTTGGTTCAGTAGATCCTGAGATATGCCCTTTGAAGTTGACAGACTTGGAGATGATGACTCAGAGAACCAGAGATAATGAATGTAATGATATGTATTAATTCACATTGATGTACATTCCCATTGACATGATAAACATTGCCAAATGGTACTCAGAGGTGTAGACTATGAGAGAGTCCTCACACACTCAAGTGTTGATACAAAATTGCCTCGGGATATGAGCTGAAGTACCCGCGACTTTTGCATTACATCTTTTATAGAAATTGAGTTGAGATTTGAATTTGAATTCAAATTCAAATCTCCTACAATCACTCCTCTAAAAGTAGGGAGATATTCTCTCCAATTACACCATCCAATTTCATGACTAATCAAGTAGGTAAGTGATTACATGTAGATGCCAAGTCACTAAAACTTTTACAATGGAAGTAAAAGTAATAAATCATAGGTATGAGTTCCTATGCCATTTCCTTCAAGTGAAGCCTTGATGAAATTTGTCTAAGCTAATCTTCCAAGGTTCCAAGCCAAGTGTGAAGGCTTGAAATGCACCAACACTCTCTTCACTCCCTCATCCAAGAGAAGGGGAGGAGGGGAGAAAAGGCCACCAGATACTCGTCCATTGGTATTCCGCTGTGTGCTCCGTCCGCATGGTGCCTTTGCATGCTCCGTCCACGTGGATCGTCCGCCGTCATCGCTTGGGCTCTGATGCCAATATTGTGGTCCCCAACGAGGCACTTCATTTTAATAAATCTCTAACTGCTCTACACGTCATCCGAGGACGAAGATAGACTATCGCCGGCTACAAACTCGGAGTGGAATCGCATGGAGTTCATGATAATTAAGCCACCCAGCCACCTGGGGGTTTTCCCATATTACTCTCTCAATCTCATCATACCCAATATGGGCAATAATCAAAGCCTCTCATGTGAGTGCCACTTGGCATTCATGTGAGTATCATACTCTTAATGTATAAGGGGAGCTTCTCACCTCAAAGTCCTAACTCATATTATACTCCATGTGACAACTTTTAATTTGGCCATTTACTCATAAAAACACCCTATCATAGACATGTCCAAAGCCATAATATGTAATTTTACTCCACTTTTTGAATCATTCAAGGGATCCTTGAATCTGTGAACGAATAGCCTAAACCATTGGAATTCTACTAGATTTTTCAAATTTCAAATCAGAGCTCATATGAAGGTTTAAGACTATTTTTCAGTTAGGGTAGACATTAGAATGTGAGCATGGTCCAAATTTAAAATGTCTATAAAAGACAGTGGACTCTTTATTTAGGATTATCTTGTGAGCTTTTTATCTCTTGTATTCTTTTCAAGTCTTGTGGATGAAAGTGAGTTTCCTCGAGTTGGCTTGTTCTTGCTTATGAGAGTGGTTTGTGTGTGTGTGCATGTCCATGTGTGTGAAGCTTCCTTGAGTGACGTGCTATGACCATAGAGGTCTTTGCACAACCAGAAATATTTGCTCAAATTAAAAATATGAGGTTCGAATGCTGCACTTGATGCTGATGAGGGTTCTTAAGAGCTTGGAGTGGCCTACATCTCAACACATTGGTGCCATTGCCAAGGACGTGCTCCTCAACAACCACATTCAAGGATTTGTTCATTGCAAGAGGTGCCTGCTCCTTGAATCATTCTATTATCAACATTTACATGATTAGGATGAATGCAAGGCTACACCATTCTCACAACTTCATCAGCCTCGATAGCTAGATTCAGTTTTCTGTTTTAGATCATCTTCTCAATCACATGTGCATTTCCGTCACAATTTCCAACGCCATTTTCCATTCATAAAACTCATTAATGAGTGTTCACTTAGCTACGCATTCATGCATCCATTTTCATTTTAATCATTTATTGGTAATAACGTGCAATGTTCTAGTGTTTGACTGCTCATTGATATATGCTTGAGAGTCTGTTTCTATGAAATAAGGAAGGAAAAAGAAAGTATTATCAATATTCGATGTGGTACCTCTCTGTGAAATGTAGGAAGATTAACGTTGCAGGCTCTAAACTGTGTAAAAGGAAAGTTGGAGAGGAGACCTCATTGCACAAGAGTGAAGCATAGTCCTTCAAGTTGTAGAGATTCTGAAGAAGAAGAAATATTGATATGTAGGGAGTACTATAGAAATGGATAAGCATGAAGTATGCATGCAGATCGGTAAGGTGTATAGGGAAGTATATAAGTGGACTTTAAACAACAGCGGCTTTTGAAAGTTGAGTCCATACGAGCTTTTCATATCCTAGTGTAGGCATTGAGGATGCATGCTTGGGACAATGCAAACAGGTTGAGGTAGGATCGCTTCTTTGTTGCACTATAGATGAGATTGTTTCCATCGCCGCACGAGAGTAAGACTGAGAGGGACTATCATAATAAAGTGTGTTTCCATGGCCAAGGAAACTTGCATCCGGCCTGCTGAATTTCTGAGGAGAAATGGGAGAGATGTATGTTCCGCCATTTGCATAGGAGAAGGAAAACGCTTGCATCGTTGCCTGCAGAAGTTAGCAGGGAGATACGAAAAGTGGGTGTGGATGACCTGCTCTATTTGGCTAAGGAGAAGATAGGCAGTTGTAAAGAGTGAGTGAGATGCAGAATGAAACAGGGCGCTTAAACCCTGATTGTGGTTGTTTCACCCGTATGAAAGGGCACTTAAACCCTGATTGTGGTTGTTTCACCCGTATGAAAGTTAGTGTATGGTCATTTGAGAAGCGTGGGAGCTGGGAGCTATTTTTTGGAGTATAATGAATTGACAATATACACTCACAAATATGCAAACACAGCTAGGATCTCTGGTTACATCTCTGAAGACCCTTTTGGGAGTAGCTTCATCCAAGGTATGCTCTCCCCAAGGCCTTCTATTGACAAAGGTAAATCTAACTCTGTCAAAGTTGCACACTACATCCATGTGGAAGCATTAGGTATTGGGGTAGATACTGAATCTCTTGTCATAGATAGAGAATCCCTACATAAATGGCCAGCCCAATTAAGTGATCAAGTTGTTATTGGATTATGCCATGGCCCTTGCCCTCTGCATGATGTCCCCAAATCTTGGATTAGGTCAAACTAGGAGTGTAGAGGGATCTTTGTGAAGCATATCCAATACTGCCCGAATAATTTCTTCCTATTTTTTTTATGATGCTAAGTATGCCCTATAGGTTATCAGTGAGGGGCAATGGCTTTTGAGGAATATTATGGTATCATTCTTCAAATGGCATAAAGGGTTCAACCCTAGGGGCCCCAAACCCAATGAGATTCTGGTGTGGGTCGAGTTCCCTGAGCTACCTATTGAATTCTACCCTTGGGTGGAAAATCTTAGCAATGTGGTTGATAAGGTTCTTGGTCAAAAAGCAAGGAATAATGGAATCGATCCTAAGTGGGACCTGCAAGTCCTAGTGGAGGTCGACATCTCCAAACGTATTCGTACTCATATGAACATCAAAGACTCAAATGGGCTCAACCTCCACAAGTAGAAAATAGTCTATAGAAATCTCCCTAATGCTCGTTACCACTGCTACAAGCAGAATCATCTTATTAAGGACTACCCCCAACTCCAAATTAAGGAACCAACTGAAGGTGATGTGACCAAGCTAGGAGGTAATCCTAATTTACACCTTGTTATCCCCCATCGCTGTTCTAGAAACAAAAAGAATTTTCCCAAACCCCAAAAGAAAAGAAGATTAAAAAATTCTAACCCTTTTGGGGTCTTGTTGGAATGAATCCCAACAATTCTTGCTTTGATTATGGGCATCATCAAGGTAATATTAACCCCCCCATCAGCTCCTTCCCCAAGCAATCAGACTTTGGTTGGAAAAAAGAACAAATGCATTTTTGCTCCTAAAGAACCTATGGATGATCGTTGTCATTCTTATGGAATTAAGCCTAACAATATGAGTAATTTGTATAGGGCACATCAGGTATCTGTGCTCTCTCAAGAATTGGATGCCTTGGATGGGCAAAGAATTGACTCTATGGATAAAGATGATGAGCTCAATGAGGTTGTCCCTAACTCTCAACTTCAAAATTTTGCCACCCCTAATAATGCTTTTAAGGATAAGGAAGTTGTTCATTCTCCTCTTTCTGCTTTCAAATCCTCCAAAAGCAACAAGAAGGCTAGAAGGAAAGAAACAGTCAAGTCCTCTTTGGCAGTGAATAATTCATCTATAAGTAGTAAGAAATATTTTTTTTCTTGTTGTAATGTCTGATCTCTCTATTATTTCCTTCAATGCTAAAGGTTTGACTAATCGAATTAGACTTAAAATGTTCAATAAGTGGTTGTCCACCAAGCATGTGAGTGGTAAGGGAGAAATGGCCATTGGTATTAATATGAAAGATTCCTTTCTTAGCAAATCTAACCAATGATGTTCCCTTTGTCTGGGTGAGCCCTTCAATGTGCATCTCACCTCTGTTTATGCTTCTAACTTCAGTAATATGAGAAAAGTTTGTTGGACAGAGTTATCCCTCCTTCAAGGCCCCTTATTACTAGTTGGGGACTTCAACATGGTCACTAACCTGGATGATAGATGGGACTGTAAAGGGAATGTTATCTCTAGCTTGGAATAGATTTCTTGGTATAATCTTTGTAACTCTCTAGATCTTCTAGACATCTGTAGGAACAATGACCTCTCTTGGTCTAACAAGAAAAATGGACACTCGTTCACAGCTACTAAACTTGATAGGTGTTATGCCAAAATCTCTTATGTCTAGGAATGTTGGGACATTAGTAGTAAGATTGAATCCTCCCTTTTTTGTGTCTGACCACAAGCCGCTTTGTCTCAGGTGTTGGGAAAGATGGATGGACACTCTAAAAAATGAGTAGGTATTGCTAATACCTGCTTTGTACCAGCCCCTTGTTGCTTCACAGTTGTGTTATAGGCCCTCTTAGCTTTCTAGTGACATTCAATAAGTGCCTATGTAATTTGCAAATGATGTGAGTAATGTTTGATACAAAACAGACTACTCCCAAGTTCACAATCTAATGAAAACCTTCTATTTTGGTTCACACACTTGCTGCTTGTTAAGCTCAGTGCTTCCATTATAGTAGGAATTAGAAAACTTCCTTTTGGAGATATTAAATTAGATTAATAATCTAATGATTCCAATCTGAATCACTTGAAATGATTGACTATGCACAAAGCAATCAATTTAGCAAGTTGCTCGATGCCATTGGCATCATTACCTGTAATTATGATGTCATCAACATACACACATAGGTATATCACCTCTGAATTACTTCTTTTAATAAACAGAGAAGTATCTACTCTACTCATGATGAATCCTTGATCCTAAAGGTATGTAGTTAACCTATGGTTCCATGCCCTAGGTGCCTGTTTTAATCCATAAAGAGCTTTGTTCAGTTTGCACACATGATTTGCCTTGATTGGGTCCCCATAGCCACGAGGTTGAGACATGTACATCTCCTCTGAAATTCAGCCATTAAGAAATGCATTTTTTACATCCAATTCATACATGCTCCAATTCTTTGATGCAACCACACTTACCAATACCTGATGGTTGGCATTTTGACCACAGGTGAGAAGGTTTCTTCATAATCAACTCCTTGGGTTTGTGCAAAACCCTTAAATTTAAGTCTAGCCTTGTACCTGCTTATTGATCCATCAAAATTTCTCTTGATCTTGTAAATCCATCTAGAACCAATTACCTTTGTAGAATCCTTCTTTGGCACTAGCTCCCAAGTATCATTTTCCTTGAGTGCTTCAATTTCTTCATCCATAGCTTCCTTCCATTCTGCCTCAGTCTTTGCCTCTTCATATGATGATGGCTCTTCAAATGACAAGTCTTTTGCAAGATAAACAAAATGCTTAGTGCCTAAAGAAGTATCATACCCATATCTTATTGGCTTCTTGCTTTCCCTTTGTGATCTTTGTTGATATATTTAGGTATTGAAGTGCGTGAACACTCTCGGACCGTCGGGGTACTTTTTTCCCTCTTTAGGAGGTTTTTTTCCCCCGGCTTGTATATATGTCTATTGCCCTAATGGGCTACTTATCTTTGTACATTCTCTACTAATACATTCAGTATTGTGTGTTGAGCTCCAAGCTTCTTCTCCTTCCTCGTGTTGTTCACGTGCTTCCGCAGACATCTATCTCCAACAATTGGTATTAGAGCAGGTCGTCGCTTCATCTAGGGCGCCATCAACACTCCTCCGGTTGTAGTCTCAGAATCGCATGAATTTTGGTGAGCATACTCAGCGTGTTTTCGAGATCAAAACAGCTTCGCTCTATTGTGCCAAAATCACGATCTGACCTCGTTTCGGCCTCTGAACACACTATCATTTATTGTATTTTTTTGAGAGATTTACGATGGTTCATTTGCCATTGTAAAAGCCTTGAACTTTACACATGCAAAGGTAGAAAGATAGAGCCCAAATCCCACGAATTTGTGGTGGTTGAAGTTGCATTCAATCAAGCAATCAAATCACCTAAAAGTAGATCAAACTAGATCTTCACTTTTCTAAATTGTAGGGAAGTGAATTGATTCCCTTCAACAACCATTCCAACCTTCATTTGAATTCAAATTTCACTTGTAGAAGTCGTCGAGCACTCCTAGAGTCTATATAAAGACGAGAAATCACTTCTACATTACATGGAAGCAATATACATACACTTGTGACCATCATTGTCTTGCTCCTTCGATTCTCTACATCATCTTCTTCGCCAATAGTAATCTTGGAGAGGCTGCTTCTCTCTCTCCAGAGCTGCCAATTGAGTGCAACATCGCTCATTGGAAAGGTATAAGTGTCTAGTTTATTTCTATAACTTTTCAAAGCATTTGCTTTTTGTAGATTGAGAGAAATCTGATTTTTTCTGTCTCGGGGTCAATCTCTGCGTATTCCTGAAAAATAGGAAGTACCACCGGTGAAAGCCACATTCATTCCTATAGCATATTTTGCTTATTCCTTAAACTTCTATGCATTCCATACCCTCATCCCTATGTGCATCACTCCCATAAAAGGATTTTTTCTAATTGTAATCACGTTGTCGCTATGGGCATTTGAAATTCATTGTCTCTTCCATAGATAGTAAGTTTTTTGAGCTAGTCGACTCGCGAACCTATCTGTTTTGTATCGACTCATTCTCCTTGATGATCCAAAGTACATAGCACATTTCTTTGAACTTAGTGCATGCTTATAAGGTCTATTTGAGTCTCCATAAGCTCAAGGGCTGGTCTTGTGCCGGTTGGCTTGACCAACTTGGTGGCTTCGAAACCCACTTTCCTACCTTCTACAAGCTTCTCCAAGTTCTTTCAGTGGTATCAGAGCTAGATCAAGATGGGTGACGGCTTTCCCTCAATGATCGAGAAGCTTCATCGACACAACTACGCGGCTTGGCAAATCAGGATGGATGCCTATTTGCAAGGTAGAAATCTTTATGGAATTGTAGCAGGTGATGAAGCTATGCCTATTCCAAGATCCAAAGGAGGACCTACACAAGAGGAGACACATAAGTTCACACTTTGGTGCGCAAGGGATGCTCAAGCAAGGTCGTACATACTAAACTCTATCTCTGACTTTCTATTACCACATATTAGAGGATGCAAGACATCTCAAGAGACTTGGGATGCCCTCGAGACTTTCTCTTCTACTAGCACCAAAGCAAGAAAGAATCATCTTTGGAACCAGTTCAATCAAATGAAGAAGACACCTAAACAAACCATCACAGAGTTTGTTACTAAGGTCAAGGAGGTTGCAGATCAGTTAGCATCCATTGGAGAGCTGATTGAAGAAGAGGTCATCATGAGGCAAATTCTCAACGGCATTCAAAGTGATAAGCAATGGCAATCCTTCATGAAGGCTTATGATCTCATCATGGATGTGCAAACTCTAGAATTCAACATCTTTCTTGGACAACTCTTCAATCAATAAGCCAACAATAGCATAAAGGAAGGTAACTCTTATTATGGTAATTCAACTAGTGCTCTATATGCAGATAAGAAGGATAAGAAGCAGAAAGGCAAGAAGAAGGAAGAAGATGAAGAAGAGAGTTCCCAAGCCAACTTTGCAAGCAAGAGCAAGTGGAAAGGGAAGAAGAAAGGACCAAAGCAAGACAATGCCAAAGGTCAGAATGTTCAACCTTTTGCCATATGTGATAGGATCAACCACACCACTCAGAATTGCTGGTTCTATAGGAAGACCCAGAAAGGAAGTGGAAGAGGTGGGTATGGTAGCAATAGAGGCAGAGGTGGACACAACTTCAACAATAACAATAGAGGCTATAATAGAAGGGACTACAATAATTATTCAGAAGATCAACCACATGAAGACTCATTGCTTCTTATGAATCTAAGCCACAAAGAAGGTAAAGAAGATGATCATTTGTTCTACATAGATTCCGGATGTTTGAATCATGTTGCAGGCAGCATTGTTCTTCTATCTAATTTGGAAAGTCCAAAGCATAGACATGAAGTGCAAACAGGGGATGACACAAAGCACGATGTGGAGAAGATTAGTAATGTCAAAGCTTCTAATGGCAAGACAAACATTCTGAGTAAGGTTCTCTATGTACCCAGTATCACTAAAAACCTAATAAGTGTAGGCCAAATAGTTGAGAAAGGCTTGCAAGTTAGGTTCACCCAACATGGAGATTTTGTGGAAGATCCATGTCAAGGCTTCAAAAAGATAGCCCGAGGTGAGAAGCATGGTAGGCTCTTTACTTTTGAAGTAGGAGAAACCAGGAACATAGCTCTATTCAACTTTGGGTCTCAAACCCTAAGTGAGCTTGAAGTGTGGCATAAGAGACTTGCTCATCTGAATGAAAGAACCCTGAAGGACATATGCAGAGATCAAAGTGTTCTAGGACTGCCGAACATATCAAAGCAACACATGATCAATAGGTGTGATGCATGTCAGATTGGGAAGGCACAAAGACAACCATTCAACTACAAAGTCTACATCCACAACAACGTATTGGACTTAGTACATACATATGTATGGGGACCAAGTCAAGAACCTTCATTGGCAGGATCAAGGTATTATGTCTCATTTATTGACAACCATAGTAGATGGACTATTCTATACTTTATCAAGAGTAAGAATGAAGTGTTTGATTGCTTCAAGAAGTATCTTGCACATGTGGAGAATCATACAGGTAGACCACTAAAGAAGCTCGGATCTAATTAATGGAGGGGGAGAATACTTCTCTAAAGAGTTTGATGAGTTCTTGCAAGAAAAGGTATCAAAAGGGAAGTGACTACTAGGTACTCTCCTCAACTAAATGGAATTGCAGAGAGGAGAAACAAGACATTGGTTGGATCAGCTCGAACAATGCTTGAAGAGAAGAAGTTGCCACATTATCTATGGGTAGAAGCTATTTCAATTGCTGTGTACCTTTTCAATAGACTACCATCCAAATCACTTCAAGGTATGACTACTTACAAAGCATGGCATGGAAGAAAACCTAGTCTTGGACATTGCAAGGTTTTTGGTTGTTTAGCTAATGTTCATGTACCATCACAAATAAGAGGTAAGCTAGATGAAAGGGCAATAAAGGTAGTGTTTATTGGATATGATTCAACTCAAATGGGTTACAAGCTCTTCAATCCTTCAACCAAGCAATTCACTGCAAGTAGAGATGTTGTGTTTGAAGAACAGAGGTCTTGGTATGACATAGACAAACAAAAGGTAACACTACCATATAAGGCCTATTCAAGAAAATGGGAATTACACAGGATTTTGAGATAGTTCTTTGTGTCCCACTATTTTGCATTTTGGCTCATTCACACACTACAACATGTTATTATCTCTTGGTTAGATAATATTATATTGAAACTTTAATATTAAGGATAATTATATTATAAATGGGGTATGATGGTTGGCCTCAAACTTAAGAAGTTAACATTGTAAGTAATATAAATGGGACTTGAATAATTCCTAAATTTCTTGAATAGATTATGATCTTGATTCTAACTCTCATCAATTAGGAAGCAAGCATGATACACAGGTCCAAGATCCAAGAAGTGATATAAATGATGACCAAGATGAAAGAGAAAAGGATTAGAAGCTATGGAATTCAAGAGGCAAAGCAAAGATGCAAGAGGTTGGAGAATGCTCCAAACAAGCACCTAGAAGACCATCACTGAATCAAAAGGTAATTGGTTGCAGATGGGTATATAAAGTTAAAAGAAATTCAAACGGATCAGTTTGCAGGTAAAATTGGTTGCCAAAGGATGCTCACAAACTCATGGTATAGACTATGAGGAAACATTCTCACCAGTTGCAAAGATGACTACAATCAAGACATTGATAAGTGTGACTGCTACAAATTGGGGACTCCTCCAACTTGATGTGAAAAATGCATTCTTAAATGGTTGGATAAGTGAAGAGGTATACATGTCACAACCACCAGGTTTTGAAAACCCTAATTATCCATCTTATGTTTGCAGACTTAAGAAAGCATTGTATGGATTGAAACAAGCTCCTAGAGCTTGGAATTACATGTTGGTTACATATCTTCAAGATCAAGGCTTCAAAGCTAGAAGCTCAGATCCTTCTCTGTTCATCAAAAGGGATCATAATGAGGTTATCTATCTATGTGTATATGTAGATGATATTATTGTGACACCTCATGATCTAAATGGCATTCAAAGAATCAAGAGACACATGCAAGAGGAGTTTAAAATCAGTGACCTAGGTGAGCTCACATATTTCCTAGGTATGCAGGTGATATACACAAATGAAGGAATGTATTTGACTCAAAGAAGATACATTCAGGATCTTCTTCTCAAGTTCAAAATGGAGAACACTAAACCTGCAGGTACACCTTTGGAGATGAATCATAAACTAAGTGTTTATGAAGGTGAGAAAATTGAAGACATTAAAGAGTATCAAAGCTTGGTAGGTAGCTTGATATATGCTACTCATACAAGGGCAGACATCTCATTTAGTGTGGGAGTGCTTAGTCAGTTCATGCACTCACCGAGAAGACGACACATGGATGCAGCTAAGCGAGTACTTAAGTATCTCAAAGGTACAATCAAAGAAGGTATATTCTATCCTTGCTCTTCAGATTTGGATATCAAAATCTATTCAGATGCAGATTGGGCAGGAGCTAAGGATGATAGAAAAAGTACATCTGGTTACTTAGCATTTGCAGGTTCAAAGCTAGTGTCATGGAGTTCCAAGAAGCAACCAACAGTTGCTTTATCTTCAACTAAAGCAGAGACAGAGGCTTGACAATAGCAACTCAAGAGGCAATATGGTTAAAAGCATTGTATACAGATTTGGGACTAGTGAGTTCCATATGAGAACCAAGCACATAGAAGTCCATTACCACTTCATCAGGGAGAAGCTCATGGCAAAGGAGATTGACATTTCTTTTGTTCCATATGAGAACCAAGCACATAGAAGTCCATTACCACTTCATCAGGGAGAAGCTCATGGCAAAGGAGATTGACATTTCTTTTGTTCCAACTCAAAAGCAAGTAGCAGATATGATGACGAAGGCACTTGATGGAATAAAGCTTTGTAGATTCAAAGCTATGGCAAGTATTCAACTATCAAAAATGAAGACTCAGGAATACTTTAGCTTCAAGGGGAGCTGTTGGAACATGAAGCTTACACTATGCTTAAGGTGGATTTGATCTACATCAAAGGCTATCGCATCAAAAGGATATTTTTCCTTATGCTCATTTATTGTATTTTTTCGAGAGATTTTTGATGGTCCATTTACCATTGTAAAAGCCTTGAGCTTTACACATGTAAAGGTAGAAAGATAGAGCCCAAATCCCACGAATTTGTGGTGGTTGAAGTTGCATTCAATCAAGCAATCAAATCACCCTAAAATTAGATCAAACTAGATCTTCACTTTTCTAGATTGTAGGGAAGTGAATTGATTCCCTCCCACAACCATTCCCACCTTCATTTGAATTCAAATTTCACTTGTAGAAGTCGTGGAACACTCCTAGAGTCTATATAAATACTTTAAATTACTTGTACATTAGATGGAAGCAATATACATAGACTTGTGACCATCATTGTATTGCTCCTTCAATTCTTTGCATCGTCTTCTTCACCAACAGTAATCTTGCAGAGGCTGTTGCTTTCTCTCTAGAGCTCCAAATTGAGTGCAACATGGCTCATTGGAAAGATTTAAATGTCTAGTTGATGTGTATAAATTGGCAAAGCATTTGGTTTCGTAGATTGGGAGAAATCGGAGTTGTTCTATCTTGGGGTCAATCTCTACGTATTCCTGAAAAATAGGAAGTACCACCGGTGAATGTCACATTCATTCCTATAGCATATCTTCCTTATTCCTTATACTTTTGTGCATTACATAAACTCAATCCTATGTGTATCACTCCCATAAAAGGATTTTTTCTAATTGTAATCATGCTTGTCGCTATGGGCATTTGAAGTTCATTGTCTCTTCCACAGATAGTAAGTTTTTTGAGCTAGTCGACCCCCGAACATATCTGTTTTGTATCGACTCATTCTCCTTGATGCTCCAAAGTACATAGTGCATTTCTTTGAACTTATCACATGATTATAAGGTCTATTTGAGTCTCCATAAGCTCAAGGGCTGGTCTTCTACCGGTTGTCTTGACCAAACTTCGTGGCCTCGAACCACACTTTTCTACCTTCTACAAGCTTCTCCAAGTTCTTTCAGTGGTATCAGAGCTAGATCAAGATGGGTGACGGCTTTCCCTCAATGATTGAGAAGCTTGATTGACACAACTACGCGGCTTGGAAAATCAGAATGGAGGCCTATTGCAAGGTAGAAATCTTTATGGAATTGTAGCAGGTGATGAAGCTATGCCTATTCCAAGATCCAAAGGAGGACCTACACAAGAGGAGACAGATAAGCTCACACTTTGGTGCGCAAGGGATGCTCAAGAAAGTTCATACATACTAAACTCTATCTCTCGCTTTCTATTACCACATATTAGAGGATGCAAGACATCTCAAGAGACTTGGGATGCCCTCGAGACTTTCTTTTCTGCTAGTACCAAAGCGAGAAAGAATCATCTTTGGAACGAGTTCAACCAAATCAAGAAGACACCTAAACAAACCATCACAGAGTTTCTTACCTAGGTTAAGGAGGTTGCAAATCAGTTAGCATCCATTGGAGAGCTGATTGAAGAAGAGGTCACCATGAGGCAAATTCTCAATGGGATTCTAAGTGACAAGCAATGGCAATCCTTCACGAGGGCTTATGTTGGAAGTGAGGTAGGCCCGTGGCTCATGTCACAGGTCCATGGTTCCATAGTTCCAGTCTATACAACATTAATTCCAGCATTCTTCAATATTGACAAAACATGAACATACCACAACTTAATCATACAAATGATGAGACAAAGATAGAGAAAGAATAGATGACATGTGTAAGGTGTTACGTAAGCCATCACTTACTCATAGTATCATATATACCAATGTTCAATGTACAATGTGGGAGCAAAACTCTCAACCACTCTATGTGATGAGAAATAGATGAATGAGTGAACATACAAATGTAACAAACATATTCAGATGTATGGGCAGAAATCTGAATATACATGAGATATGTGGCCTTATAGGTTATAGAAGAGTGAATATGAGTGACTGAAAGAGGAAGGATCAGTGTGAAACTGATAATCAACAAACCCTCATCTGAACTTAGGCTTTGGAAGACCCTAAGTGAGGTACCTGTGTGAAAAGATCACATACTTAGAAAGTAGCAAAGAATGCAAACAAGTTTGCTGCCAAAAATACTCAAACTCATGTGAACAAACCTTGTCAAACACCTCATCCAAATATGCATAAAGCACATACGTACTGATTATCTTGTACCTATGCCGAATATGACTCCTCCTGATATGAACGCCACAGCCTCCATAAACTTCAAGTAGTACCTGTGTGCATAAAGAGAATATGTACCTGAATATTTAACATAAGATGTAAATCTTATGTTAAACAACATCCAATGTCTTTGACGTAGCCCGAAATCTTCATGTAGAAGAGAATCTTCAACTACAACATGTAGACGGCCAGTCCTCACCATCAAGCTGCTAGTGACCAAGTCTTCTTGCCATGAACAAGAGATAACCTCCTCTCCATGAGCTAGAGTGTGAGCACACCCTTCATCTTCTCCAAGAAGAACTATTAAGGAAAACTCCATAGCTGCTCCTAAACATGGCTGCCCCATGTGCTAGACGAAACACCACCTCTATTGAGGTCCAAGCTCAAGGCTTGTGTTGAACACTAGGTGAAGGATGATCCAAGTGATCCCAAATAGTCTCTTATATAGTAGTTTGTCCATCTTGAAAAGCAGATAATAAAGCAATCACTCATGCAAAACTCAATCTATCGCTATCGTGAAAAAATCGGAAACGCGTCGCCATATTCGTTGGTGTGCTTTTATGAAAAGCAAAAACATAAAAATAATTCTTGCGCGAAATCTGCCGCAGGTGGGGATCGAACGTAGGTGCATGGTATGGGAGGTAGACATCGTAGCCAAGCACGCAGGCGCTTTTTTCTTTTAAAAACATGTACAACCAAGCCTACTTATGTTCTACTTACTAGACAAATTTGACTAATCTTTGACCTATAGAACATTGTTTTCCAATAATCCCCCCTGCAATGTTATATTGGTGCAAACTGAACTGGATCTGCAAACTATCACAAGCTTCAAGCTTTTACTCCCACACTTCAGAACTTGTTCTTCAAAAGTCTTCTTCAAAACTGAATTTGACTTTCCTTGTTGAATATGAACCATAATACTTGAGAGAATATGCAAACTAGATATCCAATAGTGTTCTCATCAAGCAAGAACTGCTTGACAACAAATATAGCATGAACTTTCTCTGAACCTGCTATCTCGTGTCTTCAAAAACCTGAAAACATACACTAGGATCCACAAATTTGCATTTACCTTACGACAAAGGTTTCTCAAAGTACTTCTGCTGCGTCATGTAAATACACTAAATAAAATTAAGAACTGAATCTTGGAACCTATGACTGATAACTCACAACTTAGTGTATTATGAACACTGCTGGTTCATCTCTGAATGTACTTAAGTCAAATCAACTCAACTCAACTAAAATCAATTGAAATCAACTGAAATATGAGTAAAAATCTATGATGTCATCATGTCTTCATCCTTTAAATCCTTCATACCTCTTTCCTTCAGAACTTGGTGTAAACATATATGTGCGCACTTCTAAAATATACCTTTCTGAAATATCAAGCTTCTCTTCAATAGAACTCTGGAACCTTCTCCTGAACAGGAACATCCTAATAGGAACTTTCTCCAAACATTCTTCTTCTTCCTTCTTCTTTCAAAGCTGGAACATAAAGAGAACTTGACAAAGGAAATATAGGAATATCTGAAATAGGAATACTTGTAGGTATGACTCTGCATTATGGTTGAAAATAATTCTTCATGTTTCATCACCCCCCTGGATGATTTAACACTAATATCTAATATTCTTCAAATTATATTAGACTTTTTGAAATCTTGGACGTCCTTCTTCATAAATCTGATCTTCAGTGATCAATACCTGTATTTGAAACAAAATTTCTGAACCCTTTTTATTAGCACTGCAGATGCTAATGGCTTTCACTGTTTACTTCTTAGCTTCCCAAAAATCTAGAATAAGGTTAGCTGATCCTTATAACAAAAAAGCCTTGCTGAAAGCACTTTAGGATTCATAACCTTCTGTAACATAACAAGTATCTTCTGCTATCTCTCTGGATCACAAATCTGATAGAATCTGAATCTTTGAATTACTTCTTCCAATGCTAAGAATCTTCACAAACAAAGGATAGACATTTGAATCATAAATACTCAAGATCATACAAGATCATCCAAGATCAATGATCTCTCTTGTGTAGAATCTGCTCTCATCAAACCTTCATGACTGAATGTTTGATTTATTACCTGAATGTCTCCAAGTGTCCATGCTTTGCACAAAGTTGTAAAATTTTTCTTCAAACAAATCCTTTCCAAGAATCTGTAACTCCTACTTGAAACATAAGTGGACAAACTTCTCACCTTGAGAACTCCAAAAGCTGCAAGTTGATACTTCATAACTTCCATATTCTTCCCGGGTGAAATGTGACAGTACATGCTTGTCTTTCTTTTGGTTAACTCCACTTCTCAATCAAGTGATAGGATCTAATGGAACACCTTTTTGAATACAAGCATGTATCCAAAAATCTAGACAATCATAGAAAGTAGATTCTTCATTGACTTGTACATCAACAAGATTCTGAATTTTCTGAAGTTTTGTGAAAATACTGAATATGAGGTAACTATTTCAAATCATAAAATCTCAACCCAAGTCTTCAACGTCTTCTACAAAAAACTCTTTTACCTTAAGAGTTAGATCAAGAAGAAATATACTTCTCTGCAACTTGTCATATACCAAGTAGCTCTGTATTGATAGTCCAAGAACTCTTTGAGGGAACATATAAGCTGCCTGCTCAAAAGTTTCAACTAAAACATAACTCATATACATATGAGTCAAAACATATATCTGCTGCTTTTCTTTCTCTCGATGCAATTCTTTGTCAAATCTATTAAATCATGACAAAGTGTAATGCAAAACAAGAAACTGCTTCTTCTTTAGGCAAGATGTACTCGTAGACTTGTCTTTGGGTGTAGAGGATAATATAGGAAAAGTATATGGAAAATATAAGAGAAAAGGAAGCCTTACTTTTCTTTTGGAAATGATGGACTTTCTTTTTCTGCATCTTTCTTCCACCTGATGATGTCAACATCTTCAATCTTCTCTTCTAGACCTTTTGTTCTCTTCATCTTGAAGTAGCAAACACTCTTGACCTCTTCAAATGAACTTTTCTCTTCCTCTAGTGCTAAGAGTAAGAGATAAAACAAACATGGTATACAAATGGAATTGAAAATAGAATCATGTTTTATCATCTCCTCATATCTTTGAATCAAAATTCTCTGAAAGGACTAAATTCACCAATCTTTTGTCTAAATGATGAATTACCCTTCTAGAGTTACCTTCTCTAGATACATTTGTACCTTGATATTCAATCAACTTACAATAGAAAATTGGCTGAAAACAAAAAACTCATCCCATCTTCAGATTTTTCTTCTTAGATAAGCTTTCTTGCCATGAAAGAGATCTCTCAAAACTCTCTAGAAAAACCTCTAGATACCTTTTTTGATGTAGCCTTTAACTTTAAAATAATGAAAGTGTATAAAAGCACTCCTTGAAACCTTCAAATCTCTTCATAACTGCTCTTCTAAGACATGACCTGCAAATGATAATCTGATAGTAGAAACTGATACCTGTGATTTGATGTTGATCTGATTCCGTCATCTTCTCTAAACCATTGTTCTTCCTTGAATTTGAAGTAGTCTTCTCTTCATCAAGTCTGGATCTTCAAATAATACTTTTGTAAAGTATTTGCATACTCTTCCAAAAATATTGGGCTGCTAACAGATCATCAACTTCATACTCCACACTGATCAATACACATGTGACTGAATTGTCTGATTCTCAAATTTCTACTCATATAGATTAAGTGTGTATGTCAAATGTCAAATGTCAAATGTTAGAAGATGCCTTTAAATCATATGTTGTAAATCTAGAATTCTGGAAAACCTAGGAATATGAATGAGCCTTAATGCATTGATGCCAAAGATCTAAAGTTCCGAAACCAAAACCTTAGTGCTCTGATACCAAATGTTGGAAGTGAGGTAGGCCCTTGGCTCATGTCACAGGTCCATGGTTCCATAGTTCCAGTATATACAACATTAATTCCAGCATTCTTCAATATTGACAAAACATGAACATACCACAACTTAATCATACAAATGATGAGACAAAGATAGAGAAAGAATAGACGACATGTGTAAGGTGTCACGTAAGCCATCCCTTACTCATAGTATCATATATACCAATGTTCAATGTACAATGTGGGAGCAAAACTCTCAACCACTCTATGTGATGAGAAATAGATGAATGAGTGAACATACAAATGTAACAAACATATTGAGATGTATGGGCAGAAATCTGAATATACATGAGATCAGTGACCTTATAGGTTATAGAAGAGTGAATATGAGTGATTGAAAGAGGAAGGATCAATGTGAAACTGATAATCAACAAACCCTCATCTGAACTTAGGCTTTGGAAGACCCTAAGTCAGATACGTGTGTGAAAAGATCACATACTTAAAAAGTAGCAAAGAATGCTAACAAGTTTGCTGCGAGAAATCCTCAAACTCATGTGAACACACCTTCTCAAACACCTCATCCAAATATGCATAAAGCATATACATACTGATTCTCTTGTACCTATGCCGAATAGGACTCCTCCTGATATGAACGCCACAGCCTCCATAAACTTCAAGTAGTACCTGTGTGCATAAAGAGAATATGTACCTGAATACTTAACATAAGATGTAAATCTTATGTTAAACATCATCCAATGTCTTTGACGTAGCCCAAAATCTTCATGTCGAAGAGAATCTTCAACTACAACATGTAGACGGGCGATCCTCACCATCAAGCTACTAATGATCAAGTCTTCTTGCCATGAACAAGAGATAGCCTCCTCTCCATGAGCTAGAGTGTGAGCACACCCTTCATCTTCTCCAAGAAGAACTATTAAGAAAAACTCCATAGCTGCTCCTCAACATGGCTGCCCCATGTGCTAGACGAAACACCACCTCTTTTGAGGTCCAAGCTCAAGGCTTGTGTTGAACACTAGGTGAAGGATGATTCAAGTGATCCCAAATAGTTTCTTATATAGTAGTTTTTACATCTTGAAAAGCAGATAATAAAGCAATCACTCATGCGAAACTCAATCTATCGCTATCGTGAAAAAATCGGAAACGCGTCGCCATATTTGTCGGTGTGCTTTTATGAAAAGCAAAAACATAAAAATAATTCTTGCACGAAATCTGCCGCAGGTGGGGATCCAACGCAGGTGCATGGTATGGGAGGTAGACGTCGTAGCCGAGCAGGCTGGCGCTTTTTGCTGTTAAAAACGAGTAGAACCAAGCCTTCTTATGTTCTACTTACTGGACAAATTTGACTAATGTTTGACCTATAGAACATTGTTTTCCAACAAGCATGAGGCAAACTCTGAACGTGATTCTAAGTGATAAGCAATGGCAATCCTTCATGATGGCTTATGATCTCATCATGGATGTGCAAACTCCAGACTTCAACATCTTTCTTGGACAACTCTTCAATGAAGAAGCCAACAATAGCATAAAGGAAGGTAACTCTTATCATGGTAATTCAACTAGTGCTCTATATGCAGATAAGAAGGATAAGAAGCAGAAAGGCAAGAAGAAGGAAGAAGATGAAGAAGAGACTTCCCAAGCCAACTTTGCAAGCAAGAGCAAGCAGAAAGGGAAGAGGAAAGGACCAAAGCAAGAAAATGCGAAAGTTGAGAATGTTCAACCTTGTGCCATATGCAATAAGACCAACCACACCACTCACAATTGTTGGTTCAATGGGAAGACCCATAAAGGAACTGGAAGAGGTGGATATGGCAGCAATAGAGGTAGAGGTGGACACAACTTCAACAATAACAATAGAGGCTATAATAGACGGGACTACAACAATTATTCAGAAGATCAACCACATGAAGACTCATTACTTTTTATGAATCTAAGCCACAAAGAAGGTAAAGAAGATGATCATTTGTTCTACATAGATTCAGGATGTTCGAATCATGTTGCAGGCAACATTGCTCTTCTATGTGATTTGGAAAGTCCAAAGCATAGACATGAAGTGCAAACAAGGGATGACACAAAGCACAGTGTGGAGAAGATTGGTAATGTCAAAGCTTCCAATGGTAGGAAAAACATTTTGAGTAAGGTTCTCTATGTACCCACTATCACTAAAAACCTAATAAGTGTAGGCCAAATAGTTGAAAAAGGCTTTCAAGTTAGGTTCACCCAACATGGTGCTTTTGTGGAAGATCCATGTCAAGGCTTCAAAAAGATAGCCCAAGGTGAGAAGCATGGTAGGCTCTTTACTTTTGAAGTAGGAGAAACCAAGAACATAGCTCTATTCAACTTTGGGTCTCAAACCCTAAGTGATTTTGAAGTGTGGCATAAGAGACTTGCTCATCTGAATGAAAGAATCTTGAAGGATATATGCAGGGATCAAAGTGTTCTACGACTACCGAACATATCAAAGCAACACATGATCAATAGGTGTGATGCATGTCACATTGGGAAGGCACAAAGACAACCATTCAACCACAAAGGCTACATCCACAACAACATATTGGACTAAGTACATACAGATGTATGGGGACCAAGTCAAGAACCTTCATTAGTAGGATCAAGGTATTATGTCTCATTTATTGATGACCATAGTAGATGGAATATTCTATACTTTATCAAGAGTAAGAATGAGTTGTTTGATTGGTTCAAGAAGTATCTTGCACATGTGGAGAATCATACAGGTAGATCACTAAAGAAGCTGAGATCTGATGGAGGGGGAGAATACTTCTCCAAAGATTTTGATGAGTTCTTGTAGGAAAAAGGTATCAAAAGGGAAGTGACTACTAGGTACTCTCCTCAACTAAATGGAATTGTAGAGAGGAGAAACAACACATTGGTTGGATCAGCCCAAACAATGCTTGAAGAGAAGAAGTTGCCACATTATCTTTGGGCAGAAGCTATTTCAACTGTTGTGTACCTTGTCAATAGACTACCATCCAAATCACCTCAAGGTATGACTGCCTATGAAGCATGGCATGGAAGAAAACCTAGTCTTGGACATTGCAAGGTTTTTGGTTGTTTAGCTTATGTTCATGTACCATCACAAATAAGAGGTAAGCTAGATGAAAGGGAAACAAAGGCAGTGTTTATTGGATATGATTCAACTCAGATGGGTTACAGGTTCTTCAATCCTTCAACCAAGCAATTCACTAAAGTAAAGATGTTGTGTTTGAAGAACACAGGTCTTGGTATGATGAAGACAAACAAAAGGTAACACTACCATATGATCTTGATTCTGACTCTCATCAATTAGGAAGCAAGCATGATACAGAGGTCCAGGATCCAAAAAGTGATACAAATGATGACCAAGATGAAAGAGAAAAGGATTACAAGCTATGGAAGTCAAGAGGCAAAGCAAAGATGCAAGAGGTTGGAGAATGCTCCAAACAAGCACCTAGAAGATCGGCAAGAGAGAAGAAACATCCAGAAAGGTATGGATATGATTCCACATTTGTTACGAAGCATTCCATCTACTTGGCAAGAAACTCTATTTTAGAGGAACCCTCAACCTATGAAGAGGCAAAGGGAAACAGTTATTGGGATAAGCCCATGAACGAAGAGATAGATGCATTGAAGGAGATGGACACTTGGGATTTGGTTCCAATGTCACTGAATCAAAAGGTAATTGGTTGCAGATGGGTCTTTAAAGTTAAAAGAAATTAAGATGGATCCGTTTGCAGGTACAAAGCAAGATTAGTTGCCAAAGGATGCTCACAAACTCATGGTATAGACTATGAGGAAACATTATCACCAGTTGCAAAGATGACTACAATCAGGACACTGATAAGTGTAGCTGCTGCACGGAATTGGAGACTCCTCCAACTTGATGTGAAAAATGCATTCTTAAATGGTTGGATAAGTGAAGAGGTATACATGTCACTACCACTAGGTTTTGAAAACCCTAATCATCCATCTTATGTTTGCAGACTTAAGAAAGCATTGTATGGATTGAAACAAGCTCCTAGAGCTTGGAGTTACATGTTGGTTACATATCTTCAAGATCAAGGCTTCAAAGCTAGCAGCTCAGATCCTTTTCTATTCATCAAAAGGGATCACAATGAGGTTATCTATCTATGTGTATATCTAGATGATATTATTGTGACAGCTGATGATCTAAATGGCATTCAAAGGATCAAGAGACACATGCAAGAGGAGTTCAAAATGAGTGACCTAGTCACATATTTCCTAGGTATGCAAGTGATATACACTGATGAAGGAATGTATTTGACTCAAAGAAGATACAATCAGGATCTTGTTCTCAAGTTCAAAATGGAGAACACTAAACCTGCAAGTACACCTTTGAAGATGAATCATAAAGTAAGTGTTTATGAAGGTGAGAAAATTGAAGACATTAAAGAGTACCAAAGTTTGGTAGGTAGCTTGATATATGATACTCATACAAGGGTAGACATCTCATATAGTGTGGGAGTGCTTGGTCAGTTCATGCACTCATCGAGAAGACCACTCATGGATGCAGCTAAGAGAGTACTTAAGTATCTCAAATGTACAATCAACGAAGGTATATTCTATCCTTACTCTTTAGATTTGGATATCAAAATCTCTTCAGATGCAGATTGGACAGGAGCTAAGGATGATAGAAAAAGTACATCTGGCTACTTAGCAATTGCAGGTTCGAAGCTAGTGTCATGGAGTTCCAAGAAGCAACCAATAGTTGCTTTATCTTCAACTGAAGTAGAGTACAGAGACTTGACCATAGCAACTCAAGAGGCAATATGGTTAAAAGCACTATATAGAGATTTGGGACTAGTGAGTTCCAAACCTCACATATTTGGAGATAATGTAAGTTCCATGCATCTAGCGGCAAATCCTATTTTCCATGCGAGAACCAAGCACATAGAAGTCCATTACCACTTCATCAGGGAGAAGCTCATGACAAAGGAGATTGACATTTCTTTTGTTCCAACTCAAAAGCAAGTAGCAGATATGATGACGAAGGCACTTGATGGAATAAAGCTTTGTAGATTCAAAGCTATGGCAAGTATTCAACCTATCAGAGAATGAAGACTCAAGCATACTATAGCTTGAGGGGGAGTTGTTGGAACATCAAGCTTACACTATGCTTGAGGTGGATTTGATCTACATCAAAGGCTATGGCGTCAAAAGAATATCCATTGGATAGTTCTTTTTCTTGTGCTCATCTATTGCATTTTTTTGAGAGATTTTTGATGGTTCATTTACCATTGTAAAAGCCTTGAGCTTTACACATGTAAAGGTAGAAAGATAGAGCCCAAATCCCACGAATTTGTGGTGGTTGAAGTTGCATTCAATCAAGCCTATAAATTTGGTTCGATAGATTGGGAGAAATATAAATTTATCCCTAGTAGTTGAAGTGTCTAGTTTATGCCTATAAGTTTTCAAAGCATTTGGTTTAGTAGATTGGGAGAAATCTGAGTTTTTCTGTCTCGGGGTCAATCTCTGCGTATTCCTGAAAAATAGGAAGTACCACCAGTGAATGTCACATTCATTCCTATAGCATATTTTGCTTATTCATTATACTTTTGTGCATTCCATACATGCAACCCTATGTGTATCACTCCCATAAAAGGATTTTTTCTAATTGTAATCACACTGGTCGCTATGGGCATTTGAAGTTCATTGTCTCTTCCATAGATAGTAAGGTTTTTAAGCTAGTCGACCCGCGAACCTATATGTTTTTTATCCACTCATTCTCCTTGATGCTCCAAAGTACATAGTGTATTTCTTTGAACTTATCGCATGCTTATAAGGTCTATTTGAGTCTCCATAAGCTCAAGGGCTGGTCTTGTGCCGGTTGGCTTGACCAAACTTCGTGGCTTTGAAACACACTTTTCTACATTCTACAAGCTTCTCTAAGTTCTTTCACATATGAGGCTTGGCATGACCGCAAGCCATCTGTTGCTCATCTACGTGTTTTTGGTTGTTTGGCATATACATTAGTGCCTGAACAACATCGTAGAAAATTGGATGATAAAGCAGTAAAATGTATTTTTGTTGGGTACAGCTCAGAAAATAAAGGCTATCGTCTGCATCATCCACAGACTAAACACATTTTGGTTAGTCGTGATGTTGTTTTTTGTCGAAGATGCTATTCATCCATTGCTTTCATGTACTAAGGAGACATCTGTTAGCTCCAACGACATGTATGATACTTTGTTGCCTCTTTTCACAGGTTGACAGTCTAGTGCTGTTCCTAATGAGGCAACTTCTTAACCTTTGCAGGTTTCATGTGATGATGCAGATCATTCCATTTCTAATGCAGATTTACATGATGCACTTTTTGATGAGAGAGCTCATATTGAGCAGGCAAGAACTATGCCAAAATGGCTGGTGTAGACCTTGCATGATAACAAATTAAATGCATCTTTGTCATATCGTACTCGATCAAGCTCTCATAGTGCCTCTTTTGCATGAGATTCCTATGTTATGGCTGCATCTAGTCTTTGTGATGAGACTGAGCCTATTTCATTTGATGAAGCACAAAATTCAAAAAACTGGATGGCAATAATGAAGAATGGTACTTGGTTTTTATGTCACTTGCCTTTTGGCAAGAAGGCCATTGGCACTAAGTGGGTATACAAGCTGAAGCATAAACCTGATGTTACAGTTGATAGGTATAAGGCTAGGCTTGTTGCAAATGGTTATGCACAAGAAAGAGGCATTGATTTTGATGAGACCTTTGCACCTACATGCCGTATGACTACTTTTCGGAGCATTTGTGCACTTGCAGCCCATCATGGTTGGAATGTACACAGGCTTTGAATCTAATTCTTTACAAGAATTACCTCAGTTCACAAGACCTTGGGAAGCAAAGTCTATTAGTATGAGAGCACCCACGATAATAGTGAGGAATGACGAATTAGTAATCCCTAGAAACACGAAAGTGATCAAGAACACTAAAGGACAATGTAATCTCACTCTAGAGGAGTTGTTAAAGGTAAAACCAGAATTGTGGAAACATGTAGCAAATCAATTCCCCGAGCTTGCTACTACTCCCTCACAAATAGGATCACATAAGAAGGTACCGGAAATACCCGTAGAAAAGATTGGAGATGTAAGCGAAGGAGAGGAAGGTAACACTTATCTTCCAATAACCCATCAGGGCTACACCACGAAAGCCATCTTAGGATTCAGGAGCCGGAGTAGCCATAGCTACCATCGCTTTATGGAAACGTTGGGCTAAGCTAGCATTAAGACCCACCAGGATCAAACTACAAATGGCTGACAGACACATAGAAAAACCATTAGGCTTATTAGAAGGAATATCTCTCACCACTTGTGGTGTAGAATTTGAGCATACCTTTGCCATTTGTGACTTTGCAAAAAATCATGCTTATGAGATGATATTCGGACGACCATTCATGCGTCAGTTGCAAATCGTACAAGATTGGGGAACTAATTCTTTGTACTTGCAACATTTAGGAGTGACTACCAAAGTCAATCTTAAAGACTATTCACATCGAGACGTACCCCCAATACAATGGAATACCATCCATAAGACACCAGTAGAAACAGAATCGATACATTCATTAGAGTCAGACCCCTCTTGGTTGCACGAGGATACTCACTTATGGAGGTGTAAAGTAGCCAAACAAGAGGAAGAACGATTAGAAGCCAGGACCTTAGGTGCAGAACAACATCCACGAACCCTTCAAGACCCAGCATATGCACCTGGAGTATTCCCAGACGAAGAGTTTGAACCCCATGGTTGGGCAGAAATCCTAGCAACCATGGATGTAGCCATCAATGAAGAACAATGGACACCCCACTGTGACGAGGATGGCTATGACATTTCAGTTTTTACGATAGAACCAATCATGTGCGATGCAATTTTAGAAGAATGTGAACCGAACACTGATGTATTTGAGGATGCAAGTGATTTCGATTTAGAATCAATTATCATGGACTCACCCTTTGCATCAGAGGAAGAATATTTTTCGAAGTAGAAACTCACCCTCAGAGACACGAAGAAGTTATGAATGATGTGAGAATATCCACTCAAGTGACTAACAAAAGTGAAGGCAAGAAAAGAAAGAAGAAAGAAACCATGTCAGAAAAAGAAGAATCTTTATTTGAAGTACCCGAGAATTTCAAGAAATATGAAATCGAAGATAGAAGAATCATGGTACGAATGCCTAATAGAAAGGCGAATGACGGACAAGTATATGATAACCGAGAGAAAACCAAGAAAATAATAGTTGCTATAGAAGGAGAAGAAGAAAAGTGTACCTACATAGGGCATGATTTGACGAAGGAAGAAGAAGAAGAATTAGTGGCCCTATTGCGCGAATATAGAGATGTGTTTGCTTGGAGTTACAAAGATTTGAAAGGAGTAGATCCAGATATATGTTCTCATAGAATCCCTATGACTCCAAATGCAAAGCCGACAAAACAAAAACCGTACACGTACAATGATAACTACGCTGCGAAGATTAAAGAGGAGATAGATCGCTTGATAGAAGTAGGATTCATTTACAAAATTGAGCATACCGAATGGGTATCTCCCATTGTGGTTGTGCCCAAGAAGAACGGAAAATTGTGTGTGTGTATTAACCTTAAAAAAGTTAATGCCGCCATGATTAGAGACAGTTATCCTCTTCTTATCACGGAACACTTATTGGAAAGAGTTGCGGGCAAGGAAGTTTATAGCTTCCTTGATGGTTTTTCTGGCTATAATCAAGTAGCCATTGCTCCAGAGGACCAACACAAGACGGCATTTGCCACAGAATGGGTCATTTTTGCATTTCGTCTAATGCCATTTGGCTTAACAAATGCACCCGCCACTTTCCAGCGACTCATGTGTCATGTTTTTAAGGAATTCTTACGCAAGAGGTTGGAAGTTTATGTCGATGACATATGTGCTCATTCTAATATCAGGCAGACACATATCCCAGAGTTAAGACAAATATTTGACAAATGTCGAGAATATCAGGTTTGTTTGAACCCAGAAAAATGTGTTTTCATGGTCAGACAAGGCAAAATTCTAGGACACATTGTGTCAAAAAATGGAATCTCTACAGACGAAGAAAAGGTGAAAGTAATTGCAGAATTACCTAGACCAACTAACGTAAAGGAGGTACAGGCATTTATGGGCCATTGCGGTTATTATCGGAGATTCATACACATGTATGCAATCATAGCCAAGCCTTTGTACTCTCTTTTAACCAATTTTGAATGGACAGATGAATGTGAAAATTCATTCAATGAGCTTAAACGACGCTTGTGCTCAGCACCTATATTGACTACCCCAGATTGGAGTAAGCCATTCCATGTACATGTGGATGCATCCAATTACGCCATAGGATGTGTGTTAGCACAACCCACGAATGAAGGTAATATAGATCTCCCCATAGCTTATGCGAGCAGACAATTGAACGCAGCAGAAAGAAATTACACCACGACTGAACGAGAAGGATTAGGGATGATCTACGCGGTAAAGAAGTTCAGACACTATTTGTTGGCAAACAAGTTCAAGTTCTTTACAGATCATCAAGCCCTATTGTACCTAGTCAACAAACCATGTAACACAGGACGACTAATACGTTGGTTTCTATTACTCATGGAGTATGATTTTGAAGTAGTAGTCAGGAAAGGGAAGACACATCTTAGAGCTGACCACCTTTCAAGATTAACCTCAGGAGAAGCTCCTCAAGGAGTAGGGGATGAATTGCCCGATGCATACTTGTTTAACCTTGAGATAGCACCAGAATGGGCTAAGCCTATAGTCCCTATTCTGACATACGGACCCAAGAATCCTAGGATAAACATCAAAGAAGGAGAGATCACCAAATCTCAGAGATATCAAATCATAGCAGGAAGTATATATAAACAGGATAATCAAAAGATCCTTGCTTTTTCTGTAGATGAATCAGAACATGCAAATTGGTTGCAATTAGCACACATAGGTGCACTAAAGCAACATCATTCAAAACATCGAACATTACAGACTCTGCATAGACTAGGAGTATATTGGCCTTCGATGGAAGCAGATGTCTACAGGTTGTGTAAGGAATGCAATGTTTTTTGTGAAAGACCACCAGTAGAACATGCGACGTTATATCACGTGTCTCTCACACCAAACTAGAGTGAACCTTTAGTGACATACTTGAGGACGAAGACATTCCCTCAAGAAATGACCTTAGCTCGACAACGCAGTCTGGAGCAGGAAGCTCAAGACTATTCACTTATTGGCGATAATCTATACAAAAGAGGACGAGATGGATATCTAAGACAATGTGTTCATGAAAGCGATTATTTGAGCATACTAGAGACTGCACACCAAGGTGTTGCAGGAGGTCATTTTGGACCCGATAGGATAATCAAAGCCATCCTCTTTGCAGGATTATGGTGGCCCACTCTTCACATGGATGCTCATACCTATGTTAAGAGATGTGATGTGTGCCAAAGAACTCAATTTCCTACTCGTAGAGATGAAATGCCATTGAAACCCATGATGGGCGGACGTGCATTTTCTAAGTGGGGCATAGACTTTGTAGGACCCATTAACCCCCCTGCAAAAGGTACACATGCGGAATACATTATTGTTGCCACAGATTATCTTACGAAATGGGTAGAGGCAAAAGCCACGAAGAAGAATGATGCACACACGATGGCAAAATTCTTATTTGAAAATGTCTTTACAAGATATGGATTGCCTATAGAGTGAGTGAGCGACCGCGGAACTCACTTTATAAACCAAGTCATTGAATATTTGTTACAGGATTTTATGGTGATTCACAAGAAATCCGCACCATATCATCCTCAGGCCAATGGTCAGGCTGAAAGCACTAATAAGATCCTTTGTAACGTACAGACGAAACTCGTGAACAACAAACGTTCAGATTGGGACAAACAGTTACATCATGCTGTTTGGGCATATCGAGTGGCCTATAAGACCGTACTCAATGCAACTCCCTTTCAAATGGTTTTTGGTCAGAATGCTGTGCTTCCTTTGGACTTCTTGATACCGACCCTTAAGGTTGCACAAGAACATCAGTGGACCGGCCATGAATTATCAGCAAGAATAATGGACTTGGAACGATTAGGAGAAACCAGGCTAAAGGCAGCAGCAGGAATATATGGAGCGAAGAAGCGACAAAAAGCATATTTTGATGCACATGTGAAAGATAAAGGCCTAAAAGAAGGAGATTTAGTTCTAGTATACGCTAAAGCAACATGCACGTAAGTTAGAAAAGCAAGGTTATGGACCTATGATCATTAACAGACTCTCAACAAGTGGAGCAGTACAGTTAGCCACCTTAGAAGGAGACGTAATGCCTAATTATATTAGTGGTTGTAGAGTCAAGTTATATCAGGAACCTCTTACTAAGGATATGCTTAGACAACTCACGTTGGCAAAGAAGCGTAAGGAGGAAGAAAATAGAATACGAGCGGAAGCTCAGACAGAAGCAATAGAACGCATTAAGCGCATGAAGCTAAGAAGACAAGGACTAGGGAGAGAACATTATAACCATCTGGAAACAACACCCAGATATCCCATGGCCATGTGTCAAGTAAAGTCAACCACTCATCCTAGTATAGTGGACAGGAGACCATTCATTACAGTCCGACTAGAGCACGACAACCCTTGCCAAGAGCTCAGGGCTTTAATTGACTCAGGTGCTGCGACTAGTGCGATTAGATGGTCCCACTATAAGGACTCAGGAATAGAAATGCGGCCAATGGAGGCATACCTCATAGGGCTAGGAGGCATGGAAACCCCTTGCATGGGTGAGGTGGACCTTCCTATCCTCATTAAGGATGTGACTATGACAGCGAAGCTACTAGTGTGCCATGATGACGACCTGATAGAACCCCTAATCCTTGGCCAAGATTGGCTATACAATCACTCAGTGGACCTAAATCTTAGACAAGGCTCCTTACAGATTTGAACCTTAGAACAAAAGTGAGTGATACCGCTTGACTTCCCTAACGGCATTCCAACTGAGGTTTGTAACCCTAGACCCTATGAAATACATGCAACGGAAGACCGGAAGATCTTTGGTCAGATCAATCACGTTACGTCTACACCAACCCACTCGGGCTTGGCTATAGACAGTTGTCAATCAGAAAGACGTCAGGAGATCTTCCCTGGGGCTTCCTGCAAACTAGAAGGGGCAGCTACCCAACTGCTAGGGCAAATGGACACAATCAGCGGTCAGGTGGGTTGCATCAGCGGCCAAATGAGCACAATACCCTGCGGTGCTCATCCTTCCAAACTTGCTGTGGACTGGCTTAGATTAAAGATAAATAACGAATCACTTCCTAATGGGCAGGTCACGCAAGTGTTGGATCTCCCTTCTTTTCCAAAGCAGAGCGTCCAATGGACCTCTCAAACCCAACCACGAAGGAGTCAACCACAACAGAGGAACCCAGACCGATGACAGCACCAGACGACGCAAAGAGTAAAGCAGTCTCAGCAACACAAAGTAAGTGGCACGAAACAAATATGGATGCCAAAAGGACAGCAACCACACGCTATTGGCAACACTGCAGACAAGAACCGGACAAAGTTTCAAAAGAAGCGGAGTCAGTATTCAAAGTCCCCTCGATCTTCTTCTACAAGTACAAATACTCGACAGATTTGGATCGCCAAGAAGCACCTTATCAATCGACCCACACCCACGCAGATTTGGGTACCCAAACAATGTATCATAGCCCAACCCTCAAGCCATGTAATATATACCCCTCAGAAATCTTTCCATCCTTCAATACCACCGAACCCGATACCACTTTTTGCCCCTAAGCAGAAACACACCACCCACTCAAAGACTCTTAGGAAATGGATACCGAAACGTATCCAGACGTCTTCTTGTACCCCTTATCTAACAATTCTCCCACCCCGTTTAAACTCCACCCTTGTAATAATTCACCCTCAACCAAACCTTGTATGAATTCATACACCAAAACCCCACATCATGCATAATAAAAGCTCATCAAGAAATGTATGCATAATCTGACCATGTAGGCATCTAGAGACCTGCATTAGTTTTGCAAATAATCATTCCATTAACCACCTCACAACACCTGGCTACACGGGTTACAAATCGGTTATGGAAAGGGATTGCGGTCTCACTTTAATGGGATCATAATTAATTTCCATGCTAATGTGTTAATCTTTTGTAGCAGATCTTTTCCATTAGCACGTCAGTCATCATGCAAACCAAAGAAGGACCATCAGAAGCTGGCCCAAGCACACCAATGGCCAATATTGGAGAATTACTCGCGGAATCTCATCTGACGATGCAACCACCAGAGTTTCCAGGTTTTCCAGGACCCATGCCAATAGACGATCCTCCTAGAGGATATACTGAGAAGATTCATCGTAATTCTCACTGGTTTCAAGGCCTAGCAGGACCATTAGCACATGCTGATTTCATATTTGAGGCCAATTTGGCATTTGATCTTCGCACATGGGCCAAGTACCAGTTCTTTTCAAGAGAATTCAAAGGACTACAGAATACACAAGATTTAACGTACGTTTGGGCACGAGCGGGATTTACAGAATACTTTAGTGACCCTCTACCTAAACCCAATTTTTACATATGCTTTTACCTAGTAACCACCTTGACAGCTTCAGAGAACAAGGATCTACCCGGCACATTCATGTTACCATCCTTGGTAAATGACCTATCCATTCAGAAGGTTTTATTTGTCTAAAGATTTAATTCGATCAGCTCTCAAAATACATGGAATGCACACTCCGACGGAGAGAGAACGGCTAGTCCCAGAGCCGATGAAACGTGGTGATGTAACTAAGTGGGAGGATATTTCATCTATAACCCCTGAGCTCTCCAAGCCATTGCGAATATGCATGCAGCATTTTGCTTTCCCAGCTTAGGATCGTTTTACCATGCCCCACAAAAGAATCTCGTTTGGTTTATACTTAGCATGTACTGGACCCCAAACGGTTGATCTAGCTAGCTGGATAATTGATCAGCTCTATTTGGCACAACATAGATGGGAACGAAAGAAAGTCATCAATGGGTGTTGTGCGCTTACAAGGATTATATATATGTGTTTGGCATATGATTTACCCATAGAGCGCGCCATGACTAGTGAGGAGCTGAAGGCATGTAAAGGAACCACAAAGAAAGCTAGGAAGGCTAGCAAAGGCAGAGCCGGAAAGCGGATGAGAGGCACTATCCCGTGCCTACAAGTCCCAGAATCACCCTCACCACAACCATCTCCAGAGCAGTCACCGACAACAGCCACTCCCATAGTACAACCTATTCGCATCAGATTATCAAGACCAGTTGTAACGGAGGGCACCACCAGTACTGTTGCACCTCAAGTAGACACAACCCCAGAACCTATCACCACGGCAGCAGAACTTGCCACCACTATTGGTGCGGAAGCGTTCTCTTTTCCAATACCCCATTTAGAAGCAGAACAAGCAGTGCCACTGAACACAACGTTCGATTTTGAAATGCCCGATGCATTCTCCAATGAGTTCCAATTTTCAGAAGGACAACTCTTTTCTCAAGAATATGAAAGGCCCAGCTATCCCACCACACCCCGGGATCAGCCACAAGGACAGATTGTGTCTAGCTCTGATGACGAAAGAACAGCAACCGATGACGACGAAGGCGATGACGAAGCCAGCGAGGGCACTCACGAATCCCAAGAGCATGAACAGACAGATGGCCAAGGACAACAAACAGACACACATGGTGATACAAGTACACATGAAGATGAAACTTGTGAAGCAGCAGCTTACACATTGGCTATTAAGAAGTTGCATAGAACTATGGAAAAAGTTTGGGCACGCAAAAAGCTGACTGAGGAAGAGAGTCAAGCGATAATAGAACAAGAACTTGTCACAGGCGGATTCGAAGATGCATACATCAAAGGATTTAGAGAGTTGGTCAAATCAGTAGGCTCCAACGAAGCACTTAGGTACTTGCAAAGAAAGCCACTACCACAGTTTGACACCCGCAGAGTACGACTAGTTTCCAAGCCCAGCGAATACATACGTGTACCAACAGGAGCACAGTCTTCAGAACAAGCCAAGGAGGCACGCCTCATCCCCGAAAGTTCGTTGGCAGCAGAAACCGTCCTTGTAGATTCCCCACCCCGCGCTACAACTGTACATACCTCATTAGTCACTGAAGTACCGACCACCCCAACCGCTCCTCCATCACCGCCCATCCCTCCAGCCTCCCCTATTCACCCTCCTTCCCCCCGACTAACATCTTCTATCGCTGGTGACGTTGCAGAAATCGTCTTTACGACCACTAACCCCACACTTCCCGCACCCACTAGACCTAGTCTACCCCCTCACACATCCACCTTTCCATTCAACCCATTCCTCCATCCAGCTTTTCCATCCTTCCCCACAACTCCAAGACCCCTTTTTCCATTCCCACTGCCCTTAACCTTCTCCCCACTCTCACCTCCTCGACCCACTGTAACCCCTCTTTCCCCTTTCCACCAAGCTGCTCCAGCGAGCCCCCCTGTAAATTACTCCTCAACCTTTGTAAATCCCGTATTTACACCAGCACAAGCACCCACAGTCACACCCTTTTTTAGGCACATCACAATTTTCAACAATCACCACAGCATCCACCTTCCCAACCCCATTCCCCGTTCCCGTTGCATCTACACCCACTGCATCTTCATTTAGCACCCCATTAATACTATCACCCACTGTAGATAATGCATTTCGACAGATGTTCATGTGTATGACGCAAGTAAGAGATGAGTTCACATCTCTTGGCAATAATTATCAGCAGCTGCAGAGGACAACCACTGACTTACAGTCGCAGCTTAATTTATTATCTATTGAGAATGCCTCACTGAACAGCCGATACCAAGAATTACGAGAGGCCTATCATAAATTAGAACTAGAAAGCGACGAAAAGACCAAGGAAGCCACTGCTGACCTGGATAACTTATTAAGAGCCCAGACAGTCCGCAATGCAACGCTAACACGAAACATGAGCTTACTCAGAAGACATCTAGCAGCAGCAAAGGAAGAAAACCAGCGCTTACAGGATCAGAACCGAGAAAACTTAGAAGCAGCTCTCGACCACCCAGACCAACCTTTGAGTCCTAGTCGGTTCAAAGCCATTCCCTCATACTCAATGAAAATGCTGCTAGAAGATCATGTAAGACTGCTAGATGAATACGACCACATGAATGAGGAGTTACAGAAACTCAAAGAAGATCATAAATTACTCCAGTTACGAGCACCGGCACACCCAGACATACCAGCACCTGTGGACCCCTCTCCTGACATCTTAGAGGAACTCAACGCATTACGGGCCCAGGTATCAAACCTTGAATCAAGGATTGCAGTATATGAAGCACCACGAAGGCCAGATTCCCCACCTGAGCTACCAGCTAAGGAAGAAACTGTCACCATCCCGGTGGAGGAAACGTTTGAGAGGCGTACGAGCCACAACCCATCCCAGGCGGACGCGTCACAGCCGAAGGCCAGATGACTTACGAACTCCCAACCCCCGCGTGGATGAAGACAATTGAAGAACTTGGGACAACACACTCAGCTAGAGTAGAGGCACAATTACATGCCATGGTGATGATAGAAGAAAGAATTTTACAGTCTCCATTCTTTGCTCATTTGGCCCCGCGACGATACATATCTGGGCATGAGCTACAGTATAAACTGTATTTTATGTTAATGGCCGAATACCAGTTAGCCATTGAGAAAGAAACCGGTAAGAAACCATCGCATGCGACTCAATTCGAAGAGTACGATTTGCCACTTGATGCACAGCAAGGAGAGATCTATCAACCAGAGTGGCGCAAAGATTTACTACAGAAGTATCCAGAAATGATGAGTACATGGGTAAAGGCACCTTTGCATTTGAAGTACAACCCGTGTTGGGGACCAGTACCACGACGCCACTCCTGGACAGCCTTTGCTATTAAGGTATGTTGAAGCTCAAGGTCAAGGACAAAGCATGGAAGCACATCAAAGAAGTGGACATAGAAGAAGAGAGAGCAAGTAGGGAGCTCCAAGAAGTGTATGTCAAATTTTCAGAAGAATCCCCTACAAAAATAGTGATTTTCATCACTAGAAACCATTGTAAATACCATTATCTATTTTTAGTAACTCCATTTTGTTCAAGCCGAGGAGTCCTCGAGCTTGAGGAGTATTAGAAGTACCATCGTACCAATTTTCATAATTTTTAGACTTCGTTTGAGCCCTCAAATAAGCCCTGGAACCTAATTTTTAACTAGGCCGGACACTAGGTCTGGACAGGGCCAAAACTAGTCAAAAAACTATAAAAAGAGCTAGAGAGCTCATTATTGAGGTTAGCTTGTTAGAGAATAGAACTTTTGTAAGAGAACTCTTTTGCAATCTAAGCTTTCCATTGTTCCTCTCTTTGATCTTACTTTGTGCACGTGTGTGTGTATGTGTGTGCATGTTTGTGTGCTTTCACTCACGCACTTGTGCCTTCACTTGCTCGTGGTCTTCATACCGGTCCTCACGTCTCCGCGGATTGACAAGTAAAGGAGGTGGTGCTTACGCTTGAGCTACACCAAATTTTGGCGCCGTTGCCGGGGAGAGAGCTTCGAGGACGAGCGTTGTGATGGTAAGATCGTAGATTTGCGACGTTGGAAGGTAAAAAAAAACTGTCATTTCAGTTCATTTTCTGTTTTTTCCTCTTCATCTTCATCATCATCATCATCTCCACCTTCTTCCATCTTCTTCTTCATAGAAAATTCTTGTTTTTTAGTGCATTTTCACCATTTTCATACCATTTTTCATGCATTATTGTGTGGGAAGGAGTTAGGAGGTGCAAGGGAGAGCAAGCGCTGCATTTTTTTCATGATTTTCTGCTCATACGGAGCTCGCCATAGCCGGCGCTCAGAAATTTGAATCTCCCGCCAAAAAACGCGATTCTGTGATGAAAATCGCGATTCTGTGAAAATTCAAAATTTTTTGAAAAATCACGATTTTCAGTTTTCCCGCCTAAAAGTTGGTTGAAAAAAATCGCGATTCTGTGTTTTTCTCAAAAAAACACGATTCTCTGCTCAAAATCGCGATTCTCACCAATCACGATTTTCAGCAAAAACACGATTTTGTGAAAAAGGCGATTCTGTGAAAACACGATTTTTTGCTCAAAATCGCGATTTTCAAAAACACGATTTTGTGCTCAACATCGCGATTTTCATGTGAAAAATACGATTTTCAAAAAACACGATTCTCTGCTCAAAATCGCGATTCTCACCAATCACGATTTTCAGCAAAAAACACGATTTTGTGAAAAACACGACTTTCTGCTCAAAATTGCGATTCTCACAAATCACGATTTTCAGCCAAAAATACGATTTTGAGAAAAACACGATTCTGTGGGACAAAATCGCGATTTTCAAGTCAAAAACACGATTTTGAGAAAACACGAATTTTTGCTCAAAATCGCGATTTTCAATTCACGATTTTCTGCTCAAAATCGCGATTATCATGTCAAAAACACGATTCTGAGAAAACACGATTTTCAGTCAAAAACACGATTTTGTGAATCACGATTCTCTGAGTCAAAATCGCGATTTTCAGAAACACGATTTTGTGATCAACATCGCGATTCTCTGAAACACGATTTTGTGATCAACATCGCGATTCTCTGAAACACGATTTTGTGATCAACATCGCGATTCTCTGAAACACGATTTTGTGATCAACATCGCGATTCTCTGAAACACGATTTTGTGATCAACATCGCGATTTTCAGAAACACGATTTTGTGATCAACATCGCGATTTTCAAATCACGATTTTCTGCTCAACATCGCGATTTTCAGAAACACGATTTTGTGATCAACATCGCGATTTTCAAATCACGATTTTCTGCTCAAAATCGCGATTTTCAAAAACACGATTTTGTGCTCAACATCGCGATTTTTTTGACTTCACAGCATCGCGATTTTCAGAAAGATCACAAAATCGCGATTTTCTCCAAAGGTCCTGTTTGCCTGTTTTGACCCCCAGGAGCCTGATTTGGCATAACTTTTTCATCCAAAGTCCATTTTTTGAGCTCTATAGCTTGTTGGAAAGCTCGTTTCAAATCCTACACGATCTCAACTGTTTTTTTCAAGAATAATGCGTTGATTTTGAGATAGGATAATTTGAAGTTGACCCTCAGGTGGGACTAGGGAACCAAGGGGACTCCAAAGAATTTTGAACCATACCAAGGGGAAATTTTGGACTCTTGACTAAAGCTTATGAACCTGAGATCTGGTAGACACTTAGGTAAGGATAAACAAAGCATTAGATCTTTTGAGGCTAGTGTCAACCATACATCCAAGTCTTGGGCACAACAACTAAGTGGTCATCTTTTACTAAGTTCAGACACAAGTGATTCAGAAATGTCTTTTAGCATGGGAAAACCTGCAGGTGGCTCAGGGACTGCCCATCTACAAACACCGGAAGGTCCCTATAAGACACAGTTGGAATATATTCGGACCAACCAATTAGGTGCTCGCATCTGAGGCGATCAGTGGTCCAACTCAAAAATCCAGATCAATCCTTTGGACTTGAACACCCGGTGGTCAAGTTCGAAGAGGGTTCATACATTGATAAGGAAGGAACCATGTATGTGGTTACCAACCAACCAGATAGGACCGATGAGTTCGGAAATATCATTCATGAGAATGAGATAGGAGACGTAGAACAAGGAAATATAGGACAAGGACCCCAGACTCCTAGAGGCAAGTCAGTTTTGACCCGAGTGATCACTCCAGACTGGATCCCTCAAGACAACAAAAGCATAGAACTATTTTTGAATAGAGAAACAGAGGAAGCCTTTTGGAGATTCAAGCCAGAACAACCTAGCCAATTGGGCATAGTCATCATCTACGAGTTCAAGGATCCAGAGATACCAGGCAAAGTTGTCTACCTAGATAACACGTCAGAGAAAATTTTCTTGGTAACAGAACATGATAGACATGCATATACTTGGAAGAATGAATTGATTTTCCCTCCACCAAGATCCAATGTTTCCCACGGCCTCCATGGAGTAGGGTCATCCCAAGCTCAGGAAGCCCAGAGAGAAAGAACTAGAGAGAGACCTGAGGTAAGCCTTGCACACACCGTGGGCAGGAATAGATCAGGATATGAAAATGAAAGACCTGAAAGAGAGAGACATCAAGCACATAGGCAACAAAGAGATGAACAGGATTTTCCATTGCCTAGACCCCGGGAGTACCCAAGAACCCTTAAACCCAGTCACGTGATCAAGGCAATGAAGAACTATTTCGATGGGACAGGGGATCCTTATGATCATGTGGCCGAGTACAAACAAGTGCTGAGAGCTGAACAAATTGAGGACTGGTTCACCCAGTACGAGGCATTTGGTTTGACCCTTAAAGGCACTGCCTTAGCTTGGTTTCAACCATTGAGTAGAAGCAGCTATCGCGATATAGGTCAACTGCTAGACGAATTCATTGTAGAATTTTCCAAGAGTGGTATCAGGCATAACACATCATCCCTGATCCATAGTTTCAAGCAGACACCCCAAGAAACAGTGCGACTAGCAGGTAGAAGGTTCAGAGAGTACCTAGAAAGATGCCCTGCTCCAGAGCTACCCACACCAGCCAAACAAGTGGCTTTGTTTTTAGATGGCTTACTGAGCACAAAGTTAAGATCCTATGTATACTTGAAAGATCCTAGATCCATAGAAGAGTGTGTGCGGACGTGCATAGACATAGAAGATAACTTGGGTGAGGAGTTAGGATTGTCCAAACTCTACAAAGATTCGGATAGTTCTACTAGTCATACTTCAAAGATCTCCACAGAAATAGAAGAGATAGCTGAGCAAGTTGCCAAGAAGCTGGGAGTCCAAAATAAACAAACACAGAGAGTCACTTCATTGAATCGGTGCTATACTTGCGGAGGTGACCACATGGCTAACGTATGCCCAATGCAAAACCAAAACATTAGAGAAAGGAATGCTCCATATTGCACTATTGAGAGAAAATACACAAACCACACGGCTCAAGATTGTCCCTACAATAGGCAGGCTGTTAGACAAAATTATCAGCAACCTTACCCACAAGGTAGGTATCAGAATCAATACCAACAGCCATATTATAGACCACAACAGCAGTATCAGGTACCATATAGGCCACAACCTGTCTTGGGAAACCAACCACCAGCTCCAGCCAACGTGATTCCAGTCAAGTATGCTGTGGGAGAGGAAAATCCAAATAGAGCATTGGTGCCCCTAACCCCATGGACACCAGATAATGATTCTCATGCTCATAGTTCAGACTACTCCCATGAAGGTAGTCCACATGCGTATTACACAGAGTCACCTGAGCATAGTGAGATTTACTCGTATCAATATGAGGCGCCACCTATGGAGCAAAATTGGGAGCCAGAATACTCCAATGTCATGTACACAAATCCTAACCCTAGGCCCCAGTTGAGACAAATGAGACCACAAGCCCCTAGAGGATCTTGTTTCGGATGTCATGGTGACCATTTCATTCGTGACTGTCCCCACCCACCATCTCCGAGCCAAGGACAGGCTATCACAATACAGGCTTTTTGTCCTGATTGTGGCAAAGACCATCTCCCCAGAGATTGTCCAAGAAACCCCTCTAGTGCACCCAAGATTACACCCATTAATGTGGTAGGCTTAGTGGCAGATCCAAGTTCAAGTAGTAGCAATGTGGCTCCTATACAAGCTGTCACTAGAGCACAAGCCTTAAAACAGGATAAACCAGTAGAACAATCAGAGTCGAGTGAATCGGGAGAGCCTAGTAAGAGGAAAACAAGAACATGGAAGGATACCAGAGAGAAGGCCAATCGTAAGTGGAATAAAAAGTTATCGGAACTAGAAGAAAGCTTAAAAGAAGCGAAAACAAAAATAGAAGACATTGCATCTCAAAGCCCCTCGCATGCCGAAACTCCATCCACTCCACCTCATCCCACCCCACCACCCATTGTAAATAGACCGCAACCAGGGTCTGTTCTCGCAGATCCAACCCTAGAAGGTTTGGACATGATGTTCAAGGCCTACCAGGCTCGACTTCAAGAAGGGCCTACAGCTGCAAACCTAGACAAGAGTTACCCTAGAGCAGATTTAGAGATTGAACGAATGAAAATGTGCATGAAAATGGTAGAACAAGCTCAAGCCATACTTGAGACTAGTCAAAAGTTCAATCAGACAAACTCTATCAAATCGGATTTGCATTTCCAGGGCTTACTAGAACGATTAGAGCAGTTGGTAAACAAACCACAAGTTTCTCTACCTCCACAGGCTCAACCAGTTATTGAAAGAGGAAGCTCACCACCAAGGGGAGCTTATGTTCCTAATTCCACGGATGCTGGAATACCTCCTTCTATTCAACAGTACTCTCAAGAGTTCTTGCGGGAAATACAAGAGGAGAAATGGGCCAAGGAGAAGGGTAATTCCCCTCCTATTCCTGAGATTGATGATCTTCATGATCAATTTCCCCAAGACATTCCATCTATTTACGAAGATGAAGCAGAACAAGAAGACGAAAGATTAGATTTTGAATCTAATACCTTAGAAGAACTGCCTCAATTTCCAGGCCCATGGGAATCTGAATCACTCCAGATTAGAGCTCCCACAATACTAGTAAGAAATGAAGACTCAGTGGTTCCAAGGAACACGGATGTCGTGAAGAACACTAAGGTTCAGTGTCATCTCACTGTAGAAGAGCTGCTCAAAGCAAAACCTGAGTTATGGAATCATGTGAAGGATCAGGTCCCAGAACTTGATTCCAACATGCCAAAAGCAGGCTCTAAGCAAAGGGTACTAGAGATACCTCTAGACAAAATAGGGGACATGTGTGAGGGTGAAGAAGGTAATACTTATCTTCCAATCACCTACCAAGGTTACACAACCAAAGCAATCATAGATTCAGGTGCTGGTGTTGCTATTGCGACCACCTCCTTGTGGAAGCAATGGGGCAAGCCCACATTAAGACCAACTAGAATGAAGCTTCAAATGGCTGATGGTCATTTTGAAAGACCTCTAGGATTGTTAGAAGGGATCACTCTAACCACTTGTGGTGTAGAGTTTGAGCACACATTTGCTATATGTGACTTTGAGAAAAATAATGTCTATGAGATGATCCTAGGAAGACCCTTCCTACGACAATTGCAAATAGTACAGGATTGGGGAACTAACTCCTTGTACTTACAGCACTTAGGGGTTACCACCAAGGTCAATTTGAAGGATTACACCTTCAGAGATGTACCACCCCTACAGTGGAATTCTATCCACAAAGTGAAAGAAGATTCCATCTCTGTGCATTCTGAAAGTTCACCTGATCCATCATGGCTGCATGAAGATACTCATTTGTGGATGTGCAAAGTTGCAAAGGAAGAGGAAAAACGTTTAAAGGCAAGGGAAGAAGGAACTTCACTAGGAGATAGACCAGTTAGAGACCCAGCCTACACACCGATGATCTTTCCAGATGAGGAGTTTGAGCCTCATGGCTGGCCAGAAATCTTAGCCACCATGGACATTGCTGTCAATGAGGAACAGTGGACACCTCATTGTGATGAGGAGGGTTATGATATCTCAGTGTTCATGTGTCAACCCTTGCTAGAAGAATGTGACCCTAGTGATGTCATAGAAGAAGAAGAGAATGACGATGATCTGGAGTCTATTGTGATGGATAGTTGTTTTAACTCAGAGCAGCACTATCTAGAAGATATAGGAGTGTTCACCCAAAAAGAAGAAGAACCTCTCACAAGTATTAAAACAGTAAACTCAAAGGATGGAAGTGAGAGTAGTCAAAAGAAAAAGAAAAGAAAAGCAGTGAAACAAGAAAAGGAGGAATCATTGTTTGAAGTACCAGAAAACTTCAAGAAATATGAAGTTGACGACCGCAAAATTTTGGTACGAATGCCTAAGAGAGAGGCCATCATAGGAGAATCATATGATAATAAAGAAAAGACCAAGAAGATTGTAGTGACCATTGAAGAGAACGAAGAGAGATGCACATATATAGGAGATGACCTAAGTGCAAGAGAAGAAATGGAGCTCATAGCTCTATTAAGGGAATATAGGGATGTGTTTGCATGGCACTATAGAGACTTGAAAGGGGTAGATCCAAGAATTTGCTCTCATACTATCCCCATGACTGCTGATGCTAAGCCCACCAAACAGAAGCCCTACACATATAATGATACCTATGCAGCCAAAATCAAAGAAGAAATTGATAGGTTGATTGAGGCTGGATTCATCTATGAGATTGAGCATACCGAATGGGTGTCCCCCATTGTTGTGGTACCCAAGAAGAACGGGAAGTTGCGAGTGTGTATTAACCTTAAAAAAGTTAATGCCGCTACGATTAGAGATAGTTATCCACTTCCAATCACAGAACACCTATTGGAGCGTGTTGCAGGCAAGGAAGTTTATAGCTTCCTTGATGGATTTTCAGGTTACAATCAAGTAGCCATTGCCCCAGAAGATCAACACAAAACAGCTTTTGCTACAGAGTGGGGAATCTTTGCATTTCGGGTGATGCCATTTGGGCTCACCAATGCACCTGCAACATTCCAAAGGCTCATGTGTCATGTCTTCAAAGAGTTCTTGCGAAAGAGCTTAGAAGTGTATGTGGATGATTTATGTGCTCATTCCCAAGAAAGAAGGGTTCACATCCCTGAGCTCAGACAAATCTTCAACAAGTGTAGAGAATATCGAGTGTGTCTAAACCCAGAAAAGTGTGTGTTTATGGTGCGTCAAGGTAAAATCCTCGGTCATATTGTTTCTAAGAATGGAATCTCAACGGATGAAGATAAGGTACGAGCCATAGCGGAGTTGCCAAGGCCAAGGAATGTTAAAGAGGTACAAGCCTTTATGGGCCATTGTGGATATTACCGTAGGTTTATCCACATGTACGCGATCATAGCTAGACCCCTTTATGCCTTGTTGTCTAATTTTGAGTGGAACGACGAATGCGAGAATTCTTTCAATGAACTGAAGAAACGTTTGTGCACAGCACCAATATTGACCACTCCTGATTGGAATAAGCCATTCCATGTCCATGTGGATGCATCCAATCATGCCATAGGATGTGTGCTAGCACAACCCACAAGTGAAGGGAATTTAGATTTGCCCATAGCATATGCTAGTAGACAACTAAACCCAGCCGAAAGAAATTATACCACAACCGAGCGAGAAGGGTTAGGCATGGTATATGCTGTAAAGAAGTTTAGACACTATTTATTGGCCAACAAGTTCAAGTTTTTCACTGATCATCAAGCTTTGTTATATTTGGTCAATAAACCTTGCAATACTGGACGCTTAGTAAGATGGTTCCTCTTACTAATGGAGTATGACTTTGAAGTTGTTGTCAGGAAAGGTAGAACCCACCTTCGGGCAGATCACCTTTCTCGCATTACTTCAGGAGAGTCACCACAAGGAGTGTCTGATGAACTACCTGATGCTTATCTGTTCAATTTGGAAGTTGTTCCTAAATGGGCAAATAAGTTGGTACCAGTCCTAACCTTCGGCCCTCCAAATAAGAATGTGAAAACATCACAAGAAGAAATTGTAAAATCACAAAAATATCACATATTGGCAGGAAGCATGTACAAACAAGATACTGAGGGTGTTTTAGCTTGCTGTGTCGAGGATGATGAACATAGTAGTTGGTTGCAGCAAGCTCATGAGGGATTGCTAGGAGATCACTATTCTAAACAACGAACATTGCAGAATTTGAAACGTTTAGGAGTGTATTGGCCTAGCATGGACAAAGAAATACATGAGTGGATCAAGAATTGTCCAATGTGCAGAGAGAGACCACCAGTGGAGCATGCGACCCTTTATCAAGTATCATTAATTCCAGATTGGAGTGCTCCATTGGTAGAGTTTATGAGATCGAGAAGATTACCCAAAGAGGCCAGTCTAGCAAGAAGACGAAATATGGAGCAAGAGGCTCAAGGCTATGCCTTAGTAGGAGAGAACCTATACCGAAGAGGTAAAGATGGTTACTTAAGACTGTGCGTTCATGAATCAGACTATTTAAGGGTCTTAGAGACTGCACACAGTGGTGTTGCAGGTGGACATTTTGGTCCTGACCGAGTGATTAAGACCATTCTGTTCTCAGGACTTTGGTGGCCCACTCTTCATATGGATGCACATACCTATGTGAAGAAATGTGACACATGCCAACATGCACAATATCCAGTGAGAAAAGACGAGATGCCCTTGAGGCCAATGATGGGAGGACGTGCATTTTCGAAGTGGGGCATAGACTTCATAGGTCCTATTAACCCCCCAGCTAGAAACTCCCATGCAGAGTACATCATTGTAGCCACAGATTACCTTACAAAGTGGGTAGAAGTCAAAGCCACAACAAAGAATGATGCTCAGACTACGGCTAAGTTCTTATTCGAGAATGTGTTCACGAGATATGGACTACCAATAGAGTTGGTGAGCGATAGAGGCACACACTTCTTGAATGAAGTCATTGAAAATCTTCTCCAAGAATTCTTGGTGATACATAAGAAATCCGCCCCCTATCATCCACAAGCCAGCGGACAAGCCGAGAGTACCAATAAGATCCTCTGTAACGTATTGACAAAACTGGTGAATAATAAACGCTCTGATTGGGACAAACAACTTCATCATGCTGTTTGGGCTTATCGAGTTGCCTACAAAACGGTACTCAACGCCACCCCATTTCAGATGGTCTTCGGACAGAACGCTGTGCTACCATTAGATTTCTTAATCCCTGCCTTAAAAGTAGCACAAGAGTATGAGTGGAATGGGCATGAATTGTCCTCTAGGATCTTTGATCTCGAACGCTTGGGTGAAACGAGGCTACGAGCGGCAGCAGGCATCTACGCTGCAAAGAAGAGGCAAAAGGCATACTTTGATGCACACATCAAGGATAAGGGATTGAAAGAGGGAGATCTAGTGTTGGTATACACACTAAAACAACATGCCCGTAAGTTGGAAAAAAGAGGATATGGACCCATGATCATTAATAGAATTTCCACTAGTGGTGCAGTTCAGTTGGCCACTCTAGAAGGAGATATCTTGCCAAACTATATTAGTGGCTGTAGAGTCAAGCTATATCAAGAACCTCTTACTGAGGATATGCTAATGAGACTCAACACTGCGAAGAAGCGAAAAGAAGAAGAGTTAAGAGTGAGAGAAGAAGCACAGGTAGAGGCCAGAGAGCGTATTAGGCGAAATAAGTTAAGGTGATTAGGCCTAGATGTCAACTCAAAAGCCCCAAAATATCACATGGATATGTGTCAAAAGTCAGGCATTGCGACTTCTCAGGTCATTGACCGAAGACCCTTTGTGACCATAGAGATAGGACAAGGGAAGGGTGCAAGGACGGTGAAAGCATTGATTGACTCAGGTGCAGCAAGTAGTGCAGTTAAACTTTCCTACTGCCAAGACTTGGGGTTGAACATCAATCCCATAGAAGCTTATCTCATAGGATTGGGAGGTGTGGAAACCCCTTGTTTGGGCGAGGTGGAACTTCCCATCTACCTTCAAGATGTTCCAATGAAAGTCAAAGCGCTAGTATGTCAAGATGAGAACCTTACAGAACCACTTGTCTTGGGTCAAGATTGGATCTATGACCATGCAGTTAACTTAAACCTAAGAAGTCAAATTCTTCAACTTTGGGTACATGAACAATGCATTACATTAGAATTAGAGAACTGCATGCTCCTAGATCATGGCACCACACACTCTCTTAGTTCTTCCAAGACTAATCATAGGAAAGAAGATGTTGTATGTGTCAAAAGCTCTATGATGCAGAAGGAGTCGATCGTGGAAGACCAGGTTCGAAGGCGGGTGGATCTTTCTTCTTCTCCAAAGACTCAAGTAGCCACAGTAGTGAGCCCACCACACAAGCAAACACAACCGTTCACGACAACTGCTACATCAAATAGAAAGACACCATTCGATAAAAAAGCGGTTCCGGGCATGAAGCAGATCTGGGTACGCAAAGGAGAGCAACCACCAGCCTTACCCCCACAAATCCCATCCATGCACACTAACCAGGCCAGAAGACGAAGGAAGCAGCTCAGACAAGCTCCATCACAAGATATCCAACAAGTTTGGGTGCCTAAGAAGTTAGCTGCAGCTCAACAAGGGCAATTACAGATGTGGGTACCTAAGAAGATCCTACACCCACAACAACCTTTGTTCTCCCACATGCAAAAGGTTTCAACAAAGAAGCCAAAAAGAGAAAAGGGTAAGAACCACGTACAGAGACCAAAGGAAGATCAAATCAGCTCTTCAACATTAGTAGGAAGACATGCAAAAAGGATATGGGTTTGGAAGCCAAAAGTGCAAGTAGCCTCCACCGAACCAAAGCATCAGCCACACTGGATACCACAGTTCAGAAAGCATCCAAAGAGAAAGACGCCTGAAGTGACCTCTACAGTGCCAAATGATGTTCTAAAATGGACTCCAATAAGGAGGATCACATCAGTTCGAAACTCAATGGATACCTCCACCAAGGTCGGCATCAACCTCCACAAATAACATCGAAAGCCTCGAACGAGCAACAACCATGTGCTCCTTGCACAACCCTGTCTTTTGCACCATTTAGGTCATGCATTTCCAAAGTATGCAGTAATATAGGGCCACATTACACGGCCGTGCATAGACACACTTGAGAATCCCATGCACAAGAGCACAGTGACATATGTCGAACATTTCTATTGATACTAACTTTTGTCTTCTTGTTTTGTGATATTGTTCCAAAAAAAAAAAAAAAAAAAAAAAAAAAAAAAAAAAACGAGGAAGCACTTGTTCCCAGGTTTTGCTCATGGAACATGAATGAGTCATGCTTAGTTGAAGATTGAACCATCGATTACTGGGCATTTATCAGTTTGGATAGAAGTGTGTCTTGGCTAGCAGATGATTTAATTGCTGCCTTATCTCATAGATGTCAAGAACTTAGCATGAGCAGGGCATCCACAACTATGGTTTCCTCTTACTATAGTAGGAGTGAAGAGCTTGAAGGTCCACAACTTGAGTGATGCTTAACTACTGTATGTACAAGAGCATCCAAGGAGATATCTGCAAGGGATAGTTCTGGAGGAGAGGGGATCTGCCATTCAAAAGATCTCATCAGTGGACCATCAACAATGGTCCATCCCAAACGCCAAGTGTACAACATGAAGAGATGAACATCCATCGACCTTCCCCATGGTAAGCATCTTTACTTTGAAAACATCATAGCCATAATAGCGTAGGAAACCTCTTCGTCGGCATACCCTTGAGCACTTAGCTCAAGAGCCCCAATTTTTGCACCATTCTTCTTCCAATGCATTTCCCAAGTAAACATTCATAGGGCTACATTACAAGGCCGTGCACAAGGCACATATTTTCCTCAACCCATGCACGAACACACTTACCCATCACTCAATATGGGTTATGAGCACTTGGCATGACTACTATGAAGATCAACTTTGGAAGATCTAGAAAACATCAACGGAGACTCACAACGACACAGTCATGCTGGCATACAAGGCAGAAGCACATACCAAGAGACTACAACCTGCAAAGACTCACAGTGATAGATGAAGAACGTCGGACGACTTGTGTTCATACAGAAGGGACACTCCCTCTCAAGGCACTACTTGGAACAACCACTACAACAAGGGTCTGTCAGGGACGACAGACTCGAGAGGGGGGGGGAGTGTTGAAGCTCAAGGTCAAGGACAAAGCATGGAAGCACATCAAAGAAGTGGACATAGAAGAAGAGAGAGCAAGTAGGGAGCTCCAAGAAGTGTATGTCAAATTTTCAGAAGAATCCCCTACAAAAATAGTGATTTTCATCACTAGAAACCATTGTAAATACCATTATCTATTTTTAGTAACTCCATTTTGTTCAAGCCGAGGAGTCCTCGAGCTTGAGGAGTATTAGAAGTACCATCGTACCAATTTTCATAATTTTTAGACTTCGTTTGAGCCCTCAAATAAGCCCTGGAACCTAATTTTTAACTAGGCCGGACACTAGGTCTGGACAGGGCCAAAACTAGTCAAAAAACTATAAAAAGAGCTAGAGAGCTCATTTTTGAGGTTAGCTTGTTAGAGAATAGAACTTTTGTAAGAGAACTCTTTTGCAATCTAAGCTTTCCATTGTTCCTCTCTTTGATCTTACTTTGTGCGCGTGTGTGTGTATGTGTGTGCATGTTTGTGTGCTTTCACTCACGCACTTGTGCCTTCACTTGCTCGTGGTCTTCATACCGGTCCTCACGTCTCCGCGGATTGACAAGTAAAGGAGGTGGTGCTTACGCTTGAGCTACAAGGTACAAAACAATAAGCAGTGCCAGGATTGGTTGAATTACCCCTATTTTAAGCCACCCATCGAGTTACCAATTGTTGGCTACATGATGGCTACAATTCGCCACAGGCTCCCTAGACTAAAGCATATGGATGATATAGCGGCGCACATGACTGTCAAAATCTTTGACATGATGCAAATGGTTTTTAAAGTCTTCTGACGCGTCAAGGCACCTCATGTAAACACCCCGGGCTTTGAGCATGGCAATTTTGATCTGGTATATGATATGAGTACAACGCCATCGCTACGGGTGTGTTATGCCTGGCATTGCAGAATAAAATACCTACCGGCGTGCTACAAGCAGACTTTCGAAGAGATATTCACAACCGGCTTCTGGGAATACCATTCAGAGGTATTCATAAGCAGGCCTACACATTTATTACACTTATTTGCCTGTGAACGAATGGTCTATTCCACACACTATAACCTCCCCCCATCAGATGAACCACAACCAATAGATTGGGAGAAACTCGAGGCCGATCTGGCCCGAGGCATTCGTATTTCCGAGCACACCCTCGCTCAAGACCTCCTACAGAACTATATCCGGCCGACCTCACAACCAGGTTCTGTCAGGGACGACAGAAGCGAGAGGGAGGGGGGTGTTGGAAGCAGCCAGAGGCATAGAAGACGCGGAAGCATGTAACGACAGAGCAGGGAGCCAGTGGAATCTTTTTTCAAAGAATCATGTTCTAAAAATACATTTCAAAAACCTCCAAGAGTGATTTTTATCACTAATGTAACATATGTAACATAGAAAAACCCTTTTCTTAATTTCTAGCTCCATTTTGTGCAAGCTGAGGAGTCCTCAAGCTTGAGGAGCTTAGGTAGAATGAGCGTATCAATTTTCATTATTTTTAGACACCGTTTACCCTTTCAAATAGCATCTAGGACCTATTTTTTAACTATGCCGGTCACTAGATGTGAAACCGGTCAAAACTAGTCTAGAAACTATAAAAAGAGCTAGAGAGCTCATTTTTAGGTTAGCTTGTTGGATAGTGTGAGCTTAGACTTATTTTGAGCTTGTAAGAGTGTTCTTGAGTAATAGAGTTAATTTCTCACCTTCCATTGTGTCTTGCTTGTCTCTTCGTAGTGTGTGTGTATGTGTGTGTGCATCTTTGTGCTTCTCACCTTCACTCTCACTTCATCTCACATTCACGATCTTCATTTCACTCCTATCTCTTCCGGGGATTGACAATTAAGGAGGTGAAGCTTCTTAACGTGGTACTTACCATTGTGCTAGAGCAACAGGTTGTACCTTCATCTTTAATCTTCTTATTTTTTCCTTTCTCTTTAGACTTGCCTTTATCTGTGTATGGGGCAGAAGAGTTATTACCTCTTGATGAGTCTCCATTCTTGTTGAGCTTGGCTTCATGGGTAAAGAGTTTCCCCATGAGTGTGGTAAGATCTAGAATCTCCATGTCCATGTACAAGTCCATGGTAGTTGTGAAGCTCTCCCATTTGTCATCTGCCTTAATGCCATTGATTACTTGTCTCACAGTCTGCTCCTCTTCAATCTCTTCTCCTATGATTGACGATTGATCATCTACATCCTTGATTTTGGTCACATACTCTGCGATGCCTTGCTTGGGTTGCTTCCTTTGAGTGGTAAACTCAATCCACAATTGGTTCTTCCTAGCCCTTATGTTGGAAGAGAAATATGAAGACAATGTTTCCCAAGTCTCTTGGGATGTCTCATAGTTCTAATATGTGGAAGAAGAAAATAAGAGATTGAGTTAAGTAATTATGACCTTGCCACTACATCTTTTGCACACCATGAATTGAGTCTTTCATGCTCCTCTCTTGTAGGTTGTCCTTTTCTTCTGAAAATGGGTATCTCCTCATCTCCTCAGATGTATCCATAGAGACTCCTTCCTTGCAAGTATGTCTTCATCCTCAATTACCATGCTTGATAGTTCTTCCTATCTAATTTTTTCAATGAAATAACAAAAAACATTTCCCATTTTACCTTAGTTAAGCTCTGATACCACTGGTGGGAAAGATGGATGGACACTCCAAAAAATGAGTAGGTACTTCTAATCTCTGCTTTGTACGAGCCCCTTGTTGCTTCAGATTTGTGTTGTAGGCCCTCTTAGGTTTCCAATGACACTAAATAAGTGCCTATGTACTTTGGAAATGCTGTGAGTAATGTTTGGTACAAAATAGACTACTCCCAAGTTCACAATCTAATGAGAACCTTCTATTTTGGTTCACACACCTGCTGCTTGTTAAGCTCAGTGCTTCTAGTATAGTAGGAATAAGAAAACTTCCTTTTGGAGATATTAAATTAGCTTAATAATATAATTATTCCAAGTGAAATCACTTGAAATGGTTGACCATGCATAGAGCAATCAATTTAGCAAGTATAGCATTACCCTCGATTTTTTAGGACCTCTACAGAGATTTACTAAAAGGAATGTCTTCACAATTTTTCAGAATGTAGAGGACTTAGAGATGATTCCAATAAGCTATAGAACATTGAAAATGGTGAAGGAATGACTGTGATATGAGCAATACAAAATGACATTTCTGAGTGATAGTAACAAAGAGATCACTAAATATAATGAATGATCTATTGTATTATTAAAAAATAGTGTACATGATCATTGGCAAGATAATCAAATGCCCAATGATGGATAGAAGTGTAGGCTATGATGTGAGCCTCACGCTCTTACAATATGATCAGCTAATGCCTCGGAATTGGAGTGATCTCTTACCACGAGTTTTTACATTCATCTTTTATAGATGTTCTATTCAAAATTTTAATTTGAGTTCAACTTTGGCTCTCACTAAAACGTGATCCACTAATCTAGGAGATACTCTCTTTAAGAATTTGTGGCTTAACAATCCATCTAAATCCACAAGTTTAGCCTCTTTTACAAATATTCCTTTAAGTCAATTTGACTCTTACAAATGGTAAAAGATAGAGGGACTCATAGCAATGGTTCCCATGGAACTTCAATTATTCCTCATAAGATCTTCTCATGCCTAGCCAAGTGTGTAGGCTTGGCATTTGCACCAACATCAAGTTTAGAAAAGGCATCCCTTCTTTCAAGGCCAGTTGGCCTCATCTAGATATGTCTCTGTTCTACTAGTTAACAAGCTGGACGTCTGCATTCACAAACCTGTTAAGATTGAGGACGTTGCTACATACATGTGGAAGAACTTCAAGAAAAATTAAGAATCCATCTCTTGCATTATTGGGAAGCTCAATAAAAGTTGGCAACTAAATTGTACTATCTCTCAGTGGATTTATAAGTTTAAAGAACTTTGGGCTTCAATGGCTCAATATTCACAAAGGTTTATGGATACCCTACAACAGATCGATGGTCTACCAAGGTTTTTACCAAGGAAAATGAACGCGACTTTATTTGCCATGATGCCGGTGTAAAGGTCGGTGTGCGCATCGGTATATGCGTCGGTATATGTGTCGGTATATGCGTCGATATATGCGTCGGTATTACCGACGCCCATACCGGCGCATATACCGAGGCTTGTGCTGGACATACCATCACCTATACCGTCGCCTACCGGGTGTACCGACAGTTATTCCGATGACACTACTAGGAGTACCGTCACGTATACCGACAACCATACCTGCAAAATTTTTTTTTGGGTACAATGTTTTGTCTTTTGCTACAGCAACATTACCATGATGTTGCTTAACAAAAGACAATACACTCTGCCCAAAAAAAACCGAGTACATGTGATGTGTACTCTAATGACAACCGAAATATGATTTCATGAAACAGAGTATTATTGGACACAAAAGAGATAATCAGAATGAACTATGAACCATGTACAAAAAAAGTTATATATTTCAATAATGAAGCATGTACAAGAGTGTGGCAAACCACTATCATATATGACGCTTTTACAAAATGTGGCAAAGCAATGTATTGTTTGCCATATGAAAATCAAATACAAAATATTGGTCTTCCACTACCATACACATGCAAAGAACGTTCCATATCAACAGTCCTGCAACAAAGAACATTAATGGAATGAGATAAATTCACATGAAAATTACAAACAACAAGTAAAAACCAAGTTTATAAATTAATTACCTCATCGCAAATGCTCCCATGAAACCACCGCACCGTGTCCCTCCAAGTCCTGCAATAGTGTAGTCAACCCATGACTATATCCGTAAGACTCCTCCGTTCATGTTGGAGGACGACCCATTGCCAGCTCCTGAAACAAATATAAAAAGATTAGAGAAACATACATGAGAAATTTAACACAAATAAATTCAATAAATGAAATGGTACTTAGAAACTCATGACGCATCGTGTCATATCCGTCACTGCCCCAATGTGACGGTCCAATTGTATCTAAACGTGTGGCTGTGGCATTTCGCTGCTGGCAAGATTGATCTGGAGTCTGCTGCTGCTCGTCATGAACCATGTCCCACTCCTCAGCATCTAACCATACAGGCTTTGGTAAGCCTTCTCTGAAAGCATCACGAGCCTCGGATCGTCGATGGGACATGACCTCACGTGCGGTGTGCACAATCCACTCTGAACTGACAATAGACTGTCCATCTGCTGGTCGGAACTCCTAGTAAAACATTTGTGTGATATAATTCTTCCGATCTTTATCCTATTCACTCCATTTCAGCATGATGGAGTGTCCAAACTGGATGGAGCAAAGCTGCCGTATGCGTGCATGCATTCCTTTGCCAGCCACATCCATCACCGAAGCTCCATCTCGGATACTATCCACCTTGGAGTCATCATGGTCATGAGCACCCCAAGGTGTATGTGGTGTTCCACGTGGTGTACTGCGTGGCGTACCTACATCTGAGGTACTCGTCCTAGGAGTAGAAGCGGGCAACACAATGTCCGTCGCACTGCCTCCACAAGAACTGCCTCCTGCGCCTCCAGACCTACCTGTAGATCCACTCTTAGAACCTCCTGCTCGAGAGCGTGACCTCGATCTACGAGACGGGCTACAACCTGTATCGCACTGAGGTGTCGAATGCACATGTCTACTAGTAGACCCAGTAGGAGATGGCTACAAAGATGGTCGTGGTGGAGTCACAAAGCTAGGAGACATACCTCCTATGGGAGTAGCACCACTCGCAGGAGTGACACCGGCAGGAGTGACACCGGCGGGAGTGACACCGGCGGGAGTGAGGCCAGCAGGAGTGAGGCATGTAGGAGTAAGGCCGCCAGGAGTGAGGCCGGGAGGAGTGCTACCACGAGCGATCCAATACTGTGATGCAACGGCCATATACGCAGGAGGAACCTAAGAGATGAACTCCAAAAACTCCTCCTCTGTCATGGAATGTGGAGTGACTAGAGGACTGTCTCCCATCGTGCTCTGTAATAAAAGAACTCAAATAATTAGCATGCGATAAGAAAAGTAATATAGAGAATAAACAAAAAAAAAATTAGTATGTACAAGTGTTTTATTCAAAAGTCCTCTATTCTAGCATCCTCTTGAAGATCCGATGCACCGAGAATATCTATCTCTATATTGATGGCTTCTAAATCGCTTCCTATGTTGGTTTCCTCCTGATCGTCGTCTATTGCTTCATCTTCTCAAACAATGACGTCTTCTTCAATGACCTCTTCTTCTCAAACAGTGATCTCTTCCTCCTCTACTATCGAATGAATCTCTGAGTCCACTAGAGATGGACTTTCTTCTACATCTATGTTTTCAGAAATTTGTCTACTACGTGGAGCGACTTGTAAAACAAATAGCCACTCTCGGTCTTTTGAATCTGTTATAAAAACAACTTGCTCACAGTGTTCGGGAAGTACAAATGTATCCCTTTCATCTGTCCATAATCTTGTGGAGTCGACTTGAAGCAAACCGCTCTTATCCCGTCTCACTGTTGCGTTTCTTCCACACGTGACTACTTTGAACCATTTCACATCAAAAACAAAGTAATCAAACTTTTTGAAAGATAGTTTCAAGATGTCTTCAATCACACCACAATAATTTAACTCGCCTTCTAGAGCATTATCATCTCTTGCACTCGCTCTACTTTTGTGCAAAAAATTCACCATCACTCCACTATCAAAAGTAGATCTATTTTGATGGATTCGTGCGATTCGAAAGTGTCGTCCATGAAACCATAGTGCACCGTATTTAATATACTCCCACTCACATCCTTTTGCGAGTTCTTCTTCCACAAGTGGTGCAAGATATACATCCATGTTTTTTACCTTATACTTACCTGGTACAATAAGAGATAATAATAAATGACCTTTCTTTGTGGCAAACCATGGTGGGATATTATAATTGACCAAACATACAGGCCATGTGCTCCATGAAGAACTGCGTAATCCAAATGGATTCACTCAATCCATAGCTAGGCCTAGACGTATGGACCGAGGCTGACTAGCAAACTCTGGCCACTTACTATCTATGTGCTTCCAAGCATCAGAGTCAGCTAGCACTCGCATTACATTATCTGTAGACCTGCTCTTTGTATGCCATGACATCAACTCAGCTATAGATTTGCATCTAAGCATGTTCTTAATTCGTGGAATGATAGGAAAGTGGCGAAGAACCTTTGCGGGGATTGCTTCGCCTACAACGTCTTCTCTAAATCTATTTGCTCCACACTTTGGACATACATGGAGATGCTCATACTCATTCCGAAAGAGAATGCAATCATTCAGACAAGCATGAATTTTAGTATAATCCATTCCAATGGACTGTAAAAGTTTTTTCGCATCTCCACGTGTTGGAGGCATGTCATTGCCCTTTGGCAAAAATTGATCTTTAAGAAGCCTGCAATAAGCAATTAAAATGATATTAGTAAATGAAGTTATTGTGATACAACAATGAAAGCCAATTTGTTCTCCACTTACCTAAACAATTCAGTGACACTACTATCTGACCATCCATAAATGGATTGCAGATTGAGCATCGCGACTGAAGCACGTAGTACAGATATCTTTGCTCCATTGTAAAGTGGTAAACGAGCTAATCTTTGCATGTTTTCATATTCTTCATCGACTTCGGATCGTGGAATTTCTGTTGTGTCCATGAAACTCTCGACACCTTCTTCACCATCATGATCTTCGTCCATCTCATAAAATGCTTCAAGCATCTCTTCCACATGTTCATTCTATGTATATTATTAGTGCTTGCTTGTACGTCTAAGTCCTTTTTTGCTCTCTTTAATTTTGTCCACGAGAGATTACCGATGCAATGTGGTTTGGGTCCATCTGCTCACCTGGGGGACCATGCGAATGATAGCGTAGGTTTTCCAGTCGACTCCTATCAAAGGATCCATACTCTCTAACATGTGCAGTACAAATCCATCGTTTCCGATAAATTTGATACTTGCACTGTGTGCAAGGACATGCCATTCTCTCTTCAGGATCCAAAGAAGCCATCTGCTACAATATGGACATTTTAGAACATTTGTTTTTTTATTAATCCTAAAAATCTAACTCTTAAAGACTTAAATATGAAATACTAAACCTAAATACTTAAATACCTAAAAAAACTTAAACCCTAATTTTAAAACCCTAATCTATATAGCTATCCTATTTTATCTATATATTTGGATTTTTCTTGATTGATCCTATTTTATATTTATATTTATTTATTTATTCAGATTTTTTTCCTCTTAATTGAGTTATATGTATGCCTAAACCGTAAAACCCTAATTTTAAAGATCTAGTCCTAAATTATGTATATTTCTATACACGTGTATATACATGTATATATGTATTATATGTGTATGTGTATGTGTGTTTATATGTTATGTAGGTGTTAAAACCTTAAAAACCTAATCCAAATGACCTAGACCTAAAACATGTATATATATGCATGCATGTGTATATATATGTGTATATGTATATATATATACATATATATATATATATATATATATACATACATATATATATATATATATATATATATATATATATATATATATATATATATATATATATATATATATATATATATATATATATATATATATATATATATATATATATATATATATATATATGTGTGTGTGTGTGTGTGTGTGTGTGTGTGTGTGTGTGTGTGTTCAAATTTTTTCCTTAATCCTATTTTTATATATTTAATTATAAATATTTAATTAAATTTTCTAAAACACTAGTTCTTTTTGTATTTATTTATCTATATAATTATCCTATTTTATATATATATATATATAATTATATATTCAGATTTTTTCATTACGTAATCCTATTTTTATATATTTAATTTTATATATTTTAATTATATATATTTAATTAAATTATTTAAAACACTAGTTCTTTTTATATTTATTTATGTATAAAATTATCTTATTATTTATTTATATATTCAGATTTTTTCCTTACGGAATCCTATTTTTATATATTTAATTTTATATATTTAATTAAATTATTTAAAACAATAGTTCTTTTTATATTTATTTATGTATATAATTATCTTATTATATATATATATATTTATTTATATATTCAGATTTTTTTCCTTACGGAATCCTAATTTTATATATTTAATTGAAACCCTAATCTTAAAATTCTAGATCTAAAATATGTATATTATTGTATGCATGTGTATCTACATGTATATATGTATTATATGTGTATGTGTATGTGTGTATATATGTTATGTAGGTGTTAAAACCCTAAAACCCTAATCTTAAAGATTTAGACTTAAATCAAAATACTAAAACCTAAATACTTAACCACCAATAAAAATCTAAACCCCTAATCCTAAAACCCTAATCATATTTTATATATATATTTATTTATATATTCAGATGTTTTATCTTATTTTTCTCTATATTTTTTCTTAATATAAATATAATTGAGGTATATGTATGTCTAAACTCTAAAACCCTAATCTTAAAGATCTAGATCTAAAATATGTATATATCTGTATACATGTGTATATACATGTATATATGTATTATATGTGCATGTGTATGTGTGCATATATGTTATGTAGGTGTTAAAACCCTAAAACCCTAATCTTAAAGATTTAAATCTAAAATATGTATATTTTTGTATGCATGTGTATCTACATGTATGTATGTATTATATGTAAATGTGTGTTTGTGTATATATGTTATCTACGTATTAAAACCCTAAAACCCTAATCAGAAAGACTTAGACTTAAATCTGAAATACTAAAAGCTAAATATTTAAACACCTATAAATCTAAACCCCTAATCCTAAAACCCTAATCATATTATATATATATTTATTTATTTATATATATATTCAGATTTTTTTTCTTATTTTTCTTTATATTTTTTCTTAATATAAATATAATTGAGTGATATGTATGCCTAAACCCTAAAACCCTAATCTTAAATATCTAGACCTAAAATATGTATATTTCTATATACATGTGTATATACATGTGTATATACATGTGTATATACATGTATATATATATTATATGTGTATGTGTATGTATGTGTAAATAGCGTAAAAACCCTAATCCTATTTTTATATATTTGATGTAAAAAAAAAAACTTCAAAATAAAAATAGGATTATATGTGTGTATGTATGCATGTGTGTATATATGTGTGTGTATGTATGCACGTGTACATGTGTGCGTGTGTATGTATGCATGTGTGTGTGTGTATGTATGCATGTGTATACAATTGTTGTGTATGTGTGTGTATGTAGGCATGCATGTGTGTGCATGTGTGTGTACGTGTGTGTATGTATGCATGCATGTGTGTGTACATGTATGCATGTGTATACATGTGTGTGTATGTGTATGTGTGTGTATGTATACATGCATGTGTGTATATGTGTGTATGTATGCATGTGTGTATATATGTGTGTTATATGTATGCATGTGTACATATGTGTCTGTATGTATGCATGTGCATACATGTGTGTGTATGTGTATGTGTGTGTATGTATGCATGCATGTGCATACATGTGTATGTATGTGTGTATGCATGTGTGTGTATGTGTATATGTGTGTATGCATGCATGTGTGTATATGTGTGTGTGTGTGAATGTATATGTGTGTATATATGTATGTGTGTATATGTGTGTGTGTATGTGTATGTATGCATGTGTATATATGTGTGTGTATGTATGTGTGTATGCATGTGTGTGTGTATGGATGTGTGTATATGTGTATATGTGTGTATGCATGCATGTGTGTATATGTGTGTGTATGTATGCATGCATGTGTGTATATGTGTGTGTATGTATGCATGCATGTGTGTATATGTCTCTATATATGTGTGTGTATGTATGTGTGTATATGTGTGTGTGTATGTGTATGTATGCATATGTGTATATATGTGTGTGTATGTATGTGTGTATGCATGTGTGTGTATGTATGCATGTGTGTAAATTTATGTGTGTGTATGCATGCATGTGTGTATATGTGTGTATGTAAGCATGCATGTGTGTATAGGTGTGTGTATGTAAGCATGCATGTGTGTACATGTATGTGTGTATGTATGCATGTGTGTACATGTATGTGTGTATGTATGCATGTGTGTACATGTATGTGTGTATGTATGCATGTGTAAATGTGTAAATGTGTGTGTATGTATGCTCTATTTTCCTATCTCTATCTTCCTTTCTTTCATTATTCTTTATCTCTCTCTCTCTCTCTCTCTCTCTCTCTCTTTCTCTCTCTCCTTCTCTCTCTATCAATAGAGAATAAAACAATCACTTACAAGTATGTATCTCTTTTGGATCGTTGTCCTCAAAGCGTAATGTATGTCGTCTATCGTCCAATTCCAAACAATCGATGCCAAAGAACTTCTGCAAAATCAAAGAAAAGAGAAATTATAAAACCTAAAGCATAGACAAACACAAATGCTAACAGTATGCGCAACACTTAGCAAGATGTGAGATCTAAGCCAAGAGAGAGTGTGTGTGTGTAGAGAGAGAGATCTGTGTGTGTGTGTGCACAAGACAATGCAGGTCGCAATTCGGCTCATGCGTGCAAGTTCGACAGAAGACCAACAGTACTCAAACATGCGCAAAAATGTGAAGTTTTGCTCTCGGGTTCGTGGTATGTTTAAAACTCGCCGCCGGTATAGGCGTCGATATGGGCGTCGGTATACGCATCCGTAATTCCCAGTAAATTACCGACGCTTATACCGATGCCCATCCCGATGCCTATACCAATGCATATACGGACGCATATACTGGCGACTGTGGGCCACACCGACGATCCGTTTAAAATGGTCATACCAACGGTCACTTGACCGTCGGTATCTCCAAGTGACATGTCTATGGCTGAATCTATCTAATTTTTGGGTGGGCACGTGCCTGCAGCACAGAGTGTACCTACTCTGTTAATTTTAATCTTCTTGTTTTATTAAAAAAAATACACACTTAGAAATAGAACCTTGTAAGGTAGAGGCACCCATCATGAGAATCTCATGGACATGTCCAGCCAAGACTTGAACTCAAGATTTCTTCCCACAGCTTCAAGGCATTAGCCACTAGGCAACACTCATGGAGCCTTGTGCTCAGGGTCTAAAATTGACAGACATTTTGCCTGTCAAAACAGGTGTTTTTTGAAACTTCTTGTCAAATGACAAGCTCTGATTGGTAATTTGCTTGTCATTTTTCATAGATCTGTATATATATTATATGTATATGCCTTGTATAAACATGTTAAAATTTCTATAAACATGTTAAAATTTCTCTTGTGAAAGGTAGAAGATAAATTTTGCGTGTCAGATGACATTTTATCTTGGCCGTGAGATTTAGGCCCTGCAAGTTGTGATTGTGTCTTGCGTTACTAATAATATACTGTGGCACGACAAAGTCGATATGTAAAGTTGCAGTGATGCGCCTCTCACGGTGCTAATGAACAGTGTTGTATTTTTTTTTTTTTTGACAGAACAAAGAAAAATTTATATTAATGGTGGCCTAGTACATTGTGCCCTGGGCAGGAGACACCTGTCCCAAAGGGCAAATAAGCAACATACCAACACTTATACAAGAGAACTGAACAGAATACAGAATCTTGGGCAGGAGGCACCAAGCCCAGAGGCTAGTCTACAGGGAACCATACATGGCAAGCCTCTTGCAAGAGTATTGTTCACCTAATAACTTCTTCCAACTAGAAGGCTTATTGTCAGTCAGAGTCTTGTAAACATCATAATTTGTAAAAGGGGCATTTCTGATTCTCCTAATACAAGACAAGGAAGCACTTTTCAAAATTACATGGAGAGACATGAGAAAGTTTCTCCTCTTTCTTCCAAAGGTAGCCTCATTCCTGCTGAGCCAAATATTCCAGAGAATATGACCCCTCCAGATGTTCCACAACAGAATGTCCAAGTGTCTGCAGCAACCAAGAATTACTTCCATTTTGGAGAGATGGGGGAGACCATTAGCTTGCAGGTATTTTTCCACAGGAGACCAAAAATTTTTTGCATGTTGACAATCAAAAAACAGGTGTGAAACATCCTCCACAAGGCCACAAAAGATACAGGTGCCACCATTAGCATAAATTTTCCTGACTTTTTGACCAATCCAAAGTCCATGGTGCAGCATCATCCATTGGAGAAAGGAATGTTTGCTGCAATCAGGGAAAGCCCACAGTGTTTTAAATCTGTAAGTCCATTGGTGAGTGGACCAATTCACCTGCCACCTAGTATTGAGCTTGTTCAGGATTTGAGTAGCAGACCCTTTGTCTTTCTTGAAGAGTTTGAATATGACATTAGCAATGTTCATCAGCTCCACCTTTTTCCTATGGCACCTGTCCATTTTCTCCAGCAGAATGCTCCTGTGATCTTGAACTACCTGCAAGCAAGACAGAGACAAATTAGTGCCAGAAAGGACATCCTGAGCATTCCTTACCAGTCCACCACTCATAAAGTTGTTCCAGGAAGAGATGCCAGCTTTGTGACACTTGTGTTGCTTGATAGACAAACTCTTTCCTTTATAGTAGGCAAGCCAGCCCAACCAAGGAGACTCCTGTAGAATAAAATGAAGAGAACCTGAAAAATCATTAGGGAGTTTAAAAGAATTCTTAGCTTTGAACCAAGCCAGCCACATCTTGCACACCAGGGGACTACCAACTGGGGTGACAGGATGAGGAGAAATTATGATGTCCCATAAGTTGATATTCTTCCAGGCCCTGTAGTCAGACAGGTAAAATCTAGAAATATTTCTTTTAAGCAGACAAGCCCAGACATCATTGCAGTCAATACATCTCAAGATCCACTTAGCAGCTAAATTTTCTGCCATTTTCACAGGGTTGATGATACCTAATCCACCTTGAAATTTAGGAAGACAGCAGATTTTCCAGGCCACCTTAGGGACTTTTTTTTGGTCAGACTTGCTTCCCCACAAGAAGTTCCTGGCTAAACAGATAACCTGTTCAAGTTGTTTATTAGAGGGAGACCAACAAGCCAAAAAATAAACCAACTTAGGAAGGATGTAGTGATTAAGAACAAAAGTTCTATGGGGAAGGGAGCTGTTAGCATCATACCAGTAAAGAAGGTGTTTTTTAAACCTTTCCACCACCCAATCCCACCTTTGAGCAAAGGAAATCTGAAAACCCATGGGAATCCCCAACAATCTAAAAATTTCTCCATCTTTGATGATATTACATCCAAGTTTAGAGACACAATCAGGAATAGCATCATTAGAAGCTTTAAAACCAGTTTTGGTGTGGTTCACTTTGGATCCACTGGCAAGACAAAATATTTCTAGACATTCCAGAAATTTATTCACAGAAAGGTCATCAGCATTCAGAACCACATTAGTATCATCAGCAAACATTTGAAGCACAAGAGGGGAAGGGGAGTTATGCACATTAATACCTTTAAGAGAACCACTGTTAATAGCATCTTTAACAAGCCACCCCAAAGCATCACTAGCAATGGCAAAGAGTAAGGGAGCAAGAGGACAGCCTTGTCTGATGGATCTGCTAAGACTAAAAGGGTCAGAGATATGACCATTGATAGCAACCCTAGAACAAGCATTGCCAAAAAGAGTACCAATATTTCTGATAAGTCTTTTGCCAGCACCCAAGTCCTGAAGAGACTGAAGAATAAAACCCCACTCTATTCTATCATAAGCCTTATCAAAGTCAATTTTAAAAAAATAGAAACTTTGGCCCAAATCCTTGGCATTGTCCATACCTTCCCAAAGAGAAATAATAGCATCAAGGATGTATCTACCTTTGATGAAGCCCTTTTGCTCAGGGAGGATAAAGTTCTTCATCATGGGACTGAGTCTTCTGGCTATGGTAGAAGCTATAATCTTGTAGATGGTGTTGAGGCAAGTGATGGGTCTCCAGTTGTTAAGGTCATCTTTGCTACCCCTTTTGTGGATAAGTCTTATAACCCCAGTGTTAATGTGACAAGGGAGAAATCCTTTACTAGAAGCCTCTTCCCACACCAAGAGAATATAAGGAGTAAGAAAATCACAAAGCAACATGAAGAATTCATTGGGCAAACCATCAATTCCCGGAGACTTGCAGGGTTTCAATTTATAAATGGTTTCTTTGATCTCACCGGCAGTGAGGGGCAGGTCCAGAATGGGAACCAGGCTTTCAGGAATCATTTTTTTCCTTTTAAGAGCAATAGTAGCCCTGGCCCTCTGAATATCCTCCCCCCACTTGGGAGTACCAGAGAAAACATCCATAAAGAAGCTTTTAGCCTCCTGCAGAGTCTCCTCAATATTTATAGTGTGACCACCACCTTTTTTCTTCAAGTTAGGAATGAAGTCCCTGACCTTGTTCTTTTTTAAGAGAGAAAACATATGTTTGTTGTTCCTGTCCATTTTCTCACTCCAAAATTCTTTTGATGCGGCAAGAGAGTAGCTAGCTTCAAGATAACTTTCCTTGCTCAATCTCAAGTGTAGCCTTTGATACTCTTGAGAAGTAACATCCAGAGCTTTAAGCTTATCAACAATGGTTCTATATCTTTTAGCACGACACTCCCTCGCTTGTTTCTTAAAGTGGGTAAATAAATCTTGAACATCTTTAACCGATCGTTCCCAAGCCAGCCCAGGAGAACTAGTATTGTTAAAATGAAGGGAAAAAATCCTTTTAGTCTCAGAACTAATACAAGGGAGCTTAAGAAGGTTGACATCTAAATGCGGCCATCCAGCCTTAAAGGAAGGATTGCCCGTTCTAATGGAGACAATAAGGGGTTTATGGTCAGACAGCAAGAGAGAGTTATCAATATGAGCACTAACCTCCCAGCTTTTTTGCATAATGTTATTATTGAGATAGCACCTGTCTAATCTAGCAGCCGTGTAATCCCTTCCAGACTGCTTGTTAGACCAAGTGTAGCCAGAAATTTGAGAAGCATCCACAAAATCATGCAGGATACAAAGATCATTCCAAGCAGTTTTTTCAGAACCATTAATAGTGATACCTTTAGACTCCCATCTATCTTTGATATTAGTGACCATGTTAAAATCCCCAATCATGATGGAAGGCCCCTGAACTTGACAGATCTCTTCCCAGCACGACTTTCTAACCAAACATTTATTAGGAGCATAAACAGAAATGATGGAGAGGTTATAGGGGCTACCCAACCAACAGTGTTGTATTTTGACGGGCAGCCCTGCCCATGAAGAACGCAAATGCAATCTCTTGTTCACGTTGATCAGAATGGTGGGGTTTGACAACAGCGTTGTCAGAGGAAGATTGGCATTGTCAATGGACATCAAATAAGGTGTGGGCTATTCATCATTGGCTGGAGGGCCATATTTGGACAACTGCTAGATTTTCAAGCGTAAACACTTATTGAGGCATAGCCAAACCGCCAAGTTACTCCGAATCCAATCATGGGCCGAATTGCGGGCAATAAATCGAGTGTTGGCGTTGTTGTCAGCTGGCAGGAAGGTCGCGGTGAAGGGAACTTTTTTTTGTTTTTATTTTTTTGAAGCAACTGTAAAGTAAAATAATGAAAAGAATTGTACAATCTCATGCACGGGGCAAGAACCACACATCACCTAAAATTCGGGATATTACAGAGATACATCGTCTTGCATGACCTTAATCGATATTACTTTATCGATTAAAGCATTGTCATGCAAGCTTAAATCTTAGGTGGCGTATAATTTAGTTTTTGTTTCGATTTACCCTCATGGCCCTATTCAGTTCTGGATTAGGAACTCTAAAAAAAATAGTTGAAATAAGAAGCGAAAAAGCAGTAAATCGAATTTGTTAATATTTCACGTGTTGCTATTCTACTTGGTTGAATGAGTTGAAAATTTTACTTAAATAGTGTCCAATTTTTCCGCATGGAGATTCACTAATTAACATTTTTCATTATTTGTACGGTAACCTATTACAGCGATGAACCTATTATAGCGATGCTGAATTGGTCTATAAACGTGATGTGAATGGTTTGCAAAGAATGTTTAAACCTCTCCCTTATCTCAACTATATATAGAATACGCTTTTGATCAAAACAAACTCCTATAGATAAGATCACAAATATTTAGATTTAAGTATTATTTATATAAGAAAATCAATTGAAAAAATAGAATAACAGTTTTCCGAGGGAAACCTAAAAATCTCAAATTTTATCATATAGTTAAGTAATGTTTTATTACATGACGAAGTAAATGAAGCATAGTGGTGCAAAATGAGCTTCACTCTTTTCATTCTCTCCAATTTGATCCCAAATCAATACACATGCGAGGAGGTTTTGTGGCAAACCCCTTGAATAATGGTCACGGCATTGGAATAATCAACCCCTTGTCTTTCTTCCCTTATTTCCTACTTACATCTTTGTGTCGATTGATACACCAATGAACAAATCTAATAAAAATGCCATAAATTCCCAAAACTTGGGTTCTTTGTAAGGAGTGCTCCAGTTAGGCAGTTGCAAGATTTGATTAGAAAAGAGAGGATACATAAACTTCAACAGTTTTTTTATATCAAACACCATATATTTCACTTCCTTCTTACCTCTCTGTAAATATGTATCATCAAATCTTATTAATTGGATTGCATCATTATCTTAGGCCAATCTTCCCTCCGGCACTTGGATTCATGTAAGCTATGAAAAACAAAATGCTCTAATCTTTTCATTGTTTATTTATTATGCCTTCTCAAGACATTATCCATATTCATAAACAATTCATTTTTTCATTTTCACTGTACCGACCCTAAATGTTTCCAATCATCCACTGCAAAGGTCCTCTATTCAAATTTCTATCAGCGATTTTTCTCCAGTGCAATTTCAACTTGGTCTTATCCCAGACTGTTCGCTTGTTAGCACAATTTGAAGTGTAGATGATGTAAAACCGAAATCCTGAGAAATCGAGGACTAAGTATGTCACTATTATCATTATATATGTATTCAAAACATGATCATGTGCACCATTTGTGCATCCAATCCGTGAAAGTTCATTCAATCCCCTTTAATTTCAAAAAGCATCAAACTCAAAGTTTATATAAGTTTTAAGATAATAGTTCTTTACATATTATCTCAACTGAAAAGTCAATTGATTTAGATTTCCACATTGAACATAGAAGGGAACTAGAATTCGCTTCACTTTTGATTTATCAAAGCAGAAATAGAGCTAAATTTTTGTTTTTTTGAGCTAATAGGGAATTTAATATTTTTCCGGTGATCGGAACTGATCTTTCCAGCATCCACCTTCTCGATACTACACATCCTTAGAAGGGTGTAAAATGAATCCTTAAATTCATTTCTGAAACATAAATTTGATCAATTTTCACTTTTCGCCATCAGTTTTGTCAATAACTTCAAAGTAGTCTGTGGTGCATGAGATTTAAATCAAGAGCAAAACACAATTTAAAGAGAAATAATAGTTAAAAATGTTTTATTAATACGTACAAAGTGAAGCGTAGTATCTTAAAAACGAATTTTCGACTATTTCTTAAAAATCCCTGAAATTGAGCAAGCTTTTAGAGAAAAAAATCCTCACAAGCTGACTCCATTTTTATGCGTCATAACCCCTAGTATCTTTTTGACTGGCTATATCTAATCCTGTCCTGATCAACGTTTTGTGTTATAAATAGAAAATATATCCATTTCAAAACCTGATTGACAAGAAATTTACCATCACATTAATGGCAAGCATAGAGATGGAAAAAGTACTCGCAAGATCTGTTAATATGAACGATGCTTATAAGCTGGGATGTATTTGAGCACCCTCTTTTCTTCACTGAGAAACCAACGCCCAATTAAGTGACCCATCTTGCATTATTCAAGAATTTACATTCCTTGAATATGGTCTACTTTCTTGGGTTCCCATGCTGTGGTTTGTGTCTAGAACTGTGGCTCTCGACCAGTATTGAAAATATCACTCTGTACTCTCCATTAAACGATTTTTCTTTTCCTTTAGACAAACAGGCTTGAATTGTGTCTCTCATATTGCTTGCTTCTATACGTGTGGATCATTTCTTTCATGCAGCTATCAGAGTTCATTGCTTATCAACTGAAGTACTATGCGATTTAAAAAATTAGTGAAGTACTATGTGGATTGATAAGTACTATGTGTTAAGTACTATGTGCTTATCAAATGAAGTACTATATACTATTTCGCTGTCTGCAGCATACCTAGTTGTTAACTCATAATACCGTATTGGCCCTTCAAACAGAACTTAACAGTCGTTCTGATTATGGGGATCTAAATAAGATCGAAGAAACTCAATGAAAACTCTGTAACCGTGGTTGATCTGGTTTTTGCCACAATACAGCCTCAGCTCATTACAATTGGGTACATTCCGAAAAATTATATATGCCACTAGGACTCAGCTATACTTTCCGAGCTTTTCATTTCAATCTCAAGTTCCATGTGCATTTCCAACTAGGTCTGCATTAAGGTCTGAAAAAGTCGGTTTGATACGGACAATCACTTTCCGAACTGCAAACTTGTGGCACCTAGTGCATAATTGATCAAACAGTATAAACGTGATGACATTTTAACGAAGAGAACATCCTTGGACACCTCCAACATCAAGTAACAAACATACCACCTAACGGACATTAGATATGGTGTACAAGAACCAAAGCTTCTGAGTTGTTGTGGAACCTGTTACGTGGTGAGAAACGCAACATTAGAAATCAGCCGCAACAGAGCTGGAAAGGGTAGCTTAAGTAAGGAAAAGCAACCAAAATCAGCAAAAGCATCACAGATAGGTTTGAAGAGAACAATGTATTGCCTCCATGGCATCCTCTTGAAGGAGACGTATACGTTATGAATGTGCACACCTCCGATTCAAGTGTAAAACTATGCTTTCCATTGTAAAGTTAAATACAGCTTAGTAGTCAATCGGCTCTCCACAGGTTCTCCTGAATTGAATAACAACTCACTTTGACCTCTCTGAAATGGTTGCTCTCTTTTGCTGATTCTCAGCTTATTCCTTTGGAAAAAGGGAGCCCAAGTATAGCTGGGTGCATCAGTACTACCGATCAGTGAATGATAAACAATGAAGTGTTAAATCCTATGGAACCCGTGTATATGAAGAAGAAATTATCTTTTTGTTTATGTGATCATGATCTCTTTAACTTTCATACCCATTGATCATGATCACACTTTCTGATGCTATAAGTTAATTTAGAGCTGCGGTAAGCTGCACCCAACTTCCTGTTTGGATATTAGCGGGACATATTGCGATGAGGCTCCATCTCGAGTCCTGATGGGATTGACTTCTTAGTTTTCATTCCACACAGCAAACATTGGCAAATGGCCACCAATTGTTATTGCATTTGGCAGCCTTGTGACAACAGCAGGTAAGATGATGTTGCCATTATGGGCACCATCGGGATGAGCCGAATTCATCATCCAAGGCATAATGTTGTTGCTTTGGCTTTGCTCTGTATCACTGGCATTGGAAGGTATACTCTGCTTGTGAACGGACTTCATTGTTGATTTAGAATGGAGAGGGTCACCCATTTCATGTACATCAGCATTCTTATTATACTCATCTGGAAAACTCATATCTAACTCATTTTTGTTATCAGAAAGTCTTGTTGGGCTGCCATTATCTATCTCGCTCATATCCACGGGGCTATCAGCTATTCCAGTACTGGAATTCGCACATACTGATGGATTTCCAGAATTGCTAACCAGAGATGGTAAGCTTCTTGAACCTGAACCCTTTATATTCAGATTTTCAGCATCTACATGGTCTGGTCCATGTGCATCAGGATGATCATTTTTATTGACGCTAAATCCCTCATTATCATCTACATGTTCGCCTCCCTTGACACCATGTCCTACGAAACTGTCCAAAATGTTCTCATTCCCATGATTTGCATGACAGTAATCGTAGCTAGAATTCATTGGCAGCAAATCGGCATTATTGTCAGTGTCTGTAACGATGTTTAGCTTCTCCTCCATCTGCGGAGCTCTACTGTAGTTGTCACAAGGACTCCTCCATTCTATCATGTTTGCAGCCACCGACTGATCTTCCTCATAAACATTATTGTTACTAGTGCTCTCTGCATTGAGAGGACTTGATCTTCTATCTTTCATGTTCAAAGCGTTGCATCCACCATCACCATCTACTTCACCCTCCTTTTGACTGACGAGGTTCTCGCTACTCCCACGCCGTGCCTGTTCACCAATTAGAAGTGTTGGACTGGAGCATATGCGTTTGACGTCGTAACGACTAGTGTCGAAGTTGGTTACTGCGTTAACACCGCGAAACTTAATGGCCGCAATGTCATACGCCTCTGCAGCTTCTTCTTGAGTACCTGATAAACGTTATCGTCAGAACTTCCGAAACGCGGGAATAAATAGTACATGATACTCATGAAATGTACTGCTAAATATGTCTGTCTATCTAGTAGTGCATTAAGATCATCGGACTTCAGCAAGGACGGAATCTAGTGAGGCCCTAAAACTGTATAACTTTGTCTGTGTAACAGCGAATTTTGCGAGAGTAGTTCACTCACTAAAAGTGCCCAGGTACAGATCCTTGTTGCCTGCCACTCTTCCAATCCGAGCTTGCCATCTCCCGTGTTGATGATGCCTGTTATGTTAAAGAATGAATTTCACATCGTTGCGGGCAAGACGGAAATTGGAAGCAGTTGACTTCCGTACCTTGTGACTCCTCTATAAACTGACGCACCCCTTGAGAATCCGCTGCTTTTCCTGAGTGAAAGAAGAATAACAAAAGAACGTTATCGAGTTCAGTAGTAGATGTAAAAGAACAAATTATGTCTCAGATCAACGAGCTTTGGGGTAGATCTACTCTCTCTCTCTCTCTCTCTCTCTCTCTCTCTCTCTCTCTCTCTCTCTCTCTCTCTCTCTCTCTCTCTCTCTCTCTCTCTCTCTCTCTCTCTCTCTCTCTCTCTCACACACACACACACACACACATTACGAATGTCATCTCCCAACTATAATTTCGGACACATTCGTGTCATCTATGTCATCAAACAGGCAATGCAGACACAAAGTTTCATGATTTAAGTGGGTTATGTGAACCATTCGTCTTGTCCTCTTTATCCTATTAGATGATACTTGAAGTTGTAGCATCTCCGTCAATTTGTACTATATACTCCGGCGGCATTCACACTATTTCATCATGAAGTTTTAAAATGACTTCATACCTTCTCAGAGAAGCGACAAATTCCTGCCTTGTCATATTCTTCATCTCCTCCAGTTCCTTTTCGTAGGTACTCAGCTGTGCGCAAGAACATCAATAGAAAAATTAGATTGTGACAGCTGAAAACATACTTTCACGCATACTATACCAGTGATTCGTATCTTAAACGTAATGCCACCAAGATATAGACCAAGATATAGACATTGCAAACTAAAGACCGTAGTGTGTGTGTGTGTATATATATATATATATATGCACGGTGAAATTTACAGCACTCTCGGAAAAAGAAACGAGTGAAAATGGACTCAAAAATACCGGGAAGTTTATATGAGTAGAGGGACCCCAATACTTCAGAGCGGCTAGATCGTAAGCCCGCGCTGCCTTCTCCTCTTTGTCATAACCTCCTACAGCAATCGCAAATTCATAGTGCCAGGTGAAAATACGTCCGAAAAACAATACAAAAATAACGTTTGAAAAAAAAATATGTGAGAGGCAGTACCCAAATACACTGATAGAGAGTCAGCCGTCGTCATGTAGCCCAGGCGTAACAACATGAGAGCAACGAAGAACGATGAGTACGCTATTAGTTTCTCCTACGATAGAAAGCCGATAGGTAATTACAAAGTGGTTACAAATCATGTTACTAACCTTGTCTGCCTTTTCGTGTCTGACCTTCCTTGCGGCAACTGTTATCCCATAGGTGTGCTTCGTACCTCCCCGTCCACCGGTGCCTGTCACCATGCCACCCATTTTCTCTCTCTCTCTCTCTCTCTCTCTCTCTCTCTCTCTCTCTCTCTCTCTCTCTCTCTCTCTCTCTCTCTCTCTCTCTCTCACACACACACACACACACAGCTGGTAAGCATACATCTTAAGAGAAATGAGGAGCCATTAATTATGAGTTTGTAGAAACATATAAGGAACCGAGAGATGCTACAAGTCAGAAAATGTGTCTTTTACATATGAACATTACATGGTAGATAAATTATAATGCCAAGGCATGATGGAAAGGAAACTAGGGTGCAACGACATGACAAATGGGAACATCATACTCAAAATAACTTCAAGGTATGATTCAAATAAGACTATAGGTTGTGAAAGCATTTATAAGATAAAGAAACATCTATATGGAAGCATAATCAGGTACAGGGCACGACTAGTATCCAAATATTACTCAAGAAACTATAAGTTAGATTATGAGAAAATATTTGAGCCTATGGATGACATAGAAATTATGAGTTCCATAATCATACTTGTAAGTGCAATGTTGGAAATTGGATGATCTATCAATGTGATATGAAGAATCCATATTTGAAGAATGATTTGGAAGAGGTGTCATGTAAATGCCTAGGGCATTTGAAGTTATTGATAAATATGCAAGACCGAACTTGAAAAGATTTTTATGGTGGGAAGAAAACTCCAAGTTATTGGTGACCAATTTAAATTAATATCGTTGATTATATGATTTTCATGTGTATATATCTACATAATATTATTGTGTCAACTATTGATCCAAAGGAGATCGACGAGGAACAGAAAGAACTTAGCAAACGAAGCCGTCTTGTGGATTGAAGTTTTTTATTTTCTCAATATTCTTATATAGCAGAATACAGGTGCATATAATCCACTTCAACAACCAATGGAAAGGCGGAAAAAGTATACTGAATTAAAAATATTACGTTGAATCTATATTTATGTAGAATTTTGGTATGTTATTTTCTTCATGCTACAATTAGATGGCCCAATATTTTTTGCATATTAGGTGGATTATCTATGTTTATGCATAAGCCTCCTATTGTGTGTAATCCAGAAACAAAAAATATCTATTTCAAGCAAAGTTTAGAAGATTTAGTGAAGAATGAACTCAATAATCAGATGAAGACACCTAGTAGCAGCATTAATGGTTACTTCTGAAAATGAAGTAAGTGATGCATTCGAATTTCGGATCCATAGGTTTTCACATAGATGATGATGACATAGTTGCATATACATTGAATGGAGTTAAGGATGATGAGATGAGGAAGGCTTTCGCCACTCCTATATATGTCATAGATAATCTTCCCAACTTTGAGCAATTAGTAGCCTTAATGGTTATTGAAGAGACAACAGTAAGCAAGAGGATAAAAAAGAATACTCCAATAAAGTTCTCTTCATCAAGAGGAAGAGTCAATTATAGAGGAATAGGAGGAAGGTCCAATCAAGCTCGAGAAAAAAACAACTAAGATGAATGCTAAATATGTGGAAACCATGAACACTATGCAAGGGATTGCTATTAGAGGCAAAAAGAAATTCAACATAAAAATGGCAAGGTGCTTCTACTTAAAATGAGAATAAAGGCGTGTTAGCCATGATGCAGATGAGTGAATACAGGACACAAGGTCCAAGCATATGGTTCATTGATAGTGGATGAAGCAATAATATTAGCTACAACAAGGCCTATCCTCAAATATGTAGTTACCATCAATCAAAGGGCATGTGGAGATAGGTGATGATACCCCCCAAGCCCTTAAACATATAGATATTATGTTGAATGGTTCTTGTAAAGCTAAGTTTATGTTTTTTGCAAGGATCTTATATTCACGCGCACAAAAAGGATATGGGTACAAAAACACAGAAAAATAGAGATGTGAAATAGACAATAGAGTACTTAAGATTGGGTGCAATCTTCCCCCCATGCACTTTATTTGATAGGTGTATAGAGTGCATGTATTGCTAAAATGTTCTATAATGTTGAAAATAGAGATTATGATGAGGGGGGCTTCCATAAGCAAGGGTGAGAACAAAACGTTGCTCTCTTTTACGAAGAGCATATGATTTTATTTACATAAATCATGATCGATGATGATCCTTTATCCTAACCAATATTTTTACTAACTTTTGTAGAAAGAACCCTCTATGTGGCTCTTGATTTACAAAGTATATATAAAATATTAATTTTTATTATTTGTGTCCAGAGACATCCAAATTATCCACGCCATTCACACCCTCAAGAACCTTTAGTTGCTATATCAAAACACCAAAACACATTAACAACTCAATAACTTAACCTCTAAAATTCCAAAATTCAACATATTCCATAATTGATAACTTGACCCTTAGTTGAAAAATCAATTGATCTCAATTTATATAAATAAAATACATATGGATGGTCAATCACATGTTCCATTACTAAACAACATGAGGATGTTCCATGTAAAACATACATGCATGTAAATGTTCATGAAAGAGTTAAATTAATGCAATTATGAATGGAATGTTATTGAAGTGTTATGCATCTATTGCAATTATGTAGTAAAGTAAGATAAGTACTACATAAGAGAAACAACCACCTGTAGAAACTAATTAACCCAATAAAAGAACCTACATCACTAACTCCTGGGCATACAAATCATTCTATAATTACGCTGAGTTTTGTTTGGTCATATATGAACTCATTTACTAAAATGTGATATGCCCTAACTAGTCTAATTTAACTATTAAAAAAGTAACTAACAATGTATGGATTATATTCCTACTATAAAAAAACTACATGATTTAACAAAAAAAAACAAAAATGAAGGTTTCATAATCAAAGAAAATTAGAATTGTCAAAAGCTTCTTATTGACATGGTTGTTATAAATGATCGCCTCGGTAATGGAATTTATATGCATCATGAGCAAACGAGATAGCTTCCTTAAGGTTTGTAGGTCATAGTGTGTGAAGCTAGGGTTAAATCCCCATCTTCAAAGCATATTCATATTTCCTCTGCAAGGTATCCTCAGGTACATCTTTAAGCATCCAAGCGAACAGTAAACTTTGCCAAAACCACTCCTTGTAGATAGTGATAGTGTCACCCTCCTTCCATGTAAAGATGGTCCATGCACGTCCAACATGTAGATGAAATTGAGGAAAGAAAGACTCCTTAACCTTTTCTTGAAAAGCCTTCCATGTCATACGATGATCTAAACTATGACATAAGACATTCCACCAAAGTTGAGCCTTTCCTACTAAATTATTAGTAGCAAACTTTACTTTATCACTTTCAAAATAGATTTCATCATAAGAAAATCATCAAATTATGATAACCATTATAGAATAAGTGGACCATCCTTGCAGCCATCAAACCCTAAAAATTGGTAGTTTTTGACACCAACCTTGAAATATGTTCCGTCACTTAAGTAAAGATAATAGCCTTCACCACCTTTGCAAGACTTTCATCTTAAGATTCCATTATCTAAAGTATCTCATCATGGTCCGATCTCTTCTTGGGCACCTCAAAGACTATGCCATAGAAACTTCAACAATTGCTCGAGTGGTACCTCATGTAGAGGTGATTCACCAAAGTCCTCCATGGTATTTGTAGGGTCCATGGATATGTAGAGAAAAAAACCCCCTTGCTAGATATGTGAAACTAATTTTGAGATTTTTTGTATTCAAATCGAAAAGGGAATGCTGCTTCCTGAGAATTGAAAAAGTACGAGAGATGTAAATTGTATTAAATGTAAGTAAAAAAGATTAGAGTGACAACACAAGGGAATAGTGTGGTGGTAAACCAATTGCCTTGTGAAAGTGAGGTTGTGGGTTCAAATCCTCCCTTCTTGGTTAATAAAAGACTCGTTATTGTCACTCCTTAACTAAAAGGTGTTTACATGTACCCAACGGTCACCAAAGGAGCCATAGGCATCGAGAAAGCGAAAGATACCAAAGTTATGCCAAAGTTCTATGTCTTAGTTCACACCTTGGAGTAAGCCGAAGGAGTAAACATAGGTGTAAAACTCAAAAACTAGAGATGAGAACTTGAACTAGAATCCAAAATGAAGTCGAAAATGAAAACAAAAATAAAGACAGAGATTGGGATCAGAATCAAAATGAGAAACAAAAACAGAAACAAAGATCAGATGCCAAAAACAGATAGTGCAAGATCATAACAAATAGTTTAATTACCCTCTAAAGTGACGCTTGCAAGCTCTCATACCACTATTGCAAGGATCTTAAGTTCACTTGCACACAAAGGATACGAGTACTCAAAAAACATAGAAAAACAGAGACGCAAAATAGACCGGACATTACACTATATTGAGTGCAATCTTCTCCCATGCACTCTGCTTGATGGATCTATAGAGTGCATTTATTTATAAGATTTTCTATTACTTCCAAAATAAAGATTACAATGAGGGCAGCTTCAAAAAAATATCATTAAAGTAAAAACTCTCTTTTAGAAAAACCCTTTGCTTTTATTCACATAAATCCTGATCTACATAGATCCTTTATTCTAACCATTATTTTTACTACTTTTTTCTAAAAAGAACCCTCTATGTGGATCTTTATTTACAAACTATATACAAAATATAAGTCCTATTATTTCTGTCTCGACACATCCAAAATATCCATGCCCATTCATGTCCTCACAAACTTGCAACCACTATATCAAAAAATCGAAACACATTAATAATTCAATAACTTAAACTCCAACAACTCGAAAATTTAATATATTCCATAATTAATAACACATGCAAGATGTGTTTCATGTTCCCACTATTAGGAAGAATTTTCCTTTTGTGGGACAATTGGTTGAGGGGGGATTACATGTCAAATTCTACGAAAAAGTATGCTTTGTGAAATACTATTAGGAAGGATACAAATTGGTGGCCAAAGCAAGAAAGGAGAGAAGGCTATTCACATTGGGTCTAAAGCCAACCTTCAACCACATAACCTACTTCACATATGGAAGTAGAAAGGTAGTAGAATTGACCTTTGGTGCAAGATGTATGGACATATCGATACTCAAGGGTTGAAGGACATGGAGAAGAAAAGATTAGAGCTTGGATTACCAACTCTTCACTATCAAAATTTCAAGAACTTATGTGAAGCTCTCAAATTGGATAACTATACTACTTAATCTAATTCATATTGTTGTTTGAGAGACAAACAAAGGACAACTCAAATGGAGTTAATAGATATTTTGTAATTTTCATTGATGATTGTACAAGGATGTATTGGATTTATTGAATGAACCATAAATTAGATGTCTTTTACCACTTCAAGAAGTTGGCAACTATTATAAAGAAGGAATGTGATAGGTACAAGGTCATATTGAAGGAAAGATAATTTCTCCCATGAGTTCTTTGATTTCATGGAATCAAATGGCATTGAGAGTCGAATCAGATGTAGGTACACACAACAAAATGGTGTGGCTAAAAGGAAGAATAAGTATATTGCACAATGTGCTAGGGTTATAATAAACGAGATAAGAATGCCAAATTCCTATTGGGTAGATGCAGTAATGAATACCATTCTAATCATGAACACAACAACGACATCAAGTATACATGCTTCGACACCGTATAAAGCAAATAATAGAAAACCAAATGTATCATACTTAAAAGTGTTTGGTTGTATTTTCTATGTTCTAATGCAAAGTGAACTTAGAAGAAAACTTGATGATAGATCAAAAAGATATGTATTCATATGTTATGCAGATGAGCAAAAGGGATATACATGCTACAAACCCATAACCAAGGAGCTAAAGGTATCAAGGGATATCATATCTAATGCATTTTTAACCTTGGTATTCTTCAAATGTATCTATGTAGGTAAATTAAAATGAGGAAGGAAGGACTTCAAGAAAGAGGAAAGAAAGAAATAAAGGTATTCTTCTAAACTAGACCAAAATTGGCCTATGAGACAAACCTAGATACATTGGTGATACACGAACTATCCATAAACAAAAAAAGAGTAGAAATAGCTTAAGTGAATTGAAAATGAAAGCCTAAGAATGTGCACAAAAGTGATGTGGTTCAAGCATCACAAAGAATGAACACACAATATGAGAGAGGACTACAAATGCATTCGTGTGTGTGGGCCACTATGGAATCAACCAAGACAAATACACGTATGAATGTAGTATAAGGGGGAGTGGATGGAGGATGTTAGACATGGGTGAGGGATGGAGAATTACATGCCAAGTTGTGGATAGTCAATTCTTGCATAGCACGTGCTTATGAAGTAGTCAGGTCCTCAATATCTTGTGTTGATATAGTTGGGGTCTCCTATATCCAAGTACATGCAAATCTCCTAGATCTTTGATTCAGTGCTTGCTTGAGAGGGAGCCCTTGGCCACGAGGATCATTGGTGGCTGAAAACTCTAAAAGAAATGAGTGATCGTCTATTGTATGCCCTCACACACTACCTATGTGGGTTGTATCAGAGTCTTACATCTCTAGTATGCAGCAATAAGGAACCATCCAAGATGACACTGATCCACTCTCCCCATGCACTATTTTAATGATCCTTTTATTTGATATGTAGGGTACTATAACCTCAACATATGTGGGGTACCATATAACAAAATTTTCCTCATCTCCACCTCAGACTAGCAAATCGAACATATGCAATCCTCTTTGGGTATCTTGCTAGATCAACCTCTCTTGATCTCTAGCTGATGTGATGATGCCCAAAGCTGCCCAATAGCCACTTGTATGTGAAATGGCATATACATGTGAATTTAATGAGTCATCTTAATGAACCCTTGATCTGAAATATGTAGAAAAAGCTCATGATAATGGAACATTTTTGTTGGTCGTGTCTCATAAAGTAGAATCCACACCTGTTTTCTCTATGAATGGGCTAGTTAGATTTCAATGTTAAGTAGAGTTCCCTCTTCATATAGTATCCATTTCATTTGGCTTATTAAAACGCGAGCGAATATAGTCCTCTGCAATTTAGTTGAAGCTCAAGTCTAAAATATGCATATTTAGAGAGCAATCAAGTCTAGAGTAAACAATGGTCTCTAGGTGCATGTCTAGTGAAGTCAATGAGTAGCTTGTCTTCGAGGCATGGATTCTACAAGTAGAAAAAACGTATTCTCAATGTAATAATTTTCACTAGTAGCTTGTCTTCGAGGCATGGATTCTACAAGTAGAAAAAACGTATTCTCAATGTAATAATTTTCACTAGGAAGATCTCATAGTCTAGTTTGAGTGATCAAAAACACTTGGATTCATGCCACAGAAACTCACTCAGAGACATTGATTTGAGTGAACAAAGGTATTTATGAACAAACTTGTGAGGCCATCATGCTTCAAGCTACCTAAGAAGAATTATATTCTCCCATCATTTGGAAGTGGTTGGCCTTTACATGAGCTAATTTATTTCTATGCATATGCTTGCGTGCTAAGAAGACGAGCTTCTTTCCCCATTGCACACTCAAAGAAATTGTACTCAATTGTGGAGTTGGTGCACATAGCACCCTACATATAAACATTTATGTTAGAAATAAATAATAGAATTCAAGAGCTCCCATTTTCCATAGATACGGCACATTGAAGCATGCATAATATGTGCATATATAAGTTCATCTATACGTACATAACCTATACGAACATATGGAATTATAGAGAAGTAGACAAACATTCACACACACGCACGTATATGAGGTAAATAAAGATATAAGTATATACATGAACGCATACACACATACACAAACGCGCGTGCGCACACACACACACAATATATATATATATATATATATATATATATATATATATATATATATATATATATATATATATATATATATATATATATATATATATATATATGTGTGTGTGTGTGTGTGTGTGTGTGTTTGGCGTGTGTGTGTTTTTGGGGTGTCTGTTCTCTCCACATAGCATAAAAAAAGATGTCCTAGAGTATAATTTAACTAGTTAGTCTAAGTGACTAATCTCAAGAACTTGAATAAACCTTATATAAAGGGTGAAAGTTGCATATATCCACTCAATCAACTCCACCCATATATATATATACCTTTAGGTCAAGGGCATGCATGTCTTTGGATACTTCCAAGTGTCCCTCCAAGTCTCCCTCATGTGGATACTTGACTAAGGTCCAACCACTTGGTATCACATGGATATACACCCCAAGATGGAACTAGAAGAAGCTTCTCCCAAGAGTACGGTCTCCATCTCTTAGTATAAATTAGCCCTAAGGTTGAAACCCTTCAAATGGGAACTCCAATGATTTGAATAGCTCAAGGATTCAGGACCTATACTTGGAGATACTTCCCCAAGGTTTTTCATAGAACTCTAAGGGTTCTCCAAGGGAATTTGAACCTTCAAAACCCATGCCTTTTGTTGCTTTGACCCCTAGTTATATAGTATTCTTTCCCTCTTTAAACATTTTTTTCCTCGATAATGCATAGATGTATATTATGTGGAATATTCCGCTATGCCCCATGACTACTTGCACAATCCATCTCTAATACTTTTTCTTTTATTTTTAAGTCATGAACATATGGTTAGTGTGACATCATTTACTCTCTCAGTCTCTGTGTCTTTTATTAAGGCACTAGTCTTTCTTGCACGAAAACCCAGCTCAGCAAAAGAATGGAGACACCCATGCATGCATGGAAAAGTCATCAATAAAAGTCACAAAGTATAGGTGACTCCCAAATGAAGGTGTCTACATAGGACCGCAAACATCACTATGAAAAAGTTGCATGTTTTGTGTAGCTCAAAGCACAACATTTTACCCAAGATACAACCCTCACATACATGAGTAACATGTATCTCAAGTTTGGGGCCTTGGCAAAGAGGACACTATTTTAGATTAATGTAAGTAAAACAAACTAGCAAAATTCAAATGCATGAAGCATGCATGTCAAAGTTTTGTATTTAAAATAGCCTAAGAATCATAAAGTGCACATGTTCAATCATGCATGTCAAAGTTTTGTATCAGAAATAATCTAGGAATCATGTACTGCACAACTTTTACAACCCACGACATAAAATACCAAAAGAAATGATAACATCACATTCAAAAGAACATGAGCTATCCATCTATCATTACCAAATTTAACAACCAAGCCAATATTTGCTAGTGCCACAATTGATAACTAATTTTCCTTGGTCTCTAGAAAAAATAAGGCATCTTACACTGTGAAAGATTTACCATCCCTAGTAGCCAAGATGATCTTTATAATTCTCATGATAGAATAACAGGTGTTGTTAGCACATGTGATAGTATTCCCTCTAAAAGCAAGCTGAAGTGAACTAAAGAAATTATTCTACAAGCCAATTTGTTTGGTTCCACCCCTATCAAATTACTAAACATTCGTGTCTACTAGACATTTATGTTGCTCACGAGAAGATGGATCAGAGCTCAAATGATTCCTAAACACTCATTCTTCATTCTAAAGAAGGTTACTAGACTTGCTTTTAGGTATGCAAGCCTCTCCAACAACCATTCCATCCTCCTTTTCTAAGTTCTTTGCCTCTCTTGCAACCAACTAAGGACAAATCTTAATGACATGATCACTTGCATTATAGTACTTGCAAAACTATTTTTTCATTTCTATCTTCTTTTAATCTTCATATATTCTCCTTGAGTATGCAACACTAGAATATTTTTGCTTACTAGCAAACGAGCTTGATTTACCTTTGGCCTTTGTGAATAGCTAAGAAAGATTTTGTTTTTCAACATGCATAATTAACCTCATCTAGCCTAGATTTATGTTCCTAAAGTAGAAGAAAGATTAACTCCTTGAATATGAGAACATTAGAATTGGCTTTCATCATCAATCAAAGAGTAGAAGGAACACTCTAATAACAATTGGGAAAGCCATTAAGAAGATTCTACACAAGTGAACTATCTAACAAGATTTCATTAATAAAAACCAATTGCTCTTTTAAATACTTGATCTTTGTCAAAAAGGTGTTGATTGAATTTCCTTCACTCATATGCTCACCCTCCAACTATTTTCGGAGGTAAGCAACACAAGCCTCATTTCTTTCCTTGTATAGTGCTATAAGAGTACCCAAAGCATCTTTCCCTAGTTTGCAAGAGTGAATGTAAAGGATAATGGAATGTTTGAATGTAAGGGATAATGGCATGTTTGAATGTAAGGGATAATGCATGTGCTTGTATATCTCTACCATCCCAACAACTATTTCTATACAATAGAATTATAAATGCAATAGGATCAATAGCAACACCAAGAAACTAAAGAGCATCATCTTCAATACCACCTACCATCAATGTATTTTCAAGCATTGGAGGATGTATTTCAACAGCCTCACAATATTCCACAAACCTTTTGCTGCTACAAAAGCATAATGCACCTATGTATGTCTACAATGGGTAGTTGGAACCATAAAACTTATCCTTAATAAATAATGTATGGAATACATCATTTTTTTGAGCCATGGCAAGTGACTAAATGCCTTGATGCAAACGTTTTATAGTTTCTTCAAATATCGAGAAAAAATATCCAATTGAGATCTAGTAGACCTATAGGAAACTTTGAGGCACTAAACCAAAAAGAATAAAATGTTTGGCACGAAAGAATAAAACTTCAAATATGTTTGGCACGAAAACTTCAAATATGTTTGGCACTAAAGAATAAAATTGCATGCACTAGGTTGTAATGCTCTATAAGGCATCCCACTAATCCTAGCGAATCTACAAGGTCCTTCATCTTTAAAATGTACTATTTATTTGATCTGAAGACTTCCTAAGCTATTTTTAAGTAATTTTTAACAATATTTTTCTTAGTTTGGACTCATGAAGTAAACCTATAGAAAACTTCAAATATGTTTGGCACAAAAGAATAAAATTGAATGCACTAGGTTGTAATGCTCTATAAGGCATCCCACTAATCCTAGCGAATCTACAAGGTCCATCTTTAAAATGTACTATTTATTTGATCTGAAGACTTCCTAAGCTGTTTTTAAGTAATTTCTAACAATATTTTTCTTAGTTTGGACTCATGAAGTAAATCTCTCTAATGTTTCCTAGATCTTCTAATGTGTTTTAGGTGTTTGATATCTTCAAGTTCATGTTTTCGATGTGTTCTATTCACCAATCTAATAATCTATTTCTTGTTCAAATAGCTTGAGATGTTAAGCCTTATATTTCTCTACACTTGCTATTCAGATGTTAAGCCTTACCATAACTTTGTTTGAAAGTGTTGGAATCTCTTACTTGCCTTATAGTATGCATATGTATGTGTACATATACGTATGAAGATATACATACACGCATATATATATATATATATATATATATATATATATATATATATATATATATATAGCGAGAGAGAGACAGATTAAATAATAAACAGATGTTCAAACAAGCATTTATCTGCAACGATAGATGTATGCATATGCATACTCACACACGTAATTATATGAAAAAATGATGGATATGCATACACATGCATTCACAAATAGACATCCATATACGGGTGCATACATGCACACCAGAATATATATATGTAAATGCAAATAAACCATGCGTTCATACTATGTGCATATATATAAGCCTGTATAATATGCATGCAGAAGGTATGTACATACATGAAGATATATGTACATTATATACACATTTGTGCATGCATTCTTTTTCATGTACGCACATGCATGTCTATGTGTAGATATTCGTTTCAACATAGGAATGGAAAAATTTAGATATATGTGCAGTAGTGCATTAGTACAGATGTACTTACGAACATGCATACACACTACCTGGATGTTCAAAGAACTATAATGTGCATACATGTATACATATTGATGATAAATACATGCGCAGATATATATATATCTTATTATAAGAGTGTGTGTATATATATATATATTCACACACTTCCACGTCTGTCTCTTATTATAAGAGTATATATATATATATATATATATATATATATATATATATATATATATATATATATATATATATATATATATATATGCGTGTGTATGTCTGTGCGGTCGCATGCACACATCTATAGATATGTAAGTACAAACAATACGCCCATGTTCAATTGAGGACGTTAGTTGTATACGTGTATAGATGTGTAAATATTGGGACACGTGTACATGCATGCTTATCACATAGATCCACGTTTGCCCACACACGTGTATTTATGAATTTTACAAACACATATACATATAGAGTACATAGGAAATTACAATCCATATTTAAATACATACGCCATTACATTTTATATATAATAGATGCTTACAAAGCATTTAAAGGTACATGCAGACATTCACCATGCAAAGATACACATTGATTCAGCAACTGAAGATCAGCAAAGCCTATTCTTATGTGGGTCATATGGTAAAAATGCAAAGTATTCTACATCACTTGCATTCTAATGACAAGCTTTTTAAGGAGAAAGGAGCAAAAGCTAAAAGCAAAGTACCTTGTAACACCTCGGTATTGAGAAGTTCGCTGACCGAATGTGTCAATAGACTTGCGGGGCACAGCTTGATCTTTATTCCCCGTCTTGGGTACAGGTCTTTTCTTCATTGAGCTGCACGCTGAGTTTGAGTCTACGGCTGCCGCCGCGGCGGCAGCAGCGGCAGCTGCTAACTGGGTGGCCGAAACGTTGATCCTGTTGTTCCCACGGTTACTGGCGGCTGCACTTACTGCCATCACGTGATTGGAGTTCATAATCTGCAAGGAATCGCCCAGCGTTGCCGCTTGCACCATCAGCGGATTAATGAGGAGCCCATGATGACTTGCCGAGTCCTCTTTGTTGATCAGAGACAGAGACAAGCCGGAGTGGAACTTGTTTATGCTACCGTTCGCACATTGATCTGTCGTAGCGTCATTACACAGATTCGCGTTATCAGCAACCCCCATGCCGTTGTCGGCAACCCCCATGCTCGTGCGAAGGTCACTTTTGGCGCTTCCTCGCGCGTCGTGCAAGTGCGTTAGTCCGATTTGACATTGCTCTTCAACTGCACGATTGTTCAGCCACTGCTTCATAGCGGAAGCTGTCTTTCCTGTTAGGATTGCATTCCTGACATTAGCATTCATATCTATTCTGTGAACCCCTCTTGCGTTCGCATGCGACGGAAAGGACCCATTTTCCACACTGAGTACATTATGTTCAACTGCCTGATGATCACTTTTATCCAAATTCATGGGGGCATTCAGCACACTCTGAGCCTGCAAGATGTTTCCGTGGTGATGATGAGAACGAAAATGCTGAGGAATATCAGATGACAAATCACCTCCAGAAATGCGGCTCTGGTGGGCAAGAATGGTGCTTCCATCACGTAGATTATGATTAGAGCCAATATGAAGAGAAGGGGGAACCTCTTGAAGTCCGGAATGGGCGTCTCTGCTGACCATCGGCAGGTTGACGTTAATGTTTAAGTTCTCCCTTTCTACAAGACCATGGAAGCTGTAGGTAAACCCAGGCGTGCAGTCTCTGTTCTCATTGACATGATAGTTATCTGTACTACGGCAGTGCTTTCCAAGAGTGGCGCCGCTGAGAAAGTCTTCTAACTTTGGGCCGTGCTGGTCCTCGTTTTTGGGTCCATGCAGGTTAGCATGGTAGATGTGCTGATTCTGGGGTAGTCTCTCGCCCTTCACATCGTCATTGTAAGCGCTCTCGTAGTTGCTTTCATGGCTTGGAGATGGCTGGTGACTGAAAATACGATGTAGACCTTTATTTTCCACTCCGTGCGAGCTTCCATAGTGGCAAAGCTCCGTATGAAAGAGGTATTGGGGCTGGATCTGTTTTCCCTGAATCGTATGCATGCTTGACATTGGGTCTGGAGCGCGGTATTGCCATTCTATATAACCATGTAAGCAAAAGAAAGACATGTATTAAACGAAGCTTTATGCTATAACATAATGCTTAGCTCTCTTAAACGTTATACAGGTAAACGTTTGAGCTAATGCAGAACACTAGGAAACGTCCATCTAGAAGGATGTAGAGCTCGCCTCAAGGCTTCGATTTCAGACAGGACCAGAGAGACAGGTAGAAGATGGATTTACAGATAGAAAGATGGGTAGGTAAGTAAGAAGAGCTGGAGAAAATATTTTACTTGCTACCTGTATTCGCGGTGCTCATGCCGGTTCGGGAGAAGGTATCGATGAAGGACAGCGAAGGATCAGCAGCAAGCATTATCTGGGAGGTGAAGGAGGTATGCTCTGGATCGTGCTGGAGCTGATCCTCGTAGTTACAAAGCTCCCGAGCGAAGACAAGTTGTTGGCGCGGATGCTGATGTTGGTGATGACTGTGATCTTGTTGGTGGTGAGGAGGATGGTTCGTGGCTTCTTCGATGAAATTGCGTTGGGCACCGGAGCTCAGAGCGCTATTCATGCCGTAAGTTAGGTTTTCCGTTTTGCAGATATGCCGCAGGACGGCGCTGTTGCCTTCAATTGTCTGCACTGTATGATGCGCATTTGGCGACGCTAGCCTGCTTCAACTGCTCTGCAGAAGTTACAGCAGCTTGGGGTACGAGGCCCTGCGAAGCAGACGGCACTTGCAAAAACAGCGAGAAAGCTAGCCGATCATGTGTGGTTTGCCGCAGGTTGCTTGACGATCTCATCGCCGTAGGCTGCCGGACCTTAAAAGAGAAAATGCGGAAGCCGTGTTCTCGCCTGCCGGCTTGTGGGTGATACGGGAACAAGCAATGATAGTGATGGCTGTGCGTCTCTACGCGTGGAGTAACTGAATCGGTGAGGATGTGTATGTTTTTATGCGAAAGCGGGGAAGGAAAGAGATCTAATGTCTCTCGTAAAGTTCCTTCCTTTCGAAGACCTTGCCCAATCCTTCTCCGAAAGAGACAAAGTGGGAGGCCGACACACAGATTATCAGGAGATAACAGAGCTTGTTGAGCGATGTCGCCATGCGCGGCGTCGTAACTAGAAAGTTAAATGGGTTGAAAATCCCTGCTAATGATTGTGCACTCTAGGATTTATGGATCTTCTACTATGAAAAGATGGAGACGAACGCAGAGAGAGAGAGTGAGAGAGAGAGAGAGGGGTCCGAAGCAGAGGAGGTTGGAGAGGAGTGCTTTCTTCGAGTACGTGCGTGTGTTTGTATGTATATATGTGTGTATTATGTAAGCTGCTGCTCGTGGAAATGTGCGCGGGTCTTGCGATCTGGTGGATAGTCGCGATCATCCGCCAAGGAGGAAACTTAAAAGCCAGCAAGTTAATCTGTTATACTGTGTTTTTTTTTATTGACCCACATGCGCTGAAACAGAGAGGCGAGTGGCTGATTGTATTGAAATGTCCCTTCGATTCAGTAAGACTGGGGAAAGAAAGCTTTGAAAAGAAGGCACTTCTCACCGCGGCGCCATCTCCGTCCCTATCTCGCCAGCGCCATCACCCACAGTCACGTACACCGCCCACCCGCTCTCTCACTCGTCCACTCTCTCTCTCACTCTTGTCTCTGAGTCTTGAGAGGCACATGGACAGAAAAAGCAGTGTGTCGCTCTCTGCCTTTGTAGATTGTGAGGCACATGGTGAGGAAAAAAAGCACTGTGCGAGAGGAGAGAAGGCTGTGCCATGCCTGGAAAATTTTCCGGCTTTATTTTCATTCGCTCTTTCTCCTCTGCAACATATTATAATGAGTATATCTCAAAACCGCATTCTCACGAAATTTGAGGCATTTGATTGGAAACGATTTCACTTGCAAGTCTCTTCCTGCGCAGCTGTAGAATTTGATGACCATTTATTTCTGTAAGGCATAATGCGCCGGAGACACAGAGAGAGAAGCGACACAGAGAAGTCACGTCTCTACTATTTTGTTTAACTACCCTTCTTCTCATTGCTTTCATCAGACTTCCATGGAAACCTTGACTCAGCTACGACATGCCTACCGTTTCTCTTACATGAAATCTTTTGCTAGGAGCCACAATTCAAATTCGCAATCCCAGTTTTCGTGTTGCTTTTAAATGCAAAAGAACGGCAATAAGACTTTGAGTCCATGGAGATTCTTGTTTAACACTCGACGTGAAGGTCCATTCCATCCATATCCATATGCATTCAAGTGCCAGAATGATGTTTGTACCACCTTATAGACTTTGTCGTGTGCCGTTTTCTGTAGGGTAATATAGCAGCACACGCATGTATTTGGCAATGACATCAGATTTGCATTATGGAGCACGTGACTGTTATTATGAGAGGTCTTAGCCACGCAAAGAGGAAACTAATGAGCTAAATTTAGTGCTATAGATCATCTCGGACCCCCATTCAGTTGTAGTGTTGTGGGCTATATTTAGTCAGAGATGTAGAGAGTAGAGGATTAGAGCCATTAGAAAGAAGGATACATCTAGGGGAAAGAAAGAAGGTCAAAGAGACATGAATCATAATCATAAAGCAATAAAGAAGGTTTTAGAAACAAAGTAAGAAAGAAATGATAAGTAATATTAAGGAAAGGATCAAGGGAACGAGAAAAACTGACTTTACTTGATCGTGTATCAAGATGGTCAAATTGAGATTGGTAATATAATATTATTTTATGAAAAAAGTGATCTAGACGGACAAGATTATGAGGCAAAGAAGAGGTAAACCATACCTCAAAAGAAAACTCAGAGAAACTTGTAAAAGGAAGCAAGAATAGAGTTTAAAGTAATCAACTCATTCGTTTATTCTAAAGGAAAGCCCACGAGAGGAATGGTACTACGAATAAAAGGGAGACTTCTAAATGACGCCACAAAAAGAATTTAAAATAATCAATTGCTTGACTTCTTCTAGATCAGAAAAACATGTCGCGCAACATTGCACAAAATCTAAGATGGAAAAAATGATTTTAGAAAAAGCTATAAAACAATGAATAACTAAAACTCATTACAGAAAAAAAAATATTAGAGAGAACTCCCATTCAATTATACAAGTATATTGTAATAAATTGAGTCTATGATCTAGGATTTCGAGTGGTTCAGACAAATCAGACAGCTTTTGATCACTCATGTGTATGGTCAAAGATCTTGAGACTAGACTTAAGCATAAGTTCATGTGGTCTCTTAAACAAGTGATCCACTTAGCCTAGTGGTTAAGTCTCAAGGTTGTGAAGGAGGAGGTCTTGGGTTCAATCCTCATGGGAAGCATGGGGAGAGAGTTTTTCCCAAGGAGCTGTAGAGCATTCTAACTCAAGCCTCTAAAAAAGGCACTCGGGCATGCTCTATATGAAAGGGTACAAAGTAGCACACGTCGCTTTCACAAGCTAGTCCAACAAAGATTGAGGTGTATCTCTCAATCCAGAGGTCTAATGGAGGCGTAATAAAGTACGTTTATGATCTAGGGATAAGGCCGGTTCAGAGGGATCTGAAATCCGACACTGTTTGGTCATCCATGTGTATGACCAAAGATCTCGAGTTTAGACTTACTAGGAGGTCTTGTGCTCTTGTGAACAAGTGATCATCTTAGCTTAGTGGTTAAGTCTCAAGGATGTGAAGGAGGAGGCCTTGGGTTCAATCCCCATGGGGGACATGGGGAGAGTATTTTGCCCAAAGAGATCTAGAGCCTTCTAGAAACATCCACTTGAGTTAACTCAAGTTGACTGGGACACTTGGCGCACATGCAGTTACATGGCTAGCTAGTATCCACGCACAATAAGGTAGTCCCCTAGAGAGAGCTATATATAGAGGCATTTGGTTGGGAGGAGAGTCATCTCTCTAGCACGTGGTGGTCGTAATAGTCATTCTCTTGCATTGGTATCAGAGCTATAGGCAAGCTTTCATGGTGACCTTGATAGGCTCATCATCTACTTCATTAGAATGTGCTTCCATTGTTAATAGTTTCCTTGTCTTCTTTGCGTAGAGCACCTTGCCCCTCTCTCGAGTTCCGACAGCAAAAGAGGAGAATACCATTCGATATGTAATAGCCTGCACCAGGGATCGACCTCACGATCTTTGGATTCATAAGTTCTTCACCTAACCACGTCGCCAACAGCGAGTGGAGTACTTATTGTCTTTTCTTTTTGTATTTATCATTAGCTTTTGCTATGCCGAGGAAACAAAAAGACAGGCCTTCGTCGGCACCACTCGGAAGGATCGAACCTGCATCGTCTAGAAGATGGAATTCTCTGCTAGCCAAGCGACCTATGCACAAACTTGATGAATGAGCACAACATGCTTGAGATGATGGCTTCTCGGGCTCATACCTGAGATTTTAATAGAAGCAAAAGAGTTCATTATTGATCATCCCCACCGCTGTGGCCATTAGTATTCGAACCCCTGACCTGGGTCTAGTGACTACACTCCCTTATCCACGGACACAAGCCATTAGCATGACGAATTGCTGCGTCAAGTTTATACTGACCTTATGTCGCTGCTGTAGAACTCCATTCCAACATAGTAAAAGAGATCCTATCTCTAACGTGTCACACGCGGGGCTTGAACCCGGGAAGTTTAGAAGACAAATTTGCTCTGCTATCCATGGGATCCAATGCCGCTCTACCTAATGCACACTAAAGGATTTACCTAAGCACAAATGCTCTGCTAATTCTGAGCCAAGAGCTCAATGTTCTTAATTTCGAGCTCAAAATTGGATGGTCATGATGATGGCCGAATCAAAGCTAGAACCTCCAAATTCGGTTATTTAAATCCCAACCTCTACACTAAGGATGATTCCTATGTGTATCCTAACCCGAATTCATGAGGATTATCTGAGACAATTTTGAAGCAACATCGAAACAGAGCAAGGAAGATCGTGTTTTCGATTTTCATTTCTTTTCAATCGACAAAAGAAATCTCTCTTCAAGGTCTTAGAGAGATGTAAGCATGGCTTTGAAGGTTGGCTCCTTGCAAGGATCAGAGGATGGACGAAGCTATGATCAAAGCTAAGTATTTTCTAGTTTCTACTTGGCCTTAATGTTTGATTTATCTTGTTTTCATTAATCTACACTTAATCCTAGATGTACAGCCAAGATTTCAAGCCATTAAGTCTAGAGTAGGATAATGAAACAATCCACTTTTCATTCCAAGCATTAGTTTGCATTAAGAAAATACTTGATTTAAAAAAAAAGGGATCCTTGTGCATCAGAGAATGTATTTTGGTAGTTTTATTCTAGATTTTTTTTCCATTAAGTAAGCTCTTTATTGCACCACAAGGATATGTGTTTATATCATAGTGCATTAGGAAAAAGGAAAGGATATACATGCATCAAGATTGCATGATATACATTCTTAGTACAAGGAAAAGTCATGCATCAAGCTCATGCATGATTGTTGCATTAGTTTTTGGGCATGCAAAGAACATGCATGCATATGCATGTGAGCATATGCATTTGCATGTAGGCACATGTATTTGAATGAAAGAACAGGATGCTATTTGCAAGTAGATATGAAAATGTAATCTCTTAGTATTTAGCTTATTTTATAAAGCTCTCGGCTTGACATTAGGGAAGACAGAGGACTAGTTAGTTGCAAAGATATACTAGTTCTAGTTTGCAGCTCAAGTAATTAGTCGATTCCTTACCAAATTGATACTCCGCTATCAAAGACAAATGCTTAATGATAATTAAGTATGTTTGATGTCTTACTAAGTATAAGTAGGCACTAGGAGAAAGAGTTAATTATTAAATTTTCTTGGTGACCAAGAAAATTTAATTACTTGCAAACCTTTTGCGATGTATGATGACTCTAAGTCCTGGATGTACTTAGAGCATCATGAAGATAAGCTTATAATGATTACTCTAAGTATAGGTGATATTTATAAAGTCATGCGTATAAGCTTTAGTTGATTAGTTACGTAATTTATGTAACTTCTCAAGCATCCCAAGATTCGATGATAACTTCAACTATATTTCCAAGTTCCATGAGCACTCTTCGATTCCATGGAACTCAACAACCAAATTTATGAAATTAAATACAAATTAAACTTTCAAGTTCAATAGAATTGTGTTTCGTTCATGTTTCGCACACTAAAATGAAATAGTCAGGCCTTCTATTCCACGTGAGATCATTCTTCTACCATGTTTGATATGAATATTTTTGGGAAGGCAGATGTTCCAAGTAGAGGATCTTAGTTGATTCATGAACTCTTCCCAAAATACATATAAATTCATAATATATGATAGGACCAAGGAATGATGATGTTCTAATATAAAGTTGCCCAAAAAAACTATGAAGCTTTTATAAGTTTCCATTTGATTTCATACCAAGAAGTGATGGAAATCAAAGATTGAACCTCAACATCAATTGATCTTTGACGTCAATAAAAGGATGTTAGGTTCTATAGTTCCATCTCTGGTAAAATGATGCAACTAACTAAGCAATCTTTAGGAAATAGGATAAGTTCCTAAGGACTTAAAGCAAGTGTGAACTTTTCATTTAGGAATAGAAAGTGACAAGAAATGGATCTCCAATCCATGAACTTTTCCTAAATAAAGCTATAAAGCTCAAAATTTATGTGTTCATAATAGCATCGCTATTGGATCAATCATCAATAGATGCTTGGACTTTAAACATAATTTTAATTGGTGAAATATGTTTAAAGGACTCTAGTAACATTTAAAGATTGACCAATAATAATGAATCTTTTATCAAACTCAAGAATGGATTCAATATCACATAAATGAAAGTTCAACTTAAACTTTCATAGTGGCCTGGGAAACCATATCCTAAAGGTGATATTTTATCTCTAGTTTGATACTCAGGAAATGAATACGATTGAGTCAGTAAGTTTTCTGGATATTGTTTAAAAGAATCTAGCATTACAAAAGATTCCATAATGAATCGTTTGCTCAAGTTATTTGATTCCCTAGAAGGAATCTCAAGTCTTTGAAGAATAATGCTCTCCCAAGTAGTGAGAAGGAAATTCTTTAAACTCTTTAGTTAGCAAGTGGTTCCCAGTGATTCCCAAACCACAAGTATTGGTTACTTAAGTACAAATATTGATATAACCTAAAAGTTATATCAAAGATTCTTAGCTTTGGAATCTAAGAGGCATTTGTGTATGCTTCGACTGAAGTTTAGGAAAATATCTCTAAAAATCCTACAGGTAAGCAAAGAAGTTTTTGATAGTTCAAGAGATCCTAAAAAGTAAAGACTAAGTCTTTATTTTAGTCTCAAGTTCAACTAAACTTGATGAAGCTTGGCCATGATTGTCCAAGAACATGCGATTAGAACTACTTTGTAGATTGCCTAAGTATTGGCAATAAAATTCCTTTTGGGAATTATTCACCCAAGTTCCATTTATCCAATGGAAAATTGTGAAAAGAGTAAGTTGTTCCAAGTCTGAACAGAGTGAAGCAATTCCAAGAATGTAGTCTGCAACCGTGAAGACGGTACTTAAGTTTGTGGAAGGTAAAACAGAAGTCTTTGCCTATCCTTAAAGGGATTTTGGTACAAATCCAGAGAGCATGAGCGGATGCTTAGACTTAGGCAATAGAGATATTCCTGTAAAAGTCCCGGCCAGGGTAGATACCTAAAGCTTCAGTAAGAAAGGAATCTAAAGACAAGAAGTCAAAAGCTCTTGTCACTACAAATTGGTCGAGGATAAACCAATTGAACTTGAATTTGTGAAAATTCAAGTACTTGGAATTTTGATTGGTTATCATTTGAAAACCCTAGCAAAGAAGGATGGATGCTCCATCAAAAGGTTTCTTAAGTTCCTCAAGGAAAACACTAGATCATGAAATGATCATGTGAAGGGATAAAAAACCTAGAAAATCTAGTTAGAGGTAATACCAGAAACTTCAATCTCTCAGAAAGAATTGAACTAAGAAGGTACTCTATCAAGAGATGTTTTGACTTTAAGATAACTATCACCCACACATTAATGTGAATATAAAATAGGGTGGTATGGGACACCAGATTTTATACTCAAATTAATGTAGGAAAGATGGTATGGGACATTAGATCGTGGATGATAATTATCTTTTAGTCCTAGTTTGGATTTTGAAGTTAGGTTTGATCCTCAAGGGAATTAAGACTTCAAAGAAGGAGTTTTAAATCAAGAAGGATAAAAGTAGTATCTCAAGATACTTCAAGATAGCTTCAAGATCAAGGAAAGAGAAGATATGAAGTAAGTAACTTCCAAGATCTTCTTGAAACACTTCAAGCTTAAGTGTTGTCGATCAGAAATATTTGATGAATTTCTGAAAAATTTGGACTTTGAATTTGAGTTGATCTTTTCAACCAAGGATTTGATTGACTAAGTCAAACATCAAGTTCCTAGTGTAACTTGGTAAATTCACTCTTTTGACTCAAAGAAATGCACAAGAATTGCATTCCCAATAAGGAGTCAGAAAGACTGAATATGACCTGAACTTAGTCTCAAGAGAAGCATTATTTGAATACTAAACTCATCAACAGAACCTCAGTGGGTCGACACACTGATGGTACTTGCCACATTAGTATCATGTGGTTGGATGATGTTTTTGATTTTCTTTGAATCTTTTTGAGAATCTAGCTTATTTCTCTTAAAGATAGAAAAAATGCTTCAATACGCTGTTGAAACAGATCTTTGAGAAGTTAAAGTCCTGAGTTATCTAGACTTTGACTCGTAGTGAGCTTAGGTATCTTTGAAGTTTGAATTGGTTGTACTGAGTTTCAGCTATTTCTTTCCGCTTGCGTCAACTTATAGCATAAATGATTTTCTAGAGTCCAATATATGCTAGAATATAAAAGTTAGGAATTGCTCATTAGATTGACAATTGCAAAGAACTTTTGGCTCAAGTCTTTGAGAAAAGTGTCCTAATTGGACAATTTTCATTTGAATTTTAATTGGTCAAGTTATAGTATGGTTGACTCAAAGAAAATGGTAAGCTTTCTCCTACAGTTTACATAGGATTTTTAAAAACTCATTATGACAAAGTAGTCCTCTAGTCGAGTTAAAAATCAAGTAACTATTGGATAAGAGTTCACCATTGTATAAACATCCATGTTAGATGTTTGGGACAACCAAACTTCAAGTTTTCCAAATCAAATTCAAAATGGATCAAGAGTTCTCAAAGTTTTGCAAGGGATAAGAATCCCACCTACATTATTAAGTCCATGCACCAGTCATGCCTAGAAATGGACTCGTAATTTGAATCCACCTAATTCACAGGTTTGTGCCTAGATCGCACATCCAGAAACTGTGAATTGGACAGAGATATGTTTAGATCCACCCTTATTATTCTTTCACTAGTTTGTACTTTGTCTAGTTCATCAAAGTGCAAAATGAGACAGTGTTTTGAATTATTTGGGTAGGGATGCCACCACAGAGATGAGACATGTTCTTCCAGTTTTAGAACATGACCATGTTCTTCCACTTTTAAAAAGTATGTATATAGCTCTATTTTCGAGGACGAAAATATTTTTCCAAAGGGGGAAGAATGTAATAAAGTAAGTTTATGATCTAGGGACTAGGTCGGCTCAGAGGAATCTGAAATCCAACACCATTTGGTCATCCATGTGTATGACTAAAGATCTCGAGTTTAGACTTACTAGGAGGTCTTCTGCTCTTCTGAACAAGTGATCCACTTAGCTTAGTGATTAAGTCTCAAGGATGTGAAGGAGGAGGTCTTGGGTTCAATCCACATGAGGAACATGGGGAGAGTATTTTGCCCAAAGAGACCTGGAGACTTCTAGAAGCATCCACTTGAGTTAACTCGAGTTGACTCGGACACTTGGCGCACATGCAATTACATGGCCGACACATGGTTGGCTAGTATCCACCTGCCCAAGAAGGCAGTCCCCTAGAGAGATGATGGAGAGTGTAAATCTCCAAAAGAAAAAGCTATCCTTGATGTTAGACCACTCTATATCAAGAATAACTTCAGACTCCACTCAATTTTGAAAATCAATTATCAAACTATCAAGAAATTGATCAACTGTGAAAAAATCAATTCTCTGAAAAAGTCTGCTTCAGATTAATCACTCCTTTGTAAAGTTTTTTATAAAACTTTGTAGAATGCGTCGCCTAGAGATTGCGCACCTTCTCCAAGTTAAATCACTTCAAATGCTTGAGTAGATTGTGAGAAATGACGCAAACACTTTACCTATGTCTGAAACTGCCTTTTCTGTAATGACGACTTTGACACCTGTAACTTCTAAACTATGGTTCTCCCAAACTATAGCCCGTTTAATCAAATGCTTTTAGCCATAGATGTCTTACCTCTCAACTTAAATTTTGAGTCCTCATTTGTGTAAAACTTTACACTATGCACTGAGCATTGTCCATTTCTTTGACCATCGAATCTACGCCTGTTTCAGAAGACACTGAGAACTTTCTTACATATGAATGTTCCTATTCAAAGTTCTCTCAGCCTGTTTACAATTGGACTCTCAAACTTTAGCCATAGATGGATTAACTATGGACTTAGATGTGTACAAAAGGATTTCTCATAAGATTAAGCACAGAAGGAGAATTAGAGAAAAGTTCGACGCGCCATTCTCTGAAAACTTTCTCTTATCTTAACTCTTCATACATCTGATGGATGATACATCCAATGTTCATCATCTACTCATCTATATTTCATTTCATACTCTCTTATGCTTTTAATACGACTATAAGCATATACTTATATACACATACAAGTCCCAATTCGTCATTACTTCAAGTATATTGAAGTATATATAGAACTAATGTACATATGATTTAAAGAATTTTGCTATCTGAATCTTCTCTTCATTCCATGAAGTTGTTCTTCAACCTTTTCTTCATCTCTTTACTTCTAGCCTTTATGTAATCACTAATTGTTGATTGTTCTGCTCCAACAAGAGAGCTATATATAGAGGCATTTGGTTGGGAGGAGAGTCATCTCTCTAGCATGTGGTGGTCCTAAAGAATGTAATAAAGTAAGTTTATGATCTAGGGATCAGGCTGGTTCAGACGGATCTAAAATCGGACACCGTTTGGTCATCCATGTGTATGACCAAAGATCTCGAGTTTAGACTTACTAGGAGGTCTTGTGCTCTTGTGAACAAGTGATCCACTTAGCTTAGTGGTTAAGTCTCAAGGATGTGAAGGAGGAGGTCTTGGGTTCAATCCCCATGGGGGACATGGGGAGAGTATTTTTCCCAAAGAGATCTAGAGCCTTCTAGAAGCATCTAGTTGAGTTAACTGGAGTTGACTGGCACACTTGGCACACATGTAATTACATGGACGACACATGGCTAGCTAGTATCCACCTACCCAAGAAGGAAGACCCCTAGAGAGAGCTATATATAGAGGCATTTGGTAGGGAGGAGAGTCATCTCTCTAGCACGTGGTGGTCGTAATATTCATTCTCTTGCAGGAGGCATGTAAGATACCATTGGAAAGCTCTCGGAACAAAACTTCTGAATCTAGTCAACTATATAGAAAGTGAAAAGACCTTTGAAAACCATGGGTGGCACTTGATTGAGGGTTCAAGATATCAAACATGGGTGAAAAGAAGGTTCAAAACTGAGGTTGAGAACAAGGGCCCAAGACACCAAGGTTGCGAACAAGAAGGTTCAAGACACCAAGGTTGACAGCAAGGGTTCACGAGACCAAGGTTGCGAACAAGGTTCAAGAAACTATGCGAGGTTCAGGATATCAATTCAAGGGTACCTAGGGAGTTCAAGGGGTTGATCAATGATGATAGAGGGATAAAAGAGTAGATCATTGAGGACAATGATTGACCAAGGGGGGAAGAATGTAATAAAGTGATAGGTTGAGATGGTTGAACCACACCCTTCACATATAGGAGATGGTTGAACTATACCCTAAGAGAGAGGATTAGGAAGTAATCCTCAACCATGGCTTTTGGGGCAAGTGATTAACCCATCACATTCCTAACCAAGAGGTTGTGAGATCAATTCCTCACATATATCATCATCAGAAAGAGATCAAGCCAACAAAAAGAGTTCTTTGGTGGATCTTGATAGCTTTCTCTTTTTCAGGACGTTAAAGCTTTAGCTCCTCTTTGTATCTGCCCCCTCTCTCTCTCTTTCTCATTAATATATTCGAAATTGGTTTAAAAAAATCATTTATCATCACCAACGGTTGATGGTAAAAGGAACCCATTTTATGAGAAAACTAAATGGGGTGGACTATATATATCTAGGTAGATTAATAGTATGCATCATAACATGTAATTAGAGATTCTCCTACAAACTTCGAAGAGAGCCTAAGAAATCAATGAAAAAACACAGAAATATAATGGTTCCACAGAGAACAGAATAAGTGCGACCTCTTTTACAGATGTGATGACGTGAACCAAAAGTGTGCAATGCCTCTCGATGAATGTACAAAAGAAACAATTAGGAGAAAATGCAAGATATGTATGAAAGACTAATGTAGAGAGAGAGAAACTTCATAAAATAAGGAAATATTTTCAAGCACGTCAATCAATCTTTTTCCGTATAGGCTTAGAAATGACGTCAATCAATCTTTTTCCGTATAGGCTTAGAAATGAAGAAGAAATAAGGTTTCACACTTTAGAGATATTTTTTAATTTTGAATGGCAAAAAAAAGTTAATATATCCTCTATAAATTGGGAAGATTCTGGTGGAGTTAGACGTGTGTGGAAGCATGCGAACAACATCAGGAAGAAGAAGAAGCTTGGAAGTTGGAGCTCAACACACAATATTGAATGTATTTACACTAGAATGTACAAAGATAATTAGCCCATTAGGGCAATAGGCATATATACAAGCCGGGGGGAAAAACCTCCTAAAGAGGGATAAAAGTGCTCCAGTGGTCCTAGTGTGTTCACACACATCACTACCTAAATATATCAACAAATGCCCCTTGGAATGATGTGGTGAAAAAGAAGCTGGCACTCATGTATAAGGAAGTGCCAAGCTATGTGGAATCAATCCACAAAAGGAAGTAAGCCCAAAGCTTTGCGAAAAGCTTCAAAATCTCCCTAGGGAGAGCCTTGGTGAAAAGGTCTACAATGTTCACCTACGTGGGCACATATGCCAAGCTAATCTCCCAAGCAGAGAACCTCTCCCTGACATAATGATAATGCACCTCAATGTGCTTAGTGCGAGCATGGCACACAGGGTTCCTCGCAAGTGCCAATGTGCTCTGACTATCAGTGAAGATGGTGGTGGCAGAAGACTAACCAACACCCAAATCAACCATAAGGCATCTGAGCCACACACACTCAACAATAGCTATGAAAGCTGCCCTATACTCAGCCTCACAATTGCAAGTGGCCATAGTAGGCTGCTTCTTGCTCAACCAAGATATACATAAGCTACTAAGCATGAAGCAAAAGCCACTAGTGGACACACAAGTGTCATAGCAACCAGCCCAGTCAGAGTTAGAAAAAGCATGCAAATATGTTGGTAGTGATCCCCCTTTAGGATAAAACAACCCAAGTAGCTGCGTACCACTCAAGTAGCGAAAGATGCGCTTAATCGCCTGCCGATGCTTGACACTTGAGCAATGCATAAACCAGCTCATCTATGAGACAAAAAGCTGAATATATGGCTGAGTAGTGCATAAGTAAATCAAGCATCCAATAGCCTACTGATAGATAGCAACATCAAATGTATCTCCAGCATCCTGAAGACTCAATCTTAAACCTATCTCCATGGGAGTGGCAATAGGCTTATAGTAAGCTATAATAATGTGTTAATATATTTCGTTTGACACAAAGCCATCCCACCATCAACATGCATAAAATGAATGCCAAAATAGTGATGCAAATGCCTCAAATTAGACATCTCAAATGAGGCATGTAAATCTGCCTTAAAATCAACAATATGCCTTTCATGAGGACCAGTGAGCAGCATGTCATCAACATAAAGCACAATGATCAGAAGTACATCATTAGCACACTTAACATATAAGGTTCTTTCAGTTGGAATCTTCTCAAAACCACGTGCAATCAGATAGGCATGTATCTTTTCATACCAAGCACGTGGTGCTTGCTTTAAGCCATATAATGCCTTGTTTAACCTGCACACGTGGTTCTCCTGCCCTTTTTGCATGAAGTCAGGGGGCTGAAAAACATACACTTCTTCATGCAAGTACATTCCAACCACGATGAGTTGTAAGTGCACAGATGCTACGAACAGTAGCCATTGGGCAAGTAGGTGCAAAGGTCTCATCAAAATCAATGCCTCTTTCTTGCGCATAACCCTTTGCAACAAGCCTAGCCTTATATCTGTCAATTGTACCATCCGGCTTATGCTTCAGCTTGTATACCCAGTTAGTCCCAATGGCCTTCTTGCCAGGAGGTAAGTCACATAAAAACCAAGTACCATTCTTCATTAAAGCATCATATTCAGATTGCATAGGAGCCATCCAATTTTCTGAATTTTGTGCTTCATCAAACAAAACCGGCTCATTCTCATCACGGAGACTAGATGCAACCATAGCATAGCATTCTAATGCAAAAGAGGCACTATAAGAGCCTGAACAAGTAAGATATGACACAGGTGCATCAAATTTGTTGTCATGCAAAGTCCACACCAGCCATTTTGTCATAGTTTTTGCCTGCTCAATATCAGCTCTCTCATCAACAAGTGCATCATGTAAATCTGCATCAGAAATGGAATGATCTCCATCATCACATGAAACATGCAAAGGCTGAGAAGTTGCCTCATTAGGACCAACACTAGACCGTCCACCTATAAAAAGAGGCAACAAAGTATCTTATATATCTTTGGAGCTAATAGATGTCTCCTTAGCACATGAAAGCAATGGTTGAATAGCATCTTCCATAAAAAAAAAAATCATGGCTAACTAGAATGTCTTTAGTCTGTGGATGATACAAACGATAGCCTTTACTTTCAGAACTGTACCCAACAAAAATACATTTTACTACTTTATCATCCAATTTTCTCTAATGTTGTTCAAGCACTAATGCATATGCCAAACAACAAAAAACATGCAGATGAGCAACAGATGGCTTGCGATCATCCTAAGCCTCATATGGAGTGTCAAATTGCAGCACTTTAGTGGGACACATGTTAAGTACATATGGTGCACACATGACAGCCTCAAGCTAGAAACTATGTGGTAAAGCCTGACTCTTGACCATACCCCTCACCATCTCCATGAGTGATGTGTTCTTTCGTTCAGCAACTCCATTTTGTTGAGGTGTATACGGCACTGTACACTGGTGTTTTATCCCACATTCAGCCAAAAATGCATTAAAACCAGAAGACATATATTCCCCCTCGATCAGAACGGAGGTTGCCCATCTTACACCCTAACAGATTTTTAGCCAAAACCAAAAACTGTTTGAAGCACATAAACACTTCCAACTTTTCCTTCAATGGATATACCCATGCATGCCTAGAAAAATCATCGATGAAATTCATGAAGTAAAGATAATTTCCAAAAGAAGGTGTCTCCATAGGACCACAGACATCACTATGTACAAGCTACAATTTTTGCGTAGCCCGAACTAAACCATCTTTTGGAATCGAGGAATGTTTCATTTTGCCCAAAATACAACCTTCACAAACATGTTTTCCAGGTGCCTCAAGTTTGGTCAAAGAGGACACCATTTTAGATTTTTGTAGCCATAGCAAACTAGAAAAATTCAAATGACCAAAGGGTGCATGCCAAAGCTTTGCATCTGATATAGCCTGAGAATCATGTACCACACATGCCAAATCATTTAAAGATCTTTCATAGTCAATGAGCTTATACAGCCCATGAGATAAAATGCTAGAAGCAATAATCATGTCGCCATTTGACAGATCATGAACTCTACATCTGTCATCAACATTTTCACAACCAAGCCTCTTCGCTAATGCAGAAACTGATAACAAATTTTTCTTGATCCTTGGCACAAACAAAGCATCTAATAAAGTGAAAGAACTACCATCAAGAGTAGTCAAAAAAATCTTACCAACTCCCATAACAAGATAAGAGGAGTTGTTGGCGCATGTAACAATATTCCCTATAGGGGCATGCTCGAGTGAAGAGAAGAAATTGCGCTATAAGGTAATATGTTTGGTCGCCCTAGTGTCAAAGTACTAAACATTTGAGTCTACTGCAGACATGCACTACTCATGAGAAGATGGGTCAAAACTGCAAACAATAGTCAATGCCCATTCTTCTTCCTACACAAGATTAACAGACTCTGTTTTTGGTGTAGAGGCCTCTACAACAACCATTCCAACCTCTTTCTTCATTGCATCCTTAGCAGCTAGTTTTGGATAGTTCTTTACGATTTTTTCATTTCCTTTATAGTACTTGCAAAACAATTTCTGCTTTTCTGATTTCTTTTCATCTTTGTCTTCTCTCTTCGATTGTGCAGAATTAGCAGATTTTTGCTTACTAATTGAAGAGCTCCATTTTCCTTTGCCCTTCTGACTAGCCAGGAAAGCTTGATCTGCAAACACGCATAATGGACCTATTCTGCCTCGACTGATCCTCCTGCAACAAAATAGAGACTAACCCCTCAAATGACAAGGCATTTGGATTGCCTTGCATCATCAACCGAAGAGTAGACGCAAAACTCTGATATGAATCAGGAAGACCATTCAAAATGGTCTGCACAAGTGAACTATGTGGTATAACCTCATTAGAAGAAATCAATTGTCCCTTCAAGTCTTTGATCTTTGTTAGAAAACTGTCCATAGAATCACCTTCATTCATGTGCTCACTCTCCAACTATTTTCGGTGGTAAGCAACACGAGCCTCATTCCTAGCTTGGTACAATGGGGTAAGTGTATCCCAAGCATCCTTAGCTATTCTGCAAGAGAGAATGTGAGGAATAATGGTAGGTTTGATAGACACAGCTATCAATGCATGTGCCTGGGCATCTCTGGCATCCCAACGATTTTCTCTACAATAGGTGTAGTAGAAACTGCAGCACAAACAAGAATATGCAGAATATCATCATCTTCGACACCTTTTGCATCAGCTTCAGTACCTGCAGTTGTAACAATTGCAGGTGTGATAGGACATTTTTCAGCACAATACACAATGTTCTAGAGTCCTTTTGCAACCAATACATGTCTCATCATATAAGCCCATATTAACGGGTAGTTGGTACCATCCAACTTATCCTCAACAACCAACATACGCAATACATTACTGCTTTTAGCCATGGATGGTGACTAAAATACCTTGATGCATGTTGGGGGATTCTTAGACAAGAAGGAGTTTGAGGGTTTGTAGGAGAAAAGGAAGAGACCAGAGGAGGAAATACACCTTGGAAGCTTCTGTCGATTGATTACAGTAAGACAATTACAATGTTTGAAGCACAATACAAGCTAATACTTCTGTGCACAATCCCACAGAGTGCTCAATTACAAAATACCAAATATCCCAAAGTCTTCTTGTCGCCGGCCTCCTCTGCACCAGACCTCCACGTGCTTCAAGCTTATCCTTGTGCACACCTTGCATCAAGCGTCCACTAAGGGGGAGGAATGAATACCTTCTGTCCGCACACGCACACTGCAAGGAGACCTTGAGATTCTTGGGGGACTAGCTTAGCACTCTCTGCACAAATCCTTAGTCACTCTCCATGCACCTTGCACTTCCACTTCTCTGCGTCGCACTCTGGTGACTCTTGCACTTCTCTCTCTTGCTTCAGTTATACTATGCTTTCCCTGCTTACTCTAGAAAACAGCGAGTCGTAACAAACGAGAACTATGTCGTAAAAAGAGAACACTCTTGTCAAAAATTACATGTTTTCACCTCATTTTTGGAATTCCTTTACACCAGTATACATATATTACAAAAATGAGGTGAAAACAAGTAATTTTTGACGTTTTTTGTCATTTTCTCAAAAAAAAATGAGCTCAAAATGTAGTCAAAATTTCACTATATTAGGCATTGACGTGTCCCAAAATGTATATGATAAGACATTGACATGTCCAAAATCTATATGATAAGACATTGACATGTCTAAAATATATATAAGAATGTAGAAGTCAATAGTTTTTACACAAAAATAACATTTTAGACATATCTTTAATGGGTGGATATCTGATTGTTATTCAAAATTGCTACAAAACATGGTTTCATTAACCAAACTACTTTGAGGCATTTACATAAGCACTAAAAATGTCTGAGAGCTTCAATGCAACTCACAACTTTGTCGATCTATGTCTACACCCTCATCATCTGATGCACTTGATTCAGTCTCATACTGTTGAGAGCTCTCTTCTTCTTCTTCTATATCCACAAGAGCTCTATCTTCATCCATGTACATACCAAATTCTGCAGGATCATGCACAACTCTTCTTGTTTTCCTATGATTTCCTGTACCACATACATCTGGAAGCTTTTGTTTTATCATGTTGATGGTTGCTTGTGGTAATCTTGTGGTGAGTACCTTGTGGTAATCTCCCTCTTGATGCCTCTTTCCTGCAAGAATTCTTCAAAGTCATTGGAGAAGTATTCTCCACCACCATCTGACCTTAGTCTCTTCAAATGTCTACCTGTTTGATTCTCAACTAATGCAAGATACCTTTTGAAACAATTAAATACTTCATCTTTATGTTTCATGAAGTACAAGACAGTCCATCTGCTATAGTCATCAATAAAGGACACATAGTACCTTGATCCAGATATGGATGGCTCCTTGCTTGGTCCCCAAACATCTGTATGCACCAATTCCAAGTAATCTTCATGCATAAATCCTTTCTTGGTGTATGGCAACCTGTGTGACTTACCAAACTGACAAGCCCCACACTTGTATATCATGTGTTGCTTGGATACATTAGGTATCCCAAGCACACATTGATCCCTGCTCATTTGTTTTATGGTCCTTTCTCCAATGTGACCTAATCTCTTGTGCCACATCTCCAATTCTGATAAGGTTTGGTCCTTGTAGCTGTACAAAGCAATATTCTTAGTATCTTCAAGTTCAAAGGTAAACAACCTACCTGATTTCTCTCCCTTGGCTATCCTTCTGAATCCATGTCTTGGATCCTCCACATATGCACCATGTTGAGTGAACCTGACCTGTAGACCTTTTTCAACAATCTGACCTACACTCATTAGATTCTTGGTGATTGTTGGAACATACAATACTCTGCTTAGTAGATTCTGATTACCATCACTTGTTTTGACATTGCCTACTTTAACCACTGAATGTTTAGTGTCATCACCTGTCTGCACTTGGTGCTTGCCTTTGGGTTCTTCCAAATCAGAGAGTAAGGCAACATTCCCAGCTACATGGTTAGAGCACCCTAAATCAATATAGAACAAATGATCATCATTGATACCTGATTTAGATGTCATGTTCATAATCAACAAGGAATCATCTTGATCCTCTGCATAATTGTTGTAATCCTTTTTGTTCCTGTATCCTCCTTGATAATTGCCATTGTGATTGTAGCTATTGTTGTAGTTGTTGTTGTAATTATTGTTGTAGCCATGGTAGCCTTGAGATTGATTGAATCTGCCTCTGCCTTGAGAGTATCCTCCTCTTTGGTGACCTCTTCCTCTTTGGTTCTTGTAGTTCTTATAGCATTCATCTGTAGTATGGTTAGACAAGCCACAAATATTGCATGGAGATTGGTTATAGGGTCTCCCCCTACCTGACTTACCTCCTCTGCCCCTACCTCTAGATGATCTACCTCTTCCTGCATAGTTTGCTAGGGAGGTAGAGCCTTCTTCATCAACCTTCTTACTTTTACCCTTATCTTTAGACTTCTTATCTGTATATAGGGCAGAGGGATCGTTACCTTTTGATTGCTCTCCATTCTTTGTGATCTTTGCTTCATGTGTAAAGAGTTGTCCAATCAGAGTTGTTAGATCAGGTGCTTGGATGTCCATGTACAAGTCCATTGCAGTGGTAAAGCTCTCCCACTTGTCATCTGCCTTTAGTCCATTGATCACTTGTCTGACTATTTGCTCTTCCTCAATCTCTTCTCCAACACTTGCAAGTTGATCTGCAATGTCTTTGACTTTGGTGACAAAGTCTGAGACACATTGTTTTGATTGCTTCCTGAGAGTTGTAAACTCAATCCATAGCTGATTCTTTCTGGCCCTTGTGCTTGATGAGAAGTATGTTGACAAGGTTTCCCAACTCTCTTGGGAAGTCTTACAGTTCCTAACATGAGGTAGAAGGAAATCAGAGATAGAGTTTAGAAGATATGACCTTGCCAAAGCATCTTTAGCACACCATTGGTTGAGTCTCTCATGTTCATCCTTTGTAGGTAGGCCTCTGGTTTTGAATGAGGGCAACTCCTCATCTCCTGATATGTATCCATACAAACTTCTCCCTTGTAGATAGGTCTTCATTCTCAATGACCATGCCTGGTAGTTATTTCTATCCAATTTTTCAATGAAGGAAGGGAAACCATCACCCATGATTACCTTATTTGCTCTGATACCACTGTTGGAAGTGATGGCTGGGTACAATCAGAAGATCAAGTTGGTGCTGCAAATCCTGCTTCACACCTGCCCTTCTTTCTCTTCAGATATGATTAGGAGACTCCTTGAGATTCCAAATGACACCAAGAAACTATATATGTGCTTTACAAATCAATTGTGTAATGACCAAATCAAAACAGATGATTTTGAACCTTCACAACTCAAAAAACTTTCTATTCCTGTAATGATACCTGCTCAGTCCTGGGCTTAGTGTGACCAGCACACTTACAATTGGATTAAATCCTTCTGGGAGTATTAAATTAACTTAACAAGCTACTATTAGCAAGTTAAATCACTCCAATTAACAAACTATACACTGAGCATGATCTTTAGCAAAATCAGAGACACCCCCGACTTTTTAGGAACAACAAAGAAATATACCAGTGACTGCTTCGACAGTGATTTCTCCCAATTGGCTGAATAGAATGACTTGAAATTTTGTAGTGTTGTAGAATGCTTTGAGCTGATTCCAATGAGCTTTGAATCGTCCAATTTGGTTCAGTAGATCTTGAGATATGCCCTGTTGAAGTTGGCAGACTTGAAGATGAACATTCAGAGAAAAAAACAGAGATAATGACTATGAGTATATGTATTGAATCTATCAAATGTACATTCCCATTGGCATGTAGAGTGATGCTCAATGGTACTCAGAGGTATAGGCTCAATAGTAGCTTTCACACACTCAATGTATTGCTTGGATTAGCCTCGGGTAGAGTGTAACATCCCCGTGACTTTTTCATAGTCTTTTATAGGAGTTTGAAGAAGATTTGAATTTCAAATTCAAATGTAGGCTCCCTCAAATCTCTCATCTAATCACATGGAGATATTCTCTCCATTCATACCTTTCACAATCCACGACTTTTGAAGGTAGGTATGATTACATAAAGTTATACTCACTTTTACATGAAGTAAAATGTAACTAAACATAGGCATGTGTTCCTATGGTCTTACTTCAAATGAAGTCTTCATGAGTTACTCCAATCTCTTGTAAAATCTTCAAGGTTGATATCCAATGCTTCTTCAAGATACAAGACAAAGCCAAGTGTTAAGGCTTGTTTGCACCAACAGCTCCCCCTCAAGCCAAACACTTGCTTGAGTCTTCATTTTTAGTCTTCAATGATATCCTGTAGTCCAATCATAGATTTAAATCTGCATAGCTTGCTCCCATCCAAAGCTTTTGTAAGCAAATCTGCACATTGTATATTAGTAGACACATATGATAATTGGATTTCCTTGCTAAGTAATTTCTCTCTCACATAGTGGTAATGAACCTCTATGTGTTTTGTCCTAGCATGATAAACTGGATTAGCAGCTAGATGAAGTGAACTTGTGTTATCACCAAATATGATAGGTGACCTTGTATATAGACCCAATTCTGAATATAGTAGCTTCAACCATATGGCTTCTTGAGTGGCATTAGCTAGCCCTCTGTACTCTGCCTCAGTAGATGATAGGGCTACTGTGGGTTGTTTCTTGGATGACCAAGAAATTGGTTTATCACCTGCAAAGCATATGTAACCAGATGTACTCCTCCTGTCATCCTTGCAACCTGCCCAATCTGCATCTGAGTATACTTTGATATCAATGTCTGATGAATATGGAAAATACAAACCATGATTTTGTGTTCCCTTTAGATACTTTACTATCTTCTTGGCTGCCTCCAAATGTGGTACTCTTGGTTTATGCATAAATTGACTAAGTACACTAACACCATATGATATATCAATCCTGGTTAAGGTAGCATAATTTAGACTACCTACCAAACTTTGGTAACCTGTAATATCCTTGAGTTCTTCTCCTTCATGTGCACTGAGTTTGTGGTTGACCTCCATAGGAATGTTTGAGACTTTAGCTTCCTGCAAATTAAACTTCTTGACCATGTCCTGAATGTACTTCTTCTGAGTAATAAAGATACCTGAATTTGTGTAGACCAATTCAAGCCCTAGGAAGTACTTCAATAATCCAAGATCATTGATCTTGAATTCCTTCATCATTTGACCTTTGATGTGTCTAATTCCTTGAACATCATTTCCTGTAATAATGATGTCATCAACATAGACACACAAGTATATTACCTCTGAATTGTTCTTCTTTATAAACAATGAAGTATCTGCTTTACTCATCACAAATCCTTGATCCAAGAGATAGGTTGTCAACCTGTAATTCCATGCTCTAGGTGCCTGCTTTAATCCATACAGAGCCTTCTTCAATTTACAAACATGATTTACCTTATTGGGATCCTCATAGCCAGGTGGTTGTGACATGTAGACCTCTTCAGATATCCATCCATTCAAGAATGCATTCTTCACATCCAATTGGTACATGTTCCAATTCTTGGATGCAGCTACACTCACCATAATTCTGATAGTTGGCATCTTGGCCACAGGAGAAAATGTCTCCTCATAATCAATGCCTTGGGTTTGTGCAAAACCCTTGGCTACCAACCTAGCTTTATACCTGTTTATTGCACCATCTGAGTTCCTCTTGAGTTTGTAGATCCATCTGGATCCTATCACCTTCATGGAGTCCTTCTTAGGTACCAATTCCCAAGTATCACTCTCCTTGAGAGCCTCCATTTCTTCATCCATTGCTTCCTTCCATTCTGGTTTAGTAATAGCTTCCTCAAATGTACCTGGTTCTTCATTCAAGATATCCTTTGCAAGATATACAGAGTGCTTGGTTACAAGTGAAGTATCATATCCATACCTAATTGGTTTCTTCTTTTCTCTTGAAGATCTCCTCATAGCTTGAGTTGAGGATTCTGGATTATCTTCAAGTTGCTTCATCTTCATCTTCCCTTTGGATTTCCAAGCCTTGAACTCTTCAATGTTGATGGTGTCTTCATCATCTGAGCTTGTGTCCTCTTTCTGAGTAGGTTCTTGCCTGATGAGCTTTGGAAAGTCTTCTTCCATATCATAAGGTAGGCTAACTTTCCTGCACTCATTATCATACCATGAATCATTTTCATCAAAGATGACATCTCTGCTTACCTTGAAGCCCTTGTTTGAGGGGTTATAGAACCTGTATCCTTTCTGATTCAAATCATAACCAATAAAGATACACTTTTCAGCCTTAGGGTCTAGCTTTCCCCTTACCTGTGAGGGAATATGCACATATGCAACACACCCAAAGATCTTGCAATGATCCAGAGATGGTCTCTTACCATGCCAAGCCTCATAGGGTGTCATTCCATCAAGAGTCTTTGATGGCAACCTGTTAATTAAGTATGTGGCAGTAGATACACTCTGCCCAAAGATAATTTGGTAGTTTTTTCTCATTAAGCATAGACCTAGCTGTCTCCACAATGAGTCTATTCCTCCTTTCAGCTACCCCATTTTGTTCAGGTGAGTACCTTGTGGTAATCTCCCTCTTGATGCCTCTTTCCTGCAAGAATTCTTCAAAGTCATTGGAGAAGTATTCTCCACCACCATCTGACCTTAGTCTCTTCAAATGTCTACCTGTTTGATTCTCAACTAATGCAAGATACCTTTTGAAACAATTAAATACTTCATCTTTATGTTTCATGAAGTACAAGACAGTCCATCTGCTATAGTCATCAATAAAGGACACATAGTACCTTGATCCAGATATGGATGGCTCCTTGCTTGGTCCCCAAACATCTGTATGCACCAATTCCAAGTAATCTTCATGCATAAATCCTTTCTTGGTGTATGGCAACCTGTGTGACTTACCAAACTGACAAGCCCCACACTTGTATATCATGTGTTGCTTGGATACATTAGGTATCCCAAGCACACATTGATCCCTGCTCATTTGTTTTATGGTCCTTTCTCCAATGTGACCTAATCTCTTGTGCCACATCTCCAATTCTGATAAGGTTTGGTCCTTGTAGTTGTACAAAGCAATATTCTTAGTATCTTCAAGTTCAAAGGTAAACAACCTACCTGATTTCTCTCCCTTGGCTATCCTTCTGAATCCATGTCTTGGATCCTCCACATATGCACCATGTTGAGTGAACCTGACCTGTAGACCTTTTTCAACAATCTGACCTACACTCATTAGATTCTTGGTGATTGTTGGAACATACAATACTCTGCTTAGTAGATTCTGATTACCATCACTTGTTTTGACATTGCCTACTTTAACCACTGAATGTTTAGTGTCATCACCTGTCTGCACTTGGTGCTTGCCTTTGGGTTCTTCCAAATCAGAGAGTAAGGCAACATTCCCAGCTACATGGTTAGAGCACCCTGAATCAATATAGAACAAATGATCATCATTGATACCTGATTTAGATGTCATGTTCATAATCAACAAGGAATCATCTTGATCCTCTGCATAATTGTTGTAATCCTTTTTGTTCCTGTATCCTCCTTGATAATTGCCATTGTGATTGTAGCTATTGTTGTAGTTGTTGTTGTAATTATTGTTGTAGCCATGGTAGCCTTGAGATTGATTGAATCTGCCTCTGCCTTGAGAGTATCCTCCTCTTTGGTGACCTCTTCCTCTTTGGTTCTTGTAGTTCTTATAGCATTCATCTGTAGTATGGTTAGACAAGCCACAAATATTGCATGGAGATTGGTTATAGGGTCTCCCCCTACCTGACTTACCTCCTCTGCCCCTACCTCTAGATGATCTACCTCTTCCTGCATAGTTTGCTAGGGAGGTAGAGCCTTCTTCATCAACCTTCTTACTTTTACCCTTATCTTTAGACTTCTTATCTGTATATAGGGCAGAGGGATCGTTACCTTTTGATTGCTCTCCATTCTTTGTGATCTTTGCTTCATGTGTAAAGAGTTGTCCAATCAGAGTTGTTAGATCAGGTGCTTGGATGTCCATGTACAAGTCCATTGCAGTGGTAAAGCTCTCCCACTTGTCATCTGCCTTTAGTCCATTGATCACTTGTCTGACTATTTGCTCTTCCTCAATCTCTTCTCCAACACTTGCAAGTTGATCTGCAATGTCTTTGACTTTGGTGACAAAGTCTGAGACACATTGTTTTGATTGCTTCCTGAGAGTTGTAAACTCAATCCATAGCTGATTCTTTCTGGCCCTTGTGCTTGATGAGAAGTATGTTGACAAGGTTTCCCAACTCTCTTGGGAAGTCTTACAGTTCCTAACATGAGGTAGAAGGAAATCAGAGATAGAGTTTAGAAGATATGACCTTGCCAAAGCATCTTTAGCACACCATTGGTTGAGTCTCTCATGTTCATCCTTTGTAGGTAGGCCTCTGGTTTTGAATGAGGGCAACTCCTCATCTCCTGATATGTATCCATACAAACTTCTCCCTTGTAGATAGGTCTTCATTCTCAATGACCATGCCTGGTAGTTATTTCTATCCAATTTGTCAATGAAGGAAGGGAAACCATCACCCATGATTACCTTATTTGCTATGATACCACTGTTGGAAGTGATGGCTGGGTACAATCAGAAGATCAAGTTGGTGCTGCAAATCCTGCTTCACACCTGCCCTTCTTTCTCTTCAGATATGATTAGGAGACTCCTTGAGATTCCAAATGACACCAAGAAACTATATATGTGCTTTACAAATCAATTGTGTAATGACCAAATCAAAACAGATGATTTTGAACCTTCACAACTCAAAAAACTTTCTATTCCTGTAATGATACCTGCTCAGTCCTGGGCTTAGTGTGACCAGCACACTTACAATTGGATTAAATCCTTCTAGGAGTATTAAATTAACTTAACAAGCTACTATTAGCAAGTTAAATCACTCCAATTAACAAACTATACACTGAGCATGATCTTTAGCAAAATCAGAGACACCCCCGACTTTTTAGGAACAACACAGAAATATACCAATGACTGCTTCGACAGTGATTTCTCCCAATTGGATGAATAGAATGACTTGAAATTTTGTAGTGTTGTAGAATGCTTTGAGCTGATTCCAATGAGCTTTGAATCATCCAATTTGGTTCAGTAGATGGTGAGATATGCCCTGTTGAAGTTGGCAGACTTGAAGATGAACATTCAGAGAAAAAAACAGAGATAATGACTATGAGTATATGTATTGAATCTATCAAATGTACATTCCCATTGGCATGTAGAGTGATGCTCAATGGTACTCAGAGGTATAGGCTCAATAGTAGCTTTCACACACTCAATGTATTGCTTGGATTAGCCTCGGGTAGAGTGTAACATCCCCGCGACTTTTTCATAGTCTTTTATAGGAGTTTGAAGAAGATTTGAATTTCAAATTCAAATGTAGGCTCCCTCAAATCTCTCATCTAATCACATGGAGATATTCTCTCCATTCATACCTTTCACAATCCACGACTTTTGAAGGTAGGTATGATTACATAAAGTTATACTCACTTTTACATGAAGTAAAATGTAACTAAACATAGGCATGTGTTCCTATGGTCTTACTTCAAATGAAGTCTTCATGAGTTACTCCAATCTCTTGTAAAATCTTCAAGGTTGATATCCAATGCTTCTTCAAGATACAAGACAAAGCCAAGTGTTAAGGCTTGTTTGCACCAACATCATGTACATACCATACTGTTGCCATTGAAGTTTAATTTCCATGCAAATGTATATAAATAGTTGCAAGGTTCTGTACTAGAATGTTTATTCATAGTGATTTTCCATTTCAACAGTGAGTTACAAGATAAATGTGAATATGAACTAAAGTGTGGAGGGTAATACTATAAAGATGTCATTAGTCTCCCACATTTAACACAACTTTGACTTGATTTTCTCCCAAGAAAGAGATTCTTAGAAACAAATCTCTACATGAGTTTAGACATCCTCATGGACATACCATACTCTTGCCATTGAAATGTAATTTCTATGCAAATGTATATAAATAGTTGCAAGGGTCTATGAATATTTAATTAAAGTGGCTCTGAAACAGCCTATTTGTGTGGGTGCTATTCCCTGGTTAGATAAGTTGACAGATTTAGTTAGCAAGTGGACTCATTCAGTTAGATCCAGTTAGTTTCTGGTTCAAGTTACCCAATTGCCTATAAATACCAGAGGAGGAGATCATTCGCATTTTCAAAATCCACGAGCAAGAGAGAGCAGCAGAGCACAGACAGCCATGGAGCACAGAGGTCAGCATACCAGCAAGCCAAGTCTGATGGAGAAGAAGAATGTTGGCAAAAGTACCAAGAGGTAGACAAAATCATAACATAAATAAAGATTCCAAAAAGATTCCCTCTGTATGTCTGTGTAAATATCTGATTTCTAGGTATTTATTTTTCTTACCTCTAGAAATATGGATCCAAAGCATGTACAGGTCGATGCCTGGCATCGACTTTAAGGTGTAAGTCGATGCCAGGCATCGACTTAGGATTGCAAGTCGATGCCAGGCATCGACTCGTGGGTGCAAGTCGATGCCTGGCATCGACTTGCAGCCCCAAGTCGATGCCTGGCATCGACTTGCAGGTGCAAGTCGATGCCAGGCATCGACTTGTCGGTGCAAGTCGATGCCTGGCATCGACTTGCAGCCCCAAGTCGATGCCAGGCATCGACTTGGGCCCAAAAAACGATGCCAAGCATCGACTTGCCGGCATCAACATGCACTGAAAAGTCGATGCCAGGCATCGACTTTTGGGTGCAAAGTCGATGCTTGGCATCCGCTTTTGGGCCCAAGTCGATGCTTGGCATCGACTTTTGTGCCCAATTCGATGCCAGGCATCGACTTTGTGTGCAAGTCGATGCCAGGCATCGACTTGAGGGTAAAAGTCGATGCCAGGCATCGACTTGGCCCAAAAGTCGATGCCAAACATCCACTTGGGCCCAAAAGTGGATGCCAAGCATCGACTCTTGCACCCCCAACTCGATGCCTGGCATCGACTTTCACCCTCAAGTCGATGCCTGGCATCGACTTGCACACAAAGTCGATGCCTGGCATCGACATGCACTTAAACATCGATGCCTGGCATCGACCTGAAGCTCAAAATCGATGCCTTGCATGGACTTGGGCCTTTGAAACCACATTTACGTTTGATCTGATATTTCCAATTGCCTTCAGGGATGCGGAGTACAAGGATGAAAGGCCCATCAAGAAGCTCAGAGTCACCATGGGCTCTGCTGACCAGCAACGTGACAAAGGCAGTGGTCACCAAGCAAAGCCAAAGAAAATTATTGCACCATTATCCTCTGAGAAGGCCAGCAACCCACTAGGAATATCCTCAGGTGGACAGAGTAGCATAAAAATTCCTGTGGAGGATCCAAATATGAAGGAAAGGTCTAGGGAGACCGAGGTCATGAGGACAGATCGTCCACTTCGGGACATGAAAAATCTCGAATGGTGCCTTCAGTACGTTGAAGAGAAGAATGCAGTCCTCCTTGTGTTCGCAGGGGCTTATGGCAGAGGAAAGATCACGACAACACAAGGTTTTCAGTATGGACTTGTTTACAAATTGGATTATGAAGATGAAGATTCTGACAACCTGCTTTTCTTGGTGGAGACATCGAAAGGATTAAGAAATGTCATATGCAAGATGGATTTCTTGTGCCCAGAGTGCTGTGTTCCAGAAGAGCTAGCTCAGATATGCAGAGACTCAGTGAATTTCATCAAGGACCTGATGCCATGGATACAGGGCAATATCATGCCAACACAGCACAAGAAGACGACCCCTGTAAAGGCAAGGGGTAAGCAGAGTGTGCAGAAAAAGCCCCAAAAGAAAAAGAAGATAATTGCAGAAGAGGACTTTTTTGACTCAAGCTCTAGCTCTGGGGACATAATTGTTGCACCTGGTGGAGAGCTTGCATCTGGTGTGCTTGGCACTGAGCAGAATAAGATGAGGGAGGACATAGCTAGAAGAAAAGTTTTGAAGAAGGGGCAGTTGTTCCACCTGCCTATTAATATTATCCACAGGCCACCAGTGGATCCAGTCACAGGGAGGAGGCCCCTTGAGATCAGGGAGCCACATAATTTGCATGTCCAGAATCTTAAGAAGAAAATGAAAATAAATCCTCATGCTACTGTTGTGCCATTCCTTGTCATGGTGGATCCGAATGAGTGCAGCTGTGTGGAGGATTTCAATGAGGGTTTGTTTGAGGATTACACTTATTATGTGATTGGAGGTTCACACTCTGCAGAGGCTCGTAGACAGTTAGTGAAGGAGCACCCTACTACATTTTTCTTTAGGTATGCAGAGTGTAAGATATATGCTGGTCTTACAACTGAGGAAGCCAAGCTTCTTGCTTGGGATCACAACAACGACAATGACTACAGGCAGAAAATGTCCTCCATAGAGAGAATTCGGTTCTTCCACCATGAATACGAAGATTGTCTTGTGAAGGAAGCTGGGAGAATACATCCCAATCTACGAAAGCAATGCCTTATTGAGGTTGGAATTGCATTGGATGAGAATAGAAAGTCAGATGCTTTGAGGAAATATGATCCATGGTTTCAACTGGCATTCAGATCAAGTGAGATCTGGGATCTTCAGGATAGAATTTTCACAATGTGGGAGCACAAGGAGGTCAAGGGCCAGAAGCAACGAAAGTCGAGGCCAGACCCACAAATTGATCTGAGGGGAAAGGGAAGGAAAGTTGACCTTTCAATTGAAGAGGCTCCTGAGGACATGAAGCTGACCCCATGGAGGGCCCTTCAAGGAATCAAGGATGATACATTGATCATATCAACTTTGTCAAGGGTAATCTCGAAGGAGTTAAGCCTCGAGGAGATGGTGACTGAGCTCAATAAGTATGTATGTTATTCTCAGATCCTTTTTCCCTCCTCCCATGCTTCTTGTCTAACCTAGTCTCTTTTATATTTATGTGTCTGTAGTCATAAAGTGTACATGAAGATTCAGGAGGTGATGATGAAGAGGCTGGGTTGCTTTTCTTGGACAGAGGTCCAAGCAGACTATCCAACCACATCATCCTACAAAGCCTTATCAGAATATTTCATCCTGTTTCGTGATTGGGTAGATTCTCTTATCAGAATATTTCATGGGGGCATAAGTCGATGCCTGGCATTGACTTGGGGGCATAAGTCGATGCCTAGCATCGACTTGCAGCATTAGTCGATGCCTGGCATCGACTTGGGGGCATAAGTCGATGCCTGGCATCAACTTGGGGCATAAGTCGATGCCTGGCATCGACTTGGGGGCATAAGTCGATGACTGGCATCGACTTGCAGCATAAGTCGATGCCTGGCATCGACCTGCAACAAAAGTCGATGCCTGGCATCGACCTCGTGGCAAAAGTCGATGCCAGGCATCGACTTAGGTCCCTAGGTCGATGCCAAGCATCGATTTTCAGTAGAAGGTCGATGCCTAGCATCTACCCGAACAAGAAATCGATGCCATACATCCGTTCTTTATGTTCTGTTTGCTGTACTGAAGAGTTCTTCTAATTGTTTTTCCAATTTGTTCTGCAGAAACCAAGGAAAAGTAAGTCTACAGAGGTACTAGATGATTGCCCCCTTGCATTCCTTGCTCACATTCAAAGAGCAAGGCATGAGAAATCTAGACTGAAAGCGAAGGAGATGGATTTTGATGATGAACCCGATCTTAAATGTTTCTCCAATCCCCTAGACCCCCTTAGGCCTGTATATTACAACATGTTCTGTAGTGATGTAAATAATATTTGTTCTGTTGTGCCGAGAAAACATTTCTCCCTTCTCATAGCGGACATACCCTATGGATTTAAGATGTTGGGATCAGTTAATGATGATGAACCCTTCAAACACCCTCAGATTCGGAAGATGGTCACTGATTTTGCAGAGTTGACTATGTCTCCTCTTTGGAGGATAGTAATTTTCCATAGCAGAGACCAGTCTTTCTCTGTTTCAACTGCTCTGAAGGCAAGATGTCATGCTGTGGAGTGCCTCACTTGGTAAGTAATCTTCTTTCTATCTCCATGGCTTTAATGATGCCCTATGTGACTCATAGTTCTTTTTTGCAGGGTGAAGACAAACGTAAATCACACTCCTTTGCATCGGTTTGTGAGTGCCACTGAATGCATTACAGTGGGCTATTATGATGAAGTAAGCAAAAGGAGAGTCAGGGAGCATTGCAATGAGAATGGGATCTCAAATGTGCTCATGTTCCCAGCCGTTACCAAGAAACTTCGTCATGTAGCTGGGGACATGACATTGGTTAACCCTTATCAGAAGCCACAAAAAATCATAATGAGATTGCTTCAGCTATTTTCCAATGATGATGACTGGGTCCTAGACCTTTTTTCGGGCACAGGTAATTTCAATTTTCACAATTTTCATTAGTCATTGTTGATTGAAGCCTCTAAGAAGTTTTCTGCTGTTTCAGGAACGACTCTGGCTTGCTCCTTAAAGATGTTCAGGCACTGCATAGCTGTGGAGAAGGATGATGCTCAAGTGAGCTTCATTAGAATGAGAATCAATGGGCTGAATGAATGCCCAGATGAAGACCAAGAGGTTGGAAGGAAGCACATTGCAGATACGGAGAGATTCCAACCAGCTTCAAGGGAGCCTGTTCCCCCACTTGCAGATGAACCTGGGGACATGGCTGACCTTGAAGAGCCAATCTTGGAGCAAGAGAGGCAAGATAGGTGTTCTAATGTGCCAGAGGATACCAATACCCTTGAGCCTGAGGAAAGCTATGATCAGCTTCTATTGTAGATTCACATAACTCTTGTAAAACACATGAAATGTAAAAGATCATTTTAATGGAAATATAATTTGGAGTTCTGCTTCCACTTGGTGTTCAGCTTGATTTATCTTGAGCATTTCTCTGATCATGTGTGAATGTTTCTTAGTATAATTTTGTTGAATATTATCTTCTCTTGGGAATGCTTTTGTGAAGTGTATTTCATATTCTGTTAATATGGCCAGGCATTCAATGGGGATCTTAACCATACAAAGGGGATGATCTTAATTGCCTTGTTAAAATGCTCTGATTTTTACAACACATGTACTCTAATTTTCGAGTAACTTTTAATTAGCTATCTTCAGTGCTTGTTGAGGTTATAGATGTAATGAAGGAGCTTCGCGAATTCTTACATGTACCTTTTCAACTCTAATCTATTGTCCAAGATCATGATGTGGGATTCTTGGTCATGCTCAACAACTAGTTTTCATGGCAGCAAGAATTTTAGTATATCTATCTTGACTACTTGGGATATGAGATCAAGCTTCTAAAGACAATATTTACAAGCAAGACTCGTGATGCTTTCTAGATATTGTAAAATGCCCACCTTTTTGCTTCATATAATGGTATTTAGGTAAAAAGAAAAAGAGAACATGTCTTTGTTCTCCTTTGTTGTGACTCAGTGTTAGAATTGGTCCAAGAAGAGTCCTTGCCTTGATTTGAGTGTGTCGATCACGTATGCTCCTAACTGCAATAGTATCTTGGTGCTCACTTTGATGTCCCAAGATTGTCTTCACAAGTGGCAGCCAACGACTCACTGTTTTGTCCTGTAGTGACTTTAGACTAAAACCAAAAATTTTAATTGGGGGGCCATACTTTCCCCTATGCGTACGCTGTCGCTTCACATACCTTTACCTTTCCTTTTAAGTCTTCACTTTTGCACATAAGAGGGGGTTCACGTGAACCTTCCAAAACACTTTAAAACACACTTTGAACCTTAGGGAAATTAGAGAAAATACCTCTGCAACCTGCAACCCACTTTCTCCAATTTACCCTTTGTGGACAATTAATTGTGCACTACCTATGCACTTTGACACCTGCACTTTAGCACTTTGACTTTGCACCTATTGACTTTGACCTTGACCTTGTTGACTTTCACCATTTGACTTTGACCTTTTGACTTTGACTATAGTTGACTTTGACCAACATGACTTTTATGGGCTCAACAATGCAGAAAATTGATTGTATCTCAAAAAGTTGAACACAACTGCCCAGACGATTTCTGCTAGACTTGTAGCAGACTTTGAGATGCTTTTACTCGCAAACCGAAAATGGTATATAGCTTTGGCACAAAAAGATGAAATAGCCTGCACAAGCACTGCCATAGTGCGTTCGAAGATTGAAACGAGCTTAGATCAATGTGTAATGAGTATCAAAGAATGATAAAATGATGTATTCTATATACCGTTTTGTATTCAGGATAAGGTGGATGGCTTCAACCAGCCATGTATCTATATCAAAGGGCTCTATGGAACATTGTGAAGGGTGTTGGACTAGATCCAATTGAAATTTAGCTGCGAGATACCATACGTTTAATTGATGCAAAAGGTGTTGACTATGATATAGGTTGTAAATTCAATGTTTTATTTATTTAGGACACATCGATTGCCCCGTCAATACCAACAGATGTGTCGATGATGCACCGAAATATACCTTGACTTATTTGTGTGTAAACGTGTGATTATTTTGCATGTCGACCCATAATAACAAGACATAACGTACAAGAAATATTTCATGTTCTCGTTTCATATTCACTAATTAAAAAACAAAAGAGCCAAATTGCTATATTTCTCATCATGAACATATGAAGCCGGACAAATAACATGTTAAATTCATACCTAAAAGCACATGCAAATGGCCAATGATCTTGCATGCATGTTCCCATATAGGTGTTTTTGAATCTTGAAATGAATAATTTTCTATGAATGCAAAGGATAGCGATATAGATTGTACCTTTCAGGAATGGGATGCCTTTTCAATGCATTGTGTTTCAAAAGAACAGATTTATGAGATCAATTAATGAAAAATATACATTCTTTGAGATTTGAAGCTTTATTAGTATGTTTTCTTCGAGACTCTTAATCTTCAAGAGGGATTCATTCATCCCATTGACCCTCGTTTTTGTGAAGTTTACGTAAGTTTCATCCTTTTCAAAAGAATGTAGTTTTTCAATAATTTGCGTGAAAGTACTAAAAACCTAGGAGTAAAACAATCATCAAATCATAGTAGTACTTCCCACTAAGATCCAATCAAGTATCTATTCATCCTCATATGAGAAACTCTTAATCAACTTCATTATTAATCTTTATGGGCTAGGTAACAAACCACATCACTATGCATAGGCGCACCTTCAAAGATATGATGTCAATTTTAATCTACTACAATTTTCTATCAAAAGAATATGAAATTTCACCAGGACAAACCTCATCACCAATGGAATTATAAAAAAAAAGGTAAAAGATTGTATCACTCATTTAAAAGTGCTTCAAGATAGCGACTACATGTCCTACGAGTACAATCAAGTGGCGGCTTGACCTAAACATGCTAAATCATCAAACCAAGAATTGGCCTAGCCAAGAGCATAGAATCATGTACCTAATTGATGGATAACACATGGAATGGACAAAGAGGCACCTAAGGAAACTAAAAATATACTCATACTACCTCCTACTCACTCAACCATGCAATCCAAGACACACAGTAGTATTCAATACTAAAGCAGCCACATCTCCTAGTTCAGACATCGAAATATAGTCGATACCAAGCTCATTTCAAACTTCTCAAGGAAATGTTTCTTGTAAAAGTAATCTAGAAGCATTTTGAATCTCATGCACAAAGTTATGGTGCAAAAACTACGTGTCGAGAATTACCGACCGAAACTATGAGGCTCTTAAGAGCCACAATACTTAGGAGAATGATGAGAAAAAGAGAGGGCGGGGATAGAAAGCATATACAAGCATGCATTCCATGGCATATACATGCATAAAAGCTCAAAACAAAGGCGAGAAGAGACCACGAAAGTGTATTTTATGGGACCTCTTCAACTTAGTTCTCTACTCAAAATGACAAGCACCTCTAAAAAATGAGAAGATTTTGACTCATGTAAAGTTTCCCTTATTTAGGTCCTTTCACACAAATGGATTGGACACTAATTAAATTTAGACGTGGAGCTAAATTATTACAAAACTATTGCTCATGTTTGAGATTATGCATCTAGACGATTCGTCAATGCATTTACAAGCCCTGCGTATATCCAAATGGACTATGCCAATAAGTATTGAGTAGTTCTTTGATAAAATTTGAGCTACCTTTAAGATACGTCTCCACTTTGTAGCTCCTTCTTACTTTTCTTTTGTTTGGCTTCAATGTTTCATGCAACACTCTCCCCCTCGTATCTATCATCCTCACTAGACCCTTTCAATATTTGCCATGGGTAGGGGTTGTTGGTGTCACTGCAAGAGACCTTCTTGAAGAACCATATATAGCTAACTTTGCAAGTGAAAATCTTTGGTCCTTTGATGTACTACAATGTCTTTGTCTTTGATGGATCCTTCTTTTTCTACTTAGGTTTATCTATTTTGGCGCTTCATCCATGCTTTTTGTTTAGTAACTCGTTTGTTGACATTGGTCAATTCATTTATGTGATAGGTTTAGTATGAGATATGAGTAAAACATACATAGCAAGAAGCCATTATGAATAGATTTATTCAAAATGGATGGATGCATAAGAGTGCAATGCATGGGATTACTCATGAACATGCCTTATGCATGGCCTTGTAATTGTTATTAGGATCATGTTCATGTGCACACAGAGGTTACGGATATTGAAAACACACAGAAAAATAGACACGACAAGAGATGAGACAAACATAGATCCCTCTATAGTGACACGTACAAAGCTCTGATAGCACTGTTCTCAGGATCTTACTCACGCACACACAGAGGTTATGGATGCAAAAAACACACAAAAAAATAGACAAGCTAGGAGACGAGATAGAACGGAGTATTGGGTGCAATCTCCCCCCCCCATGCACATTGTTTCAAACTTTCACAGAGTGCATGCATTTATAGGAATTTTTTATTACGTCAAAATAGTCGTTACATGAGAGTATCTTCAAAAAGCATGCGTGAAAGTAAAAGTTGGTAACTTTTGTAGAAAGCCCTTTGCTTTTAATATCCAAAATTGCGATCTACAATGACCCTTATTGTAACCACTCCTTTACTAACTGTTTCTAACAATAGAACCCTCTACGCATGTTTATTTACAAACTATATAAATTATAAATCGGATTTTTTATGTACACCCTTTCACCCCTTTTATGCCCTCACGAACCTTCAGTTGCTATATCAAAAATACCAAAACATATTAATACATTAAAAAATTAACAATCCAACAATGCCTTGTTCAACACATTCCATAATTCATAACAGTAATGTAGACATATGCATACATAATTTGGAATGCATTGAAAGAGTTATTGTATTATGAGGTGTGATTTAAGCCTTATAGCTTCATGTTTGACCATTTCATATTTGCATGACCAAAAGAAGCTTTCATGCAATGAAGTTTCTTGTGAGTCTAAGCAAATATTTTCCCACTCTTTATAGTACTTCCAAATGTATCCATAGAGTCATTTCACTTTTTTATTGATGAACGCAAGCCTATTTTCAAGTCCACTATACAGGTATTGGGAGACTTTTCAACTTCCCTATGCAGATTTGAAACTATAGTGTCCTCATAGGCAACTTCATTAAGCCTCTCCTTAATGAAATGATTACTGAACCTGAGACCTTCTGCACACATAAACTACACTATGATGCCTTTATAATATAAGTTATTTCATGTAAAATGGTTACTCCTACTAGGAGAACCAATACCACCAAGAAAAGTAGTAGATTTGATCTTCACTAAGTGTAAAATGGTTACTCCTCTCAGAATATGGATATTGAACATGAGACCTTCTGCACACATAAACTACACTATGATGCCTTTACAATGTAACTTATTTCATGTAAAATGGTTACTCCTACTAGGAGAACCAATACCACCAAGAAAATTAGTAGATTTGATCTTCACAGGTGTACACAGATAGAAACCTATTCACTCCTGAATCTGTTTCTCTCTCAATATGCAAAGAATTGATCTAAGAATCAAAGCAACTTTAGGTAACTTTATTATCTTTCTAATAATCCAAAGATCTCAAGAATTGATTGGGATATGACTAATGAACAATGCTTAACATTTAGAGCAATCTAGAGTGCTCACACATATTATGTGTATTAGCTATGGCTACACAAGACGTTATTCAAACTCACACAAGCTAGAAAACAGGTGGCTAGATTCTCTCAAGGGCCCACTAACTTGCTTCCAAACTATCTATTATTTCTAACTCGAAGCTCAGTGTGTGTAGATAAAGAGATGAAAAGATTCCCCACAGTTTAGGAATCACTTTTCCTAGATTATAGGAAATTACTCACTCCTAAATCTGATTCAAATTTTGGATGCTGAGGGGAGAATTCAAATTCAAATTTGAGTCTGATAAAGCTTGCTCCATGATTCTCAAAGTGGCATCCATCTAGTGATTAAATTTAGGCTAAGGTTGAAGCTTGTATTTCAACACTTCCCCTCAAGCTTTAAGCTTCAATTCTTCATCCTAGCTCCAACAATCGAATGCCTTTCTTGAACTTTGCTAGCTTCATTGAATCCAAAGCTTTGGTGAACATGTCAACACATTGGTCCTTCATACTTTTATGTTGCACTTGAACATCTTTTGCCATCACTTTCTCTCTGATGTAATGATAGTGTACCTCAATGTGTTTGCTTCTAGCATGGAAAATGAGATTGGCATATAGGTACACACTGCTCATATGGTCACATGTGATTGGAATTTGATTAAGTTGTATGTTTAATAATATCATTATCTACTTGATCAACATAAACTCACGTCACTTGAGCTAGTGCCCTATATTCATCTTCAGTGGATGAGAGGGCAACTATGGGTTGCTTATTTGCCATTCAAGAGATGACTTTCTTGCCAAGAATTATTCTATATCCATGTGTGCTTCTTCTATCTTACTTTGGATCCAACCCAATCAGCATCTGTATAATCTTTTACCTACAATTCATCTTCAAAAGGATGAAATAGAACTTCATTGAGTGTACCCTTGAGATATCTAAGTATCCTCTTTGTTGTAGGTAAACGTGGAACCCTAGGATTGTTCATGAATTGAGAAAGCACACCAACTTTATATGCTAGATCTAGTCTAGTAATAGTGGCACAACTCAATGATTCAATTATAGACTTGTATAAAGGTGGATGATGTTATTCATTACCTTATATTGAGGCTAATTTTATATTAAATTACATAGTATTGCTCAATGGTTTGGATCATGTAAGTCCATGCCTCTTGAGAACATCCAAAATGTATTTTATCTGCATGATCCAAATGCCATTGTCTTTATATATAAGCTTGTTACCTAGAAAATACCTTAGATCTCCAAGCCATGTGATTGTGGACTCTTCACAAGCTTCCTTTTAATGTCCTTGATACCTTCTTCATGATTTTTGGTAATATATCTACAGATACACAAAGGTAGACAAATAGTTCACTATCCTTCTTGTAAAACAATGATGGATCTGCTCTGCTTTGATTGTATCCACATCTCATTACATACGCCAGAAGTCTTTGATTCAAATCTCTTGGGGCTTGCTTGAGATAATATAATGCTTTCTTCAACTTGCAAACGTATCCATCCTTGACTTTTTCCTCAAATCCTCATGGTTGATCCATGTATACAACTTCCCCTAGCTCTCCATTGAGAAATTCATTCTTCACAACAAGTTTATACATCTCCTAATTCTTGCTTACTATAATTGCAATGATGGCTATGATGGTAGTCATTTTAGCCATGGGGCTAAAGGTCTCCTCATAGTCTAAGAAAACTCGTTTTCCTATAAGCCTAGCTTTATACCAAGCAATACTTCCATTTGAATGTTTTGTAACCTTATAAACCTGCTTATTCCCAATTATCTTCATATCTTTCTTCCTTTTACAAGCGTCCAAGTGCTATTTTCTTCCATAGCCTTGATCTCCTCCTACATAGCTATTTTCCACTCTCTACATGTGTTAGCTTCTTTAAAACATGTGGGTTCTCATATAGGCATAATGTCTAGCCATAAATGAATCATAGGTAAGTCTTTCAACTGGATACCTTACCCTATGTGAATTTCGTATCTCTGATTCCAATGATTTGGATATTTGTTTGTGGTCTTTGAGTTCTCCCCCATCTTCCCATGATGCTCCAAGTTTAGCTCAATCCATAGATCTTCATCTTCTTCTAAGTCAGTGATTTTGTCTTTAACTTTTCGTCTTGCATCACTTAATTGAATTGATGTAGCAATGCTTCCATCCCATCACAAGTGAGAACTTGAATCTTTGGGTCCACTAAGAACCATGCTCTGTAGCTCATCCCTTTTTGTCTTCTTCTTCTCTTCAATTTCACTATCCTGCATAGGTACATTTGAGACATCAAATCTAACATCTCTTGATACTTTAAGCTCTTTTGTTATAGTGCAATAACACCTATAACCATTTTTTGCACTTACATATACTAAAAAGACACAACTTTCTGATCTACCATCAAGTTTGGTCCTTAATTCATTTGGAATCAGTACATAGCAAGTACAACCAAAGAGTCTTAAATGTGAAACATCTGGTTTTCTATTGTACCAAGCTTCATAAAGTGTCGTAGCATGTATAACTAATTTAGGAGCTCTATTCATAATGTAAATATTTGTGGTTACTACATCATCCCAATAACAATTAGGCATCCTCATCTCCTTCATCATTGCCCTAACACATTTTGCAAGGTACATATCTTTTCTTTCTACTTCACCATTTTGTTGTGGTGTATACCTGCATGTGATTTGCCTTTTGATACCATTAGTTTCCAAGAAATCAAAGAAATCATAAAAGGAGTATTCCCCACCTCCATCTCACCTAATACACTTGATGTACTTGCCACACTCTCGTTCAACTATAGCCTTCAATTGCTTGAAATAATAAAATACATCTGATTTATGTCTCATACAATAGAGCTAAATGATCCTTATACAATCATCTATGAATAATATCGATTGCCTCCAATTGCATTTCTCTTTGTTGGTCCTCAAACATCAGTATGAACGAGGTTAAGTGGATGGTGGCTCGATCCTCGAGGCAGAAGACTAACCAATACCCAAATTAGCCAAAAGGAATTTGATCCACACACTCAACAGTAATTGTGAAAGCTACCCTATACTCCAACCTCACAACTAGAAGTGGCTCGAATAGGCAACTTCTTTCTCATGCAAGATATGCATGGGCTACTAAGCATGAAGCAAAGATCACTAGTGGACACATGAGTGTCATAAGAACCAGCCTAGTTAGAGTTAGAAAAAGCATGTTAATCTTGTGGTAGTGATCCCCCCTTGGGATAAAAGAATCCAAGTAGTCGCATACCACTCAACTAGGGAAAGATGCACTTAACCACCTACCAATGCTTGCCTAGGCAATGCATAAGTCAATCAATTAAATCAAGCATCCAATAGCCTGTTGATAGAGAACAACATCAAATGCGTACGTAAATCAAGCATCCAATAGTGTGCTAATAGAGAGCAACATCAAATGCATCTCGAGCATCATGAGGACTCAACCATAAACCTATTTCCATAGGAGTGGAAATAGGTTTGTAGTCTTCAAGGTCAAAAATCTTTAATAATATGTCAATATTTTTTGTTTGACACAAAGCTATTCTTCCATCAACATGGATCAATTGAATGTCCAAATAATAATGCGAATGCCCCAAATCATACATAAAAAAGGCATGTAATTTGGCCTTAAAAATAGCAATATGCTTCTCATTAGGACCAATGAGAAACATGTCAAGTAGGCATGTATCTTTTCATACCAAGCATGTGGTGTCTGCTTCAAACCATAAAATGCCTTTTTCAACTTGCATAGTTTGTTTTCATGCTCTTTTTGCACAAAATCAAAGGGCTGAGAGACATACACTTCTTCATGTAGGTCACCATTTAGAGATAGAGTTTTAATGTCCAACTGATGTACATTCCAACCATGATGAATTGCAAGTGCACAGATGCTATGAAGAGTGGTCATTTGACAAGTGGGTGCAAAGGTCTCATCAAAATTAATCCCTCTTTCTTGGGCATAACCTTTTGCAACAAGCCTAGCCTTATACCTATCAATTGTTCCATCAGCTTTACACTTCAACTTGTTTACCCACTTAGCACCAATGTTCTTTTTTCCTGGAAGCAGATCACATAAATACCAAGTACCATTCTTTACAATAGCAACATATTCTAATTGCATACCGACAAAGTTTTTGAATTTTGTGCTTCATCAAAAGAAATAGACTTATTTTCATCACAATGACTAGAGGTAGCCATAGCATAGCAAGCTGATGCAAAAGGAGCACTTTGGGAGCCTGAATGAGTATGTCATGATAGAGTTGCATCTAATTTGCTATCTCCCAAAGTGTGCATCAACCATTTAGGCATAGTTTTTGCCTCCTCTATATTAGCCCTCTCATCAACAAGTGCATCATGAAAATCTGCATTAGAAGTGAAATGATCTCCATCATCATGTGAAATCTATAAAGGTTGAGAAATTCCTCAATTGGGAAAGCACTTGACTATCCACCTATAAAAAGAGGCACCAAATTCTCATACATGTCTTTGCAGCTAATTATTGTCTCTTTACTACATGAAAATAATGGCTAATTGCATCTTCCACAAAAACAACATCATGGGTAACCAAAATGAGTTTTGTTTGTTGATGAACAATAACCTTTTTTTTTTGAATTGTACCCAACAAAAATACATTTTCCTACTTTATCATCCAATTTTTGTGTTGTTGCTCCAACGCTAATGCATATGCCAGACAACCAAAGACACATAGATGAGAGGTAGATGGCTTGTCACCATGAAAAACCTCATATGGAGTGATAGAGTGTAGTGCTTTGGTGGGAAACCTATTAATTACATATGTTGCACATATAATAGCCTTAAGCCAAAAGCTATGTGGTAAAACCTTGCTTTTGACCGTACACCTTCCATTTCCATGACTGACATGTTCTTTCTTTCAACAAGTCCATTTTGTTTAGGTGTATATGACAATGTACACTGATGTTTTATCCCATGTTCAGCCATAAATGCATTAAAGATAGAAGACATGTATCCCCCCAATCAAACCGGATGCTCATAGTTTTTCAGCCAAGTCTAGAAACTATTTCTAGCATATAAACACTTTAGAATTTGTTTTTAGTGGATACACCCATGCAAAAAATTTTGAAGCACATAAACACCTTAGACTATGCATTCAGTGGATACACCCGTGCATTCCTGGAAAACGAAACAATAAAATTCATGAAGTAAAGGTAGTTCCCAAAAGAGGGCGCCTGCATAGGAACCACAAACATTACTATGAACAAGCTATAATTTTTGAGTAGCTCAAAGTGAACCAACTTTTGGGAAGGAGGAATGTTGAATTTTTCCCAAAATATAGCCTTCACAAACATGTTTACAAGGTCCCTCAAGTTTCGGCAGAGAGGACAACACCTCATGTTTTTGTAGGTGTAGCAAACTAGCATAATTCAAATGACCAAAGTGTGCATACCAAAGCTTTGCATTTGACATAGCCTAAGAATCTTGAAGTGAACATGCTAAATCATTCATAGATTTTGCATAAAGATGAGTTTATATAGCCCACATGACAAAAGCAAAAATAACATTGTGATTTGACAAATCATGAACTCTACATCTCTCATCAACAAATTTCACAACCAAGCCGATTACTATTAATAAATTTTTCTTGATCCTTGGCACAAACAAAGCATTTGACAATGTGAAATAACTATAATCACTAGTCGTCACAATAATCTTATCAACTCCCATTACAGGGTAAGAGGAGTTGTTAGCGCATATGATAGTATTCCTTGTAGGAGAAGGCTCAAGTGAATAGAAGAAACTATGTTCCAAGGTAATATGTTTGGTTGCCCCACTGTCAAAGTACAAAACATTTATGTCTACTGCAGATATACACTCCTCATGAGAAGATGGTTCATAAGTGCAAAAAGTTATAAATGCCCATTCTTCATTTTGCATAAGATTAACAAACTTTGTTTTAGGTGTAAAGGCCTCTACATCAACCATTTTGGCATCTTTTTTCTTTTCCTCTTTTGTAGACAGATTTGGAGAAATCTTTATGAGATGATCATTTCCTTTATAGTATTTGCAAAACAACTTTTACTTTTCTATTTAATTTTTGTCTTTTTCTTCCTTTTTTGATTGTGCAGAATAAGCAGATTTTTGCTCACTACTAGATAAGCTCCATTTTCCTTTTCCCTTCTAATTAGCTAAGAAAGCTTGATCTGCTACACATATGATGGACTTGTCTTCTCTAACTAATCTTCCTAAAACAAAATACAGAACAACCCCTCAAATGTTAAGGCATTTGGGTTGTCTTTCATCATCAACATGAGAGTAGAAGCAAAACTTTGATATGAATCTAGAGGACCATTCAAAGCATTCTACACAAGTGAACTCTCTAGCAAGACCATCAACAAAACTCAACTACTCCTTCAAATCGTTGATATTTGTCAAAGAACTGTCCATAGAATCTCTTTCATTCATATGCTCACTTTCCAAGTGTTTTCGAAGGTAAGCAACATCAGCCTCATTTCTCTGTACCCCAAGCATCCTTTCCTATTTTGCAAGAGTGAATGTGAGGGATAATGGGACATTTGATAGAAAAGGATATCAATGCATGTGCCTAAGCATCTCTGCCATCCCAACAAAGTTGCTCTATAATAGGTGTAGTAGGAACCCTAGCACAAAGAGGAACATGAAGATCACCATCTTCAATTCCATCTGCATCACCTTCAATAATTGTATTTGTAGGTGTAGTAGTTTGTTTTTCAACACCCTACACAATATTCCACAATCCTTTTGCAACCAACACATGATGTATCATATATGCCCATAATGGGTAATTCGTACGATCCAACTTATCCTCAACATGCAACATATGGAATACATCATTGCTTTCAGCCATGAACAGAGACTAAAATACCTTGATGCAAAAAAATGATAGTCTCTCAGACGTTTTAACAAAACTACCCTATTGTGTTCTGCTAAACTTATGGAAGACTTCAAGGCACTTGTAGTGGTGAACCAAAACCTATATATATGCTTGGCACAAAAGGAAAAAAATTCCTTGAAAGGTGCTGGGATAGTGCATTCAAAGGCCAAAACGAGCTCAGATTGAAATTTTGGCACCTTGAGTATGCTCACCAATGTTTGTGCGATTATGAGACTATGATGGGAGGGGTGTTGATGACTCCCTAGATGAAGTGTGAACATGCTCTGATACCAATTTTTGGAGTGTGAGGTCTATAAAAGAATGGGAACAACACAAGGCAGAAGAAGAAGAAGCTCCATCATCTCCATATTGGGATCGAATGGCCCCTAGGGTAAAGTTTGATGCATCTATCTCTAGGAAGAAGGGATTGCTAGAATCACGATGAGATAGAATTGGTGCAGTGGTGAATACTGATTTCAAGGTCTGAAAGCCTTTTTTTGCTTTTTAGGTTGATGAAAATTTTACATTTCCTATAACCTTGGTAAGATATGTCACTAGCTTCGGGTAATCTCTCATGAATATCCTGTATAGATTAGCTAACCTTAGAAAAATTGTACATCTCAAACACATGAAGGTGGTTGGCAATCAAGGATTTTCTCAATCTTCTTAGGGTCCATAAAGATTCCCTTCTCTGATACAATGTATCCTAAAACTCCATTTCTGTGTGATGGAAAGAGCAGTTCTCCAATCTTGCATATAAGCATTTTTCTCGTAGTCTCTCTAGGACTATCTTTATGTGAGATTCATGATCCTCTAGATTTTTGATGAATATCAAGATAACATTGAGATATATTACCACAAAATGATCTTAATACTCTTGAAAGATATCATTTTTCATATGTTGAAAGATGGCTAGATCATTTGTGAGACCAAATGGCATAGCTACATATTCAAAATGCACATACCTTGTTTGAAATGCTATCTTCGATTCGTCTCATTCTTTGATCCTCAAAATATTGTTAGTTGCTTGAAGGTTAGTCATCTAACAACGTTTTTGTTCCAAGGAGTTTGAAGAGCTCTGATATAATTGGTAGAGGGTATCTGTTCTTTATTGTGAATTTATCGAACCCATGATAGTCTATGCACATTTGAAAAGTCCCATCCTTCTTTACAATTAGGATCAGGGATCCTCGATGAGCATTTGAGTGTGTAATAAACCCCTTGGCTATATTCTCATCCTTCTTTACAATTAGGATCAGGGATCCTCGATGAGCGTTTGAGTATGTAATAAACTCCTTGGATATCTGCATTGTTCTATTCAAAAAAGTCTTCAAAGCCTTGGTATTGCTCAAGTAGCTTCATTGAATCATCTTTCTTAGAGTCTTAAGTTGGTATGTCATAGGTGTTTATGAATATTTGTCCTATCCTGAGTACCCTATGTCTATGTGTTTGTGATATAACTTTAAATACCTATGAATATGTGCGTAAAATTAACATCAAAGATCACATTAAAAAATAAATAACAAACTAAATAATCAACAAGATGAAAAGAGAAAAAAAAACCTTAGTATTAAAGACAAAAGAAAATATGTATGCATTTGTGTTATGTATATGTATTTACTTGTTTATGTGTGAATTAAGTGCATGAAGTGGTGGTGTGCATATGGTTTCATGAAAAGTGAGAGTGTTGTGTCGCTCTCTATCTCTAAACCCACCTCACCCCGCCAGCTCCTCCACCCTCAGGCTCCACCCCCGCTGACCCCTCTAGCTCTTCCTGAGCCCCCATGTGCTCCCCATTCTCTCTCTCTCTCTCTCTCTCTCTCTCTCTCTCCCTCCCTCTCTCTTCCCCCCCTCTCTCTCTCTCTCCCTCTCTCTCCCTCTCTCTCTCTTCCCCCTCCACTCTCTCTCTCTTCCCTCTCCGCCCTCTCTCTCTCTTCCCCCTCTGCCCCCCACAGGCCTCCACCACCCCCCCAGCCCTCACCCCGCGATCCCTCCCCTCCCGACCCCACCAGCCCCACCCCCCCTCCAGCCCCGCAGCCCTTCCCCCCCCCCCCCCTCTCTCTCTCTCTATCTCTCTCTTCCCCCCCTCTGCCCTCTCTCTCTTCCCCCTCCACCCCCCGCAGGCCTCCACCACCCCCGCCAGCCCCTCACCCTGCGACCCTTCCCCTCCCCACCCCGCCAGCCCCACCCCGCCCCTCCAGCCGCGCAGCCCTTCCCCCTCTCTCTCTCTCTCTCCCTCCCTCTCTCTTCCCCCCCCTCTCTCTCTCTCTCTTCCCCCATCTCTCTCTTCCTCCCAGCTTTCCCCCGCGGCCCCCTCTCCTTCTCTCTCTCTCTCTCTCTCTCTCTCCCACCTCTGCTCTCTCTCTTCCCCCTCTGCCCTCTCTCTCTCTTCCCCCTCTGCCCCCCATAGGCCTCCACCACCCCCGCCAGCCCTCACCCCGCGATCCCTCCCCTCCCCACCCCGCCAGCCCCAGCCCTGCAACCCTTCCCCCTCTCTCTCTCTCCCTCTCTCTCTCTTCCACCTCCGCCCTCTCTCTCTCTTCCCCCTCTGCCCCCCACAGGCCTCCACCACCCCCGCCAGCCATCACCCCGCGATCCCTCCCCTCCCCACCCCGCCAGCCCCAGCCTTGCAGCCCTTCCCCCCCTCTCTCTCTCTCCCTCTCTCTCTCTTCCCCCTCTGCCCCCCACAGGCCTCCACCACCCCCGCCAGCCCTCACCCCGCGATCCCTCCCCTCCCCACCCCGCCAGGCCCACCCCGCCCCTCCAGCCCCGCAGCCCTTCCCCCCCTCCTCTCTCTCTCTCTCTCTCTCCCTCCCTCTCTCTCTCTCTTCCTCCTAGCTTTTCGTCGCGTCCCCCTCTCCTTCTCTCGCTCTCTCTCTCTCTCTCTCTCTCTCTCTCTCTCTCTCTCTCTCTCTCTCTCTCTCTCTCTCTCTCTCTCTCTCTCTCTCTCTCTCTCTCTCTCTCTCTCTCTCTCTCTCTCTCTCTCTCTCCCTCCGCTCTCTCTCTCTCTCCCCCCTCCGCCCTCTCTCTCTCTTCCCCCTCCACCCCCCACAGGCCTCCACCACCCCCGCCAGCCCCTCACCCCGCGACCCCTCCCCTCCCCACCCCGCCAACCCCACCCTGCCCCTCCAACCCCTCTCTCTCTCTCTCTCTCTCCCCCTTCCCCCTCTGCCCTCTCTCTCTCTCTTCCCCCTCCGCCCTCTCCCTCTTCCCCCTCCGCCCTCCACAGGCCTCCACCACCCCCGCCAGCTCCTCACCCCGCAACCCCTCCTCTCCCCACCCCGCCATCCCCACAAAATCCCTTTCTCTCTCTCAATGACCCTCTCAGTCCCCACATGGCTCTCTCTCTCTCTGAAAAAGTCCGTGAGGCCCCTTTTGGTGAAGGATGTTACAAGATTTTCATGGAACTGAGTTAACCCTAGACAAGTTTTACAAGATTCAAAACATGCACATCAATGGGTCTCTTCCTTGGTCTTGAGATAATTGACTTGTACAACTGGAGAAAGTGACTTGAACTCTCAAGAGGTAGAGGGCGTGGAGTACGAAGAACTTCCACCATTATTGCAGGAGTCTATGAAAAATGAAGAAGTAAATGGGCTTTCTACTAATATTGATCCTATCCCCACCTGTCATTCCAATGTCATGAGCAGCATAAAATGAGGATCTCAGCTTGTAATGAAAAGGGTAAAAGTGTAAATAGGTAAAGATGGAGGTGGAGAAATGACTGTTGCCGCCAACCATTCATGACGAGTGCCTATTTTTGAGGATCCAATTCAAGATTGGTGGCATATTTGATCTACCCCTCCAATTTTGGGCAATCAATCGGCGCATATGATCAGTGGACGTGAGGAATCCACAAGGCCCTCTTGGCCTATTGGAGCCTATAAAAGCAAGGGTCTTGTGATCATTTGGGATACATTCAGATACACTCATTTACATACATACGTGCATAGGTCCTCTCTTTGCATTTTGTGGCTTCAAGCCTACTATAGGAAGTCACTCTATGCTGTGGATACAGAGTGTGGGCTTCCCAGTGGAGGGCTAATAGCACTATAGTGTGAAGAGAGTGGCTTGATTTTGTCATTCCCAGTGAGTTAGTGGTATTTTTATGCTCTGTTCCTTAGAGCAATTCTTTAGACTTTGTATTGACCAGTGCGAATCTGCATCTAGCTGTGTCCATTGTAAGGATTGGATGAAACCCTTGTATTGATGTGGTTTAGTTTTGGAGTGGCATGTTAGCCTCAGAGCATGACCTTTTGAAGCATCTCTTTTGCCTATGTTGTAATCATTTGTTTCGAACTAAGGATTGGACGTTCTTCTGTTCTTGTCATTTTGTCATTAATGCTTTCTTGAGTATTCACAAATCTATGCAATCATTGATAATTTCCTTCTCACAGAAGTGTTAAAGGGTATATTTCCCTAAGGAGAACCTCCCTTGAGTAGGTGAAGTACTGGAATGCTTGTTGCATGCTCCTGTTAAAAGTATATACCCCAGTACCTCCTCTACAGTTTGGCACGCCCGGTGGGACCCTTGCATTTCTATGAGAGGCCCTGAGGATAGTAAATAGTCCTTTCGTTCAGTATTTCTTGCCCTATTGAATTTGCGAGTAAGTACATGATCCATATGCGAGCAGATAAGGAGCCTCTTCATGTACGAAGGAGCCTTAATAAGTCAGTTGTATCTTTGACTAGTGAACCAAGCTCCCCTCTACCCTCCTTGAATTTATCTATTGATTTGGGTGCGACACCACTGTCAAAGGAGAAGCATAGGAGAACGTTAGACTTCTCCTCAGATACGTCAGAAGAAACACCAGGGCAAATGAAGGAACTCTCTCATTTACTCTCCAGAATCAATATCAAGTTCCCTACCTTCAAGGGACAAGCTTATGAGGATGCTGATGATCATGTGAGGAGATTCATCTCCTTATGCCGTGGACGAGGTTTGTAGAATAGAGAGGATGCAATGTTGGCACTCTTCCCATCCACCTTGGAAGGCCTTGCAGACAAATGGTACACTCAATATGCAGATGGCCACTTTGCTACATGGGAGGCTTTGAAGACGGTGTTCTCACAGACAATTTGAACCCCACCAAGATGGCACCATTCACAGTCACACTAGCATATCAACATCGGGTTGCGCCTCTTGGCATTATTGAAAAGGTACTGATGATAGTACAGGGTTGCCACTTTGTTCTAGATTTTGTTGTTATTGCACTACCACAGGAGACTTCTTACCCTTTACTCCTGGGGAGACCTTGGTTGATGTTGGAGCAAGTCTATGACAAGCCTAAGTATTGGCTTGAGTCCCACAAAGTCATAGAAGAAGCTTTAAAATGAAGACTATGTAAAGTTCACTTGTGAAATACCTCTTGTAACTTTTGAAGAGTTTACTTAATGTAAAAGTGAAAGAATCTTAAGTGGTTGAGTCCACTTGATCAAAAAGGGAAAGAGGAGCCACAAATTCGTGATTTGTGTGTACGTAGAGAATCAAATCAATCATTGATTGATTGGAGAGTGATTGAGGGAAGTTAGCCTCCCAAACTCAACTATAAATAGATGGCAGTTTTAGTCGTGGTTAGAGAGACCCATGTGAAGACCTCCAAGAGTTAAAATGTATGCCATATCAAGGTGTGATTACAAGGCACACATATGTATTAGTAAGTCCATTGCATTTTACAAGCAATATACTTTCATTTTCATGATTATTTGAGTTCATATGTCCATGTTCTTGTGAAGTGTACTACTCACTGCCATTACTCTCAGTTTTCTCAGTCAGATTGCAGAGATTTTTTCTCTGAGCTTGGTGCATCATTTTCAGTGATTTAACTTGATAACCTTAGCTCTATAAGTCTACTATATGCTCACAAATTTTCATGTGGTTTGGATGTTTCGATCTTCAGTTATGTTCAGTTGAAGTCAACAGTGTCTGTTCATCTTCACTTCTCTGTTAGGTACCCGACTTTTGCACTCATCTTGTCAGAGCCATTTCTCAGTGGTTACTTACCCAAATGTGATGATTTAAAGCTCGTTGGATTTAGCTTATTGTCTAGTATAAGCATACAAATTTTCATAATCATTAAATTACTACATTTTGAGTTATGGTTATTTTGCTGCTCCCTGGTCTCAAACTGTAGTAGCCCGTGAAAATCGGGATGATGTCATCACTTGCTAAACATCATTCTCAGTGTGTGGTTCATTATTTTTTATAAGATTACTCTTGAAAGTTAGCTCTATAAGTTAAATAGACTTCCCCAAGAGTTTAAGCTAATTGCTGTTGTGCTCAGAGAATTATGCAAAACACTGGACAGGTGTATGAACCAAGAATAACAAGTTTTTCACCTCTGAGCTAACTCCAACTTATCTGTTTTGATCTATCGTTTTGAGAGTGATCTTCCAAGGTAAATAGGGTGTCTAATACATACATTGGCAAGCTAAAAGGGCCCACCACATACTCCTGGAGTTCATTTGGCTGGTGTAGATCAAGGATTTCTACAACACCTCTTCATCTTCAAGCACATACCTATACATCTATTCACAGTGGTATTAGAGCAAGGTTGGACAACATGGCAGATGGATTTCCTTCATCAATTGACAAATTGGACAGAGGTAACTACTCAGCTTGGTCATTAAGAATGGAAGCTTATCTCCAAGGTAGAAGTTTATATGGTTATGTGGCTGGAGATGAAGTTATGCCAAGTTTCAGGAACAAAAGTCAACCAACACAAGAAGAGCAAGAAAGATTGAGCACATGGTGCTCCAAGGATGCACTTGCAAGGTCTTATCTCCTCAACTCTATCTTAGATTTTTTATTGCCTCACATTAGAAGTTGTAAGACATCTCAGGAAGTGTGGGATGCACTTGAAGCCTTCTTCTCTTCAAGTACCAAAGCTAGGAAGCATCAACTATGGCTGGATTTCACAACTCTCAAGAAGGCTCCGAAACAAAATGTGACTGATTTTGTCACAAAGCTCAAGGACATAGCAGATTAGTTGGGAAGCATGGGAGAGGTAATAGATGAAGAGAAAATTGTAAGGCAGGTCATCAATGGCTTGAAGGTAGATGACAAGTGGGAAGCATTCACCACAGCTATGGATTTGTACATGGACATGCATGTACCTGATTTCAATACACTCATTGGACAACTACTTACTCAAGAGGCAAAGCTTATCAAAAATGGAGAAAGCTCTAAAGGTAATCAATCTTCAGCTTTATACACTGATAAAAGCAAGTCCAAAGATAACAAAGGAAAGGCAAAGAAAGTGGATGATGAAGCAGGTAGATATCAAGCTAACTATGAAGGTAGAGGAAGACATGGCAGAGGTAGAGGAGGTAGACAAGGCAGGGGGAGATCCCAAGACTCCAACTCATGTTCTATTTGTGGGCTAACTAATCATACAATTGAAAATTGCTTTAGGAATTCCAAGAATCAAAGAGGCAGAGGATACAATAGAGGAAGTTATGGCTACTCAAGAGGAAGGTTCAACGATTATCATGGCAACTACAACAACTACAATCATTCAAACTATCAAGGAGGCTACAAAGGAAGGAGAGACTACAATAACTACACAGAAGACTCAAACAAAGAGGACTCATTATTGATCATGAACATGGCTATGCCACAAGGTAAATATGATGAGCATGTTTTCTACATAGATTCAGGTTGTTCAAATCATGTGGCAGGAAATGTGGCACTCCCATCAGATTTAGAAGATCCAACAAATAAGCATGAGGTACAAACAGGAGATGACACAAGACATCTTGTGGAGAAAATAGGCAATGTCAAAGCACCTGATGGAAACATCAACCTACTCAGTAAGGTACTCTATGTCCCTACCATTACAAAGAATTTGATAAGTGTTGGGCAGATAGTAGAGAAAGGGTTGCAAGTCAGGTTCACAAAAGCAGGAGCATTTGTTGAAGATCCAAGTCAAGGATTTAGAAGAATTGCAAAAGGTGAAAATGCAGGTAGATTTTTCACATTTGAATTACAAGACACTAGAAACATTGCTCTCTTTAATTATGGTAGTCAGACACTCACAGAATTGGAAGTATGGCACAAAAGGTTAGCACATATTGGTGAAAGGGCATTAAAGAAAATTTGCAGGGACCAAAGTGTACTTGGACTCCCTAATTTGTCAAAACAACATATGATTTATAAGTGTAGTGCATGTCAATTTGGAAAGTCTCACAGGTTACCATTCATGAAGAAAGGTTATATGCATGAAGATCTCTTGGAGTTGGTTCATACAGATGTATGGGGACCTAGCAAGGAAGCTTCAATATCTGGATCAAGGTACTATGTCTCCTTTATTGATGATTGTAGCAGATGGACTATCCTATTCTTTATGAAACACAAAGATGAAGTTTTTTCATGTTTCAAAAGATATTTGGCTTTTGTGGAAAATCAAACAGGTAAATCACTAAAAAGGTTAAGGTCAGATGGAGGGGGAGAATACTTCTCCCATGAGTTTGATTCTTTTCTTCAAGAAAGAGGAATCAAAAGAGAGGTAACTACAAGGTACACTCCTGAGCAAAATGGAGTGGCACAAAGAAGGAATAGGACAATTGTTGAAGCTGCAAGGTCTATGTTAAATGAAAAGCATTTGCCTAATTATCTATGGGTTGAGGCTGTATCTACAGCCACTTACTTGATTAACTGGTTGCCTTCAAAATCCCTTGATGGGATGACTCCATATGAGGCTTGGAATGGAAGACGACCAAGCTTAGATCATTGTAAAATTTTTGGATGTATTGCTTTTGCTCATGTTCCTTCACAGGTTAGAGGCAAGATGGATCCAAAGGCAGAAAGATGTGTATTTATTGGATATGACAACAATCAAAAGTGGGTAGTCTCAACTATGCCACATTGACAAGAGTAGATATATGTTACAGTGTGAGTGTGCTAAGTCAATTTATGCACACACCAAAGAGACCACATATGGATGCTGCCAAAAGGATTCTCAAGTATCTCAAAGGAACCATAAATGAAGGACTTTATTATCCTTATGTATCTGATTTAGGTTTGAAGCTATTTTCTGATGCAGATTGGGCTGGCTCCAAATGAGATAGAAGAAGCACTTCAGGTTATCTTACCTTTGCAGGTTCAAAGCTTATTTCATGGTCATCCAAGAAGCAACCCATAGTTGCTCTCTCTTCCACTGAAGCTGAATATAGAGGTTTTGCCATAGCTACTCAGGAAGCTATGTGGATGAAGACATTACTCAAAGATCTTGGATTGGAGTTTGGAACTCCAACTATCTTTGGTGAGAATATGAGTTCTATTCATTTGGCTGCTAATCCTATTTTTCATGCAAGGACTAAACATATTGAAGTTCATTATCACTATATACGAGAGAAGGTTCTAAGCAAAGAGATTCAAATATCATATGTGTCCACTCATCAACAATGTGCAGATATTCTAACCAAAGCATTGGATGGTACAAAGCTTTGCAAATTCAAGGCTATGATTGGTTTACAGGTAATCTTGGAAGATTGAAGACCTCAAGCATACTTGGCTTGAGGGGGAGCTGTTGGAGCAAGTCTATGACAAGCCTAAGTATTGGCTTGAGTCCCACAAAGTCATAGAAGAAGCTTTAAAATGAAGACTATGTAAAGTTCACTTGTGAACTACCTCTTGTAACTTTTGAAGAGTTTACTTAATGTAAAAGTGAAAGAATCTTAAGTGGTTGAGTCCACTTGATAAAAAAGGGAAAGAGGAGCCACGAATTTGTGATTTGTGTGTAGGTAGAGAATCAAATCAATCATTGATTGATTGGAGAGTGATTGAGGGAAGTTAGCCTCCCAAACTCAACTATAAATAGATGGCAGTTTTAGTCGTGGTTAGAGAGACCTATGTGAAGACCTCCAAGAGCTGAACTTTATGCCATATCAAGGTGTTATTACAAGGCACACATATGTATCAGTAACTCCATTGTATTGTACGAGCAATATACTTTCATTTTCATGATTATTTGAGTTCATATGTCCATGTTCTTGTGAAGTGTACTACTCACTGCCATTACTCTTAGTTTTCTCAGTCAGATTGCAGAGATGTTTTCTCTGAGCTTGGTGCATCGTTTTCTTGTGATTTAACTTGGTAAAGTTAGCTCTATACGTCTACTATATGCTCGCAAATTTTCATGTGATTTAGATGTTTCAATCTTCAGTTATGTTCAGTTGAAGTCAACAGTATCTGTTCATCTTCACTTCTCTGTCAGGTACCCGACTTTTTCACTCATCTTGTCAGAGCCATTTCTCAGTGGTTACTAATGAAAATACAATGATTTGAAGCTTGTTGGATTTATCTTACTTGCTAGTATAAGCATACAAATTTTCATAGTCATTGGATTCCTAGATTTTGAGTTATGTGCATTTTGCTGCTCACTGGTCTCAAACTGTAGCAGCCCGTGAAAATCGGGATGATGTCATCACTTGCTAAACATCATTCTCAGTGTGTGGTTCATTATTTTTTATACAATTACTATTGAAAGTTAGCTCTTTAAGTTAACTAGACTTCCCCAAGAGGAATTATGCTAATTGCTGCTGTGCTCAGAGAAATATGCAAAACACTGGACAGGTGTATGAACCAAGAATAGCAAGTTTTTCACCTCTGAGCTAACTCTAACTTATCTGTTTTGATCTATCTTTTTGAGAGTGATCTTCCAAGGTACATAGGGTGTCTAATACATCCATTGGCAAGCTAAAATGGCCCACCACATACTCCTGGAGTTCATTTGGCTGGTGTAGATCAAGGATTTTGCAACACCTCTTCATCTTCAAGCACATACCTATCCATCTCTTCACAGTTGAGGCAAGCAAAAGCTTTGCAAGATTGGGGGAAAAACAAACTATGGATTTCGACAAGCACCAATAGCCAACTGCAACTACATTTGGAAGAGGGATTCAACTCAGGAAAAACTATTGGATATACTATGGACACTCAGGTAATGCCCTCTCTACCCCAAGAAGAAGGTACATTATTAAATTGGATGATGGAAAGTGCAGAGTGTTGCACGGTGGAAATCAATGAAATAGAGGAGGAAGTTGCAGATAAGGTAATTGCAGGAAAAGGCGATAAAGATCACAAGGTGTTGGAGAATGAGAGTTTGCAAGAGAATACAAGCTTTGAAGAGGCAACAAATATAGAAGTATCTGGAATGGGAAGTTATGAGTCTGAGTGCAGAGAAGATCTTTCTTTTTCAGATATACCTCAAGGATGGACAAAAGAACATGTTGCAGAATATAAACTAAAGTCCACTCCTGCATATAGTGGAGATGATTTCTCAAACAAGACTAGTCCTGAAACATTGGTTCAAGAAGTAATTTTAGGGGATGAAGAGAACCCTCAAGTAGTCCACTTGGCCTCTTGGTTATGGCATTATCCTCCTTTAATGCTGAAGGTAACTTCTTTACTTTTTGCCTACAAAAATGTCTTCGCATGGTCCTGTAAAGATCTAACAGGGATACTAGAGGAGCTTGGATTACACAGAATACCCTTAGTTGAGGGAGCCGCGCCTGCAAGAAGTAGGACGTATCGACTCAATCCAAAATATGCAGAGGCGGTAAAGTTGGAAGTTACAAAACTAGAAGAAGTAGTATAATTGTTCCAGTAGAACATTCCAGGTGGCTTTCTTCTATGGTTATTGTACCCAAGAAAAATAGTGGAAAAATAACGGTTTGCGTTGATTTTCGTGCCTTAAATAAAGTGACTGTTCAAGATGGATTTCCTCAGCCCTTTTCAGAACAAGTACTTGAGGAAGTAGCCGGTCACACTTTGTATAGCTTCTTGGATGGTTTTAGTGGCTACAATCACATAGTGATCCATCCTGATGATAGGGACAAAACAGCCTTTGTTACTCCATGGGGCACTTATGTCTATACTCGCATGGCTTTTGGTTTGAAGAATGCACCAGCTTCATTCAATAGAACAATGTATGTGATATTGGGCAAGTGGTTAACAACCTTTCTCCGCATTTTCATGGATGACTTTTCAGTGTTTTCACGCACAGATAGAAGAGCAGTAGTTCAAGATTTCCATGATCATTTGGAAAATTTAAAGGACATCTTTGAGCAATGTCTCAAAACTGGTTTGAAGTTAAATCCTGCTAAATGTCATTTTTTGGTCACCAAGGGCACTCTTCTTGGTCACAACGTATCTGCTGAAGGGATAACGATTGACCCTGCAAAGGTTACTGCTATTCTATCCATGCCTATTC